>OY756249.1:21971245-23171245 GCA_963576845.1 Megachile leachella
AGTAGTGAGCCCGTGTGCGCATGCGCAGTAGTGCACCAGTGTGCGCATGCGCAGGAGTGAGCTCGAGTGCGATAGTGCAGGTCTGAGGCGGTGTGCGCATGCGCAGTAGTGAGCCCGAGTACGCACGCGCAGTAGTGAGCCCGATTGCGCATCCGCAGTAGTGGTCTCGAGCGCGCATCCGCAGTAGTGAGTTCGTGTGCGCATGAGCAGTAGTGAGTCCAACCGAGCATCCGCAGTAGTGAGCTCGAGTGCGCATGTGCAGGTCTGAGCCGGTGTGCGCATGCGCAGTAGCGACCCCGAGCGCCCATGCGGAGTAGTGAGCCCGAGTGCGCATGAGCAGTAGTGAGTCCGAGTGCGCATGAGCAGTAGGACCCCGACTGCGCATGCGCAGTAGTGAGCCCGATTGCGCATCCGCAGTAGTGAGTCCGAGTGCGCATGAGCAGTAGTGACCCCGAGTGCGCATCTGCAGTAGCGAGCCCGAGCGCGAATCCGCAGTAGTGAGCCCGATTGCGCATCCATAGTAGTGAGCCCGAGTGCGAATGAGCACTAGTGAGTCCGAGTGCGCATGAGCAGCAGTGACCCCGAATGCGCATGCGCAGTAGTGCGACCGTGTGGGCATGCGCAGTAGTGAGCCTGACCGCGCATGCGCAGAAGTGAGACCGACTGCGCATGAGCAGTAGTGACCCCGACTGCGCATCCGCAGTAGTGAGTCCGATTGCGCATATGTAGTAGTGAGTCCGAGTGCGCATGAGCAGTAGTGACCCCGAGTGCGCATGCGCAGAAGTGAGATCGAGTGCGATAGTGCAGGTCTGAGGCGGTGTGCGCATGCGCAGTAGTGAGCCCGAGTACGCACGCGCAGTAGTGAGTCCGAGTGCGCATGAGCAGTAGGACCCCGACTGCGCATGCGCAGTAGTGAGCCCGATTGCGCATCCGCAGTAGTGAGTTCGTGTGCGCATGAGCAGTAGTGAGTCCAACCGAGCATCCGCAGTAGTGAGCCCGAGTGCGCATGCACAGGAGTGAGAACGAGTGCGCATGCGCAGTAGTGACCCCGAATGCGCATGCCCAGCAGTGAACCAGTCTGCGCATCTGCAGTGGTGACCCCAAACGCGCATGCGCAGTACCAATACCGAGCGCGCATGCGCAGTAGTAAGCCTGTGTGCGCATGCGCAGTAGTGAGCGCGACCTCTCATCCACAGTAGTGAGAACGAGTGCACATGCGCAGTAGTGACCCCGAGTGCGCATGCGCAGAAGTGAGCTCGAGTGCGCATGTGCTGGACTGAGCCGGACCGGGCATGCGCAGTAGCGACCCCGGGCGCGCATGCGCAGTAGTGACCCCGAGTGCGCATGCACAGTAGTGAGCCCGTGTGCGCATGCGCAGTAGTGCACCAGTGTGCGCATGCGCAGGAGTGAGCTCGAGTGCGATAGTGCAGGTCTGAGGCGGTGTGCGCATGCGCAGTAGTGAGCCCGAGTACGCACGCGCAGTAGTGAGCCCGATTGCGCATCCGCAGTAGTGGGCTCGAGCGCGCATCCGCAGTAGTGAGTTCGTGTGCGCATGAGCAGTAGTGAGTCCAACCGAGCATCCACAGTAGTGAGCTCGAGTGCGCATGTGCAGGTCTGAGCCGGTGTGCGCATGCGCAGCAGCGACCCCGAGCGCCCATGCGGAGTAGTGAGCCCGAGTGCGCATGAGCAGTAGTGAGTCCGAGTGCGCATGAGCAGTAGGACCCCGACTGCGCATGCGCAGTAGTGAGCCCGATTGCGCATCCGCAGTAGTGAGTTCGTGTGCGCATGAGCAGTAGTGAGTCCAACCGAGCATCCGCAGTAGTGAGCCCGAGTGCGCATGCACAGTAGTGAGAACGAGTGCGCATGCGCAGTAGTGACCCCGAATGCGCATGCCCAGCAGTGAACCAGTCTGCGCATCTGCAGTGGTGACCCCAAACGCGCATGCGCAGTACCAATACCGAGCGCGCATGCGCAGTAGTAAGCCTGTGTGCGCATGCGCAGTAGTGAGCGCGACCTCTCATCCACAGTAGTGAGAACGAGTGCGCATCCGCAGTAGTGAGACCGATTGTGCATGCGCAGTAGGGAGCCCGGTCGCGCATCCGCAGTAGTGAGTCCGAGATCGCATGAGCAGTAGTGAATACGAGTACGCATGACCAGTAGCGACCCCGAGCGCGCATGCGCAGTAGTGAGCTCGATTGCGCATCCGCAGTAGTGAGTTCGTGTGCGCATGAGCAGTTGTGAGTCCAACCGAGCATCCGCAGTAGTGAGCCCGGGCGCGCATGCGCAGTAGTGACCCCGAGTGTGCATGCGCAGTAGTGAGCCCGAGTGCGCATCCGCAGTAGTGAGTCCGAGTGCGCATGAGCAGTAGTGACCCCGGGTGCGCATGCACAGTAGTGAGCCCGTGTGCGCATACGCAGTAGTGCACCAGTGTGCGCACGCGCAGAAGTGACCCCGAGTGCGCATGCGCAGTAGTGAGCCCGATTGCGCATCCGCAGTAGTGAGACCGAGCGCGCATCCGCAGTAGTGAGTCCGAGTGCGCATGAGCAGTAGTGACCCCGAGTGCGCATGCGCAGTAGTGAGCCCGTGTGCCCATGCGCAGTAGTGAGCCTGAGTGCGCATGAGCAGTAGTGGGTCCGAGTGCGCATGGGCAGTAGTGACCCCGAGTGCGCATGCGCAGTAGTGAGCCCGAGTGCGCATGCGCAGTAGTGAGCCCGATTGCGCATCCGCAGTAGCGAGCCCGAGCGCGCATCCGCAGTAGTGAGTCCGAGTTCGCATGAGCAGTAGTGAGTCGGAGTGCGTATGAGCAGTAGTGAGCCCGAGTGCGCATGCGCTGTAGTGAGCCCGTGTGCCCATGCACAGTAGTGAGCCCGTGTGCGCATGCGCCGTAGTGACCCCGATTGCGCATGCGCAGTAGTGAGCCCGCGTTCGCATGACCAGTAGTGAGTCGGAGTGCGTATGAGCAGTAGTGAGCCCGTGTGCGCATGCGCCGTAGTGAGCCCGAGTGCGCATCCGCAGTAGTGAGTCCGAGTGCGCATGAGCGGTAGTGACCCCGAGTGCGCATGCACAGTAGTGAACCTGTGTGCGCATGCGCAGTAGTGGGCCCGTGTGGCCATGCGCAGTAGTGAGCCTGAGTGCGCATCCGCAGTAGTGTGCCCGCGCGCGCATGCGCACTAGTGAGCCCGAGTGCGCATGAGCAGTAGTGAATCCGAGTGCGCATGACCAGTCGTGACCACGATTGCACATGCACAGTAGTGACCCCGACCGCGCGTCCGCAGTTGTGAGCCTGAGTGCGCATGCGCAGTAGTGACCCCGAGTGCGCATGCGCAGTAGTGAGCCCGATTGCGCATCCGCAGTTGTGAGTCCGAGTGCGCATGAGCAGCAGTGACCCCGAGTGCGCTTGAGCAGTAGTGAGTCGGATTGCGTATGAACAGTACTGACCCCGAGTGCGCATGCGCAGTAGTGAGCCCGATTGCGCATCCGCAAAGGTGAGCCCGATTGCGCATCCGCAGTAGTGAGTCCGAGTGCGCATGAGCAGTAGTGACCCCGGGTGCGCATGCACAGTAGTGAGCCCGTGTGCGCATACGCAGTAGTGCACCAGTGTGCGCACGCGCAGAAGTGACCCCGAGTGCGCATGCGCAGTAGTGAGCCCGATTGCGCATCCGCAGTAGTGAGACCGATTGCGCATGCGCAATAGTAAGCCCGATTGCGCATCCGCAGTAGTGAGTCCGAGTGCGCAAGAGCAGTAGTGACCCGGAGTGCGCATGCACGGTAGTGAGCCGGTGCGCGCATCCGCAGTAGTGAGACCGATTGTGCATGCGCAGTAGGGAGCCCGGTTGCGCATCCGCAGTAGTGAGTCCGAGATCGCATGAGCAGTAGTGAATACGAGTACGCATGACCAGTAGCGACCCCGAGCGCGCATGCGCAGTAGTGAGCCCGAGTGCGCATGAGCAGTAGTGAGTCGGAGTGCGTATGAGCAGTAGTGTCCTCGAGTGCGCATGCGCAGTAGTGAGCCCGATTGCGCATCCGCAGTAGTGACCCCGAGTGCGCATGCACAGTAGTGAGGCCGTGTGCGCATGCGCAGTAGTGCACCAGTGTGCGCATGCGCAGGAGTGAGCTCGAGTGCGATAGTGCAGGTCTGAGGCGGTGTGCGCATGCGCAGTAGTGAGCCCGAGTACGCACGCGCAGTAGTGAGCCCGATTGCGCATCCGCAGTAGTGGGCTCGAGCGCGCATCCGCAGTAGTGAGTTCGTGTGCGCATGAGCAGTAGTGAGTCCAACCGAGCATCCGCAGTAGTGAGCTCGAGTGCGCATGTGCAGGTCTGAGCCGGTGTGCGCATGCGCAGTAGCGACCCCGAGCGCCCATGCGGAGTAGTGAGCCCGAGTGCGCATGAGCAGTAGTGAGTCCGAGTGCGCATGAGCAGTAGGACCCCGACTGCGCATGCGCAGTAGTGAGCCCGATTGCGCATCCGCAGTAGTGAGTCCGAGTGCGCATGAGCAGTAGTGACCCCGAGAGCGCATCTGCAGTAGCGAGCCCGAGCGCGAATCCGCAGTAGTGAGCCCGATTGCGCATCCATAGTAGTGAGCCCGAGTGCGAATGAGCACTAGTGAGTCCGAGTGCGCATGAGCAGCAGTGACCCCGAATGCGCATGCGCAGTAGTGCGACCGTGTGGGCATGCGCAGTAGTGAGCCTGACCGCGCATGCGCAGAAGTGAGACCGACTGCGCATGAGCAGTAGTGACCCCGACTGCGCATCCGCAGTAGTGAGTCCGATTGCGCATATGTAGTAGTGAGTCCGAGTGCGCATGAGCAGTAGTGACCCCGAGTGCGCATGCGCAGAAGTGAGATCGAGTGCGATAGTGCAGGTCTGAGGCGGTGTGCGCATGCGCAGTAGTGAGCCCGAGTACGCACGCGCAGTAGTGAGTCCGAGTGCGCATGAGCAGTAGGACCCCGACTGCGCATGCGCAGTAGTGAGCCCGATTGCGCATCCGCAGTAGTGAGTTCGTGTGCGCATGAGCAGTAGTGAGTCCAACCGAGCATCCGCAGTAGTGAGCCCGAGTGCGCATGCACAGGAGTGAGAACGAGTGCGCATGCGCAGTAGTGACCCGGAATGCGCATGCCCAGCAGTGAACCAGTCTGCGCATCTGCAGTGGTGACCCCAAACGCGCATGCGCAGTACCAATACCGAGCGCGCATGCGCAGTAGTAAGCCTGTGTGCGCATGCGCAGTAGTGAGCGCGACCTCTCATCCACAGTAGTGAGAACGAGTGCACATGCGCAGTAGTGACCCCGAGTGCGCATGCGCAGAAGTGAGCTCGAGTGCGCATGTGCTGGACTGAGCCGGACCGGGCATGCGCAGTAGCGACCCCGGGCGCGCATGCGCAGTAGTGACCCCGAGTGTGCATGCGCAGTAGTGAGCCCGTGTGCGCATACGCAGTAGTGCACCAGTGTGCGCACGCGCAGAAGTGACCCCGAGTGCGCATGCGCAGTAGTGAGCCCGATTGCGCATCCGCAGTAGTGAGACCGATTGTGCATGCGCAGTAGGGAGCCCGGTTGCGCATCCGCAGTAGTGAGTCCGAGATCGCATGAGCAGTAGTGAATACGAGTACGCATGACCAGTAGCGACCCCGAGCGCGCATGCGCAGTAGTGAGCCCGAGTGCGCATGAGCAGTAGTGAGTCGGAGTGCGTATGAGCAGTAGTGACCTCGAGTGCGCATGCGCAGTAGTGAGCCCGATTGCGCATCCGCAGTAGTGACCCCGAGTGCGCATGCACAGTAGTGAGCCCGTGTGCGCATGCGCAGTAGTGCACCAGTGTGCGCATGCGCAGGAGTGAGCTCGAGTGCGATAGTGCAGGTCTGAGGCGGTGTGCGCATGCGCAGTAGTGAGCCCGAGTACGCACGCGCAGTAGTGAGCCCGATTGCGCATCCGCAGTAGTAGGCTCGAGCGCGCATCCGCAGTAGTGAGTTCGTGTGCGCATGAGCAGTAGTGAGTCCAACCGAGCATCCGCAGTAGTGAGCTCGAGTGCGCATGTGCAGGTCTGAGCCGGTGTGCGCATGCGCAGTAGCGACCCCGAGCGCCCATGCGGAGTAGTGAGCCCGAGTGCGCATGAGCAGTAGTGAGTCCGAGTGCGCATGAGCAGTAGGACCCCGACTGCGCATGCGCAGTAGTGAGCCCGATTGCGCATCCGCAGTAGTGAGTCCGAGTGCGCATGAGCAGTAGTGACCCCGAGTGCGCATCTGCAGTAGCGAGCCCGAGCGCGAATCCGCAGTAGTGAGCCCGATTGCGCATCCATAGTAGTGAGCCCGAGTGCGAATGAGCACTAGTGAGTCCGAGTGCGCATGAGCAGCAGTGACCCCGACTGCGCATGCGCAGTAGTGCGACCGTGTGGGCATGCGCAGTAGTGAGCCTGACCGCGCATGCGCAGAAGTGAGACCGACTGCGCATGAGCAGTAGTGACCCCGACTGCGCATCCGCAGTAGTGAGTCCGATTGCGCATATGTAGTAGTGAGTCCGAGTGCGCATGAGCAGTAGTGACCCCGAGTGCGCATGCGCAGAAGTGAGATCGAGTGCGATAGTGCAGGTCTGAGGCGGTGTGCGCATGCGCAGTAGTGAGCCCGAGTACGCACGCGCAGTAGTGAGTCCGAGTGCGCATGAGCAGTAGGACCCCGACTGCGCATGCGCAGTAGTGAGCCCGATTGCGCATCCGCAGTAGTGAGTTCGTGTGCGCATGAGCAGTAGTGAGTCCAACCGAGCATCCGCAGTAGTGAGCCCGAGTGCGCATGCACAGGAGTGAGAACGAGTGCGCATGCGCAGTAGTGACCCCGAATGCGCATGCCCAGCAGTGAACCAGTCTGCGCATCTGCAGTGGTGACCCCAAACGCGCATGCGCAGTACCAATACCGAGCGCGCATGCGCAGTAGTAAGCCTGTGTGCGCATGCGCAGTAGTGAGCGCGACCTCTCATCCACAGTAGTGAGAACGAGTGCACATGCGCAGTAGTGACCCCGAGTGCGCATGCGCAGAAGTGAGTTCGAGTGCGCATGTGCTGGACTGAGCCGGACCGGGCATGCGCAGTAGCGACCCCGGGCGCGCATGCGCAGTAGTGACCCCGAGTGTGCATGCGCAGTAGTGAGCCCGTGTGCGCATACGCAGTAGTGCACCAGTGTGCGCACGCGCAGAAGTGACCCCGAGTGCGCATGCGCAGTAGTGAGCCCGATTGCGCATCCGCAGTAGTGAGACCGATTGTGCACGCGCAGTAGGGAGCCCGGTTGCGCATCCGCAGTAGTGAGTCCGAGATCGCATGAGCAGTAGTGAATACGAGTACGCATGACCAGTAGCGACCCCGAGCGCGCATGCGCAGTAGTGAGCCCGAGTGCGCATGAGCAGTAGTGAGTCGGAGTGCGTATGAGCAGTAGTGACCTCGAGTGCGCATGCGCAGTAGTGAGCCCGATTACGCATCCGCAGTAGTGACCCCGAGTGCGCATGCACAGTAGTGAGCCCGTGTGCGCATGCGCAGTAGTGCACCAGTGTGCGCATGCGCAGGAGTGAGCTCGAGTGCGATAGTGCAGGTCTGAGGCGGTGTGCGCATGCGCAGTAGTGAGCCCGAGTACGCACGCGCAGTAGTGAGCCCGATTGCGCATCCGCAGTAGTGGGCTCGAGCGCGCATCCGCAGTAGTGAGTTCGTGTGCGCATGAGCAGTAGTGAGTCCAACCGAGCATCCACAGTAGTGAGCTCGAGTGCGCATGTGCAGGTCTGAGCCGGTGTGCGCATGCGCAGCAGCGACCCCGAGCGCCCATGCGGAGTAGTGAGCCCGAGTGCGCATGAGCAGTAGTGAGTCCGAGTGCGCATGAGCAGTAGGACCCCGACTGCGCATGCGCAGTAGTGAGCCCGATTGCGCATCCGCAGTAGTGAGTTCGTGTGCGCATGAGCAGTAGTGAGTCCAACCGAGCATCCGCAGTAGTGAGCCCGAGTGCGCATGCACAGTAGTGAGAACGAGTGCGCATGCGCAGTAGTGACCCCGAATGCGCATGCCCAGCAGTGAACCAGTCTGCGCATCTGCAGTGGTGACCCCAAACGCGTATGCGCAGTACCAATACCGAGCGCGCATGCGCAGTAGTAAGCCTGTGTGCGCATGCGCAGTAGTGAGCGCGACCTCTCATCCACAGTAGTGAGAACGAGTGCGCATCCGCAGTAGTGAGACCGATTGTGCATGCGCAGTAGGGAGCCCGGTTGCGCATCCGCAGTAGTGAGTCCGAGATCGCATGAGCAGTAGTGAATACGAGTACGCATGACCAGTAGCGACCCCGAGCGCGCATGCGCCATAGTGATCCCGAGTGCGCATGTGCAGTAGTGAGTCGGAGCACGTATGAGCAGTAGTGACCCCGAGTGCACATGCGCAGTAGTGAGACCGTGTGCCCATGCGCAGTAGTGAGCCCGAGTGCGCATCGGCAGTAGTGTGCCCGATTGCGCATGGGCAATAGTGAGCCCGCTTGCGCATCCGCAGTAGTGAGACCGATTGCGCATACGCAGTAGTGAGTCCGAGGTCGCATGGGCAGTAGTGACCCCGAGTGCGCATGCGCAGTAGTGAGCCCGATTGCGCATCCGCAGTAGTGAGACCGATTGCGCATGCGCAATGGTAAACCCGATTGTGCATCCGCAGTAATGAGTCCGAGTGCGTATGCGCTGTAGTGACCCCACGTGCGCATGCGCAGTAGTGAGCTTCAGCGCGTATCCGCAATAGTGAGCCCGAGTGCGCATCCGCAGTAGTGAGACCGATTGCGCATCCGCAGTAGTGAGTCCGAGATCGCATGAGCAGTAATGAGTCCGAGTGGGCATGAGCAGTAGTGAATACGAGTACGCATGAGCAGTAGTGGCCCCGAGTGCGTATGCACTGCAGTGAGCCCGAGTGCGCATGCACAGTAGTGAGTGCGTGTGCGCATGCGCAATAGTGCGCTCGTGTGCGCATGCGCAGTAGTGAGACCGATTGCGCATGCGCAATAGTGAGCCCGATTGCGCATCCGCAGTAGTGAGAACGAGTGCGCATGAGCAGTAGTGACCCCGAGTGCGCATGCACAGTAGCGAGCCCGTGTGCGCATGCGCAGTAGTGAACCAGTCTGCGCATCTGCAGTGGTGACCCCAAACGCGCATGCGCAGTACCAATACCGAGCGCGCATGCGCAGTAGTAAGCCTGTGTGCGCATGCGCAGTAGTGAGCGCGACCTCTCATCCACAGTAGTGAGAACGAGTGCGCATGCGCAGTAGTGACCCCGAGTGCGCATGCGCAGAAGTGAGCTCGAGTGCGCATGTGCTGGACTGAGCCGGACCGGGCATGCGCAGTAGCGACCCCGGGCGCGCATGCGCAGTAGTGAGCCGGAGTGCGCATGAGCAGTAGCGACCCCGAGTGCGCGTGCGCAGTGGTGACCCCGAGTGCGCATCCGCAGTAGTGAGACCGATTGCGCATGCGCAATAGTGAGCCCGATTGCGCATCCGCAGTAGTGAGATTGAGTGCGCATGAGCAGTAGCGACCCCGAGTGCGCATGCGCAGTAGTGACCCCGAGTGTGCATGCGCAGTAGTGAGCCCGATTGCGCATCCGCAGTAGTGAGACCGATTGCGCATACGCAGTAGTGCACCAGTGTGCGCACGCGCAGAAGTGACCCCGAGTGCGCATGCGCAGTAGTGAGCCCGATTGCGCATGCGCAGTAGTGAGCCCGATTGCGCATCCGCAGTAGTGAGACCGATTGCGCATGCGCAATAGTAAGCTCGAGTGCGCATGCGCAGTAGTGAGTCCGAGTGCGCATGAGCAATAGTGACCCCGAGGGCGCATGCACAGTAGTGAGCCCGTGTACACATGCGCAGTAGCGACCCCGAGTGCGCATGCGCAGTAGTGAGCCCGTGTGCGCATGAGCAGTACTGAAACCGATTGCGCATCCGCAGTAGTGAGTCCGAGTTCGCATGAGCAGTAGTGAGTCCCAGATCGCATGAGCAGTAATGACCCCGCGTGCGCATGCGCAGTAGTGAGCCCGTGTGCCCATGCGCAGTAGTGAGCCCATGTGCCCATGCGCAGTAGTGAGCCTGAGTGCGCATGAGCTGTAGTGACCCTGAGTGCGCATGCGCAGTAGTGAGCCCGATTGCGCATCCGCAGTAGTGAGACCGATTGCGCATGCGCAATAGTGGGCCCCATTGCGCATCCGCAGTAGTGAGTCCGAGTGCGCATGAGCAGTAGTGACCCCGAGTGCGCATGCACAGTAGTGAGCCCGTGTGCGCATGCGCAGTAGTGAGCCCGAGTGCGCATCTGCAGTAGCGTGCCCGAGTGCGCATGCGCAGTAGTGAGCCCGAGTGCGCATCCACAGTAGTGACCCCGAATGGGCATTTACAATCATGGGCCCGTGTGCGCATGCGCAGTAGTGACCCCGAGTGCGCATGCGCAGTAGTGAACCCGTGTGCGCATGCGCTGTAGTGAGCCCGAGCGCGCATCCGCAGTAGTGAGCCCGGGTGCGCATGCGCAGTAGTGAGCCCATATGTGCATGCGCAGTAGTGAACCCGAATGCGCATCCACAGTAGTGAACCCGAATGCGCATGTACAATCATGGGCCCGTGTGCGCATGCGCAGTAGTGACCCCGAGTGCGCATGCGCAGTAGCGACCCCGAGCCCGCATCCGCAGTACTGAGCCCGAGTGCGCATGTGCAGTAGTGACCCCGAGTACGCATGCGCAGTAGTGAGCCCGTGTGCGCATGCGAAGTAGTGCGCCCGTGTGCGCATGCGCAGAAGTGAGCTCGAGTGCGCATGCGCAGAAGTGAGCTCGAGTGCGCATGCGCAGTAGTGAGTCCGAGTGCGCATGAGCAGTAGTGAGCCCGAGTGCGCGTGCGCAGTTGTGGCCCGAGTGCGCATGCGCAGTAGTGCCCGCGATTGCGCATGAGCAGTAGTGAACCCGAGTGCGCATGCGCAGTAGCGAGCCCGAGCGCGCATGAGCAGTAGTGAGTCAGAGTGCGTATGAGCAGTGGTGGCCCCGAGTGCGCATGCGCAATAGTGAGCCAGTGTGCCCATGCGCAGTAGTGAGCCTCAGTGCGCATCCGCAGTCGTGTGCCCGAGTGCGCACGAGCAGTAGTGAGTCCGAGTGAGCATGTGCGGTAGTGACCCCGAGACCGCATGCAGAGTAGTGACCCGCAGTGCGCATGCGCAGTAGTGAGACCGAGTGCGCATGCGCAGTTGTGAGCCCTATTGCGCATCGGCAGTAGTGAGACCGATTGCGCATACGTAGTAGTGACCCCGATTGCGCATCCGCAGTAGTGAGTCCGAGGGCGCATGGGCAGTAGTGACCCCGAGTGCGCGTGCGCAGTAGTGGCCCGAGTGCGCATGCGCAGTAGTGCCCGCGATTGCGTATGAGCAGTAGTGACCCCGAGTACGCATGCGCAGTAGTGAGCCCGTGTGCGCATGCGAAGTAGTGCGCCCGTGTGCGCATGCGCAGAAGTGAGCCCGAGTACGCATGAGCAGTAGTGGCCCCGAGTGCGTATGCACTGCAGTGAGTCCGAGTACGCATGCACAGTAGTGAGTCCGTGTGCGCATGCGCAGTAGTGCGCTCGTGTGCGCATGCGCAGAAGTGAGCTCGAGTGCACATGTGCAGGTCTGAGCCGGTGTGCCCATGATCAGTAGCGACCCCGAGCGCGCATACGCAGTAGTGAGCCTGAGTGCGCATGAGCAGTAGTGAGTCCGAGTGCGCATGAGCAGTAGTGAGCCCGAGTGCGCATGCAGAGTAGTGACCCGCAGTGCGCATGCGCAGTAGTGAGACCGTGTGCGCATGCGCAGTAGTGAGCCCGATTGCGCATCCGCAGTAGTGAGACCGATTGCGCATGCGCAATAGTGAGCCCGGGTGCGCATGCGCAGTAGTGACCCCGAGTGCGCATGCGCAGTTGTGAGCCCGATTGCGCATCCGCAGTAGTGAGACCGATTGCGCATGCGTAGTAGTGACCCCGATAGCGCATCCGCAGTAGTGAGACCGAGTTCGCATGCGCAGTAGTGAGCCCGACCGCACATCCGCAGTCGTGAGTCCAAGGGAGCATGAGCAGTAGTGACCCCGAGTGCGCATGCGCAATAGTGAGCCCGATTGCGCATCCGCAGTAGTGAGACCGATTGCGCATGCGCAATAGTAAGCCCGATTGTGCATCCGCAGTAGTGAGTCCGAGTGCGTATGCGCTGTAGTGACCCCACGTGCGCATGCGCAGTAGTGAGCTTCAGCGCGCATCCGCAATAGTGAGCCCGAGTGCGCATCCGCGGTAGTGAGTCCGAATGCGCATGAGCGGTAGTGACCCCGAGTGCCCATGCACAGTAGCGAGGCCGAGTGCGCATGCGCAGTGGGGAGCCCGATTGCGCATCCGCAGTAGTGAGTCCGCGATCGCATGAGCAGTATTGAGTCCGAGTGCGCATGAGCAGTAGTGAATACGACTATGCATGAGCAGTAGTGACCCCGAGTGCGTATGCACTGTAGTGAGCCCGAGTGCGCATGCACAGTAGTGAGCCCGTATGCGCATGCGCACAGAGCGCCCGTGTGCGCATGCGCAAAAGTGAGCTCGAGTGCGCATGTGCAGGTCTGAGCCTGTGTGCGCATGACCAGTAGCGACGCCGAGCGCGCATGCGCAGTAGTGAGCCCGAGTGCGCATGAGCAGTAGTGGGTCCGAGCGCGCATGGGCAGTAGTGACCCCGAGTGCGCATCCGCAGTAGTGAGCCCGAGTTCGCATGACCAGTAGTGAGTCGGAGTGCGTATGTGCAGTAGTGACCCCGAGTGCGCATGCGCAGTAGTGAGCACGATTGCGCATCCGCAGTAGTGAGACCGATTGCGCATGCGTAGTAGTGACCCCGATTGCGCATCCGCAGTAGTGAGCCCGAGTTCGCATGACCAGTAGTGAGTCGGAGTGCGTATGAGCAGTAGTGACCCCGAGTGCGCATGCGCAGTATTGAGCCCGTGTGCCCATGCGCAGTAGTGAGCCTGAGTGCGCATGAGCAGTAGTTTGTCCGAGTGCGCATGGGCAGTAGTGACCCCGAGTGCGCATGCGCAGTAGTGAGCCCGAGTGCGCATGCGCAGTTGTGAGCCCGATTGCGCATCCGCAGTAGCGAGCCCAAGCGCGCATCCGCAGTAGTGAGTCCGAGTTCGCATGAGCAGTAGTGAGTCGGAGTGCGTATGTGCAGTAGTGACCCCGATTGCGCATCCGCACAGGTGAGACCGATTGCGCATGCGCAATAGTGAGCCCGATTGCGCATCCGCAGTAGTGAGACCGATTGCGCATGCGCAGTAGTGAGCCCGATTGCGCATCCGCACAGGTGAGACCGATTGCGCATGCGCAATAGTGAGCCCGATTGCGCATCCGCAGTAGTGAGACCGATTGCGCATGCGCAGTAGTGAGCCCGACCGCGCATCCGCAGTTATGAGCCTGAATGCGCATGCGCAGTAGTGACCCCGAGTGCGCATGCGCAGTAGTGAGCCCGATTGCGCATCCGCAGTAGTGAGACCGATTGCGCATGCGCAATACTGAGCCCGATTGCGCATTTGCAGTAGTGAGTCCTAGAGCGCATTTGCAGTAGCGTCCCCGAGTGCGCATGCGCAGTAGTGACGCCGAGTGCGCATGCGCAGTAGTGTGACCTATTGCGCATCCGCAGTAGTGAGACCGATTGCGCATGCGCAGTAGGGAGCCCGATTGCGCATCCGCAGTAGTGAAACCGATTAGGCATGCGCAATAGTGAGACCGATTGCGCATGCGCAGTAGTGAGTCCGAATGCGCATGAGTGGTAGTGACCCCGAGTGCCCATGCACAGTAGCGAGGCCGAGTGCGCATGCGCAGTGGGGAGCCCGATTGCGCATCCGCAGTAGTGAGTCCGCGATCGCATGAGCAGTATTGAGTCCGAGTGCGCATGAGCAGTAGTGAATACGACTATGCATGAGCAGTAGTGACCCCGAGTGCGTATGCACTGTAGTGAGCCCGAGTGCGCATGCACAGTAGTGAGCCCGTATGCGCATGCGCACAGAGCGCCCGTGTGCGCATGCGCAAAAGTGAGCTCGAGTGCGCATGTGCAGGTCTGAGCCTGTGTGCGCATGACCAGTAGCGACGCCGAGCGCGCATGCGCAGTAGTGAGCCCGAGTGCGCATGAGCAGTAGTGGGTCCGAGTGCGCATGGGCAGTAGTGACCCCGAGTGCGCATCCGCAGTAGTGAGCCCGAGTTCGCATGACCAGTAGTGAGTCGGAGTGCGTATGTGCAGTAGTGACCCCGAGTGCGCATGCGCAGTAGTGAGCACGATTGCGCATCCGCAGTTGTGAGACCGATTGCGCATGCGTAGTAGTGACCCCGATTGCGCATCCGCAGTAGTGAGCCCGAGTTCGCATGACCAGTAGTGAGTCGGAGTGCGTATGGGCAGTAGTGACCCCGAGTGCGCATGCGCAGTATTGAGCCCGTGTGCCCATGCGCAGTAGTGAGCCTGAGTGCGCATGAGCAGTAGTTTGTCCGAGTGCGCATGGGCAGTAGTGACCCCGAGTGCGCATGCGCAGTAGTGAGCCCGAGTGCGCATGCGCAGTTGTGAGCCCGATTGCGCATCCGCAGTAGCGAGCCCGAGCGCGCATCCGCAGTAGTGAGTCCGAGTTCGCATGAGCAGTAGTGAGTCGGAGTGCGTATGTGCAGTAGTGACCCCGATTGCGCATCCGCACAGGTGAGACCGATTGCGCATGCGCAATAGTGAGCCCGATTGCGCATCCGCAGTAGTGAGACCGATTGCGCATGCGCAGTAGTGAGCCCGATTGCGCATCCGCACAGGTGAGACCGATTGCGCATGCGCAATAGTGAGCCCGATTGCGCATCCGCAGTAGTGAGACCGATTGCGCATGCGCAGTAGTGAGCCCGACCGCGCATCCGCAGTTATGAGCCTGAATGCGCATGCGCAGTAGTGACCCCGAGTGCGCATGCGCAGTAGTGAGCCCGATTGCGCATCCGCAGTAGTGAGACCGATTGCGCATGCGCAATACTGAGCCCGATTGCGCATTTGCAGTAGTGAGTCCTAGAGCGCATTTGCAGTAGCGTCCCCGAGTGTGCATGCGCAGTAGTGACGCCGAGTGCGCATGCGCAGTAGTGTGACCTATTGCGCATCCGCAGTAGTGAGACCGATTGCGCATGCGCAGTAGGGAGCCCGATTGCGCATCCGCAGTAGTGAAACCGATTGCGCATGCGCAATAGTGAGACCGATTGCGCATGCGCAGTAGTGCACCAGTGTGCGCATGCGCAGAAGTAAGCTCGAGTGCGCATGTGCAGGTCTGAGCCGGTGTGCGCATGCACAGTAGCGGCCCCGAGCGCGCATGCGCCGTAGTCAGCCCGACTGCGCATGAGCAGTAGTGAGTCGGAGTGCGTATGAGCAGTAGTGACCCCGAATGCGCGTGCGCAGTAGTGAGCCTGATTGCGCATCCGCAGTAGTGAGACCGATTGCGCATCCGCAGTAGTGAGTCTGAGTGCGCATGAGCTGTAGTGACCCTGAGTGCGCATGCGCAGTAGTGAGCCAGATTGCGCATGCGCAGAAGTGAGACCGATTGCGCATGCGCAGTAGTGAGCCCGATTGCGCATCCGCAGTAGTGAGACCGATTGCGCATGCGCAGTAGTGAGCCCATATGTGCATGCGCAGTAGTGACCCCCAGTGCGCATGCGCAGTAGTGAACCCGTGTGCGCATGCGCTGTAGTGAGCCCGAGCGCGCATCCGCAGTAGTGAGCCCGGGTGCGCATGCGCAGTAGTGAGCCCATATGTGCATGCGCAGTAGTGAACCCGAATGCGCATCCACAGTAGTGAACCCGAATGCGCATGTACAATCATGGGCCCGTGTGCGCATGCGCAGTAGTGACCCCTAGTGCGCATGCGCAGTAGCGACCCCGAGCCCGCATCCGCAGTACTGAGCCCGAGTGCGCATGTGCAGTAGTGACCCCGAGTACGCATGCGCAGTAGTGAGCCCGTGTGCGCATGCGAAGTAGTGTGCCTGTGTGCGCATGCGCAGAAGTGAGCTCGAGTGCGCATGCGCAGTAGTGAGTCCGAGTGCGCATGAGCAGTAGTGAGCCCGAGTGCGCGTGCGCAGTAGTGGCCCGAGTGCGCATGCGCAGTAGTGACCGCGATTGCGCATGAGCAGTAGTGAACCCGAGTGCGCATGCGCAGTAGCGAGCCCGAGCGCGCATGAGCAGTAGTGAGTCAGAGTGCGTATGAGCAGTGGTGGCCCCGAGTGCGCATGCGCAGTAGTGAGCCCGTGTGCGCATGCGAAGTAGTGCGCCCGTGTGCGCATGCGCAGAAGTGAGCTCGAGGGCGCATGCGAAGTAGTGCGCCCGTGTGCGCATGCGCAGAAGTGAGCTCGAGTTCGCATGCGCAGAAGTGAGCTCGATTGCGCATGCGTAGTAGTGACCCCGATTGCGCATCCGCAGTAGTGAGCCCGAGTTCGCATGACCAGTAGTGAGTCGGAGTGCGTATGAGCAGTAGTGACCCCGAGTGCGCATGCGCAGTATTGAGCCCGTGTGCCCATGCGCAGTAGTGAGCCTGAGTGCGCATGAGCAGTAGTTTGTCCGAGTGCGCATGGGCAGTAGTGACCCCGAGTGCGCATGCGCAGTAGTGAGCCCGAGTGCGCATGCGCAGTTGTGAGCCCGATTGCGCATCCGCAGTAGCGAGCCCGAGCGCGCATCCGCAGTAGTGAGTCCGAGTTCGCATGAGCAGTAGTGAGTCGGAGTGCGTATGTGCAGTAGTGACCCCGATTGCGCATCCGCACAGGTGAGACCGATTGCGCATGCGCAATAGTGAGCCCGATTGCGCATCCGCAGTAGTGAGACCGATTGCGCATGCGCAGTAGTGAGCCCGATTGCGCATCCGCACAGGTGAGACCGATTGCGCATGCGCAATAGTGAGCCCGATTGCGCATCCGCAGTAGTGAGACCGATTGCGCATGCGCAGTAGTGAGCCCGACCGCGCATCCGCAGTTATGAGCCTGAATGCGCATGCGCAGTAGTGACCCCGAGTGCGCATGCGCAGTAGTGAGCCCGATTGCGCATCCGCAGTAGTGAGACCGATTGCGCATGCGCAATACTGAGCCCGATTGCGCATTTGCAGTAGTGAGTCCTAGAGCGCATTTGCAGTAGCGTCCCCGAGTGCGCATGCGCAGTAGTGACGCCGAGTGCGCATGCGCAGTAGTGTGACCTATTGCGCATCCGCAGTAGTGAGACCGATTGCGCATGCGCAGTAGGGAGCCCGATTGCGCATCCGCAGTAGTGAAACCGATTGCGCATGCGCAATAGTGAGACCGATTGCGCATGCGCAGTAGTGCACCAGTGTGCGCATGCGCAGATGTAAGCTCGAGTGCGCATGTGCAGGTCTGAGCCGGTGTGCGCATGCACAGTAGCGGCCCCGAGCGCGCATGCGCCGTAGTCAGCCCGACTGCGCATGAGCAGTAGTGAGTCGGAGTGCGTATGAGCAGTAGTGACCCCGAATGCGCGTGCGCAGTAGTGAGCCTGATTGCGCATCCGCAGTAGTGAGACCGATTGCGCATCCGCAGTAGTGAGTCTGAGTGCGCATGAGCTGTAGTGACCCTGAGTGCGCATGCGCAGTAGTGAGCCAGATTGCGCATGCGCAGAAGTGAGACCGATTGCGCATGCGCAGTAGTGAGCCCGATTGCGCATCCGCAGTAGTGAGACCGATTGCGCATGCGCAGTAGTGAGCCCATATGTGCATGCGCAGTAGTGACCCCCAGTGCGCATGCGCAGTAGTGAACCCGTGTGCGCATGCGCTGTAGTGAGCCCGAGCGCGCATCCGCAGTAGTGAGCCCGGGTGCGCATGCGCAGTAGTGAGCCCATATGTGCATGCGCAGTAGTGAACCCGAATGCGCATCCACAGTAGTGAACCCGAATGCGCATGTACAATCATGGGCCCGTGTGCGCATGCGCAGTAGTGACCCCTAGTGCGCATGCGCAGTAGCGACCCCGAGCCCGCATCCGCAGTACTGAGCCCGAGTGCGCATGTGCAGTAGTGACCCCGAGTACGCATGCGCAGTAGTGAGCCCGTGTGCGCATGCGAAGTAGTGTGCCTGTGTGCGCATGCGCAGAAGTGAGCTCGAGTGCGCATGCGCAGTAGTGAGTCCGAGTGCGCATGAGCAGTAGTGAGCCCGAGTGCGCGTGCGCAGTAGTGGCCCGAGTGCGCATGCGCAGTAGTGACCGCGATTGCGCATGAGCAGTAGTGAACCCGAGTGCGCATGCGCAGTAGCGAGCCCGAGCGCGCATGAGCAGTAGTGAGTCAGAGTGCGTATGAGCAGTGGTGGCCCCGAGTGCGCATGCGCAGTAGTGAGCCCGTGTGCGCATGCGAAGTAGTGCGCCCGTGTGCGCATGCGCAGAAGTGAGCTCGAGGGCGCATGCGAAGTAGTGCGCCCGTGTGCGCATGCGCAGAAGTGAGCTCGAGTTCGCATGCGCAGAAGTGAGCTCGATTGCGCATGCGTAGTAGTGACCCCGATTGCGCATCCGCAGTAGTGAGCCCGAGTTCGCATGACCAGTAGTGAGTCGGAGTGCGTATGAGCAGTAGTGACCCCGAGTGCGCATGCGCAGTATTGAGCCCGTGTGCCCATGCGCAGTAGTGAGCCTGAGTGCGCATGAGCAGTAGTTTGTCCGAGTGCGCATGGGCAGTAGTGACCCCGAGTGCGCATGCGCAGTAGTGAGCCCGAGTGCGCATGCGCAGTTGTGAGCCCGATTGCGCATCCGCAGTAGCGAGCCCGAGCGCGCATCCGCAGTAGTGAGTCCGAGTTCGCATGAGCAGTAGTGAGTCGGAGTGCGTATGTGCAGTAGTGACCCCGATTGCGCATCCGCACAGGTGAGACCGATTGCGCATGCGCAATAGTGAGCCCGATTGCGCATCCGCAGTAGTGAGACCGATTGCGCATGCGCAGTAGTGAGCCCGATTGCGCATCCGCACAGGTGAGACCGATTGCGCATGCGCAATAGTGAGCCCGATTGCGCATCCGCAGTAGTGAGACCGATTGCGCATGCGCAGTAGTGAGCCCGACCGCGCATCCGCAGTTATGAGCCTGAATGCGCATGCGCAGTAGTGACCCCGAGTGCGCATGCGCAGTAGTGAGCCCGATTGCGCATCCGCAGTAGTGAGACCGATTGCGCATGCGCAATACTGAGCCCGATTGCGCATTTGCAGTAGTGAGTCCTAGAGCGCATTTGCAGTAGCGTCCCCGAGTGCGCATGCGCAGTAGTGACGCCGAGTGCGCATGCGCAGTAGTGTGACCTATTGCGCATGCGCAATAGTGAGACCGATTGCGTATGCGCAGTAGTGCACCAGTGTGCGCATGCGCAGAAGTAAGCTCGAGTGCGCATGTGCAGGTCTGAGCCGGTGTGCGCATGCACAGTAGCGGCCCCGAGCGCGCATGCGCCGTAGTCAGCCCGACTGCGCATGAGCAGTAGTGAGTCGGAGTGCGTATGAGCAGTAGTGACCCCGAATGCGCGTGCGCAGTAGTGAGCCTGATTGCGCATCCGCAGTAGTGAGACCGATTGCGCATCCGCAGTTAGGAGTCTGAGTGCGCATGAGCTGTAGTGACCCTGAGTGCGCATGCGCAGTAGTGAGCCAGATTGCGCATGCGCAGAAGTGAGACCGATTGCGCATGCGCAGTAGTGAGCCCGATTGCGCATCCGCAGTAGTGAGACCGATTGCGCATGCGCAGTAGTGAGCCCATATGTGCATGCGCAGTAGTGACCCCCAGTGCGCATGCGCAGTAGTGAACCCGTGTGCGCATGCGCTGTAGTGAGCCCGAGCGCGCATCCGCAGTAGTGAGCCCGGGTGCGCATGCGCAGTAGTGAGCCCATATGTGCATGCGCAGTAGTGAACCCGAATGCGCATCCACAGTAGTGAACCCGAATGCGCATGTACAATCATGGGCCCGTGTGCGCATGCGCAGTAGTGACCCCTAGTGCGCATGCGCAGTAGCGACCCCGAGCCCGCATCCGCAGTACTGAGCCCGAGTGCGCATGTGCAGTAGTGACCCCGAGTACGCATGCGCAGTAGTGAGCCCGTGTGCGCATGCGAAGTAGTGTGCCTGTGTGCGCATGCGCAGAAGTGAGCTCGAGTGCGCATGCGCAGTAGTGAGTCCGAGTGCGCATGAGCAGTAGTGAGCCCGAGTGCGCGTGCGCAGTAGTGGCCCGAGTGCGCATGCGCAGTAGTGACCGCGATTGCGCATGAGCAGTAGTGAACCCGAGTGCGCATGCGCAGTAGCGAGCCCGAGCGCGCATGAGCAGTAGTGAGTCAGAGTGCGTATGAGCAGTGGTGGCCCCGAGTGCGCATGCGCAGTAGTGAGCCCGTGTGCGCATGCGAAGTAGTGCGCCCGTGTGCGCATGCGCAGAAGTGAGCTCGAGGGCGCATGCGAAGTAGTGCGCCCGTGTGCGCATGCGCAGAAGTGAGCTCGAGTTCGCATGCGCAGAAGTGAGCTCGAGTGCGCATGCGCAGTAGTGAGTCCGAGTGCGCATGAGCAGTAGTGAGCCCGAGTGCGCATGCGCATTAGTGAGCCCGATTGCGCATCCGCAGCTGTGAGTCCCAGTGCGCATGGGCAGTAGTCACCCCGAGTGCGCATGCGCAGTAGTGAGCCCATGTGCCCATGCGCAGTAGTGAGCCTGAGTGCGCATGCGCAGTAGTGACCCTGAGTGCGCATGCGCAGTAGTGGGCCCGATTGCGCATCTGCGTTGGTGACCGCGAGTGCGCATGCGCATTAGCGATCCCGAGCGCGCATGCGCAGTAGTGAGCCCGAGTGCGCGTGAGCAGTAGTGAACCCGAGTGCGCATGCGCAGTAGTGAGCACGTGTGCGCATGCGCAGTAGTGAGCCCGATTGCGCATTTGCAGTGGTGACCCCGAGTGCGCATGTGCAGTAGCGAGCCCGAGCGCGCATGAGCAGTAGTGAGTCAGAGTGCGTATGAGCAGTAGTGACCCCGAGGGCGCATGCACAGTAGTGAGCCCGTGTACACATGCGCAGTAGCGCGCCCATGTGGGCATGCGCAGAAGTGAGCTCGAGTGCGCATGTGCATGTCTGAGTCGGTGTGCGCATGCGCAGTAGCGACCCCGAGTGCGCATGCGCAGTAGTGAGCCCGTGTGCGCATGAGCAGTACTGAAAACGATTGCGCATCCGCAGTAGTGAGTCCGAGTTCGCATGAGCAGTAGTGAGTCCGAGATCGCATGAGCAGTAATGACCCCGCGTGCGCATGCGCAGTGGTGAGCCCGTGTGCGCATGCGCAGTAGTGAGCCCGAGTGCGCATCTGCAGTAGCGTGCCCGAGTGCGCATGCGCAGTTCTGAGCCCGTGTGCGCATGCGAAGTAGTGCGCCCGTGTGCGCATGCGCAGAAGTGAGCTCGAGTGCGCATGCGCAGAAGTGAGCTCGAGTGCGCATGCGCAGTAGTGAGTCCGAGTGCGCATGAGCAGTAGTGAGCCCGAGTGCGCGTGCGCAGTAGTGGCCCGAGTGCGCATGCGCAGTAGTGACCGCGATTGCGCATGAGCAGTAGTGAACCCGAGTGCGCATGCGCAGTAGCGAGCCCGAGCGCGCATGAGCAGTAGTGAGTCAGAGTGCGTATGAGCAGTGGTGGCCCCGAGTGCGCATGCGCAATAGTGAGCCAGTGTGCCCATGCGCAGTAGTGAGCCTCAGTGCGCATCCGCAGTCGTGTGCCCGAGTGCGCACGAGCAGTAGTGAGTCCGTGTGAGCATGTGCGGTAGTGACCCCGAGACCGCATGCAGAGTAGTGACCCGCAGTGCGCATGCGCAGTAGTGAGACCGAGTGCGCATGCGCAGTTGTGAGCCTGATTGCGCATGCGAAGTAGTGCGCCCGTGTGCGCATGCGCAGAAGTGAGCTCGAGTGCGCATGCGCAGTAGTGAGTCCGAGTACGCATGCGCAGTAGCGACCCCGAGCCCGCATCCGCAGTACTGAGCCCGAGTGCGCATGTGCAGTAGTGACCCCGAGTACGCATGCGCAGTAGTGAGCCCGTGTGCGCATGCGAAGTAGTGCGCCCGTGTGCGCATGCGCAGAAGTGAGCTCGAGTGCGCATGCGCAGAAGTGAGCTCGAGTGCGCATGCGCAGTAGTGAGTCCGAGTGCGCATGAGCAGTAGTGAGCCCGAGTGCGCGTGCGCAGTAGTGGCCCGAGTGCGCATGCGCAGTAGTGCCCGCGATTGCGCATGAGCAGTAGTGAACCCGAGTGCGCATGCGCAGTAGCGAGCCCGAGCGCGCATGAGCAGTAGTGAGTCAGAGTGCGTATGAGCAGTGGTGGCCCCGAGTGCGCATGCGCAATAGTGAGCCAGTGTGCCCATGCGCAGTAGTGAGCCTCAGTGCGCATCCGCAGTCGTGTGCCCGAGTGCGCACGAGCAGTAGTGAGTCCGAGTGAGCATGTGCGGTAGTGACCCCGAGACCGCATGCAGAGTAGTGACCCGCAGTGCGCATGCGCAGTAGTGAGACCGAGTGCGCATGCGCAGTTGTGAGCCCGATTGCGCATCGGCAGTAGTGAGACCGATTGCGCATACGTAGCAGTGACCCCGATTGCGCATCCGCAGTAGTGAGTCCGAGGGCGCATGGGCAGTAGTGACCCCGAGTGCGCATGCGGAGTAGTGAGCCCGATTGCGCATGCGCAGAAGTGAGCTCGAGTGCGCATGCGCAGAAGTGAGCTCGAGTGCGCATGCGCAGTAGTGAGTCCGAGTACGCATGCGCAGTAGTGAGCCCGTGTGCGCATGCGCAGTAGCGCGCCCATGTGGGCATGCGCAGAAGTGAGCTCGAGTGCGCATGTGCAGGTCTGAGCCTGTGTGCGCATGACCAGTAGCGACGCCGAGCGCGCATGCGCAGTAGTGACCCCGAGGGCGCATGCACAGTAGTGAGCCTGTGTACACATGCGCAGTAGCGCGCCCATGTGGGCATGCGCAGAAGTGAGCTCGAGTGCGCATGTGCATGTCTGAGTCGGTGTGCGCATGCGCAGTAGCGACCCCGAGTGCGCATGCGCAGTAGTGAGCCCGTGTGCGCATGAGCAGTACTGAAACCGATTGCGCATCCGCAGTAGTGAGTCCGAGTTCGCATGAGCAGTAGTGAGTCCGAGATCGCATGAGCAGTAATGACCCCGCGTGCGCATGCGCAGTAGTGATCCCGTGTGCCCATGCGCAGTAGTGAGCCCGAGTGCGCATCCACAGTAGTGAACCCGAATGGGCATTTACAATCATGGGCCCGTGTGCGCATGCGCAGTAGTGACCCCCAGTGCGCATGCGCAGTAGTGAACCCGTGTGCGCATGCGCAGTAGTGACCCCGAGTGCGCATGCGCAGTAGCGACCCCGAGCCCGCATCCGAAGTACTTAGCCCGAGTGCGCATGTACAGTAGTGACCCCGAGTGCGCATGCGCAGTAGTGAGCTTCAGCGCGCATCTGCAATAGTGAGCCCGAGTGCGCATCCGCAATAGTGAGCCCGATTGCGCATCCGCAGTAGTGAGTCCGAGTTCGCATGCACAGTAGTGAGCCCGATTGCGCATCCGCAGTAGTGACTCCGAGTGCGCATGAGCAGTAGTGACCCCGAGTGCGCATGCACAGTAGTGAGCCCGTGCGCGCATCCGCAGTAGTGAGACCGATTGCGCATGCGCAGTAGGGAGCCCGATTGCGCATCCGCAGTAGTGAGACCGATTGCGCATGCGCAATAGTGAGACCGATTGCGCATCCGCAGTAGTGAGTCCGAGATCGCATGAGCAGTAATGAGTCCGAGTGCGCATGAGCAGTAGTGAATACGAGTACGCATGAGCAGTAGTGGCCCCGAGTGCGTATGCACTGCAGTGAGCCCGAGTACGCATGCACAGTAGTGAGTCCGTGTGCGCATGCGCAGTAGTGCGCTCGTGTGCGCATGCGCAGAAGTGAGCTCGAGTGCACATGTGCAGGTCTGAGCCGGTGTGCCCATGATCAGTAGCGACCCCGAGCGCGCATACGCAGTAGTGAGCCTGAGTGCGCATGAGCAGTAGTGAGTCCGAGTGCGCATGAGCAGTAGTGAGCCCGAGTGCGCATGCACAGTAGTGACCCGCAGTGCGCATGCGCAGTAGTGAGACCGTGTGCGCATGCGCAGTAGTGAGCCCGATTGCGCATCCGCAGTAGTGAGACCGATTGCGCATGCGCAATAGTGAGCCCGGGTGCGCATGCGCAGTAGTGACCCCGAGTGCGCATGCGCAGTTGTGAGCCCGATTGCGCATCCGCAGTAGTGAGACCGATTGCGCATGCGTAGTAGTGACCCCGATAGCGCATCCGCAGTAGTGAGACCGAGTTCGCATGCGCAGTAGTGAGCCCGACCGCGCATCCGCAGTCGTGAGTCCAAGGGAGCATGAGCAGTAGTGACCCCGAGTGCGCATGCGCAATAGTGAGCCAGATTGCGCATCCGCAGTAGTGAGACCGATTGCGCATGCGCAATAGTAAGCCCGATTGTGCATCCGCAGTAGTGAGTCCGAGTGCGTATGCGCTGTAGTGACCCCACGTGCGCATGCGCAGTAGTGAGCTTCAGCGAGCATCCGCAATAGTGCGCCCGAGTGCGCATCCGCAGTAGTGAGTCCGAATGCGCATGAGCGGTAGTGACCCCGAGTGCCCATGCACAGTAGCGAGGCCGAGTGCGCATGCGCAGTGGGGAGCCCGATTGCGCATCCGCAGTAGTGAGTCCGCGATCGCATGAGCAGTATTGAGTCCGAGTGCGCATGAGCAGTAGTGAATACGACTATGCATGAGCAGTAGTGACCCCGAGTGCGTATGCACTGTAGTGAGCCCGAGTGCGCATGCACAGTAGTGAGCCCGTATGCGCATGCGCACAGAGCGCCCGTGTGCGCATGCGCAAAAGTGAGCTCGAGTGCGCATGTGCAGGTCTGAGCCTGTGTGCGCATGACCAGTAGCGACGCCGAGCGCGCATGCGCAGTAGTGAGCCCGAGTGCGCATGAGCAGTAGTGGGTCCGAGTGCGCATGGGCAGTAGTGACCCCGAGTGCGCATCCGCAGTAGTGGGCCCGAGTTCGCATGACCAGTAGTGAGTCGGAGTGCGTATGTGCAGTAGCGTGCCCGAGTGCGCATGCGCAGTAGTGAGCCCGAGTGCGCATCCACAGTAGTGAACCCGAATGGGCATTTACAATCATGGGCCCGTGTGCGCATGCGCAGTAGTGACCCCGAGTGCGCATGCGCAGTAGTGAACCCGTGTGCGCATGCGCTGTAGTGAGCCCGAGCGCGCATCCGCAGTAGTGAGCCCGGGTGCGCATGCGCAGTAGTGAGCCCATATGTGCATGCGCAGTAGTGAACCCGAATGCGCATCCACAGTAGTGAACCCGAATGCGCATGTACAATCATGGGCCCGTGTGCGCATGCGCAGTAGTGACCCCGAGTGCGCATGCGCAGTAGCGACCCCGAGCCCGCATCCGCAGTACTGAGCCCGAGTGCGCATGTGCAGTAGTGACCCCGAGTACGCATGCGCAGTAGTGAGCCCGTGTGCGCATGCGAAGTAGTGCGCCCGTGTGCGCATGCGCAGAAGTGAGCTCGAGTGCGCATGCGCAGAAGTGAGCTCGAGTGCGCATGCGCAGTAGTGAGTCCGAGTGCGCATGAGCAGTAGTGAGCCCGAGTGCGCGTGCGCAGTAGTGGCCCGAGTGCGCATGCGCAGTAGTGCCCGCGATTGCGCATGAGCAGTAGTGAACCCGAGTGCGCATGCGCAGTAGCGAGCCCGAGCGCGCATGAGCAGTAGTGAGTCAGAGTGCGTATGAGCAGTGGTGGCCCCGAGTGCGCATGCGCAATAGTGAGCCAGTGTGCCCATGCGCAGTAGTGAGCCTCAGTGCGCATCCGCAGTCGTGTGCCCGAGTGCGCACCAGCAGTAGTGAGTCCGAGTGAGCATGTGCGGTAGTGACCCCGAGACCGCATGCAGAGTAGTGACCCGCAGTGCGCATGCGCAGTAGTGAGACCGAGTGCGCATGCGCAGTTGTGAGCCCGATTGCGCATCGGCAGTAGTGAGACCGATTGCGCATACGTAGTAGTGACCCCGATTGCGCATCCGCAGTAGTGAGTCCGAGGGCGCATGGGCAGTAGTGACCCCGAGTGCGCATGCGGAGTAGTGAGCCCGATTGCGCATCCGCAGTAGTGAGCCCGATTGTGCATCCGCAGTAGTAAGCCCGAGGGCGTATGCGCTGTAGTGACCCCGAGGGCGCATGCACAGTAGTGAGCCCTTGTACACATGCGCAGTAGCGCGCCCATGTGGGCATGCGCAGAAGTGAGCTCGAGTGCGCATGTGCAGGTCTGAGCCTGTGTGCGCATGACCAGTAGCGACGCCGAGCGCGCATGCGCAGTAGTGACCCCGAGGGCGCATGCACAGTAGTGAGCCTGTGTACACATGCGCAGTAGCGCGCCCATGTGGGCATGCGCAGAAGTGAGCTCGAGTGCGCATGTGCATGTCTGAGTCGGTGTGCGCATGCGCAGTAGCGACCCCGAGTGCGCATGCGCAGTAGTGAGCCCGTGTGCGCATGAGCAGTACTGAAACCGATTGCGCATCCGCAGTAGTGAGTCCGAGTTCGCATGAGCAGTAGTGAGTCCGAGATCGCATGAGCAGTAATGACCCCGCGTGCGCATGCGCAGTAGTGATCCCGTGTGCCCATGCGCAGTAGTGAGCCCGAGTGCGCATCCACAGTAGTGAACCCGAATGGGCATTTACAATCATGGGCCCGTGTGCGCATGCGCAGTAGTGACCCCCAGTGCGCATGCGCAGTAGTGAACCCGTGTGCGCATGCGCAGTAGTGACCCCGAGTGCGCATGCGCAGTAGCGACCCCGAGCCCGCATCCGAAGTACTTAGCCCGAGTGCGCATGTACAGTAGTGACCCCGAGTGCGCATGCGCAGTAGTGAGCTTCAGCGCGCATCTGCAATAGTGAGCCCGAGTGCGCATCCGCAATAGTGAGCCCGATTGCGCATCCGCAGTAGTGAGTCCGAGTTCGCATGCACAGTAGTGAGCCCGATTGCGCATCCGCAGTAGTGACTCCGAGTGCGCATGAGCAGTAGTGACCCCGAGTGCGCATGCACAGTAGTGAGCCCGTGCGCGCATCCGCAGTAGTGAGACCGATTGCGCATGCGCAGTAGGGAGCCCGATTGCGCATCCGCAGTAGTGAGACCGATTGCGCATGCGCAATAGTGAGACCGATTGCGCATCCGCAGTAGTGAGTCCGAGATCGCATGAGCAGTAATGAGTCCGAGTGCGCATGAGCAGTAGTGAATACGAGTACGCATGAGCAGTAGTGGCCCCGAGTGCGTATGCACTGCAGTGAGCCCGAGTACGCATGCACAGTAGTGAGTCCGTGTGCGCATGCGCAGTAGTGCGCTCGTGTGCGCATGCGCAGAAGTGAGCTCGAGTGCACATGTGCAGGTCTGAGCCGGTGTGCCCATGATCAGTAGCGACCCCGAGCGCGCATACGCAGTAGTGAGCCTGAGTGCGCATGAGCAGTAGTGAGTCCGAGTGCGCATGAGCAGTAGTGAGCCCGAGTGCGCATGCAGAGTAGTGACCCGCAGTGCGCATGCGCAGTAGTGAGACCGTGTGCGCATGCGCAGTAGTGAGCCCGATTGCGCATCCGCAGTAGTGAGACCGATTGCGCATGCGCAATAGTGAGCCCGGGTGCGCATGCGCAGTAGTGACCCCGAGTGCGCATGCGCAGTTGTGAGCCCGATTGCGCATCCGCAGTAGTGAGACCGATTGCGCATGCGTAGTAGTGACCCCGATAGCGCATCCGCAGTAGTGAGACCGAGTTCGCATGCGCAGTAGTGAGCCCGACCGCGCATCCGCAGTCGTGAGTCCAAGGGAGCATGAGCAGTAGTGACCCCGAGTGCGCATGCGCAATAGTGAGCCCGATTGCGCATCCGCAGTAGTGAGACCGATTGCGCATGCGCAATAGTAAGCCCGATTGTGCATCCGCAGTAGTGAGTCCGAGTGCGTATGCGCTGTAGTGACCCCACGTGCGCATGCGCAGTAGTGAGCTTCAGCGAGCATCCGCAATAGTGCGCCCGAGTGCGCATCCGCAGTAGTGAGTCCGAATGCGCATGAGCGGTAGTGACCCCGAGTGCCCATGCACAGTAGCGAGGCCGAGTGCGCATGCGCAGTGGGGAGCCCGATTGCGCATCCGCAGTAGTGAGTCCGCGATCGCATGAGCAGTATTGAGTCCGAGTGCGCATGAGCAGTAGTGAATACGACTATGCATGAGCAGTAGTGACCCCGAGTGCGTATGCACTGTAGTGAGCCCGAGTGCGCATGCACAGTAGTGAGCCCGTATGCGCATGCGCACAGAGCGCCCGTGTGCGCATGCGCAAAAGTGAGCTCGAGTGCGCATGTGCAGGTCTGAGCCTGTGTGCGCATGACCAGTAGCGACGCCGAGCGCGCATGCGCAGTAGTGAGCCCGAGTGCGCATGAGCAGTAGTGGGTCCGAGTGCGCATGGGCAGTAGTGACCCCGAGTGCGCATCCGCAGTAGTGGGCCCGAGTTCGCATGACCAGTAGTGAGTCGGAGTGCGTATGTGCAGTAGTGACCCCGAGTGCGCATGCGCAGTAGTGAGCACGATTGCGCATCCGCAGTAGTGAGACCGATTGCGCATGCGTAGTAGTGACCCCGATTGCGCATCCGCAGTAGTGAGCCCGAGTTCGCATGACCAGTAGTGAGTCGGAGTGCGTATGAGCAGTAGTGACCCCGAGTGCGCATGCGCAGTATTGAGCCCGTGTGCCCATGCGCAGTAGTGAGCCTGAGTGCGCATGAGCAGTAGTTTGTCCGAGTGCGCATGGGCAGTAGTGACCCCGAGTGCGCATGCGCAGTAGTGAGCCCGAGTGCGCATGCGCAGTTGTGAGCCCGATTGCGCATCCGCAGTAGCGAGCCCGAGCGCGCATCCGCAGTAGTGAGTCCGAGTTCGCATGAGCAGTAGTGAGTCGGAGTGCGTATGTGCAGTAGTGACCCCGATTGCGCATCCGCACAGGTGAGACCGATTGCGCATGCGCAATAGTGAGCCCGATTGCGCATCCGCAGTAGTGAGACCGATTGCGCATGCGCAGTAGTGAGCCCGATTGCGCATCCGCACAGGTGAGACCGATTGCGCATGCGCAATAGTGAGCCCGATTGCGCATCCGCAGTAGTGAGACCGATTGCGCATGCGCAGTAGTGAGCCCGACCGCGCATCCGCAGTTATGAGCCTGAATGCGCATGCGCAGTAGTGACCCCGAGTGCGCATGCGCAGTAGTGAGCCCGATTGCGCATCCGCAGTAGTGAGACCGATTGCGCATGCGCAATACTGAGCCCGATTGCGCATTTGCAGTAGTGAGTCCTAGAGCGCATTTGCAGTAGCGTCCCCGATTGCGCATGCGCAATAGTGAGACCGATTGCGCATGCGCAGTAGTGCACCAGTGTGCGCATGCGCAGAAGTAAGCTCGAGTGCGCATGTGCAGGTCTGAGCCGGTGTGCGCATGCACAGTAGCGGCCCCGAGCGCGCATGCGCCGTAGTCAGCCCGACTGCGCATGAGCAGTAGTGAGTCGGAGTGCGTATGAGCAGTAGTGACCCCGAATGCGCGTGCGCAGTAGTGAGCCTGATTGCGCATCCGCAGTAGTGAGACCGATTGCGCATCCGCAGTAGTGAGTCTGAGTGCGCATGAGCTGTAGTGACCCTGAGTGCGCATGCGCAGTAGTGAGCCAGATTGCGCATGCGCAGAAGTGAGACCGATTGCGCATGCGCAGTAGTGAGCCCGATTGCGCATCCGCAGTAGTGAGACCGATTGCGCATGCGCAGTAGTGAGCCCATATGTGCATGCGCAGTAGTGAACCCGAATGCGCATCCACAGTAGTGAACCCGAATGCGCATGTACAATCATGGGCCCGTGTGCGCATGCGCAGTAGTGACCCCCAGTGCGCATGCGCAGTAGTGAACCCGTGTGCGCATGCGCTGTAGTGAGCCCGAGCGCGCATCCGCAGTAGTGAGCCCGGGTGCGCATGCGCAGTAGTGAGCCCATATGTGCATGCGCAGTAGTGAACCCGAATGCGCATCCACAGTAGTGAACCCGAATGCGCATGTACAATCATGGGCCCGTGTGCGCATGCGCAGTAGTGACCCCTAGTGCGCATGCGCAGTAGCGACCCCGAGCCCGCATCCGCAGTACTGAGCCCGAGTGCGCATGTGCAGTAGTGACCCCGAGTACGCATGCGCAGTAGTGAGCCCGTGTGCGCATGCGAAGTAGTGTGCCTGTGTGCGCATGCGCAGAAGTGAGCTCGAGTGCGCATGCGCAGTAGTGAGTCCGAGTGCGCATGAGCAGTAGTGAGCCCGAGTGCGCGTGCGCAGTAGTGGCCCGAGTGCGCATGCGCAGTAGTGACCGCGATTGCGCATGAGCAGTAGTGAACCCGAGTGCGCATGCGCAGTAGCGAGCCCGAGCGCGCATGAGCAGTAGTGAGTCAGAGTGTGTATGAGCAGTGGTGGCCCCGAGTGCGCATGCGCAGTAGTGAGCCCGTGTGCGCATGCGAAGTAGTGCGCCCGTGTGCGCATGCGCAGAAGTGAGCTCGAGGGCGCATGCGAAGTAGTGCGCCCGTGTGCGCATGCGCAGAAGTGAGCTCGAGTGCGCATGCGCAGAAGTGGGCTCGAGTGCGCATGCGCAGTAGTGAGTCCGAGTGCGCATGAGCAGTAGTGAGCCCGAGTGCGCATGCGCATTAGTGAGCCCGATTGCGCATCCGCAGCTGTGAGTCCCAGTGCGCATGGGCAGTAGTCACCCCGAGTGCGCATGCGCAGTAGTGAGCCCATGTGCCCATGCGCAGTAGTGAGCCTGAGTGCGCATGCGCAGTAGTGACCCTGAGTGCGCATGCGCAGTAGTGGGCCCGATTGCGCATCTGCGTTGGTGACCGCGAGTGCGCATGCGCATTAGCGATCCCGAGCGCGCATGCGCAGTAGTGAGCCCGAGTGCGCATGAGCAGTAGTGAACCCGAGTGCGCATGCGCAGTAGTGAGCACGTGTGCGCATGCGCAGTAGTGAGCCCGATTGCGCATTTGCAGTGGTGACCCCGAGTGCGCATGTGCAGTAGCGAGCCCGAGCGCGCATGAGCAGTAGTGAGTCAGAGTGCGTATGAGCAGTAGTGACCCCGAGGGCGCATGCACAGTAGTGAGCCCGTGTACACATGCGCAGTAGCGCGCCCATGTGGGCATGCGCAGAAGTGAGCTCGAGTGCGCATGTGCATGTCTGAGTCGGTGTGCGCATGCGCAGTAGCGACCCCGAGTGCGCATGCGCAGTAGTGAGCCCGTGTGCGCATGAGCAGTACTGAAAACGATTGCGCATCCGCAGTAGTGAGTCCGAGTTCGCATGAGCAGTAGTGAGTCCGAGATCGCATGAGCAGTAATGACCCCGCGTGCGCATGCGCAGTGGTGAGCCCGTGTGCGCATGCGCAGTAGTGAGCCCGAGTGCGCATCTGCAGTAGCGTGCCCGAGTGCGCATGCGCAGTTTTGAGCCCGTGTGCGCATGCGAAGTAGTGCGCCCGTGTGCGCATGCGCAGAAGTGAGCTCGAGTGCGCATGCGCAGAAGTGAGCTCGAGTGCGCATGCGCAGTAGTGAGTCCGAGTGCGCATGAGCAGTAGTGAGCCCGAGTGCGCGTGCGCAGTAGTGGCCCGAGTGCGCATGCGCAGTAGTGACCGCGATTGCGCATGAGCAGTAGTGAACCCGAGTGCGCATGCGCAGTAGCGAGCCCGAGCGCGCATGAGCAGTAGTGAGTCAGAGTGCGTATGAGCAGTAGTGAGCCCGAGTGCCCATGCGCAGTAGTGAGCCTCAGTGCGCATCCGCAGTCGTGTGCCCGAGTGCGCACGAGCAGTAGTGAGTCCGAGTGAGCATGTGCGGTAGTGACCCCGAGACCGCATGCAGAGTAGTGACCCGCAGTGCGCATGCGCAGTAGTGAGACCGAGTGCGCATGCGCAGTTGTGAGCCCGTTTGCGCATCGGCAGTAGTGAGACCGATTGCGCATACGTAGTAGTGACCCCGATTGCGCATCCGCAGTAGTAAGCCCGAGGGCGTATGCGCTGTAGTGACCCCGAGGGCGCATGCACAGTAGTGAGCCCTTGTACACATGCGCAGTAGCGCGCCCATGTGGGCATGCGCAGAAGTGAGCTCGAGTGCGCATGTGCAGGTCTGAGCCTGTGTGCGCATGACCAGTAGCGACGCCGAGCGCGCATGCGGAGTAGTGAGCCCGATTGCGCATCCGCAGTAGTGAGCCCGATTATGCATCCGCAGTAGTGAGTCCGAGTGCGTATGCGCTGTAGTGACCCCACGTGCGCATGCGCAGTAGTGAGCTTCAGCGCGCATCCGCAATAGTGCGCCCGAGTGCGCATCCGCAGTAGTGAGTCCGAATGCGCATGAGCGGTAGTGACCCCGAGTGCCCATGCACAGTAGCGAGGCCGAGTGCGCATGCGCAGTGGGGAGCCCGATTGCGCATCCGCAGTAGTGAGTCCGCGATCGCATGAGCAGTATTGAGTCCGAGTGCGCATGAGCGGTAGTGAATACGACTATGCATGAGCAGTAGTGACCCCGAGTGCGTATGCACTGTAGTGAGCCCGAGTGCGCATGCACAGTAGTGAGCCCGTATGCGCATGCGCACAGAGCGCCCGTGTGCGCATGCGCAAAAGTGAGCTCGAGTGCGCATGTGCAGGTCTGAGCCTGTGTGCGCATGACCAGTAGCGACGCCGAGCGCGCATGCGCAGTAGTGAGCCCGAGTGCGCATGAGCAGTAGTGGGTCCGAGTGCGCATGGGCAGTAGTGACCCCGAGTGCGCATCCGCAGTAGTGAGCCCGAGTTCGCATGACCAGTAGTGAGTCGGAGTGCGTATGTGCAGTAGTGACCCCGAGTGCGCATGCGCAGTAGTGAGCACGATTGCGCATCCGCAGTAGTGAGACCGATTGCGCATGCGTAGTAGTGACCCCGATTGCGCATCCGCAGTAGTGAGCCCGAGTTCGCATGACCAGTAGTGAGTCGGAGTGCGTATGAGCAGTAGTGACCCCGAGTGCGCATGCGCAGTATTGAGCCCGTGTGCCCATGCGCAGTAGTGAGCCTGAGTGCGCATGAGCAGTAGTTTGTCCGAGTGCGCATGGGCAGTAGTGACCCCGAGTGCGCATGCGCAGTAGTGAGCCCGAGTGCGCATGCGCAGTTGTGAGCCCGATTGCGCATCCGCAGTAGCGAGCCCGAGCGCGCATCCGCAGTAGTGAGTCCGAGTTCGCATGAGCAGTAGTGAGTCGGAGTGCGTATGTGCAGTAGTGACCCCGATTGCGCATCCGCACAGGTGAGACCGATTGCGCATGCGCAATAGTGAGCCCGATTGCGCATCCGCAGTAGTGAGACCGATTGCGCATGCGCAGTAGTGAGCCCGATTGCGCATCCGCACAGGTGAGACCGATTGCGCATGCGCAATAGTGAGCCCGATTGCGCATCCGCAGTAGTGAGACCGATTGCGCATGCGCAGTAGTGAGCCCGACCGCGCATCCGCAGTTATGAGCCTGAATGCGCATGCGCAGTAGTGACCCCGAGTGCGCATGCGCAGTAGTGAGCCCGATTGCGCATCCGCAGTAGTGAGACCGATTGCGCATGCGCAATACTGAGCCCGATTGCGCATTTGCAGTAGTGAGTCCTAGAGCGCATTTGCAGTAGCGTCCCCGAGTGCGCATGCGCAGTAGTGACGCCGAGTGCGCATGCGCAGTAGTGTGACCTATTGCGCATCCGCAGTAGTGAGACCGATTGCGCATGCGCAGTAGGGAGCCCGATTGCGCATCCGCAGTAGTGAAACCGATTGCGCATGCGCAATAGTGAGACCGATTGCGCATGCGCAGTAGTGCACCAGTGTGCGCATGCGCAGAAGTAAGCTCGAGTGCGCATGTGCAGGTCTGAGCCGGTGTGCGCATGCACAGTAGCGGCCCCGAGCGCGCATGCGCCGTAGTCAGCCCGACTGCGCATGAGCAGTAGTGAGTCGGAGTGCGTATGAGCAGTAGTGCCCCCGAATGCGCGTGCGCAGTAGTGAGCCTGATTGCGCATCCGCAGTAGTGAGACCGATTGCGCATCCGCAGTAGTGAGTCTGAGTGCGCATGAGCTGTAGTGACCCTGAGTGCGCATGCGCAGTAGTGAGCCAGATTGCGCATGCGCAGAAGTGAGACCGATTGCGCATGCGCAGTAGTGAGACCGATTGCGCATGCGCAGTAGTGAGCCCATATGTGCATGCGCAGTAGTGAACCCGAATGCGCATCCACAGTAGTGAACCCGAATGCGCATGTACAATCATGGGCCCGTGTGCGCATGCGCAGTAGTGACCCCGAGTGCGCATGCGCAGTAGCGACCCCGAGCCCGCATCCGCAGTACTGAGCCCGAGTGCGCATGTGCAGTAGTGACCCCGAGTACGCATGCGCAGTAGTGAGCCCGTGTGCGCATGCGAAGTAGTGCGCCCGTGTGCGCATGCGCAGAAGTGAGCTCGAGTGCGCATGCGCAGAAGTGAGCTCGAGTGCCCATGCGCAGTAGTGAGTCCGAGTGCGCATGAGCAGTAGTGAGCCCGACTGCGCGTGCGCAGTAGTGGCCCGAGTGCGCATGCGCACTAGTGACCGCGATTGCGCATGAGCAGTAGTGAACCCGAGTGCGCATGCGCAGTAGCGAGCCCGAGCGCGCATGAGCAGTAGTGAGTCAGAGTGCGTATGAGCAGTGGTGGCCCCGAGTGCGCATGCGCAATAGTGAGCCAGTGTGCCCATGCGCAGTAGTGAGCCTCAGTGCGCATCCGCAGTCGTGTGCCCGAGTGCGCACGAGCAGTAGTGAGTCCGAGTGAGCATGTGCGGTAGTGACCCCGAGACCGCATGCAGAGTAGTGACCCGCAGTGCGCATGCGCAGTAGTGAGACCGAGTGCGCATGCGCAGTTGTGAGCCCGATTGCGCATCGGCAGTAGTGAGACCGATTGCGCATACGTAGTAGTGACCCCGATTGCGCATCCGCAGTAGTGAGTCCGAGGGCGCATGGGCAGTAGTGACCCCGAGTGCGCATGCGGAGTAGTGAGCCCGATTGCGCATCCGCAGTAGTGAGCCCGATTGTGCATCCGCAGTAGTAAGCCCGAGGGCGTATGCGCTGTAGTGACCCCGAGGGCGCATGCACAGTAGTGAGCCCTTGTACACATGCGCAGTAGCGCGCCCATGTGGGCATGCGCAGAAGTGATCTCGAGTGCGCAAGTGCAGGTCTGAGCCTGTGTGCGCATGACCAGTAGCGACGCCGAGCGCGCATGCGCAGTAGTGACCCCGAGGGCGCATGCACAGTAGTGAGCCTGTGTACACATGCGCAGTAGCGCGCCCATGTGGGCATGCGCAGAAGTGAGCTCGAGTGCGCATGTGCATGTCTGAGTCGGTGTGCGCATGCGCAGTAGCGACCCCGAGTGCGCATGCGCAGTAGTGAACCCGTGTGCGCATGCGCTGTAGTGAGCCCGAGCGCGCATCCACAGTAGTGAACCCGAATGGGCATTTACAATCATGGGCCCGTGTGCGCATGCGCAGTAGTGACCCCCAGTGCGCATGCGCAGTAGTGAACCCGTGTGCGCATGCGCTGTAGTGAGCCCGAGCGCGCATCCGCAGTAGTGAGCCCGGGTGCGCATGCGCAGTAGTGAGCCCATATGTGCATGCGCAGTAGTGAACCCGAATGCGCATCCACAGTAGTGAACCCGAATGCGCATGTACAATCATGGGCCCGTGTGCGCATGCGCAGTAGTGACCCCTAGTGCGCATGCGCAGTAGCGACCCCGAGCCCGCATCCGCAGTACTGAGCCCGAGTGCGCATGTGCAGTAGTGACCCCGAGTACGCATGCGCAGTAGTGAGCCCGTGTGCGCATGCGAAGTAGTGTGCCTGTGTGCGCATGCGCAGAAGTGAGCTCGAGTGCGCATGCGCAGTAGTGAGTCCGAGTGCGCATGAGCAGTAGTGAGCCCGAGTGCGCGTGCGCAGTAGTGGCCCGAGTGCGCATGCGCAGTAGTGACCGCGATTGCGCATGAGCAGTAGTGAACCCGAGTGCGCATGCGCAGTAGCGAGCCCGAGCGCGCATGAGCAGTAGTGAGTCAGAGTGCGTATGAGCAGTGGTGGCCCCGAGTGCGCATGCGCAGTAGTGAGCCCGTGTGCGCATGCGAAGTAGTGCGCCCGTGTGCGGATGCGCAGAAGTGAGCTCGAGGGCGCATGCGAAGTAGTGCGCCCGTGTGCGCATGCGCAGAAGTGAGCTCGAGTGCGCATGCGCAGAAGTGAGCTCGAGTGCGCATGCGCAGTAGTGAGTCCGAGTGCGCATGAGCAGTAGTGAGCCCGAGTGCGCATGCGCATTAGTGAGCCCGATTGCGCATCCGCAGCTGTGAGTCCCAGTGCGCATGGGCAGTAGTCACCCCGAGTGCGCATGCGCAGTAGTGAGCCCATGTGCCCATGCGCAGTAGTGAGCCTGAGTGCGCATGCGCAGTAGTGACCCTGAGTGCGCATGCGCAGTAGTGGGCCCGATTGCGCATCTGCGTTGGTGACCGCGAGTGCGCATGCGCATTAGCGATCCCGAGCGCGCATGCGCAGTAGTGAGCCCGAGTGCGCATGAGCAGTAGTGAACCCAAGTGTGCATGCGCAGTAGTGAGCACGTGTGCGCATGCGCAGTAGTGAGCCCGATTGCGCATTTGCAGTGGTGACCCCGAGTGCGCATGTGCAGTAGCGAGCCCGAGCGCGCATGAGCAGTAGTGAGTCAGAGTGCGTATGAGCAGTAGTGACCCCGAGGGCGCATGCACAGTAGTGAGCCCGTGTACACATGCGCAGTAGCGCGCCCATGTGGGCATGCGCAGAAGTGAGCTCGAGTGCGCATGTGCATGTCTGAGTCGGTGTGCGCATGCGCAGTAGCGACCCCGAGTGCGCATGCGCAGTAGTGAGCCCGTGTGCGCATGAGCAGTACTGAAAACGATTGCGCATCCGCAGTAGTGAGTCCGAGTTCGCATGAGCAGTAGTGAGTCCGAGATCGCATGAGCAGTAATGACCCCGCGTGCGCATGCGCAGTGGTGAGCCCGTGTGCGCATGCGCAGTAGTGAGCCCGAGTGCGCATCTGCAGTAGCGTGCCCGAGTGCGCATGCGCAGTTTTGAGCCCGTGTGCGCATGCGAAGTAGTGCGCCCGTGTGCGCATGCGCAGAAGTGAGCTCGAGTGCGCATGCGCAGAAGTGAGCTCGAGTGCGCATGCGCAGTAGTGAGTCCGAGTGCGCATGAGCAGTAGTGAGCCCGAGTGCGCGTGCGCAGTAGTGGCCCGAGTGCGCATGCGCACTAGTGACCGCGATTGCGCATGAGCAGTAGTGAACCCGAGTGCGCATGCGCAGTAGCGAGCCCGAGCGCGCATGAGCAGTAGTGAGTCAGAGTGCGTATGAGCAGTGGTGGCCCCGAGTGCGCATGCGCAATAGTGAGCCAGTGTGCCCATGCGCAGTAGTGAGCCTCAGTGCGCATCCGCAGTCGTGTGCCCGAGTGCGCACGAACAGTAGTGAGTCCGTGTGAGCATGTGCGGTAGTGACCCCGAGACCGCATGCAGAGTAGTGACCCGCAGTGCGCATGCGCAGTAGTGAGACCGAGTGCGCATGCGCAGTTGTGAGCCTGATAGCGCATCGGCAGTAGTGAGACCGATTGCGCATACGTAGCAGTGACCCCGATTGCGCATCCGCAGTAGTGAGTCCGAGGGCGCATGGGCAGTAGTGACCCCGAGTGCGCATGCGGAGTAGTGAGCCCGATTGCGCATCCGCAGTAGTGAGCCCGATTATGCATCCGCAGTAGTAAGCCCGAGGGCGTATGCGCTGTAGTGACCCCACGTGCGCATGCGCAGTAGTGAGCTTCAGCGCGCATCCGCAATAGTGAGCCCGAGTGCGCATCCGCAATAGTGAGCCCGATTGCGCATCCGCAGTAGTGAGACCGAGTTCGCATGCACAGTAGTGAGCCCGATTGCGCATCCGCAGTAGTGACTCCGAGTGCGCATGCGCAGTAGTGACCCCGAGGGCGCATGCACAGTAGTGAGCCCGTGTACACATGCGCAGTAGCGCGCCCATGTGGGCATGCGCTGAAGTGAGCTCGAGTGCGCATGTGCATGTCTGAGTCGGTGTGCGCATGCGCAGTAGCGACCCCGAGTGCGCATGCGCAGTAGTGAGCCCGTGTGCGCATGAGCAGTACTGAAACCGATTGCGCATGCGCAGTAGTGAGCCCGTGTGCGCATGAGCAGTACTGAAACCGATTGCGCATCCGCAGTAGTGAGTCCGAGTTCGCATGAGCAGTAGTGAGTCCGAGATCGCATGAGCAGTAATGACCCCGCGTGCGCATGCGCAGTAGTGAGCCCGGGTGCGCATGCGCAGTAGTGAGCCCATATGTGCATGCGCAGTAGTGAACCCGAATGCGCATCCACAGTAGTGAACCCGAATGCGCATGTACAATCATGGGCCCGTGTGCGCATGCGCAGTAGTGACCCCTAGTGCGCATGCGCAGTAGCGACCCCGAGCCCGCATCCGCAGTACTGAGCCCGAGTGCGCATGTGCAGTAGTGACCCCGAGTACGCATGCGCAGTAGTGAGCCCGTGTGCGCATGCGAAGTAGTGCGCCCGTGTGCGCATGCGCAGAAGTGAGCTCGAGTGCGCATGCGCAGTAGTGAGTCCGAGTGCGCATGAGCAGTAGTGAGCCCGAGTGCGCGTGCGCAGTAGTGGCCCCGAGTGCGCATGCGCAGTAGTGACCCCGATTGCGCATGAGCAGTAGTGAACTCGAGTGCGCATGCGCAGTAGTGAGCACGTGTGCGCATGCGCAGTAGTGAGCCCGAGTGCGCATCTGCAGTAGCGTGCCCGAGTGCGCATGCGCGGTAGTGAGCCCGAGTGCGCATCCACAGTAGTGAACCCGAATGCGCATGTACAATCATGGGCCCGTGTGCGCATGCGCAGTAGTGACCCCGAGTGCGCATGCGCAGTAGCGACCCCGAGCCCGCATCCGAAGTACTTAGCCCGAGTGCGCATGTACAGTAGTGACCCCGAGTGCGCATGCGCAGTAGTGAGCTTCAGCGCGCATCTGCAATAGTGAGCCCGAGTGCGCATCCGCAATAGTGAGCCCGATTGCGCATCCGCAGTAGTGAGTCCGAGTTCGCATGCACAGTAGTGAGCCCGATTGCGCATCCGCAGTAGTGACTCCGAGTTCGCATGAGCAGTAGTGACCCCGAGTGCGCATGCACAGTAGTGAGCCCGTGCGCGCATCCGCAGTAGTGAGACCGATTGCGCATGCGCAGTAGGGAGCCCGATTGCGCATCCGCAGTAGTGAGACCGATTGCGCATGCGCAATAGTGAGACCGATTGCGCATCCGCAGTAGTGAGTCCGAGATCGCATGAGCAGTAATGAGTCCGAGTGCGCATGAGCAGTAGTGAATACGAGTACGCATGAGCAGTAGTGGCCCCGAGTGCGTATGCACTGCAGTGAGCCCGAGTGCGCATGCACAGTAGTGAGTCCGTGTGCGCATGCGCAGTAGTGCGCTCGTGTGCGCATGCGCAGAAGTGAGCTCGAGTGCACATGTGCAGGTCTGAGCCGGTGTGCCCATGATCAGTAGCGACCCCGAGCGCGCATACGCAGTAGTGAGCCTGAGTGCGCATGAGCAGTAGTGAGTCCGAGTGCGCATGCGCAGTAGTGACCCCGAGTGCGCATGCGCAGAAGTGAGCTCGAGTGCGCATGTGCTGGACTGAGCCGGACCGGGCATGCGCAGTAGCGACCCCGGGCGCGCATGCGCAGTAGTGAGCCGGAGTGCGCATGAGCAGTAGCGACCCCGAGTGCGCGTGCGCAGTGGTGACCCCGAGTGCGCATCCGCAGTAGTGAGACCGATTGCGCATGCGCAATAGTGAGCCCGATTGCGCATCCGCAGTAGTGAGAACGAGTGCGCATGAGCAGTAGCGACCCCGAGTGCGCATGCGCAGTAGTGACCCCGAGTGTGCATGCGCAGTAGTGAGCCCGATTGCGCATCCGCAGTAGTGCACCAGTGTGCGCACGCGCAGAAGTGACCCCGAGTGCGCATGCGCAGTAGTGAGCCCGATTGCGCATGCGCAGTAGTGAGCCCGATTGCGCATCCGCAGTAGTGAGACCGATTGCGCATGCGCAATAGTAAGCTCGAGTGCGCATGCGCAGTAGTGAGTCCGAGTGCGCATGAGCAGTAGTGACCCCGAGGGCGCATGCACAGTAGTGAGCCCGTGTACACATGCGCAGTAGCGACCCCGAGTGCGCATGCGCAGTAGTGAGCCCGTGTGCGCATGAGCAGTACTGAAACCGATTGCGCATCCGCAGTAGTGAGTCCGAGTTCGCATGAGCAGTAGTGAGTCCGAGATCGCATGAGCAGTAATGACCCCGCGTGCGCATGCGCAGTAGTGAGCCCGTGTGCCCATGCGCAGTAGTGAGTCCGAGTGCGCATCTGCAGTAGCGTGCCTGAGTGCGCATGCGCAGTAGTGGGCCCGATTGCGCATCTGCGTTGGTGACCGCGAGTGCGCATGCGCATTAGCGATCCCGAGCGCGCATGCGCAGTAGTGAGCCCGAGTGCGCATGAGCAGTAGTGAGTCCGAGATCGCATGAGCAGTAATGACCCCGCGTGCGCATGCGCAGTAGTGAGCCCGGGTGCGCATGCGCAGTAGTGAGCCCATATGTGCATGCGCAGTAGTGAACCCGAATGCGCATCCACAGTAGTGAACCCGAATGCGCATGTACAATCATGGGCCCGTGTGCGCATGCGCAGTAGTGACCCCTAGTGCGCATGCGCAGTAGCGACCCCGAGCCCGCATCCGCAGTACTGAGCCCGAGTGCGCATGTGCAGTAGTGACCCCGAGTACGCATGCGCAGTAGTGAGCCCGTGTGCGCATGCGAAGTAGTGCGCCCGTGTGCGCATGCGCAGAAGTGAGCTCGAGTGCGCATGCGCAGAAGTGAGCTCGAGTGCGCATGCGCAGTAGTGAGTCCGAGTGCGCATGAGCAGTAGTGAGCCTGAGTGCGCGTGCGCAGTAGTGGCCCGAGTGCGCATGCGCAGTAGTGACCGCGATTGCGCATGAGCAGTAGTGAACCCGAGTGCGCATGCGCAGTAGCGCGCCCGAGCGCGCATGAGCAGTAGTGAGTCAGAGTGCGCATGCGCAGTAGTGACCCCGATTGCGCATGAGCAGTAGTGAACTCGAGTGCGCATGCGCAGTAGTGAGCACGTGTGCGCATGCGCAGTAGTGAGCCCGAGTGCGCATCTGCAGTAGCGTGCCCGAGTGCGCATGCGCGGAAGTGAGCCCGAGTGCGCATCCACAGTAGTGAACCCGAATGCGCATGTACAATCATGGGCCCGTGTGCGCATGCGCAGTAGTGACCCCGAGTGCGCATGCGCAGTAGCGACCCCGAGCCCGCATCCGAAGTACTTAGCCCGAGTGCGCATGTACAGTAGTGACCCCGAGTGCGCATGCGCAGTAGTGAGCTTCAGCGCGCATCTGCAATAGTGAGCCCGAGTGCGCATCCGCAATAGTGAGCCCGATTGCGCATCCGCAGTAGTGAGTCCGAGTTCGCATGCACAGTAGTGAGCCCGATTGCGCATCCGCAGTAGTGACTCCGAGTGCGCATGAGCAGTAGTGACCCCGAGTGCGCATGCACAGTAGTGAGCCCGTGCGCGCATCCGCAGTAGTGAGACCGATTGCGCATGCGCAGTAGTGCGCCCGTGTGCGCATGCGCAGTAGTGAGACCGATTGCGCATGCGCAATAGTGAGACCGATTGCGCATCCGCAGTAGTGAGTCCGAGATCGCATGAGCAGTAATGAGTCCGAGTGCGCATGAGCAGTAGTGAATACGAGTACGCATGAGCAGTAGTGGCCCCGAGTGCGTATGCACTGCAGTGAGCCCGAGTGCGCATGCACAGTAGTGAGTCCGTGTGCGCATGCGCAGTAGTGCGCTCGTGTGCGCATGCGCAGAAGTGAGCTCGAGTGCACATGTGCAGGTCTGAGCCGGTGTGCCCATGATCAGTAGCGACCCCGAGCGCGCATACGCAGTAGTGAGCCTGAGTGCGCATGAGCAGTAGTGAGTCCGAGTGCGCATGCGCAGTAGTGACCCCGAGTGCGCATGCGCAGAAGTGAGCTCGAGTGCGCATGTGCTGGACTGAGCCGGACCGGGCATGCGCAGTAGCGACCCCGGGCGCGCATGCGCAGTAGTGAGCCGGAGTGCGCATGAGCAGTAGCGACCCCGAGTGCGCGTGCGCAGTGGTGACCCCGAGTGCGCATCCGCAGTAGTGAGACCGATTGCGCATGCGCAATAGTGAGCCCGATTGCGCATCCGCAGTAGTGAGAACGAGTGCGCATGAGCAGTAGCGACCCCGAGTGCGCATGCGCAGTAGTGACCCCGAGTGTGCATGCGCAGTAGTGAGCCCGATTGCGCATCCGCAGTAGTGCACCAGTGTGCGCACGCGCAGAAGTGACCCCGAGTGCGCATGCGAAGTAGCGACCCCGAGTGCGCATGCGCAGTAGTGAGCCCGTGTGCGCATGAGCAGTACTGAAACCGATTGCGCATCCGCAGTAGTGAGTCCGAGTTCGCATGAGCAGTAGTGAGTCCGAGATCGCATGAGCAGTAATGACCCCGCGTGCGCATGCGCAGTAGTGAGCCCGTGTGCCCATGCGCAGTAGTGAGTCCGAGTGCGCATCTGCAGTAGCGTGCCCGAGTGCGCATGCGCTGTAGTGAGCCCGACTGCGCATCCACAGTAGTGAACCCGAATGGGCATTTACAATCATGGGCCCGTGTGCGCATGCGCAGTAGTGACCCCCAGTGCGCATGCGCAGTAGTGAACCCGTGTGCGCATGCGATGTAGTGAGCCCGAGCGCGCATCCGCAGTAGTGAGCCCGGGAGCGCATGCGCAGTAGTGAGCCCATATGTGCATGCGCAGTAGTGAACCCGAATGCGCATCCACAGTAGTGAACCCGAATGCGCATGTACAATCATGGGCCCGCGTGCGCATGCGCAGTAGTGACCCCGAGTGCGCATGCGCAGTAGCGACCCCGAGCCCGCATCCGCAGTACTGAGCCCGAGTGCGCATGTGCAGTAGTGACCCCGAGTACGCATGCGCAGTAGTGAGCCCGTGTGCGCATGCGAAGTAGTGCGCCCGTGTGCGCATGCGCAGAAGTGAGCTCGAGTGCGCATGCGCAGAAGTGAGCTCGAGTGCGCATGCGCAGTAGTGAGTCCGAGTGCGCATGAGCAGTAGTGAGCCCGAGTGCGCATGCGCATTAGTGAGCCCGATTGCGCATCCGCAGCTGTGAGTCCCAGTGCGCATGGGCAGTAGTCACCCCGAGTGCGCATGCGCAGTAGTGAGCCCATGTGCCCATGCGCAGTAGTGAGCCTGAGTGCGCATGAGCTGTAGTGACCCTGAGTGCGCATGCGCAGTAGTGAGCCAGATTGCGCATGCGCAGAAGTGAGACCGATTGCGCATGCGCAGTAGTGAGCCCGATTGCGCATCCGCAGTAGTGAGACCGATTGTGCATGCGCAATAGTGGGCCCCATTGCGCATCCGCAGTAGTGAGTCCGAGTGCGCATGAGCAGTAGTGACCCCGAGTGCGCATGCACAGTAGTGAGCCCGTGTGCGCATGCGCAGTAGTGAGCCCGAGTGCGCATCTGCAGTAGCGTGCCCGAGTGCGCATGCGCAGTAGTGAGCCCGAGTGCGCATCCACAGTAGTGAACCCGAATGGGCATTTACAATCATGGGCCCGTGTGCGCATGCGCAGTAGTGACCCCGAGTGCGCATGCGCAGTAGTGAACCCGTGTGCGCATGCGCTGTAGTGAGCCCGAGCGCGCATCCGCAGTAGTGAGCCCGGGTGCGCATGCGCAGTAGTGAGCCCATATGTGCATGCGCAGTAGTGAACCCGAATGCGCATCCACAGTAGTGAACCCGAATGCGCATGTACAATCATGGGCCCGTGTGCGCATGCGCAGTAGTGACCCCGAGTGCGCATGCGCAGTAGCGACCCCGAGCCCGCATCCGCAGTACTGAGCCCGAGTGCGCATGTGCAGTAGTGACCCCGAGTACGCATGCGCAGTAGTGAGCCCGTGTGCGCATGCGCAGTAGTGAACCCGTGTGCGCATGAGCTGTAGCGACCCCGAGCCCGCATCCGCAGTACTGAGCCCGAGTGCGCATGAGCAGTAGTGAACCCGAGTGCGCATGCGCAGTAGCGAGCCCGAGCGCGCATGAGCAGTAGTGAGTCAGAGTGCGTATGAGCAGTGGTGGCCCCGAGTGCGCATGCGCAATAGTGAGCCAGTGTGCCCATGCGCAGTAGTGAGCCTCAGTGCGCATCCGCAGTCGTGTGCCCGAGTGCGCACGAGCAGTAGTGAGTCCGAGTGAGCATGTGCGGTAGTGACCCCGAGACCGCATGCAGAGTAGTGACCCGCAGTGCGCATGCGCAGTAGTGAGACCGAGTGCGCATGCGCAGTTGTGAGCCCGATTGCGCATCGGCAGTAGTGAGACCGATTGCGCATACGTAGTAGTGACCCCGATTGCGCATCCGCAGTAGTGAGTCCGAGGGCGCATGGGCAGTAGTGACCCCGAGTGCGCATGCGGAGTAGTGAGCCCGATTGCGCATCCGCAGTAGTGAGCCCGATTGTGCATCCGCAGTAGTAAGCCCGAGGGCGTATGCGCTGTAGTGACCCCGAGGGCGCATGCACAGTAGTGAGCCCTTGTACACATGCGCAGTAGCGCGCCCATGTGGGCATGCGCAGAAGTGAGCTCGAGTGCGCATGTGCAGGTCTGAGCCTGTGTGCGCATGACCAGTAGCGACGCCGAGCGCGCATGCGCAGTAGTGACCCCGAGGGCGCATGCACAGTAGTGAGCCTGTGTACACATGCGCAGTAGCGCGCCCATGTGGGCATGCGCAGAAGTGAGCTCGAGTGCGCATGTGCATGTCTGAGTCGGTGTGCGCATGCGCAGTAGCGACCCCGAGTGCGCATGCGCAGTAGTGAGCCCGTGTGCGCATGAGCAGTACTGAAACCGATTGCGCATCCGCAGTAGTGAGTCCGAGTTCGCATGAGCAGTAGTGAGTCCGAGATCGCATGAGCAGTAATGACCCCGCGTGCGCATGCGCAGTAGTGAGCCCGTGTGCCCATGCGCAGTAGTGAGCCCGAGTGCGCATCCACAGTAGTGAACCCGAATGGGCATTTACAATCATGGGCCCGTGTGCGCATGCGCAGTAGTGACCCCTAGTGCGCATGCGCAGTAGCGACCCCGAGCCCGCATCCGCAGTACTGAGCCCGAGTGCGCATGTGCAGTAGTGACCCCGAGTACGCATGCGCAGTAGTGAGCCCGTGTGCGCATGCGAAGTAGTGTGCCTGTGTGCGCATGCGCAGAAGTGAGCTCGAGTGCGCATGCGCAGTAGTGAGTCCGAGTGCGCATGAGCAGTAGTGAGCCCGAGTGCGCGTGCGCAGTAGTGGCCCGAGTGCGCATGCGCAGTAGTGACCGCCATTGCGCATGAGCAGTAGTGAACCCGAGTGCGCATGCGCAGTAGCGAGCCCGAGCGCGCATGAGCAGTAGTGAGTCAGAGTGCGTATGAGCAGTGGTGGCCCCGAGTGCGCATGCGCAGTAGTGAGCCCGTGTGCGCATGCGAAGTAGTGCGCCCGTGTGCGCATGCGCAGAAGTGAGCTCGAGGGCGCATGCGAAGTAGTGCGCCCGTGTGCGCATGCGCAGAAGTGAGCTCGAGTGCGCATGCGCAGAAGTGAGCTCGAGTGCGCATGCGCAGTAGTGAGTCCGAGTGCGCATGAGCAGTAGTGAGCCCGAGTGCGCATGCGCATTAGTGAGCCCGATTGCGCATCCGCAGCTGTGAGTCCCAGTGCGCATGGGCAGTAGTCACCCCGAGTGCGCATGCGCAGTAGTGAGCCCATGTGCCCATGCGCAGTAGTGAGCCTGAGTGCGCATGCGCAGTAGTGACCCTGAGTGCGCATGCGCAGTAGTGGGCCCGATTGCGCATCTGCGTTGGTGACCGCGAGTGCGCATGCGCATTAGCGATCCCGAGCGCGCATGCGCAGTAGTGAGCCCGAGTGCGCATGAGCAGTAGTGAACCCGAGTGCGCATGCGCAGTAGTGAGCACGTGTGCGCATGCGCAGTAGTGAGCCCGATTGCGCATTTGCAGTGGTGACCCCGAGTGCGCATGTGCAGTAGCGAGCCCGAGCGCGCATGAGCAGTAGTGAGTCAGAGTGCGTATGAGCAGTAGTGACCCCGAGGGCGCATGCACAGTAGTGAGCCCGTGTACACATGCGCAGTAGCGCGCTCATGTGGGCATGCGCAGAAGTGAGCTCGAGTGCGCATGTGCATGTCTGAGTCGGTGTGCGCATGCGCAGTAGCGACCCCGAGTGCGCATGCGCAGTAGTGAGCCCGTGTGCGCATGAGCAGTACTGAAAACGATTGCGCATCCGCAGTAGTGAGTCCGAGTTCGCATGAGCAGTAGTGAGTCCGAGATCGCACGAGCAGTAATGACCCCGCGTGCGCATGCGCAGTGGTGAGCCCGTGTGCGCATGCGCAGTAGTGAGCCCGAGTGCGCATCTGCAGTAGCGTGCCCGAGTGCGCATGCGCAGTTTTGAGCCCGTGTGCGCATGCGAAGTAGTGCGCCCGTGTGCGCATGCGCAGAAGTGAGCTCGAGTGCGCATGCGCAGAAGTGAGCTCGAGTGCGCATGCGCAGTAGTGAGTCCGAGTGCGCATGAGCAGTAGTGAGCCCGAGTGCGCGTGCGCAGTAGTGGCCCGAGTGCGCATGCGCAGTAGTGACCGCGATTGCGCATGAGCAGTAGTGAACCCGAGTGCGCATGCGCAGTAGCGAGCCCGAGCGCGCATGAGCAGTAGTGAGTCAGAGTGCGTATGCGCAGTGGTGGCCCCGAGTGCGCATGCGCAATAGTGAGCCAGTGTGCCCATGCGCAGTAGTGAGCCTCAGTGCGCATCCGCAGTCGTGTGCCCGAGTGCGCACGAGCAGTAGTGAGTCCGTGTGAGCATGTGCGGTAGTGACCCCGAGACCGCATGCAGAGTAGTGACCCGCAGTGCGCATGCGCAGTAGTGAGACCGAGTGCGCATGCGCAGTTGTGAGCCTGATTGCGCATCGGCAGTAGTGAGACCGATTGCGCATACGTAGCAGTGACCCCGATTGCGCATCCGCAGTAGTGAGTCCGAGGGCGCATGGGCAGTAGTGACCCCGAGAGCGCATGCGGAGTAGTGAGCCCGATTGCGCATCCGCAGTAGTGAGCCCGATTATGCATCCGCAGTAGTAAGCCCGAGGGCGTATGCGCTGTAGTGACCCCACGTGCGCATGCGCAGTAGTGAGCTTCAGCGCGCATCCGCAATAGTGTGTAACCGTGCTGGTTACATAATATGAAAGCACCTTTAGTATCAGTTCACATATTGCTATGGCATGGGGTATCCCTACTCCGAGCACGCGTCATATTCATTATTTCATGGGGCTACCGGTAGAGTATGTACCCCACTTTCAATAATTATGCGTGCGCATCGATCCCCACTCGATAACGATCGAAGGAGGTCGATGCGAAGACAAATTTTGTCACTCTACGTCTGAAAGCGAATCGAGTCGGTTCGAGAAAATCTCATCTGCGAAACACGGTACGCGATTGCGAGGTCAAACCGACCTGATAGAATCGTCAAAGCCGACAGTTTATCCGCAACGCGTAAACGCCTCAAACCGAGGAGTCGATCGTTCAAGCCGAACGGTGGCACAGTCAGAATAAGATTTCGGAACAATTGTTCGATCGTGAACGGCGTAGTAGTCATACATTTTGAATTAAATTAAATTTTGTTCTCTTTTGGTAAGTAACGATTGATTGGAAGTTGATTCTCGTTGTTAGTTACTGTCGTTATTCTCGCAGTGGTGATTAGCGACTGAGATCATATAAATTACACATTTTAGCGTGGTACAGCTCTCAAGCTCTTACAGGCAATTGAAGTATCGCTCGGCCCACGTCAAGTGTCCCGCCGTATCTTTTAATTGTACCTGTTTGCCCTTGCGAGAGGTAATCTCGCTGGTGTGGAATTGCATGATTTCTGCCATGTTTGATCGAGGCACAGCTCACAGACTCATTTGAGTAACCAGAGTACCGCCCAGCTCACGAAAAGTGCCCTGCCGCTACTCCTTGGTCGTTCTCAAGTGCCTTTGTGAAGAGGTGGACCCGACCGCGTGGCACAGCTCTCACACTGTTTGGAGATTAAGTGTTTCGCGAATTACACGATCGGATGAGTACTGTTGGTATCGGGTGTCCGGCATCAGAGCAAATCTTGAGCCCCACAAACTCCTCTAGACGAGCTCCTAGGTGCCACAACCCGATTTCGACTTCGTGCAAGTCTCCACCGGAACACCTCCTCCGATTCATCGGCCGGGTGTAAAAGGTGCTGCGACAATCCTCAGTCGTGATATTTTTCGAGACATTGACTCCAATCACCAATTTAAATATATAAAAATATGAATCATCAATCGAGATTTCAAGTAAAACATTGAATATACTTTTGTATACAGAACTCGTAAAACTTTCTCTTGGTTTTATGCGTGCAATTTCTTATTGCGATATATGAATGAAATCCTTACTGTAGAATATACATCTATGTATGTACCGAAGGTTTAGAATATATATATAGATAGTGTCTAATGTTAATAATATACGAAAGAGGTTTCTAACTTTCTTTAACAACCATTCAGACCACTCCGCTATCCAGTGCCTGGAGGCCCGAACTCTCCATTTAAATCATTCCCAGTTCATCGTACTTTACTTTTACCGAGAAGCCCAAGCTGGGCTCTAAACCAGACAGAATTCACAGAAAATATAGCGACGAAATTCGTAGAAGCAACGCCCGTCTCCGGGCGTATCTAAATAAACAAACTCACGTTTACATAATTGGCGCCCAACGTGGGGCGGCGTGTTTCTGTTGGATCAAGAGAGTTAGAAATCCTTCAAACATGAGTGCCGAACAGCGAACAAAAACGCGTAGACAAGCAACCGCTGCGTCCTCGAGCGAGGTAACGGGCCATAATAGGGCAGTAGGTAACACAACACAAATCGCGTCACGAGTCATGAGAACACCGCCCGACGTAAACACGGGTAGGACTACGGAAGAAGGTGCAAAAACTGTACATTTCAATATCCCAATTGAAGAACTAAGCTCGAAAGAAAATTTAAGCAGAGATGAATTATTAGATGTCGTGCATAAATTGCAAGAAGAAGTCGTGAGATTAAATAGTAAAGTCGGTGAATTAGAATCTCGGTTAGCGACTCAGGTAGAGACACAGATAGGGAATGAGGAATTATACGAAAGAATAAGCGACCACAAGCTCGAAATGCGGGATTGGAGGCGCGATTTTGAAAGCCGATTAGAACAAAGCTATCACGCAGCCTTAGAACGTGAAGCAGTAATTCGTAAGGAAATGCAGGACTCAATAGACCAGTTAAAGTCGATCATGGCCGACAAGGCTACCGGACATCGCGAACCAGATAATGTTGCTCACGATCCACATAACGATAGGTTAGATCCGCGAACTTTTAATACTTCACGATCTCTCGCATTCGATACGCATCCTGTTATGAACGAAACTACACGATATGACTCGGTTTTGTCTAGTTCATCTCGACCATTCATCGTGAAACCACAACTGCCCTCTTTCGAAGGAAGGGCAACGGAAAGACCGCCGAAGTTTCTACGCGAATTGAAAAGATTTATAGATGCTGCTCGTGTCCCAGAGGACGAGTTAACATTTATCATTACACAAGCGTTAAAAGGTGTTGCGAGCGAATGGTGGGACATCATGGTTGACCAAATAACCACATGGTCACAATTTTCAAATGCTTTCTTGAATCGATTTTGGAGTTCGGCAATTCAGAGAAAGGTTAAAGACAATTTAGATTTAGGGGTATATCGTTCTGACTCTGGATTAACCCGTGTTGCATATGCCATGAAAATGATCGGCGGTGCGCGAGATTTAATTCCTCGTCCATCTGATGAGGAAATCGTTTTAACACTGGCACGACATTTCACTCAAGCGGTAGATGATTGCGTATTGGGTCAAAATATTAAGAGCATAGACGCGTTTCTAGCACTGTTGGAGCGTTTTGATAATGGAGGTACGGTCAATCGACAACGGAACAGCGATCGGATGGAGCACTATAAAGAATGGAATAATAAAACATCGCGTGAAACCACAGATCGGCAAACGTTTAACCCATCTCGACAAACGGCCTCAAATCCATCGTACAATCGTCCACCACGGGAGTTCCAATACTCAAATAATTCTAATCAGCGGCCAGTCCAGGACTATCGTCGGCCCGTCCCTCAAATACAGGACAACCGTAATAGAGGGGGGCAGCGACAAGGCGACAGTTCACCTCGTATTCGGGCAGTACAGGTGCAAGAAAATCCCGAAGAAGATGAATTTGTGGAGGACACACAACATTTGCTGACGGAAAACGAATAAGGGAATCCTCAGAAAATCGTCTGAGTATCTTCCCCTCTCAGTCGAGAGGATCCGCCAAGAAAAAAAAAGGGGAAGAGATAAAAGTAGTCATCGGTTCGGTGTTTCAAGATACACGACGTGAGCTTGTTGAGGAAGAAAAAGGGTCTTTGCCATCGTTAGGAATGAACTGTTGTCCAGAGGTACACCTTAAAATTGAAAATATTCCCGTAAAAGCGCTGGTTGATACTGGCAGCTCGGTCACCGCAATATCAGAAGATTGGTATAACGCACATCAAGATCAGTTGATCAAATGTCCAGCCCTGCCAATCGCTGGAGCCTTTGTAATAGGAGCAACCGGAACTCGTTCAACACGATTGAGAAAACAAATCTGGGTGTCCATCAGCCACGAGGGAATGGTCATTGAAACTTCAATAGTTATTGTTCCAGGGTTAATATGTGAAGTTATACTGGGAATCGACACGTTACTCCGTACTAAGGCGAAAATCAATTTCGAACAGGGAATTTTATCGATGGTAACGGATAGTGGCCTCGTGGAAATCAAGATAGGTGAAGATAACGCGCCTGACCCATCCATAAATGCAATGCTCGCAACAGAGGTGATTCTCGGCTCAGACAATCAAGATCTGCAAACCATCATATCATCTATTTTGGATTCTGTACATGCATCGCCAGGTCAAAAGAGACAGTTAGAACACGTTATTCGGACCTATCCACAAGTTTGGGAAGACAAAGTCGGGAGGATATGCTGTTATGAACATCACCTTCGAGTAAAAAATACTGCTCCATACTTTAATAGAACATATCCCATTCCGCTTAAGTACCTCGAAGCGGCAGACACGGAAATAAAAAAAATGCTAACTAATGGCATTATAAGACCCAGTACCAGTCCATACATAAATCCGGTAGTACCAGTGTTAAAGAAAAACGGATCAGTTAGACTATGTCTTGATGCTAGAATGTTAAATGAAATACTAGTTGATGATCATGAAATGTCCGAAACTCCAGATGAGATTTTTCAAAAATTCAAGAAAGTTGATTTCCTATCGAGCCTCGATCTAACTAATAGTTTTTGGCAGGTTCCGCTATCCGAAGAATCGAGAAAATATACAGCGTTTATGTATCGTGGTCGATGTTATGAATATACAGTCACACCATTCGGTCTAAAAACAAGCAGTGCTAGTTTAGTCCGAGCTTTACGTCGTGTCTTAGCCGGAATGGAAGGTTTCGTGGTCAATTTCATAGATGATATCCTCTGCTTTTCTAGTACGTTTGAGAAACATGTGCAGCATCTCAACGCGTTGTTTAAAAGATTAAAAGATCATAATATAACTGTTAATCTAGAGAAATGTCGGTTTATGCGTCGTGAAATCAAATTTCTTGGTCATATACTATCAATACAAGGTTTAAAACAAGACCCAGAAAAACTCTCCGCGATTCGACAATATCCTACCCCGCGCAATGTAAAACAACTACGCGGATTTCTCGGTTTAGTTAACTATTACGGCAAATTCACCGATAAGCAAGCCGAGACAACAACTCCCCTCCTGGCGTTGTTGAAGAAGGGAAAGCGTTGGGTTTGGGACGAAACAATGCAATCCGCTTTTGAAAAAGTTGAAGATGCCTTCTGCAAAGAGGTGGTTTTGCAGTACGCGGATGTGAATAAAGAATTTTACTTGTCCACCGACGCGAGTTTTTCTGCATTAGGCGCGGTGATTGAACAACACGATGCGCAGGGTCACCTCAAACCAATTGCATTCGCTAGTAGAACATTAAAAGGTCCTGAACTAGCCTATTTTACTACCGAAAAAGAATTGTTAGCTATTGTTTGGGCATTAGGAAAATTTCGGACCTATTTATATGGAGCGAGGATTGTACTTTTAACCGACCATAAAGCAATAACATTTCTTATGAGTAGTAAGTTGGTAAACCAGCGGCTCACCCGTTGGATTCTGGCTATACAGGACTACACGATCGAGTTTAGGTATAGACCAGGGAAAGAAAACATACCCGCGGATGTGATGAGTCGTTTTTATGATCTAGACAACCGAAATTCTTGTAATCGCGAGACGTACGTGCCAATTCTCACGACATTAGCTCGCGCTATGTCAACAGAGTTAACAGTGGCTCTCAGTCGAATATTAGAATGGCAGAAAAAGGATGCTAGGTTAAATATGATTATTCAAAAATGTAAGTCGATAGGGAGCACCTTCAACAGGCGATATTGTTTCGAGCACGGCATCTTATGGCACGTTAATAAGAACGGTAGAAAAAGAGTCGTAATTCCTACAGAACTACGCGATAAGTTGATCAAGGAAATCCACGAAATTTACGCACATCTAGGAAGAGACAAAACAATCAAACTCATAGCAGAAAACTTCTACGTATCGAAACTTCATCGACATGCGCGCAAATTAATTTCCACGTGCGATATTTGCCAACGAGTTAAAATTCTCACACATCCACTGCATTCCGATATGCAGAGTATAATTCCAGAAAATCCACTCGACCTATTATCAATCGATTTTTATGGTCCGTTACCAACCTCGAGGGGTGGGTTTAAGCACATATTAGTTGTTGAAGAATTATTTACTAAATTTGTTAAATTATATCCGGTGAGAAATGCTACCACCAATATAGCACTTGCGCGTATTTTTGAGAAATTTATCCCGCAATATGGAAGACCTAAGCGAATTATCACCGACCACGGCACGCAATTCACATCAAAAAAATGGATCAGCACACTACAACGAGAAGGCATCCAACACGTACTGTCATCAATACGTCATCCTCAAAGCAATCCAGTGGAACGCGTAAATCGAGAAATTGGAAGAATCTTTCGCACGTTGGCATCTGCAACCCATGCAGCATGGTCAAGGTGGGTCGACGTCATCGAGACGTGCTGTAACGAAGTGGAACACGACAGCACCGGATTCACCCCAGTGGAGTTGCTTCTGAAGGTCAAACCTGAAAGACCATGGGCAAAGTGGTCACAACCCCCCAACTGCCTGGATATCAACGACGAGTTGGAATACAAACAAAAGTTACACCTGGCGTACAGAAGAATGTCAAAAAAGGCCCAAAAACGGTGTGAGAAAAGCAATGCTGGAAAAGTACCCGTTTCCTATAACGTTGGGGATCACGTTTTGATTAAATCCAACCCAGTTTCCAGCGCCGCAGATCGGGAAATTGCAAAATTCTTCCACATATATGAAGGACCATACACGGTGTCAAAAAGAAAGGGTCCAGCGACGTACCAACTGAGTAGTTGTCAATCCGGCGTAATTCGGGGAACGTTTCATGCGTCGAGCCTACGACCATATTTACGTGCAAAAGAAACGACAATAGAATATGACAAAGAGGACTTGAAGATTCCAGGAAAGCCCCACCCGAAGGATAATGAGAGTATATAAACAGGAGCGTTCGGTAAGACAAATTAGAACATCTAAGACGAGCTCACCACGAAAAATACAGCAGAAGACGAACGTAGAAGTATCACTGAAGTATGGAACCCTTGTAAATTTATACAAGTCACCAATTATTATTATTAGTTACGCACATATTACTATATCAATACCAACCATTACAGAACCAAGATATCCACGATGCCCGACAAAGGAGAGCAATCTTACGCCAAATGGGCAATGATATCACGGCCGACGCAGACTGGCGTGGATTTAGAACATCCACCCGCCGCTCCAACCGTTCTAAAGGTCATTGAGGCGGGTAGGTGGAAATCCCCTCAAGGAGGAAGGTACAAAAAGGGTACGGGAGTCCAGGCAAGGGCCCCCAAGAAGAATCAGAGGACTCAAACACCGTCTGGGGGTGTCGGTGTTACACGTCCCTTGCGAAGGGAAATGGCGGAACACCCAACGACCACCGAATATCCCGAATCGCCGACGCGAGCTGCGGCGGACATGTCGTGGGAGGTGATACCGGAATTAGAAGACCCAATCATTGAAATCCCCGCAGTCAATCCTCAAGACCCCTTAGGGTTACTCTGCTTAACCGAACGCGCGATAGACGCCTTTTTTGAATAAAAGTTTTTTCTTCTCTTGCTAGTGTATAAGTGAACAGTGAAGTGTTTTATTTCGTTTAAAAAAAAAAAAAAAAATGAACAGTTTAGTTTTGCGTTTCCGTTAAAATGGACATCTTATGTTTACATATCGTTTAAAGACTATAGACAATTTCAGTTGATTTCTTTTCATTTAATAGAACGTTTATTTTCTTTTATAAAACACATTAAACATTTAGTTAATTTCTCAGAACAGTGAACAGCGAAGTGTTTTATTTCGTTTATAAAAAAAAAAAAAGTGAACAGTTTAGTTTTGCGTTTTCGTTAAAATGGACATCTTATGTTTACTTATCGTTTAAAGACTATAGACAATTTCAGTTGATTTCTTTTCATTTAATAGACAATGGACAAATCTCGTTATGTTCAAGTGCGTTTACGAATTATGAACATTATTTTGCGCTACGCCTAATTATTTTGTTAAAATTTCGGTTCCCTAGTCAGTTAAAATGTAATACACATGTGTACAAGGGTGCATTTCCACTGCGTCCATGCACCTTTTGTTTTGTGAAGAGGGGGGCATATGTAACCGTGCTGGTTACATAATATGAAAGCACCTTTAGTATCAGTTCACATATTGCTATGGCATGGGGTATCCCTACTCCGAGCACGCGTCATATTCATTATTTCATGGGGCTACCGGTAGAGTATGTACCCCACTTTCAATAATTATGCGTGCGCATCGATCCCCACTCGATAACGATCGAAGGAGGTCGATGCGAAGACAAATTTTGTCACTCTACGTCTGAAAGCGAATCGAGTCGGTTCGAGAAAATCTCATCTGCGAAACACGGTACGCGATTGCGAGGTCAAACCGACCTGATAGAATCGTCAAAGCCGACAGTTTATCCGCAACGCGTAAACGCCTCAAACCGAGGAGTCGATCGTTCAAGCCGAACGGTGGCACAGTCAGAATAAGATTTCGGAACAATTGTTCGATCGTGAACGGCGTAGTAGTCATACATTTTGAATTAAATTAAATTTTGTTCTCTTTTGGTAAGTAACGATTGATTGGAAGTTGATTCTCGTTGTTAGTTACTGTCGTTATTCTCGCAGTGGTGATTAGCGACTGAGATCATATAAATTACACATTTTAGCGTGGTACAGCTCTCAAGCTCTTACAGGCAATTGAAGTATCGCTCGGCCCACGTCAAGTGTCCCGCCGTATCTTTTAATTGTACCTGTTTGCCCTTGCGAGAGGTAATCTCGCTGGTGTGGAATTGCATGATTTCTGCCATGTTTGATCGAGGCACAGCTCACAGACTCATTTGAGTAACCAGAGTACCGCCCAGCTCACGAAAAGTGCCCTGCCGCTACTCCTTGGTCGTTCTCAAGTGCCTTTGTGAAGAGGTGGACCCGACCGCGTGGCACAGCTCTCACACTGTTTGGAGATTAAGTGTTTCGCGAATTACACGATCGGATGAGTACTGTTGGTATCGGGTGTCCGGCATCAGAGCAAATCTTGAGCCCCACAAACTCCTCTAGACGAGCTCCTAGGTGCCACAACCCGATTTCGACTTCGTGCAAGTCTCCACCGGAACACCTCCTCCGATTCATCGGCCGGGTGTAAAAGGTGCTGCGACAATCCTCAGTCGTGATATTTTTCGAGACATTGACTCCAATCACCAATTTAAATATATAAAAATATGAATCATCAATCGAGATTTCAAGTAAAACATTGAATATACTTTTGTATACAGAACTCGTAAAACTTTCTCTTGGTTTTATGCGTGCAATTTCTTATTGCGATATATGAATGAAATCCTTACTGTAGAATATACATCTATGTATGTACCGAAGGTTTAGAATATATATATAGATAGTGTCTAATGTTAATAATATACGAAAGAGGTTTCTAACTTTCTTTAACAACCATTCAGACCACTCCGCTATCCAGTGCCTGGAGGCCCGAACTCTCCATTTAAATCATTCCCAGTTCATCGTACTTTACTTTTACCGAGAAGCCCAAGCTGGGCTCTAAACCAGACAGAATTCACAGAAAATATAGCGACGAAATTCGTAGAAGCAACGCCCGTCTCCGGGCGTATCTAAATAAACAAACTCACGTTTACAAGTGAGCCCGAGTGCGCATCCGCAATAGTGAGCCCGATTGCGCATCCGCAGTAGTGAGACCGAGTTCGCATGCACAGTAGTGAGCCCGATTGCGCATCCGCAGTAGTGACTCCGAGTGCGCATGCGCAGTAGTGACCCCGAGGGCGCATGCACAGTAGTGAGCCCGTGTACACATGCGCAGTAGCGCGCGCATGTGGGCATGCGCTGAAGTGAGCTCGAGTGCGCATGTGCATGTCTGAGTCGGTGTGCGCATGCGCAGTAGCGACCCCGAGTGCGCATGCGCAGTAGTGAGCCCGTGTGCGCATGAGCAGTACTGAAACCGATTGCGCATGCGCAGTAGTGAGCCCGTGTGCGCATGAGCAGTACTGAAACCGATTGCGCATCCGCAGTAGTGAGTCCGAGTTCGCATGAGCAGTAGTGAGTCCGAGATCGCATGAGCAGTAATGACCCCGCGTGCGCATGCGCAGTAGTGAGCCCGGGTGCGCATGCGCAGTAGTGAGCCCGTATGTGCATGCGCAGTAGTGAACCCGAATGCGCATCCACAGTAGTGAACCCGAATGCGCATGTACAATCATGGGCCCGTGTGCGCATGCGCAGTAGTGACCCCTAGTGCGCATGCGCAGTAGCGACCCCGAGCCCGCATCCGCAGTACTGAGCCCGAGTGCGCATGTGCAGTAGTGACCCCGAGTACGCATGCGCAGTAGTGAGCCCGTGTGCGCATGCGAAGTAGTGCGCCCGTGTGCGCATGCGCAGAAGTGAGCTCGAGTGCGCATGCGCAGAAGTGAGCTCGAGTGCGCATGCGCAGTAGTGAGTCCGAGTGCGCATGAGCAGTAGTGGGCCTGAGTGCGCGTGCGCAGTAGTGGCCCGAGTGCGCATGCGCAGTAGTGACCGCGATTGCGCATGAGCAGTAGTGAACCCGAGTGCGCATGCGCAGTAGCGAGCCCGAGCGCGCATGAGCAGTAGTGAGTCAGAGTGCGTATGAGCAGTAGTGACCCCGAGTACGCATGCGCAGTAGTGAGCCCGTGTGCGCATGCGAAGTAGTGCGCCCGTGTGCGCATGCGCAGAAGTGAGCTCGAGTGCGCATGCGCAGTAGTGAGTCCGAGTGCGCATGAGCAGTAGTGAGCCCGAGAGCGCGTGCGCAGTAGTGGCCCCGAGTGCGCATGCGCAGTAGTGACCCCGATTGCGCATGAGCAGTAGTGAACTCGAGTGCGCATGCGCAGTAGTGAGCACGTGTGCGCATGCGCAGTAGTGAGCCCGAGGGCGCATCTGCAGTAGCGTGCCCGAGTGCGCATGCGCGGTAGTGAGCCCGAGTGCGCATCCACAGTAGTGAACCCGAATGCGCATGTACAATCATGGGCCCGTGTGCGCATGCGCAGTAGTGACCCCGAGTGCGCATGCGCAGTAGCGACCCCGAGCCCGCATCCGAAGTACTTAGCCCGAGTGCGCATGTACAGTAGTGACCCCGAGTGCGCATGCGCAGTAGTGAGCTTCAGCGCGCATCTGCAATAGTGAGCCCGAGTGCGCATCCGCAATAGTGAGCCCGATTGCGCATCCGCAGTAGTGAGTCCGAGTTCGCATGCACAGTAGTGAGCCCGATTGCGCATCCGCAGTAGTGACTCCGAGTGCGCATGAGCAGTAGTGACCCCGAGTGCGCATGCACAGTAGTGAGCCCGTGCGCGCATCCGCAGTAGTGAGACCGATTGCGCATGCGCAGTAGGGAGCCCGATTGCGCATCCGCAGTAGTGAGACCGATTGCGCATGCGCAATAGTGAGACCGATTGCGCATCCGCAGTAGTGAGTCCGAGATCGCATGAGCAGTAATGAGTCCGAGTGCGCATGAGCAGTAGTGAATACGAGTACGCATGAGCAGTAGTGGCCCCGAGTGCGTATGCACTGCAGTGAGCCCGAGTGCGCATGCACAGTAGTGAGTCCGTGTGCGCATGCGCAGTAGTGCGCTCGTGTGCGCATGCGCAGAAGTGAGCTCGAGTGCACATGTGCAGGTCTGAGCCGGTGTGCCCATGATCAGTAGCGACCCCGAGCGCGCATACGCAGTAGTGAGCCTGAGTGCGCATGAGCAGTAGTGAGTCCGAGTGCGCATGAGCAGTAGTGAGCCCGAGTGCGCATGCAGAGTAGTGACCCGCAGTGCGCATGCGCAGTAGTGAGACCGTGTGCGCATGCGCAGTAGTGAGCCCGATTGCGCATCCGCAGTAGTGAGACCGATTGCGCATGCGCAATAGTGAGCCCGAGTGCGCATGCGCAGTAGTGACCCCGAGTGCGCATGCGCAGTTGTGAGCCCGATTGCGCATCCGCAGTAGTGAGACCGATTGCGCATGCGTAGTAGTGACCCCGATAGCGCATCCGCAGTAGTGAGACCGAGTTCGCATGCGCAGTAGTGAGCCCGACCGCGCATCCGCAGTCGTGAGTCCAAGGGAGCATGAGCAGTAGTGACCCCGAGTGCGCATGCGCAATAGTGAGCCCGATTGCGCATCCGCAGTAGTGAGACCGATTGCGCATGCGCAATAGTAAGCTCGATTGTGCATCCGCAGTAGTGAGTCCGAGTGCGTATGCGCTGTAGTGACCCCACGTGCGCATGCGCAGTAGTGAGCTTCAGCGCGCATCCGCAATAGTGAGCCCGAGTGCGCATCCGCAGTAGTGAGTCCGAATGCGCATGAGCGGTAGTGACCCCGAGTGCCCATGCACAGTAGCGAGGCCGAGTGCGCATGCGCAGTGGGGAGCCCGATTGCGCATCCGCAGTAGTGAGTCCGCGATCGCATGAGCAGTATTGAGTCCGAGTGCGCATGAGCAGTAGTGAATACGACTATGCATGAGCAGTAGTGACCCCGAGTGCGTATGCACTGTAGTGTGCCCGAGTGCGCATGCACAGTAGTGAGCCCGTATGCGCATGCGCACAGAGCGCCCGTGTGCGCATGCGCAAAAGTGAGCTCGAGTGCGCATGTGCAGGTCTGAGCCTGTGTGCGCATGACCAGTAGCGACGCCGAGCGCGCATGCGCAGTAGTGAGCCCGAGTGCGCATGAGCAGTAGTGGGTCCGAGTGCGCATGGGCAGTAGTGACCCCGAGTGCGCATCCGCAGTAGTGAGCCCGAGTTCGCATGACCAGTAGTGAGTCGGAGTGCGTATGTGCAGTAGTGACCCCGAGTGCGCATGCGCAGTAGTGAGCACGATTGCGCATCCGCAGTAGTGAGACCGATTGCGCATGCGTAGTAGTGACCCCGATTGCGCATCCGCAGTAGTGAGCCCGAGTTCGCATGACCAGTAGTGAGTCGGAGTGCGTATGAGCAGTAGTGACCCCGAGTGCGCATGCGCAGTATTGAGCCCGTGTGCCCATGCGCAGTAGTGAGCCTGAGTGCGCATGAGCAGTAGTTTGTCCGAGTGCGCATGGGCAGTAGTGACCCCGAGTGCGCATGCGCAGTAGTGAGCCCGAGTGCGCATGCGCAGTTGTGAGCCCGATTGCGCATCCGCAGTAGCGAGCCCGAGCGCGCATCCGCAGTAGTGAGTCCGAGTTCGCATGAGCAGTAGTGAGTCGGAGTGCGTATGTGCAGTAGTGACCCCGAGTGCGCATGCGCAGTAGTGAGCCCGTGTGCCCATGCGCAGTAGTGAGCCTGAGTGCGCATGAGCAGTAGTGGGTCCGAGTGCGCATGGGCAGTAGTGACCCCGAGTGCGCATGCGCAGTAGTGAGCACGATTGCGCATCCGCAGTAGTGAGACCGATTGCGCATGCGCAGTAGTGAGCCCGATTGCGCATCCGCACAAGTGAGACCGATTGCGCATGCGCAACACTGAGCCCGATTGCGCATTTGCAGTAGTGAGTCCTAGAGCGCATTTGCAGTAGCGTCCCCGAGTGCGCATGCGCAGTAGTGACGCCGAGTGCGCATGCGCAGTAGTGTGACCTATTGCGCATCCGCAGTAGTGAGACCGATTGCGCATGCGCAGTAGGGAGCCCGATTGCGCATCCGCAGTAGTGAAACCGATTGCGCATGCGCAATAGTGAGACCGATTGCGCATGCGCAGTAGTGCACCAGTGTGCGCATGCGCAGAAGTAAGCTCGAGTGCGCATGTGCAGGTCTGAGCCGGTGTGCGCATGCACAGTAGCGGCCCCGAGCGCGCATGCGCCGTAGTCAGCCCGACTGCGCATGAGCAGTAGTGAGTCGGAGTGCGTATGAGCAGTAGTGACCCCGAATGCGCGTGCGCAGTAGCGAGCCTGATTGCGCATCCGCAGTAGTGAGACCGATTGCGCATCCGCAGTAGTGAGTCTGAGTGCGCATGAGCTGTAGTGACCCTGAGTGCGCATGCGCAGTAGTGAGCCAGATTGCGCATGCGCAGAAGTGAGACCGATTGCGCATGCGCAGTAGTGAGCCCGATTGCGCATCCGCAGTAGTGAGACCGATTGCGCATGCGCAATAGTGAGCCCCATTGCGCATCCGCAGTAGTGAGTCCGAGTGCGCATGAGCAGTAGTGACCCCGAGTGCGCATGCACAGTAGTGAGCCCGTGTGCGCATGCGCAGTAGTGAGCCCGAGTGCGCATCTGCAGTAGCGTGCCCGAGTGCGCATGCGCAGTAGTGAGCCCGAGTGCGCATCCACAGTAGTGAACCCGAATGGGCATTTACAATCATGGGCCCGTGTGCGCATGCGCAGTAGTGACCCCGAGTGCGCATGCGCAGTAGTGAACCCGTGTGCGCATGCGCTGTAGTGAGCCCGAGCGCGCATCCGCAGTAGTGAGCCCGGGTGCGCATGCGCAGTAGTGAGCCCATATGTGCATGCGCAGTAGTGAACCCGAATGCGCATCCACAGTAGTGAACCCGAATGCGCATGTACAATCATGGGCCCGTGTGCGCATGCGCAGTAGTGACCCCGAGTGCGCATGCGCAGTAGCGACCCCGAGACTGCATCCGCAGTACTGAGCCCGAGTGCGCATGTGCAGTAGTGACCCCGAGTACGCATGCGCAGTGGTGAGCCCGTGTGCGCATGCGAAGTAGTGCGCCCGTGTGCGCATGCGCAGAAGTGAGCTCGAGTGCGCATGCGCAGAAGTGAGCTCGAGTGCGCATGCGCAGTAGTGAGTCCGAGTGCGCATGAGCAGTAGTGAGCCCGAGTGCGCGTGCGCAGTAGTGGCCCGAGTGCGCATGCGCAGTAGTGACCGCGATTGCGCATGAGCAGTAGTGAACCCGAGTGCGCATGCGCAGTAGCGAGCCCGAGCGCGCATGAGCAGTAGTGAGTCAGAGTGCGCATGAGCAGTGGTGGCCCCGAGTGCGCATGCGCAATAGTGAGCCAGTGTGCCCATGCGCAGTAGTCAGCCTCAGTGCGCATCCGCAGTCGTGTGCCCGAGTGCGCACGAGCAGTAGTGAGTCCGAGTGAGCATGTGCGGTAGTGACCCCGAGACCGCATGCAGAGTAGTGACCCGCAGTGCGCATGCGCAGTAGTGAGACCGAGTGCGCATGCGCAGTTGTGAGCCCGATTGCGCATCGGCAGTAGTGAGACCGATTGCGCATACGTAGTAGTGACCCCGATTGCGCATCCGCAGTAGTGAGTCCAAGGGCGCATGGGCAGTAGTGACCCCGAGTGCGCATGCGGAGTAGTGAGCCCGATTGCGCATCCGCAGTAGTGAGCCCGATTGTGCATCCGCAGTAGTAAGCCCGAGGGCGTATGCGCTGTAGTGACCCCGAGGGCGCATGCACAGTAGTGAGCCCTTGTACACATGCGCAGTAGCGCGCCCATGTGGGCATGCGCAGAAGTGAGCTCGAGTGCGCATGTGCAGGTCTGAGCCTGTGTGCGCATGACCAGTAGCGACGCCGAGCGCGCATGCGCAGTAGTGACCCCGAGGGCGCATGCACAGTAGTGAGCCTGTGTACACATGCGCAGTAGCGCGCCCATGTGGGCATGCGCAGAAGTGAGCTCGAGTGCGCATGTGCATGTCTGAGTCGTTGTGCGCATGCGCAGTAGCGACCCCGAGTGCGCATGCACAGTAGTGAGCCCGTGTGCGCATGAGCAGTACTGAAACCGATTGCGCATCCGCAGTAGTGAGTCCGAGTTCGCATGAGCAGTAGTGAGTCCGAGATCGCATGAGGAGTAATGACCCCGCGTGCGCATGCGCAGTAGTGAGCCTGTGTGCCCATGCGCAGTAGTGAGCCCGAGTGCGCATCCACAGTAGTGAACCCGAATGGGCATTTACAATCATGGGCCCGTGTGCGCATGCGCAGTAGTGACCCCCAGTGCGCATGCGCAGTAGTGAACCCGTGTGCGCATGCGCTGTAGTGAGCCCGAGCGCGCATCCGCAGTAGTGAGCCCGGGTGCGCATGCGCAGTAGTGAGCCCATATGTGCATGCGCAGTAGTGAACCCGAATGCGCATCCACAGTAGTGAACCCGAATGCGCATGTACAATCATGGGCCCGTGTGCGCATGCGCAGTAGTGACCCCTAGTGCGCATGCGCAGTAGCGACCCCGAGCCCGCATCCGCAGTACTGAGCCCGAGTGCGCATGTGCAGTAGTGACCCCGAGTGCGCATGCGCAGTAGTGACCCCGATTGCGCATGAGCAGTAGTGAACCCGAGTGCGCATGCGCAGTAGTGAACCCGTGTGCGCATGCGCTGTAGTGAGCCCGAGCGCGCATGCGCAGAAGTGAGCTCGAGTGCGCACGCGCAGTAGTGAGTCGGTGTGCGCATGCGCAGTAGTGAGTCCGAGTGCGCATGAGAAGTAGTGAGCCCGAGTGCGCGTGCGCAGTAGTGGCCCCGAGTGCGCATGCGCAGTAGTGACCCCGATTGCGCATGAGCAGTAGTGAACCCGAGTGCGCATGCGCAGTAGTGAGCACGTGTGCGCATGCGCAGTAGTGAGCCCGAGTGCGCATCTGCAGTAGCGTGCCCGAGTGCGCATGCGCGGTAGTGAGCCCGAGTGCGCATCCACAGTAGTGAACCCGATTGCGCGTGCGCAGTAGTGAGCCCGGACGCGCATCCGCAGTTGTGAGCCTCAGTGCGCATGCGCAGTAGTGACCCCGATTGCGCATGCGCAGTAGTGAGCCTGAGTGCACATGCGCAGTAGTGAGTCGGTGTGCGCATGCGCAGTAGTGAGTCCGAGTGCGCATGAGAAGTAGTGAGCCCGAGTGCGCGTGCGCAGTAGTGGCCCCGAGTGCGCATGCGCAGTAGTGACCCCGATTGCGCATGAGCAGTAGTGAACCCGAGTGCGCATGCGCAGTAGTGAGCCTGAGTGCGCATGCGCAGTAGTGAGTCGGTGTGCGCATGCGCAGTAGTGAGTCCGAGTGCGCATGAGAAGTAGTGAGCCCGAGTGCGCGTGCGCAGTAGTGGCCCCGAGTGCGCATGCGCAGTAGTGACCCCGATTGCGCATGAGCAGTAGTGAACCCGAGTGCGCATGCGCAGTAGTGAGCACGTGTGCCCATGCGCAGTAGTGAGCCTCAGTGCGCATCCGCAGTCGTGTGCCCGAGTGCGCACGAGCAGTAGTGAGTCCGAGTGAGCATGTGCGGTAGTGACCCCGAGACCGCATGCAAAGTAGTGAACCGCAGTGCGCATGCGCAGTAGTGAGACCGAGTGCGCATGCGCAGTTGTGAGCCCGATTGCGCATCGGCAGTAGTGAGACCGATTGCGCATACGTAGTAGTGAGACCGATTGCGCATCCGCAGTAGTGAGTCCGAGGGCGCATGGGCAGTAGTGACCCCGAGTGCGCATGCGCAGTAGTGAGCCCGATTGCGCATCCGCAGTAGTGAGCCCGATTGTGCATCCGCAGTAGTAAGCCCGAGGGCGTATGCGCTGTAGTGACCCCACGTGCGCATGCGCAGTAGTGAGCTTCAGCGCGCATCCGCAATAGTGAGCCCGAGTGCGCATCCGCAATAGTGAGCCCGATTGCGCATCCGCAGTAGTGAGTCCGAGTTCGCATGCACAGTAGTGAGCCCGATTGCGCATCCGCAGTAGTGACTCCGAGTGCGCATGAGCAGTAGTGACCCCGAGTGCGCATGCACAGTAGTGAGCCCGTGCGCGCGTCCGCAGTAGTGAGACCGATTGCGCATGCGCAGTAGGGAGCCCGATTGCGCATCCGCAGTAGTGAGACCGATTGCGCATGCGCAATAGTGAGACCGATTGCGCATCCGCAGTAGTGAGTCCGAGATCGCATGAGCAGTAATGAGTCCGAGTGCGCAGGAGCAGTAGTGAATACGAGTACGCATGAGCAGTAGTGGCCCCGAGTGCGTATGCACTGCAGTGAGCCCGAGTGCGCATGCACAGTAGTGAGTCCGTGTGCGCATGCGCAGTAGTGCGCTCGTGTGCGCATGCGCAGAAGTGAGCTCGAGTGCACATGTGCAGGTCTGAGCCGGTGTGCCCATGATCAGTAGCGACCCCGAGCGCGCATACGCAGTAGTGAGCCTGAGTGCGCATGAGCAGTAGTGAGTCCGAGTGCGCATGAGCAGTAGTGAGCCCGAGTGCGCATGCAGAGTAGTGACCCGCAGTGCGCATGCGCAGTAGTGAGCCCGACCGCGCATCCGCAGTTATGAGCCTGAATGCGCATGCGCAGTAGTGACCCCGAGTGCGCATGCGCAGTAGTGAGCCCGATTGCGCATCCGCAGTAGTGAGACCGATTGCGCATGCGCAATACTGAGCCCGATTGCGCATTTGCAGTAGTGAGTCCTAGAGCGCATTTGCAGTAGCGTCCCCGAGTGCGCATGCGCAGTAGTGAGTCCGTGTGCGCATGCGCAGTAGTGCGCTCGTGTGCGCATGCGCAGAAGTGAGCTCGAGTGCACATGTGCAGGTCTGAGCCGGTGTGCCCATGATCAGTAGCGACCCCGAGCGCGCATACGCAGTAGTGAGCCTGAGTGCGCATGAGCAGTAGTGAGTCCGAGTGCGCATGAGCAGTAGTGAGCCCGAGTGCGCATGCAGAGTAGTGACCCGCAGTGCGCATGCGCAGTAGTGAGCCCGACCGCGCATCCGCAGTTATGAGCCTGAATGCGCATGCGCAGTAGTGACCCCGAGTGCGCATGCGCAGTAGTGAGCCCGATTGCGCATCCGCAGTAGTGAGACCGATTGCGCATGCGCAATACTGAGCCCGATTGCGCATTTGCAGTAGTGAGTCCTAGAGCGCATTTGCAGTAGCGTCCCCGAGTGCGCATGCGCAGTAGTGACGCCGAGTGCGCATGCGCAGTAGTGTGACCTATTGCGCATCCGCAGAAGTGAGACCGATTGCGCATGCGCAGTAGGGAGCCCGATTGCGCATCCGCAGTAGTGAAACCGATTGCGCATGCGCAATAGTGAGACCGATTGCGCATCCGCAGTAGTGAGACCGATTGCGCATGCGCAGTAGTGAGCCCGACCGCGCATCCGCAGTTATGAGCCTGAATGCGCATGCGCAGTAGTGACCCCGAGTGCGCATGCGCAGTAGTGAGCCCGATTGCGCATCCGCAGTAGTGAGACCGATTGCGCATGCGCAATACTGAGCCCGATTGCGCATTTGCAGTAGTGAGTCCTAGAGCGCATTTGCAGTAGCGTCCCCGAGTGCGCATGCGCAGTAGTGACGCCGAGTGCGCATGCGCAGTAGTGTGACCTATTGCGCATCCGCAGTAGTGAGACCGATTGCGCATGCGCAGTAGGGAGCCCGATTGCGCATCCGCAGTAGTGAGACCGATTGCGCATGCGCAATAGTGAGCCCCATTGCGCATCCGCAGTAGTGAGTCCGAGTGCGCATGAGCAGTAGTGACCCCGAGTGCGCATGCACAGTAGTGAGCCCGTGTGCGCATGCGCAGTAGTGAGCCCGAGTGCGCATCTGCAGTAGCGTGCCCGAGTGCGCATGCGCAGTAGTGAGCCCGAGTGCGCATCCACAGTAGTGAACCCGAATGGGCATTTACAATCATGGGCCCGTGTGCGCATGCGCAGTAGTGACCCCGAGTGCGCATGCGCAGTAGTGAACCCGTGTGCGCATGCGCTGTAGTGAGCCCGAGCGCGCATCCGCAGTAGTGAGCCCGGGTGCGCATGCGCAGTAGTGAGCCCATATGTGCATGCGCAGTAGTGAACCCGAATGCGCATCCACAGTAGTGAACCCGAATGCGCATGTACAATCATGGGCCCGTGTGCGCATGCGCAGTAGTGACCCCGAGTGCGCATGCGCAGTAGCGACCCCGAGACTGCATCCGCAGTACTGAGCCCGAGTGCGCATGTGCAGTAGTGACCCCGAGTACGCATGCGCAGTGGTGAGCCCGTGTGCGCATGCGAAGTAGTGCGCCCGTGTGCGCATGCGCAGAAGTGAGCTCGAGTGCGCATGCGCAGAAGTGAGCTCGAGTGCGCATGCGCAGTAGTGAGTCCGAGTGCGCATGAGCAGTAGTGAGCCCGAGTGCGCGTGCGCAGTAGTGGCCCGAGTGCGCATGCGCAGTAGCGAGCCCGAGCGCGCATGAGCAGTAGTGAGTCAGAGTGCGCATGAGCAGTGGTGGCCCCGAGTGCGCATGCGCAATAGTGAGCCAGTGTGCCCATGCGCAGTAGTGAGCCTCAGTGCGCATCCGCAGTCGTGTGCCCGAGTGCGCACGAGCAGTAGTGAGTCCGAGTGAGCATGTGCGGTAGTGACCCCGAGACCGCATGCAGAGTAGTGACCCGCAGTGCGCATGCGCAGTAGTGAGACCGAGTGCGCATGCGCAGTTGTGAGCCCGATTGCGCATACGTAGTAGTGACCCCGATTGCGCATCCGCAGTAGTGAGTCCAAGGGCGCATGGGCAGTAGTGACCCCGAGTGCGCATGCGGAGTAGTGAGCCCGATTGCGCATCCGCAGTAGTGAGCCCGATTGTGCATCCGCAGTAGTAAGCCCGAGGGCGTATGCGCTGTAGTGACCCCGAGGGCGCATGCACAGTAGTGAGCCCTTGTACACATGCGCAGTAGCGCGCCCATGTGGGCATGCGCAGAAGTGAGCTCGAGTGCGCATGTGCAGGTCTGAGCCTGTGTGCGCATGACCAGTAGCGACGCCGAGCGCGCATGCGCAGTAGTGACCCCGAGGGCGCATGCACAGTAGTGAGCCTGTGTACACATGCGCAGTAGCGCGCCCATGTGGGCATGCGCAGAAGTGAGCTCGAGTGCGCATGTGCATGTCTGAGTCGTTGTGCGCATGCGCAGTAGCGACCCCGAGTGCGCATGCGCAGTAGTGAGCCCGTGTGCGCATGAGCAGTACTGAAACCGATTGCGCATCCGCAGTAGTGAGTCCGAGTTCGCATGAGCAGTAGTGAGTCCGAGATCGCATGAGCAGTAATGACCCCGCGTGCGCATGCGCAGTAGTGAGCCCGTGTGCCCATGCGCAGTAGTGAGCCCGAGTGCGCATCCACAGTAGTGAACCCGAATGGGCATTTACAATCATGGGCCCGTGTGCGCATGCGCAGTAGTGACCCCCAGTGCGCATGCGCAGTAGTGAACCCGTGTGCGCATGCGCTGTAGTGAGCCCGAGCGCGCATCCGCAGTAGTGAGCCCGGGTGCGCATGCGCAGTAGTGAGCCCATATGTGCATGCGCAGTAGTGAACCCGAATGCGCATCCACAGTAGTGAACCCGAATGCGCATGTACAATCATGGGCCCGTGTGCGCATGCGCAGTAGTGACCCCTAGTGCGCATGCGCAGTAGCGACCCCGAGCCCGCATCCGCAGTACTGAGCCCGAGTGCGCATGTGCAGTAGTGACCCCGAGTGCGCATGCGCAGTAGTGACCCCGATTGCGCATGAGCAGTAGTGAACCCGAGTGCGCATGCGCAGTAGTGAACCCGTGTGCGCATGCGCTGTAGTGAGCCCGAGCGCGCATCCGCAGTAGTGCGCCCGTGTGCGCATGCGCAGAAGTGAGCTCGAGTGCGCATGCGCAGTAGTGAGTCCGAGTGCGCATGAGCAGTAGTGAGCCAGAGTGCGCGTGCGCAGTAGTGGCCCGAGTGGGCATGCGCAGTAGTGACCGCGATTGCGCATGAGCAGTAGTGAACCCGAGTGCGCATGCGCAGTATCGAGCCCGAGCGCGCATGAGCAGTAGTGAGTCAGAGTGCGTATGAGCAGTGGTGGCCCCGAGTGCGCATGCGCAGTAGTGAGCCCGTGTGCGCATGCGAAGTAGTGCGCCCGTGTGCGCATGCGCAGAAGTGAGCTCGAGGGCGCATGCGCAGAAGTGAACTCGAGTGCGCATGCGCAGTAGTGAGTCGGTGTGCGCATGCGCAGTAGTGAGTCCGAGTGCGCATGAGAAGTAGTGAGCCCGAGTGCGCGTGCGCAGTAGTGGCCCCGAGTGCGCATGCGCAGTAGTGACCCCGATTGCGCATGAGCAGTAGTGAACCCGAGTGCGCATGCGCAGTAGTGAGCACGTGTGCGCATGCGCAGTAGTGAGCCCGAGTGCGCATCTGCAGTAGCGTGCCCGAGTGCGCATGCGCGGTAGTGAGCCCGAGTGCGCATCCACAGTAGTGAACCCGATTGCGCGTGCGCAGTAGTGAGCCCGGACGCGCATCCGCAGTTGTGAGCCTCAGTGCGCATGCGCAGTAGTGACCCCGATTGCGCATGCGCAGTAGTGAGCCCGTGTGCCCATGCGCAGTAGTGAGCCTCAGTGCGCATCCGCAGTCGTGTGCCCGAGTGCGCACGAGCAGTAGTGAGTCCGAGTGAGCATGTGCGGTAGTGACCCCGAGACCGCATGCAAAGTAGTGAACCGCAGTGCGCATGCGCAGTAGTGAGACCGAGTGCGCATGCGCAGTAGTGAACCCGTGTGCGCATGCGCTGTAGTGAGCCCGAGCGCGCATCCGCAGTAGTGAGCCCGGGTGCGCATGCGCAGTAGTGAGCCCATATGTGCATGCGCAGTAGTGAACCCGAATGCGCATCCACAGTAGTGAACCCGAATGCGCATGTACAATCATGGGCCCGTGTGCGCATGCGCAGTAGTGACCCCGAGTGCGCATGCGCAGTAGCGACCCCGAGCCCGCATCCGCAGTACTGAGCCCGAGTGCGCATGTGCAGTAGTGACCCCGAGTACGCATGCGCAGTAGTGAGCCCGTGTGCGCATGCGAAGTAGTGCGCTTGTGTGCGCATGCGCAGAAGTGAGCTCGAGTGCGCATGCGCAGAAGTGAGCTCGAGTGCGCATGCGCCGTAGTGAGTCGGAGTGCGCCTGAGCAGTAGTGAGCCCGAGTGCGCGTGCGCAGTATGGGCCCGAGTGCGCATGCGCAGTAGTGACCGCGATTGCGCATGAGCAGTAGTGAACCCGAGTGCGCATGCGCAGTAGCGAGCCCGAGCGCGCATGAGCAGTAGTGAGTCAGAGTGCGTATGAGCAGTAGTGACCCCGAGGGCGCATGCACAGTAGTGGGCCCGAGGGCGCATGCACAGTAGTGAGCCCTTGTACACATGCGCAGTAGCGCGCCCATGTGGGCATGCGCAGAAGTGAGCTCGAGTGCGCATGTGCAGGTCTGAGCCCGTGTGCGCATGACCAGTAGCGGCGCCGAGCGCGCATGCGCAGTAGTGACCCCGAGGGCGCATGCACAGTAGTGAGCCCGTGTACACATTCGCAGTAGCGCGCCCATGTGGGCATGCGCAGAAGTGAGCTCGAGTGCGCATGTGCATGTCTGAGTCGGTGTGCGCATGCGCAGTAGCGACCCCGAGTGCGCATGCGCAGTAGTGAGCCCGTGTGCGCATGAGCAGTACTGAAACCGATTGCGCATCCGCAGTAGTGAGTCCGAGTTCGCATGAGCAGTAGTGAGTCCGAGATCGCATGAGCAGTAATGATCCCGCGTGCGCATGCGCAGTAGTGAGCCCGTGTGCCCATGCGCAGTAGTGAGTCCGAGAGCGCATCTGCAGTAGCGTGCCCGAGTGCGCATGCGCAGTAGTGAGTCCGAGTGCGCATGAGCAGTAGTGAATACGAGTACGCATGAGCAGTAGTGGCCCCGAGTGCGTATGCACTGCAGTGAGCCCGAGTGCGCGTACACAGTAGTGAGTCCGTGTGCGCATGCGCAGTAGTGCGCTCGTGTGCGCATGCGCAGAAGTGAGCTCGAGTGCACATGTGCAGGTCTGAGCCGGTGTGCCCATGATGGGGGTGTCCCACTTGGACGTCGACCGATTGGACGCGTTCCGTTTGGACGGTCCCGATTCGTCGCGTTCCAATTCGAAGCGGTGCCGATTGGACGCGTCCCAATTCGAAGAGGTTAGATTTGGTTAGGTTAGGTTCTATAAGCCCTGCTTAGAATTTAAACGCGTCCAATCGGCACCGCTTCGAATTGGAACGAGTCGAATCGGGACCGTCCAATCGGGACGCGTCCCAGCGGTCGGCGTCCAAGTGGGCATCACTCCCCATGATCATTAGCGACCCCGAGCGCGCATACGCAGTAGTGAGCCTGAGTGCGCATGAGCAGTAGTGAGTCCGAGTGCGCATGAGCAGTAGTGAGCCCGAGTGCGCATGCAGAGTAGTGACCCGCAGTGCGCATGCGCAGTAGTGAGACCGTGTGCGCATGCGCAGTAGTGAGCCCGATTGCGCATCCGCAGTAGTGAGACCGATTGCGCATGCGCAATAGTGAGCCCGAGTGCGCATGCGCAGTAGTGACCCCGAGTGCGCATGCGCAGTTGTGAGCCCGATTGCGCATCCGCAGTAGTGAGACCGATTGCGCATGCGTAGTAGTGACCCCGATTGCGCATCCGCAGTAGTGAGACCGAGTTCGCATGCGCAGTAGTGAGCCCGACCGCGCATCCGCAGTCGTGAGTCCAAGGGAGCATGAGCAGTAGTGACCCCGAGTGCGCATGCGCAGTAGTGAGCCCGATTGCGCATCCGCAGTGGTGAGACCGATTGCGCAGGCGCAATAGTAAGCCCGATTGTGCATCCGCAGTAGTGTGTCCGAGTGCGTATGCGCTGTAGTGACCCCACGTGCGCATGCGCAGTAGTGAGCTCCAGCGCGCATCCGCAATAGTTAGCCCGAGTGCGCATCCGCAGTAGTGAGTCCGAATGCGCATGAGCGGTAGTGACCCCGAGTGCCCATGCACAGTAGCGAGGCCGAGTGCGCATGCGCAGTGGGGAGCCCGATTGCGCATCCGCAGTAGTGAGTCCGCGATCGCATGAGCAGTATTGAGTCCGAGTGCGCATGAGCAGTAGTGAATACGACTACGCATGAGCAGTAGTGCCCCCGAGTGCGTATGCACTGTAGTGAGCCCGAGTGCGCATGCACAGTAGTGAGCCCGTGTGCGCATGCGCACAGAGCGCCCGTGTGCGCATGCGCAAAAGTGAGCTCGAGTGCGCATGTGCAGGTCTGAGCCTGTGTGCGCATGACCAGTAGCGACGCCGAGCGCGCATGCGCAGTAGTGAGCCCGAGTGCGCATGAGCAGTAGTGGGTCCGAGTGCGCATGGGCAGTAGTGACCCCGAGTGCGCATCCGCAGTAGTGAGCCCGAGTTCGCATGACCAGTAGTGAGTCGGAGTGCGTATGTGCAGTAGTGACCCCGAGTGCGCATGCGCAGTAGTGAGCCCGATTGCGCATCCGCAGTAGTGAGACCGATTGCGCATGCGTAGTAGTGACCCCGATTGCGCATCCGCAGTAGTGAGCCCGAGCTCGCATGACCAGTAGTGAGTCGGAGTGCGTGTGAGCAGTAGTGACCCCGAGTGCGCATGCGCAGTATTGAGCCCGTGTGCCCATGCGCAGTAGTGAGCCTGAGTGCGCATGAGCAGTAGTTTGTCCGAGTGCGCATGGGCAGTAGTGACCCCGAGTGCGCATGCGCAGTAGTGAGCCCGAGTGCGCATGCGCAGTAGTGAGCCCGATTGCGCATCCGCAGTAGCGAGCCCGAGCGCGCATCCGCAGTAGTGAGTCCGAGTTCGCGTGAGCAGTAGTGAGTCGGAGTGCGTATGAGCAGTAGTGAGCCCGAGTGCGCATGCGCTGTAGTGAGCCCGTGTGCCCATGCACAGTAGTGAGCCCGTGTGCGCATGCGCAGTAGTGAGCCCGAGTGCGCATCCGCAGTAGTGAGTCCGAGTGCGCATGAGCAGTAGTGACCCCGAGTGCGCATGCGCAGTGGTGAGCCCGTGTGCCCATGCGCAGTAGTGACCCTGAGTGCGCATGAGCAGTAGTGACCTCGAGTGCGTATGCACTGTAGTGAGCCCGAGTGCGCATGCACAGTAGTGAGCCCGTGTGCGCATGCGCACAGAGCGCCCGTGTGCGCATGCGCAAAAGTGAGCTCGAGTGCGCATGTGCAGGTCTGAGCCTGTGTGCGCATGACCAGTAGCGACGCCGAGCGCGTATGCGCAGTAGTGAGCCCGAGTGCGCATGAGCAGTAGTGGGTCCGAGTGCGCATGGGCAGTAGTGACCCCGAGTGCGCATCCGCAGTAGTGAGCCCGAGTTCGCATGACCAGTAGTGAGTCGGAGTGCGTATGTGCAGTAGTGACCCCGAGTGCGCATGCGCAGTAGTGAGCCCGATTGCGCATCCGCAGTAGTGAGACCGATTGCTCATGCGTAGTAGTGACCCCGATTGCGCATCCGCAGTAGGGAGCCCGAGTTCGCATGACCAGTAGTGAGTCGGAGTGCGTATGAGCAGTAGTGACCCCGAGTGCGCATGCGCAGTAGTGAGCCCGTGTGCCCATGCGCAGTAGTGAGCCTGAGTGCGCATGAGCAGTAGTGGATCCGAGTGCGCATGGGCAGTAGTGACCCCGAGTGCGCATGCGCAGTAGTGAGCCCGAGTGCGCATGCGCAGTAGTGAGCCCGATTGCGCATCCGCAGTAGCGAGCACGAGCGCGCATCCGCAGTAGTGAGTCCGAGTTCGCATGAGCAGTAGTGAGCCCGATTGCGCATCCGCAGTAGCGAGCCCGAGCGCGCATCCGCAGTAGTGAGTCCGAGTGCGCATGAGCAGTAGTGACCCCGAGTGCGCATGCGAAGTAGTGAGCCCGTGTGCCCATGCGCAGTAGTGAGCCTGAGTGCGCATGGGCAGTAGTGACCTCGAGTGCGCATGCGCACTAGTGAGCCCGAGAGCGCATGAGCAGTAGTGAATCCGAGTGCGCATGACCAGTCGTGACCACGATTGCACATGCACAGTAGTGACCCCGACCGCGCATCCGCAGTTGTGAGCCTGAGTGCGCATGCGCAGTAGTGAGCCCGATTGCGCATCCGCAGTTGTGAGACCGATTGCGCATGCGCAGTAGTAAGCCTGATTGCGCATCCGCAGTAGTGAATCCGAGTGCGCATGACCAGTAGTGACCACGATTGCGCATGCGCAGTAGTGAGCCCGATTGCGCATCCGCACAGGTGAGACCGATTGCGCATGCGCAATAGTGAGCCCGATTGCGCATCCGCAGTAGTGAGACCGATTGCGCATGCGCAGTAGTGAGCCCGACCGCGCATCCGCAGTCGTGAGTCCAAGTGTGCATGAGCAGTAGTGACCCCGAGTGCGCATGCAGAGTAGTGACCCCCAGTGCGCATGCGCAGTAGTGAGACCGTGTGCGCATGCGCAGTACTGAGCCCGACCGCGCATCCGTAGTTATGAGCCTGAATGCGCATGCGCAGTAGTGACCCCGAGTGCGCATGCGCAGTAGTGAGCCCGATTGCGCATCCGCAGTAGTGAGCCCGAGTTCGCGTGACCAGTAGTGAGTCGGAGTGCGTATGAGCAGTAGTGACCCCGAGTGCGCATGCGCAGTATTGAGCCCGTGTGCCCATGCGCAGTAGTGAGCCTGAGTGCGCATGAGCAGTAGTTTGTCCGAGTGCGCATGGGCAGTAGTGACCCCGAGTGCGCATGCGCAGTAGTGAGCCCGAGTGCGCATGCGCAGTAGAGAGCCCGATTGCGCATCCGCAGTAGCGAGCCCGAGCGCGCATCCGCAGTAGTGAGTCCGAGTTCGCATGAGCAGTAGTGAGTCGGAGTGCGTATGAGCAGTAGTGAGCCCGAGTGCGCATGCGCTGTAGTGAGCCCGTGTGCCCATGCGCAGTAGTGAGCCCGTGTGCCCATGCGCAGTAGTGAGCCTGAGTGCGCATGAGCAGTAGTGGGTCCGAGTGCGCATGGGCAGTAGTGACCCCGAGTGCGCATGCGCAGTAGTGAGCCCGATTGCGCATCCGCAGTAGTGAGACCGATTGCGCATGCGCAGTAGTGAGCCCGATTGCGCATCCGCACAGTTGAGGCCGATTGCGCATGCGCAATAGTGATCCCGATTGCGCATCCGCAGTAGTGAGACCGATTGCGCATCCGCAGTAGTGAGACCGATTGCGCGTGCGCAATAGTGAGCCCGATTGCGCATTTGCAGTAGTGAGTCCTAGAGCGCATTTGCAGTAGCGTCCCCGAGTGCGCATGCGCAGTAGTGACGCCGAGTGCGCATGCGCAGTAGTGTGACCTATTGCGCATCCGCAGTAGTGAGACCGATTGCGCATGCGCAGTAGGGAGCCCGATTGCGCATCCGCAGTAGTGAAACCGATTGCGCATGCGCAATAGTGAGACCGATTGCGCATGCGCAGTAGTGCACCAGTGTGCGCATGCGCAGAAGTAAGCTCGAGTGCGCATGTGCAGGTCTGAGCCGGTGTGCGCATGCACAGTAGCGGCCCCGAGCGCGCATGCGCCGTAGTCAGCCCGACTGCGCATGAGCAGTAGTGAGTCGGAGTGCGTATGAGCAGTAGTGACCCCGAATGCGCGTGCGCAGTAGTGAGCCTGATTGCGCATCCGCAGTAGTGAGACCGATTGCGCATCCGCAGTAGTGAGTCTGAGTGCGCATGAGCTGTAGTGACCCTGAGTGCGCATGCGCAGTAGTGAGCCAGATTGCGCATGCGCAGAAGTGAGACCGATTGCGCATGCGCAGTAGTGAGCCCGATTGCGCATCCGCAGTAGTGAGACCGATTGCGCATGCGCAATAGTGAGCCCCATTGCGCATCCGCAGTAGTGAGTCCGAGTGCGCATGAGCAGTAGTGACCCCGAGTGCGCATGCACAGTAGTGAGCCCGTGTGCGCATGCGCAGTAGTGAGCCCGAGTGCGCATCTGCAGTAGCGTGCCCGAGTGCGCATGCGCAGTAGTGAGCCCGAGTGCGCATCCACAGTAGTGAACGCGAATGGGCATTTACAGTCATGGGCCCGTGTGCGCATGCGCAGTAGTGACCCCGAGTGCGCATGCGCAGTAGTGAACCCGTGTGCGCATGCGCTGTTGTGAGCCCGAGCGCGCATCCGCAGTAGTGAGCCCGGGTGCGCATGCGCAGTAGTGAGCCCATATGTGCATGCGCAGTAGTGAACCCGAATGCGCATCCACAGTAGTGAACCCGAATGCGCATGTACAATCATGGGCCCGTGTGCGCATGCGCAGTAGTGACCCCGAGTGCGCATGCGCAGTAGCGACCCCGAGCCCGCATCCGCAGTACTGAGCCCGAGTGCGCATGTGCAGTAGTGACCCCGAGTACGCATGCGTAGTAGTGAGCCCGTGTGCGCATGCGAAGTAGTGCGCCCGTGTGCGCATGCGCAGAAGTGAGCTCGAGTGCGCATGCGCAGTAGTGAGTCCGTGTGCGCATGAGCAGTAGTGAGCCCGAGTGCGCGTGCGCAGTAGTGGCCCCGAGTGCGCATGCGCAGTAGTGACCCCGATTGCGCATGCGCAATAGTGAGCCCCATTGCGCATCCGCAGTAGTGAGTCCGAGTGCGCATGAGCAGTAGTGACCCCGAGTGCGCATGCACAGTAGTGAGCCCGTGTGCGCATGCGCAGTAGTGAGACCGAGTGCGCATCTGCAGTAGCGTGCCCGAGTGCGCATGCGCAGTAGTGAGCCCGAGTGCGTATGGGCAGTGGTGACCCCGAGTGCGCATGCGCAATAGTGAGCCCGTGTGCCCATGCGCAGTAGTGAGTCCGAGTGCGCATCTGCAGTAGCGTGCCCGAGTGCGCATGAGCAGTAGTGAGTCAGAGTGCGTATGAGCAGTAGTGACCCCGAGGGCGCATGCACAGTAGTGGGCCCGTGTACACATGCGCAGTAGCGTTCCCGAGTGCGCATGCGCAGTAGTGAGCCCGTGTGCGCATGAGCAGTACTGAAACCGATTGCGCATCCGCAGTAGTGAGTCCGAGTTCGCATGAGCAGTAGTGAGTCCCAGATCGCATGAGCAGTAATGACACCGCGTGCGCATGCGCAGTAGTGAGCCCGTGTGCCCATGCGCAGTAGTGAGTCCGAGTGCGCATCTGCAGTAGCGTGCCCGAGTGCGCATGCGCAGTAGTGAGCCCGAGTGCGCATCCACAGTAGTGAACCCGAATGGGCATTTACAATCATGGGCCCGTGTGCGCATGCGCAGTAGTGACCCCGAGTGCGCATGCGCAGTAGTGAACCCGTGTGCGCATGCGCTGTAGTGAGCCCGAGCGCGCATCCGCAGTAGTGAGCCCGGGCGCGCATGCGCAGTAGTGAGCCCATATGTGCATGCACAGTAGTGAACCCGAATGCGCATCCACAGTAGTGAACCCGAATGCGCATGTACAATCATGGGCCCGTGTGCGCATGCGCAGTAGTGACCCCGAGTGCGCATGCGCAGTAGCGACCACGAGCCCGCATCCGCAGTACTGAGCCCGAGTGCGCATGTGCAGTAGTGACCCCGAGTACGCATGCGCAGTAGTGAGCCCGTGTGCGCATGCGAAGTAGTGCGCCCGTGTGCGCATGCGCAGAAGTGAGCTCGAGTGCGCATGCGCAGTAGTGAGTCCGAGTGCGCATGAGCAGTAGTGAGCCCGAGTGCGCGTGCGCAGTAGTGGCCCGAGTGCGCATGCGCAGTAGTGACCGCGATTGCGCATGCGCAGTAGCGAGCCCGAGCGCGCATGAGCAGTAGTGAGTCAGAGTGCGTATGAGCAGTGGTGGCCCCGCGTGCGCATGCGCAATAGTGAGCCCGTGTGCCCATGCGCAGTAGTGAGCCTCAGTGCGCATCCGCAGTCGTGTGCCCGAGTGCGCACGAGCAGTAGTGAGTCCGAGTGAGCATGTGCGGTAGTGACCCCGAGACCGCATGCAGAGTAGTGACCCGCAGTGCGCATGCGCAGTAGTGAGACCGAGTGCGCATGAGCAGTAGTGGGTCCGAGTGCGCATGGGCAGTAGTGACCCCGAGTGCGCATCGGCAGTAGTGAGCCCGAGTTCGCATGACCAGTAGTGACTCGGAGTGCGTATGTGCAGTAGTGACCCCGAGTGCGCATGCGCAGTAGTGAGGCCGATTGCGCATCCGCACAGGTGAGGCCGATTGCGCATGCGCAATAGTGATCCCGATTGCGCATCCGCAGTAGTGAGCCCGACCGCGCATCCGCAGTCGTGAGTCCAAGTGAGCATGGGCAGTAGTGACCCCGAGTGCGCATGCAGAGTAGTGACCCCCAGTGCGCATGCGCAGTAGTGAGACCGTGTGCGCATGCGCAGTACTGAGCCCGACCGCGCATCCGTAGTTATGAGCCTGAATGCGCATGCGCAGTAGTGACCCCGAGTGCGCATGCGCAGTAGTGAGCCCGATTGCGCATCCGCAGTAGTGAGACCGATTGCGCATGCGCAATAGTGAGCCCGATTGCGCATTTGCAGTAGTGAGTCCTAGAGCGCATTTGCAGTAGCGTCCCCGAGTGCGCATGCGCAGTAGTGACGCCGAGTGCGCATGCGCAGTAGTGTGACCTATTGCGCATCCGCAGTAGTGAGACCGATTGCGCATGCGCAGTAGGGAGCCCGATTGCGCATCCGCAGTAGTGAAACCGATTGCGCATGCGCAATAGTGAGACCGATTGCGCATCCGCAATAGTGAGTCTGAGTGCGCATGATCTGTAGTGACCCTGAGTGCGCATGCGCAGTAGTGAGCCAGATTGCGCATGCGCAGTAGTGAGCCCGAGTGCGCATCCACAGTAGTGAACCCGAATGGGCATTTACAATCATGGGCCCGTGTGCGCATGCGCAGTAGTGACCCCGAGTGCGCATGCGCAGTAGTGAACCCGTGTGCGCATGCGCTGTAGTGAGCCCGAGCGCGCATCCGCAGTAGTGAGCCCGGGTGCGCATGCGCAGTAGTGAGCCCATATGTGCATGCGCAGTAGTGAACCCGAATGCGCATCCACAGTAGTGAACCCGAATGCGCATGTACAATCATGGGCCCGTGTGCGCATGCGCAGTAGTGACCCCGAGTGCGCTTGCGCAGTAGCGACCCCGAGCCCGCATCCGCAGTACTGAGCCCGAGTGCGCATGTGCAGTAGTGACCCCGAGTACGCATGCGCAGTAGTGAGCCCGTGTGCGCATGCGAAGTAGTGCGCCCGTGTGCGCATGCGCAGAAGTGAGCTCGAGTGCGCATGCGCAGAAGTGAGCTCGAGTGCGCATGCGCCGTAGTTAGTCGGAGTGCGCCTGAGCAGTAGTGAGCCCGAGTGCGCGTGCGCAGTATGGGCCCGAGTGCGCATGCGCAGTAGTGACCGCGATTGCGCATGAGCAGTAGTGAACCCGAGTGCGCATGCGCAGTAGCGAGCCCGAGCGCGCATGAGCAGTAGTGAGTCAGAGTGCGTATGAGCAGTAGTGACCCCGAGGGCGCATGCACAGTAGTGGGCCCGTGTACACATGCGCAGTAGCGTTCCCGAGTGCGCATGCGCAGTAGTGAGACCGAGTGCGCATGCGCAGTTGTGAGCCCGATTGCGCATCGGCAGTAGTGAGACCGATTGCGCATACGTAGTAGTGACCCCGATTGCGCATCCGCAGTAGTGAGTCCGAGGGGGCATGTGCAGTAGTGACCCCGAGTGCGCATGCGCAGTAGTCAGCCCGATTGCGCATCCGCAGTAGTGAGCCCGATTGTGCATCCGCAGTAGTAAGCCCGAGGGCGTATGCGCTGTAGTGACCCCACGTGCGCATGCGCAGTAGTGAGCTTCAGCGCGCATCCGCAATAGTGAGCTCGAGTGCGCATCCGCAATAGTGAGCCCGATTGCGCATCCGCAGTAGTGAGTCCGAGTTCGCATGCACAGTAGTGAGCCCGATTGCGCATCCGCAGTAGTGACTCCGAGTGCGCATGCGCAGTAGTGACCCCGAGGGCGCATGCACAGTAGTGAGCCCTTGTACACATGCGCAGTAGCGCGCCCATGTGGGCATGCGCAGAAGTGAGCTCGAGTGCGCATGTGCAGGTCTGAGCCCGTGTGCGCATGACCAGTAGCGGCGCCGAGCGCGCATGCGCAGTAGTGACCCCGAGGGCGCATGCACAGTAGTGAGCCCGTGTACACATTCGCAGTAGCGCGCCCATGTGGGCATGCGCAGAAGTGAGCTCGAGTGCGCATGTGCATGTCTGAGTCGGTGTGCGCATGCGCAGTAGCGACCCCGAGTGCGCATGCGCAGTAGTGAGCCCGTGTGCGCATGAGCAGTACTGAAACCGATTGCGCATCCGCAGTAGTGAGTCCGAGTTCGCATGAGCAGTAGTGAGTCCGAGATCGCATGAGCAGTAATTATCCCGCGTGCGCATGCGCAGTAGTGACCGCGATTGCGCATGAGCAGTAGTGAACCCGAGTGCGCATGCGCAGTAGCGAGCCCGAGCGCGCATGAGCAGTAGTGAGTCAGAGTGCGTATGAGCAGTGGTGGCCCCGAGTGCGCATGCGCAGTAGTGAGCCCGTGTGCGCATGCGAAGTAGTGCGCCCGTGTGCGCATGCGCAGAAGTGAGCTCGAGGGCGCATGCGCAGAAGTGAGCTCGAGTGCGCATGCGCAGTAGTGAGTCGGTGTGCGCATGCGCAGTAGCGACCCCGCGTGCGCATGCGCAGTAGTGAGCCCGTGTGCCCATGCGCAGTAGTGAGTCCGAGTGCGCATCTGCAGTAGCGTCCCCGAGTGCGCATGCGCAGTAGTGAGCCCGAGTGCGCATGCGCAGTAGCGACCCCGAGCCCGCATCCGCAGTACTGAGCCCGAGTGCGCATGTGCAGTAGTGACCCCGAGTACGCATGCGTAGTAGTGAGCCCGTGTGCGCATGCGAAGTAGTGCGCCCGTGTGCGCATGCGCAGAAGTGAGCTCGAGTGCGCATGCGCAGTAGTGAGTCCGAGTGCGCATGAGCAGTAGTGAGCCCGAGTGCGCGTGCGCAGTAGTGGCCCCGAGTGCGCATGCGCAGTAGTGACCCCGATTGCGCATGAGCAGTAGTGAACCCGTGTGCGCATGCGCTGTAGTGAGCCCGAGCGCGCATCCGCAGTAGTGAGCCCGATTGTGCATCCGCAGTAGTAAGCCCCAGGGCGTATGCGCTGTAGTGACCCCACGTGCGCATGCGCAGTAGTGAGCTTCAGCGCGCATCCGCAATAGTGAGCCCGAGTGCGCATCCGCAACAGTGAGCCCGATTGCGCATCCGCAGTAGTGAGTCCGAGCTCGCATGCACAGTAGTGAGCCCGATTGCGCATCCGCAGTAGTGGCTTCGAGTGCGCATGAGCAGTAGTGACCCCGAGTGCGCATGCACAGTAGTGAGCCCGTGCGCGCATCCGCAGTAGTGAGACCGATTGCGCATCCGCAGTAGTGAGCCCGACCGCGCATCCGCAGTCGTGAGTCCAAGTGAGCATGGGCAGTAGTGACCCCGAGTGCGCATGCGGAGTAGTGACCCCCAGTGCGCATGCGCAGTAGTGAGACCGTGTGCGCATGCGCAGTACTGAGCCCGACCGCGCATCCGTAGTTATGAGCCTGAATGCGCATGCGCAGTAGTGACCCCGAGTGCGCATGCGCAGTAGTGAGCCCGATTGCGCATCCGCAGTAGTGAGACCGATTGCGCATGCGCAATAGTGAGCCCGATTGCGCATTTGCAGTAGTGAGTCCTAGAGCGCATTTGCAGTAGCGTCCCCGATTGCGCATGCGCAATAGTGAGACCGATTGCGCATCCGCAATAGTGAGTCTGAGTGCGCATGATCTGTAGTGACCCTGAGTGCGCATGCGCAGTAGTGAGCCAGATTGCGCATGCGCAGTAGTGAGCCCGAGTGCGCATCCACAGTAGTGAACCCGAATGGGCATTTACAATCATGGGCCCGTGTGCGCATGCGCAGTAGTGACCCCGAGTGCGCATGCGCAGTAGTGAACCCGTGTGCGCATGCGCTGTAGTGAGCCCGAGCGCGCATCCGCAGTAGTGAGCCCGGGTGCGCATGCGCAGTAGTGAGCCCATATGTGCATGCGCAGTAGTGAACCCGAATGCGCATCCACAGTAGTGAACCCGAATGCGCATGTACAATCATGGGCCCGTGTGCGCATGCGCAGTAGTGACCCCGAGTGCGCATGCGCAGTAGCGACCCCGAGCCCGCATCCGCAGTACTGAGCCCGAGTGCGCATGTGCAGTAGTGACCCCGAGTACGCATGCGCAGTAGTGAGCCCGTGTGCGCATGCGAAGTAGTGCGCCCGTGTGCGCATGCGCAGAAGTGAGCTCGAGTGCGCATGCGCAGAAGTGAGCTCGAGTGCGCATGCGCCGTAGTGAGTCGGAGTGCGCCTGAGCAGTAGTGAGCCCGAGTGCGCGTGCGCAGTATGGGCCCGAGTGCGCATGCGCAGTAGTGACCGCGATTGCGCATGAGCAGTAGTGAACCCGAGTGCGCATGCGCAGTAGCGAGCCCGAGCGCGCATGAGCAGTAGTGAGTCAGAGTGCGTATGAGCAGTAGTGACCCCGAGGGCGCATGCACAGTAGTGGGCCCGTGTACACATGCGCAGTAGCGTTCCCGAGTGCGCATGCGCAGTAGTGAGACCGAGTGCGCATGCGCAGTTGTGAGCCCGATTGCGCATCGGCAGTAGTGAGACCGATTGCGCATACGTAGTAGTGACCCCGATTGCGCATCCGCAGTAGTGAGTCCGAGGGGGCATGTGCAGTAGTGACCCCGAGTGCGCATGCGCAGTAGTGAGCCCGATTGCGCATCCGCAGTAGTGAGCCCGATTGTGCATCCGCAGTAGTAAGCCCGAGGGCGTATGCGCTGTAGTGACCCCACGTGCGCATGCGCAGTAGTGAGCTTCAGCGCGCATCCGCAATAGTGAGCTCGAGTGCGCATCCGCAATAGTGAGCCCGATTGCGCATCCGCAGTAGTGAGTCCGAGTTCGCATGCACAGTAGTGAGCCCGATTGCGCATCCGCAGTAGTGACTCCGAGTGCGCATGCGCAGTAGTGACCCCGAGGGCGCATGCACAGTAGTGAGCCCTTGTACACATGCGCAGTAGCGCGCCCATGTGGGCATGCGCAGAAGTGAGCTCGAGTGCGCATGTGCAGGTCTGAGCCCGTGTGCGCATGACCAGTAGCGGCGCCGAGCGCGCATGCGCAGTAGTGACCCCGAGGGCGCATGCACAGTAGTGAGCCCGTGTACACATTCGCAGTAGCGCGCCCATGTGGGCATGCGCAGAAGTGAGCTCGAGTGCGCATGTGCATATCTGAGTCGGTGTGCGCATGCGCAGTAGCGACCCCGAGTGCGCATGCGCAGTAGTGAGCCCGTGTGCGCATGAGCAGTACTGAAACCGATTGCGCATCCGCAGTAGTGAGTCCGAGTTCGCATGAGCAGTAGTGAGTCCGAGATCGCATGAGCAGTAATGATCCCGCGTGCGCATGCGCAGTAGTGAGCCCGTGTGCCCATGCGCAGTAGTGAGTCCGAGTGCGCATCTGCAGTAGCGTGCCCGAGTGCGCATGCGCAGTAGTGAGCCCGAGTGCGCATCCACAGTAGTGAACCCGAATGGGCATTTACAATCACGGGCCCGTGTGCGCATGCGCAGTAGTGACCCCCAGTGCGCATGCGCAGTAGTGAACCTGTGTGCGCATGCGCTGTAGTGAGCCCGAGCGCGCATCCGCAGTAGTGAGCCCGGGTGCGCATGCGCAGTAGTGAGCCCATATGTGCATGCGCAGTAGTGAACCCGAATGCGCATCCACAGTAGTGAACCCGAATGCGCATGTACAATCATGGGCCCGTGTGCGCATGCGCAGTAGTGACCCCTAGTGCGCATGCGCAGTAGCGACCCCGAGCCCGCATCCGCAGTACTGAGCCCGAGTGCGCATGTGCAGTAGTGACCCCGAGTACGCATGCGCAGTAGTGAGCCCGTGTGCGCATGCGAAGTAGTGCGCCCGTGTGCGCATGCGCAGAAGTGAGCTCGAGTGCGCATGCGCAGTAGTGAGTCCGAGTGCGCATGAGCAGTAGTGAGCCCGAGTGCGCGTGCGCAGTAGTGGCCCGAGTGCGCATGCGCAGTAGTGACCGCGATTGCGCATCCGCAGTAGTGAGCCCGAGCTCGCATGACCAGTAGTGAGTCGGAGTGCGTGTGAGCAGTAGTGACCCCGAGTGCGCATGCGCAGTATTGAGCCCGTGTGCCCATGCGCAGTAGTGAGCCTGAGTGCGCATGAGCAGTAGTTTGTCCGAGTGCGCATGGGCAGTAGTGACCCCGAGTGCGCATGCGCAGTAGTGAGCCCGAGTGCGCATGCGCAGTAGTGAGCCCGATTGCGCATCCGCAGTAGCGAGCCCGAGCGCGCATCCGCAGTAGTGAGTCCGAGTTCGCGTGAGCAGTAGTGAGTCGGAGTGCGTATGAGCAGTAGTGAGCCCGAGTGCGCATGCGCTGTAGTGAGCCCGTGTGCCCATGCACAGTAGTGAGCCCGTGTGCGCATGCGCAGTAGTGAGCCCGAGTGCGCATCCGCAGTAGTGAGTCCGAGTGCGCATGAGCAGTAGTGACCCCGAGTGCGCATGCGCAGTGGTGAGCCCGTGTGCCCATGCGCAGTAGTGAGCCTGAGTGCGCATGAGCAGTAGTGACCTCGAGTGCGTATGCACTGTAGTGAGCCCGAGTGCGCATGCACAGTAGTGAGCCCGTGTGCGCATGCGCACAGAGCGCCCGTGTGCGCATGCGCAAAAGTGAGCTCGAGTGCGCATGTGCAGGTCTGAGCCTGTGTGCGCATGACCAGTAGCGACGCCGAGCGCGTATGCGCAGTAGTGAGCCCGAGTGCGCATGAGCAGTAGTGGGTCCGAGTGCGCATGGGCAGTAGTGACCCCGAGTGCGCATCCGCAGTAGTGAGCCCGAGTTCGCATGACCAGTAGTGAGTCGGAGTGCGTATGTGCAGTAGTGACCCCGAGTGCGCATGCGCAGTAGTGAGCCCGATTGCGCATCCGCAGTAGTGAGACCGATTGCTCATGCGTAGTAGTGACCCCGATTGCGCATCCGCAGTAGGGAGCCCGAGTTCGCATGACCAGTAGTGAGTCGGAGTGCGTATGAGCAGTAGTGACCCCGAGTGCGCATGCGCAGTAGTGAGCCCGTGTGCCCATGCGCAGTAGTGAGCCTGAGTGCGCATGAGCAGTAGTGGATCCGAGTGCGCATGGGCAGTAGTGACCCCGAGTGCGCATGCGCAGTAGTGAGCCCGAGTGCGCATGCGCAGTAGTGAGCCCGATTGCGCATCCGCAGTAGCGAGCACGAGCGCGCATCCGCAGTAGTGAGTCCGAGTTCGCATGAGCAGTAGTGAGCCCGATTGCGCATCCGCAGTAGCGAGCCCGAGCGCGCATCCGCAGTAGTGAGTCCGAGTGCGCATGAGCAGTAGTGACCCCGAGTGCGCATGCGAAGTAGTGAGCCCGTGTGCCCATGCGCAGTAGTGAGCCTGAGTGCGCATGGGCAGTAGTGACCCCGAGTGCGCATGCGCACTAGTGAGCCCGAGAGCGCATGAGCAGTAGTGAATCCGAGTGCGCATGACCAGTCGTGACCACGATTGCACATGCACAGTAGTGACCCCGACCGCGCATCCGCAGTTGTGAGCCTGAGTGCGCATGCGCAGTAGTGAGCCCGATTGCGCATCCGCAGTTGTGAGACCGATTGCGCATGCGCAGTAGTAAGCCTGATTGCGCATCCGCAGTAGTGAATCCGAGTGCGCATGACCAGTAGTGACCACGATTGCGCATGCGCAGTAGTGAGCCCGATTGCGCATCCGCACAGGTGAGACCGATTGCGCATGCGCAATAGTGAGCCCGATTGCGCATCCGCAGTAGTGAGACCGATTGCGCATGCGCAGTAGTGAGCCCGACCGCGCATCCGCAGTCGTGAGTCCAAGTGTGCATGAGCAGTAGTGACCCCGAGTGCGCATGCAGAGTAGTGACCGCCAGTGCGCATGCGCAGTAGTGAGACCGTGTGCGCATGCGCAGTACTGAGCCCGACCGCGCATCCGTAGTTATGAGCCTGAATGCGCATGCGCAGTAGTGACCCCGAGTGCGCATGCGCAGTAGTGAGTCCTAGAGCGCATTTGCAGTAGCGTCCCCGAGTGCGCATGCGCAGTAGTGACCCCGAGTGCGCATGCGCAGTAGTGTGACCTATTGCGCATCCGCAGTAGTGAGACCGATTGCGCATCCGCAGTAGTGAGACCGATTGCGCATGCGCAGTAGGGAGCCCGATTGCGCATGCGCAATAGTGAGACCGATTGCGCATGCGCAGTAGTGCACCAGTGTGCGCATGCGCAGAAGTAAGCTCGAGTGCGCATGTGCAGGTCTGAGCCGGTGTGCGCATGCACAGCAGCGGCCCCGAGCGCGCATGCGCCGTAGTCAGCCCGACTGCGCATGAGCAGTAGTGAGTCGGAGTGCGTATGAGCAGTAGTGACCCCGAATGCGCGTGCGCAGTAGTGAGCCTGATTGCGCATCCGCAGTAGTGAGACCGATTGCGCATCCGCAGTAGTGAGTCTGAGTGCGCATGAGCTGTAGTGACCCTGAGTGCGCATGCGCAGTAGTGAGCCAGATTGCGCATGCGCAGTAGTGAGACCGATTGCGCATGCGCAGTAGTGAGCCCGATTGCGCATCCGCAGTAGTGAGACCGATTTCGCATGCGCAATAGTGAGCCCCATTGCGCATCCGCAGTAGTGAGTCCGAGTGCGCATGAGCAGTAGTGACCCCGAGTGCGCATGCACAGTAGTGAGCCCGTGTGCGCATGCGCAGTAGTGCACCAGTGTGCGCATGCGCAGAAGTGAGCTCGAGTGCTCATGTGCAGGTCTGGGCCGGTGTGCGCATGCACAGTAGCGGCCGCGAGCGCGTATGCGCCGTAGTGAGCCCGATTGCGCATCCGCAGTAGTGAGACCGAGTGCGCATGAGCAGTAGCGACCGCGAGTGCGCATCCGCAGTAGTGAGACCGATTGCGCATGCGTAGTAGTGACCCCGATTGCGCATCCGCAGTAGTGAGACCGAGTTCGCATGCGCAGTAGTGAGCCCGACCGCGCATCCGCAGTCGTGAGTCCAAGGGAGCATGAGCAGTAGTGACCCCGAGTGCGCATGCGCAGTAGTGAGCCCGATTGCGCATCCGCAGTAGTGAGACCGATTGCGCAGGCGCAATAGTAAGCCCGATTGTGCATCCGCAGTAGTGAGTCCGAGTGCGTATGCGCTGTAGTGACCCCACGTGCGCATGCGCAGTAGTGAGCTTCAGCGCGCATCCGCAATAGTGAGCCCGAGTGCGCATCCGCAGTAGTGAGTCCGAATGCGCATGAGCGGTAGTGACCCCGAGTGCCCATGCACAGTAGCGAAGCCGAGTGCGCATGCGCAGTGGGGAGCCCGATTGCGCATCCGCAGTAGTGAGTCCGCGATCGCATGAGCAGTATTGAGTCCGAGTGCGCATGAGCAGTAGTGAATACGACTACGCATGAGCAGTAGTGACCCCGAGTGCGTATGCACTGTAGTGAGCCCGAGTGCGCATGCACAGTAGTGAGCCCGTGTGCGCATGCGCACAGAGCGCCCGTGTGCGCATGCGCAAAAGTGAGCTCGAGTGCGCATGTGCAGGTCTGAGCCTGTGTGCGCATGACCAGTAGTGGGTCCGAGTGCGCATGGGCAGTAGTGACCCCGAGTGCGCATCCGCAGTAGTGAGCCCGAGTTCGCATGACCAGTAGTGAGTCGGAGTGCGTATGTGCAGTAGTGACCCCGAGTGCGCATGCGCAGTAGTGAGCCCGATTGCGCATCCGCAGTAGTGAGACCGATTGCGCATGCGTAGTAGTGACCCCGATTGCGCATCCGCAGTAGTGAGCCCGAGATCGCATGACCAGTAGTGAGTCGGAGTGCGTATGAGCAGTAGTGACCCCGAGTGCGCATGCGCAGTATTGAGCCCGATTGCGCATCCGCAGTAGTGAGACCGATTGCGCAGGCGCAATAGTAAGCCCGATTGTGCATCCGCAGTAGTGAGTCCGAGTGCGTATGCGCTGTAGTGACCCCGAGTGCGCATGCGCAGTAGTGTGACCTATTGCGCATCCGCAGTAGTGAGACCGATTGCGCATGCGCAGTAGGGAGCCCGATTGCGCATCCGCAGTAGTGAAACCGATTGCGCATGCGCAGTAGTGCACCAGTGTGCGCATGCGCAGAAGTAAGCTCGAGTGCGCATGTGCAGGTCTGAGCCGGTGTGCGCATGCACAGTAGCGGCCCCGAGCGCGCATGCGCCGTAGTCAGCCCGACTGCGCATGAGCAGTAGTGAGTCGGAGTGCGCATGAGCTGTAGTGACCCTGAGTGCGCATGCGCAGTAGTGAGCCAGATTGCGCATGCGCAGTAGTGAGACCGATTGCGCATGCGCAGTAGTGAGCCCGATTGCGCATCCGCAGTAGTGAGACCGATTTCGCATGCGCAATAGTGAGCCCCATTGCGCATCCGCAGTAGTGAGTCCGAGTGCGCATGAGCAGTAGTGACCCCGAGTGCGCATGCACAGTAGTGAGCCCGTGTGCGCATGCGCAGTAGTGCACCAGTGTGCGCATGCGCAGAAGTGAGCTCGAGTGCTCATGTGCAGGTCTGGGCCGGTGTGCGCATGCACAGTAGCGGCCGCGAGCGCGTATGCGCCGTAGTGAGCCCGATTGCGCATCCGCAGTAGTGAGACCGAGTGCGCATGAGCAGTAGCGACCGCGAGTGCGCATCCGCAGTAGTGAGACCGATTGCGCATGCGTAGTAGTGACCCCGATTGCGCATCCGCAGTAGTGAGACCGAGTTCGCATGCGCAGTAGTGAGCCCGACCGCGCATCCGCAGTCGTGAGTCCAAGGGAGCATGAGCAGTAGTGACCCCGAGTGCGCATGCGCAGTAGTGAGCCCGATTGCGCATCCGCAGTAGTGAGACCGATTGCGCAGGCGCAATAGTAAGCCCGATTGTGCATCCGCAGTAGTGAGTCCGAGTGCGTATGCGCTGTAGTGACCCCACGTGCGCATGCGCAGTAGTGAGCTTCAGCGCGCATCCGCAATAGTGAGCCCGAGTGCGCATCCGCAGTAGTGAGTCCGAATGCGCATGAGCGGTAGTGACCCCGAGTGCCCATGCACAGTAGCGAAGCCGAGTGCGCATGCGCAGTGGGGAGCCCGATTGCGCATCCGCAGTAGTGAGTCCGCGATCGCATGGGCAGTATTGAGTCCGAGTGCGCATGAGCAGTAGTGAATACGACTACGCATGAGCAGTAGTGACCCCGAGTGCGTATGCACTGTAGTGAGCCCGAGTGCGCATGCACAGTAGTGAGCCCGTGTGCCCATGCGCAGTAGTGAGCCCGTGTGCGCATGCGCCGTATTGAGCCCGAGTGCGCATCCGCAGTAGTGAGTCCGAGTGCGCATGAGCAGTAGTGACCCCGAGTGCGCATGCGCAGTGGTGAGCCCGTGTGCCCATGCGCAGTAGTGAGCCTGAGTGCGCATGAGCAGTAGTGACCTCGAGTGCGTATGCACTGTAGTGAGCCCGAGTGCGCATGCACAGTAGTGCGCCCGTGTGCGCATGCGCACAGAGCGCCCGTGTGCGCATGCACAAAAGTGAGCTCGAGTGCGCATGTGCAGGTCTGAGCCTGTGTGCGCATGACCAGTAGCGACGCCGAGCGCGCATGCGCAGTAGTGAGCCCGAGTGCGCATGAGCAGTAGTGGGTCCGAGTGCGCATGGGCAGTAGTGACCCCGAGTGCGCATCCGCAGTAGTGAGCCCGAGTTCGCATGACCAGTAGTGAGTCGGAGTGCGTATGTGCAGTAGTGACCCCGAGTGCGCATGCGCAGTAGTGAGCCCGATTGCGCATCCGCAGTAGTGAGACCGATTGCGCATGCGTAGTAGTGACCCCGATTGCGCATCCGCAGTAGTGAGCCCGAGTTCGCATGACCAGTAGTGAGTCGGAGTGCGTATGAGCAGTAGTGACCCCGAGTGCGCATGCGCAGTATTGAGCCCGTGTGCCCATGCGCAGTAGTGAGCCTGAGTGCGCATGAGCAGTAGTGGGTCCAAGTGCGCATGGGCAGTAGTGACCCCGAGTGCGCATGCGCAGTAGTGAGCCCGAGTGCGCATGCGCAGTAGTGAGCCCGATTGCGCATCCGCAGTAGCGAGCACGAGCGCGCATCCGCAGTAGTGAGTCCGAGTTCGCATGAGCAGTAGTGAGCCCGATTGCGCATCCGCAGTAGCGAGCCCGAGCGCGCATCCGCAGTAGTGAGTCCGAGTGCGCATGAGCAGTAATGACCCCGAGTGCGCATGCGAAGTAGTGAGCCCGTGTGCCCATGCGCGGTAGTGAGCCTGAGTGCGCATGGGCAGTAGTGACCCCGAGTGCGCATGCGCACTAGTGAGCCCGAGAGCGCATGGGCAGTAGTGAATCCGAGTGCGCATGACCAGTCGTGACCACGATTGCACATGCACAGTAGTGACCCCGACCGCGCATCCGCAGTAGTGAGTCCGAGATCGCATGAGCAATAATGACCCCGAGTGCGAATGCGCAGTAGTGAGATCGTGCGCGCATGCGCAGTAGTGAGCTTGAACGCGCATCCGCAGTAGTGAGCCCGTGTGCGCATGTTCAGTAATGGCCGCGAGCATGCATCCGCAGTAGTGAGTCCGAGTGCGCATGAGCAGTAGTGACTCCGAGCGCGCATGCGCAGTAGTGAGCCCGTGTGCGCATCAGCAGTACTGAAACCGATTGCGCATGAGCAGTAGTGACCCTGAGTGCGCATCCGCAGTAGTGAGCCCGAGTGCGCATGCGCAGTAGTGACCCTGAGTGCGCATGCACAGTAGTGAGCCCGTGTGCGCATCCGCAGTAGTGAGACCGAGTTCGCATGCGCAGTAGTGAGCCCGACCGCGCATCCGCAGTCGTGAGTCCAAGGGAGCATGAGCAGTAGTGACCCCGAGTGCGCATGCGCAGTAGTGAGCCCGATTGCGCATCCGCAGTAGTGAGACCGATTGCGCAGGCGCAATAGTAAGCCCGATTGTGCATCCGCAGTAGTGAGTCCGAGTGCGTATGCGCTGTAGTGACCCCACGTGCGCATGCGCAGTAGTGAGCTTCAGCGCGCATCCGCAATAGTGAGCCCGAGTGCGCATCCGCAGTAGTGAGTCCGAATGCGCATGAGCGGTAGTGACCCCGAGTGCCCATGCACAGTAGCGAAGCCGAGTGCGCATGCGCAGTGGGGAGCCCGATTGCGCATCCGCAGTAGTGAGTCCGCGATCGCATGGGCAGTATTGAGTCCGAGTGCGCATGAGCAGTAGTGAATACGACTACGCATGAGCAGTAGTGACCCCGAGTGCGTATGCGCTGTAGTGAGCCCGAGTGCGCATGCACAGTAGTGAGCCCGTGTGCCCATGCGCAGTAGTGAGCCCGTGTGCGCATGCGCCGTAGTGAGCCCGAGTGCGCATCCGCAGTAGTGAGTCCGAGTGCGCATGAGCAGTAGTGACCCCGAGTGCGCATGCGCAGTGGTGAGCCCGTGTGCCCATGCGCAGTAGTGAGCCTGAGTGCGCATGAGCAGTAGTGACCTCGAGTGCGTATGCACTGTAGTGAGCCCGAGTGCGCATGCACAGTAGTGCGCCCGTGTGCGCATGCGCACAGAGCGCCCGTGTGCGCATGCACAAAAGTGAGCTCGAGTGCGCATGTGCAGGTCTGAGCCTGTGTGCGCATGACCAGTAGCGACGCCGAGCGCGCATGCGCAGTAGTGAGCCCGAGTGCGCATGAGCAGTAGTGGGTCCGAGTGCGCATGAGCAGTAGTGGGTCCGAGTGCGCATGGGCAGTAGTGACCCCGAGTGCGCATCCGCAGTAGTGAGCCCGAGTTCGCATGACCAGTAGTGAGTCGGAGTGCGTATGTGCAGTAGTGACCCCGAGTGCGCATGCGCAGTAGTGAGCCCGATTGCGCATCCGCAGTAGTGAGACCGATTGCGCATGCGTAGTAGTGACCCCGATTGCGCATCCGCAGTAGTGAGCCCGAGTTCGCATGACCAGTAGTGAGTCGGAGTGCGTATGAGCAGTAGTGACCCCGAGTGCGCATGCGCAGTATTGAGCCCGTGTGCCCATGCGCAGTAGTGAGCCTGAGTGCGCATGAGCAGTAGTGGGTCCAAGTGCGCATGGGCAGTAGTGACCCCGAGTGCGCATGCGCAGTAGTGAGCCCGAGTGCGCATGCGCAGTAGTGAGCCCGATTCCGCATCCGCAGTAGCGAGCACGAGCGCGCATCCGCAGTAGTGAGTCCGAGTTCGCATGAGCAGTAGTGAGCCCGATTGCGCATCCGCAGTAGCGAGCCCGAGCGCGCATCCGCAGTAGTGAGTCCGAGTGCGCATGAGCAGTAATGACCCCGAGTGCGCATGCGAAGTAGTGAGCCCGTGTGCCCATGCGCGGTAGTGAGCCTGAGTGCGCATGGGCAGTAGTGACCCCGAGTGCGCATGCGCACTAGTGAGCCCGAGAGCGCATGAGCAGTAGTGAATCCGAGTGCGCATGACCAGTCGTGACCACGATTGCACATGCACAGTAGTGACCCCGACCGCGCATCCGCAGTAGTGAGTCCGAGATCGCATGAGCAATAATGACCCCGAGTGCGAATGCGCAGTAGTGAGATCGTGCGCGCATGCGCAGTAGTGAGCTTGAACGCGCATCCGCAGTAGTGAGCCCGTGTGCGCATGTTCAGTAATGGCCGCGAGCATGCATCCGCAGTAGTGAGTCCGAGTGCGCATGAGCAGTAGTGACTCCGAGCGCGCATGCGCAGTAGTGAGCCCGTGTGCGCATCAGCAGTACTGAAACCGATTGCGCATGAGCAGTAGTGACCCTGAGTGCGCATCCGCAGTAGTGAGCCCGAGTGCGCATGCGCAGTAGTGACCCTGAGTGCGCATGCACAGTAGTGAGCCCGTGTGCGCATCCGCAGTAGTGGGACCGATTGCGCATGCACAGTAGTGAGCCCGATTGCGCATCCGCAGTACTGAGTCCGAGATCGCATGAGCAATAATGTCCCCGAGTGCGAATGCGCAGTAGTGAACCCGTGTGCCCATGCGCAGTAGTGAGCTTGCGCGCGTATGCGCAGAAGTGAGCCCGAGTTCGCATGACCAGTAGTGAGTCGGAGTGCGTATGTGCAGTAGTGACCCCGAGTGCGCATGCGCAGTAGTGAGCCCGATTGCGCATCCGCAGTAGTGAGACCGATTGCGCATGCGTAGTAGTGACCCCGATTGCGCATCCGCAGTAGTGAGCCCGAGTTCGCATGACCAGTAGTGAGTCGGAGTGCGTGTGAGCAGTAGTGACCCCGAGTGCGCATGCGCAGTATTGAGCCCGTGTGCCCATGCGCAGTAGTGAGCCTGAGTGCGCATGAGCAGTAGTTTGTCCGAGTGCGCATGGGCAGTAGTGACCCCGAGTGCGCATGCGCAGTAGTGAGCCCGAGTGCGCATGCGCAGTAGTGAGCCCGATTGCGCATCCGCAGTAGCGAGCCCGAGCGCGCATCCGCAGTAGTGAGTCCGAGTGCGCATGAGCAGTAGTGACCCCGAGTGCGCATGCGAAGTAGTGAGCCCGTGTGCCCATGCGCAGTAGTGAGCCTGAGTGCGTATGTTCAGTAATGGCCGCGAGCGCGCATCCGCAGTAGTGAGTCCGAGTGCGCATGAGCAGTAGTGACTCCGAGTGCGCATGCGCAGTAGTGAGCCCGTGTGCGCATCAGCAGTACTGAAACCGATTGCGCATGAGCAGTAGTGACCCCGAGTGCGCATGCGCAGTAGTCAGCCCGTGTGTGGACGCGCACCAGTGATACCGATTGCGCATGCGCACTAGTGAGCCCGTGCGCGCATGCGCAGCAGCGAGCCCGAGCGCGCATGAGCAGTAGTGAGACCGTGCGCGGATGCGCAGTAGTGAGCCTGAGTGCGCATCCGCAGTAGTGAGCCCGAGTGCGCATGCGCAGTAGTGACCCTGAGTGCGCATGCACAGTAGTGAGCCCGTGTGCGCATCCGCAGTAGTGGGACCGATTGCGCATGCACAGTAGTGAGCCCGATTGCGCATCCGCAGTACTGAGTCCGAGATCGCATGAGCAATAATGTCCCCGAGTGCGAATGCGCAGTAGTGAACCCGTGTGCCCATGCGCAGTAGTGAGCTTGCGCGCGTATGCGCAGAAGTGAGCCCGAGTTCGCATGACCAGTAGTGAGTCGGAGTGCGTATGTGCAGTAGTGACCCCGAGTGCACATGCGCAGTAGTGAGCCCGATTGCGCATCCGCAGTAGTGAGCCCGAGTGCGCATGCGCAGTAGTGAGCCCGATTGCGCATCCGCAGTAGCGAGCCCGAGCGCGCATCCGCAGTAGTGAGTCCGAGTTCGCATGAGCAGTAGTGAGTCGGAGTGCGTATGAGCAGTAGTGAGCCCGAGAGCGCATGCGCTGTAGTGAGCCCGTGTGCCCATGCACAGTAGTGAGCCCGTGTGCGCATGCGCCGTAGTGAGCCCGAGTGCGCATCCGCAGTAGTGAGTCCGAGTGCGCATGAGCAGTAGTGACCCCGAGTGCGCATGCGCAGTGGTGAGCCCGTGTGCGCATCCGCAGTAGTGGGACCGATTGCGCATGCACAGTAGTGAGCCCGATTGCGCATCCGCAGTACTGAGTCCGAGATCGCATGAGCAATAATGTCCCCGAGTGCGAATGCGCAGTAGTGAACCCGTGTGCCCATGCGCAGTAGTGAGCTTGCGCGCGTATGCGCAGAAGTGAGCCCGAGTTCGCATGACCAGTAGTGAGTCGGAGTGCGTATGTGCAGTAGTGACCCCGAGTGCACATGCGCAGTAGTGAGCCCGATTGCGCATCCGCAGTAGTGAGCCCGAGTGCGCATACGCAGTAGTGAGCCCGATTGCGCATCCGCAGTAGCGAGCCCGAGCGCGCATCCGCAGTAGTGAGTCCGAGTTCGCATGAGCAGTAGTGAGTCGGAGTGCGTATGAGCAGTAGTGAGCCCGAGAGCGCATGCGCTGTAGTGAGCCCGTGTGCCCATGCACAGTAGTGAGCCCGTGTGCGCATGCGCCGTAGTGAGCCCGAGTGCGCATCCGCAGTAGTGAGTCCGAGTGCGCATGAGCAGTAGTGACCCCGAGTGCGCATGCGCAGTGGTGAGCCCGTGTGCCCATGCGCAGTAGTGAGCCCGAGTGCGCATGCGCAGTAGTGAGCCCGATTGCGCATCCGCAGTAGCGAGCATGAGCGCGCATCCGCAGTAGTGAGTCCGAGTGCGCATGGGCAGTAGTGACCCCGAGTGCGCATCCGCAGTAGTGAGCCCGAGTTCGCATGACCAGTAGTGAGTCGGAGTGCGTGTGAGCAGTAGTGACCCCGAGTGCGCATGCGAAGTAGTGAGCCCGTGTGCCCATGCGCAGTAGTGAGCCTGAGTGCGCATGGGCAGTAGTGACCCCGAGTGCGCATGCGCACTAGTGAGCCCGAGAGCGCATGAGCAGTAGTGAATCCGAGTGCGCATGACCAGTCGTGACCACGATTGCACATGCACAGTAGTGACCCCGACCGCGCATCCGCAGTTGTGAGCCTGAGTGCGCATGCGCAGTAGTGAGCCCGATTGCGCATCCGCAGTTGTGAGACCGATTGCGCATGCGCAGTAGTAAGCCTGATTGCGCATCCGCAGTAGTGAATCCGAGTGCGCATGACCAGTAGTGACCACGATTGCGCATGCGCAGTAGTGAGCCCGATTGCGCATCCGCAGTAGTGAGACCGATTGCGCATGCGCAGTAGTGAGCCCGATTGCGCATCCGCACAGGTGAGACCGATTGCGCATGCGCAATAGTGAGCCCGATTGCGCATCCGCAGTAGTGAGACCGATTGCGCATGCGCAGTAGTGAGCCCGACCGCGCATCCGCAGTCGTGAGTCCAAGTGTGCATGAGCAGTAGTGACCCCGAGTGCGCATGCAGAGTAGTGACCCCCAGTGCGCATGCGCAGTAGTGAGATCGTGTGCGCATGCGCAGTAGTGAGCCCGTGTGCGCATGCGCACAGAGCGCCCGTGTGCGCATGCGCAAAAGTGAGCTCGAGTGCGCATGTGCAGGTCTGAGCCTGTGTGCGCATGACCAGTAGCGACGCCGAGCGCGCATGCGCAGTAGTGAGCCCGAGTGCGCATGAGCAGTAGTGGGTCCGAGTGCGCATGGGCAGTAGTGACCCCGAGTGCGCATCCGCAGTTGTGAGCCTGAGTGCGCATGCGCAGTAGTGAGCCCGATTGCGCATCCGCAGTTGTGAGACCGATTGCGCATGCGCAGTAGTAAGCCTGATTGCGCATCCGCAGTAGTGAATCCGAGTGCGCATGACCAGTAGTGACCACGATTGCGCATGCGCAGTAGTGAGCCCGATTGCGCATCCGCAGTAGTGAGACCGATTGCGCATGCGCAGTAGTGAGCCCGATTGCGCATCCGCACAGGTGAGACCGATTGCGCATGCGCAATAGTGAGCCCGATTGCGCATCCGCAATAGTTAGACCGATTGCGCATGCGCAGTAGTGAGCCCGACCGCGCATCCGCAGTCGTGAGTCCAAGTGTGCATGAGCAGTAGTGACCCCAGTGCGCATGCAGAGTAGTGACCCCCAGTGCGCATGCGCAGTAGTGAGACCGTGTGCGCATGCGCAGTAGTGAGCCCGTGTGCGCATGCGCACAGAGCGCCCGTGTGCGCATGCGCAAAAGTGAGCTCGAGTGCGCATGTGCAGGTCTGAGCCTGTGTGCGCATGACCAGTAGCGACGCCGAGCGCGCATGCGCAGTAGTGAGCCCGAGTGCGCATGAGCAGTAGTGGGTCCGAGTGCGCATGGGCAGAAGTGACCCCGAGTGCGCATCCGCAGTAGTGAGCCCGAGTTCGCATGACCAGTAGTGAGTCGGAGTGCGTATGTGCAGTAGTGACCCCGAGTGCGCATGCGCAGTAGTGAGCCCGATTGCGCATCCGCAGTAGTGAGACCGATTGCGCATGCGTAGTAGTGACCCCGATTGCGCATCCGCAGTAGTGAGCCCGAGTTCGCATGACCAGTAGTGAGTCGGAGTGCGTATGAGCAGTAGTGACCCCGAGTGCGCATGCGCAGTATTGACCCCGAGTGCGCATGCGAAGTAGTGAGCCCGTGTGCCCATGCGCAGTAGTGAGCCTGAGTGCGCATGGGCAGTAGTGACCCCGAGTGCGCATGCGCACTAGTGAGCCCGAGAGCGCATGAGCAGTAGTGAATCCGAGTGCGCATGACCAGTCGTGACCACGATTGCACATGCACAGTAGTGACCCCGACCGCGCATCCGCAGTAGTGAGCCCGATTGCGCATCCGCAGTAGTGAGACCGATTGCGCATGCGCAGTAGTGAGCCCGATTGCGCATCCGCACAGGTGAGACCGATTGCGCATGCGCAGTAGTAAGCCTGATTGCGCATCCGCAGTAGTGAATCCGAGTGCGCATGACCAGTCGTGACCACGATTGCACATGCACAGTAGTGACCCCGACCGCGCATCCGCAGTAGTGAGCCCGAGTGCGCATCCGCAGTAGTGAGCCCGAGTTCGCATGACCAGTAGTGAGTCGGAGTGCGTGTGAGCAGTAGTGACCCCGAGTGCGCATGCGCAGTATTGAGCCCGTGTGCCCACGCGCAGTAGTGAGCCTGAGTGCGCATGAGCAGTAGTTTGCCCGAGTGCGCATGGGCAGTAGTGACACCGAGTGCGCATGCGCAGTAGTGAGCCCGAGTGCAGATGCGCAGTAGTGAGCCCGATTGCGCATCCGCAGTAGCGAGCCCGAGCGCGCATCCGCAGTAGTGAGTCCGAGTTCGCATGAGCAGTAGTGAGTCGGAGTGCGTATGAGCAGTAGTGAGCCCGAGTGCGCATGCGCTGTAGTGACCCCGAGTGCGTATGCGCTGTAGTGAGCCCGAGTGCGCATGCACAGTAGTGAGCCCGTGTGCCCATGCGCAGTAGTGAGCCCGTGTGCGCATGCGCCGTAGTGAGCCCGAGTGCGCATCCGCAGTAGTGAGTCCGAGTGCGCATGAGCAGTAGTGACCCCGAGTGCGCATGCGCAGTGGTGAGCCCGTGTGCCCATGCGCAGTAGTGAGCCTGAGTGCGCATGAGCAGTAGTGACCTCGAGTGCGTATGCACTGTAGTGAGCCCGAGTGCGCATGCACAGTAGTGCGCCCGTGTGCGCATGCGCACAGAGCGCCCGTGTGCGCATGCACAAAAGTGAGCTCGAGTGCGCATGTGCAGGTCTGAGCCTGTGTGCGCATGACCAGTAGCGACGCCGAGCGCGCATGCGCAGTAGTGAGCCCGAGTGCGCATGAGCAGTAGTGGGTCCGAGTGCGCATGAGCAGTAGTGGGTCCGAGTGCGCATGGGCAGTAGTGACCCCGAGTGCGCATCCGCAGTAGTGAGCCCGAGTTCGCATGACCAGTAGTGAGTCGGAGTGCGTATGTGCAGTAGTGACCCCGAGTGCGCATGCGCAGTAGTGAGCCCGATTGCGCATCCGCAGTAGTGAGACCGATTGCGCATGCGTAGTAGTGACCCCGATTGCGCATCCGCAGTAGTGAGCCCGAGTTCGCATGACCAGTAGTGAGTCGGAGTGCGTATGAGCAGTAGTGACCCCGAGTGCGCATGCGCAGTATTGAGCCCGTGTGCCCATGCGCAGTAGTGAGCCTGAGTGCGCATGAGCAGTAGTGGGTCCAAGTGCGCATGGGCAGTAGTGACCCCGAGTGCGCATGCGCAGTAGTGAGCCCGAGTGCGCATGCGCAGTAGTGAGCCCGATTCCGCATCCGCAGTAGCGAGCACGAGCGCGCATCCGCAGTAGTGAGTCCGAGTTCGCATGAGCAGTAGTGAGCCCGATTGCGCATCCGCAGTAGCGAGCCCGAGCGCGCATCCGCAGTAGTGAGTCCGAGTGCGCATGAGCAGTAATGACCCCGAGTGCGCATGCGAAGTAGTGAGCCCGTGTGCCCATGCGCGGTAGTGAGCCTGAGTGCGCATGGGCAGTAGTGACCCCGAGTGCGCATGCGCACTAGTGAGCCCGAGAGCGCATGAGCAGTAGTGAATCCGAGTGCGCATGACCAGTCGTGACCACGATTGCACATGCACAGTAGTGACCCCGACCGCGCATCCGCAGTAGTGAGTCCGAGATCGCATGAGCAATAATGACCCCGAGTGCGAATGCGCAGTAGTGAGATCGTGCGCGCATGCGCAGTAGTGAGCTTGAACGCGCATCCGCAGTAGTGAGCCCGTGTGCGCATGTTCAGTAATGGCCGCGAGCATGCATCCGCAGTAGTGAGTCCGAGTGCGCATGAGCAGTAGTGACTCCTAGCGCGCATGCGCAGTAGTGAGCCCGTGTGCGCATCAGCAGTACTGAAACCGATTGCGCATGAGCAGTAGTGACCCTGAGTGCGCATCCGCAGTAGTGAGCCCGAGTGCGCATGCGCAGTAGTGACCCTGAGTGCGCATGCACAGTAGTGAGCCCGTGTGCGCATCCGCAGTAGTGGGACCGATTGCGCATGCACAGTAGTGAGCCCGATTGCGCATCCGCAGTACTGAGTCCGAGATCGCATGAGCAATAATGTCCCCGAGTGCGAATGCGCAGTAGTGAACCCGTGTGCCCATGCGCAGTAGTGAGCTTGCGCGCGTATGCGCAGAAGTGAGCCCGAGTTCGCATGACCAGTAGTGAGTCGGAGTGCGTATGTGCAGTAGTGACCCCGAGTGCGCATGCGCAGTAGTGAGCCCGATTGCGCATCCGCAGTAGTGAGACCGATTGCGCATGCGTAGTAGTGACCCCGATTGCGCATCCGCAGTAGTGAGCCCGAGTTCGCATGACCAGTAGTGAGTCGGAGTGCGTGTGAGCAGTAGTGACCCCGAGTGCGCATGCGCAGTATTGAGCCCGTGTGCCCATGCGCAGTAGTGAGCCTGAGTGCGCATGAGCAGTAGTTTGTCCGAGTGCGCATGGGCAGTAGTGACCCCGAGTGCGCATGCGCAGTAGTGAGCCCGAGTGCGCATGCGCAGTAGTGAGCCCGATTGCGCATCCGCAGTAGCGAGCCCGAGCGCGCATCCGCAGTAGTGAGTCCGAGTGCGCATGAGCAGTAGTGACCCCGAGTGCGCATGCGAAGTAGTGAGCCCGTGTGCCCATGCGCAGTAGTGAGCCTGAGTGCGTATGTTCAGTAATGGCCGCGAGCGCGCATCCGCAGTAGTGAGTCCGAGTGCGCATGAGCAGTAGTGACTCCGAGTGCGCATGCGCAGTAGTGAGCCCGTGTGCGCATCAGCAGTACTGAAACCGATTGCGCATGAGCAGTAGTGACCCCGAGTGCGCATGCGCAGTAGTCAGCCCGTGTGTGGACGCGCACCAGTGATACCGATTGCGCATGCGCACTAGTGAGCCCGTGCGCGCATGCGCAGCAGCGAGCCCGAGCGCGCATGAGCAGTAGTGAGACCGTGCGCGGATGCGCAGTAGTGAGCCTGAGTGCGCATCCGCAGTAGTGAGCCCGAGTGCGCATGCGCAGTAGTGACCCTGAGTGCGCATGCACAGTAGTGAGCCCGTGTGCGCATCCGCAGTAGTGGGACCGATTGCGCATGCACAGTAGTGAGCCCGATTGCGCATCCGCAGTACTGAGTCCGAGATCGCATGAGCAATAATGTCCCCGAGTGCGAATGCGCAGTAGTGAACCCGTGTGCCCATGCGCAGTAGTGAGCTTGCGCGCGTATGCGCAGAAGTGAGCCCGAGTTCGCATGACCAGTAGTGAGTCGGAGTGCGTATGTGCAGTAGTGACCCCGAGTGCACATGCGCAGTAGTGAGCCCGATTGCGCATCCGCAGTAGTGAGCCCGAGTGCGCATGCGCAGTAGTGAGCCCGATTGCGCATCCGCAGTAGCGAGCCCGAGCGCGCATCCGCAGTAGTGAGTCCGAGTTCGCATGAGCAGTAGTGAGTCGGAGTGCGTATGAGCAGTAGTGAGCCCGAGAGCGCATGCGCTGTAGTGAGCCCGTGTGCCCATGCACAGTAGTGAGCCCGTGTGCGCATGCGCCGTAGTGAGCCCGAGTGCGCATCCGCAGTAGTGAGTCCGAGTGCGCATGAGCAGTAGTGACCCCGAGTGCGCATGCGCAGTGGTGAGCCCGTGTGCGCATCCGCAGTAGTGGGACCGATTGCGCATGCACAGTAGTGAGCCCGATTGCGCATCCGCAGTACTGAGTCCGAGATCGCATGAGCAATAATGTCCCCGAGTGCGAATGCGCAGTAGTGAACCCGTGTGCCCATGCGCAGTAGTGAGCTTGCGCGCGTATGCGCAGAAGTGAGCCCGAGTTCGCATGACCAGTAGTGAGTCGGAGTGCGTATGTGCAGTAGTGACCCCGAGTGCACATGCGCAGTAGTGAGCCCGATTGCGCATCCGCAGTAGTGAGCCCGAGTGCGCATACGCAGTAGTGAGCCCGATTGCGCATCCGCAGTAGCGAGCCCGAGCGCGCATCCGCAGTAGTGAGTCCGAGTTCGCATGAGCAGTAGTGAGTCGGAGTGCGTATGAGCAGTAGTGAGCCCGAGAGCGCATGCGCTGTAGTGAGCCCGTGTGCCCATGCACAGTAGTGAGCCCGTGTGCGCATGCGCCGTAGTGAGCCCGAGTGCGCATCCGCAGTAGTGAGTCCGAGTGCGCATGAGCAGTAGTGACCCCGAGTGCGCATGCGCAGTGGTGAGCCCGTGTGCCCATGCGCAGTAGTGAGCCCGAGTGCGCATGCGCAGTAGTGAGCCCGATTGCGCATCCGCAGTAGCGAGCATGAGCGCGCATCCGCAGTAGTGAGTCCGAGTGCGCATGGGCAGTAGTGACCCCGAGTGCGCATCCGCAGTAGTGAGCCCGAGTTCGCATGACCAGTAGTGAGTCGGAGTGCGTGTGAGCAGTAGTGACCCCGAGTGCGCATGCGAAGTAGTGAGCCCGTGTGCCCATGCGCAGTAGTGAGCCTGAGTGCGCATGGGCAGTAGTGACCCCGAGTGCGCATGCGCACTAGTGAGCCCGAGAGCGCATGAGCAGTAGTGAATCCGAGTGCGCATGACCAGTCGTGACCACGATTGCACATGCACAGTAGTGACCCCGACCGCGCATCCGCAGTTGTGAGCCTGAGTGCGCATGCGCAGTAGTGAGCCCGATTGCGCATCCGCAGTTGTGAGACCGATTGCGCATGCGCAGTAGTAAGCCTGATTGCGCATCCGCAGTAGTGAATCCGAGTGCGCATGACCAGTAGTGACCACGATTGCGCATGCGCAGTAGTGAGCCCGATTGCGCATCCGCAGTAGTGAGACCGATTGCGCATGCGCAGTAGTGAGCCCGATTGCGCATCCGCACAGGTGAGACCGATTGCGCATGCGCAATAGTGAGCCCGATTGCGCATCCGCAGTAGTGAGACCGATTGCGCATGCGCAGTAGTGAGCCCGACCGCGCATCCGCAGTCGTGAGTCCAAGTGTGCATGAGCAGTAGTGACCCCGAGTGCGCATGCAGAGTAGTGACCCCCAGTGCGCATGCGCAGTAGTGAGATCGTGTGCGCATGCGCAGTAGTGAGCCCGTGTGCGCATGCGCACAGAGCGCCCGTGTGCGCATGCGCAAAAGTGAGCTCGAGTGCGCATGTGCAGGTCTGAGCCTGTGTGCGCATGACCAGTAGCGACGCCGAGCGCGCATGCGCAGTAGTGAGCCCGAGTGCGCATGAGCAGTAGTGGGTCCGAGTGCGCATGGGCAGTAGTGACCCCGAGTGCGCATCCGCAGTTGTGAGCCTGAGTGCGCATGCGCAGTAGTGAGCCCGATTGCGCATCCGCAGTTGTGAGACCGATTGCGCATGCGCAGTAGTAAGCCTGATTGCGCATCCGCAGTAGTGAATCCGAGTGCGCATGACCAGTAGTGACCACGATTGCGCATGCGCAGTAGTGAGCCCGATTGCGCATCCGCAGTAGTGAGACCGATTGCGCATGCGCAGTAGTGAGCCCGATTGCGCATCCGCACAGGTGAGACCGATTGCGCATGCGCAATAGTGAGCCCGATTGCGCATCCGCAATAGTTAGACCGATTGCGCATGCGCAGTAGTGAGCCCGACCGCGCATCCGCAGTCGTGAGTCCAAGTGTGCATGAGCAGTAGTGACCCCAGTGCGCATGCAGAGTAGTGACCCCCAGTGCGCATGCGCAGTAGTGAGACCGTGTGCGCATGCGCAGTAGTGAGCCCGTGTGCGCATGCGCACAGAGCGCCCGTGTGCGCATGCGCAAAAGTGAGCTCGAGTGCGCATGTGCAGGTCTGAGCCTGTGTGCGCATGACCAGTAGCGACGCCGAGCGCGCATGCGCAGTAGTGAGCCCGAGTGCGCATGAGCAGTAGTGGGTCCGAGTGCGCATGGGCAGAAGTGACCCCGAGTGCGCATCCGCAGTAGTGAGCCCGAGTTCGCATGACCAGTAGTGAGTCGGAGTGCGTATGTGCAGTAGTGACCCCGAGTGCGCATGCGCAGTAGTGAGCCCGATTGCGCATCCGCAGTAGTGAGACCGATTGCGCATGCGTAGTAGTGACCCCGATTGCGCATCCGCAGTAGTGAGCCCGAGTTCGCATGACCAGTAGTGAGTCGGAGTGCGTATGAGCAGTAGTGACCCCGAGTGCGCATGCGCAGTATTGACCCCGAGTGCGCATGCGAAGTAGTGAGCCCGTGTGCCCATGCGCAGTAGTGAGCCTGAGTGCGCATGGGCAGTAGTGACCCCGAGTGCGCATGCGCACTAGTGAGCCCGAGAGCGCATGAGCAGTAGTGAATCCGAGTGCGCATGACCAGTCGTGACCACGATTGCACATGCACAGTAGTGACCCCGACCGCGCATCCGCAGTAGTGAGCCCGATTGCGCATCCGCAGTAGTGAGACCGATTGCGCATGCGCAGTAGTGAGCCCGATTGCGCATCCGCACAGGTGAGACCGATTGCGCATGCGCAGTAGTAAGCCTGATTGCGCATCCGCAGTAGTGAATCCGAGTGCGCATGACCAGTCGTGACCACGATTGCACATGCACAGTAGTGACCCCGACCGCGCATCCGCAGTAGTGAGCCCGAGTGCGCATCCGCAGTAGTGAGCCCGAGTTCGCATGACCAGTAGTGAGTCGGAGTGCGTGTGAGCAGTAGTGACCCCGAGTGCGCATGCGCAGTATTGAGCCCGTGTGCCCACGCGCAGTAGTGAGCCTGAGTGCGCATGAGCAGTAGTTTGCCCGAGTGCGCATGGGCAGTAGTGACACCGAGTGCGCATGCGCAGTAGTGAGCCCGAGTGCAGATGCGCAGTAGTGAGCCCGATTGCGCATCCGCAGTAGCGAGCCCGAGCGCGCATCCGCAGTAGTGAGTCCGAGTTCGCATGAGCAGTAGTGAGTCGGAGTGCGTATGAGCAGTAGTGAGCCCGAGTGCGCATGCGCTGTAGTGAGCCCGTGTGCCCATGCACAGTAGTGAGCCCGTGTGCGCATGCGCCGTAGTGAGTCCGAGTGCGCATCCGCAGTAGTGAGTCCGAGTGCGCATGAGCAGTAGTGACCCCGAGTGCGCATGCGCAGTGGTGAGCCCGTGTGCCCATGCGCAGTAGTGAGCCTGATTGCGCATGAGCAGTAGTGACCTCGAGTGCGTATGCACTGTAGTGAGCCCGAGTGCGCATGCACAGTAGTGAGCCCGTGTGCGCATGCGCACAGAGCGCCCGTGTGCGCATGCGCAAAAGTGAGCCCGAGTGCGCATGTGCAGGTCTGAGCCTGTGTGCGCATGACCAGTAGCGACGCCGAGCGCGCATGCGCAGTAGTGAGCCCGAGTGCGCATGAGCAGTAGTGTGTCCGAGTGCGCATGGGCAGTAGTGACCCCGAGTGCGCATCCGCAGTAGTGAGCCCGAGTTCGCATGACCAGTAGTGAGTCGGAGTGCGTATGTGCAGTAGTGACCCCGAGTGCGCATGCGCAGTAGTGAGCCCGATTGCGCATCCGCAGTAGTGAGACCGATTGCGCATGCGTAGTAGTGACCCCGATTGCGCATCCGCAGTAGTGAGCCCGAGTTCGCATGACCAGTAGTGAGTCGGAGTGCGTATGAGCAGTAGTGACCCCGAGTGCGCATGCGCAGTATTGAGCCCGTGTGCCCATGCGCAGTAGTGAGCCTGAGTGCGCATGAGCAGTAGTGGGTCCGAGTGCGCATGGGCAGTAGTGACCCCGAGTGCGCATGCGCAGTAGTGAGCCCAAGTGCGCATGCGCAGTAGTGAGCCCGATTGCGCAACCGCAGTAGCGAGCACGAGCGCGCATCCGCAGTAGTGAGTCCGAGTTCGCATGAGCAGTAGTGAGCCCGATTGCGCATCCGCAGTAGCGAGCCCGAGCGCGCATCCGCAGTAGTGAGTCCGAGTGCGCATGAGCAGTAGTGACCCCGAGTGCGCATGCAGAGTAGTGACCTCCAGTGCGCATGCGCAGTAGTGAGACCGTGTGCGCATGTGCAGTAGTGAGCCCGTGTGCGCATGCGCACAGAGCGCCCGTGTGCGCATGCGCAAAAGTGAGCTCGAGTGCGCATGTGCAGGTCTGAGCCTGTGTGCGCATGACCAGTAGCGACGCCGAGCGCGCATGCGCAGTAGTGAGCCGGAGTGCGCATGAGCAGTAGTGGGTCCGAGTGCGCATGGGCAGTAGTGACCCCGAGTGCGCATCCGCAGTTGTGAGCCTGAGTGCGCATGCGCAGTAGTGAGCCCGATTGCGCATCCGCAGTTGTGAGACCGATTGCGCATGCGCAGTAGTAAGCCTGATTGCGCATCCGCAGTAGTGAATCCGAGTGAGCATGACCAGTAGTGACCACGATTGCGCATGCGCAGTAGTGAGCCCGATTGCGCATCCGCAGTAGTGAGACCGATTGCGCATGCGCAGTAGTGAGCCCGATTGCGCATCCGCACAGGTGAGACCGATTGCGCATGCGCAATAGTGAGCCCGATTGCGCATCCGCAGTAGTGAGACCGATTGCGCATGCGCAGTAGTGAGCCCGACCGCGCATCCGCAGTCGTGAGTCCAAGTGTGCATGAGCAGTAGTGACCCCGAGTGCGCATGCAGAGTAGTGACCCCCAGTGCGCATGCGCAGTAGTGAGACCGTGTGCGCATGCGCAGTAGTGAGCCCGTGTGCGCATGCGCACAGAGCGCCCGTGTGCGCATGCGCAAAAGTGAGCTCGAGTGCGCATGTGCAGGTCTGAGCCTGTGTGCGCATGACCAGTAGCGACGCCGAGCGCGCATGCGCAGTAGTGAGCCCGAGTGCGCATGAGCAGTAGTGGGTCCGAGTGCGCATGGGCAGTAGTGACCCCGAGTGCGCATCCGCAGTAGTGAGCCCGAGTTCGCATGACCAGTAGTGAGTCGGAGTGCGTATGTGCAGTAGTGACCCCGAGTGCGCATGCGCAGTAGTGAGCCCGATTGCGCATCCGCAGTAGTGAGACCGATTGCGCATGCGTAGTAGTGACCCCGATTGCGCATCCGCAGTAGTGAGCCCGAGTTCGCATGACCAGTAGTGAGTCGGAGTGCGTATGAGCAGTAGTGACCCCGAGTGCGCATGCGCAGTATTGAGCCCGTGTGCCCATGCGCAGTAGTGAGCCTGAGTGCGCATGAGCAGTAGTGGGTCCGAGTGCGCATGGGCAGTAGTGACCCTGAGTGCGCATGCGCAGTAGTGAGCCCGAGTGCGCATGCGCAGTAGTGAGTCCGAGTTCGCATGAGCAGTAGTGAGCCCGATTGCGCATCCGCAGTAGCGAGCCCGAGCGCGCATCCGCAGTAGTGAGTCCGAGTGCGCATGAGCAGTAGTGACCCCGAGTGCGCATGCGAAGTAGTGAGCCCGTGTGCCCATGCGCAGTAGTGAGCCTGAGTGCGCATGGGCAGTAGTGACCCCGAGTGCGCATGCGCACTAGTGAGCCCGAGAGCGCATGAGCAGTAGTGAATCCGAGTGCGCATGACCAGTCGTGACCACGATTGCACATGCACAGTAGTGACCCCGACCGCGCATCCGCAGTTGTGAGCCTGAGTGCGCATGCGCAGTAGTGAGCCCGATTGCGCATCCGCAGTTGTGAGACCGATTGCGCATGCGCAGTAGTAAGCCTGATTGCGCATCCGCAGTAGTGAATCCGATTGCGCATGACCAGTAGTGACCACGATTGCGCATGCGCAGTAGTGAGCCCGATTGCGCATCCGCAGTAGTGAGACCGATTGCGCATGCGCAGTAGTGAGCCCGATTGCGCATCCGCACAGGTGAGACCGATTGCGCATGCGCAATAGTGAGCCCGATTGCGCATGCGCAGTAGTGAGCCCGACCGCGCATCCGCAGTCGTGAGTCCAAGTGTGCATGAGCAGTAGTGACCCCGAGTGCGCATGCAGAGTAGTGACCCCCAGTGCGCATGCGCAGTAGTGAGACCGTGTGCGCATGCGCAGTAGTGAGCCCGTGTGCGCATGCGCACAGAGCGCCCGTGTGCGCATGCGCAAAAGTGAGCTCGAGTGCGCATGTGCAGGTCTGAGCCTGTGTGCGCATGACCAGTAGCGACGCCGAGCGCGCATGCGCAGTAGTGAGCCCGAGTGCGCATGAGCAGTAGTGGGTCCGAGTGCGCATGGGCAGTAGTGACCCCGAGTGCGCATCCGCAGTTGTGAGCCTGAGTGCGCATGCGCAGTAGTGAGCCCGATTGCGCATCCGCAGTTGTGAGACCGATTGCGCATGCGCAGTAGTAAGCCTGATTGCGCATCCGCAGTAGTGAATCCGAGTGCGCATGACCAGTAGTGACCACGATTGCGCATGCGCAGTAGTGAGCCCGATTGCGCATCCGCAGTAGTGAGACCGATTGCGCATGCGCAGTAGTGAGCCCGATTGCGCATCCGCACAGGTGAGACCGATTGCGCATGCGCAATAGTGAGCCCGATTGCGCATCCGCAATAGTTAGACCGATTGCGCATGCGCAGTAGTGAGCCCGACCGCGCATCCGCAGTCGTGAGTCCAAGTGTGCATGAGCAGTAGTGACCCCAGTGCGCATGCAGAGTAGTGACCCCCAGTGCGCATGCGCAGTAGTGAGACCGTGTGCGCATGCGCAGTAGTGAGCCCGTGTGCGCATGCGCACAGAGCGCCCGTGTGCGCATGCGCAAAAGTGAGCTCGAGTGCGCATGTGCAGGTCTGAGCCTGTGTGCGCATGACCAGTAGCGACGCCGAGCGCGCATGCGCAGTAGTGAGCCCGAGTGCGCATGAGCAGTAGTGGGTCCGAGTGCGCATGGGCAGAAGTGACCCCGAGTGCGCATCCGCAGTAGTGAGCCCGAGTTCGCATGACCAGTAGTGAGTCGGAGTGCGTATGTGCAGTAGTGACCCCGAGTGCGCATGCGCAGTAGTGAGCCCGATTGCGCATCCGCAGTAGTGAGACCGATTGCGCATGCGTAGTAGTGACCCCGATTGCGCATCCGCAGTAGTGAGCCCGAGTTCGCATGACCAGTAGTGAGTCGGAGTGCGTATGAGCAGTAGTGACCCCGAGTGCGCATGCGCAGTATTGACCCCGAGTGCGCATGCGAAGTAGTGAGCCCGTGTGCCCATGCGCAGTAGTGAGCCTGAGTGCGCATGGGCAGTAGTGACCCCGAGTGCGCATGCGCACTAGTGAGCCCGAGAGCGCATGAGCAGTAGTGAATCCGAGTGCGCATGACCAGTCGTGACCACGATTGCACATGCACAGTAGTGACCCCGACCGCGCATCCGCAGTTGTGAGCCTGAGTGCGCATGCGCAGTAGTGAGCCCGATTGCGCATCCGCAGTTGTGAGACCGATTGCGCATGCGCAGTAGTAAGCCTGATTGCGCATCCGCAGTAGTGAATCCGATTGCGCATGACCAGTAGTGACCACGATTGCGCATGCGCAGTAGTGAGCCCGATTGCGCATCCGCAGTAGTGAGACCGATTGCGCATGCGCAGTAGTGAGCCCGATTGCGCATCCGCACAGGTGAGACCGATTGCGCATGCGCAATAGTGAGCCCGATTGCGCATCCGCAGTAGTGAGACCGATTGCGCATGCGCAGTAGTGAGCCCGACCGCGCATCCGCAGTCGTGAGTCCAAGTGTGCATGAGCAGTAGTGACCCCGAGTGCGCATGCAGAGTAGTGACCCCCAGTGCGCATGCGCAGTAGTGAGACCGTGTGCGCATGCGCAGTAGTGAGCCCGTGTGCGCATGCGCACAGAGCGCCCGTGTGCGCATGCGCAAAAGTGAGCTCGAGTGCGCATGTGCAGGTCTGAGCCTGTGTGCGCATGACCAGTAGCGACGCCGAGCGCGCATGCGCAGTAGTGAGCCCGAGTGCGCATGAGCAGTAGTGGGTCCGAGTGCGCATGGGCAGTAGTGACCCCGAGTGCGCATCCGCAGTAGTGAGCCCGAGTTCGCATGACCAGTAGTTAGTCGGAGTGCGTGTGAGCAGTAGTGACCCCGAGTGCGCATGCGCAGTATTGAGCCCGTGTGCCCACGCGCAGTAGTGAGCCTGAGTGCGCATGAGCAGTAGTTTGCCCGAGTGCGCATGGGCAGTAGTGACACCGAGTGCGCATGCGCAGTAGTGAGCCCGAGTGCAGATGCGCAGTAGTGAGCCCGATTGCGCATCCGCAGTAGCGAGCCCGAGCGCGCATCCGCAGTAGTGAGTCCGAGTTCGCATGAGCAGTAGTGAGTCGGAGTGCGTATGAGCAGTAGTGAGCCCGAGTGCGCATGCGCTGTAGTGAGCCCGTGTGCCCATGCACAGTAGTGAGCCCGTGTGCGCATGCGCCGTAGTGAGTCCGAGTGCGCATCCGCAGTAGTGAGTCCGAGTGCGCATGAGCAGTAGTGACCCCGAGTGCGCATGCGCAGTGGTGAGCCCGTGTGCCCATGCGCAGTAGTGAGCCTGATTGCGCATGAGCAGTAGTGACCTCGAGTGCGTATGCACTGTAGTGAGCCCGAGTGCGCATGCACAGTAGTGAGCCCGTGTGCGCATGCGCACAGAGCGCCCGTGTGCGCATGCGCAAAAGTGAGCCCGAGTGCGCATGTGCAGGTCTGAGCCTGTGTGCGCATGACCAGTAGCGACGCCGAGCGCGCATGCGCAGTAGTGAGCCCGAGTGCGCATGAGCAGTAGTGTGTCCGAGTGCGCATGGGCAGTAGTGACCCCGAGTGCGCATCCGCAGTAGTGAGCCCGAGTTCGCATGACCAGTAGTGAGTCGGAGTGCGTATGTGCAGTAGTGACCCCGAGTGCGCATGCGGAGTAGTGAGCCCGATTGCGCATCCGCAGTAGTGAGACCGATTGCGCATGCGTAGTAGTGACCCCGATTGCGCATCCGCAGTAGTGAGCCCGAGTTCGCATGACCAGTAGTGAGTCGGAGTGCGTATGAGCAGTAGTGACCCCGAGTGCGCATGCGCAGTATTGAGCCCGTGTGCCCATGCGCAGTAGTGAGCCTGAGTGCGCATGAGCAGTAGTGGGTCCGAGTGCGCATGGGCAGTAGTGACCCCGAGTGCGCATGCGCAGTAGTGAGCCCAAGTGCGCATGCGCAGTAGTGAGCCCGATTGCGCAACCGCAGTAGCGAGCACGAGCGCGCATCCGCAGTAGTGAGTCCGAGTTCGCATGAGCAGTAGTGAGCCCGATTGCGCATCCGCAGTAGCGAGCCCGAGCGCGCATCCGCAGTAGTGAGTCCGAGTGCGCATGAGCAGTAGTGACCCCGAGTGCGCATGCAGAGTAGTGACCTCCAGTGCGCATGCGCAGTAGTGAGACCGTGTGCGCATGCGCAGTAGTGAGCCCGTGTGCGCATGCGCACAGAGCGCCCGTGTGCGCATGCGCAAAAGTGAGCTCGAGTGCGCATGTGCAGGTCTGAGCCTGTGTGCGCATGACCAGTAGCGACGCCGAGCGCGCATGCGCAGTAGTGAGCCGGAGTGCGCATGAGCAGTAGTGGGTCCGAGTGCGCATGGGCAGTAGTGACCCCGAGTGCGCATCCGCAGTTGTGAGCCTGAGTGCGCATGCGCAGTAGTGAGCCCGATTGCGCATCCGCAGTTGTGAGACCGATTGCGCATGCGCAGTAGTAAGCCTGATTGCGCATCCGCAGTAGTGAATCCGAGTGAGCATGACCAGTAGTGACCACGATTGCGCATGCGCAGTAGTGAGCCCGATTGCGCATCCGCAGTAGTGAGACCGATTGCGCATGCGCAGTAGTGAGCCCGATTGCGCATCCGCACAGGTGAGACCGATTGCGCATGCGCAATAGTGAGCCCGATTGCGCATCCGCAGTAGTGAGACCGATTGCGCATGCGCAGTAGTGAGCCCGACCGCGCATCCGCAGTCGTGAGTCCAAGTGTGCATGAGCAGTAGTGACCCCGAGTGCGCATGCAGAGTAGTGACCCCCAGTGCGCATGCGCAGTAGTGAGACCGTGTGCGCATGCGCAGTAGTGAGCCCGTGTGCGCATGCGCACAGAGCGCCCGTGTGCGCATGCGCAAAAGTGAGCTCGAGTGCGCATGTGCAGGTCTGAGCCTGTGTGCGCATGACCAGTAGCGACGCCGAGCGCGCATGCGCAGTAGTGAGCCCGAGTGCGCATGAGCAGTAGTGGGTCCGAGTGCGCATGGGCAGTAGTGACCCCGAGTGCGCATCCGCAGTAGTGAGCCCGAGTTCGCATGACCAGTAGTGAGTCGGAGTGCGTATGTGCAGTAGTGACCCCGAGTGCGCATGCGCAGTAGTGAGCCCGATTGCGCATCCGCAGTAGTGAGACCGATTGCGCATGCGTAGTAGTGACCCCGATTGCGCATCCGCAGTAGTGAGCCCGAGTTCGCATGACCAGTAGTGAGTCGGAGTGCGTATGAGCAGTAGTGACCCCGAGTGCGCATGCGCAGTATTGAGCCCGTGTGCCCATGCGCAGTAGTGAGCCTGAGTGCGCATGAGCAGTAGTGGGTCCGAGTGCGCATGGGCAGTAGTGACCCTGAGTGCGCATGCGCAGTAGTGAGCCCGAGTGCGCATGCGCAGTAGTGAGTCCGAGTTCGCATGAGCAGTAGTGAGCCCGATTGCGCATCCGCAGTAGCGAGCCCGAGCGCGCATCCGCAGTAGTGAGTCCGAGTGCGCATGAGCAGTAGTGACCCCGAGTGCGCATGCGAAGTAGTGAGCCCGTGTGCCCATGCGCAGTAGTGAGCCTGAGTGCGCATGGGCAGTAGTGACCCCGAGTGCGCATGCGCACTAGTGAGCCCGAGAGCGCATGAGCAGTAGTGAATCCGAGTGCGCATGACCAGTCGTGACCACGATTGCACATGCACAGTAGTGACCCCGACCGCGCATCCGCAGTTGTGAGCCTGAGTGCGCATGCGCAGTAGTGAGCCCGATTGCGCATCCGCAGTTGTGAGACCGATTGCGCATGCGCAGTAGTAAGCCTGATTGCGCATCCGCAGTAGTGAATCCGATTGCGCATGACCAGTAGTGACCACGATTGCGCATGCGCAGTAGTGAGCCCGATTGCGCATCCGCAGTAGTGAGACCGATTGCGCATGCGCAGTAGTGAGCCCGATTGCGCATCCGCACAGGTGAGACCGATTGCGCATGCGCAATAGTGAGCCCGATTGCGCATCCGCAGTAGTGAGACCGATTGCGCATGCGCAGTAGTGAGCCCGACCGCGCATCCGCAGTCGTGAGTCCAAGTGTGCATGAGCAGTAGTGACCCCGAGTGCGCATGCAGAGTAGTGACCCCCAGTGCGCATGCGCAGTAGTGAGACCGTGTGCGCATGCGCAGTAGTGAGCCCGTGTGCGCATGCGCACAGAGCGCCCGTGTGCGCATGCGCAAAAGTGAGCTCGAGTGCGCATGTGCAGGTCTGAGCCTGTGTGCGCATGACCAGTAGCGACGCCGAGCGCGCATGCGCAGTAGTGAGCCCGAGTGCGCATGAGCAGTAGTGGATCCGAGTGCGCATGGGCAGTAGTGACCCCGAGTGCGCATCCGCAGTTGTGAGCCTGAGTGCGCATGCGCAGTAGTGAGCCCGATTGCGCATCCGCAGTTGTGAGACCGATTGCGCATGCGCAGTAGTAAGCCTGATTGCGCATCCGCAGTAGTGAATCCGAGTGCGCATGACCAGTAGTGACCACGATTGCGCATGCGCAGTAGTGAGCCCGATTGCGCATCCGCAGTAGTGAGACCGATTGCGCATGCGCAGTAGTGAGCCCGATTGCGCATCCGCACAGGTGAGACCGATTGCGCATGCGCAATAGTGAGCCCGATTGCGCATCCGCAATAGTTAGACCGATTGCGCATGCGCAGTAGTGAGCCCGACCGCGCATCCGCAGTCGTGAGTCCAAGTGTGCATGAGCAGTAGTGACCCCAGTGCGCATGCAGAGTAGTGACCCCCAGTGCGCATGCGCAGTAGTGAGACCGTGTGCGCATGCGCAGTAGTGAGCCCGTGTGCGCATGCGCACAGAGCGCCCGTGTGCGCATGCGCAAAAGTGAGCTCGAGTGCGCATGTGCAGGTCTGAGCCTGTGTGCGCATGACCAGTAGCGACGCCGAGCGCGCATGCGCAGTAGTGAGCCCGAGTGCGCATGAGCAGTAGTGGGTCCGAGTGCGCATGGGCAGAAGTGACCCCGAGTGCGCATCCGCAGTAGTGAGCCCGAGTTCGCATGACCAGTAGTGAGTCGGAGTGCGTATGTGCAGTAGTGACCCCGAGTGCGCATGCGCAGTAGTGAGCCCGATTGCGCATCCGCAGTAGTGAGACCGATTGCGCATGCGTAGTAGTGACCCCGATTGCGCATCCGCAGTAGTGAGCCCGAGTTCGCATGACCAGTAGTGAGTCGGAGTGCGTATGAGCAGTAGTGACCCCGAGTGCGCATGCGCAGTATTGACCCCGAGTGCGCATGCGAAGTAGTGAGCCCGTGTGCCCATGCGCAGTAGTGAGCCTGAGTGCGCATGGGCAGTAGTGACCCCGAGTGCGCATGCGCACTAGTGAGCCCGAGAGCGCATGAGCAGTAGTGAATCCGAGTGCGCATGACCAGTCGTGACCACGATTGCACATGCACAGTAGTGACCCCGACCGCGCATCCGCAGTTGTGAGCCTGAGTGCGCATGCGCAGTAGTGAGCCCGATTGCGCATCCGCAGTTGTGAGACCGATTGCGCATGCGCAGTAGTAAGCCTGATTGCGCATCCGCAGTAGTGAATCCGATTGCGCATGACCAGTAGTGACCACGATTGCGCATGCGCAGTAGTGAGCCCGATTGCGCATCCGCAGTAGTGAGACCGATTGCGCATGCGCAGTAGTGAGCCCGATTGCGCATCCGCACAGGTGAGACCGATTGCGCATGCGCAATAGTGAGCCCGATTGCGCATCCGCAGTAGTGAGACCGATTGCGCATGCGCAGTAGTGAGCCCGACCGCGCATCCGCAGTCGTGAGTCCAAGTGTGCATGAGCAGTAGTGACCCCGAGTGCGCATGCAGAGTAGTGACCCCCAGTGCGCATGCGCAGTAGTGAGACCGTGTGCGCATGCGCAGTAGTGAGCCCGATTGCGCATCCGCAGTAGCGAGCCCGAGCGCGCATCCGCAGTAGTGAGTCCGAGTGCGCATGAGCAGTAGTGACCCCGAGTGCGCATGCAGAGTAGTGACCTCCAGTGCGCATGCGCAGTAGTGAGACCGTGTGCGCATGCGCAGTAGTGAGCCCGTGTGCGCATGCGCACAGAGCGCCCGTGTGCGCATGCGCAAAAGTGAGCTCGAGTGCGCATGTGCAGGTCTGAGCCTGTGTGCGCATGACCAGTAGCGACGCCGAGCGCGCATGCGCAGTAGTGAGCCCGAGTGCGCATGAGCAGTAGTGGGTCCGAGTGCGCATGGGCAGTAGTGACCCCGAGTGCGCATCCGCAGTAGTGAGCCCGAGTTCGCATGACCAGTAGTGAGTCGGAGTGCGTGTGAGCAGTAGTGACCCCGAGTGCGCATGCGCAGTATTGAGCCCGTGTGCCCACGCGCAGTAGTGAGCCTGAGTGCGCATGAGCAGTAGTTTGCCCGAGTGCGCATGGGCAGTAGTGACACCGAGTGCGCATGCGCAGTAGTGAGCCCGAGTGCAGATGCGCAGTAGTGAGCCCGATTGCGCATCCGCAGTAGCGAGCCCGAGCGCGCATCCGCAGTAGTGAGTCCGAGTTCGCATGAGCAGTAGTGAGTCGGAGTGCGTATGAGCAGTAGTGAGCCCGAGTGCGCATGCGCTGTAGTGAGCCCGTGTGCCCATGCACAGTAGTGAGCCCGTGTGCGCATGCGCCGTAGTGAGTCCGAGTGCGCATCCGCAGTAGTGAGTCCGAGTGCGCATGAGCAGTAGTGACCCCGAGTGCGCATGCGCAGTGGTGAGCCCGTGTGCCCATGCGCAGTAGTGAGCCTGATTGCGCATGAGCAGTAGTGACCTCGAGTGCGTATGCACTGTAGTGAGCCCGAGTGCGCATGCACAGTAGTGAGCCCGTGTGCGCATGCGCACAGAGCGCCCGTGTGCGCATGCGCAAAAGTGAGCCCGAGTGCGCATGTGCAGGTCTGAGCCTGTGTGCGCATGACCAGTAGCGACGCCGAGCGCGCATGCGCAGTAGTGAGCCCGAGTGCGCATGAGCAGTAGTGTGTCCGAGTGCGCATGGGCAGTAGTGACCCCGAGTGCGCATCCGCAGTAGTGAGCCCGAGTTCGCATGACCAGTAGTGAGTCGGAGTGCGTATGTGCAGTAGTGACCCCGAGTGCGCATGCGCAGTAGTGAGCCCGATTGCGCATCCGCAGTAGTGAGACCGATTGCGCATGCGTAGTAGTGACCCCGATTGCGCATCCGCAGTAGTGAGCCCGAGTTCGCATGACCAGTAGTGAGTCGGAGTGCGTATGAGCAGTAGTGACCCCGAGTGCGCATGCGCAGTATTGAGCCCGTGTGCCCATGCGCAGTAGTGAGCCTGAGTGCGCATGAGCAGTAGTGGGTCCGAGTGCGCATGGGCAGTAGTGACCCCGAGTGCGCATGCGCAGTAGTGAGCCCAAGTGCGCATGCGCAGTAGTGAGCCCGATTGCGCAACCGCAGTAGCGAGCACGAGCGCGCATCCGCAGTAGTGAGTCCGAGTTCGCATGAGCAGTAGTGAGCCCGATTGCGCATCCGCAGTAGCGAGCCCGAGCGCGCATCCGCAGTAGTGAGTCCGAGTGCGCATGAGCAGTAGTGACCCCGAGTGCGCATGCAGAGTAGTGACCTCCAGTGCGCATGCGCAGTAGTGAGACCGTGTGCGCATGCGCAGTAGTGAGCCCGTGTGCGCATGCGCACAGAGCGCCCGTGTGCGCATGCGCAAAAGTGAGCTCGAGTGCGCATGTGCAGGTCTGAGCCTGTGTGCGCATGACCAGTAGCGACGCCGAGCGCGCATGCGCAGTAGTGAGCCGGAGTGCGCATGAGCAGTAGTGGGTCCGAGTGCGCATGGGCAGTAGTGACCCCGAGTGCGCATCCGCAGTTGTGAGCCTGAGTGCGCATGCGCAGTAGTGAGCCCGATTGCGCATCCGCAGTTGTGAGACCGATTGCGCATGCGCAGTAGTAAGCCTGATTGCGCATCCGCAGTAGTGAATCCGAGTGAGCATGACCAGTAGTGACCACGATTGCGCATGCGCAGTAGTGAGCCCGATTGCGCATCCGCAGTAGTGAGACCGATTGCGCATGCGCAGTAGTGAGCTCGATTGCGCATCCGCACAGGTGAGACCGATTGCGCATGCGCAATAGTGAGCCCGATTGCGCATCCGCAGTAGTGAGACCGATTGCGCATGCGCAGTAGTGAGCCCGAACGCGCATCCGCAGTCGTGAGTCCAAGTGTGCATGAGCAGTAGTGACCCCGAGTGCGCATGCAGAGTAGTGACCCCCAGTGCGCGTGCGCAGTAGTGAGACCGTGTGCGCATGCGCAGTAGTGAGCCCGTGTGCGCATGCGCACAGAGCGCCCGTGTGCGCATGCGCAAAAGTGAGCTCGAGTGCGCATGTGCAGGTCTGAGCCTGTGTGCGCATGACCAGTAGCGACGCCGAGCGCGCATGCGCAGTAGTGAGCCCGAGTGCGCATGAGCAGTAGTGGGTCCGAGTGCGCATGGGCAGTAGTGACCCCGAGTGCGCATCCGCAGTAGTGAGCCCGAGTTCGCATGACCAGTAGTGAGTCGGAGTGCGTATGTGCAGTAGTGACCCCGAGTGCGCATGCGCAGTAGTGAGCCCGATTGCGCATCCGCAGTAGTGAGACCGATTGCGCATGCGTAGTAGTGACCCCGATTGCGCATCCGCAGTAGTGAGCCCGAGTTCGCATGACCAGTAGTGAGTCGGAGTGCGTATGAGCAGTAGTGACCCCGAGTGCGCATGCGCAGTATTGAGCCCGTGTGCCCATGCGCAGTAGTGAGCCTGAGTGCGCATGAGCAGTAGTGGGTCCGAGTGCGCATGGGCAGTAGTGACCCTGAGTGCGCATGCGCAGTAGTGAGCCCGAGTGCGCATGCGCAGTAGTGAGTCCGAGTTCGCATGAGCAGTAGTGAGCCCGATTGCGCATCCGCAGTAGCGAGCCCGAGCGCGCATCCGCAGTAGTGAGTCCGAGTGCGCATGAGCAGTAGTGACCCCGAGTGCGCATGCGAAGTAGTGAGCCCGTGTGCCCATGCGCAGTAGTGAGCCTGAGTGCGCATGGGCAGTAGTGACCCCGAGTGCGCATGCGCACTAGTGAGCCCGAGAGCGCATGAGCAGTAGTGAATCCGAGTGCGCATGACCAGTCGTGACCACGATTGCACATGCACAGTAGTGACCCCGACCGCGCATCCGCAGTTGTGAGCCTGAGTGCGCATGCGCAGTAGTGAGCCCGATTGCGCATCCGCAGTTGTGAGACCGATTGCGCATGCGCAGTAGTAAGCCTGATTGCGCATCCGCAGTAGTGAATCCGATTGCGCATGACCAGTAGTGACCACGATTGCGCATGCGCAGTAGTGAGCCCGATTGCGCATCCGCAGTAGTGAGACCGATTGCGCATGCGCAGTAGTGAGCCCGATTGCGCATCCGCACAGGTGAGACCGATTGCGCATGCGCAATAGTGAGCCCGATTGCGCATCCGCAGTAGTGAGACCGATTGCGCATGCGCAGTAGTGAGCCCGACCGCGCATCCGCAGTCGTGAGTCCAAGTGTGCATGAGCAGTAGTGACCCCGAGTGCGCATGCAGAGTAGTGACCCCCAGTGCGCATGCGCAGTAGTGAGACCGTGTGCGCATGCGCAGTAGTGAGCCCGTGTGCGCATGCGCACAGAGCGCCCGTGTGCGCATGCGCAAAAGTGAGCTCGAGTGCGCATGTGCAGGTCTGAGCCTGTGTGCGCATGACCAGTAGCGACGCCGAGCGCGCATGCGCAGTAGTGAGCCCGAGTGCGCATGAGCAGTAGTGGGTCCGAGTGCGCATGGGCAGTAGTGACCCCGAGTGCGCATCCGCAGTAGTGAGCCCGAGTTCGCATGACCAGTAGTGAGTCGGAGTGCGTGTGAGCAGTAGTGACCCCGAGTGCGCATGCGCAGTATTGAGCCCGTGTGCCCACGCGCAGTAGTGAGCCTGAGTGCGCATGAGCAGTAGTTTGCCCGAGTGCGCATGGGCAGTAGTGACACCGAGTGCGCATGCGCAGTAGTGAGCCCGAGTGCGCATGCGCAGTAGTGAGCCCGATTGCGCATCCGCAGTAGCGAGCCCGAGCGCGCATCCGCAGTAGTGAGTCCGAGTTCGCATGAGCAGTAGTGAGTCGGAGTGCGTATGAGCAGTAGTGAGCCCGAGTGCGCATGCGCTGTAGTGAGCCCGTGTGCCCATGCACAGTAGTGAGCCCGTGTGCGCATGCGCCGTAGTGAGCCCGAGTGCGCATCCGCAGTAGTGAGTCCGAGTGCGCATGAGCAGTAGTGACCCCGAGTGCGCATGCGCAGTGGTGAGCCCGTGTGCCCATGCGCAGTAGTGAGCCTGAGTGCGCATGAGCAGTAGTGACCTCGAGTGCGTATGCACTGTAGTGAGCCCGAGTGCGCATGCACAGTAGTGAGCCCGTGTGCGCATGCGCACAGAGCGCCCGTGTGCGCATGCGCAAAAGTGAGCCCGAGTGCGCATGTGCAGGTCTGAGCCTGTGTGCGCATGACCAGTAGCGACGCCGAGCGCGCATGCGCAGTAGGGAGCCCGAGTGCGCATGAGCAGTAGTGTGTCCGAGTGCGCATGGGCAGTAGTGACCCCGAGTGCGCATGGGCAGTAGTGACCCCGAGTGCGCATGCGCAGTAGTGAGCCCAAGTGCGCATGCGCAGTAGTGAGCCCGATTGCGCAACCGCAGTAGCGAGCACGAGCGCGCATCCGCAGTAGTGAGTCCGAGTTCGCATGAGCAGTAGTGAGCCCGATTGCGCATCCGCAGTAGCGAGCCCGAGCGCGCATCCGCAGTAGTGAGTCCGAGTGCGCATGAGCAGTAGTGACCCCGAGTGCGCATGCGAAGTAGTGAGCCCGTGTGCCCATGCGCAGTAGTGAGCCTGAGTGCGCATGGGCAGTAGTGACCCCGAGTGCGCATGCGCACTAGTGAGCACGAGAGCGCATGAGCAGTAGTGAATCCGAGTGCGCATGACCAGTCGTGACCACGATTGCACATGCACAGTAGTGACCCCGACCGCGCATCCGCAGTAGTGAGTCCGAGATCGCATGAGCAATAATGACCCCGAGTGCGAATGCGCAGTAGTGAGATCGTGCGCGCATGCGCAGTAGTGAGCTTGAACGCGCATCCGCAGTAGTGAGCCCGAGTGCGCATGTTCAGTAATGGCCGCGAGCGCGCATCCGCAGTAGTGAGTCCGAGTTCGCATGAGCAGTAGTGACCCCGAGTGCGCATGCGCAGTAGTCAGCCCGTGTGAGGACGCGCACCAGTGATACCGATTGCGCATGCGCTCTAGTGAGCCCGTGTGCGCATGCGCAGCAGCGAGCCCGAGCGCGCATGCGCAGTAGTGACCCCGAGTGCGCATGCGCAGTAGTGGGCCGGATTGCGCATAAGCAGTAGTGAGACCGAGTGCGCATGAGCAGTAGTGAGCCCCTGTGGGCATGCGCAGTAGTGAGCCCGTGTGCGCATCCGCAGTAGTGGGACCGATTGCGCATGCACAGTAGTGAGCCCGATTGCGCATCCGCAGTAGTGAGTCCGAGATCGCATGAGCAATAATGACCCCGAGTGCGAATGCGCAGTACTGAACCCGTGTGCCCATGCGCAGTAGTGAGCTTGCGCGCGTATGCGCAGAAGTGAGCCCTAGTGCGCATGCGCAGTAGTGACCCCGAGTGCGCATGCGCAGTAGTGGGCCCGATTGCGCATGCGCAGTAGTGAGTCCGATTGCGCATGCGCAGTAGTGAGCCCGACTGCGCATCCGCAGTAGTGAGTTCGAGTTCGCATGAGCAGTAGTGAGTAGGAGCGCGTATGAGCAGTAGTGACCCCGAGTGCGTATGCACCGTAGTGAGCCCATATGTGCATGCGCAGGAGTGAACCCGAATGCGCATTCGCAGTCGTGACCCCGAGTGCGCATGCGCAGTAGTGACCGCGAGCGCGCATGCGCATTAGTGAGCCCGATTGCGCATCCGCTGCTGTGAGTCCGAGTGCGCATGAGCAGTAGTCACCCCGAGTGCGCATGCGCTGTAGTGAGCCCGTGTGCGCATGCGCAGTACCCAGCCCGAGCGCGCATGAGCAGTAGTGAGTCCGAGTGCGCATGGGCAGTAGTGACCCTGAGTGCGCATGCGCAGTAGTGAGACCGGGTGCGCATGCGCAGTAGTGAGCCCCATTGCGTATCCGCAGTAGTGAGTCCGAGTGCGCATGTGCAGTAGTCACCCCGAGTGCGCATGCGCTGTAGTGAGCCCGTGTGCCCATGCGCAGTAGTGAGCCCGTGTGCGTATGCGCAGTAGTGACCCCGAGTGCGCATGCGCAGTAGTGAGCCCGATTGCGCATCCGCAGTAGTGAGTCCGAGATCGCATGAGCAGTAGTGAGTCCGAGTGCGGATGCACAGTCGTGAGCCCGTGTGCGCATGCGGAGTAGTGCGCCCGTGTGCGTATGCGCAGGTCTGAGCCGGTGGGCGCATGCGCAGTAGCGGCCTCGAGCGCGCACGCTCAGTAGTAAGCCCGAGTGCGCATGAGCAAGTAATGAGTCCGAGTGCGCATGCGCAGTAGTGACCCCGAGTGCGCATGCGCAGTAGTGAGACCGATTGCGCATTTGCAGTGGTGACCCCGAGTGCGCATGCGCAGTAGCGAGCCCGAGCGTACATGAGCAGTAGTGAGACAGAGTGCGTATGAACAGTCGTGACCCCGAGTGCGCATGCGCAGTAATGGGCCCGATTGCGCATGCGCAGTAGTGACCGCGCGCGCGCATGCGCATTAGTGAGCCCGATTGCGCATCCGCAGCTGTGAGTCCCAGTGCGCATGGGCAGTAGTCACCCCGAGTGCGCATTCGCAGTAGTGAGCCCATGTGCCCATGCGCAGTAGTGAATCCGAGTGCGCATCTGCAGTAGCGTGCCCGAGTGCGCATGCGCAGTAGTGAGCCCGAGTGCGCATCCACAGTAGTGAACCCGAATGGGCATTTACAATCATGGGCCCGTGTGCGCATGCGCAGCCGTGACCCCGAGTGCGCATGCGCAGTAGTGAACCCGTGTGCGCATGCGCTGTAGTGAGCCCGAGCGCGCATCCGCAGTAGTGAGCCCGGGTGCGCATGCTCAGTAGTGAGCCCATATGTGCATGCGCAGTAGTGAACCCGAATGCGCATCCACAGTAGTGAACCCGAATGCGCATGTACAATCATGGGCCCGTGTGCGCATGCGCAGTAGTGACCCCGAGTGCGCATGCGCAGTAGCGACCCCGAGCCCGCATCCGCAGTACTGAGCCCGAGTGCGCATGTCCAGTTGTGACCCCGAGTACGCATGCGCAGTAGTGAGCCCGTGTGCGCATGCGAAGTAGTGCGCCCGTGTGCGCATGCGCAGAAGTGAGCCCGAGTGCGCATCCGCAGCTGTGAGTCCCAGTGCGCATGGGCAGTAGTCACCCCGAGTGCGCATGCGCAGTAGTGAGCCCATGTGCCCATGCGCAGTAGTGGGCCCGATTGCGCATCTGCGTTGGTGACCGCGAGTGCGCATGCGCATTAGCGAGCCCGAGCGCGCATGCGCAGTAGTGAGCCCGAGTGCGCAGGAGCAGTAGTGAACCCGAGTGCGCATGCGCAGTAGTGAGCCCGACTGCGCATGCGCAGTAGTGACCCTGAGTGCGCATGCGCACTAGTGGGCCCGATTGCGCATCTGCGTTGGTGACCGCGAGTGCGCATGCGCATTAGCGAGCCCGAGAGCGCATGCGCAGTAGTGAGCCCGAGTGCGCATGAGCAGTAGTGAACCCGAGTGCGCATGCGCAGTAGTGAGCACGTGTGCGCATGCGCAGTAGTGAGCCCGATTGCGCATTTGCAGTGGTGACCCCGAGTGCGCATGCGCAGTATCGAGCCCGAGCGCGCATGAGCAGTAGTGAGTCAGAGTGCGTATGAGCAGTAGTGACCCCGAGGGCGCATGCACAGTAGTGAGCCCGTGTACACATGCGCAGTAGGGCGCCCATGTGGGCATGCGCAGAAGTGAGCTCGAGTGCGCATGTGCATGTCTGAGTCGGTGTGCGCATGCGCAGTAGCGACCCCGAGTGCGCATGCGCAGTAGTGACACCGAGTGCGCATGCGCAGTAGTGAACCCGTGTGCGCATGCGCTGTAGTGAGTCCGAGTGCTCATGGGCAGTAGTGAGCCCGAGTGCGCATGCACAGGAGTGACCCGGAGTGCGCATGCGCAGTAGTGCGATCGTGTGCGCATGCGCAGTAGTTAGCCCGACCGCGCATCCGCAGTTGTAAGCCCGAGTGCGCATGCGCAGTAGTGACCCCGAGTGCGCACGCGCAGTAGCGAGCCCGTGTGCCCATGCGCAGTAGTGAGCCTGAGTGCGCATCCGTAGTAGTGTGCCCGAGTGCGCATGTGCAGTAGTGACCCCGAGTGCGCATGCGCAGTTGTGAGCCCGATTGCGCATCCGCAGTAGTGTGCCCGAATGCGCATCCGCAGTAGTGGCTCCGAGTGCGCATGAGCAGTAGTGAGTCCGAGTGCGCATGAGCAGTAGTGACCCCGAGTGCGCATGCGCAGTAGTGAGCCTGAGTGCGCATCCGCAGTCGTGAGACCGATTGTGCATGCGCAGTAGGGAGCCCGATTGCGCATCCGCAGTAGTGAGTCCGAGATCGCATGAGCAGTAGTGAATACGAGTACGCATGACCAGTAGCGACCACGATTGCGCATCCGCAGTAGTGTGCCCGAATGCGCATCCGCAGTAGTGGCTCCGAGTGCGCATGAGCAGTAGTGAGTCCGAGTGCGCATGAGCAGTAGTGACCCCGAGTGCGCATGCGCAGCAGCGAGCCCGAGCGCGCATGCGCAGTAGTGACCCCGAGTGCGCATGCGAAGTAGTGGGCCGGATTGCGCATAAGCAGTAGTGAGACCGAGTGCGCATGAGCAGTAGTGAGCCCCTGTGGGCATGCGCAGTAGTGAGCCCGTGTGCGCATCCGCAGTAGTGGGACCGATTGCGCATGCACAGTAGTGAGCCCGATTGCGCATCCGCAGTAGTGAGTCCGAGATCGCATGAGCAATAATGACCCCGAGTGCGAATGCGCAGTAGTGAACCCGTGTGCCCATGCGCAGTAGTGAGCTTGCGCGCGTATGCGCAGAAGTGAGCCCTAGTGCGCATGCGCAGTAGTGACCCCGAGTGCGCATGCGCAGTAGTGAACCCGAGTGCGCATGCGCAGTAGTCACCCCGAGTGCGCATGCGCTGTAGTGAGCCCGTGTGCCCATGCGCAGTAGTGAGCCCGTGTGCGCATGCGCAGTAGTACACCAGTGTGCGCATGCGCAGAAGTGAGCTCGATTGCGCATGCGCAATAGTGAGCCCCATTGCGCATCCGCAGTAGTGAGTCCGAGTGCGCATGTGCAGTAGTGACCCCGAGTGCGCATGCACAGTAGCGAGCACGTGTGCGCATGCGCAGAAGTGAGCTCGAGTGCGCATGTGCAGTAGTGAGCCCCATTGCGCATCCGCAGTAGTGAGTCCGAGTGCGCATGAGCAGTAGTGGCGTCGAGTGCGCATGAGCAGTAGTGACCCGGAGTACGCATGCGCAGTAGTGACATCGTGCGCGCATGCGCAGTAGTACACCAGTGTGCGCATGCGCAGAAGTGAGCCCGAGTGCGCATGTTCAGTAATGGCCGCGAGCGCGCATCCGCAGTAGTGAGTCCGAGTGCGCATGAGCAGTAGTGACTCCGAGTGCGCATGCGCAGTAGTGAGCCCGTGTGCGCATCAGCAGTACTGAAACCGATTGCGCATCCGCAGTAGTGAGTCCGAGTTCGCATGAGCAGTAGTGAGTCCGAGATCGCATGAGCAGTAATGACCCCGGGTGCGCAGGCGCAGTAGTGAGCCTGAGCGCGCATCCGCTGTAGTGAACCCGAATGCGCATGCGCACTAGTGATCCCCAGTGCGCATGAGCAGTAGTGAGCCCCTGTGGGCATGCGCAGTAGTGAGCCCGAGTGCGCATGAGCAGTAGTGACCCCGAGTGCGCATGCGCAGTAGTCAGCCCGTGTGCGGACGCGCACCAGTGATACCGATTGCGCATGCGCACTAGTGAGCCCATGTGCGCATGCGCAGCAGCGAGCCCGAGCGCGCATGAGCAGTAGTGAGCCCGTGCGCGGATGCGCAGTAGTGAACCCGAGTGCGCATGAGCAGTAGTGACCCCGAGTGCGCATGCGCAGTAGTCAGCCCGTGTGCGGACGCGCACCAGTGATACCGATTGCGCATGCGCACTAGTGAGCCCGTGTGCGCATGCGCAGCAGCGAGCCCGAGCGCGCATGAGCAGTAGTGAGCCCGTGCGCGGATACGCAGTAGTGAGCCTGACTGCGCATCCGCAGTAGTGAGCCCGAGTGCGCATGCGCAGTAGTGACCCTGAGTGCGCATGCACAGTAGTGAGCCCGTGTGCGCATCCGCAGTAGTGGGACCGATTGCGCATGCACAGTAGTGAGCCCGATTGCGCATCCGCAGTAGTGAGTCCGAGATCGCATGAGCAATAATGACCCCGAGTGCGAATGCGCAGTAGTGAACCCGTGTGCCCATGCGCAGTAGTGACCTTGCGCGCGTATGCGCAGATGGGAGCCCGAGTGCGCATGCGCAGTAGTGACCCCGAGTGCGCATGCGCAGTAGTGGACCGGATTGCGCATAAGCAGTAGTGAGACCGAGTGCGCATGAGCAGTAGTGAGCCCCTGTGGGCATGCGCAGTAGTGACCCCGTGTGCGCATCCGCAGGAGTGGGACCGATTGCGCATGCACAGTAGTGAGCCCGATTGCGCATCCGCAGTAGTGAGTCCGAGATCGCATGAGCAATAATGACCCTGAGTGCGAATGCGCAGTAGTGAACCCGTGTGCCCATGCGCAGTAGTGAGCTTGCGCGCGTATGCGCAGAAGTGAGCCCTAGTGCGCATGCGCAGTAGTGACCCCGAGTGCGCATGCGCAGTAGTGGGCCCGATTGCGCATGCGCAGTAGTGAGTCCGATTGCGCATGCGCAGTAGTGAGCCCGATTGCGCATCCGCAGTAGTGAGTCCGAGATCGCATGAGCAATAATGAACCTGAGTGCGAATGCGCAGTAGTGAACCCGTGTGCCCATGCGCAGTAGTGACCTTGCGCGCGTATGCGCAGATGGGAGCCCGAGTGCGCATGCGCAGTAGTGACCGCGATTGCGCATGAGCAGTAGTGAACCCGAGTGCGCATGCGCAGTAACGAGCCCGAGCGCGCATGAGCAGTAGTGAGACAGAGTGCGTATGAACAGTCGTGACCCCGAGTGCGCATGCGCAGTAATGGGCCCGATTGCGCATGCGCAGTAGTGACCGCGCGCGCGCATGCGCATTAGTGAGCCCGATTGCGCATCCGCAGCTGTGAGTCCCAGTGCGCATGGGCAGTAGTCACCCCGAGTGCGCATGCGCAGTAGTGAGCCCATGTGCCCATGCGCAGTAGTGGGCCCGATCGCGCATCTGCGTTGGTGACCGCGAGTGCGCATGCGGATTAGCGAGCCCGAGCGCGCATGCGCAGTAGTGAGCCCGAGTGCGCAGGAGCAGTAGTGAACCCGAGTGCGCATGCGCAGTAGTGAGCACGTGTGCGCATGCGCAGTAGTGAGCCCGATTGCGCATTTGCAGTGGTGACCCCGAGTGCGCATGCGCAGTAGCGAGCCCGAGCGCGCATGAGCAGTAGTGAGTCAGAGTGCGTATGAGCAGTAGTGACCCCGAGGGGGCATGCACAGTAGTGAGCCCGTGTACACATGCGCAGTAGGGCGCCCATGTGGGCATGCGCAGAAGTGAGCTCGAGTGCGCATGTGCATGTCTGAGTCGGTGTGCGCATGCGCAGTAGCGACCCCGAGTGCGCATGCGCAGTAGTGAGCCCGTGTGCCCATGAGCAGTACTGAAACCGATTGCGCATCCGCAGTAGTGAGTCCGAGTTCGCATGAGCAGTAGTGAGTCCGAGGTCGCATGAGCAGTAATGACCCCGCGTGCGCATGCGCAGTAGTGAGCCCGTGTGCCCATGCGCAGTAGTGAGTCCGAGTGCGCATCTGCAGTAGCGTGCCCGAGTGCGCATGCGCAGTAGTGAGCCCGAGTGCGCATCCAGAGTAGTGAACCCGAATGGGCATTTACAATCATGGGCCCGTGTGCGCATGCGCAGTAGTGACCCCGAGTGCGCATGCGCAGTAGTGAACCCGTGTGCGCATGCGCTGTAGTGAGCCCGAGCGCGCATCCGCAGTAGTGAGCCCGGGTGCGCATGCGCAGTAGTGAGCCCATATGTGCATGCGCAGTAGTGAACCCGAATGCGCATCCACAGTAGTGAACCCGAATGCGCATGTACAATCATGGGCCCGTGTGCGCATACGCAGTAGTGACCCCGAGTTCGCATGCGCAGTAGTGAGCCCGACCGCGCATCCGCAGACGTGAATCCAAGTGAGCATGAGCAGTAGTGACCCCGAGTGCGCATGCACAGTAGTGAGCCCGTGTGCGCATACGCAGTAGTGCACCAGTGTGCGCACGCGCAGAAGTGACCCCGAGTGCGCATGCGCAGTAGTGAGCCCGATTGCGCTTCCGCAGTAGTGAGACCGATTGCGCATGCGCAGTAGTGAGCCCGATTGCGCATCCGCAGTAGTGACACCGATTGCGCATGCGCAATAGTGAGCCCCATTGCGCATCCGCAGTAGCGTGCCCGACTACGCATGCGCAGTAGTGTCCCCGTGCGCGCATGCCCACTAGTGAGCCCGAGTGCGCATGAGCAGTAGTGACCCCGAGTGGGCATGCACAGTAGTGACCCGGAGTGCGCATGCGCAGTAGTGAGATCGTGCGCCCATGCGCAGTAGTGAGATTGAACGCGCATCCGCAGTAGTGAGCCCGAGTGCGCATGTTCAGTAATGGCCGCGAGCGCGCATCCGCAGTAGTGAGTCCGAGTGCGCATGAGCAGTAGTGAGCCCCTGTGGGCATGCGCAGTAGTGAGCCCGTGTGCGCATCCGCAGTAGTGGGACCGATTGCGCATGCACAGTAGTGAGCCCGATTGCGCATCCGCAGGAGTGAGTCCGAGATCGCATGAGCAATAATGACCCCGAGTGCGAATGCGCAGTAGTGAACCGGTGTGCCCATGCGCAGTAGTGAGCTTGCGCGCGTATGCGCAGAAGTGAGCCCTAGTGCGCATGCGCAGTAGTGACCCCGAGTGCGCATGCGCAGTAGTGGGCCCGATTGCGCATGCGCAGTAGTGAGTCCGATTGCGCATGCGCAGTAGTGAGCCCGACTGCGCATCCGCAGTAGTGAGTTCGAGTTCGCATGAGCAGTAGTGAGTAGGAGCGCGTATGAGCAGTAGTGACCCCGAGTGCGCGTGAGCAGTAGTGACCCCGAGTGCGTATGCACCGTAGTGAGCCCATATGTGCATGCGCAGCAGTGAACCCGAATGCGCATTTGCAGTAGTGACCCCGAGTGCGCATGCGCAGTAGTGACCGCGAGCGCGCATGCGCATTAGTGAGCCCGATTGCGCATCCGCTGCTGTGAGTCCGAGTGCGCATGAGCAGTAGTCACCCCGAGTGCGCATGCGCTGTTGTGAGCCCGTGTGCGCATGCGCAGTACCGAGCCCGAGCGCGCATGAGCAGTAATGAGTCCGAGTGCGCATGAGCAGTAGTGACCACGAGTGCGCATGCGCAGTAGTGAAACCGAATGCGCATTTGCAGTAGTGAGCCCGATTCCGCATGTGCGTTGGTGACGCCGAGTGCGCATGCGCAATAGCGAGCCCGTGTGCGCATGAGCAGTTCTGAAACCGATTGCGCATGCGCAGTAGTGAGTCCGAGTTCGCATGGGCAGTAGTCACCCCGAGTGCGCATGCGCTGTAGTGAGCCCGTGTGCCCATGCGCAGTAGTGAGCCCGTGTGCGTATGCGCAGTAGTGACCCCGAGTGCGTATGCGCAGTAGTGAGCCCGTGTGCGGATGTGCAGTAGTGAGCCTGAAAGCGCATGTGCATGTCTGAGCCGGAAAGCGCATGCGCAGTAGTGAGACCGATTGCGTATCCGCAGTAGTGAGTCCGAGTGCGCATGTGCAGTAGTCACCCCGAGTGCGCATGCGCTGTAGTGAGCCCGTGTGCCCATGCGCAGTAGTGAGCCCGTGTGCGTATGCGCAGTAGTGACCCCGAGTGCGTATGCGCAGTAGTGAGCCCGTGTGCGGATGTGCAGTAGTGAGCCTGAAAGCGCATGTGCATGTCTGAGCCGGAAAGCGCATGCGCAGTAGTGATCCCGAGTGCGGATGCGCAGTAGTTAGCCCGATTGCGCATCTGCAGCGGTGACCCCGAGTGCGCATGCGCAGTAGTGAGCCCGATTGCGCATCCGCAGTAGTGAGTCCGAGATCGCATGAGCAGTAGTGAGTCCGAGTGCGGATGCACAGTAGTCAGCCCGTGTGCGCATGCGGAGTAGTGCGCCCGTGTGCGCATGCGCAGGTCTGAGCCGGTGGGCGCATGCGCAGTAGCGGCCTCGAGCGCGCACGCGCAGTCGTAACCCCGAGTGCGCATGAGCAAGTAATGAGTCCGAGTGCGCATGCGCAGTAGTGACCCCGAGTGCGCATGCGCAGTAGTGAGACCGATTGCGCATTTGCAGTGGTGACCCCGAGTGCGCATGCGCAGTAGCGAGCCCGAGCGCGCATGAGCAGTAGTGAGATAGAGTGCGTATGAACAGTCGTGACCCCGAGTGCGCATGCGCAGTAATGGGCCCGATTGCGCATGCGCAGTAGTGACCGCGCGCGCGCATGCGCATTAGTGAGCCCGATTGCGCATCCGCAGCTGTGAGTCCCAGTGCGCATGGGCAGTAGTCACCCCGAGTGCGCATTCGCTGTAGTGAGCCCATGTGCCCATGCGCAGTAGTGAATCCGAGTGCGCATCTGCAGTAGCGTGCCCGAGTGCGCATGCGCAGTAGTGAGCCCGAGTGCGCATCCACGGTAGTGAACCCGAATGGGCATTTACAATCATGGGCCCGTGTGCGCATGCGCAGCAGTGACCCCGAGTGCGCATGCGCAGTAGTGAACCCGTGTGCGCATGCGCTGTATTGAGCCCGAGCGCGCATCCGCAGTAGTGAGCCCGGGTGCGCATGCGCAGTAGTGAGCCCATATGTGCATGCGCAGTATTGAACCCGAATGCGCATCCACAGTAGTGAACCCGAATGCGCATGTACAATCATGGGCCCGTGTGCGCATGCGCAGTAGTGACCCCGAGTGCGCATGCGCAGTAGCGACCCCGAGCCCGCATCCGCAGTACTGAGCCCGAGTGCGCATGTGCAGTTGTGACCCCGAGTACGCATGCGCAGTAGTGAGCCCGTGTGCGCATGCGAAGTAGTGCGCCCGTGTGCGCATGCGCAGAAGTGAGCTCGAGTGCGCATGCGCAGAAGTGAGCTCGAGTGCGCATGCGCAGTAGTGAGTCCGAGTGCGCATGAGCAGTTGTGAGCCCGAGTGCGCGTGCGCAGTAGTGGCCCGAGTGCGCATGCGCAGTAGTGACCGCGATTGCGCATGAGCAGTAGTGAACCCGAGTGCGCATGCGCAGTAGCGAGCCCGAGCGCGCATGAGCAGTAGTGAGTCAGAGTGCGTATGAGCAGTGGTGGCCCCGAGTGCGCATGCGCAGTAGCGAGCCCGAGCGCGCATGAGCAGTAGTGAGACAGAGTGCGTATGAACAGTCGTGACCCCGATTGCGCATGCGCAGTAATGGGCCCGATTGCGCATGCGCAGTAGTGACCGCGCGTGCGCATGCGCATTAGTGAGCCCGATTGCGCATCCGCAGCTGTGAGTCCCAGTGCGCATGGGCAGTAGTCACCCCGAGTGCGCATGCGCAGTAGTGAGCCCATGTGCCCATGCGCAGTAGTGGGCCCGATTGCGCATCTGCGTTGGTGACCGCGAGTGCGCATGCGCATTAGCGAGCCCGAGCGCGCATGCGCAGTAGTGAGCCCGAGTGCGCAGGAGCAGTAGTGAACCCGAGTGCGCATGCGCAGTAGTGAGCACGTGTGCGCATGCGCAGTAGTGAGCCCGATTGCGCATTTGCAGTGGTGACCCCGAGTGCGCATGCGCAGTACCGAGCCCGAGCGCGCATGAGCAGTAGTGAGTCAGAGTGCGTATGAGCAGTAGTGAACCCGAGGGCGCATGAACAGTAGTGAGCCCGTGTACACATGCGCAGTAGCGCGCCCAAGTGGGCATGCGCAGAAGTGAGCTCCAGTGCGCATGTGCATGTCTGAGTCGGTGTGCGCATGCGCAGTAGTGAGTCCGAGTGCGCATCTGCAGTAGCGTGCCCGAGTGCGCATGCGCAGTAGTGAGCCCGAGTGCGCATCCACAGTAGTGAACCCGAATGGGCATTTACAATCATGGGCCCGTGTGCGCATGCGCAGTAGTGACCCCGAGTGCGCATGCGCAGTAGTGAACCCGTGTGCGCATGCGCTGTAGTGAGCCCGAGCGCGCATCCGCAGTAGTGAGCCCGGGTGCGCATGCGCAGTAGTGAGCCCATATGTGCATGCGCAGTAGTGAACCCGAATGCGCATCCACAGTAGTGAACCCGAATGCGCATGTACAATCATGGGCCCGTGTGCGCATGCGCAGTAGTGACCCCGAGTGCGCATGCGCAGTAGCGACCCCGAGCCCGCATCCGCAGTACTGAGCCCGAGTGCGCATGTGCAGTTGTGACCCCGAGTACGCATGCGCAGTAGTGAGCCCGTGTGCGCATGCGAAGGACTGCGCCCGTGTGCGCATGCGCAGAAGTGAGCTCGAGTGCGCATGCGCAGAAGTGAGCTCGAGTGCGCATGCGCAGTAGTGAGTCCGAGTGCGCATGGGCAGTAGTGAGCCCGAGTGCGCGTGCGCAGTAGTGGCCCGTGTGCGGATGTGCAGTAGTGAGCCTGAAAGCGCATGTGCATGTCTGAGCCGGAAAGCGCATGCGCAGTAGTGATCCCGAGTGCGGATGCGCAGTAGTTAGCCCGATTGCGCATCTGCAGCTGTGACCCCGAGTGCGCATGCGCAGTAGTGAGCCCGATTGCGCATCCGCAGTAGTGAGTCCGAGATCGCATGAGCAGTAGTGAGTCCGAGTGCGGATGCACAGTAGTGAGCCCGTGTGCGCATGCGGAGTAGTGCGCCCGTGTGCGCATGCGCAGGTCTGAGCCGGTGGGCGCATGCGCAGTAGCGGCCTCGAGCGCGCACGCGCAGTAGTAAGCCCGAGTGCGCATGAGCAAGTAATGAGTCCGAGTGCGCATGCGCAGTAGTGACCCCGAGTGCGCATGCGCAGTAGTGAGACCGATTGCGCATTTGCAGTGGTGACCCCGAGTGCGCATGCGCAGTAGCGAGCCCGAGCGCGCATGAGCAGTAGTGAGACAGAGTGCGTATGAACAGTCGTGACCCCGAGTGCGCATGCGCAGTAATGGGCCCGATTGCGCATGCGCAGTAGTGACCGCGCGCGCGCATGCGCATTAGTGAGCCCGACTGCGCATCCGCAGCTGTGAGTCCCAGTGCGCATGGGCAGTAGTCACCCCGAGTGCGCATTCGCAGTAGTGAGCCCATGTGCCCATGCGCAGTAGTGAATCCGAGTGCGCATGCGCAGTAGTGAGCCCGAGTGCGCATCCACAGTAGTGAACCCGAATGGGCATTTACAATCATGGGCCCGTGTGCGCATGCGCAGCAGTGACCCCGAGTGCGCATGCGCAGTAGTGAACCCGTGTGCGCATGCGCTGTATTGAGCCCGAGCGCGCATCCGCAGTAGTGAGCCCGGGTGCGCATGCGCAGTAGTGAGCCCATATGTGCATGCGCAGTAGTGAACCCGAATGCGCATCCACAGTAGTGAACCCGAATGCGCATGTACAATCATGGGCCCGTGTGCGCATGCGCAGTAGTGACCCCGAGTGCGCATGCGCAGTAGCGACCCCGAGCCCGCATCCGCAGTACTGAGCCCGAGTGCGCATGTGCAGTTGTGACCCCGAGTACGCATGCGCAGTAGTGAGCCCGTGTGCGCATGCGAAGTAGTGCGCCCGTGTGCGCATGCGCAGAAGTGAGCTCGAGTGCGCATGCGCAGAAGTGAGCTCGAGTGCGCATGCGCAGTAGTGAGTCCGAGTGCGCATGAGCAGTAGTGAGCCCGAGTGCGCGTGCGCAGTAGTGGCCCGAGTGCGCATGCGCAGTAGTGACCGCGATTGCGCATGAGCAGTAGTGAAACCGAGTGCGCATGCGCAGTAGCGAGCCCGAGCGCGCATGAGCAGTAGTGAGTCAGAGTGCGTATGAGCAGTGGTGACCCCGATTGCGCATGCGCAGTAATGGGCCCGATTGCGCATGCGCAGTAGTGACCGCGCGCGCGCATGCGCATTAGTGAGCCCGATTGCGCATCCGCAGCTGTGAGTCCCAGTGCGCATGGGCAGTAGTCACCCCGAGTGCGCATGCGCAGTAGTGAGCCCATGTGCCCATGCGCAGTAGTGGGCCCGATTGCGCATCTGCGTTGGTGACCGCGAGTGCGCATGCGCATTAGCGAGCCCGAGCGCGCATGCGCAGTAGTGAGCCCGAGTGCGCAGGAGCAGTAGTGAGCCCGTGTGCGCATGCGAAGGACTGCGCCCGTGTGCGTATGCGCAGAAGTGAGCTCGAGTGCGCATGCGCAGAAGTGAGCTCGAGTGCGCATGCGCAGTAGTGAGTCCGAGTGCGCATGAGCAGTAGTGAGCCCGAGTGCGCGTGCGCAGTAGTGGCCCGTGTGCGGATGTGCAGTAGTGAGCCTGAAGGCGCATGTGCATGTCTGAGCCGGAAAGCGCATGCGCAGAAGTGATCCCGAGTGCGGATGCGCAGTAGTTGGCCCGATTGCGCATCTGCAGCTGTGACCCCGAGTGCGCATGCGCAGTAGTGAGCCCGATTGCGCATCCGCAGTAGTGAGTCCGAGATCGCATGAGCAGTAGTGAGTCCGAGTGCGGATGCACAGTAGTGAGCCCGTGTGCGCATGCGGAGTATTGCGCCCGTGTGCGCATGAGCAGGTCTGAGCCGGTGGGCGCATGCGCAGTAGCGGCCTCGAGCGCGCACGCGCAGTAGTAAGCCCGAGTGCGCATGAGCAAGTAATGAGTCCGAGTGCGCATGCGCAGTAGTGACCCCGAGTGCGCATGCGCAGTAGTGAGACCGATTGCGCATTTGCAGTGGTGACCCCGAGTGCGCATGCGCAGTAGCGAGCCCGAGCGCGCATGAGCAGTAGTGAGACAGAGTGCGTATGAACAGTCGTGACCCCGAGTGCGCATGCGCAGTAATGGGCCCGATTGCGCATGCGCAGTAGTGACCGCGCGCGCGCATGCGCATTAGTGAGCCCGACTGCGCATCCGCAGCTGTGAGTCCCAGTGCGCATGGGCAGTAGTCACCCCGAGTGCGCATTCGCAGTAGTGAGCCCATGTGCCCATGCGCAGTAGTGAATCCGAGTGCGCATGCGCAGTAGTGAGCCCGAGTGCGCATCCACAGTAGTGAACCCGAATGGGCATTTACAATCATGGGCCCGTGTGCGCATGCGCAGCAGTGACCCCGAGTGCGCATGCGCAGTAGTGAACCCGTGTGCGCATGCGCTGTATTGAGCCCGAGCGCGCATCCGCAGTAGTGAGCCCGGGAGCGCATGCGCAGTAGTGAGCCCATATGTGCATGCGCAGTAGTGAACCCGAATGCGCATCCACAGTAGTGAACCCGAATGCGCATGTACAATCATGGGCCCGTGTGCGCATGCGCAGTAGTGACCCCGAGTGCGCATGCGCAGTAGCGACCTCGAGCCCGCATCCGCAGTACTGAGCCCGAGTGCGCATGTGCAGTTGTGACCCCGAGTACGCATGCGCAGTAGTGAGCCCGTGTGCGCATGCGAAGTAGTGCGCCCGTGTGCGCATGCGCAGAAGTGAGCTCGAGTGCGCATGCGCAGAAGTGAGCTCGAGTGCGCATGAGCAGTAGTGAGACAGAGTGCGTATGAACAGTCGTGACCCCGATTGCGCATGCGCAGTAATGGGCCCGATTGCGCATGCGCAGTAGTGACCGCGCGCGCGCATGCGCATTAGTGAGCCCGATTGCGCATCCGCAGCTGTGAGTCCCAGTGCGCATGGGCAGTAGTCACCCCGAGTGCGCATGCGCAGTAGTGAGCCCATGTGCCCATGCGCAGTAGTGGGCCCGATTGCGCATCTGCGTTGGTGACCGCGAGTGCGCATGCGCATTAGCGAGCCCGAGCGCGCATGCACAGTAGTGAGCCCGAGTGCGCAGGAGCAGTAGTGAACCCGAGTGCGCATGCGCAGTAGTGAGCCCGTGTGCGCATGGGAAGTAGTGCGCCCGTGAGCGCATGCGCGGAAGTGAGCACGAGTGCGCATGCACAGTAGTGACCCGGAGTGCGCATGCGCAGTAGTGCGATCGTGTGCGCATGCGCAGTAGTGAGGCCGACCGCGCATCCGCAGTTGTAAGCCTGAGTGCGCATGCGCAGTAGTGACCCCGAGTGCGCATGCGCAGTAGCGAGCCCGTGTGCCCATGCGCAGTAGTGAGCCTGAGTGCGCATCCGTAGTAGTGTGCCCGAGTGCGCATGCGCAGTAGTGACACCGAGTGCGCATGCGCAGTTGTGAGCCCGATTGCGCATCCGCAGTAGTGTGCCCGAATGCGCATGCGCAGTCGTGACCCCGATTACGCATGCGCAGTAGTGAGCCCGACCGCGCATCCGCAGTTGTGAGCCTGAGTGCGCATGAGCAGTAGTAACCCCGAGTGCGCATGCGCAGTAGTGAGCTCGATTGCGCATGCGTAGTAGTGACCCCGATTGCGCATCCGCAGTAGTGAATACGAGTACGCATGAGCAGTAGTGGCTCCGAGTGCGCATGCGCAGTAGCGAGCCCGAGCGCGCATGAGCAGTAGTGAGTCAGAGTGCGTATGAGCAGTAGTGACCCCGAGTGCGCATGCGCAGTAGTGAGACCGATTGCGCATGCGCAGTAGGGAGCCCAATTGCGCATCCGCAGTAGTGAAACCGATTGCGCATGCGCAATAGAGAGCCCGATTGCGCATTCGCAGTAGTGAGTCCGAGTGCTCATGGGCAGTAGTGACCCCGAGTGCGCATGCACAGTAGTGACCCGGAGTGCGCATGCGCAGTAGTGCGATCGTGTGCGCATGCGCAGTAGTGAGGCCGACCGCGCATCCGCAGTTGTAAGCCTGAGTGCGCATGCGCAGTAGTGACCCCGAGTGCGCATGCGCAGTAGCGAGCCCGTGTGCCCATGCGCAGTAGTGAGCCTGAGTGCGCATCCGTAGTAGTGTGCCCGAGTGCGCATCCGCAGTAGTGAGTCCGAGTTCGCATGCACAGTAGTGAGCCCGATTGCGCATCAGCAGTAGTGACTCCGAGTGCGCATGAGCAGTAGTGACCCCGAGTGCGCATGCACAGTAGTGAGCCCGTGCGCGCATCCGCAGTAGTGAGACCGATTGCGCATGCGCAGTAGGGAGCCCGATTGCGCATCCGCAGTAGTGAGACCGATTGCGCATGCGCAATAGTGAGACCGATTGCGCATTCGCAGTAGTGAGTCCGAGATCGCATGAGCAGTAATGAGTCCGAGTGCGCATGAGCAGTAGTGAATACGAGTACGCATGAGCAGTAGTGGCTCCGAGTGCGCATGAGCAGTAGCGAATACGACTACGCATGAGCAGTAGTGACCCCGAGTGCGTATGCACTGTAGTGGGCCCGAGTGCGCGTGCGCAGTAGTGGCCCGAGTGCGCATGCGCAGTAGTGACCGCGATTGCGCATGAGCAGTAGTGAACCCGAGTGCGCATGCGCAGTAGCGAGCCCGAGCGCGCATGAGCAGTAGTGGGTCAGAGTGCGTATGAGCAGTGGTGGCCCCGAGTGCGCATGCGCAGTAGCGAGCCCGAGCGCGCATGAGCAGTAGTGAGACAGAGTGCGTATGAACAGTCGTGACCCCGATTGCGCATGCGCAGTAATGGGCCCGATTGCGCATGCGCAGTAGTGACCGCGCGCGCGCATGCGCATTAGTGAGCCCGATTGCGCATCCGCAGCTGTGAGTCCCAGTGCGCATGGGCAGTAGTCACCCCGAGTGCGCATGCGCAGTAGTGAGCCCATGTGCCCATGCGCAGTAGTGGGCCCGATTGCGCATCTGCGTTGGTGACCGCGAGTGCGCATGCGCATTAGCGAGCCCGAGCGCGCATGCGCAGTAGTGAGCCCGAGTGCGCAGGAGCAGTAGTGAACCCGAGTGCGCATGCGCAGTAGTGAGCACGTGTGCGCATGCGCAGTAGTGAGCCCGATTGCGCATTTGCAGTGGTGACCCCGAGTGCGCATGCGCAGTACCGAGCCCGAGCGCGCATGAGCAGTAGTGAGTCAGAGTGCGTATGAGCAGTAGTGAACCCGAGGGCGCATGAACAGTAGTGAGCCCGTGTACACATGCGCAGTAGCGCGCCCAAGTGGGCATGCGCAGAAGTGAGCTCCAGTGCGCATGTGCATGTCTGAGTCGGTGTGCGCATGCGCAGTAGTGAGTCCGAGTGCGCATCTGCAGTAGCGTGCCCGAGTGCGCATGCGCAGTAGTGAGCCCGAGTGCGCATCCACAGTAGTGAACCCGAATGGGCATTTACAATCATGGGCCCGTGTGCGCATGCGCAGTAGTGACCCCGAGTGCGCATGCGCAGTAGTGAACCCGTGTGCGCATGCGCTGTAGTGAGCCCGAGCGCGCATCCGCAGTAGTGAGCCCGGGTGCGCATGCGCAGTAGTGAGCCCATATGTGCATGCGCAGTAGTGAACCCGAATGCGCATCCACAGTAGTGAACCCGAATGCGCATGTACAATCATGGGCCCGTGTGCGCATGCGCAGTAGTGACCCCGAGTGCGCATGCGCAGTAGCGACCCCGAGCCCGCATCCGCAGTACTGAGCCCGAGTGCGCATGTGCAGTTGTGACCCCGAGTACGCATGCGCAGTAGTGAGCCCGTGTGCGCATGCGAAGGACTGCGCCCGTGTGCGCATGCGCAGAAGTGAGCTCGAGTGCGCATGCGCAGAAGTGAGCTCGAGTGCGCATGCGCAGTAGTGAGTCCGAGTGCGCATGAGCAGTAGTGAGCCCGAGTGCGCGTGCGCAGTAGTGGCCCGTGTGCGGATGTGCAGTAGTGAGCCTGAAAGCGCATGTGCATGTCTGAGCCGGAAAGCGCATGCGCAGTAGTGATCCCGAGTGCGGATGCGCAGTAGTTAGCCCGATTGCGCATCTGCAGCTGTGACCCCGAGTGCGCATGCGCAGTAGTGAGCCCGATTGCGCATCCGCAGTAGTGAGTCCGAGATCGCATGAGCAGTAGTGAGTCCGAGTGCGGATGCACAGTAGTGAGCCCGTGTGCGCATGCGGAGTAGTGCGCCCGTGTGCGCATGCGCAGGTCTGAGCCGGTGGGCGCATGCGCAGTAGCGGCCTCGAGCGCGCACGCGCAGTAGTAAGCCCGAGTGCGCATGAGCAAGTAATGAGTCCGAGTGCGCATGCGCAGTAGTGACCCCGAGTGCGCATGCGCAGTAGTGAGACCGATTGCGCATTTGCAGTGGTGACCCCGAGTGCGCATGCGCAGTAGCGAGCCCGAGCGCGCATGAGCAGTAGTGAGACAGAGTGCGTATGAACAGTCGTGACCCCGAGTGCGCATGCGCAGTAATGGGCCCGATTGCGCATGCGCAGTAGTGACCGCGCGCGCGCATGCGCATTAGTGAGCCCGACTGCGCATCCGCAGCTGTGAGTCCCAGTGCGCATGGGCAGTAGTCACCCCGAGTGCGCATTCGCAGTAGTGAGCCCATGTGCCCATGCGCAGTAGTGAATCCGAGTGCGCATGCGCAGTAGTGAGCCCGAGTGCGCATCCACAGTAGTGAACCCGAATGGGCATTTACAATCATGGGCCCGTGTGCGCATGCGCAGCAGTGACCCCGAGTGCGCATGCGCAGTAGTGAACCCGTGTGCGCATGCGCTGTATTGAGCCCGAGCGCGCATCCGCAGTAGTGAGCCCGGGTGCGCATGCGCAGTAGTGAGCCCATATGTGCATGCGCAGTAGTGAACCCGAATGCGCATCCACAGTAGTGAACCCAAATGCGCATGTACAATCATGGGCCCGTGTGCGCATGCGCAGTAGTGACCCCGAGTGCGCATGCGCAGTAGCGACCCCGAGCCCGCATCCGCAGTACTGAGCCCGAGTGCGCATGTGCAGTTGTGACCCCGAGTACGCATGCGCAGTAGTGAGCCCGTGTGCGCATGCGAAGTAGTGCGCCCGTGTGCGCATGCGCAGAAGTGAGCTCGAGTGCGCATGCGCAGAAGTGAGCTCGAGTGCGCATGCGCAGTAGTGAGTCCGAGTGCGCATGAGCAGTAGTGAGCCCGAGTGCGCGTGCGCAGTAGTGGCCCGAGTGCGCATGCGCAGTAGTGACCGCGATTGCGCATGAGCAGTAGTGAAACCGAGTGCGCATGCGCAGTAGCGAGCCCGAGCGCGCATGAGCAGTAGTGAGTCAGAGTGCGTATGAGCAGTGGTGACCCCGATTGCGCATGCGCAGTAATGGGCCCGATTGCGCATGCGCAGTAGTGACCGCGCGCGCGCATGCGCATTAGTGAGCCCGATTGCGCATCCGCAGCTGTGAGTCCCAGTGCGCATGGGCAGTAGTCACCCCGAGTGCGCATGCGCAGTAGTGAGCCCATGTGCCCATGCGCAGTAGTGGGCCCGATTGCGCATCTGCGTTGGTGACCGCGAGTGCGCATGCGCATTAGCGAGCCCGAGCGCGCATGCGCAGTAGTAAGCCCGAGTGCGCAGGAGCAGTAGTGAGCCCGTGTGCGCATGCGAAGGACTGCGCCCGTGTGCGTATGCGCAGAAGTGAGCTCGAGTGCGCATGCGCAGAAGTGAGCTCGAGTGCGCATGCGCAGTAGTGAGCCCGAGTGCGCGTGCGCAGTAGTGGCCCGTGTGCGGATGTGCAGTAGTGAGCCTGAAGGCGCATGTGCATGTCTGAGCCGGAAAGCGCATGCGCAGTAGTGATCCCGAGTGCGGATGCGCAGTAGTTGGCCCGATTGCGCATCTGCAGCTGTGACCCCGAGTGCGCATGCGCAGTAGTGAGCCCGATTGCGCATCCGCAGTAGTGAGTCCGAGATCGCATGAGCAGTAGTGAGTCCGAGTGCGGATGCACAGTAGTGAGCCCGTGTGCGCATGCGGAGTAGTGCGCCCGTGTGCGCATGAGCAGGTCTGAGCCGGTGGGCGCATGAGCAGTAGTGGGTCAGAGTGCGTATGAGCAGTGGTGGCCCCGAGTGCGCATGCGCAGTAGCGAGCCCGAGCGCGCATGAGCAGTAGTGAGACAGAGTGCGTATGAACAGTCGTGACCCCGATTGCGCATGCGCAGTAATGGGCCCGATTGCGCATGCGCAGTAGTGACCGCGCGCGCGCATGCGCATTAGTGAGCCCGATTGCGCATCCGCAGCTGTGAGTCCCAGTGCGCATGGGCAGTAGTCACCCCGAGTGCGCATGCGCAGTAGTGAGCCCATGTGCCCATGCGCAGTAGTGGGCCCGATTGCGCATCTGCGTTGGTGACCGCGAGTGCGCATGCGCATTAGCGAGCCCGAGCGCGCATGCGCAGTAGTGAGCCCGAGTGCGCAGGAGCAGTAGTGAACCCGAGTGCGCATGCGCAGTAGTGAGCACGTGTGCGCATGCGCAGTAGTGAGCCCGATTGCGCATTTGCAGTGGTGACCCCGAGTGCGCATGCGCAGTACCGAGCCCGAGCGCGCATGAGCAGTAGTGAGTCAGAGTGCGTATGAGCAGTAGTGAACCCGAGGGCGCATGAACAGTAGTGAGCCCGTGTACACATGCGCAGTAGCGCGCCCAAGTGGGCATGCGCAGAAGTGAGCTCCAGTGCGCATGTGCATGTCTGAGTCGGTGTGCGCATGCGCAGTAGTGAGTCCGAGTGCGCATCTGCAGTAGCGTGCCCGAGTGCGCATGCGCAGTAGTGAGCCCGAGTGCGCATCCACAGTAGTGAACCCGAATGGGCATTTACAATCATGGGCCCGTGTGCGCATGCGCAGTAGTGACCCCGAGTGCGCATGCGCAGTAGTGAACCCGTGTGCGCATGCGCTGTAGTGAGCCCGAGCGCGCATCCGCAGTAGTGAGCCCGGGTGCGCATGCGCAGTAGTGAGCCCATATGTGCATGCGCAGTAGTGAACCCGAATGCGCATCCACAGTAGTGAACCCGAATGCGCATGTACAATCATGGGCCCGTGTGCGCATGCGCAGTAGTGACCCCGAGTGCGCATGCGCAGTAGCGACCCCGAGCCCGCATCCGCAGTACTGAGCCCGAGTGCGCATGTGCAGTTGTGACCCCGAGTACGCATGCGCAGTAGTGAGCCCGTGTGCGCATGCGAAGGACTGCGCCCGTGTGCGCATGCGCAGAAGTGAGCTCGAGTGCGCATGCGCAGAAGTGAGCTCGAGTGCGCATGCGCAGTAGTGAGTCCGAGTGCGCATGAGCAGTAGTGAGCCCGAGTGCGCGTGCGCAGTAGTGGCCCGTGTGCGGATGTGCAGTAGTGAGCCTGAAAGCGCATGTGCATGTCTGAGCCGGAAAGCGCATGCGCAGTAGTGATCCCGAGTGCGGATGCGCAGTAGTTAGCCCGATTGCGCATCTGCAGCTGTGACCCCGAGTGCGCATGCGCAGTAGTGAGCCCGATTGCGCATCCGCAGTAGTGAGTCCGAGATCGCATGAGCAGTAGTGAGTCCGAGTGCGGATGCACAGTAGTGAGCCCGTGTGCGCATGCGGAGTAGTGCGCCCGTGTGCGCATGCGCAGGTCTGAGCCGGTGGGCGCATGCGCAGTAGCGGCCTCGAGCGCGCACGCGCAGTAGTAAGCCCGAGTGCGCATGAGCAAGTAATGAGTCCGAGTGCGCATGCGCAGTAGTGACCCCGAGTGCGCATGCGCAGTAGTGAGACCGATTGCGCATTTGCAGTGGTGACCCCGAGTGCGCATGCGCAGTAGCGAGCCCGAGCGCGCATGAGCAGTAGTGAGACAGAGTGCGTATGAACAGTCGTGACCCCGAGTGCGCATGCGCAGTAATGGGCCCGATTGCGCATGCGCAGTAGTGACCGCGCGCGCGCATGCGCATTAGTGAGCCCGACTGCGCATCCGCAGCTGTGAGTCCCAGTGCGCATGGGCAGTAGTCACCCCGAGTGCGCATTCGCAGTAGTGAGCCCATGTGCCCATGCGCAGTAGTGAATCCGAGTGCGCATGCGCAGTAGTGAGCCCGAGTGCGCATCCACAGTAGTGAACCCGAATGGGCATTTACAATCATGGGCCCGTGTGCGCATGCGCAGCAGTGACCCCGAGTGCGCATGCGCAGTAGTGAACCCGTGTGCGCATGCGCTGTATTGAGCCCGAGCGCGCATCCGCAGTAGTGAGCCCGGGTGCGCATGCGCAGTAGTGAGCCCATATGTGCATGCGCAGTAGTGAACCCGAATGCGCATCCACAGTAGTGAACCCAAATGCGCATGTACAATCATGGGCCCGTGTGCGCATGCGCAGTAGTGACCCCGAGTGCGCATGCGCAGTAGCGACCCCGAGCCCGCATCCGCAGTACTGAGCCCGAGTGCGCATGTGCAGTTGTGACCCCGAGTACGCATGCGCAGTAGTGAGCCCGTGTGCGCATGCGAAGTAGTGCGCCCGTGTGCGCATGCGCAGAAGTGAGCTCGAGTGCGCATGCGCAGAAGTGAGCTCGAGTGCGCATGCGCAGTAGTGAGTCCGAGTGCGCATGAGCAGTAGTGAGCCCGAGTGCGCGTGCGCAGTAGTGGCCCGAGTGCGCATGCGCAGTAGTGACCGCGATTGCGCATGAGCAGTAGTGAAACCGAGTGCGCATGCGCAGTAGCGAGCCCGAGCGCGCATGAGCAGTAGTGAGTCAGAGTGCGTATGGGCAGTGGTGACCCCGATTGCGCATGCGCAGTAATGGGCCCGATTGCGCATGCGCAGTAGTGACCGCGCGCGCGCATGCGCATTAGTGAGCCCGATTGCGCATCCGCAGCTGTGAGTCCCAGTGCGCATGGGCAGTAGTCACCCCGAGTGCGCATGCGCAGTAGTGAGCCCATGTGCCCATGCGCAGTAGTGGGCCCGATTGCGCATCTGCGTTGGTGACCGCGAGTGCGCATGCGCATTAGCGAGCCCGAGCGCGCATGCGCAGTAGTAAGCCCGAGTGCGCAGGAGCAGTAGTGAGCCCGTGTGCGCATGCGAAGGACTGCGCCCGTGTGCGTATGCGCAGAAGTGAGCTCGAGTGCGCATGCGCAGAAGTGAGCTCGAGTGCGCATGCGCAGTAGTGAGCCCGAGTGCGCGTGCGCAGTAGTGGCCCGTGTGCGGATGTGCAGTAGTGAGCCTGAAGGCGCATGTGCATGTCTGAGCCGGAAAGCGCATGCGCAGTAGTGATCCCGAGTGCGGATGCGCAGTAGTTGGCCCGATTGCGCATCTGCAGCTGTGACCCCGAGTGCGCATGCGCAGTAGTGAGCCCGATTGCGCATCCGCAGTAGTGAGTCCGAGATCGCATGAGCAGTAGTGAGTCCGAGTGCGGATGCACAGTAGTGAGCCCGTGTGCGCATGCGGAGTAGTGCGCCCGTGTGCGCATGAGCAGGTCTGAGCCGGTGGGCGCATGCGCAGTAGCGGCCTCGAGCGCGCACGCGCAGTAGTAAGCCCGAGTGCGCATGAGCAAGTAATGAGTCCGAGTGCGCATGCGCAGTAGTGACCCCGAGTGCGCATGCGCAGTAGTGAGACCGATTGCGCATTTGCAGTGGTGACCCCGAGTGCGCATGCGCAGTAGCGAGCCCGAGCGCGCATGAGCAGTAGTGAGACAGAGTGCGTATGAACAGTCGTGACCCCGAGTGCGCATGCGCAGTAATGGGCCCGATTGCGCATGCGCAGTACTGACCGCGCGCGCGCATGCGCAGTAGTGAGCCCGACTGCGCATCCGCAGCTGTGAGTCCCAGTGCGCATGGGCAGTAGTCACCCCGAGTGCGCATTCGCAGTAGTGAGCCCATGTGCCCATGCGCAGTAGTGAATCCGAGTGCGCATGCGCAGTAGTGAGCCCGAGTGCGCATCCACAGTAGTGAACCCGAATGGGCATTTACAATCATGGGCCCGTGTGCGCATGCGCAGCAGTGACCCCGAGTGCGCATGCGCAGTAGTGAACCCGTGTGCGCATGCGCTGTATTGAGCCCGAGCGCGCATCCGCAGTAGTGAGCCCGGGAGCGCATGCGCAGTAGTGAGCCCATATGTGCATGCGCAGTAGTGAACCCGAATGCGCATCCACAGTAGTGAACCCGAATGCGCATGTACAATCATGGGCCCGTGTGCGCATGCGCAGTAGTGACCCCGAGTGCGCATGCGCAGTAGCGACCTCGAGCCCGCATCCGCAGTACTGAGCCCGAGTGCGCATGTGCAGTTGTGACCCCGAGTACGCATGCGCAGTAGTGAGCCCGTGTGCGCATGCGAAGTAGTGCGCCCGTGTGCGCATGCGCAGAAGTGAGCTCGAGTGCGCATGCGCAGAAGTGAGCTCGAGTGCGCATGAGCAGTAGTGAGACAGAGTGCGTATGAACAGTCGTGACCCCGATTGCGCATGCGCAGTAATGGGCCCGATTGCGCATGCGCAGTAGTGACCGCGCGCGCGCATGCGCATTAGTGAGCCCGATTGCGCATCCGCAGCTGTGAGTCCCAGTGCGCATGGGCAGTAGTCACCCCGAGTGCGCATGCGCAGTAGTGAGCCCATGTGCCCATGCGCAGTAGTGGGCCCGATTGCGCATCTGCGTTGGTGACCGCGAGTGCGCATGCGCATTAGCGAGCCCGAGCGCGCATGCACAGTAGTGAGCCCGAGTGCGCAGGAGCAGTAGTGAACCCGAGTGCGCATGCGCAGTAGTGAGCCCGTGTGCGCATGGGAAGTAGTGCGCCCGTGAGCGCATGCGCGGAAGTGAGCACGAGTGCGCATGCACAGTAGTGACCCGGAGTGCGCATGCGCAGTAGTGCGATCGTGTGCGCATGCGCAGTAGTGAGGCCGACCGCGCATCCGCAGTTGTAAGCCTGAGTGCGCATGCGCAGTAGTGACCCCGAGTGCGCATGCGCAGTAGCGAGCCCGTGTGCCCATGCGCAGTAGTGAGCCTGAGTGCGCATCCGTAGTAGTGTGCCCGAGTGCGCATGCGCAGTAGTGACACCGAGTGCGCATGCGCAGTTGTGAGCCCGATTGCGCATCCGCAGTAGTGTGCCCGAATGCGCATGCGCAGTCGTGACCCCGATTACGCATGCGCAGTAGTGAGCCCGACCGCGCATCCGCAGTTGTGAGCCTGAGTGCGCATGAGCAGTAGTAACCCCGAGTGCGCATGCGCAGTAGTGAGCTCGATTGCGCATCCGCAGTAGCGAGCCCGAGCGCGCATCCGCAGTAGTGAGTCCGAGTTCGCATGAGCAGTAGTGAGTCGGAGTGCGTATGAGCAGTTGTGAGCCCGAGTGCGCATGCGCTGCAGTGAGCCCGTGTGCCCATGCACAGTAGTGACCCCGTGTGCGCATGCGCCGTAGTGAGCCCGAGTGCGCATCCGCAGTAGTGAGTCCGAGTGCGCATGAGCAGTAGTGACCCCGAGTACGCATGCGCAGTAGTGAGCCCGTGTGCCCATGCGCAGTGGTGATCCTGAGTGCGCATGAGCAGTAGTGGGTCCGAGTGCGCATGGGCAGTAGTGACCCCGAGTGCGCATGCGCAGTAGTGAGCCCGAGTGCGCATGCGCAGTAGTGAGCCCGATTGCGCATGCGCAATAGTGAGCCCGAGTGCGCATGCGCAGTAGTGAATCCGAGTGCGCATGACCAGTAGTGACCACGATTGCGCATGCACAGTAGTGAGCCCGTGTGCGCATGCGCAGTAGTGAGCCCGATTGCGCATCCGCAGTAGTGAGACCGATTGCGCATGCGCAGTAGTGAGCCCGATTGCGCATGCGCAGTAGTGAGCCCGATTGCGCATCCGCACAGGTGAGACCGATTGCGCATGCGCAATAGTGAGCCCGATTGCGCATCCGCAGTAGTGAGACCGATTGCGCATGCGCAATAGTGAGCCCGATTGCGCATTTGCAGTAGTGAGTCCTAGAGCGCATTTGCAGTAGCGTCGCCGAGTGCGCATGCGCAGTAGTGACCACGAGTGCGCATGCGCAGTAGTGAGACCGATTGCGCATGCGTAGTAGGGAGCCCGATTGCGCATCCGCAGTAGTGAAACCGATTGCGTATGCGCAATAGTGAGCCCGATTGCGCATTCGCAGTAGTGAGTCCGAGTGCTCATGGGCAGTAGTGAGCCCGAGTGCGCATGCACAGTAGTGACCCGGAGTGCGCATGCGCAGTAGTGCGATCGTGTGCGCATGCGCAGTAGTGAGACCGACCGCGCATCCGCAGTTGTAAGCCTGAGTGCGCATGCGCAGTAGTGACCCCGAGTGCGCATGCGCAGTAGCGAGCCCGTGTGCCCATGCGCAGTAGTGAGCCTGCGTGCGCATCCGCAGTAGTGAGTCCGAGTTCGCATGCACAGTAGTGAGCCCGATTGCGCATCAGCAGTAGTGACTCCGAGTGCGCATGAGCAGTAGTGACCCCGAGTGCGCATGCACAGTAGTGAGCCCGTGTGCGCATCCGCAGTAGTGAGACCGATTGCGCATGCGCAGTAGGGAGCCCGATTGCGCATCCGCAGTAGTGAGACCGATTGCGCATGCGCAATAGTGAGACCGATTGCGCATTCGCAGTAGTGAGTCCGAGATCGCATGAGCAGTAATGAGTCCGAGTGCGCATGAGCAGTAGTGAATACGAGTACGCATGAGCAGTAGTGGCTCCGAGTGCGCATGCGCAGTAGTGAACACGTGTGCGCATGCGCTGTAGTGAGCCCGACCGCGCATCCGCAGTCGTGAGTCCAAGGGAGCATGAGCAGTAGTGAGCCCGAGTGCGCATGCACAGTAGTGAGCCCGTGTGCGCATGCGCACAGAGCGCCCGTGTGCGCATGCGCAAAAGTGAGCTCGAGTGCGCATGTGCATGTCTGAGCCTGTGTGCGCATGACCAGTAGCGACGCCGAGCGCGCATGCGCATTAGTGAGCCCGAGTGCGCATGAGCAGTAGTGGGTCCGAGTGCGCATGGGCAGTAGTGACCCCGAGTGCGCATCCGCAGTAGTGAGCCCGAGTTCGCATGACCAGTAGTGACTCGGAGTGCGTATGTGCAGTAGTGCCCCGAGTGCGCATCCGCAGTAGTGAGCCCGAGTTCGCATGACCAGTAGTGAGTCGGAGTGCGTATGAGCAGTAGTGACCCCGAGTGCGCATGCGCAGTAGTGAGCCCGTGTGCCCATGCGCAGTAGTGAGCCTGAGTGCGCATGAGCAGTAGTGGGTCCGAGTGCGCATGGGCAGTAGTTACCCCGAGTGCGCATGCGCCGTAGTGAGCCCGAGTGCGCATGCGCAGTAGTGAGCCCGATTGCGCATCCGCAGTAGCGAGCCCGAGCGCGCATCCGCAGTAGTGAGTCCGAGTTCGCATGAGCAGTAGTGAGTCGGAGTGCGTATGAGCAGTAGTGAGCCCGAGTGCGCATGCGCTGCAGTGAGCCCGTGTGCCCATGCACAGTAGTGACCCCGTGTGCGCATGCGCCGTAGTGAGCCCGAGTGCGCATCCGCAGTAGTGAGTCCGAGTGCGCATGAGCAGTAGTGACCCCGAGTACGCATGCGCAGTAGTGAGCCCGAGTGCGCATGCGCAGTAGTGAGCCCGATTGCGCATGCGCAATAGTGAGCCCGAGTGCGCATGCGCAGTAGTGAATCCGAGTGCGCATGACCAGTAGTGACCACGATTGCGCATGCACAGTAGTGAGCCCGTGTGCGCATGCGCAGTAGTGAGCCCGATTGCGCATCCGCAGTAGTGAGACCGATTGCGCATGCGCAGTAGTGAGCCCGATTGCGCATCCGCACAGGTGAGACCGATTGCGCATGCGCAATAGTGAGCCCGATTGCGCATCCGCAGTAGTGAGACCGATTGCGCATGCGCAATAGTGAGCCCGATTGCGCATTTGCAGTAGTGAGTCCTAGAGCGCATTTGCAGTAGCGTCGCCGAGTGCGCATGCGCAGTAGTGACCACGAGTGCGCATGCGCAGTAGTGAGACCGATTGCGCATGCGTAGTAGGGAGCCCGATTGCGCATCCCTAGTAGTGAAACCGATTGCGTATGCGCAATAGTGAGCCCGATTGCGCATTCGCAGTAGTGAGTCCGAGTGCTCATGGGCAGTAGTGAGCCCGAGTGCGCATGCACAGTAGTGACCCGGAGTGCGCATGCGCAGTAGTGCGATCGTGTGCGCATGCGCAGTAGTGAGCCCGACCGCGCATCCGCAGTTGTAAGCCTGAGTGCGCATGCGCAGTAGTGACCCCGAGTGCGCATGCGCAGTAGCGAGCCCGTGTGCCCATGCGCAGTAGTGAGCCTGCGTGCGCATCCGCAGTAGTGAGTCCGAGTTCGCATGCACAGTAGTGAGCCCGATTGCGCATCAGCAGTAGTGACTCCGAGTGCGCATGAGCAGTAGTGACCCCGAGTGCGCATGCACAGTAGTGAGCCCGTGTGCGCATCCGCAGTAGTGAGACCGATTGCGCATGCGCAGTAGGGAGCCCGATTGCGCATCCGCAGTAGTGAGACCGATTGCGCATGCGCAATAGTGAGACCGATGGCGCATTCGCAGTAGTGAGTCCGAGATCGCATGAGCAGTAATGAGTCCGAGTGCGCATGAGCAGTAGTGAATACGAGTACGCATGAGCAGTAGTGGCTCCGAGTGCGCATGCGCAGTAGTGAACACGTGTGCGCATGCGCTGTAGTGAGCCCGACCGCGCATCCGCAGTCGTGAGTCCAAGGGAGCATGAGCAGTAGTGAGCCCGAGTGCGCATGCACAGTAGTGAGCCCGTGTGCGCATGCGCACAGAGCGCCCGTGTGCGCATGCGCAAAAGTGAGCTCGAGTGCGCATGTGCAGGTCTGAGCCTGTGTGCGCATGACCAGTAGCGACGCCGAGCGCGCATGCGCATTAGTGAGCCCGAGTGCGCATGAGCAGTAGTGGGTCCGAGTGCGCATGGGCAGTAGTGACCCCGAGTGCGCATCCGCAGTAGTGAGCCCGAGTTCGCATGACCAGTAGTGAGTCGGAGTGCGTATGTGCAGTAGTGACCCCGAGTGCGCATGCGCAGTAGTGAGCCCGATTGCGCATCCGCAGTAGTGAGACCGATTGCGCATGCGTAGTACTGACCCCGAATGCGCATCCGCAGTAGTGAGCCCGAGTTCGCATGACCAGTAGTGAGTCGGAGTGCGTATGAGCAGTAGTGACCCCGAGTGCGCATGCGCAGTAGTGAGCCCGTGTGCCCATGCGCAGTAGTGAGCCTGAGTGCGCATGAGCAGTAGTGGGTCCGAGTGCCCATGGGCAGTAGTTACCCCGAGTGCGCATGAGCAGTAGTGACCCCGAGTGCGCATGCGCAGTAGTGAGCCCGTGTGCCCATGCGCAGTAGTGAGCCTGAGTGCGCATGAGCAGTAGTGGGTCCGAGTGCGCATGGGCAGTAGTGACCCCGAGTGCGCATGCGCAGTAGTGAGCCCGAGTGCGCATGCGCAGTAGTGAGCCCGATTGCGCATCCGCAGTAGCGAGCCCGAGCGCGCATCCGAGGTAGTGAGTCCGAGTTCGCATGAGCAGTAGTGAGCCCGATTGCGCATCCGCAGTAGCGAGCCCGATTGCGCATGCGCAATAGTGAGCCCGAGTGCGCATCCGCAGTAGTGAGCCCGAGTTCGCATGACCAGTAGTGAGTCGGAGTGCGTATGTGCAGTAGTGACCCCGAGTGCGCATGCGCAGTAGTGAGCCCGATTGCGCATCCGCAGTAGTGAGACCGATTGCGCATGCGTAGTACTGACCCCGAATGCGCATCCGCAGTAGTGAGCCCGAGTTCGCATGACCAGTAGTGAGTCTGAGTGCGCATGAGCTGTAGTGACCCTGAGTGCGCATGCGCAGTAGTGAGCCAGATTGCGCATGCGCAGTAGTGAGACCGATTGCGCATCCGCAGTAGTGAGACCGATTGCGCATGCGCAATAGTGAGCCCCATTGCGCATCCGCAGTAGTGAGTCCGAGTGCGCATGAGCAGTAGTGACCCCGAGTGCGGATGCACAGTAGTGAGCCCGTGTGCGCATGCGCAGTAGTGCACCAGTGTGCGCATGCGCAGAAGTGGTCTTGAGTGCTCATGTGCAGGTCTGGGCCGGTGTGCGCATGCGCAGTAGTGACCGCGAGTGCGCATGCGCAGTAGCGAGCCCGTGTGCCCATGCGCAGTAGTGAGCCTGAGTGCGCATCCGTAGTAGTGTGCCCGAGTGCGCATGCGCAGTAGTGACCCCGAGTGCGCATGCGCAGTTGTGAGCCCGATTGCGCATCCGCAGTAGTGTGCCCGAATGCGCATCCGCAGTTGTGAGTCCGAGTGCGCATGAGCAGTAGTGACCCCGAGTGCGCATGCACAGTAGTGAGCCCGTGTGCGCATACGCAGTAGTGCACCAGTGTGCGCACGCGCAGAAGTGACCCCGAGTGCGCATGCGCAGTAGTGAGCCCGATTGCGCATCCGCAGTAGTGAGACCGATTGCGCATGCGCAATAGTAAGCCCGATTGCGCATCCGCAGTAGTGAGTCCGAGTGCGCAAGAGCAGTAGTGACCCGGAGTGCGCATGCACGGTAGTGAGCACGTGCGCGCATCCGCAGTAGTGAGACCGATTGTGCATGCGCAGTAGGGAGCCCCATTGCGCATCCGCAGTAGTGAGTCGGAGTGCGTATGAGCAGTAGTGACCTCGATTGCGCATGCGCAGTAGTGAGCCTGAGTGCGCATCCGCAGTGTTGACCCCGACTGCGCATGCGCAGTAGTGAGCCCGTGTACGCATGCGCAGTAGTGAGCTTGAACGCGCATCCGCAGTAGTCAGCCCGATTGCGCATCCGCAGTAGTGAGCCTGATTGCGCTTCCGCAGTAGTGAGACCGATTGCTCATGCGCAGTAGTGAGCCCGATTGCGCATCCGCAGTAGTGACACCGATTGCGCATGCGCAATAGTGAGCCCCATTGCGCATCCGCAGTAGTGAGTCCGAGTGCGCATGAGCAGTAGTGACTCCGAGTGCACATGCACAGTAGCGAGCCCGTGTGCGCATGCGCAGTAGTGCACGAGTGTGCGCATGCGCAGAAGTGAGCTCGAGTGCGCATGAGCAGTAGTGAGCCCCATTGCGCATCCGCAGTAGTGAGTCCGAGTGCGCATGAGCAGTAGTGACGCCGAGTGCGCATGAGCAGTAGTGAGTCGGAGTGCGTATGAACAGTACTGACCCCGAGTGCGCATGCGCAGTAGTGAGGCGGATTGCGCATCCGCAATAGTGAGCCCGATTGCGCATCCGCCGTAGTGAGTCTGAGTTCGCATGATCAGTAGTGAGTCGGTGTGCGTATGAGCAGTAGTGACCCCGAGTGCGCATGCGCACTAGTGAGCCCGCATGCCCACGCGCAGTAGTGAGCCCGAGTGCGCATGCGCAGTAGTGACCCCGAGTGCGCACGCGCAGTAGTGAGCCTGACTGCGCATCCGCAGTAGCGTGCCCGACTGCGCATGCGCAGTAGTGAGCCCGTGTGCGCATGCGCAGAAGTAAGCTCGAGTGAACATGTGCAGGTCTGAGCCGGTGTGCGCATGACCAGTAGCGACCCCGAGCGCGCGTGCGCAGTAGTGAGCCCGATTGCGCATCCGCAGTAGTGAGACCGAGTGCGCATGCACAGTAGCGAGCACGTGTGCGCATGCGCAGTAGTGCACCAGTGTGCGCATGCGCAGAAGTGAGCTCGAGTGCGCAAGTACAGTAGTGAGCCCCATTGCGCATCCGCAGTAGTGAGTCCGAGTGCGCATGAGCGCTAGTGACCCCGATTGCGCATGCACAGTAGCGAGCCCGTGTGCGCATGCGCAGTAGTGCACCAGTGTGCGCATGAGCACTAGTGACCCCGAGTGCGCATGCACAGTAGCGAGCCCGTGTGCGCATGCGCAGTAGTACACCAGTGTGCGCATGCGCAGAAGTGAGCTCGATTGCGAATGCGCAATAGTGAGCCCCATTGCGCATCCGCAGTAGTGAGTCCGAGTGCGCATGAGCAGTAGTGACCCCGAGTGCGCATGCACAGTAGCGAGCACGTGTGCGCATGCGCAGAAGTGAGCTCGAGTGCGCATGTGCAGTAGTGAGCCCCATTGCGCATCCGCAGTAGTGAGTCCGAGTGCGCATGAGCAGTAGTGGCGTCGAGTGCGCATGAGCAGTAGTGACCCGGAGTGCGCATGCGCAGTAGTGACATCGTGCGCGCATGCGCAGTAGTACACCAGTGTGCGCATGCGCAGAAGTGAGCTCGAGTGCGCATGTGCAGTAGTGAGCCCCATTGCGCATCCGCAGTAGTGAGTCCGATTGCGCATCCGCAATAGTGAGCCCGATTGCGCATCCGCAGTAGTGAGTCTGAGTTCGCATGTGCAGTAGTGAGTCGGTGTGCGTATGAGCAGTAGTGACCCCGAGTGCGCATGCGCACTAGTGAGCCCGCGTGCCCATTCGCAGTAGTGAGAATGGGTGCGCGTCCGCAGTAGCGTGCCCGACTACGTATGCGCAGTAGTGTCCCCGAGCGCGCATGCCCACTAGTGAGCCCGAGTGCGCATGTTCAGTAATGGCCGCGAGCGCGCATCCGCAGTAGTGAGTCCGAGTGCGCATGAGCAGTAGTGACCCCGAGTGCGAATGCGCAGTAGTCAGCCCGTGTGCGGACGCGCACCAGTGATACCGATTGCGCATGCGCACTAGTGAGCCCGTGTGCGCATGCGCAGCAGCGAGCCCGAGCGCGCATGAGCAGTAGTGAGCCCGTGCGCGGATGCGCAGTAGTGAGCCTGAGTGCGCATCCGCAGTAGTGAGCCCGAGTGCGCAGGCGCAGTAGTGACCCCGAGTGCGCATGCACAGTAGTGAGCCCGTGTGCGCATCCGCTGTAGTGGGACCGATTGCGCATGCACAGTAGTGAGCCCGATTGCGCATCCGCAGTAGTGAGTCCGAGATCGCATGAGCAATAATGACCCCGAGTGCGAATGCGCAGTAGTGAACCCGTGTGCCCATGCGCAGTAGTGAGCTTGCGCGCGTATGCGCAGTAGTCACCCCGAGTGCGCATGCGCTGTAGTGAGCCCGTGTGCGCATGCGCAGTACCGAGCCCCAGCGCGCATGAGCAGTAGTGAGTCCGAGATCGCATGAGCAGTAATGACCCCGGGTGCGCATGCGCAGTAGTGAGCCCGATTGCGTATCCGCAGTAGTGAGTCCGAGTGCGCATGTGCAGTAGTCACCCCGAGTGCGCATGCGCTGTAGTGAGCCCGTGTGCCCATGCGCAGTAGTGAGCCCGTGTGCGTATGCGCAGTAGTGACCCCGAGTGCGTATGCGCAGTAGTGATCCCGAGTGCGGATGCGCAGTAGTGAGACCGATTGCGCATTTGCAGTGGTGACCCCGAGTGCGCATGCGCAGTAGCGAGCCCGAGCGCGCATGAGCAGTAGTGAGTCAGAGTGCGTATGAGCAGTGGTGGCCCGGAGTGCGGATGCACAGTAGTGAGCCCGTGTGCGCATGCGGAGTAGTGCGCCCGTGTGCGCATGCGCAGGTCTGAGCCGGTGGGCGCATGCGCAGTAGCGGCCTCGAGCGCGTATGCGCAGTAGTAAGCCCGAGTGCGCATGAGCAAGTAATGAGTCCGAGTGCGCATGCGCAGTAGTGACCCCGAGTGCGCATGCGCAGTAGTGAGACCGATTGCGCATTTGCAGTGGTGACCCCGAGTGCGCATGCGCAGTAGCGAGCCCGAGCGCGCATGAGCAGTAGTGAGTCAGAGTGCGTATGAGCAGTGGTGGCCCGGAGTGCGCATGCGCAGTAGCGAGCCCGAGCGCGCATGAGCAGTAGTGAGACAGAGTGCGTATGAACAGTCGTGACCCCGAGTGCGCATGCGCAGTAATGGGCCCGATTGCGCATGCGCAGTAGTGACCGCGCGCGCGCATGCGCATTAGTGAGCCCGATTGCGCATCCGCAGCTGTGAGTCCCAGTGCGCATGGGCAGTAGTCACCCCGAGTGCGCATGCGCAGTAGTGAGCCCATGTGCCCATGCGTAGTAGTGAGCCCGAGTGCGCATGCGCAGTAGTGACCCTGAGTGCGCATGCGTAGTAGTGGGCCCGATTGCGCATCTGCGTTGGTGACCGCGAGTGCGCATGCGCATTAGCGAGCCCGAGCGCGCATGCGCAGTATTGAGCCCGAGTGCGCATGAGCAGTAGTGAACCCGAGTGCGCATGCGCAGTAGTGAGCACGTGTGCGCATGCGCAGTAGTGAGCCCGTGTGCCCATGCGCAGTAGTGAGTCCGAGTGCGCATCTGCAGTAGCGTGCCCGAGTGCGCATGCGCAGTAGTGAGCCCGAGTTCGCATCCACAGTAGTGAACCCGAATGGGCATTTACAATCATGGGCCCGTGTGCGCATGCGCAGTAGTGACCCCGAGTGCGCATGCGCAGTAGTGAACCCGTGTGCGCATGCGCTGTAGTGAGCCCGAGCGCGCATCCGCAGTAGTGCGCCCGTGTGCGCATGAGCAGAAGTGAGCTCGAGTGCGCATGCGCAGAAGTGAGCTCGAGTGCGCATGCGCAGAAGTGAGCTCGAGTGCGCATGCGCAGTGGTGAGCCCGAGTGCGCGTGCGCAGTAGTGGCCCGAGTGCGCATGCGCAGTAGTGACCGCGATTGCGCATGAGCAGTAGTGAACCCGAGTGCGCATGCGCAGTAGCGAGCCCGAGCGCGCATGAGCAGTAGTGAGTCAGAGTGCGTATGAGCAGTGGTGACCCCGAGTGCGCATGCGCAGTAATGGGCCCGATTGCGCATGCGCAGTAGTGACCGCGCGCGCGCATGCGCATTAGTGAGCCCGATTGCGCATCCGCAGCTGTGAGTCCCAGTGCGCATGGGCAGTAGTCACCCCGAGTGCGCATGCGCAGTAGTGAGCCCATGTGCCCATGCGCAGTAGTGAGCCCGAGTGCGCATGCGCAATAGTGACCCTGAGGGCGCATGCGCAGTAGTGGGCCCGATTGCGCATCTGCGTTGGTGACCGCGAGTGCGCATGCGCATTAGCGAGCCCGAGCGCGCATGCGCAGTAGTGAGCCCGTGTGCGCATGAGCAGTAGTGAACCCGAGTGCGCATGCGCAGTAGTGAGCACGTGTGCGCATGCGCAGTAGTGAGCCCGATTGCGCATTTGCAGTGGTGACCCCGAGTGCGCATGCGCAGTAGCGAGCCCGAGCGCGCATGAGCAGTAGTGAGTCAGAGTGCGTATGAGCAGTAGTGACCCCGAGGGCGCATGCACAGTAGTGAGCCCGTGTACACATGCGCAGTAGCGCGCCCATGTGGGCATGCGCAGAAGTGAGCTCGAGTGCGCATGTGCATGTCTGAGTCGGTGTGCGCATGCGCAGTAGCGACCCCGAGTGCGCATGCGCAGTAGTGAGCCCGTGTGCCCATGAGCAGTACTGAAACCGATTGCGCATCCGCAGTAGTGAGTCCGAGTTCGCATGAGCAGTAGTGAGTCCGAGATCGCATGAGCAGTAATGACCCCGCGTGCGCATGCGCAGTAGTGAGCCCGTGTGCCCATGCGCAGTAGTGAGCCTGAGTGCGCATGAGCAGTAGTGGGTCCGAGTGCGCATGGGCAGTAGTGACCCCGAGTGCGCATGCGCAGTAGTGAGCCCGAGTGCGCATGCGCAGTAGTGAGCCCGATTGCGCATCCGCAGTAGCGAGCCCGAGCGCGCTTCCGAGGTAGTGAGTCCGAGTTCGCATGAGCAGTAGTGAGCCCGATTGCGCATCCGCAGTAGCGAGCCCGATTGCGCATGCGCAATAGTGAGCCCGAGTGCGCATGAGCAGTAGTGACCACGAGTGCGCATGCAGAGTAGTGACCCGCAGTGCGCATGCGCAGTAGTGAGCCCGTGTGCGCATGCGCAGTAGTGAGCCCGATTGCGCATCCGGACAGGTGAGACCGATTGCGCATGCGCAATAGTGAGCCCGATTGCGCATCCGCAGTAGTGAGACCGATTGCGCATTTGCAGTAGTGAGTCCTAGAGCGTATTTGCAGTAGCGTCCCCGAGTGCGCATGCGCAGTAGTGACCCCGAGTGCGCATGCGCAGTAGTGTGACCTATTGCGCATCCGCAGTAGTGAGACCGATTGCGCATGCGCAGTAGGGAGCCCGAGTGCGCATGCAGAGTAGTGACCCGCAGTGCGCATGCGCAGTAGTGAGCCCGTGTGCGCATGCGCAGTAGTGAGCCCGATTGCGCATCCGCAGTAGTGAGACCGATTGCGCATGCGCAGTAGTGAGCCCGATTGCGCATCCGCACAGGTGAGACCGATTGCGCATGCGCAATAGTGAGCCCGATTGCGCATCCGCAGTAGTGAGACCGATTGCGCATTTGCAGTAGTGAGTCCTAGAGCGTATTTGCAGTAGCGTCCCCGAGTGCGCATGCGCAGTAGTGACCCCGAGTGCGCATGCGCAGTAGTGTGACCTATTGCGCATCCGCAGTAGTGAGACCGATTGCGCATGCGCAGTAGGGAGCCCGATTGCGCATCCGCAGTAGTGAAACCGATTGCGCATGCGCAGTAGTGAGACCGATTGCGCATCCGCAGTAGTGAGTCTGAGTGCGCATGAGCTGTAGTGACCCTGAGTGCGCATGCGCAGTAGTGAGCCAGATTGCGCATGCGCAGTAGTGAGACCGATTGCGCATGCGCAGTAGTGAGCCCGATTGCGCATCCGCAGTAGTGAGACCGATTGCGCATGCGCAATAGTGAGCCCCATTGCGCATCCGCAGTAGTGAGTCCGAGTGCGCATGAGCAGTAGTGACCCCGAGTGCGGATGCACAGTAGTGAGCCCGTGTGCGCATGCGCAGTAGTGCACCAGTGTGCGCATGCGCAGAAGTGGTCTCGAGTGCTCATGTGCAGGTCTGGGCCGGTGTGCGCATGCACAGTAGCGGCCGCGAGCGCGTAGGCGCCGCAGTGAGCCCGATTGCGCATCCGCAGTAGTGAGACCGATTGCGCATGAGCAGTAGCGACAGCGAGTGCGCATGCGCAGTAGTGAGCCCGAGTGCGCATGAGCAGTAGTGAGTCCGAGTGCGCATGAGCAGTAGTGAGCCCGAGTGCGCATGCAGAGTAGTGACCCGCAGTGCGCATGCGCAGTAGTGAGACCGTGTGCGCATGCGCAGTGGTGAGCCCCATTGCGCATGCGCAGTAGTGAGACCGTGTGCGCATGCGCAGTGGTGAGCCCCATTGCGCATCCGCAGTAGTGAGACCGATTGCGCATGCGCAATAGTGAGCCCGAGTGCGCATGAGCAGTAGTGACCCCGAGTGCGCATGCAGAGTAGTGACCCGCAGTGCGCATGCGCAGTAGTGACCCCGAGTGCGCATGCACAGTAGTGACCCGGAGTGCGCATGCGCAGTAGTGCGATCGTGTGCGCATGCGCAGTAGTGAGCCCGACCGCGCATCAGCAGTTGTAAGCCTGAGTGCGCATGCGCAGTAGTGACCGCGAGTGCGCATGCGCAGTAGCGAGCCCGTGTGCCCATGCGCAGTAGTGAGCCTGAGTGCGCATCCGTAGTAGTGTGCCCGAGTGCGCATGCGCAGTAGTGACCCCGAGTGCGCATGCGCAGTTGTGAGCCCGATTGCGCATCCGCAGTAGTGTGCCCGAATGCGCATCCGCAGTAGTGGCTCCGAGTGCGCATGAGCAGTAGTGAGTCCGAGTGCGCATGAGCAGTAGTGACCCCGAGTGCGCATGCGCAGTAGTGAGCTTGAGTGCGCATCCGCAGTAGTGTGCCCGCACGCGCATGCGCACTAGTGAGCCCGAGTGCGCATGAGCAGTAGTGAATCCGAGTGCGCATGACCAGTCGTGACCACGATTGCACATGCACAGTAGTGACCCCGACCGCGCATCCGCAGTTGTGAGTCCGAGTGCGCATGAGCAGTAGTGACCCCGAGTGCGCATGCACAGTAGTGAGCCCGTGTGCGCATACGCAGTAGTGCACCAGTGTGCGCACGCGCAGAAGTGACCCCGAGTGCGCATGCGCAGTAGTGAGCCCGATTGCGCATCCGCAGTAGTGAGACCGATTGCGCATGCGCAATAGTAAGCCCGATTGCGCATCCGCAGTAGTGAGTCCGAGTGCGCAAGAGCAGTAGTGACCTGGAGTGCGCATGCACGGTAGTGAGCCCGTGCGCGCATCCGCAGTAGTGAGACCGATTGTGCATGCGCAGTAGGGAGCCCCATTGCGCATCCGCAGTAGTGACCTCGATTGCGCATGCGCAGTAGTGAGCCTGAGTGCGCATCCGCAGTGTTGACCCCGACTGCGCATGCGCAGTAGTGAGCCCGTGTACGCATGCGCAGTAGTGAGCTTGAACGCGCATCCGCAGTAGTCAGCCCGATTGCGCATCCGCAGTAGTGAGCCTGATTGCGCTTCCGCAGTAGTGAGACCGATTGCTCATGCGCAGTAGTCAGCCCGATTGCGCATCCGCAGTAGTGACACCGATTGCGCATGCGCAATAGTGAGCCCCATTGCGCATCCGCAGTAGTGAATCCGAGTGCGCATGAGCAGTAGTGACTCCGAGTGCACATGCACAGTAGCGAGCCCGTGTGCGCATGCGCAGTAGTGCACGAGTGTGCGCATGCGCAGAAGTGAGCTCGAGTGCGCATGAGCAGTAGTGAGCCCCATTGCGCATCCGCAGTAGTGAGTCCGAGATCGCATGAGCAGTAATGACCCCGGGTGCGCATGCGCAGTAGTGAGCCCGATTGCGTATCCGCAGTAGTGAGTCCGAGTGCGCATGTGCAGTAGTCACCCCGAGTGCGCATGCGCTGTAGTGAGCCCGTGTTACCATGCGCAGTAGTGAGCCCGTGTGCGTATGCGCAGTAGTGACCCCGAGTGCGTATGCGCAGTAGTGATCCCGAGTGCGGATGCGCAGTAGTTAGCCCGATTGCGCATCTGCAGCGGTGACCCCGAGTGCGCATGCGCAGTAGTGAGCCCGATTGCGCATCCGCAGTAGTGAGTCCGAGATCGCATGAGCAGTAGTGAGTCCGAGTGCGGATGCACAGTAGTGAGCCCGTGTGCGCATGCGGAGTAGTGCGCCCGTGTGCGCATGCGCAGGTCTGAGCCGGTGGGCGCATGCGCAGTAGCGGCCTCGAGCGCGTATGCGCAGTAGTAAGCCCGAGTGCGCATGAGCAAGTAATGAGTCCGAGTGCGCATGCGCAGTAGTGACCCCGAGTGCGCATGCGCTGTAGTGAGACCGATTGCGCATTTGCAGTGGTGACCCCGAGTGCGCATGCGCAGTAGCGAGCCCGAGCGCGCATGAGCAGTAGTGAGTCAGAGTGCGTATCAGCAGTGGTGGCCCGGAGTGCGCATGCGCAGTAGCGAGCCCGAGCGCGCATGAGCAGTAGTGAGACAGAGTGCGTATGAACAGTCGTGACCCCGAGTGCGCATGCGCAGTAATGGGCCCGATTGCGCATGCGCAGTAGTGACCGCGCGCGCGCATGCGCATTAGTGAGCCCGATTGCGCATCCGCAGCTGTGAGTCCCAGTGCGCATGGGCAGTAGTCACCCCGAGTGCGCATGCGCAGTAGTGAGCCCATGTGCCCATGCGTAGTAGTGAGCCCGTGTGCGCATGCGCAGTAGTGACCCTGAGTGCGCATGCGTAGTAGTGGGCCCGATTGCGCATCTGCGTTGGTGACCGCGAGTGCGCATGCGCATTAGCGAGCCCGAGCGCGCATGCGCAGTATTGAGCCCGAGTGCGCATGAGCAGTAGTGACCCCGAGTGCGCATGCGCAGTAGTGAACCCGTGTGCGCATGCGCTGTAGTGAGCCCGAGCGCGCATCCGCAGTAGTGCGCCCGTGTGCGCATGAGCAGAAGTGAGCTCGAGTGCGCATGCGCAGAAGTGAGCTCGAGTGCGCATGCGCAGTGGTGAGTCCGAGTGCGCATGAGCAGTAGTGAGCCCGAGTGCGCGTGCGCAGTAGTGGCCCGAGTGCGCATGCGCAGTAGTGACCGCGATTGCGCATGAGCAGTAGTGAACCCGAGTGCGCATGCGCAGTAGCGAGCCCGAGCGCGCATGAGCAGTAGTGAGTCAGAGTGCGTATGAGCAGTGGTGACCCCGAGTGCGCATGCGCAGTAATGGGCCCGATTGCGCATGCGCAGTAGTGACCGCGCGCGCGCATGCGCATTAGTGAGCCCGATTGCGCATCCGCAGCTGTGAGTCCCAGTGCGCATGGGCAGTAGTCACCCCGAGTGCGCATGCGCAGTTGTGAGCCCATGTGCCCATGCGCAGTAGTGAGCCCGAGTGCGCATGCGCAATAGTGACCCTGAGTGCGCATGCGCAGTAGTGGGCCCGATTGCGCATCTGCGTTGGTGACCGCGAGTGCGCATGCGCATTAGCGAGCCCGAGCGCGCATGCGCAGTAGTGAGCCCGTGTGCGCATGAGCAGTAGTGAACCCGAGTGCGCATGCGCAGTAGTGAGCACGTGTGCGCATGCGCAGTAGTGAGCCCGATTGCGCATTTGCAGTGGTGACCCCGAGTGCGCATGCGCAGTAGCGAGCCCGAGCGCGCATGAGCAGTAGTGAGTCAGAGTGCGTATGAGCAGTAGTGACCCCGAGGGCGCATGCACAGTAGTGAGCCCGTGTACACATGCGCAGTAGCGCGCCCATGTGGGCATGCGCAGAAGTGAGCTCGAGTGCGCATGTGCATGTCTGAGTCGGTGTGCGCATGCGCAGTAGCGACCCCGAGTGCGCATGCGCAGTAGTGAGCCCGTGTGCCCATGAGCAGTACTGAAACCGATTGCGCATCCGCAGTAGTGAGTCCGAGTTCGCATGAGCAGTAGTGAGTCCGAGATCGCATGAGCAGTAATGACCCCGCGTGCGCATGCGCAGTAGTGAGCCCGTGTGCCCATGCGCAGTAGTGAGTCCGAGTGCGCACCTGCAGTAGCGTGCCCGAGTGCGCATGCGCAGTAGTGAGCCCGAGTGCGCATCCAGAGTAGTGAACCCGAATGGGCATTTACAATCATGGGCCCGTGTGCGCATGCGCAGTAGTGACCCCGAGTGCGCATGCGCAGTAGTGAACCCGTGTGCGCATGCGCTGTAGTGAGCCCGAGCGCGCATCCGCAGTAGTGAGCCCGAGTGCGCATGTGCAGTAGTGACCCCGAGTACGCATGCGCAGTAGTGAGCCCGTGTGCGCATGCGAAGTAGTGCGCCCGTGTGCGCATGCGCAGAAGTGAGCTCGAGTGCGCATGCGCAGTAGTGAGCACGTGTGCGCATGCGCAGTAGTGAACCCGAATGCGCATCCACAGTAGTGAACCCGAATGCGCATGTACAATCATGGGCCCGTGTGCGCATGCGCAGTAGTGACCCCGAGTGCGCATGCGCAGTAGCGACCCCGAGCCAGCATCCGCAGTACTGAGCCCGAGTGCGCATGTGCAGTAGTGACCCCGAGTACGCATGCGCAGTAGTGAGCCCGTGTGCGCATGCGAAGTAGTGCGCCCGTGTGCGCATGCGCAGAAGTGAGCTCGAGTGCGCATGCGCAGTAGTGAGCACGTGTGCGCATGCGCAGTAGTGAGCCCGAGTGCGCATCTGCAGTAGCGTGCCCGATTGCGCTTCCGCAGTATTGAGTCCGAGTTCGCATGCACAGTAGTGAGCCCGATTGCGCATCCGTAGTAGTGACTCCGAGAACGCATGAGCAATAATGACCCCGAGTGCCAATGCGCAGTAGTGAACCCGTGTGCCCATGCGCAGTAGTGAGCTTGCGCGCGTATGCGCAGAAGTGAGCCCGAGTGCGCATGCGTAGTAGTGACCCCGAGTGCGCATGCACAGTAGTGAGCCCATATGTGCATGCGCAGTAGTGAACCCGAATGCGCATTTGCAGTAGTGACCCCGGGTGCGCATGCGCAGTAGTGACCGCGAGCGCGCATGCGCATTAGTGAGCCCGATTGCGCATCCGCTGCTGTGAGTCCGAGTGCGCATGAGCAGTAGTCACCCCGAGTGCGCATGCGCTGTAGTGAGCCCGTGTGCGCATGCGCAGTACCGAGCCCGAGCGCGCATGAGCAGTAGTGAGTCCGAGTGCGCATGAGCAGTAGTGACCACGAGTGCGCATGCGCAGTAGTGAACCCGAATGCGCATTTGCAGTAGTGAGCCCGATTCCGCATGTGCGTTGGTGACGCCGAGTGCGCATGCGCATTAGCGAGCCCGTGTGCGCATGAGCAGTACTGAAACCGATTGCGCATGCGCAGTAGTGAGTCCGAGTTCGCATGAGCAGTAGTGAGTCCGAGATCGCATGAGCAGTAATGACCCCGGGTGCGCATGCGCAGTAGTGAGCCCGATTGCGTATCCGCAGTAGTGAGTCCGAGTGCGCATGTGCAGTAGTCACCCCGAGTGCGCATGCGCTGTAGTGAGCCCGTGTGCCCATGCGCAGTAGTGAGCCCGTGTGCGTATGCGCAGTAGTGACCCCGAGTGCGTATGCGCAGTAGTGAGCCCGTGTGCGGATGTGCAGTAGTGAGCCTGAAAGCGCATGTGCATGTCTGAGCCGGAAAGCGCATGCGCAGTAGTGATCCCACGTGCGGATGCGCAGTAGTTAGCCCGATTGCGCATCTGCAGCGGTGACCCCGAGTGCGCATGCGCAGTAGTGAGCCCGATTGCCCATCCGCAGTAGTGAGTCCGAGATCGCATGAGCAGTAGTGAGTCCGAGATCGCATGAGCAGTAATGACCCCGCGTGCGCATGCGCAGTAGTGAGCCCGTGTGCCCATTCGCAGTAGTGAGTCCGAGTGCGCATCTGCAGTAGCGTGCCCCAGTGCGCATGCGCAGTAGTGAGCCCGAGTGCGCATCCGCAGTAGTGAGCCCGGGTGCGCATGCGCAGTAGTGAGCCCATATGTCCATGCGCAGTAGTGAACCCGAATGCGCATCCACAGTAGTGAACCCGAATGCGCATGTACAATCATGGGCCCGTGTGCGCATGCGCAGTAGTGACCCCGAGTGCGCATGCGCAGTAGCGACCCCGAGCCAGCATCCGCAGTACTGAGCCCGAGTGGGCATGTGCAGTAGTGACCCCGAGTACGCATGTGCAGTAGTGACCCCGAGTACGCATGCGCAGTAGTGAGCCCGTGTGCGCATGCGAAGTAGTGCGCCCGTGTGCGCATGCGCAGAAGTGAGCTCGAGTGCGCATGCGCAGTAGTGAGTCCGAGTGCGCATGAGCAGTAGTGAGCCCGAGTGCGCGTGCGCAGTAGTGGCTCCGATTGCGCATTCGCAGTAGTGAGTCCGAGATCGCATGAGCAGTAATGAGTCCGAGTGCGCATGAGCAGTAGTGAATACGAGTACGCATGAGCAGTAGTGGCTCCGAGTGCGTATGCACTGCAGTGAGCCCGAGTGCGCATGCACAGTAGTGAGTCCGTGTGCGCATGCGCAGTAGTGCGCTCGTGTGCGCATGCGCAGAAGTGAGCTCGAGTGCGCATGAGCAGTAGTGAGTCCGACTGCGCATGAGCAGTAGTGAGCCCGTGTGCGCATCCGCAGTAGTGGGACCGATTGCGCATGCACAGTAGTGAGCCCGATTGCGCATCCGCAGTAGTGAGTCCGAGATCGCATGAGCAATAATGACCCCGAGTGCCAATGCGCAGTAGTGAACCCGTGTGCCCATGCGCAGTAGTGAGCTTGCGCGCGTATGCGCAGAAGTGAGCCCGAGTGCGCATGCGCAGTAGTGACCCCGAGTGCGCATGCACAGTAGTGAGCCCGTGTGCGCATCCGCAGTAGTGGGGCCGATTGCGCATGCACAGTAGTGAGCCCGATTGCGCATCCGCAGTAGTGAGTCCGAGATCGCATGAGCAATAATGACCCCGAGTGCGAATGCGCAGTAGTGAACCCGTGTCCTCATGCGCAGTAGTGAGCTTGCGCGCGTATGCGCAGAAGTGAGCCCTAGTGCGCATGCGCAGTAGTGACCCCGAGTGCGCATGCGCGGTAGTGGGCCCGATTGCGCATGCGCAGTAGTGAGACCGATTGCGCATGCGCAGTAGTGACCCCGAGTGCGCGTGAGCAGTAGTGACCCCGAGTGCGCATGCACCGTAGTGAGCCCATATGTGCATGCGCAGTAGTGAACCCGAATGCGCATTTGCAGTAGTGACCCCGAGTGCGCATGCGCAGTAGTGACCGCGTGCGCGCATGCGCATTAGTGAGCCCGATTGCGCATCCGATGCTGTGAGTCCGAGTGCGCATGAGCAGTAGTCACCCCGAGTGCGCATGCGCTGTACCGAGCCCGAGCGCGCATGAGCAGTAGTGAGTCCGAGTGCGCATGAGCAGTAGTGACCACGAGTGCGCATGCGCAGTAGTGAACCCGAATGCGCATTTGCAGTAGTGAGCCCGATTCCGCATGTGCGTTGGTGACGCCGAGTGCGCATGCGCATTAGCGAGCCCGTGTGCGCATGAGCAGTACTGAAACCGATTGCGCATGCGCAGTAGTGAGTCCGAGTTCGCATGAGCAGTAGTGAGTCCGAGATCGCATGAGCAGTAATGACCCCGGGTGCGCATGCGCAGTAGTGAGCCCGATTGCGTATCCGCAGTAGTGAGTCCGAGTGCGCATGTGCAGTAGTCACCCCGAGTGCGCGTGCGCTGTAGTGAGCCCGTGTGCCCATGCGCAGTAGTGAGCCCGTGTGCGCATGCGCATTAGCGAGCCCGAGCGCGCATGCGCAGTAGTGAGCCCGTGTGCGCATGAGCAGTAGTGAACCCGAGTGCGCATGCGCAGTAGTGAGCACGTGTGCGCATGCGCAGTAGTGAGCCCGATTGCGCATTTGCAGTGGTGACCCCGAGTGCGCATGCGCAGTAGCGAGCCCGAGCGCGCATGAGCAGTAGTGAGTCAGAGTGCGTATGAGCAGTAGTGACCCCGAGGGCGCATGCACAGTAGTGAGCCCGTGTACACATGCGCAGTAGCGCGCCCATGTGGGCATGCGCAGAAGTGAGCTCGAGTGCGCATGTGCATGTCTGAGTCGGTGTGCGCATGCGCAGTAGCGACCCCGAGTGCGCATGCGCAGTAGTGAGCCCGTGTGCCCATGAGCAGTACTGAAACCGATTGCGCATCCGCAGTAGTGAGTCCGAGTTCGCATGAGCAGTAGTGAGTCCGAGATCGCATGAGCAGTAATGACCCCGCGTGCGCATGCGCAGTAGTGAGCCCGTGTGCCCATGCGCAGTAGTGAGTCCGAGTGCGCACCTGCAGTAGCGTGCCCGAGTGCGCATGCGCAGTAGTGAGCCCGAGTGCGCATCCAGAGTAGTGAACCCGAATGGGCATTTACAATCATGGGCCCGTGTGCGCATGCGCAGTAGTGACCCCGAGTGCGCATGCGCAGTAGTGAACCCGTGTGCGCATGCGCTGTAGTGAGCCCGAGCGCGCATCCGCAGTAGTGAGCCCGAGTGCGCATGTGCAGTAGTGACCCCGAGTACGCATGCGCAGTAGTGAGCCCGTGTGCGCATGCGAAGTAGTGCGCCCGTGTGCGCATGCGCAGAAGTGAGCTCGAGTGCGCATGCGCAGTAGTGAGCACGTGTGCGCATGCGCAGTAGTGAACCCGAATGCGCATCCACAGTAGTGAACCCGAATGCGCATGTACAATCATGGGCCCGTGTGCGCATGCGCAGTAGTGACCCCGAGTGCGCATGCGCAGTAGCGACCCCGAGCCAGCATCCGCAGTACTGAGCCCGAGTGCGCATGTGCAGTAGTGACCCCGAGTACGCATGCGCAGTAGTGAGCCCGTGTGCGCATGCGAAGTAGTGCGCCCGTGTGCGCATGCGCAGAAGTGAGCTCGAGTGCGCATGCGCAGTAGTGAGCACGTGTGCGCATGCGCAGTAGTGAGCCCGAGTGCGCATCTGCAGTAGCGTGCCCGATTGCGCTTCCGCAGTATTGAGTCCGAGTTCGCATGCACAGTAGTGAGCCCGATTGCGCATCCGTAGTAGTGACTCCGAGAACGCATGAGCAATAATGACCCCGAGTGCCAATGCGCAGTAGTGAACCCGTGTGCCCATGCGCAGTAGTGAGCTTGCGCGCGTATGCGCAGAAGTGAGCCCGAGTGCGCATGCGTAGTAGTGACCCCGAGTGCGCATGCACAGTAGTGAGCCCATATGTGCATGCGCAGTAGTGAACCCGAATGCGCATTTGCAGTAGTGACCCCGGGTGCGCATGCGCAGTAGTGACCGCGAGCGCGCATGCGCATTAGTGAGCCCGATTGCGCATCCGCTGCTGTGAGTCCGAGTGCGCATGAGCAGTAGTCACCCCGAGTGCGCATGCGCTGTAGTGAGCCCGTGTGCGCATGCGCAGTACCGAGCCCGAGCGCGCATGAGCAGTAGTGAGTCCGAGTGCGCATGAGCAGTAGTGACCACGAGTGCGCATGCGCAGTAGTGAACCCGAATGCGCATTTGCAGTAGTGAGCCCGATTCCGCATGTGCGTTGGTGACGCCGAGTGCGCATGCGCATTAGCGAGCCCGTGTGCGCATGAGCAGTACTGAAACCGATTGCGCATGCGCAGTAGTGAGTCCGAGTTCGCATGAGCAGTAGTGAGTCCGAGATCGCATGAGCAGTAATGACCCCGGGTGCGCATGCGCAGTAGTGAGCCCGATTGCGTATCCGCAGTAGTGAGTCCGAGTGCGCATGTGCAGTAGTCACCCCGAGTGCGCATGCGCTGTAGTGAGCCCGTGTGCCCATGCGCAGTAGTGAGCCCGTGTGCGTATGCGCAGTAGTGACCCCGAGTGCGTATGCGCAGTAGTGAGCCCGTGTGCGGATGTGCAGTAGTGAGCCTGAAAGCGCATGTGCATGTCTGAGCCGGAAAGCGCATGCGCAGTAGTGATCCCACGTGCGGATGCGCAGTAGTTAGCCCGATTGCGCATCTGCAGCGGTGACCCCGAGTGCGCATGCGCAGTAGTGAGCCCGATTGCCCATCCGCAGTAGTGAGTCCGAGATCGCATGAGCAGTAGTGAGTCCGAGATCGCATGAGCAGTAATGACCCCGCGTCCGCATGCGCAGTAGTGAGCCCGTGTGCCCATTCGCAGTAGTGAGTCCGAGTGCGCATCTGCAGTAGCGTGCCCCAGTGCGCATGCGCAGTAGTGAGCCCGAGTGCGCATCCGCAGTAGTGAGCCCGGGTGCGCATGCGCAGTAGTGAGCCCATATGTCCATGCGCAGTAGTGAACCCGAATGCGCATCCACAGTAGTGAACCCGAATGCGCATGTACAATCATGGGCCCGTGTGCGCATGCGCAGTAGTGACCCCGAGTGCGCATGCGCAGTAGCGACCCCGAGCCAGCATCCGCAGTACTGAGCCCGAGTGGGCATGTGCAGTAGTGACCCCGAGTACGCATGTGCAGTAGTGACCCCGAGTACGCATGCGCAGTAGTGAGCCCGTGTGCGCATGCGAAGTAGTGCGCCCGTGTGCGCATGCGCAGAAGTGAGCTCGAGTGCGCATGCGCAGTAGTGAGTCCGAGTGCGCATGAGCAGTAGTGAGCCCGAGTGCGCGTGCGCAGTAGTGGCTCCGATTGCGCATTCGCAGTAGTGAGTCCGAGATCGCATGAGCAGTAATGAGTCCGAGTGCGCATGAGCAGTAGTGAATACGAGTACGCATGAGCAGTAGTGGCTCCGAGTGCGTATGCACTGCAGTGAGCCCGAGTGCGCATGCACAGTAGTGAGTCCGTGTGCGCATGCGCAGTAGTGCGCTCGTGTGCGCATGCGCAGAAGTGAGCTCGAGTGCGCATGTGCAGGTCTGAGCCGGTGTGCCCATGATCAGTAGCGACCCGGAGCGCGCATGCGCAGTAGTGAGCCCGAGTGCGCATGAGCAGTAGTGAGTCCGACTGCGCATGAGCAGTAGTGAGCCCGTGTGCGCATCCGCAGTAGTGGGACCGATTGCGCATGCACAGTAGTGAGCCCGATTGCGCATCCGCAGTAGTGAGTCCGAGATCGCATGAGCAATAATGACCCCGAGTGCCAATGCGCAGTAGTGAACCCGTGTGCCCATGCGCAGTAGTGAGCTTGCGCGCGTATGCGCAGAAGTGAGCCCGAGTGCGCATGCGCAGTAGTGACCCCGAGTGCGCATGCACAGTAGTGAGCCCGTGTGCGCATCCGCAGTAGTGGGGCCGATTGCGCATGCACAGTAGTGAGCCCGATTGCGCATCCGCAGTAGTGAGTCCGAGATCGCATGAGCAATAATGACCCCGAGTGCGAATGCGCAGTAGTGAACCCGTGTCCTCATGCGCAGTAGTGAGCTTGCGCGCGTATGCGCAGAAGTGAGCCCTAGTGCGCATGCGCAGTAGTGACCCCGAGTGCGCATGCGCGGTAGTGGGCCCGATTGCGCATGCGCAGTAGTGAGACCGATTGCGCATGCGCAGTAGTGACCCCGAGTGCGCGTGAGCAGTAGTGACCCCGAGTGCGCATGCACCGTAGTGAGCCCATATGTGCATGCGCAGTAGTGAACCCGAATGCGCATTTGCAGTAGTGACCCCGAGTGCGCATGCGCAGTAGTGACCGCGTGCGCGCATGCGCATTAGTGAGCCCGATTGCGCATCCGATGCTGTGAGTCCGAGTGCGCATGAGCAGTAGTCACCCCGAGTGCGCATGCGCTGTACCGAGCCCGAGCGCGCATGAGCAGTAGTGAGTCCGAGTGCGCATGAGCAGTAGTGACCACGAGTGCGCATGCGCAGTAGTGAACCCGAATGCGCATTTGCAGTAGTGAGCCCGATTCCGCATGTGCGTTGGTGACGCCGAGTGCGCATGCGCATTAGCGAGCCCGTGTGCGCATGAGCAGTACTGAAACCGATTGCGCATGCGCAGTAGTGAGTCCGAGTTCGCATGAGCAGTAGTGAGTCCGAGATCGCATGAGCAGTAATGACCCCGGGTGCGCATGCGCAGTAGTGAGCCCGATTGCGTATCCGCAGTAGTGAGTCCGAGTGCGCATGTGCAGTAGTCACCCCGAGTGCGCGTGCGCTGTAGTGAGCCCGTGTGCCCATGCGCAGTAGTGAGCCCGTGTGCGTATGCGCAGTAGTGACCCCGAGTGCGTATGCGCAGTAGTGAGCCCGTGTGCGGATGTGCAGTAGTGAGCCTGAAAGCGCATGTGCATGTCTGAGCCGGAAAGCGCATGCGCAGTAGTGATCCCGAGTGCGGATGCGCAGTAGTTAGCCCGATTGCGCATCTGCAGCGGTGATCCCGAGTGCGCATGCGCAGTAGTGAGCCCGATTGCGCATCCGCAGTAGTGAGTCCGAGATCGCATGAGCAGTAGTGAGTCCGAGTGCGGATGCACAGTAGTGAGCCCGTGTGCGCATGCGGAGTAGTGCGCCCGTGTGCGCATGCGCAGGTCTGAGCCGGTGGGCGCATGCGCAGTAGCGGCCTCGAGCGCGCATGCGCAGTAGTAAGCCCGAGTGCGCATGAGCAAGTAATGAGTCCGAGTGCGCATGCGCAGTAGTGACCCCGAGTGCGTATGCGCAGTAGTGAGCCCGTGTGCGGATGTGCAGTAGTGAGCCTGAAAGCGCATGTGCATGTCTGAGCCGGAAAGCGCATGCGCAGTAGTGATCCCGAGTGCGGATGCGCAGTAGTTAGCCCGATTGCGCATCTGCAGCGGTGATCCCGAGTGCGCATGCGCAGTAGTGAGCCCGATTGCGCATCCGCAGTAGTGAGTCCGAGATCGCATGAGCAGTAGTGAGTCCGAGTGCGGATGCGCAGTAGTGAGCCCGATTGCGCATCCGCAGTAGTGAGACCGATTGCGCATGCGTAGTAGTGACCCCGATTGCGCATCCGCAGTAGTGAGCCCGAGTTCGCATGACCAGTAGTGAGTCGGAGTGCGTATGAGCAGTAGTGAGACCGAGTGCGCATGCGCTGTAGTGAGCCCGTGTGCCCATGCACAGTAGTGAGCCCGTGTGCGCATGCGCCGTAGTGAGCCCGAGTGCGCATCCGCAGTAGCGAGCCCGAGCGCGCATCCGCAGTAGTGAGTCCGAGTTCGCATGAGCAGTAGTGAGTCGGAGTGCGTATGAGCAGTAGTGAGACCGAGTGCGCATGGGCAGTAGTGACCCCGAGTGCTCATGCGCACTAGTGAGCCCGAGGGCGCATGAGCAGTAGTGAATCCGAGTGCGCATGACCAGTCGTGACCACGATTGCACATGCACAGTAGTGACCCCGACCGCGCATCCGCAGTTGTGAGCCTGAGTGCGCATGCGCAGTAGTGACCCCGAGTGCGCATGCGCAGTAGTGAGCCCGATTGCGCATCCGCAGTTGTGAGACCGATTGCGCATGCGCAGTAGTAAGCCTGATTGCGCATCCGCAGTAGTGAATCCGAGTGCGCATGACCAGTAGTGACCACGATTGCGCATGCACAGTAGTGAGCCCGATTGCGCATCCGAAGTAGTGAGACCGATTGCGCATGCGCAGTAGTGAGCCCGATTGCGCATCCGCACAGGTGAGACCGATTGCGCATACGCAATAGTGAGCCCGATTGCGCATCCGCAGTAGTGAGACCGATTGCGCATGCGCAGTAGTGAGCCCGACCGCGCATCCGCAGTCGTGAGTCCAAGTGAGCATGAGCAGTAGTGACCCCGAGTGCGCATGCAGAGTAGTGACCCGCAGTGCGCATGCGCAGTAGTGAGACCGTGTTCGCATGCGCAGTACTGAGCCCGACCGCGCATCCGCAGTAGCGAGCCCGAGCGCGCATCCGCAGTAGTGAGTCCGAGTTCGCATGAGCAGTAGTGAGCCCGATTGCGCATCCGCAGTAGCGAGCCCGAGCGCGCATCCGCAGTAGTGAGTTCGAGTGCGCATGCGCAGTAGTGAGCCCGACCGCGCATCCGCAGTCGTGAGTCCAAGTGAGCATGAGCAGTAGTGACCCCGAGTGCGCATGCAGAGTAGTGACCCGCAGTGCGCATGCGCAGTAGTGAGACCGTGTTCGCATGCGCAGTACTGAGCCCGACCGCGCATCCGTAGTTATGAGCCTGAGTGCGCATGCGCAGTAGTGACCCCGAGTGCGCATGCGCAGTAGTGAGCCCGATTGCGCATCCGCACTAGTGAGACCGATTGCGCATGCGCAATAGTGAGCCCGATTGCGCATTTGCAGTAGTGAGTCCTAGAGCGCATTTGCAGTAGCGTCCCCGAGTGCGCATGCGCAGTAGTGACCCCGAGTGCGCATGCGCAGTAGTGTGACCTATTGCGCATCCGCAGTAGTGAGACCGCTTGCGCATGCGCAGTATGGAGCCCGATTGCGCATCCGCAGTAGTGAAACCGATTGCGCATGCGCAATAGTGAGACCGATTGCGCATGCGCAGTAGTGCACCAGTGTGCGCATGCGCAGAAGTAAGCTAGAGTGCGCATGTGCAGGTCTGAGCCGGTGTGCGCATGCACAGTAGCGGCCCCGAGCGCGCATGCGCAGTAGCGAGGCCGTGTGCCCATGCGCAGTAGTGAGCCTGAGTGCGCATCCGTAGTAGTGTGCCCGAGTGCGCATGCGCAGTAGTGACCCCGAGTGCGCATGCGCAGTTGTGAGCCCGATTGCTCATCCGCAGTAGTGTGCCCGAATGCGCATGCGCAGTCGTGACCCCGATTACGCATGCGCAGTAGTGAGCCCGACCGCGCATCCGCAGTTGTGAGCCTGAGTGCGCATGCGCAGTAGTAACCCCGAGTGCGCATCCGCAGTAGTGAGACCGATTGCGCATCCGCAGTAGTGAGTCCGAGATCGCATGAGCAGTAATGAGTCCGAGTGGGCATGAGCAGTAGTGAATACGAGTACGCATGAGCAGTAGTGGCCCCGAGTGCGTATGCACTGCAGTGAGCCCGAGTGCGCATGCACAGTAGTGAGTGCGTGTGCGCATGCCCAATAGTGCGCTCGTGTGCGCATGCGCAGAAGTGAGCTCGAGTGCGCATGCGCAGTAGCGACCCCGAGCGCGCATGCGCCATAGTGATCCCGAGTGCGCATGTGCAGTAGTGAGTCGGAGCACGTATGAGCAGTAGTGACCCCGAGTGCACATGCGCAGTAGTGAGCCCGTGTGCCCATGCGCAGTAGTGAGCCCGAGTGCGCTTCGGCAGTAGTGTGCCCGATTGCGCATGGGCAATAGTGAACCCGCTTGCGCATCCGCAGTAGTGAGTCCGAATGCGCATGAGCGGTAGTGACCCCGAGTGCCCATGCACAGTAGCGAGGCCGAGTGCGCATGCGCAGTGGGGAGCCCGATTGCGCATCCGCAGTAGTGAGTCCGCGATCGCATGAGCAGTATTGAGTCCGAGTGCGCATGAGCAGTAGTGAATACGACTACGCATGAGCAGTAGTGACCCAGAGTGCGTATGCACTGTAGTGAGCCCGAGTGCGCATGCACAGTAGTGAGCCCGTGTGCGCATGCGCAAAAGTGAGCTCGAGTGCGCATGTGCAGGTCTGAGCCTGTGTGCGCATGACCAGTAGCGACGCCGAGCGCGCATGCGCAGTAGTGAGCCCGAGTGCGCATGAGCAGTAGTGGGTCCGAGTGCGCATCCGCAGTAGTGAGCCCGAGTTCGCATGACCAGTAGTGAGTCGGAGTGCGTATGAGCAGTAGTGACCCCGAGTGCGCATGCGCAGTAGTGAGCCCGAGTGCGCATGCGCAGTAGTGAGCCCGATTGCGCATCCGCAGTACCGAGCCCGAGCGCGCATCCGCAGTAGTGAGTCCGAGTTCGCATGAGCAGTAGTGAGTCGGAGTGCGTATGAGCAGTAGTGAGCCCGAGTGCGCATGCGCTGTAGTGAGCCCGTGTGCCCATGCACAGTAGTGAGCCCGTGTGCGCATGCGCCGTAGTGAGCCCGAGTGCGCATGCGCAGTAGTGAGCCCGAGTGCGCATCCACTGTAGTGAACCCGAATGGGCATTTACAATCATGGGCCCGTGTGCGCATGCGCAGTAGTGACCCCGAGTGCGCATGCGCAGTAGCGACCCCGAGCCCGCATCCGCAGTACTGAGCCCGAGTGCGTATGAGCAGTAGTGACCCCGAGTGCGCATGCGCAGTAGTGAGCCCGTGTGCCCATGCGCAGTAGTGAGCCTGAGTGCGCATGAGCAGTAGTTTGTCCGAGGGCGCATGGGCAGTAGTGACCCCGAGTGCCCATGCGCAGTAGTGAGCTCGAGTGCGCATGCGCAGTAGTGAGCCCGATTGCGCATCCGCAGTAGCGAGCCCGAGCGCGCATCCGCAGTAGTGAGTCCGAGTTCGCATGAGCAGTAGTGAGTCGGAGTGCGTATGAGCAGTAGTGAGCCCGAGTGCGCATGCGCTGTAGTGAGCCCGTGTGCCCATGCACAGTAGTGAGCCCGTGTGCGCATGCGCAGTAGTGTGACCTATTGCGCATCCGCAGTAGTGAGACCGATTGCGCATGCGCAGTAGGGAGCCCGATTGCGCATCCGCAGTAGTGAAACCGATTGCGCATGCGCAATAGTGAGACCGATTGCGCATGCGTAGTAGTGCACCAGTGTGCGCATGCGCAGAAGTAAGCTCGAGTGCGCATGTGGAGGTCTGAGCCGGTGTGCGCATGCACAGTAGCGGCCCCGAGCGCGCATGCGCCGTAGTCAGCCCGACTGCGCATGAGCAGTAGTGAGTCGGAGTGCGTATGAGCAGTAGTGACCCCGAATGCGCGTGCGCAGTAGTGAGCCTGATTGCGCATCCGCAGTAGTGAGACCGATTGCGCATCCGCAGTAGTGAGTCTGAGTGCGCATGAGCTGTAGCGACCCTGAGTGCGCATGCGCAGTAGTGAGACAGATTGCGCATGCGCAGTAGTGAGACCGATTGCGCATGCGCAGTAGTGAGCCCGATTGCGCATCCGCAGTAGTGAGACCGATTGCGCATGCGCAATAGTGAGCCCCATTGCGCATCCGCAGTAGTGAGTCCGAGTGCGCATGAGCAGTAGTGACCCCGAGTGCGCATGCACAGTAGTGAGCCCGTGTGCGCATGCGCAGTAGTGCACCAGTGTGCGCATGCGCAGAAGTGAGCTCGAGTGCTCATGTGCAGGTCTGGGCCGGTGTGCGCATGCACAGTAGCGGCCGCGAGCGCGTATGCGCCGTAGTGAGCCCGATTGCGCATCCGCAGTAGTGAGACCGAGTGCGCATGAGCAGTAGCGACCGCGAGTGCGCATCCGCAGTAGTGAGACCGATTGCGCATGCGCAGTAGGGAGCCCGATTGCGCATCCGCAGTAGTGAGTCCGAGATCGCATGAGCAGTAATGAGTCCGAGTGCGCATGCGCGGTAGTGAGCCCGAGTGCGCATGAGCAGTAGTGAGTCCGAGTGCGCTTGAGCAATAGTGAGCCCGAGTGCGCATGCAGAGTAGTGACCCGCAGTGCGCATGCGCAGTAGTGAGACCGTGTGCGCATGCGCAGTGGTGAGCCCCATTGCGCATCCGCAGTAGTGAGACCGATTGCGCATGCGCAATAGTGAGCCCGAGTGCGCATGTGCAGGTCTGAGCCGGTGTGCCCATGATCAGTAGCGACCCCGAGCGCGCATGCGCAGTAGTGAGCCCGAGTGCGCATGAGCAGTAGTGAGTCCGAGTGCGCATGAGCAGTAGTGAGCCCGAGTGCGCATGCAGAGTAGTGACCCGCAGTGCGCATGCGCAGTAGTGAGACCGTGTGCGCATGCGCAGTAGTGAGCTCCATTGCGCATCCGCAGTAGTGAGTCCGAGTGCGCATGAGCAGTAGTGACCCCGAGTGCGCATGCACAGTAGTGAGCCCGTGTGCGCATGCGCAGTAGTGCACCAGTGTGCGCATGCGCAGAAGTGAGCTCGAGTGCTCATGTGCAGGTCTGGGCCGGTGTGCGCATGCACAGTAGCGGCCGCGAGCGCGTATGCGCCGTAGTGAGCCCGATTGCGCATCCGCAGTAGTGAGACCGAGTGCGCATGAGCAGTAGCGACCGCGAGTGCGCATCCGCAGTAGTGAGACCGATTGCGCATGCGCAGTAGGGAGCCCGATTGCGCATCCGCAGTAGTGAGTCCGAGATCGCATGAGCAGTAATGAGTCCGAGTGCGCATGCGCAGTAGTGAGCCCGAGTGCGCATGAGCAGTAGTGAGTCCGAGTGCGCTTGAGCAATAGTGAGCCCGAGTGCGCATGCAGAGTAGTGACCCGCAGTGCGCATGCGCAGTAGTGAGACCGTGTGCGCATGCGCAGTGGTGAGCCCCATTGCGCATCCGCAGTAGTGAGACCGATTGCGCATGCGCAATAGTGAGCCCGAGTGCGCATGTGCAGGTCTGAGCCGGTGTGCCCATGATCAGTAGCGACCCCGAGCGCGCATGCGCAGTAGTGAGCCCGAGTGCGCATGAGCAGTAGTGAGTCCGAGTGCGCATGAGCAGTAGTGAGCCCGAGTGCGCATGCAGAGTAGTGACCCGCACTGCGCATGCGCAGTAGTGAGACCGTGTGCGCATGCGCAGTAGTGAGCTCCATTGCGCATCCGCAGTAGTGAGACCGATTGCGCATGCGCAATAGTGAGCCCGAGTGCGCATGCGCAGTAGTGACCCCGAGTGCGCATGCGCAGTAGTGACCCCGATTGCGCATGCGCAGTAGTGAGCCCGATTGCGCATCCGCAGCAGTGAGACCGATTGCGCATGCGCAGTAGTGAGCCCGATTGCGCATTTGCAGTAGTGAGTCCTAGAGCGCATTTGCAGTAGCGTCCCCGAGTGCGCATGCGCAGTAGTGACCCCGAGTGCGCATGCGCAGTAGTGTGACCTATTGCGCATCCGCAGTAGTGAGACCGATTGCGCATGCGCAGTAGGGAGCCCGATTGCGCATCCGCAATAGTGATACCGATTGCGCATGCGCAATAGTGAGACCGATTGCGCATGCGCAGTAGTGCACCAGTGTGCGCATGCGCAGAAGTAAGCTCGAGTGCGCATGTGCAGGTCTGAGCCGGTGTGCGCATGCACAGTAGCGGCCCCGAGCGCGCATGCGCCGTAGTCAAACCGACTGCGCATGAGCAGTAGTGAGTCGGAGTGCGTATGAGCAGTAGTGACCCCGAATGCGCGTGCGCAGTAGTGAGCCTGATTGCGCATCCGCAGTAGTGAGACCGATTGCGCATCCGCAGTAGTGAGTCTGAGTGCGCATGAGCTGTAGTGACCCTGAGTGCGCATGCGCAGTAGTGAGACAGATTGCGCATGCGCAGTAGTGAGACCGATTGCGCATGCGCAGTAGTGAGCCCGATTGCGCATCCGCAGTAGAGAGACCGATTGCGCATGCGGAATAGTGAGCCCCATTGCGCATCCGCAGTAGTGAGTCCGAGTGCGCATGAGCAGTAGTGACCGCGAGTGCGCATCCGCAGTAGTGAGCCCGAGTTCGCATGACCAGTAGTGAGTCGGAGTGCGTATGTGCAGTAGTGACCCCGAGTGCGCATACGCAGTAGTGAGCCCGATTGCGCATCCGCAGTAGTGAGACCGATTGCGCATGCGTAGTAGTGACCCCGATTGCGCATCCGCAGTAGTGAGCCCGAGTTCGCATGACCAGTAGTGAGTCGGAGTGCGTATGAGCAGTAGTGACCCCGAGTGCGCATGCGCAGTAGTGAGCCCGTGTGCCCATGCGCAGTAGTGAGCCTGAGTGCGCATGAGCAGTAGTGGGTCCGAGTGCGCATGGGCAGTAGTTACCCCGAGTGCGCATGCGCAGTAGTGAGCCCGAGTGCGCATGCGCAGTAGTGAGCCCGATTGCGCATCCGCAGTAGCGAGCCCGAGCGCGCATCCGCAGTAGTGAGCCCGAGTTCGCATGACCAGTAGTGAGTCGGAGTGCGTATGAGCAGTAGTGACCCCGAGTGCGCATGCGCAGTAGTGAGCCCGTGTGCCCATGCGCAGTAGTGAGCCTGAGTGCGCATGAGCAGTAGTGGGTCCGAGTGCCCATGGGCAGTAGTTACCCCGAGTGCGCATGCGCAGTAGCGAGCCCGAGCGCGCATCCGCAGTAGTGAGTCCGAGTGTGCATGAGCAGTTGTGACCCCGAATGCGCATGCGCAGTAGTGAGACCGTGTGCCCATGCGCAGTAGTGAGCCTGAGTGCGCATGGGCAGTAGTGAGCCCGATTGCGCATCCGCACAGGTGAGACCGATTGCGCATGCGCAATAGTGAGCCCGATTGCGCATTTGCAGTAGTGAGTCCTAGAGCGCATTTGCAGTAGCGTCCCCGAGTGCGCATGCGCAGTAGTGACCCCGAGTGCGCATGCGCAGTAGTGTGACCTATTGCGCATCCGCAGTAGTGAGACCGATTGCGCATGCGCAGTAGGGAGCCCGATTGCGCATCCGCAGTAGTGAAACCGATTGCGCATGCGCAATAGTGAGACCGATTGCGCATCCGCAGTAGTGAGACCGAGTGCGCATGAGCAGTAGCGACCGCGAGTGCGCATCCGCAGTAGTGAGACCGATTGCGCATGCGCAGTAGGGAGCCCGATTGCGCATCCGCAGTAGTGAGTCCGGGATCGCATGAGCAGTAATGAGTCCGAGTGCGCATGCGCAGTAGTGAGCCCGAGTGCGCATGCGCAGTAGTGAGCCCGATTGCGCATCCGCAGTAGTGACCTCGAGTGCGCATGCACAGTAGTGAGCCCGTGTGCGCATGCGCAGTAGTGCACCAGTGTGCGCATGCGCAGTAGTGAGCTTCAGCGCGCATCCGCAATAGTGAGCCCGAGTGCGCATCCGCAGTAGTGAGACCGATTGCGCATCCGCAGTAGTGAGTCCGAGATCGCATGAGCAGTAATGAGTCCGAGTGGGCATGAGCAGTAGTGAATACGAGTACGCATGAGCAGTAGTGGCCCCGAGTGCGTATGCACTGCAGTGAGCCCGAGTGCGCATGCACAGTAGTGAGTGCGTGTGCGCATGCGCAATAGTGCGCTCGTGTGCGCATGCGCAGAAGTGAGCTCGAGTGCGCATGCGCAGTAGCGACCCCGAGCGCGCATGCGCCATAGTGATCCCGAGTGCGCATGTGCAGTAGTGAGTCGGAGCACGTATGAGCAGTAGTGACCCCGAGTGCACATGCGCAGTAGTGAGCCCGTGTGCCCATGCGCAGTAGTGAGCCCGAATGCGCATCGGCAGTAGTGTGCCCGATTGCGCATGGGCAATAGTGAGCCCGCTTGCGCATCCGCAGTAGTGGGTCCGAATGCGCATGAGCGGTAGTGACCCCGAGTGCCCATGCACAGTAGCGAGGCCGAGTGCGCATGCGCAGTGGGGAGCCCGATTGCGCATCCGCAGTAGTGAGTCCGCGATCGCATGAGCAGTATTGAGTCCGAGTGCGCATGAGCAGTAGTGAATACGACTACGCATGAGCAGTAGTGACCCAGAGTGCGTATGCACTGTAGTGAGCCCGAGTGCGCATGCACAGTAGTGAGCCCGTGTGCGCATGCGCAAAAGTGAGCTCGAGTGCGCATGTGCAGGTCTGAGCCTGTGTGCGCATGACCAGTAGCGACGCCGAGCGCGCATGCGCAGTAGTGAGCCCGAGTGCGCATGAGCAGTAGTGGGTCCGAGTGCGCATCCGCAGTAGTGAGCCCGAGTTCGCATGACCAGTAGTGAGTCGGAGTGCGTATGAGCAGTAGTGACCCCGAGTGCGCATGCGCAGTAGTGAGCCCGAGTGCGCATGCGCAGTAGTGAGCCCGATTGCGCATCCGCAGTACCGAGCCCGAGCGCGCATCCGCAGTAGTGAGTCCGAGTTCGCATGAGCAGTAGTGAGTCGGAGTGCGTATGAGCAGTAGTGAGCCCGAGTGCGCATGCGCTGTAGTGAGCCCGTGTGCCCATGCACAGTAGTGAGCCCGTGTGCGCATGCGCCGTAGTGAGCCCGAGTGCGCATGCGCAGTAGTGAGACCGAGTGCGCATCCACAGTAGTGAACCCGAATGGGCATTTACAATCATGGGCCCGTGTGCGCATGCGCAGTAGTGACCCCGAGTGCGCATGCGCAGTAGCGACCCCGAGCCCGCATCCGCAGTACTGAGCCCGAGTGCGTATGAGCAGTAGTGACCCCGAGTGCGCATGCGCAGTAGTAAGCCCGTGTGCCCATGCGCAGTAGTGAGCCTGAGTGCGCATGAGCAGTAGTGGGTCCGAGTGCCCATGGGCAGTAGTTACCCCGAGTGCGCATGCGCAGTAGCGAGCCCGAGCGCGCATCCGCAGTAGTGAGTCCGAGTGTGCATGAGCAGTTGTGACCCCGAATGCGCATGCGCAGTAGTGAGACCGTGTGCCCATGCGCAGTAGTGAGCCTGAGTGCGCATGGGCAGTAGTGAGCCCGATTGCGCATCCGCACAGGTGAGACCGATTGCGCATGCGCAATAGTGAGCCCGATTGCGCATTTGCAGTAGTGAGTCCTAGAGCGCATTTGCAGTAGCGTCCCCGAGTGCGCATGCGCAGTAGTGACCCCGAGTGCGCATGCGCAGTAGTGTGACCTATTGCGCATCCGCAGTAGTGAGACCGATTGCGCATGCGCAGTAGGGAGCCCGATTGCGCATCCGCAGTAGTGAAACCGATTGCGCATGCGCAATAGTGAGACCGATTGCGCATCCGCAGTAGTGAGACCGAGTGCGCATGAGCAGTAGCGACCGCGAGTGCGCATCCGCAGTAGTGAGACCGATTGCGCATGCGCAGTAGGGAGCCCGATTGCGCATCCGCAGTAGTGAGTCCGGGATCGCATGAGCAGTAATGAGTCCGAGTGCGCATGCGCAGTAGTGAGCCCGAGTGCGCATGCGCAGTAGTGAGCCCGATTGCGCATCCGCAGTAGTGACCTCGAGTGCGCATGCACAGTAGTGAGCCCGTGTGCGCATGCGCAGTAGTGCACCAGTGTGCGCATGCGCAGTAGTGAGCTTCAGCGCGCATCCGCAATAGTGAGCCCGAGTGCGCATCCGCAGTAGTGAGACCGATTGCGCATCCGCAGTAGTGAGTCCGAGATCGCATGAGCAGTAATGAGTCCGAGTGGGCATGAGCAGTAGTGAATACGAGTACGCATGAGCAGTAGTGGCCCCGAGTGCGTATGCACTGCAGTGAGCCCGAGTGCGCATGCACAGTAGTGAGTGCGTGTGCGCATGCGCAATAGTGCGCTCGTGTGCGCATGCGCAGAAGTGAGCTCGAGTGCGCATGCGCAGTAGCGACCCCGAGCGCGCATGCGCCATAGTGATCCCGAGTGCGCATGTGCAGTAGTGAGTCGGAGCACGTATGAGCAGTAGTGACCCCGAGTGCACATGCGCAGTAGTGAGCCCGTGTGCCCATGCGCAGTAGTGAGCCCGAGTGCGCATCGGCAGTAGTGTGCCCGATTGCGCATGGGCAATAGTGAGCCCGCTTGCGCATCCGCAGTAGTGGGTCCGAATGCGCATGAGCGGTAGTGACCCCGAGTGCCCATGCACAGTAGCGAGGCCGAGTGCGCATGCGCAGTGGGGAGCCCGATTGCGCATCCGCAGTAGTGAGTCCGCGATCGCATGAGCAGTATTGAGTCCGAGTGCGCATGAGCCGTAGTGAATACGACTACGCATGAGCAGTAGTGACCCAGAGTGCGTATGCACTGTAGTGAGCCCGAGTGCGCATGCACAGTAGTGAGCCCGTGTGCGCATGCGCAAAAGTGAGCTCGAGTGCGCATGTGCAGGTCTGAGCCTGTGTGCGCATGACCAGTAGCGACACCGAGCGCGCATGCGCAGTAGTGAGCCCGAGTGCGCATGAGCAGTAGTGGGTCCGAGTGCGCATCCGCAGTAGTGAGCCCGAGTTCGCATGACCAGTAGTGAGTCGGAGTGCGTATGAGCAGTAGTGACCCCGAGTGCGCATGCGCAGTAGTGAGCCCGAGTGCGCATGCGCAGTAGTGAGCCCGATTGCGCATCCGCAGTACCGAGCCCGAGCGCGCATCCGCAGTAGTGAGTCCGAGTTCGCATGAGCAGTAGTGAGTCGGAGTGCGTATGAGCAGTAGTGAGCCCGAGTGCGCATGCGCTGTAGTGAGCCCGTGTGCCCATGCACAGTAGTGAGCCCGTGTGCGCATACGCCTTAGTGAGCCCGAGTGCGCATGCGCAGTAGTGAGCCCGAGTGCGCATCCACAGTAGTGAACCCGAATGGGCATTTACAATCATGGGCCCGTGTGCGCATGCGCAGTAGTGACCCCGAGTGCGCATGCGCAGTAGCGACCCCGAGCCCGCATCCGCAGTACTGAGCCCGAGTGCGTATGAGCAGTAGTGACCCCGAGTGCGCATGCGCAGTAGTGAGCCCGTGTGCCCATGCGCAGTAGTGAGCCTGAGTGCGCATGAGCAGTAGTTTGTCCGAGGGCGCATGGGCAGTAGTGACCCCGAGTGCCCATGCGCAGTAGTGAGCTCGAGTGCGCATGCGCAGTAGTGAGCCCGATTGCGCATCCGCAGTAGCGAGCCCGAGCGCGCATCCGCAGTAGTGAGTCCGAGTTCGCATGAGCAGTAGTGAGTCGGAGTGCGTATGAGCAGTAGTGAGCCCGAGTGCGCATGCGCTATAGTGAGCCCGTGTGCCTATGCACAGTAGTGAAACCGATTGCGCATGCGCAATAGTGAGACCGATTGCGCATGCGTAGTAGTGCACCAGTGTGCGCATGCGCAGAAGTAAGCTCGAGTGCGCATGTGGAGGTCTGAGCCGGTGTGCGCATGCACAGTAGCGGCCCCGAGCGCGCATGCGCCGTAGTCAGCCCGACTGCGCATGAGCAGTAGTGAGTCGGAGTGCGTATGAGCAGTAGTGACCCCGAATGCGCGTGCGCAGTAGTGAGCCTGATTGCGCATCCGCAGTAGTGAGACCGATTGCGCATCCGCAGTAGTGAGTCTGAGTGCGCATGAGCTGTAGTGACCCTGAGTGCGCATGCGCAGTAGTGAGACAGATTGCGCATGCGCAGTAGTGAGACCGATTGCGCATGCGCAGTAGTGAGCCCGATTGCGCATCCGCAGTAGTGAGACCGATTGCGCATGCGCAATAGTGAGCCCCATTGCGCATCCGCAGTAGTGAGTCCGAGTGCGCATGAGCAGTAGTGACCCCGAGTGCGCATGCACAGTAGTGAGCCCGTGTGCGCATGCGCAGTAGTGCACCAGTGTGCGCATGCGCAGAAGTGAGCTCGAGTGCTCATGTGCAGGTCTGGGCCGGTGTGCGCATGCACAGTAGCGGCCGCGAGCGCGTATGCGCCGTAGTGAGCCCGATTGCGCATCCGCAGTAGTGAGACCGAGTGCGCATGAGCAGTAGCGACCGCGAGTGCGCATCCGCAGTAGTGAGACCGATTGCGCATGCGCAGTAGGGAGCCCGATTGCGCATCCGCAGTAGTGAGTCCGAGATCGCATGAGCAGTAATGAGTCCGAGTGCGCATGCGCAGTAGTGAGCCCGAGTGCGCATGCGCAGTAGTGAGCCCGATTGCGCATCCGCAGTAGTGACCTCGAGTGCGCATGCACAGTAGTGAGCCCGTGTGCGCATGCGCAGTAGTGCACCAGTGTGCGCATGCGCAGTAGTGAGCTTCAGCGCGCATCCGCAATAGTGAGCCCGAGTGCGCATCCGCAGTAGTGAGACCGATTGCGCATCCGCAGTAGTGAGTCCGAGATCGCATGAGCAGTAATGAGTCCGAGTGGGCATGAGCAGTAGTGAATACGAGTACGCATGAGCAGTAGTGGCCCCGAGTGCGTATGCACTGCAGTGAGCCCGAGTGCGCATGCACAGTAGTGAGTGCGTGTGCGCATGCGCAATAGTGCGCTCGTGTGCGCATGCGCAGAAGTGAGCTCGAGTGCGCATGCGCAGTAGCGACCCCGAGCGCGCATGCGCCATAGTGATCCCGAGTGCGCATGTGCAGTAGTGAGTCGGAGCACGTATGAGCAGTAGTGACCCCGAGTGCACATGCGCAGTAGTGAGCCCGTGTGCCCATGCGCAGTAGTGAGCCCGAGTGCGCATCGGCAGTAGTGTGCCCGATTGCGCATGGGCAATAGTGAGCCCGCTTGCGCATCCGCAGTAGTGGGTCCGAATGCGCATGAGCGGTAGTGACCCCGAGTGCCCATGCACAGTAGCGAGGCCGAGTGCGCATGCGCAGTGGGGAGCCCGATTGCGCATCCGCAGTAGTGAGTCCGCGATCGCATGAGCAGTATTGAGTCCGAGTGCGCATGAGCCGTAGTGAATACGACTACGCATGAGCAGTAGTGACCCAGAGTGCGTATGCACTGTAGTGAGCCCGAGTGCGCATGCACAGTAGTGAGCCCGTGTGCGCATGCGCAAAAGTGAGCTCGAGTGCGCATGTGCAGGTCTGAGCCTGTGTGCGCATGACCAGTAGCGACACCGAGCGCGCATGCGCAGTAGTGAGCCCGAGTGCGCATGAGCAGTAGTGGGTCCGAGTGCGCATCCGCAGTAGTGAGCCCGAGTTCGCATGACCAGTAGTGAGTCGGAGTGCGTATGAGCAGTAGTGACCCCGAGTGCGCATGCGCAGTAGTGAGCCCGAGTGCGCATGCGCAGTAGTGAGCCCGATTGCGCATCCGCAGTACCGAGCCCGAGCGCGCATCCGCAGTAGTGAGTCCGAGTTCGCATGAGCAGTAGTGAGTCGGAGTGCGTATGAGCAGTAGTGAGCCCGAGTGCGCATGCGCTGTAGTGAGCCCGTGTGCCCATGCACAGTAGTGAGCCCGTGTGCGCATACGCCTTAGTGAGCCCGAGTGCGCATGCGCAGTAGTGAGCCCGAGTGCGCATCCACAGTAGTGAACCCGAATGGGCATTTACAATCATGGGCCCGTGTGCGCATGCGCAGTAGTGACCCCGAGTGCGCATGCGCAGTAGCGACCCCGAGCCCGCATCCGCAGTACTGAGCCCGAGTGCGTATGAGCAGTAGTGACCCCGAGTGCGCATGCGCAGTAGTGAGCCCGTGTGCCCATGCGCAGTAGTGAGCCTGAGTGCGCATGAGCAGTAGTTTGTCCGAGGGCGCATGGGCAGTAGTGACCCCGAGTGCCCATGCGCAGTAGTGAGCTCGAGTGCGCATGCGCAGTAGTGAGCCCGATTGCGCATCCGCAGTAGCGAGCCCGAGCGCGCATCCGCAGTAGTGAGTCCGAGTTCGCATGAGCAGTAGTGAGTCGGAGTGCGTATGAGCAGTAGTGAGCCCGAGTGCGCATGCGCTATAGTGAGCCCGTGTGCCTATGCACAGTAGTGAAACCGATTGCGCATGCGCAATAGTGAGACCGATTGCGCATGCGTAGTAGTGCACCAGTGTGCGCATGCGCAGAAGTAAGCTCGAGTGCGCATGTGGAGGTCTGAGCCGGTGTGCGCATGCACAGTAGCGGCCCCGAGCGCGCATGCGCCGTAGTCAGCCCGACTGCGCATGAGCAGTAGTGAGTCGGAGTGCGTATGAGCAGTAGTGACCCCGAATGCGCGTGCGCAGTAGTGAGCCTGATTGCGCATCCGCAGTAGTGAGACCGATTGCGCATCCGCAGTAGTGAGTCTGAGTGCGCATGAGCTGTAGTGACCCTGAGTGCGCATGCGCAGTAGTGAGACAGATTGCGCATGCGCAGTAGTGAGACCGATTGCGCATGCGCAGTAGTGAGCCCGATTGCGCATCCGTAGTAGTGAGACCGATTGCGCATGCGCAATAGTGAGCCCCATTGCGCATCCGCAGTAGTGAGTCCGAGTGCGCATGAGCAGTAGTGACCCCGAGTGCGCATGCACAGTAGTGAGCCCGTGTGCGCATGCGCAGTAGTGCACCAGTGTGCGCATGCGCAGAAGTGAGCTCGAGTGCTCATGTGCAGGTCTGGGCCGGTGTGCGCATGCACAGTAGCGGCCGCGAGCGCGTATGCGCCGTAGTGAGCCCGATTGCGCATCCGCAGTAGTGAGACCGAGTGCGCATGAGCAGTAGCGACCGCGAGTGCGCATCCGCAGTAGTGAGACCGATTGCGCATGCGCAGTAGGGAGCCCGATTGCGCATCCGCAGTAGTGAGTCCGAGATCGCATGAGCAGTAATGAGTCCGAGTGCGCATGCGCGGTAGTGAGCCCGAGTGCGCATGAGCAGTAGTGAGTCCGAGTGCGCTTGAGCAATAGTGAGCCCGAGTGCGCATGCAGAGTAGTGACCCGCAGTGCGCATGCGCAGTAGTGAGACCGTGTGCGCATGCGCAGTGGTGAGCCCCATTGCGCATCCGCAGTAGTGAGACCGATTGCGCATGCGCAATAGTGAGCCCGAGTGCGCATGTGCAGGTCTGAGCCGGTGTGCCCATGATCAGTAGCGACCCCGAGCGCGCATGCGCAGTAGTGAGCCCGAGTGCGCATGAGCAGTAGTGAGTCCGAGTGCGCATGAGCAGTAGTGAGCCCGAGTGCGCATGCAGAGTAGTGACCCGCAGTGCGCATGCGCAGTAGTGAGACCGTGTGCGCATGCGCAGCAGTGAGCTCCATTGCGCATCCGCAGTAGTGAGTCCGAGTGCGCATGAGCAGTAGTGACCCCGAGTGCGCATGCACAGTAGTGAGCCCGTGTGCGCATGCGCAGTAGTGCACCAGTGTGCGCATGCGCAGAAGTGAGCTCGAGTGCTCATGTGCAGGTCTGGGCCGGTGTGCGCATGCACAGTAGCGGCCGCGAGCGCGTATGCGCCGTAGTGAGCCCGATTGCGCATCCGCAGTAGTGAGACCGAGTGCGCATGCGCAGTAGGGAGCCCGATTGCGCATCCGCAGTAGTGAGTCCGGGATCGCATGAGCAGTAATGAGTCCGAGTGCGCATACGCAGTAGTGAGCCCGAGTGCGCATGCGCAGTAGCGACCGCGAGTGCGCATCCGCAGTAGTGAGACCGATTGCGCATGCGCAATAGTGAGACCGATTGCGCATCCGCAGTAGTGAGACCGAGTGCGCATGAGCAGTAGCGACCGCGAGTGCGCATCCGCAGTAGTGAGACCGATTGCGCATGCGCAGTAGGGAGCCCGATTGCGCATCCGCAGTAGTGAGTCCGGGATCGCATGAGCAGTAATGAGTCCGAGTGCGCATGCGCAGTAGTGAGCCCGAGTGCGCATGCGCAGTAGTGAGCCCGATTGCGCATCCGCAGTAGTGACCCCGAGTGCGCATGCACAGTAGTGAGCCCGTGTGCGCATGCGCAGTAGTGCACCAGTGTGCGCATGCGCAGTAGTGAGCTTCAGCGCGCATCCGCAATAGTGAGCCCGAGTGCGCATCCGCAGTAGTGAGACCGATTGCGCATCCGCAGTAGTGAGACCGAGTGCGCATGCGCAGTAGGGAGCCCGATTGCGCATCCGCAGTAGTGAGTCCGGGATCGCATGAGCAGTAATGAGTCCGAGTGCGCATACGCAGTAGTGAGCCCGAGTGCGCATGCGCAGTAGCGACCGCGAGTGCGCATCCGCAGTAGTGAGACCGATTGCGCATGCGCAATAGTGAGACCGATTGCGCATCCGCAGTAGTGAGACCGAGTGCGCATGAGCAGTAGCGACCGCGAGTGCGCATCCGCAGTAGTGAGACCGATTGCGCATGCGCAGTAGGGAGCCCGATTGCGCATCCGCAGTAGTGAGTCCGGGATCGCATGAGCAGTAATGAGTCCGAGTGCGCATGCGCAGTAGTGAGCCCGAGTGCGCATGCGCAGTAGTGAGCCCGATTGCGCATCCGCAGTAGTGACCCCGAGTGCGCATGCACAGTAGTGAGCCCGTGTGCGCATGCGCAGTAGTGCACCAGTGTGCGCATGCGCAGTAGTGAGCTTCAGCGCGCATCCGCAATAGTGAGCCCGAGTGCGCATCCGCAGTAGTGAGACCGATTGCGCATCCGCAGTAGTGAGTCCGAGATCGCATGAGCAGTAATGAGTCCGAGTGGGCATGAGCAGTAGTGAATACGAGTACGCATGAGCAGTAGTGGCCCCGAGTGCGTATGCACTGCAGTGAGCCCGAGTGCGCATGCACAGTAGTGAGTGCGTGTGCGCATGCGCAATAGTGCGCTCGTGTGCGCATGCGCAGAAGTGAGCTCGAGTGCGCATGCGCAGTAGCGACCCCGAGCGCGCATGCGCCATAGTGATCCCGAGTGCGCATGTGCAGTAGTGAGTCGGAGCACGTATGAGCAGTAGTGACCCCGAGTGCACATGCGCAGTAGTGAGCCCGTGTGCCCATGCGCAGTCGTGAGCCCGAGTGCGCATCGGCAGTAGTGTGCCCGATTGCGCATGGGCAATAGTGAGCCCGCTTGCGCATCCGCAGTAGTGGGTCCGAATGCGCATGAGCGGTAGTGACCCCGAGTGCCCATGCACAGTAGCGAGGCCGAGTGCGCATGCGCAGTGGGGAGCCCGATTGCGCATCCGCAGTAGTGAGTCCGCGATCGCATGAGCAGTATTGAGTCCGAGTGCGCATGAGCAGTAGTGAATACGACTACGCATGAGCAGTAGTGACCCCGAGTGCGCATGCGCAGTAGTGAGCCCGTGTGCCCATGCGCAGTAGTGAGCCTGAGTGCGCATGAGCAGTAGTGGGTCCGAGTGCGCATGGGCAGTAGTGACCCCGAGTGCGCATGCGCAGTAGTGAGCCCGAGTGCGCATGCGCAGTAGTGAGCCCGATTGCGCATCCGCAGTAGCGAGCCCGAGCGCGCATCCGCAGTAGTGAGTCCGAGTTCGCATGAGCAGTAGTGAGTCGGAGTGCGTATGAGCAGTAGTGAGCCCGAGTGCGCATGCGCTGTAGTGAGCCCGTGTGCCCATGCACAGTAGTGAGCCCGTGTGCGCATGCGCCGTAGTGACCCCGATTGCGCATGCGCAGTAGTGAGCCCGCGTTCGCATGACCAGTAGTGAGTCGGAGTGCGTATGAGCAGTAGTGAGCCCGTGTGCGCATGCGCCGTAGTGAGCCCGAGTGCGCATCCGCAGTGATGAGTCCGAGTGCGCATGAGCGGTAGTGACCCCGAGTGCGCATGCACAGTAGTGAGCCTGTGTGCGCATGCGCAGTAGTGGGCCCGTGTGCCCATGCGCAGTAGTGAGCCTGAGTGCGCATCCGCAGTAGTGTGCCCGCGCGCGCATGCGCACTAGTGAGCCCGAGTGCGCATGAGCAGTAGTGAATCCGAGTGCGCATGACCAGTCGTGACCACGATTGCACATGCACAGTAGTGACCCCGACCGCGCGTCCGCAGTTGTGAGCCTGAGTGCGCATGCGCAGTAGTGACCCCGAGTGCGCATGCGCAGTAGTGAGCCCGATTGCGCATCCGCAGTTGTGAGTCCGAGTGCGCATGAGCAGTAGTGACCCCGAGTGCGCTTGAGCAGTAGTGAGTCGGATTGCGTATGAACAGTACTGACCCCGAGTGCGCATGCGCAGTAGTGAGCCCGATTGCGCATCCGCAAAGGAGAGCCCGATTGCGCATCCGCAGTAGTGAGTCCGAGTGCGCATGAGCAGTAGTGACCCCGGGTGCGCATGCACAGTAGTGAGCCCGTGTGCGCATACGCAGTAGTGCACCAGTGTGCGCACGCGCAGAAGTGACCACGAGTGCGCATGCGCAGTAGTGAGCCCGATTGCGCATCCGCAGTAGTGAGACCGATTGCGCATGCGCAATAGTAAGCCCGATTGCGCATCCGCAGTAGTGAGTCCGAGTGCGCAAGAGCAGTAGTGACCCGGAGTGCGCATGCACGGTAGTGAGCCGGTGCGCGCATCCGCAGTAGTGAGACCGATTGTGCATGCGCAGTAGGGAGCCCGGTTGCGCATCCGCAGTAGTGAGTCCGAGATCGCATGAGCAGTAGTGAATACGAGTACGCATGACCAGTAGCGACCCCGAGCGCGCATGCGCAGTAGTGAGCCCGAGTGCGCATGAGCAGTAGTGAGTCGGAGTGCGTATGAGCAGTAGTGACCTCGAGTGCGCATGCGCAGTAGTGAGCCCGATTGCGCATCCGCAGTAGTGGGCTCGAGCGCGCATCCGCCATAGTGAGTTCGTGTGCGCATGAGCAGTAGTGAGTCCAACCGAGCATCCGCAGTAGTGAGCTCGAGTGCGCATGTGCAGGTCTGAGCCGGTGTGCGCATGCGCAGTAGCGACCCCGAGCGCCCATGCGGAGTAGTGAGCCCGAGTGCGCATGAGCAGTAGTGAGTCCGAGTGCGCATGAGCAGTAGGACCCCGACTGCGCATGCGCAGTAGTGAGCCCGATTGCGCATCCGCAGTAGTGAGTCCGAGTGCGCATGAGCAGTAGTGACCCCGAGTGCGCATCTGCAGTAGCGAGCCCGAGTGCGAATCCGCAGTAGTGAGCCCGAGTGCGAATGAGCACTAGTGAGTCCGAGTGCGCATGAGCAGCAGTGACCCCGACTGCGCATGCGCAGTAGTGCGACCGTGTGGGCATGCGCAGTAGTGAGCCTGACCGCGCATGCGCAGAAGTGAGACCGACTGCGCATGAGCAGTAGTGACCCCGACTGCGCATCCGCAGTAGTGAGTCCGATTGCGCATATGTAGTAGTGAGTCCGAGTGCGCATGAGCAGTAGTGACCCCGAGTGCGCATGCGCAGAAGTGAGATCGAGTGCGATAGTGCAGGTCTGAGGCGGTGTGCGCATGCGCAGTAGTGAGCCCGAGTACGCACGCGCAGTAGTGAGTCCGAGTGCGCATGAGCAGTAGGACCCCGACTGCGCATGCGCAGTAGTGAGCCCGATTGCGCATCCGCAGTAGTGAGTTCGTGTGCGCATGAGCAGTAGTGAGTCCAACCGAGCATCCGCAGTAGTGAGCCCGGGTGCGCATGCACAGTAGTGAGAACGAGTGCGCATGCGCAGTAGTGACCCCGAATGCGCATGCCCAGCAGTGAACCAGTCTGCGCATCTGCAGTGGTGACCCCAAACGCGCATGCGCAGTACCAATACCGAGCGCGCATGCGCAGTAGTAAGCCTGTGTGCGCATGCGCAGTAGTGAGCGCGACCTCTCATCCACAGTAGTGAGAACGAGTGCACATGCGCAGTAGTGACCCCGAGTGCGCATGCGCAGAAGTGAGCTCGAGTGCGCATGTGCTGGACTGAGCCGGACCGGGCATGCGCAGTAGCGACCCCGGGCGCGCATGCGCAGTAGTGACCCCGAGTGTGCATGCGCAGTAGTGAGCCCGTGTGCGCATACGCAGTAGTGCACCAGTGTGCGCACGCGCAGAAGTGACCCCGAGTGCGCATGCGCAGTAGTGAGCCCGATTGCGCATCCGCAGTAGTGAGACCGATTGTGCATGCGCAGTAGGGAGCCCGGTTGCGCATCCGCAGTAGTGAGTCCGAGATCGCATGAGCAGTAGTGAATACGAGTACGCATGACCAGTAGCGACCCCGAGCGCGCATGCGCAGTAGTGAGCCCGAGTGCGCATGAGCAGTAGTGAGTCGGAGTGCGTATGAGCAGTAGTGACCTCGAGTGCGCATGCGCAGTAGTGAGCCCGATTGCGCATCCGCAGTAGTGACCCCGAGTGCGCATGCACAGTAGTGAGCCCGTGTGCGCATGCGCAGTAGTGCACCAGTGTGCGCATGCGCAGGAGTGAGCTCGAGTGCGATAGTGCAGGTCTGAGGCGGTGTGCGCATGCGCAGTAGTGAGCCCGAGTACGCACGCGCAGTAGTGAGCCCGATTGCGCATCCGCAGTAGTGGGCTCGAGCGCGCATCCGCAGTAGTGAGTTCGTGTGCGCATGAGCAGTAGTGAGTCCAACCGAGCATCCACAGTAGTGAGCTCGAGTACGCATGTGCAGGTCTGAGCCGGTGTGCGCATGCGCAGTAGCGACCCCGAGCGCCCATGCGGAGTAGTGAGCCCGAGTGCGCATGAGCAGTAGTGAGTCCGAGTGCGCATGAGCAGTAGGACCCCGACTGCGCATGCGCAGTAGTGAGCCCGATTGCGCATCCGCAGTAGTGAGTTCGTGTGCGCATGAGCAGTAGTGAGTCCAACCGAGCATCCGCAGTAGTGAGCCCGAGTGCGCATGCACAGTAGTGAGAACGAGTGCGCATCCGCAGTAGTGAGACCGATTGTGCATGCGCAGTAGGGAGCCCGGTTGCGCATCCGCAGTAGTGAGTCCGAGATCGCATGAGCAGTAGTGAATACGAGTACGCATGACCAGTAGCGACCCCGAGCGCGCATGCGCCATAGTGATCCCGAGTGCGCATGTGCAGTAGTGAGTCGGAGCACGTATGAGCAGTAGTGACCCCGAGTGCACATGCGCAGTAGTGAGACCGTGTGCCCATGCGCAGTAGTGAGCCCGAGTGCGCATCGGCAGTAGTGTGCCCGATTGCGCATGGGCAATAGTGAGCCCGCTTACGCATCCGCAGTAGTGAGACCGATTGCGCATACGCAGTAGTGAGTCCGAGGTCGCATGGGCAGTAGTGACCCCGAGTGCGCATGCGCAGTAGTGAGCCCGATTGCGCATCCGCAGTAGTGAGACCGATTGCGCATGCGCAATGGTAAACCCGATTGTGCATCCGCAGTAATGAGTCCGAGATCGCATGAGCAGTAATGAGTCCGAGTGGGCATGAGCAGTAGTGAATACGAGTACGCATGAGCAGTAGTGGCCCCGAGTGCGTATGCACTGCAGTGAGCCCGAGTGCGCATGCACAGTAGTGAGTGCGTGTGCGCATGCGCAATAGTGCGCTCGTGTGCGCATGCGCAGAAGTGAGCTCGAGTGCGCATGCGCAGTAGCGACCCCGAGCGCGCATGCGCCATAGTGATCCCGAGTGCGCATGTGCAGTAGTGAGTCGGAGCACGTATGAGCAGTAGTGACCCCGAGTCCTCATGCGCAGTAGTGAGCCCGTGTGCCCATGCGCAGTAGTGAGCCCGAGTGCGCATCGGCAGTAGTGTGCCCGATTGCGCATGGGCAATAGTGAGCCCGCTTGCGCATCCGCAGTAGTGGTTCCGAATGCGCATGAGCGGTAGTGACCCCGAGTGCCCATGCACAGTAGCGAGGCCGAGTGCGCATGCGCAGTAGTGAGCCCGATTGCGCATGCGCAGTAGTGAGCCTGAGTGCGCATGAGCAGTAGTGGGTCCGAGTGCGCATCCGCAGTAGTGAGTCCGAGTGCGCATGAGCAGTAGTGACCCCGAGTGCGCATGCGCAGTAGTGCACCAGTGTGCGCACGCGCAGAAGTGACCCCGAGTGCGCATGCGCAGTAGTGAGCCCGATTGCGCATCCGCAGTAGTGAGACCGATTGCGCATGCGCAATAGTAAGCCCGATTGCGCATCCGCAGTAGTGAGTCCGAGTGCGCAAGAGCAGTAGTGACCCGGAGTGCGCATGAGCAGTAGTGACCCCGAGTGCGCATGCGCAGTAGTGAGCCCGTGTGCCCATGCGCAGTAGTGAGCCCGAGTGCGCATGGGCTGTAGTGAGCCCGTGTGCCCATGGACAGTAGTGAGCCCGTGTGCGCATGCGCCGTAGTAAGCCCGAGTGCGCATCCGCAGTAGTGAGTCCGAGTGCGCATGAGCGGTAGTGACCCCGAGTGCGCATGCACAGTAGTGAGCCTGTGTGCGCACGCGCAGTAGTGGGCCCGTGTGCGCATGCGCACTAGTGAGCCCGAGTGCGCATGAGCAGTAGTGAATCCGAGTGCGCATGACCAGTCGTGACCACGATTGCACATGCACAGTAGTGACCGCGACCGCGCGTCCGCAGTTGTGAGCCTGAGTGCGCATGCGCAGTAGTGACCCCGAGTGCGCATGCGCAGTAGTGAGCCCGATTGCGCATCCGCAAAGGTGAGCCCGATTGCGCATCCGCAGTAGTGAGTCCGAGTGCGCATGAGCAGTAGTGATCCCGGGTGCGCATGCACAGTAGTGAGCCCGTGTGCGCATACGCAGTAGTGCACCAGTGTGCGCACGCGCAGAAGTGACCCCGAGTGCGCATTCGCAGAAGTGAGCTGGAGTGCGCATGTGCTGGACTGAGCCGGACCGGGCATGCGCAGTAGCGACCCCGGGCGCGCATGCGCAGTAGTGAGCCGGAGTGCGCATGAGCAGTAGCGACCCCGAGTGCGCATGAGCAGCAGTGACCCCGACTGCGCATGCGCAGTAGTGCGACCGTGTGGGCATGCGCAGTAGTGCGACCGTTTGGGCATGCGCAGTAGTGAGCCTGACCGCGCATGCGCAGTAGTGAGACCGACTGCGCATGAGCAGTAGTGACCCCGACTGCGCATCCGCAGTAGTGAGTCCGATTGCGCATATGTAGTAGTGAGTCCAAGTGCGCATGAGCAGTAGTGACCCCGAGTGCGCATGCGCAGAAGTGAGATCGAGTGCTATAGTGCAGGTCTGAGGCGATGTGCGCATGCGCAGTAGTGAGCCCGAGTACGCACGCGCAGTAGTGAGCCCGATTGCGCATCCGCAGTAGTGGGCCCGAGCGCGCATCCGCAGTAGTGAGTTCGTGTGCGCATGAGCAGTAGTGAGTCCAACCGAGCATCCGCAGTAGTGAGCCCGAGTGCGCATGCACAGTAGTGAGAACGAGTGCGCATGCGCAGTAGTGACCCCGAATGCGCATGCCCAGCAGTGAACCAGTCTGCGCATCTGCAGTGGTGACCCCAAACGCGCATGCGCAGTACCAATACCGAGCGCGCATGCGCAGTAGTAAGCCTGTGTGCGCATGCGCAGTAGTGAGCGCGACCTCTCATCCACAGTAGTGAGAACGAGTGCGCATGCGCAGTAGTGACCCCGAGTGCGCATGCGCAGAAGTGAGCTCGAGTGCGCATGTGCTGGACTGAGCCGGACCGGGCATGCGCAGTAGCGACCCCGGGCGCGCATGCGCAGTAGTGAGCCGGAGTGCGCATGAGCAGTAGCGACCCCGAGTGCGCGTGCGCAGTGGTGACCCCGAGTGCGCATCCGCAGTAGTGAGACCGATTGCGCATGCGCAATAGTGAGCCCGATTGCGCATCCGCAGTAGTGAGAACGAGTGCGCATGAGCAGTAGCGACCCCGAGTGCGCATGCGCAGTAGTGACCCCGAGTGTGCATGCGCAGTAGTGAGCCCGATTGCGCATCCGCAGTAGTGAGACCGATTGCGCATACGCAGTAGTGCACCAGTGTGCGCACGCGCAGAAGTGACCCCGAGTGCGCATGCGCAGTAGTGCGCCCGATTGCGCATCCGCAGTAGTGAGACCGATTGCGCATGCGCAATAGTAAGCCCGATTGCGCATCCGCAGTAGTGAGTCCGAGTGCGCAAGAGCAGTAGTGACCCGGAGTGCGCATGCACGGTAGTGAGCCCGTGCGCGCATCCGCAGTAGTGAGACCGATTGTGCATGCGCAGTAGGGAGCCCGATTGCGCATCCGCAGTAGTGAGTCCGAGATCGCATGAGCAGTAGTGAATACGAGTACGCATGAACAGTAGCGACCCCGAGCGCGCATGCGCAGTAGTGAACCCGAGTGCGCATGAGCAGTAGTGAGTCGGAGTGCGTATGAGCAGTAGTGACCTCGAGTGCGCATGCGCAGTAGTGAGCCCGAGTGCGCATCTGCAGTAGAGACCCCGAGTGCGCATGCGCAGTAGTGAGCCTGATTGCGCATCCGCAGTAGTGAGACCGATTGCGCATGCGCAGTAGTGAGCCCCATTGCGCATCTGCAGTAGTGAGTCCGAGTGCGCATGAGCAGTAGTGACCCCGAGTGCGCATGCACAGTAGCGAGCCCGTGTGCGCATGCGCAGTAGTGAACCAGTCTGCGCATCTGCAGTGGTGACCCCAAACGCGCATGCGCAGTACCAATACCGAGCGCGCATGCGCAGTAGTAAGCCTGTGTGCGCATGCGCAGTAGTGAGCGCGACCTCTCATCCACAGTAGTGAGAACGAGTGCGCATGCGCAGTAGTGACCCCGAGTGCGCATGCGCAGATGTGAGCTCGAGTGCGCATGTGCTGGACTGAGCCGGACCGGGCATGCGCAGTAGCGACCCCGGGCGCGCATGCGCAGTAGTGAGCCGGAGTGCGCATGAGCAGTAGCGACCCCGAGTGCGCGTGCGCAGTGGTGACCCCGTGTGCGCATCCGCAGTAGTGAGACCGATTGCGCATGCGCAATAGTGAGCCCGATTGCGCATCCGCAGTAGTGAGAACGAGTGCGCATGAGCAGTAGCGACCCCGAGTGCGCATGCGCAGTAGTGACCCCGAGTGTGCATGCGCAGTAGTGAGCCCGATTGCGCATCCGCAGTAGTGAGACCGATTGCGCATACGCAGTAGTGCACCAGTGTGCGCACGCGCAGAAGTGACCCCGAGTGCGCATGCGCAGTAGTGAGCCCGATTGCGCATGCGCAGTAGCGAGCCCGATTGCGCATCCGCAGTAGTGAGACCGATTGCGCATGCGCAATAGTAAGCTCGAGTGCGCATGCGCAGTAGTGAGTCCGAGTGCGCATGAGCAGTAGTGAGCCCGAGTGCGCGTGCACAGTATGGGCCCGAGTGCGCATGCGCAGTAGTGACCGCGATTGCGCATGAGCAGTAGTGAACCCGAGTGCGCATGCGCAGTAGCGAGCCCGAGCGCGCATGAGCAGTAGTGAGTCAGAGTGCGTATGAGCAGTAGTGACCCCGAGGGCGCATGCACAGTAGTGAGCCCGTGTACACATGCGCAGTAGCGACCCCGAGTGCGCATGCGCAGTAGTGAGCCCGTGTGCGCATGAGCAGTACTGAAACCGATTGCGCATCCGCAGTAGTGAGTCCGAGTTCGCATGAGCAGTAGTGAGTCCGAGATCGCATGAGCAGTAATGACCCCGCGTGCGCATGCGCAGTAGTGAGCCCGTGTGCCCATGCGCAGTAGTGAGTCCGAGTGCGCATCTGCAGTAGCGTGCCCGAGTGCGCATGCGCAGTAGTGAGCCCGAGTGCGCATCCACAGTAGTGAACCCGAATGGGCATTTACAATCATGGGCCCGTGTGCGCATGCGCAGTAGTGACCCCCAGTGCGCATGCGCAGTAGCGAACCCGTGTGCGCATGCGCTGTAGTGAGCCCGAGCGCGCATCCGCAGTAGTGAGCCCGGGAGCGCATGCGCAGTAGTGAGCCCATATGTGCATGCGCAGTAGTGAACCCGAATGCGCATCCACAGTAGTGAACCCGAATGCGCATGTACAATCATGGGCCCGCGTGCGCATGCGCAGTAGTGACCCCGAGTGCGCATGCGCAGTAGCGACCCCGAGCCCGCATCCGCAGTACTGAGCCCGAGTGCGCATGTGCAGTAGTGACCCCGAGTACGCATGCGCAGTAATGAGCCCGTGTGCGCATGCGAAGTAGTGCGCCCGTGTGCGCATGCGCAGAAGTGAGCTCGAGTGCGCATGCGCAGTAGTGAGTCCGAGTGCGCATGAGCAGTAGTGAGCCCGAGTGCGCATGCGCATTAGTGAGCCCGATTGCGCATCCGCAGCTGTGAGTCCCAGTGCGCATGGGCAGTAGTCACCCCGAGTGCGCATGCGCAGTAGTGAGCCCATGTGCCCATGCGCAGTAGTGAGCCTGAGTGCGCATGCGCAGTAGTGACCCTGAGTGCGCATGCGCAGTAGTGGGCCCGATTGCGCATCTGCGTTGGTGACCGCGAGTGCGCATGCGCATTAGCGATCCCGAGCGCGCATGCGCAGTAGTGAGCCCGAGTGCGCATGAGCAGTAGTGAACCCGAGTGCGCATGCGCAGTAGTGAGCACGTGTGCGCATGCGCAGTAGTGAGCCCGATTGCGCATTTGCAGTGGTGACCCCGAGTGCGCATGTGCAGTAGCGAGCCCGAGCGCGCATGAGCAGTAGTGAGTCAGAGTGCGTATGAGCAGTAGTGACCCCGAGTACGCATGCGCAGTAGTGAGCCCGTGTGCGCATGCGAAGTAGTGCGCCCTTGTGCGCATGCGCAGAAGTGAGCTCGAGTGCGCATGCGCAGTAGTGAGTCCGAGTGCGCATGAGCAGTAGTGAGCCCGATTGCGCATCCGCAGTAGTGAGAACGAGTGCGCATGAGCAGTAGCGACCCCGAGTGCGCATGCGCAGTAGTGACCCCGAGTGTGCATGCGCAGTAGTGAGCCCGATTGCGCATCCGCAGTAGTGAGACCGATTGCGCATACGCAGTAGTGCACCAGTGTGCGCACGCGCAGAAGTGACCCCGAGTGCGCATGCGCAGTAGTGAGCCCGATTGCGCATGCGCAGTAGTGACCCCGAGTGCGCATGCACAGTAGCGAGCCCGTGTGCGCATGCGCAGTAGTGAACCAGTCTGCGCATCTGCAGTGGTGACCCCAAACGCGCATGCGCAGTACCAATACCGAGCGCGCATGCGCAGTAGTAAGCCTGTGTGCGCATGCGCAGTAGTGAGCGCGACCTCTCATCCACAGTAGTGAGAACGAGTGCGCATGCGCAGTAGTGACCCCGAGTGCGCATGCGCAGATGTGAGCTCGAGTGCGCATGTGCTGGACTGAGCCGGACCGGGCATGCGCAGTAGCGACCCCGGGCGCGCATGCGCAGTAGTGAGCCGGAGTGCGCATGAGCAGTAGCGACCCCGAGTGCGCGTGCGCAGTGGTGACCCCGTGTGCGCATCCGCAGTAGTGAGACCGATTGCGCATGCGCAATAGTGAGCCCGATTGCGCATCCGCAGTAGTGAGAACGAGTGCGCATGAGCAGTAGCGACCCCGAGTGCGCATGCGCAGTAGTGACCCCGAGTGTGCATGCGCAGTAGTGAGCCCGATTGCGCATCCGCAGTAGTGAGACCGATTGCGCATACGCAGTAGTGCACCAGTGTGCGCACGCGCAGAAGTGACCCCGAGTGCGCATGCGCAGTAGTGAGCCCGATTGCGCATGCGCAGTAGCGAGCCCGATTGCGCATCCGCAGTAGTGAGACCGATTGCGCATGCGCAATAGTAAGCTCGAGTGCGCATGCGCAGTAGTGAGTCCGAGTGCGCATGAGCAGTAGTGAGTCAGAGTGCGTATGAGCAGTAGTGACCCCGAGGGCGCATGCACAGTAGTGAGCCCGTGTACACATGCGCAGTAGCGACCCCGAGTGCGCATGCGCAGTAGTGAGCCCGTGTGCGCATGAGCAGTACTGAAACCGATTGCGCATCCGCAGTAGTGAGTCCGAGTTCGCATGAGCAGTAGTGAGTCCGAGATCGCATGAGCAGTAATGACCCCGCGTGCGCATGCGCAGTAGTGAGCCCGTGTGCCCATGCGCAGTAGTGAGTCCGAGTGCGCATCTGCAGTAGCGTGCCCGAGTGCGCATGCGCAGTAGTGAGCCCGAGTGCGCATCCACAGTAGTGAACCCGAATGGGCATTTACAATCATGGGCCCGTGTGCGCATGCGCAGTAGTGACCCCCAGTGCGCATGCGCAGTAGCGAACCCGTGTGCGCATGCGCTGTAGTGAGCCCGAGCGCGCATCCGCAGTAGTGAGCCCGGGAGCGCATGCGCAGTAGTGAGCCCATATGTGCATGCGCAGTAGTGAACCCGAATGCGCATCCACAGTAGTGAACCCGAATGCGCATGTACAATCATGGGCCCGCGTGCGCATGCGCAGTAGTGACCCCGAGTGCGCATGCGCAGTAGCGACCCCGAGCCCGCATCCGCAGTACTGAGCCCGAGTGCGCATGTGCAGTAGTGACCCCGAGTACGCATGCGCAGTAATGAGCCCGTGTGCGCATGCGAAGTAGTGCGCCCGTGTGCGCATGCGCAGAAGTGAGCTCGAGTGCGCATGCGCAGTAGTGAGTCCGAGTGCGCATGAGCAGTAGTGAGCCCGAGTGCGCATGCGCATTAGTGAGCCCGATTGCGCATCCGCAGCTGTGAGTCCCAGTGCGCATGGGCAGTAGTCACCCCGAGTGCGCATGCGCAGTAGTGAGCCCATGTGCCCATGCGCAGTAGTGAGCCTGAGTGCGCATGCGCAGTAGTGACCCTGAGTGCGCATGCGCAGTAGTGGGCCCGATTGCGCATCTGCGTTGGTGACCGCGAGTGCGCATGCGCATTAGCGATCCCGAGCGCGCATGCGCAGTAGTGAGCCCGAGTGCGCATGAGCAGTAGTGAACCCGAGTGCGCATGCGCAGTAGTGAGCACGTGTGCGCATGCGCAGTAGTGAGCCCGATTGCGCATTTGCAGTGGTGACCCCGAGTGCGCATGTGCAGTAGCGAGCCCGAGCGCGCATGAGCAGTAGTGAGTCAGAGTGCGTATGAGCAGTAGTGACCCCGAGTACGCATGCGCAGTAGTGAGCCCGTGTGCGCATGCGAAGTAGTGCGCCCTTGTGCGCATGCGCAGAAGTGAGCTCGAGTGCGCATGCGCAGTAGTGAGTCCGAGTGCGCATGAGCAGTAGTGAGCCCGAGTGCGCGTGCGCAGTAGTGGCCCCGAGTGCGCATGCGCAGTAGTGACCCCGATTGCGCATGAGCAGTAGTGAACCCGAGTGCGCATGCGCAGTAGTGAGCACGTGTGCGCATGCGCAGTAGTGAGCCCGAGTGCGCATCTGCAGTAGCGTGCCCGAGTGCGCATGCGCGGTAGTGAGCCCGAGTGCGCATCCACAGTAGTGAACCCGAATGCGCATGTACAATCATGGGCCCGTGTGCGCATGCGCAGTAGTGACCCCGAGTGCGCATGCGCAGTAGTGAGCCCGTGTGCGCATGAGCAGTACTGAAACCGATTGCGCATGCGCAGTAGTGAGCCCGTGTGCGCATGAGCAGTACTGAAACCGATTGCGCATCCGCAGTAGTGAGTCCGAGTTCGCATGAGCAGTAGTGAGTCCGAGATCGCATGAGCAGTAATGACCCCGCGTGCGCATGCGCAGTACTGAGCCCGGGTGCGCATGCGCAGTAGTGAGCCCATATGTGCATGCGCAGTAGTGAACCCGAATGCGCATCCACAGTAGTGAACCCGAATGCGCATGTACAATCATGGGCCCGTGTGCGCATGCGCAGTAGTGACCCCTAGTGCGCATGCGCAGTAGCGACCCCGAGCCCGCATCCGCAGTACTGAGCCCGAGTGCGCATGTGCAGTAGTGACCCCGAGTACGCATGCGCAGTAGTGAGCCCGTGTGCGCATGCGAAGTAGTGCGCCCGTGTGCGCATGCGAAGTAGTGCGCCCTTGTGCGCATGCGCAGAAGTGAGCTCGAGTGCGCATGCGCAGTAGTGAGTCCGAGTGCGCATGAGCAGTAGTGAGCCCGAGTGCGCGTGCGCAGTAGTGGCCCCGAGTGCGCATGCGCAGTAGTGACCCCGATTGCGCATGAGCAGTAGTGAACCCGAGTGCGCATGCGCAGTAGTGAGCACGTGTGCGCATGCGCAGTAGTGAGCCCGAGTGCGCATCTGCAGTAGCGTGCCCGAGTGCGCATGCGCGGTAGTGAGCCCGAGTGCGCATCCACAGTAGTGAACCCGAATGCGCATGTACAATCATGGGCCCGTGTGCGCATGCGCAGTAGTGACCCCGAGTGCGCATGCGCAGTAGTGAGCCCGTGTGCGCATGAGCAGTACTGAAACCGATTGCGCATGCGCAGTAGTGAGCCCGTGTGCGCATGAGCAGTACTGAAACCGATTGCGCATCCGCAGTAGTGAGTCCGAGTTCGCATGAGCAGTAGTGAGTCCGAGATCGCATGAGCAGTAATGACCCCGCGTGCGCATGCGCAGTACTGAGCCCGGGTGCGCATGCGCAGTAGTGAGCCCATATGTGCATGCGCAGTAGTGAACCCGAATGCGCATCCACAGTAGTGAACCCGAATGCGCATGTACAATCATGGGCCCGTGTGCGCATGCGCAGTAGTGACCCCTAGTGCGCATGCGCAGTAGCGACCCCGAGCCCGCATCCGCAGTACTGAGCCCGAGTGCGCATGTGCAGTAGTGACCCCGAGTACGCATGCGCAGTAGTGAGCCCGTGTGCGCATGCGAAGTAGTGCGCCCGTGTGCGCATGCGCAGAAGTGAGCTCGAGTGCGCATGCGCAGAAGTGAGCTCGAGTGCGCATGCGCAGTAGTGAGTCCGAGTGCGCATGAGCAGTAGTGAGCCTGAGTGCGCGTGCGCAGTAGTGGCCCGAGTGCGCATGCGCAGTAGTGACCGCGATTGCGCATGAGCAGTAGTGAACCCGAGTGCGCATGCGCAGTAGCGAGCCCGAGCGCGCATGAGCAGTAGTGAGTCAGAGTGCGTATGAGCAGTAGTGACCCCGAGTACGCATGCGCATGAGTGAGCCCGTGTGCGCATGCGAAGTAGTGCGCCCTTGTGCGCATGCGCAGAAGTGAGCTCGAGTACGCATGCGCAGTAGTGAGTCCGAGTGCGCATGAGCAGTAGTGAGCCCGAGTGCGCGTGCGCAGTAGTGGCCCCGAGTGCGCATGCGCAGTAGTGACCCCGATTGCGCATGAGCAGTAGTGAACCCGAGTGCGCATGCGCAGTAGTGAGCACGTGTGCGCATGCGCAGTAGTGAGCCCGAGTGCGCATCTGCAGTAGCGTGCCCGAGTGCGCATGCGCGGTAGTGAGCCCGAGTGCGCATCCACAGTAGTGAACCCGAATGCGCATGTACAATCATGGGCCCGTGTGCGCATGCGCAGTAGTGACCCCGAGTGCGCATGCGCAGTAGCGACCCCGAGCGCGCATCTGAAGTACTTAGCCCGAGTGCGCATGTACAGTAGTGACCCCGAGTGCGCATGCGCAGTAGTGAGCTTCAGCGCGCATCTGCAATAGTGAGCCCGAGTGCGCATCCGCAATAGTGAGCCCGATTGCGCATCCGCAGTAGTGAGTCCGAGTTCGCATGCACAGTAGTGACCCCGATTGCGCATGAGCAGTAGTGAACCCGAGTGCGCATGCGCAGTAGTGAGCACGTGTGCGCATGCGCAGTAGTGAGCCCGAGTGCGCATCTGCAGTAGCGTGCCCGAGTGCGCATGCGCGGTAGTGAGCCCGAGTGCGCATCCACAGTAGTGAACCCGAATGCGCATGTACAATCATGGGCCCGTGCGCGCATCCGCAGTAGTGAGACCGATTGCGCATGCGCAGTAGGGAGCCCGATTGCGCATCCGCAGTAGTGAGACCGATTGCGCATGCGCAATAGTGAGACCGATTGCGCATCCGCAGTAGTGAGTCCGAGATCGCATGAGCAGTAATGAGTCCGAGTGCGCATGAGCAGTAGTGAATACGAGTACGCATGAGCAGTAGTGGCCCCGAGTGCGTATGCACTGCAGTGAGCCCGAGTGCGCATGCACAGTAGTGAGTCCGTGTGCGCATGCGCAGTAGTGCGCTCGTGTGCGCATGCGCAGAAGTGAGCTCGAGTGCACATGTGCAGGTCTGAGCCGGTGTGCCCATGATCAGTAGCGACCCCGAGCGCGCATACGCAGTAGTGAGCCTGAGTGCGCATGAGCAGTAGTGACCCCGACTGCGCATCCGCAGTAGTGAGTCCGATTGCGCATATGTAGTAGTGAGTCCGAGTGCGCATGAGCAGTAGTGACCCCGAGTGCGCATGCGCAGAAGTGAGATCGAGTGCGATAGTGCAGGTCTGAGGCGGTGTGCGCATGCGCAGTAGTGAGCCCGAGTACGCACGCGCAGTAGTGAGTCCGAGTGCGCATGAGCAGTAGGACCCCGACTGCGCATGCGCAGTAGTGAGCCCGATTGCGCATCCGCAGTAGTGAGTTCGTGTGCGCATGAGCAGTAGTGAGTCCAACCGAGCATCCGCAGTAGTGAGCCCGGGTGCGCATGCACAGTAGTGAGAACGAGTGCGCATGCGCAGTAGTGACCCCGAATGCGCATGCCCAGCAGTGAACCAGTCTGCGCATCTGCAGTGGTGACCGCAAACGCGCATGCGCAGTACCAATACCGAGCGCGCATGCGCAGTAGTAAGCCTGTGTGCGCATGCGCAGTAGTGAGCGCGACCTCTCATCCACAGTAGTGAGAACGAGTGCACATGCGCAGTAGTGACCCCGAGTGCGCATGCGCAGAAGTGAGCTCGAGTGCGCATGTGCTGGACTGAGCCGGACCGGGCATGCGCAGTAGCGACCCCGGGCGCGCATGCGCAGTAGTGACCCCGAGTGTGCATGCGCAGTAGTGAGCCCGTGTGCGCATACGCAGTAGTGCACCAGTGTGCGCACGCGCAGAAGTGACCCCGAGTGCGCATGCGCAGTAGTGAGCCCGATTGCGCATCCGCAGTAGTGAGACCGATTGTGCATGCGCAATAGTAAGCCCGATTGCGCATCCGCAGTAGTGAGTCCGAGTGCGCAAGAGCAGTAGTGACCCGGAGTGCGCATGAGCAGTAGTGACCCCGAGTGCGCATGCGCAGTAGTGAGCCCGTGTGCCCATGCGCAGTAGTGAGCCCGAGTGCGCATGGGCTGTAGTGAGCCCGTGTGCCCATGGACAGTAGTGAGCCCGTGTGCGCATGCGCCGTAGTAAGCCCGAGTGCGCATCCGCAGTAGTGAGTCCGAGTGCGCATGAGCGGTAGTGACCCCGAGTGCGCATGCACAGTAGTGAGCCTGTGTGCGCACGCGCAGTAGTGGGCCCGTGTGCGCATGCGCACTAGTGAGCCCGAGTGCGCATGAGCAGTAGTGAATCCGAGTGCGCATGACCAGTCGTGACCACGATTGCACATGCACAGTAGTGACCGCGACCGCGCGTCCGCAGTTGTGAGCCTGAGTGCGCATGCGCAGTAGTGAGACCGATTGCGCATCCGCAGTAGTGAGTCCGAGATCGCATGAGCAGTAATGAGTCCGAGTGGGCATGAGCAGTAGTGAATACGAGTACGCATGAGCAGTAGTGGCCCCGAGTGCGTATGCACTGCAGTGAGCCCGAGTGCGCATGCACAGTAGTGAGTGCGTGTGCGCATGCGCAATAGTGCGCTCGTGTGCGCATGCGCAGAAGTGAGCTCGAGTGCGCATGCGCAGTAGCGACCCCGAGCGCGCATGCGCCATAGTGATCCCGAGTGCGCATGTGCAGTAGTGAGTCGGAGCACGTATGAGCAGTAGTGACCCCGAGTGCACATGCGCAGTAGTGAGCCCGTGTGCCCATGCGCAGTAGTGAGCCCGAGTGCGCATCGGCAGTAGTGTGCCCGATTGCGCATGGGCAATAGTGAGCCCGCTTGCGCATCCGCAGTAGTGGGTCCGAATGCGCATGAGCGGTAGTGACCCCGAGTGCCCATGCACAGTAGCGAGGCCGAGTGCGCATGCGCAGTGGGGAGCCCGATTGCGCATCCGCAGTAGTGAGTCCGCGATCGCATGAGCAGTATTGAGTCCGAGTGCGCATGAGCAGTAGTGAATACGACTACGCATGAGCAGTAGTGACCCCGAGTGCGTATGCAAAGTAGTGAGCCCGAGTGCGCATGCACAGTAGTGAGCCCGTGTGCGCATGAGCAGTAGTGGGTCCGAGTGCGCATGGGCAGTAGTGACCCCGAGTGCGCATGCGCAGTAGTGAGCCCGAGTGCGCATGCGCAGTAGTGAGCCCGATTGCGCATGCGCAGTAGTGAGCCTGAGTGCGCATGAGCAGTAGTGTTTCCGAGTGCGCATCCGCAGTAGTGAGTCCGAGTGCGCATGAGCAGTAGTGACCCCGAGTGCGCATGCGCAGTAGTGCACCAGTGTGCGCACGCGCAGAAGTGACCCCGAGTGCGCATGCGCAGTAGTGAGCCCGATTGCGCATCCGCAGTAGTGAGACCGATTGCGCATGCGCAATAGTAAGCCCGATTGCGCATCCGCAGTAGTGAGTCCGAGTGCGCAAGAGCAGTAGTGACCCGGAGTGCTCATGAGCAGTAGTGACCCCGAGTGCGCATGCGCAGTAGTGAGCCCGTGTGCCCATGCGCAGTAGTGAGCCCGAGTGCGCATGGGCTGTAGTGAGCCCGTGTGCCCATGGACAGTAGTGAGCCCGTGTGCGCATGCGCCCTAGTAAGCCCGAGTGCGCATCCGCAGTAGTGAGTCCGAGTGCGCATGAGCGGTAGTGACCCCGAGTGCGCATGCACAGTAGTGAGCCTGTGTGCGCATGTGCAGTAGTGGGCCCGTGTGCCCATGCGCAGTAGTGAGCCTGAGTGCGCATGACCAGTAGTGAGTCGGAGTGCGTATGAGCAGTAGTGACCCCGAGTGCGCATGCGCAGTAGTGAGCCCGTGTGCCCATGCGCAGTAGTGAGCCCGAGTGCGCATGAGCAGTAGTGACCCCGGGTGCGCATGCACAGTAGTGAGCCCGTGTGCGCATACGCAGTAGTGCACCAGTGTGCGCACGCGCAGAAGTGACCCCGAGTGCGCATGCGCAGTAGCGAGCCCGATTGCGCATCCGCAGTAGTGAGACCGATTGCGCATGCGCAATAGTAAGCCCGATTGCGCATCCGCAGTAGTGAGTCCGAGTGCGCAAGAGCAGTAGTGACCCGGAGTGCGCATCCGCAGTAGTGAGTCCGAGTGCGCATGAGCAGTAGTGACCCCGAGTGCGCATGCGCAGTAGTGCACCAGTGTGCGCACGCGCAGAAGTGACCCCGAGTGCGCATGCGCAGTAGTGAGCCCGATTGCGCATCCGCAGTAGTGAGACCGATTGCGCATGCGCAATAGTAAGCCCGATTGCGCATCCGCAGTAGTGAGTCCGAGTGCGCAAGAGCAGTAGTGACCCGGAGTGCTCATGAGCAGTAGTGACCCCGAGTGCGCATGCGCAGTAGTGAGCCCGTGTGCCCATGCGCAGTAGTGAGCCCGAGTGCGCATGGGCTGTAGTGAGCCCGTGTGCCCATGGACAGTAGTGAGCCCGTGTGCGCATGCGCCCTAGTAAGCCCGAGTGCGCATCCGCAGTAGTGAGTCCGAGTGCGCATGAGCGGTAGTGACCCCGAGTGCGCATGCACAGTAGTGAGCCTGTGTGCGCATGTGCAGTAGTGGGCCCGTGTGCCCATGCGCAGTAGTGAGCCTGAGTGCGCATGACCAGTAGTGAGTCGGAGTGCGTATGAGCAGTAGTGACCCCGAGTGCGCATGCGCAGTAGTGAGCCCGTGTGCCCATGCGCAGTAGTGAGCCCGAGTGCGCATGAGCAGTAGTGACCCCGGGTGCGCATGCACAGTAGTGAGCCCGTGTGCGCATACGCAGTAGTGCACCAGTGTGCGCACGCGCAGAAGTGACCCCGAGTGCGCATGCGCAGTAGCGAGCCCGATTGCGCATCCGCAGTAGTGAGACCGATTGCGCATGCGCAATAGTAAGCCCGATTGCGCATCCGCAGTAGTGAGTCCGAGTGCGCAAGAGCAGTAGTGACCCGGAGTGCGCATGAGCAGTAGTGACCCCGAGTGCGCATGCGCAGTAGTGAGCCCGTGTGCCCATGCGCAGTAGTGAGCCCGAGTGCGCATGGGCTGTAGTGAGCCCGTGTGCCCATGGACAGTAGTGAGCCCGTGTGCGCATGCGCCGTAGTAAGCCCGAGTGCGCATCCGCAGTAGTGAGTCCGAGCGCGCATGCGCAGTAGTGAGCCGGAGTGCGCATGAGCAGTAGCGACCCCGAGTGCGCGTGCGCAGTGGTGACCCCGAGTGCGCATCCGCAGTAGTGAGACCGATTGCGCATGCGCAATAGTGAGCCCGATTGCGCATCCGCAGTAGTGAGAACGAGTGCGCATGAGCAGTAGCGACCCCGAGTGCGCATGCGCAGTAGTGACCCCGAGTGTGCATGCGCAGTAGTGAGCCCGATTGCGCATCCGCAGTAGTGAGACCGATTGCGCATACGCAGTAGTGCACCAGTGTGCGCACGCGCAGAAGTGACCCCGAGTGCGCATGCGCAGTAGTGAGCCCGATTGCGCATCCGCAGTAGTGAGACCGATTGCGCATGCGCAATAGTAAGCCCGATTGCGCATCCGCAGTAGTGAGTCCGAGTGCGCAAGAGCAGTATTGACCTGGAGTGCGCATGCACGGTAGTGATCCCGTGCGCGCATCCGCAGTAGTGAGACCGATTGTGCATGCGCAGTAGGGAGCCCGATTGCGCATCCGCAGTAGTGAGTCCGAGATCGCATGAGCAGTAGTGAATACGAGTACGCATGAACAGTAGCGACCCCGAGCGCGCATGCGCAGTAGTGAACCCGAGTGCGCATGAGCAGTAGTGAGTCGGAGTGCGTATGAGCAGTAGTGACCTCGAGTGCGCATGCGCAGTAGTGAGCCCGAGTGCGCATCTGCAGTAGAGACCCCGAGTGCGCATGCGCAGTAGTGAGCCTGATTGCGCATCCGCAGTAGTGAGACCGATTGCGCATGCGCAGTAGTGAGCCCCATTGCGCATCTGCAGTAGTGAGTCCGAGTGCGCATGAGCAGTAGTGACCCCGAGTGCGCATGCACAGTAGCGAGCCCGTGTGCGCACGAGCAGTAGTGAGCCTGACCGCGCATCCGCAGTAGTGAGACCGATTGCGCATGCGCAGTAGTGAGCCCCATTGCGCATCTGCAGTAGTGAGTCCGAGTGCGCATGAGCAGTAGTGACCCCGAGTGCGCATGCACAGTAGCGAGCCCGTGTGCGCATGCGCAGTAGTGAACCAGTCTGCGCATCTGCAGTGGTGCCCCAAACGCGCATGCGCAGTACCAATACCGAGCGCGCATGCGCAGTAGTAAGCCTGTGTGCGCATGCGCAGTAGTGAGCGCGACCTCTCATCCACAGTAGTGAGAACGAGTGCGCATGCGCAGTAGTGACCCCGAGTGCGCATGCGCAGAAGTGAGCTCGAGTGCGCATGTGCTGGACTGAGCCGGACCGGGCATGCGCAGTAGCGACCCCGGGCGCGCATGCGCAGTAGTGAGCCGGAGTGCGCATGAGCAGTAGCGACCCCGAGTGCGCGTGCGCAGTGGTGACCCCGAGTGCGCATCCGCAGTAGTGAGACCGATTGCGCATGCGCAATAGTGAGCCCGATTGCGCATCCGCAGTAGTGAGAACGAGTGCGCATGAGCAGTAGCGACCCCGAGTGCGCATGCGCAGTAGTGACCCCGAGTGTGCATGCGCAGTAGTGAGCCCGATTGCGCATCCGCAGTAGTGAGACCGATTGCGCATACGCAGTAGTGCACCAGTGTGCGCACGCGCAGAAGTGACCCCGAGTGCGCATGCGCAGTAGTGAGCCCGATTGCGCATGCGCAGTAGTGAGCCCGATTGCGCATCCGCAGTAGTGAGACCGATTGCGCATGCGCAATAGTAAGCTCGAGTGCGCATGCGCAGTAGTGAGTCCGAGTGCGCATGAGCAGTAGTGTGCCCGAGTGCGCGTGCACAGTATGGGCCCGAGTGCGCATGCGCAGTAGTGACCGCGATTGCGCATGACCAGTAGTGAACCCGAGTGCGCATGCGCAGTAGCGAGCCCGAGCGCGCATGAGCAGTAGTGAGTCAGAGTGCGTATGAGCAGTAGTGACCTCGAGTGCGCATGCGCAGTAGTGAGCCCGGGTGCCCATGCGCAGTAGCGAGCCTGACCGCGCATCCGCAGTAGTGAGACCGATTGCGCATGCGCAGTAGTGAGCCCCATTGCGCATCTGCAGTAGTGAGTCCGAGTGCGCATGAGCAGTAGTGACCCCGAGTGCGCATGCACAGTAGCGAGCCCGTGTGCGCATGCGCAGTAGTGAACCAGTCTGCGCATCTGCAGTGGTGACCCCAAACGCGCATGCGCAGTACCAATACCGAGCGCGCATGCGCAGTAGTAAGCCTGTGTGCGCATGCGCAGTAGTGAGCGCGACCTCTCATCCACAGTAGTGAGAACGAGTGCGCATGCGCAGTAGTGACCCCGAGTGCGCATGCGCAGAAGTGAGCTCGAGTGCGCATGTGCTGGACTGAGCCGGACCGGGCATGCGCAGTAGCGACCCCGGGCGCGTATGCGCAGTAGTGAGCCGGAGTGCGCATGAGCAGTAGCGACCCCGAGTGCGCGTGCGCAGTGGTGACCCCGAGTGCGCATCCGCAGTAGTGAGACCGATTGCGCATGCGCAATAGTGAGCCCGATTGCGCATCCGCAGTAGTGAGAACGAGTGCGCATGAGCAGTAGCGACCCCGAGTGTGCATGCGCAGTAGTGAGCCCGATTGCGCATCCGCAGTAGTGAGACCGATTGCGCATACGCAGTAGTGCACCAGTGTGCGCACGCGCAGAAGTGACCCCGAGTGCGCATGCGCAGTAGTGAGCCCGATTGCGCATGCGCAGTAGTGAGCCCGATTGCGCATCCGCAGTAGTGAGACCGATTGCGCATGCGCAATAGTAAGCTCGAGTGCGCATGCGCAGTAGTGAGTCCGAGTGCGCATGAGCAGTAGTGAGCCCGAGTGCACGTGCACAGTATGGGCCCGAGTGCGCATGCGCAGTAGTGACCGCGATTGCGCATGAGCAGTAGTGAACCCGAGTGCGCATGCGCAGTAGCGAGCCCGAGCGCGCATGAGCAGTAGTGAGTCAGAGTGCGTATGAGCAGTAGTGACACCGAGGGCGCATGCACAGTAGTGAGCCCGTGTACACATGCGCAGTAGCGACCCCGAGTGCGCATGCGCAGTAGTGAGCCCGTGTGCGCATGAGCAGTACTGAAACCGATTGCGCATCCGCAGTAGTGAGTCCGAGTTCGCATGAGCAGTAGTGAGTCCGAGATCGCATGAGCAGTAATGACCCCGCGTGCGCATGCGCAGTAGTGAGCCCGTGTGCCCATGCGCAGTAGTGAGTCCGAGTGCGCATCTGCAGTAGCGTGCCCGAGTGCGCATGCGCAGTAGTGAGCCCGAGTGCGCATCCACAGTAGTGAACCCGAATGGGCATTTACAATCATGGGCCCGTGTGCGCATGCGCAGTAGTGACCCCAGTGCGCATGCGCAGTAGTGAACCCGTGTGCGCATGCGCTGTAGTGAGCCCGAGCGCGCATCCGCAGTAGTGAGCCCGGGAGCGCATGCGCAGTAGTGAGCCCATATGTGCATGCGCAGTAGTGAACCCGAATGCGCATCCACAGTAGTGAACCCGAATGCGCATGTACAATCATGGGCCCGCGTGCGCATGCGCAGTAGTGACCCCGAGTGCGCATGCGCAGTAGTGAGCACGTGTGCGCATGCGCAGTAGTGAGCCCGAGTGCGCATCTGCAGTAGCGTGCCCGAGTGCGCATGCGCGGTAGTGAGCCCGAGTGCGCATCCACAGTAGTGAACCCGAATGCGCATGTACAATCATGGGCCCGTGTGCGCATGCGCAGTAGTGACCCCGAGTGCGCATGCGCAGTAGCGACCCCGAGCCCGCATCCGAAGTACTTAGCCCGAGTGCGCATGTACAGTAGTGACCCCGAGTGCGCATGCGCAGTAGTGAGCTTCAGCGCGCATCTGCAATAGTGAGCCCGAGTGCGCATCCGCAATAGTGAGCCCGATTGCGCATCCGCAGTAGTGAGTCCGAGTTCGCATGCACAGTAGTGAGCCCGATTGCGCATCCGCAGTAGTGACTCCGAGTGCGCATGAGCAGTAGTGACCCCGAGTGCGCATGCACAGTAGTGAGCCCGTGCGCGCATCCGCAGTAGTGGGACCGATTGCGCATGCGCAGTAGGGAGCCCGATTGCGCATCCGCAGTAGTGAGACCGATTGCGCATGCGCAATAGTGAGACCGATTGCGCATCCGCAGTAGTGAGTCCGAGATCGCATGAGCAGTAATGAGTCCGAGTGCGCATGAGCAGTAGTGAATACGAGTACGCATGAGCAGTAGTGGCCCCGAGTGCGTATGCACTGCAGTGAGCCCGAGTGCGCATGCACGGTAGTGAGTCCGTGTGCGCATGCGCAGTAGTGCGCTCGTGTGCGCATGCGCAGAAGTGAGCTCGAGTGCACATGTGCAGGTCTGAGCCGGTGTGCCCATGATCAGTAGCGACCCCGAGCGCGCATACGCAGTAGTGAGCCTGAGTGCGCATGAGCAGTAGTGAGACCGAGTGCGCATGAGCAGTAGTGAGCCCGAGTGCGCATGCAGAGTAGTGACCCGCAGTGCGCATGCGCAGTAGTGAGCCCGATTGCGCATCCGCAGTAGTGAGACCGATTGCGCATGCGCAATAGTAAGCCCGATTGTGCATCCGCAGTAGTGAGTCCGAGTGCGTATGCGCTGTAGTGACCCCACGTGCGCATGCGCAGTAGTGAGCTTCAGCGCGCATCCGCAATAGTGAGCCCGAGTGCGCATCCGCAGTAGTGAGTCCGAATGCGCATGAGCGGTAGTGACCCCGAGTGCCCATGCACAGTAGCGAGGCCGAGTGCGCATGCGCAGTGGGGAGCCCGATTGCGCATCCGCAGTAGTGAGTCCGCGATCGCATGAGCAGTATTGAGTCCGAGTGCGCATGAGCAGTAGTGAATACGACTATGCATGAGCAGTAGTGACCCCGAGTGCGTATGCACTGTAGTGAGCCCGAGTGCGCATGCACAGCATTGAGCCCGTATGCGCATGCGCACAGAGCGCCCGTGTGCGCATGCGCAAAAGTGAGCTCGAGTGCGCATGTGCAGGTCTGAGCCTGTGTGCGCATGACCAGTAGCGACGCCGAGCGCGCATGCGCAGTAGTGAGCCCGAGTGCGCATGAGCAGTAGTGAGTCGGAGTGCGTATGTGCAGTAGTGACCCCGAGTGCGCATGCGCAGTAGTGAGACCGATTGCGCATCCGCAGTAATGAGTCCGAGTGCGCATGACCAGTAGCGACGCCGAGCGCGCATGCGCAGTAGTGAGCCCGAGTGCGCATGAGCAGTAGTGAGTCGGAGTGCGTATGTGCAGTAGTGACCCCGAGTGCGCATGCGCAGTAGTGAGACCGATTGCGCATCCGCAGTAGTGAGACCGATTGCGCATGCGCAGTAGGGAGCCCGATTGCGCATCCGCAGTAGTGAAACCGATTGCGCATGCGCAATAGTGAGACCGATTGCGCATCCGCAGTAGTGAGACCGAGTGCGCATGAGCAGTAGCGACCGCGAGTGCGCATCCGCAGTAGTGAGACCGATTGCGCATGCGCAGTAGGGAGCCCGATTGCGCATCCGCAGTAGTGAGTCCGGGATCGCATGAGCAGTAATGAGTCCGAGTGCGCATGCGCAGTAGTGAGCCCGAGTGCGCATGCGCAGTAGTGAGCCCGATTGCGCATCCGCAGTAGTGACCCCGAGTGCGCATGCACAGTAGTGAGCCCGTGTGCGCATGCGCAGTAGTGCACCAGTGTGCGCATGCGCAGTAGTGAGCTTCAGCGCGCATCCGCAATAGTGAGCCCGAGTGCGCATCCGCAGTAGTGAGACCGATTGCGCATCCGCAGTAGTGAGTCCGAGATCGCATGAGCAGTAATGAGTCCGAGTGGGCATGAGCAGTAGTGAATACGAGTACGCATGAGCAGTAGTGGCCCCGAGTGCGTATGCACTGCAGTGAGCCCGAGTGCGCATGCACAGTAGTGAGTGCGTGTGCGCATGCGCAATAGTGCGCTCGTGTGCGCATGCGCAGAAGTGAGCTCGAGTGCGCATGCGCAGTAGCGACCCCGAGCGCGCATGCGCCATAGTGATCCCGAGTGCGCATGTGCAGTAGTGAGTCGGAGCACGTATGAGCAGTAGTGACCCCGAGTGCACATGCGCAGTAGTGAGCCCGTGTGCCCATGCGCAGTAGTGAGCCCGAGTGCGCATCGGCAGTAGTGTGCCCGATTGCGCATGGGCAATAGTGAGCCCGCTTGCGCATCCGCAGTAGTGGGTCCGAATGCGCATGAGCGGTAGTGACCCCGAGTGCCCATGCACAGTAGCGAGGCCGAGTGCGCATGCGCAGTGGGGAGCCCGATTGCGCATCCGCAGTAGTGAGTCCGCGATCGCATGAGCAGTATTGAGTCCGAGTGCGCATGAGCAGTAGTGAATACGACTATGCATGAGCAGTAGTGACCCCGAGTGCGTATGCACTGTAGTGAGCCCGAGTGCGCATGCACAGCAGTGAGCCCGTATGCGCATGCGCACAGAGCGCCCGTGTGCGCATGCGCAAAAGTGAGCTCGAGTGCGCATGTGCAGGTCTGAGCCTGTGTGCGCATGACCAGTAGCGACGCCGAGCGCGCATGCGCAGTAGTGAGCCCGAGTGCGCATGAGCAGTAGTGAGTCCGAGTGCGCATGACCAGTAGCGACGCCGAGCGCGCATGCGCAGTAGTGAGCCCGAGTGCGCATGAGCAGTAGTGAGTCGGAGTGCGTATGTGCAGTAGTGACCCCGAGTGCGCATGCGCAGTAGTGAGACCGATTGCGCATCCGCAGTAGTGAGACCGATTGCGCATGCGCAGTAGGGAGCCCGATTGCGCATCCGCAGTAGTGAAACCGATTGCGCATGCGCAATAGTGAGACCGATTGCGCATCCGCAGTAGTGAGACCGAGTGCGCATGAGCAGTAGCGACCGCGAGTGCGCATCCGCAGTAGTGAGACCGATTGCGCATGCGCAGTAGGGAGCCCGATTGCGCATCCGCAGTAGTGAGTCCGGGATCGCATGAGCAGTAATGAGTCCGAGTGCGCATGCGCAGTAGTGAGCCCGAGTGCGCATGCGCAGTAGTGAGCCCGATTGCGCATCCGCAGTAGTGACCCCGAGTGCGCATGCACAGTAGTGAGCCCGTGTGCGCATGCGCAGTAGTGCACCAGTGTGCGCATGCGCAGTAGTGAGCTTCAGCGCGCATCCGCAATAGTGAGCCCGAGTGCGCATCCGCAGTAGTGAGACCGATTGCGCATCCGCAGTAGTGAGTCCGAGATCGCATGAGCAGTAATGAGTCCGAGTGGGCATGAGCAGTAGTGAATACGAGTACGCATGAGCAGTAGTGGCCCCGAGTGCGTATGCACTGCAGTGAGCCCGAGTGCGCATGCACAGTAGTGAGTGCGTGTGCGCATGCGCAATAGTGCGCTCGTGTGCGCATGCGCAGAAGTGAGCTCGAGTGCGCATGCGCAGTAGCGACCCCGAGCGCGCATGCGCCATAGTGATCCCGAGTGCGCATGTGCAGTAGTGAGTCGGAGCACGTATGAGCAGTAGTGACCCCGAGTGCACATGCGCAGTAGTGAGCCCGTGTGCCCATGCGCAGTAGTGAGCCCGAGTGCGCATCGGCAGTAGTGTGCCCGATTGCGCATGGGCAATAGTGAGCCCGCTTGCGCATCCGCAGTAGTGGGTCCGAATGCGCATGAGCGGTAGTGACCCCGAGTGCCCATGCACAGTAGCGAGGCCGAGTGCGCATGCGCAGTGGGGAGCCCGATTGCGCATCCGCAGTAGTGAGTCCGCGATCGCATGAGCAGTATTGAGTCCGAGTGCGCATGAGCAGTAGTGAATACGACTATGCATGAGCAGTAGTGACCCCGAGTGCGTATGCACTGTAGTGAGCCCGAGTGCGCATGCACAGCAGTGAGCCCGTATGCGCATGCGCACAGAGCGCCCGTGTGCGCATGCGCAAAAGTGAGCTCGAGTGCGCATGTGCAGGTCTGAGCCTGTGTGCGCATGACCAGTAGCGACGCCGAGCGCGCATGCGCAGTAGTGAGCCCGAGTGCGCATGAGCAGTAGTGAGTCGGAGTGCGTATGTGCAGTAGTGACCCCGAGTGCGCATGCGCAGTAGTGAGACCGATTGCGCATCCGCAGTAGTGAGTCCGAGTGCGCATGACCAGTAGCGACGCCGAGCGCGCATGCGCAGTAGTGAGCCCGAGTGCGCATGAGCAGTAGTGAGTCGGAGTGCGTATGTGCAGTAGTGACCCCGAGTGCGCATGCGCAGTAGTGAGACCGATTGCGCATCCGCAGTAGTGAGACCGATTGCGCATGCGCAGTAGGGAGCCCGATTGCGCATCCGCAGTAGTGAAACCGATTGCGCATGCGCAATAGTGAGACCGATTGCGCATCCGCAGTAGTGAGACCGAGTGCGCATGAGCAGTAGCGACCGCGAGTGCGCATCCGCAGTAGTGAGACCGATTGCGCATGCGCAGTAGGGAGCCCGATTGCGCATCCGCAGTAGTGAGTCCGGGATCGCATGAGCAGTAATGAGTCCGAGTGCGCATGCGCAGTAGTGAGCCCGAGTGCGCATGCGCAGTAGTGAGCCCGATTGCGCATCCGCAGTAGTGACCCCGAGTGCGCATGCACAGTAGTGAGCCCGTGTGCGCATGCGCAGTAGTGCACCAGTGTGCGCATGCGCAGTAGTGAGCTTCAGCGCGCATCCGCAATAGTGAGCCCGAGTGCGCATCCGCAGTAGTGAGACCGATTGCGCATCCGCAGTAGTGAGTCCGAGATCGCATGAGCAGTAATGAGTCCGAGTGGGCATGAGCAGTAGTGAATACGAGTACGCATGAGCAGTAGTGGCCCCGAGTGCGTATGCACTGCAGTGAGCCCGAGTGCGCATGCACAGTAGTGAGTGCGTGTGCGCATGCGCAATAGTGCGCTCGTGTGCGCATGCGCAGAAGTGAGCTCGAGTGCGCATGCGCAGTAGCGACCCCGAGCGCGCATGCGCCATAGTGATCCCGAGTGCGCATGTGCAGTAGTGAGTCGGAGCACGTATGAGCAGTAGTGACCCCGAGTGCACATGCGCAGTAGTGAGCCTGAGTGCGCATCCGCAGTAGTGTGCCCGCGCGCGCATGCGCACTAGTGAGCCCGAGTGCGCATGAGCAGTAGTGAATCCGAGTGCGCATGACCAGTCGTGACCACGATTGCACATGCACAGTAGTGACCCCGACCGCGCGTCCGCAGTTGTGAGCCTGAGTGCGCATGCGCAGTAGTGACCCCGAGTGCGCATGCGCAGTAGTGAGCCCGATTGCGCATCCGCAGTTGTGAGTCCGAGTGCGCATGAGCAGTAGTGACCCCGAGTGCGCTTGAGCAGTAGTGAGTCGGATTGCGTATGAACAGTACTGACCCCGAGTGCGCATGCGCAGTAGTGAGCCCGATTGCGCATCCGCAAAGGAGAGCCCGATTGCGCATCCGCAGTAGTGAGTCCGAGTGCGCATGAGCAGTAGTGACCCCGGGTGCGCATGCACAGTAGTGAGCCCGTGTGCGCATACGCAGTAGTGCACCAGTGTGCGCACGCGCAGAAGTGACCCCGAGTGCGCATGCGCAGTAGTGAGCCCGATTGCGCATCCGCAGTAGTGAGACCGATTGCGCATGCGCAATAGTAAGCCCGATTGCGCATCCGCAGTAGTGAGTCCGAGTGCGCAAGAGCAGTAGTGACCCGGAGTGCGCATGCACGGTAGTGAGCCGGTGCGCGCATCCGCAGTAGTGAGACCGATTGTGCATGCGCAGTAGGGAGCCCGGTTGCGCATCCGCAGTAGTGAGTCCGAGATCGCATGAGCAGTAGTGAATACGAGTACGCATGACCAGTAGCGACCCCGAGCGCGCATGCGCAGTAGTGAGCCCGAGTGCGCATGAGCAGTAGTGAGTCGGAGTGCGTATGAGCAGTAGTGACCTCGAGTGCGCATGCGCAGTAGTGAGCCCGATTGCGCATCCGCAGTAGTGACCCCGAGTGCGCATGCACAGTAGTGAGCCCGTGTGCGCATGCGCAGTAGTGCACCAGTGTGCGCATGCGCAGGAGTGAGCTCGAGTGCGATAGTGCAGGTCTGAGGCGGTGTGCGCATGCGCAGTAGTGAGCCCGAGTACGCACGCGCAGTAGTGAGCCCGATTGCGCATCCGCAGTAGTGGGCTCGAGCGCGCATCCGCAGTAGTGAGTTCGTGTGCGCATGAGCAGTAGTGAGTCCAACCGAGCATCCGCAGTAGTGAGCTCGAGTGCGCATGTGCAGGTCTGAGCCGGTGTGCGCATGCGCAGTAGCGACCCCGAGCGCCCATGCGGAGTAGTGAGCCCGAGTGCGCATGAGCAGTAGTGAGTCCGAGTGCGCATGAGCAGTAGGACCCCGACTGCGCATGCGCAGTAGTGAGCCCGATTGCGCATCCGCAGTAGTGAGTCCGAGTGCGCATGAGCAGTAGTGACCCCGAGTGCGCATCTGCAGTAGCGAGCCCGAGTGCGAATCCGCAGTAGTGAGCCCGAGTGCGAATGAGCACTAGTGAGTCCGAGTGCGCATGAGCAGCAGTGACCCCGACTGCGCATGCGCAGTAGTGCGACCGTGTGGGCATGCGCAGTAGTGAGCCTGACCGCGCATGCGCAGAAGTGAGACCGACTGCGCATGAGCAGTAGTGACCCCGACTGCGCATCCGCAGTAGTGAGTCCGATTGCGCATATGTAGTAGTGAGTCCGAGTGCGCATGAGCAGTAGTGACCCCGAGTGCGCATGCGCAGAAGTGAGATCGAGTGCGATAGTGCAGGTCTGAGGCGGTGTGCGCATGCGCAGTAGTGAGCCCGAGTACGCACGCGCAGTAGTGAGTCCGAGTGCGCATGAGCAGTAGGACCCCGACTGCGCATGCGCAGTAGTGAGCCCGATTGCGCATCCGCAGTAGTGAGTTCGTGTGCGCATGAGCAGTAGTGAGTCCAACCGAGCATCCGCAGTAGTGAGCCCGGGTGCGCATGCACAGTAGTGAGAACGAGTGCGCATGCGCAGTAGTGACCCCGAATGCGCATGCCCAGCAGTGAACCAGTCTGCGCATCTGCTGTGGTGACCCCAAACGCGCATGCGCAGTACCAATACCGAGCGCGCATGCGCAGTAGTAAGCCTGTGTGCGCATGCGCAGTAGTGAGCGCGACCTCTCATCCACAGTAGTGAGAACGAGTGCACATGCGCAGAAGTGACCCCGAGTGCGCATGCGCAGTAGTGAGCCCGATTGCGCATCCGCAGTAGTGAGACCGATTGTGCATGCGCAGTAGGGAGCCCGGTTGCGCATGCACAGTAGTGAGCCCGTGTGCGCATACGCAGTAGTGCGACCGTGTGCGCACGCGCAGAAGTGACACCGAGTGCGCATGCGCAGTAGTGAGCCCGATTGCGCATCCGCAGTAGTGAGACCGATTGCGCATGCGCAATAGTAAGCCCGATTGCGCATCCGCAGTAGTGAGTCCGAGTGCGCAAGAGCAGTAGTGACCCGGAGTGCGCATGAGCAGTAGTGACCCCGAGTGCGAATGCGCAGTAGTGAGCCCGTGTGCCCATGCGCAGTAGTGAGCCCGAGTGCGCATGGGCTGTAGTGAGCCCGTGTGCCCATGGACAGTAGTGAGCCCGTGTGCGCATGCGCCGTAGTAAGCCCGAGTGCGCATCCGCAGTAGTGAGTCCGAGTGCGCATGAGCGGTAGTGACCCCGAGTGCGCATGCACAGTAGTGAGCCTGTGTGCGCACGCGCAGTAGTGGGCCCGTGTGCGCATGCGCACTAGTGAGCCCGAGTGCGCATGAGCAGTAGTGAATCCGAGTGCGCATGACCAGTCGTGACCACGATTGCACATGCACAGTAGTGACCGCGACCGCGCGTCCGCAGTTGTGAGCCTGAGTGCGCATGCGCAGTAGTGACCCCGAGTGCGCATGCGCAGTAGTGAGCCCGATTGCGCATCCGCAAAGGTGAGCCCGATTGCGCATCCGCAGTAGTGAGTCCGAGTGCGCATGAGCAGTAGTGACCCCGGGTGCGCATGCACAGTAGTGAGCCCGTGTGCGCATACGCAGTAGTGCACCAGTGTGCGCACGCGCAGAAGTGACCCCGAGTGCGCATTCGCAGAAGTGAGCTGGAGTGCGCATGTGCTGGACTGAGCCGGACCGGGCATGCGCAGTAGCGACCCCGGGCGCGCATGCGCAGTAGTGAGCCGGAGTGCGCATGAGCAGTAGCGACCCCGAGTGCGCGTGCGCAGTAGTGAGCCCGATTGCGCATCCGCAGTAGTGAGCCCGAGTGCGAATGAGTACTAGTGAGTCCGAGTGCGCATGAGCAGCAGTGACCCCGACTGCGCATGCGCAGTAGTGCGACCGTGTGGGCATGCGCAGTAGTGCGACCGTGTGGGCATGCGCAGTAGTGAGCCTGACCGCGCATGCGCAGTAGTGAGACCGACTGCGCATGAGCAGTAGTGACCCCGACTGCGCATCCGCAGTAGTGAGTCCGATTGCGCATATGTAGTAGTGAGTCCGAGTGCGCATGAGCAGTAGTGACCCCGAGTGCGCATGCGCAGAAGTGAGATCGAGTGCTATAGTGCAGGTCTGAGGCGGTGTGCGCATGCGCAGTAGTGAGCCCGAGTACGCACGCGCAGTAGTGAGCCCGATTGCGCATCCGCAGTAGTGGGCCCGAGCGCGCATCCGCAGTAGTGAGTTCGTGTGCGCATGAGCAGTAGTGAGTCCAACCGAGCATCCGCAGTAGTGAGCCCGAGTGCGCATGCACAGTAGTGAGAACGAGTGCGCATGCGCAGTAGTGACCCCGAATGCGCATGCCCAGCAGTGAACCAGTCTGCGCATCTGCAGTGGTGACCCCAAACGCGCATGCGCAGTACCAATACCGAGCGCGCATGCGCAGTAGTAAGCCTGTGTGCGCATGCGCAGTAGTGAGCGCGACCTCTCATGCACAGTAGTGAGAACGAGTGCGCATGCGCAGTAGTGACCCCGAGTGCGCATGCGCAGAAGTGAGCTCGAGTGCGCATGTGCTGGACTGAGCCGGACCGGGCATGCGCAGTAGCGACCCCGGGCGCGCATGCGCAGTAGTGAGCCGGAGTGCGCATGAGCAGTAGCGACCCCGAGTGCGCGTGCGCAGTGGTGACCCCGAGTGCGCATCCGCAGTAGTGAGACCGATTGCGCATGCGCAATAGTGAGCCCGATTGCGCATCCGCAGTAGTGAGAACGAGTGCGCATGAGCAGTAGCGACCCCGAGTGCGCATGCGCAGTAGTGACCCCGAGTGTGCATGCGCAGTAGTGAGCCCGATTGCGCATCCGCAGTAGTGAGACCGATTGCGCATACGCAGTAGTGCACCAGTGTGCGCACGCGCAGAAGTGACCCCGAGTGCGCATGCGCAGTAGTGAGCCCGATTGCGCATCCGCAGTAGTGAGACCGATTGCGCATGCGCAATAGTTAGCCCGATTGCGCATCCGCAGTAGTGAGTCCGAGTGCGCAAGAGCAGTAGTGACCCGGAGTGCGCATGCACGGTAGTGAGCCCGTGCGCGCATCCGCAGTAGTGAGACCGATTGTGCATGCGCAGTAGGGAGCCCGATTGCGCATCCGCAGTAGTGAGTCCGAGATCGCATGAGCAGTAGTGAATACGAGTACGCATGAACAGTAGCGACCCCGAGCGCGCATGCGCAGTAGTGAACCCGAGTGCGCATGAGCAGTAGTGAGTCGGAGTGCGTATGAGCAGTAGTGACCTCGAGTGCGCATGCGCAGTAGTGAGCCCGAGTGCGCATCTGCAGTAGAGACCCCGAGTGCGCATGCGCAGTAGTGAGCCTGATTGCGCATCCGCAGTAGTGAGACCGATTGCGCATGCGCAGTAGTGAGCCCCATTGCGCATCTGCAGTAGTGAGTCCGAGTGCGCATGAGCAGTAGTGACCCCGAGTGCGCATGCACAGTAGCGAGCCCGTGTGCGCACGAGCAGTAGTGAGTCGGAGTGCGTATGAGCAGTAGTGACCTCGAGTGCGCATGCGCAGTAGTGAGCCCGGGTGCCCATGCGCAGTAGTGAGCCTGACCGCGCATCCGCAGTAGTGAGACCGATTGCGCATGCGCAGTAGTGAGCCCCATTGCGCATCTGCAGTAGTGAGTCCGAGTGCGCATGAGCAGTAGTGACCCCGAGTGCGCATGCACAGTAGCGAGCCCGTGTGCGCATGCGCAGTAGTGAACCAGTCTGCGCATCTGCAGTGGTGCCCCAAACGCGCATGCGCAGTACCAATACCGAGCGCGCATGCGCAGTAGTAAGCCTGTGTGCGCATGCGCAGTAGTGAGCGCGACCTCTCATCCACAGTACTGAGAACGAGTGCGCATGCGCAGTAGTGACCCCGAGTGCGCATGCGCAGTAGTGACCCCGAGTGCGCATGCGCAGAAGTGAGCTCGAGTGCGCATGTGCTGGACTGAGCCGGACCGGGCATGCGCAGTAGCGACCCCGGGCGCGCATGCGCAGTAGTGAGCCGGAGTGCGCATGAGCAGTAGCGACCCCGAGTGCGCGTGCGCAGTGGTGACCCCGAGTGCGCATCCGCAGTAGTGAGACCGATTGCGCATGCGCAATAGTGAGCCCGATTGCGCATCCGCAGTAGTGCACCAGTGTGCGCACGCGCAGAAGTGACCCCGAGTGCGCATGCGCAGTAGTGAGCCCGATTGCGCATGCGCAGTAGTGAGCCCGATTGCGCATCCGCAGTAGTGAGACCGATTGCGCATGCGCAATAGTAAGCTCGAGTGCGCATGCGCAGTAGTGAGTCCGAGTGCGCATGAGCAGTAGTGAGCCCGAGTGCGCGTGCACAGTATGGGCCCGAGTGCGCATGCGCAGTAGTGACCGCGATTGCGCATGACCAGTAGTGAACCCGAGTGCGCATGCGCAGTAGCGAGCCCGAGCGCGCATGAGCAGTAGTGAGTCAGAGTGCGTATGAGCAGTAGTGACCTCGAGTGCGCATGCGCAGTAGTGAGCCCGGGTGCCCATGCGCAGTAGCGAGCCTGACCGCGCATCCGCAGTAGTGAGACCGATTGCGCATGCGCAGTAGTGAGCCCCATTGCGCATCTGCAGTAGTGAGTCCGAGTGCGCATGAGCAGTAGTGACCCCGAGTGCGCATGCACAGTAGCGAGCCCGTGTGCGCATGCGCAGTAGTGAACCAGTCTGCGCATCTGCAGTGGTGACCCCAAGCGCGCATGCGCAGTACCAATACCGAGCGCGCATGCGCAGTAGTAAGCCTGTGTGCGCATGCGCAGTAGTGAGCGCGACCTCTCATCCACAGTAGTGAGAACGAGTGCGCATGCGCAGTAGTGACCCCGAGTGCGCATGCGCAGAAGTGAGCTCGAGTGCGCATGTGCTGGACTGAGCCGGACCGGGCATGCGCAGTAGCGACCCCGGGCGCGCATGCGCAGTAGTGAGCCGGAGTGCGCATGAGCAGTAGCGACCGCGAGTGCGCATCCGCAGTAGTGAGACCGATTGCGCATGCGCAGTAGGGAGCCCGATTGCGCATCCGCAGTAGTGAGTCCGGGATCGCATGAGCAGTAATGAGTCCGAGTGCGCATGCGCAGTAGTGAGCCCGAGTGCGCATGCGCAGTAGTGAGCCCGATTGCGCATCCGCAGTAGTGACCCCGAGTGCGCATGCACAGTAGTGAGCCCGTGTGCGCATGCGCAGTAGTGCACCAGTGTGCGCATGCGCAGTAGTGAGCTTCAGCGCGCATCCGCAATAGTGAGCCCGAGTGCGCATCCGCAGTAGTGAGACCGATTGCGCATCCGCAGTAGTGAGTCCGAGATCGCATGAGCAGTAATGAGTCCGAGTGGGCATGAGCAGTAGTGAATACGAGTACGCATGAGCAGTAGTGGCCCCGAGTGCGTATGCACTGCAGTGAGCCCGAGTGCGCATGCACAGTAGTGAGTGCGTGTGCGCATGCGCAATAGTGCGCTCGTGTGCGCATGCGCAGAAGTGAGCTCGAGTGCGCATGCGCAGTAGCGACCCCGAGCGCGCATGCGCCATAGTGATCCCGAGTGCGCATGTGCAGTAGTGAGTCGGAGCACGTATGAGCAGTAGTGACCCCGAGTGCACATGCGCAGTAGTGAGCCTGAGTGCGCATCCGCAGTAGTGTGCCCGCGCGCGCATGCGCACTAGTGAGCCCGAGTGCGCATGAGCAGTAGTGAATCCGAGTGCGCATGACCAGTCGTGACCACGATTGCACATGCACAGTAGTGACCCCGACCGCGCGTCCGCAGTTGTGAGCCTGAGTGCGCATGCGCAGTAGTGACCCCGAGTGCGCATGCGCAGTAGTGAGCCCGATTGCGCATCCGCAGTTGTGAGTCCGAGTGCGCATGAGCAGTAGTGACCCCGAGTGCGCTTGAGCAGTAGTGAGTCGGATTGCGTATGAACAGTACTGACCCCGAGTGCGCATGCGCAGTAGTGAGCCCGATTGCGCATCCGCAAAGGAGAGCCCGATTGCGCATCCGCAGTAGTGAGTCCGAGTGCGCATGAGCAGTAGTGACCCCGGGTGCGCATGCACAGTAGTGAGCCCGTGTGCGCATACGCAGTAGTGCACCAGTGTGCGCACGCGCAGAAGTGACCCCGAGTGCGCATGCGCAGTAGTGAGCCCGATTGCGCATCCGCAGTAGTGAGACCGATTGCGCATGCGCAATAGTAAGCCCGATTGCGCATCCGCAGTAGTGAGTCCGAGTGCGCAAGAGCAGTAGTGACCCGGAGTGCGCATGCACGGTAGTGAGCCGGTGCGCGCATCCGCAGTAGTGAGACCGATTGTGCATGCGCAGTAGGGAGCCCGGTTGCGCATCCGCAGTAGTGAGTCCGAGATCGCATGAGCAGTAGTGAATACGAGTACGCATGACCAGTAGCGACCCCGAGCGCGCATGCGCAGTAGTGAGCCCGAGTGCGCATGAGCAGTAGTGAGTCGGAGTGCGTATGAGCAGTAGTGACCTCGAGTGCGCATGCGCAGTAGTGAGCCCGATTGCGCATCCGCAGTAGTGACCCCGAGTGCGCATGCACAGTAGTGAGCCCGTGTGCGCATGCGCAGTAGTGCACCAGTGTGCGCATGCGCAGGAGTGGGCTCGAGTGCGATAGTGCAGGTCTGAGGCGGTGTGCGCATGCGCAGTAGTGAGCCCGAGTACGCACGCGCAGTAGTGAGCCCGATTGCGCATCCGCAGTAGTGGGCTCGAGCGCGCATCCGCAGTAGTGAGTTCGTGTGCGCATGAGCAGTAGTGAGTCCAACCGAGCATCCGCAGTAGTGAGCTCGAGTGCGCATGTGCAGGTCTGAGCCGGTGTGCGCATGCGCAGTAGCGACTCCGAGCGCCCATGCGGAGTAGTGAGCCCGAGTGCGCATGAGCAGTAGTGAGTCCGAGTGCGCATGAGCAGTAGGACCCCGACTGCGCATGCGCAGTAGTGAGCCCGATTGCGCATCCGCAGTAGTGAGTCCGAGTGCGCATGAGCAGTAGTGACCCCGAGTGCGCATCTGCAGTAGCGAGCCCGAGTGCGAATCCGCAGTAGTGAGCCCGAGTGCGAATGAGCACTAGTGAGTCCGAGTGCGCATGAGCAGCAGTGACCCCGACTGCGCATGCGCAGTAGTGCGACCGTGTGGGCATGCGCAGTAGTGAGCCTGACCGCGCATGCGCAGAAGTGAGACCGACTGCGCATGAGCAGTAGTGACCCCGACTGCGCATCCGCAGTAGTGAGTCCGATTGCGCATATGTAGTAGTGAGTCCGAGTGCGCATGAGCAGTAGTGACCCCGAGTGCGCATGCGCAGAAGTGAGATCGAGTGCGATAGTGCAGGTCTGAGGCGGTGTGCGCATGCGCAGTAGTGAGCCCGAGTACGCACGCGCAGTAGTGAGTCCGAGTGCGCATGAGCAGTAGGACCCCGACTGCGCATGCGCAGTAGTGAGCCCGATTGCGCATCCGCAGTAGTGAGTTCGTGTGCGCATGAGCAGTAGTGAGTCCAACCGAGCATCCGCAGTAGTGAGCCCGGGTGCGCATGCACAGTAGTGAGAACGAGTGCGCATGCGCAGTAGTGACCCCGAATGCGCATGCCCAGCAGTGAACCAGTCTGCGCATCTGCTGTGGTGACCCCAAACGCGCATGCGCAGTACCAATACCGAGCGCGCATGCGCAGTAGTAAGCCTGTGTGCGCATGCGCAGTAGTGAGCGCGACCTCTCATCCACAGTAGTGAGAACGAGTGCACATGCGCAGAAGTGACCCCGAGTGCGCATGCGCAGTAGTGAGCCCGATTGCGCATCCGCAGTAGTGAGACCGATTGTGCATGCGCAGTAGGGAGCCCGGTTGCGCATGCACAGTAGTGAGCCCGTGTGCGCATACGCAGTAGTGCGACCGTGTGCGCACGCGCAGAAGTGACACCGAGTGCGCATGCGCAGTAGTGAGCCCGATTGCGCATCCGCAGTAGTGAGACCGATTGCGCATGCGCAATAGTAAGCCCGATTGCGCATCCGCAGTAGTGAGTCCGAGTGCGCAAGAGCAGTAGTGACCCGGAGTGCGCATGAGCAGTTGTGACCCCGAGTGCGCATGCGCAGTAGTGAGCCCGTGTGCCCATGCGCAGTAGTGAGCCCGAGTGCGCATGGGCTGTAGTGAGCCCGTGTGCCCATGGACAGTAGTGAGCCCGTGTGCGCATGCGCCGTAGTAAGCCCGAGTGCGCATCCGCAGTAGTGAGTCCGAGTGCGCATGAGCGGTAGTGACCCCGAGTGCGCATGCACAGTAGTGAGCCTGTGTGCGCACGCGCAGTAGTGGGCCCGTGTGCGCATGCGCACTAGTGAGCCCGAGTGCGCATGAGCAGTAGTGAATCCGAGTGCGCATGACCAGTCGTGACCACGATTGCACATGCACAGTAGTGACCGCGACCGCGCGTCCGCAGTTGTGAGCCTGAGTGCGCATGCGCAGTAGTGACCCCGAGTGCGCATGCGCAGTAGTGAGCCCGATTGCGCATCCGCAAAGGTGAGCCCGATTGCGCATCCGCAGTAGTGAGTCCGAGTGCGCATGAGCAGTAGTGACCCCGGGTGCGCATGCACAGTAGTGAGCCCGTGTGCGCATACGCAGTAGTGCACCAGTGTGCGCACGCGCAGAAGTGACCCCGAGTGCGCATTCGCAGAAGTGAGCTGGAGTGCGCATGTGCTGGACTGAGCCGGACCGGGCATGCGCAGTAGCGACCCCGGGCGCGCATGCGCAGTAGTGAGCCGGAGTGCGCATGAGCAGTAGCGACCCCGAGTGCGCGTGCGCAGTAGTGAGCCCGATTGCGCATCCGCAGTAGTGAGCCCGAGTGCGAATGAGTACTAGTGAGTCCGAGTGCGCATGAGCAGCAGTGACCCCGACTGCGCATGCGCAGTAGTGCGACCGTGTGGGCATGCGCAGTAGTGCGACCGTGTGGGCATGCGCAGTAGTGAGCCTGACCGCGCATGCGCAGTAGTGAGACCGACTGCGCATGAGCAGTAGTGACCCCGACTGCGCATCCGCAGTAGTGAGTCCGATTGCGCATATGTAGTAGTGAGTCCGAGTGCGCATGAGCAGTAGTGACCCCGAGTGCGCATGCGCAGAAGTGAGATCGAGTGCTATAGTGCAGGTCTGAGGCGGTGTGCGCATGCGCAGTAGTGAGCCCGAGTACGCACGCGCAGTAGTGAGCCCGATTGCGCATCCGCAGTAGTGGGCCCGAGCGCGCATCCGCAGTAGTGAGTTCGTGTGCGCATGAGCAGTAGTGAGTCCAACCGAGCATCCGCAGTAGTGAGCCCGAGTGCGCATGCACAGTAGTGAGAACGAGTGCGCATGCGCAGTAGTGACCCCGAGTGCGCATGCGCAGAAGTGAGCTCGAGTGCGCATGTGCTGGACTGAGCCGGACCGGGCATGCGCAGTAGCGACCCCGGGCGCGCATGCGCAGTAGTGAGCCGGAGTGCGCATGAGCAGTAGCGACCCCGAGTGCGCGTGCGCAGTGGTGACCCCGAGTGCGCATCCGCAGTAGTGAGACCGATTGCGCATGCGCAATAGTGAGCCCGATTGCGCATCCGCAGTAGTGAGAACGAGTGCGCATGAGCAGTAGCGACCCCGAGTGCGCATGCGCAGTAGTGACCCCGAGTGTGCATGCGCAGTAGTGAGCCCGATTGCGCATCCGCAGTAGTGAGACCGATTGCGCATACGCAGTAGTGCACCAGTGTGCGCACGCGCAGAAGTGACCCCGAGTGCGCATGCGCAGTAGTGAGCCCGATTGCGCATCCGCAGTAGTGAGACCGATTGCGCATGCGCAATAGTTAGCCCGATTGCGCATCCGCAGTAGTGAGTCCGAGTGCGCAAGAGCAGTAGTGACCCGGAGTGCGCATGCACGGTAGTGAGCCCGTGCGCGCATCCGCAGTAGTGAGACCGATTGTGCATGCGCAGTAGGGAGCCCGATTGCGCATCCGCAGTAGTGAGTCCGAGATCGCATGAGCAGTAGTGAATACGAGTACGCATGAACAGTAGCGACCCCGAGCGCGCATGCGCAGTAGTGAACCCGAGTGCGCATGAGCAGTAGTGAGTCGGAGTGCGTATGAGCAGTAGTGACCTCGAGTGCGCATGCGCAGTAGTGAGCCCGAGTGCGCATCTGCAGTAGAGACCCCGAGTGCGCATGCGCAGTAGTGAGCCTGATTGCGCATCCGCAGTAGTGAGACCGATTGCGCATGCGCAGTAGTGAGCCCCATTGCGCATCTGCAGTAGTGAGTCCGAGTGCGCATGAGCAGTAGTGACCCCGAGTGCGCATGCACAGTAGCGAGCCCGTGTGCGCACGAGCAGTAGTGAGTCGGAGTGCGTATGAGCAGTAGTGACCTCGAGTGCGCATGCGCAGTAGTGAGCCCGGGTGCCCATGCGCAGTAGTGAGCCTGACCGCGCATCCGCAGTAGTGAGACCGATTGCGCATGCGCAGTAGTGAGCCCCATTGCGCATCTGCAGTAGTGAGTCCGAGTGCGCATGAGCAGTAGTGACCCCGAGTGCGCATGCACAGTAGCGAGCCCGTGTGCGCATGCGCAGTAGTGAACCAGTCTGCGCATCTGCAGTGGTGCCCCAAACGCGCATGCGCAGTACCAATACCGAGCGCGCATGCGCAGTAGTAAGCCTGTGTGCGCATGCGCAGTAGTGAGCGCGACCTCTCATCCACAGTACTGAGAACGAGTGCGCATGCGCAGTAGTGACCCCGAGTGCGCATGCGCAGAAGTGAGCTCGAGTGCGCATGTGCTGGACTGAGCCGGACCGGGCATGCGCAGTAGCGACCCCGGGCGCGCATGCGCAGTAGTGAGCCGGAGTGCGCATGAGCAGTAGCGACCCCGAGTGCGCGTGCGCAGTGGTGACCCCGAGTGCGCATCCGCAGTAGTGAGACCGATTGCGCATGCGCAATAGTGAGCCCGATTGCGCATCCGCAGTAGTGCACCAGTGTGCGCACGCGCAGAAGTGACCCCGAGTGCGCATGCGCAGTAGTGAGCCCGATTGCGCATGCGCAGTAGTGAGCCCGATTGCGCATCCGCAGTAGTGAGACCGATTGCGCATGCGCAATAGTAAGCTCGAGTGCGCATGCGCAGTAGTGAGTCCGAGTGCGCATGAGCAGTAGTGAGCCCGAGTGCGCGTGCACAGTATGGGCCCGAGTGCGCATGCGCAGTAGTGACCGCGATTGCGCATGACCAGTAGTGAACCCGAGTGCGCATGCGCAGTAGCGAGCCCGAGCGCGCATGAGCAGTAGTGAGTCAGAGTGCGTATGAGCAGTAGTGACCTCGAGTGCGCATGCGCAGTAGTGAGCCCGGGTGCCCATGCGCAGTAGCGAGCCTGACCGCGCATCCGCAGTAGTGAGACCGATTGCGCATGCGCAGTAGTGAGCCCCATTGCGCATCTGCAGTAGTGAGTCCGAGTGCGCATGAGCAGTAGTGACCCCGAGTGCGCATGCACAGTAGCGAGCCCGTGTGCGCATGCGCAGTAGTGAACCAGTCTGCGCATCTGCAGTGGTGACCCCAAGCGCGCATGCGCAGTACCAATACCGAGCGCGCATGCGCAGTAGTAAGCCTGTGTGCGCATGCGCAGTAGTGAGCGCGACCTCTCATCCACAGTAGTGAGAACGAGTGCGCATGCGCAGTAGTGACCCCGAGTGCGCATGCGCAGAAGTGAGCTCGAGTGCGCATGTGCTGGACTGAGCCGGACCGGGCATGCGCAGTAGCGACCCCGGGCGCGCATGCGCAGTAGTGAGCCGGAGTGCGCATGAGCAGTAGCGACCCCGAGTGCGCGTGCGCAGTGGTGACCCCGAGTGCGCATCCGCAGTAGTGAGACCGATTGCGCATGCGCAATAGTGAGCCCGATTGCGCATCCGCAGTAGTGAGAACGAGTGCGCATGAGCAGTAGCGACCCCGAGTGTGCATGCGCAGTAGTGAGCCCGATTGCGCATCCGCAGTAGTGAGACCGATTGCGCATACGCAGTAGTGCACCAGTGTGCGCACGCGCAGAAGTGACCCCGAGTGCGCATGCGCAGTAGTGAGCCCGATTGCGCATGCGCAGTAGTGAGCCCGATTGCGCATCCGCCGTAGTGAGACCGATTGCGCATGCGCAATAGTAAGCTCGAGTGCGCATGCGCAGTAGTGAGTCCGAGTGCGCATGAGCAGTAGTGAGCCCGAGTGCGCGTGCACAGTATGGGCCCGAGTGCGCATGCGCAGTAGTGACCGCGATGGCGCATGAGCAGTAGTGAACCCGAGTGCGCATGCGCAGTAGCGAGCGCGAGCGCGCATGAGCAGTAGTGAGTCAGAGTGCGTATGAGCAGTAGTGACACCGAGGGCGCATGCACAGTAGTGAGCCCGTGTACACATGCGCAGTAGCGACCCCGAGTGCGCATGCGCAGTAGTGAGCCCGTGTGCGCATGAGCAGTACTGAAACCGATTGCGCATCCGCAGTAGTGAGTCCGAGTTCGCATGAGCAGTAGTGAGTCCGAGATCGCATGAGCAGTAATGACCCCGCGTGCGCATGCGCAGTAGTGAGCCCGTGTGCCCATGCGCAGTAGTGAGTCCGAGTGCGCATCTGCAGTAGCGTGCCCGAGTGCGCATGCGCAGTAGTGAGCCCGAGTGCGCATCCACAGTAGTGAACCCGAATGGGCATTTACAATCATGGGCCCGTGTGCGCATGCGCAGTAGTGACCCCAGTGCGCATGCGCAGTAGTGAACCCGTGTGCGCATGCGCTGTAGTGAGCCCGAGCGCGCATCCGCAGTAGTGAGCCCGGGAGCGCATGCGCAGTAGTGAGCCCATATGTGCATGCGCAGTAGTGAACCCGAATGCGCATCCACAGTAGTGAACCCGAATGCGCATGTACAATCATGGGCCCGCGTGCGCATGCGCAGTAGTGACCCCGAGTGCGCATGCGCAGTAGCGACCCCGAGCCCGCATCCGCAGTACTGAGCCCGAGTGCGCATGTGCAGTAGTGACCCCGAGTACGCATGCGCAGTAGTGAGCCCGTGTGCGCATGCGAAGTAGTGCGCCCGTGTGCGCATGCGCAGAAGTGAGCTCGAGTGCGCATGCGCAGTAGTGAGTCCGAGTGCGCATGAGCAGTAGTGAGCCCGAGTGCGCGTGCACAGTATGGGCCCGAGTGCGCATGCGCAGTAGTGACCGCGATTGCGCATGACCAGTAGTGAACCCGAGTGCGCATGCGCAGTAGCGAGCCCGAGCGCGCATGAGCAGTAGTGAGTCAGAGTGCGTATGAGCAGTAGTGACCTCGAGTGCGCATGCGCAGTAGTGAGCCCGGGTGCCCATGCGCAGTAGCGAGCCTGACCGCGCATCCGCAGTAGTGAGACCGATTGCGCATGCGCAGTAGTGATCCCCATTGCGCATCTGCAGTAGTGAGTCCGAGTGCGCATGAGCAGTAGTGACCCCGAGTGCGCATGCGCAGTAGTGAGCCCGATTGCGCATCCGCAGTTGTGAGTCCGAGTGCGCATGAGCAGTAGTGACCCCGAGTGCGCTTGAGCAGTAGTGAGTCGGATTGCGTATGAACAGTACTGACCCCGAGTGCGCATGCGCAGTAGTGAGCCCGATTGCGCATCCGCAAAGGAGAGCCCGATTGCGCATCCGCAGTAGTGAGTCCGAGTGCGCATGAGCAGTAGTGACCCCGGGTGCGCATGCACAGTAGTGAGCCCGTGTGCGCATACGCAGTAGTGCACCAGTGTGCGCACGCGCAGAAGTGACCCCGAGTGCGCATGCGCAGTAGTGAGCCCGATTGCGCATCCGCAGTAGTGAGACCGATTGCGCATGCGCAATAGTAAGCCCGATTGCGCATCCGCAGTAGTGAGTCCGAGTGCGCAAGAGCAGTAGTGACCCGGAGTGCGCATGCACGGTAGTGAGCCGGTGCGCGCATCCGCAGTAGTGAGACCGATTGTGCATGCGCAGTAGGGAGCCCGGTTGCGCATCCGCAGTAGTGAGTCCGAGATCGCATGAGCAGTAGTGAATACGAGTACGCATGACCAGTAGCGACCCCGAGCGCGCATGCGCAGTAGTGAGCCCGAGTGCGCATGAGCAGTAGTGAGTCGGAGTGCGTATGAGCAGTAGTGACCTCGAGTGCGCATGCGCAGTAGTGAGCCCGATTGCGCATCCGCAGTAGTGACCCCGAGTGCGCATGCACAGTAGTGAGCCCGTGTGCGCATGCGCAGTAGTGCACCAGTGTGCGCATGCGCAGGAGTGGGCTCGAGTGCGATAGTGCAGGTCTGAGGCGGTGTGCGCATGCGCAGTAGTGAGCCCGAGTACGCACGCGCAGTAGTGAGCCCGATTGCGCATCCGCAGTAGTGGGCTCGAGCGCGCATCCGCAGTAGTGAGTTCGTGTGCGCATGAGCAGTAGTGAGTCCAACCGAGCATCCGCAGTAGTGAGCTCGAGTGCGCATGTGCAGGTCTGAGCCGGTGTGCGCATGCGCAGTAGCGACCCCGAGCGCCCATGCGGAGTAGTGAGCCCGAGTGCGCATGAGCAGTAGTGAGTCCGAGTGCGCATGAGCAGTAGGACCCCGACTGCGCATGCGCAGTAGTGAGCCCGATTGCGCATCCGCAGTAGTGAGTCCGAGTGCGCATGAGCAGTAGTGACCCCGAGTGCGCATCTGCAGTAGCGAGCCCGAGTGCGAATCCGCAGTAGTGAGCCCGAGTGCGAATGAGCACTAGTGAGTCCGAGTGCGCATGAGCAGCAGTGACCCCGACTGCGCATGCGCAGTAGTGCGACCGTGTGGGCATGCGCAGTAGTGAGCCTGACCGCGCATGCGCAGAAGTGAGACCGACTGCGCATGAGCAGTAGTGACCCCGACTGCGCATCCGCAGTAGTGAGTCCGATTGCGCATATGTAGTAGTGAGTCCGAGTGCGCATGAGCAGTAGTGACCCCGAGTGCGCATGCGCAGAAGTGAGATCGAGTGCGATAGTGCAGGTCTGAGGCGGTGTGCGCATGCGCAGTAGTGAGCCCGAGTACGCACGCGCAGTAGTGAGTCCGAGTGCGCATGAGCAGTAGGACCCCGACTGCGCATGCGCAGTAGTGAGCCCGATTGCGCATCCGCAGTAGTGAGTTCGTGTGCGCATGAGCAGTAGTGAGTCCAACCGAGCATCCGCAGTAGTGAGCCCGGGTGCGCATGCACAGTAGTGAGAACGAGTGCGCATGCGCAGTAGTGACCCCGAATGCGCATGCCCAGCAGTGAACCAGTCTGCGCATCTGCTGTGGTGACCCCAAACGCGCATGCGCAGTACCAATACCGAGCGCGCATGCGCAGTAGTAAGCCTGTGTGCGCATGCGCAGTAGTGAGCGCGACCTCTCATCCACAGTAGTGAGAACGAGTGCACATGCGCAGAAGTGACCCCGAGTGCGCATGCGCAGTAGTGAGCCCGATTGCGCATCCGCAGTAGTGAGACCGATTGTGCATGCGCAGTAGGGAGCCCGGTTGCGCATGCACAGTAGTGAGCCCGTGTGCGCATACGCAGTAGTGCGACCGTGTGCGCACGCGCAGAAGTGACACCGAGTGCGCATGCGCAGTAGTGAGCCCGATTGCGCATCCGCAGTAGTGAGACCGATTGCGCATGCGCAATAGTAAGCCCGATTGCGCATCCGCAGTAGTGAGTCCGAGTGCGCAAGAGCAGTAGTGACCCGGAGTGCGCATGAGCAGTAGTGACCCCGAGTGCGCATGCGCAGTAGTGAGCCCGTGTGCCCATGCGCAGTAGTGAGCCCGAGTGCGCATGGGCTGTAGTGAGCCCGTGTGCCCATGGACAGTAGTGAGCCCGTGTGCGCATGCGCCGTAGTAAGCCCGAGTGCGCATCCGCAGTAGTGAGTCCGAGTGCGCATGAGCGGTAGTGACCCCGAGTGCGCATGCACAGTAGTGAGCCTGTGTGCGCACGCGCAGTAGTGGGCCCGTGTGCGCATGCGCACTAGTGAGCCCGAGTGCGCATGAGCAGTAGTGAATCCGAGTGCGCATGACCAGTCGTGACCACGATTGCACATGCACAGTAGTGACCGCGACCGCGCGTCCGCAGTTGTGAGCCTGAGTGCGCATGCGCAGTAGTGACCCCGAGTGCGCATGCGCAGTAGTGAGCCCGATTGCGCATCCGCAAAGGTGAGCCCGATTGCGCATCCGCAGTAGTGAGTCCGAGTGCGCATGAGCAGTAGTGACCCCGGGTGCGCATGCACAGTAGTGAGCCCGTGTGCGCATACGCAGTAGTGCACCAGTGTGCGCACGCGCAGAAGTGACCCCGAGTGCGCATTCGCAGAAGTGAGCTGGAGTGCGCATGTGCTGGACTGAGCCGGACCGGGCATGCGCAGTAGCGACCCCGGGCGCGCATGCGCAGTAGTGAGCCGGAGTGCGCATGAGCAGTAGCGACCCCGAGTGCGCGTGCGCAGTAGTGAGCCCGATTGCGCATCCGCAGTAGTGAGCCCGAGTGCGAATGAGTACTAGTGAGTCCGAGTGCGCATGAGCAGCAGTGACCCCGACTGCGCATGCGCAGTAGTGCGACCGTGTGGGCATGCGCAGTAGTGCGACCGTGTGGGCATGCGCAGTAGTGAGCCTGACCGCGCATGCGCAGTAGTGAGACCGACTGCGCATGAGCAGTAGTGACCCCGACTGCGCATCCGCAGTAGTGAGTCCGATTGCGCATATGTAGTAGTGAGTCCGAGTGCGCATGAGCAGTAGTGACCCCGAGTGCGCATGCGCAGAAGTGAGATCGAGTGCTATAGTGCAGGTCTGAGGCGGTGTGCGCATGCGCAGTAGTGAGCCCGAGTACGCACGCGCAGTAGTGAGCCCGATTGCGCATCCGCAGTAGTGGGCCCGAGCGCGCATCCGCAGTAGTGAGTTCGTGTGCGCATGAGCAGTAGTGAGTCCAACCGAGCATCCGCAGTAGTGAGCCCGAGTGCGCATGCACAGTAGTGAGAACGAGTGCGCATGCGCAGTAGTGACCCCGAGTGCGCATGCGCAGAAGTGAGCTCGAGTGCGCATGTGCTGGACTGAGCCGGACCGGGCATGCGCAGTAGCGACCCCGGGCGCGCATGCGCAGTAGTGAGCCGGAGTGCGCATGAGCAGTAGCGACCCCGAGTGCGCGTGCGCAGTGGTGACCCCGAGTGCGCATCCGCAGTAGTGAGACCGATTGCGCATGCGCAATAGTGAGCCCGATTGCGCATCCGCAGTAGTGAGAACGAGTGCGCATGAGCAGTAGCGACCCCGAGTGCGCATGCGCAGTAGTGACCCCGAGTGTGCATGCGCAGTAGTGAGCCCGATTGCGCATCCGCAGTAGTGAGACCGATTGCGCATACGCAGTAGTGCACCAGTGTGCGCACGCGCAGAAGTGACCCCGAGTGCGCATGCGCAGTAGTGAGCCCGATTGCGCATCCGCAGTAGTGAGACCGATTGCGCATGCGCAATAGTTAGCCCGATTGCGCATCCGCAGTAGTGAGTCCGAGTGCGCAAGAGCAGTAGTGACCCGGAGTGCGCATGCACGGTAGTGAGCCCGTGCGCGCATCCGCAGTAGTGAGACCGATTGTGCATGCGCAGTAGGGAGCCCGATTGCGCATCCGCAGTAGTGAGTCCGAGATCGCATGAGCAGTAGTGAATACGAGTACGCATGAACAGTAGCGACCCCGAGCGCGCATGCGCAGTAGTGAACCCGAGTGCGCATGAGCAGTAGTGAGTCGGAGTGCGTATGAGCAGTAGTGACCTCGAGTGCGCATGCGCAGTAGTGAGCCCGAGTGCGCATCTGCAGTAGAGACCCCGAGTGCGCATGCGCAGTAGTGAGCCTGATTGCGCATCCGCAGTAGTGAGACCGATTGCGCATGCGCAGTAGTGAGCCCCATTGCGCATCTGCAGTAGTGAGTCCGAGTGCGCATGAGCAGTAGTGACCCCGAGTGCGCATGCACAGTAGCGAGCCCGTGTGCGCACGAGCAGTAGTGAGTCGGAGTGCGTATGAGCAGTAGTGACCTCGAGTGCGCATGCGCAGTAGTGAGCCCGGGTGCCCATGCGCAGTAGTGAGCCTGACCGCGCATCCGCAGTAGTGAGACCGATTGCGCATGCGCAGTAGTGAGCCCCATTGCGCATCTGCAGTAGTGAGTCCGAGTGCGCATGAGCAGTAGTGACCCCGAGTGCGCATGCACAGTAGCGAGCCCGTGTGCGCATGCGCAGTAGTGAACCAGTCTGCGCATCTGCAGTGGTGCCCCAAACGCGCATGCGCAGTACCAATACCGAGCGCGCATGCGCAGTAGTAAGCCTGTGTGCGCATGCGCAGTAGTGAGCGCGACCTCTCATCCACAGTACTGAGAACGAGTGCGCATGCGCAGTAGTGACCCCGAGTGCGCATGCGCAGAAGTGAGCTCGAGTGCGCATGTGCTGGACTGAGCCGGACCGGGCATGCGCAGTAGCGACCCCGGGCGCGCATGCGCAGTAGTGAGCCGGAGTGCGCATGAGCAGTAGCGACCCCGAGTGCGCGTGCGCAGTGGTGACCCCGAGTGCGCATCCGCAGTAGTGAGACCGATTGCGCATGCGCAATAGTGAGCCCGATTGCGCATCCGCAGTAGTGCACCAGTGTGCGCACGCGCAGAAGTGACCCCGAGTGCGCATGCGCAGTAGTGAGCCCGATTGCGCATGCGCAGTAGTGAGCCCGATTGCGCATCCGCAGTAGTGAGACCGATTGCGCATGCGCAATAGTAAGCTCGAGTGCGCATGCGCAGTAGTGAGTCCGAGTGCGCATGAGCAGTAGTGAGCCCGAGTGCGCGTGCACAGTATGGGCCCGAGTGCGCATGCGCAGTAGTGACCGCGATTGCGCATGACCAGTAGTGAACCCGAGTGCGCATGCGCAGTAGCGAGCCCGAGCGCGCATGAGCAGTAGTGAGTCAGAGTGCGTATGAGCAGTAGTGACCTCGAGTGCGCATGCGCAGTAGTGAGCCCGGGTGCCCATGCGCAGTAGCGAGCCTGACCGCGCATCCGCAGTAGTGAGACCGATTGCGCATGCGCAGTAGTGAGCCCCATTGCGCATCTGCAGTAGTGAGTCCGAGTGCGCATGAACAGTAGTGACCCCGAGTGCGTATGCACAGTAGCGAGCCCGTGTGCGCATGCGCAGTAGTGAACCAGTCTGCGCATCTGCAGTGGTGACCCCAAGCGCGCATGCGCAGTACCAATACCGAGCGCGCATGCGCAGTAGTAAGCCTGTGTGCGCATGCGCAGTAGTGAGCGCGACCTCTCATCCACAGTAGTGAGAACGAGTGCGCATGCGCAGTAGTGACCCCGAGTGCGCATGCGCAGAAGTGAGCTCGAGTGCGCATGTGCTGGACTGAGCCGGACCGGGCATGCGCAGTAGCGACCCCGGGCGCGCATGCGCAGTAGTGAGCCGGAGTGCGCATGAGCAGTAGCGACCCCGAGTGCGCGTGCGCAGTGGTGACCCCGAGTGCGCATCCGCAGTAGTGAGACCGATTGCGCATGCGCAATAGTGAGCCCGATTGCGCATCCGCAGTAGTGAGAACGAGTGCGCATGAGCAGTAGCGACCCCGAGTGTGCATGCGCAGTAGTGAGCCCGATTGCGCATCCGCAGTAGTGAGACCGATTGCGCATACGCAGTAGTGCACCAGTGTGCGCACGCGCAGAAGTGACCCCGAGTGCGCATGCGCAGTAGTGAGCCCGATTGCGCATGCGCAGTAGTGAGCCCGATTGCGCATCCGCCGTAGTGAGACCGATTGCGCATGCGCAATAGTAAGCTCGAGTGCGCATGCGCAGTAGTAAGTCCGAGTGCGCATGAGCAGTAGTGAGCCCGAGTGCGCGTGCACAGTATGGGCCCGAGTGCGCATGCGCAGTAGTGACCGCGATGGCGCATGAGCAGTAGTGAACCCGAGTGCGCATGCGCAGTAGCGAGCGCGAGCGCGCATGAGCAGTAGTGAGTCAGAGTGCGTATGAGCAGTAGTGACACCGAGGGCGCATGCACAGTAGTGAGCCCGTGTACACATGCGCAGTAGCGACCCCGAGTGCGCATGCGCAGTAGTGAGCCCGTGTGCGCATGAGCAGTACTGAAACCGATTGCGCATCCGCAGTAGTGAGTCCGAGTTCGCATGAGCAGTAGTGAGTCCGAGATCGCATGAGCAGTAATGACCCCGCGTGCGCATGCGCAGTAGTGAGCCCGTGTGCCCATGCGCAGTAGTGAGTCCGAGTGCGCATCTGCAGTAGCGTGCCCGAGTGCGCATGCGCAGTAGTGAGCCCGAGTGCGCATCCACAGTAGTGAACCCGAATGGGCATTTACAATCATGGGCCCGTGTGCGCATGCGCAGTAGTGACCCCAGTGCGCATGCGCAGTAGTGAACCCGTGTGCGCATGCGCTGTAGTGAGCCCGAGCGCGCATCCGCAGTAGTGAGCCCGGGAGCGCATGCGCAGTAGTGAGCCCATATGTGCATGCGCAGTAGTGAACCCGAATGCGCATCCACAGTAGTGAACCCGAATGCGCATGTACAATCATGGGCCCGCGTGCGCATGCGCAGTAGTGACCCCGAGTGCGCATGCGCAGTAGCGACCCCGAGCCCGCATCCGCAGTACTGAGCCCGAGTGCGCATGTGCAGTAGTGACCCCGAGTACGCATGCGCAGTAGTGAGCCCGTGTGCGCATGCGAAGTAGTGCGCCCGTGTGCGCATGCGCAGAAGTGAGCTCGAGTGCGCATGCGCAGTAGTGAGTCCGAGTGCGCATGAGCAGTAGTGAGCCCGAGTGCGCGTGCACAGTATGGGCCCGAGTGCGCATGCGCAGTAGTGACCGCGATTGCGCATGACCAGTAGTGAACCCGAGTGCGCATGCGCAGTAGCGAGCCCGAGCGCGCATGAGCAGTAGTGAGTCAGAGTGCGTATGAGCAGTAGTGACCTCGAGTGCGCATGCGCAGTAGTGAGCCCGGGTGCCCATGCGCAGTAGCGAGCCTGACCGCGCATCCGCAGTAGTGAGACCGATTGCGCATGCGCAGTAGTGATCCCCATTGCGCATCTGCAGTAGTGAGTCCGAGTGCGCATGAGCAGTAGTGACCCCGAGTGCGCATGCACAGTAGCGAGCCCGTGTGCGCATGCGCAGTAGTGAACCAGTCTGCGCATCTGCAGTGGTGACCCCAAGCGCGCATGCGCAGTACCAATACCGAGCGCGCATGCGCAGTAGTAAGCCTGTGTGCGCATGCGCAGTAGTGAGCGCGACCTCTCATCCACAGTAGTGAGAACGAGTGCGCATGCGCAGTAGTGACCCCGAGTGCGCATGCGCAGAAGTGAGCTCGAGTGCGCATGTGCTGGACTGAGCCGGACCGGGCATGCGCAGTAGCGACCCCGGGCGCGCATGCGCAGTAGTGAGCCGGAGTGCGCATGTGCAGTAGCGACCCCGAGTGCGCGTGCGCAGTGGTGACCCCGAGTGCGCATCCGCAGTAGTGAGACCGATTGCGCATGCGCAATAGTGAGCCCGATTGCGCATCCGCAGTAGTGAGAACGAGTGCGCATGAGCAGTAGCGACCCCGAGTGTGCATGCGCAGTAGTGAGCCCGATTGCGCATCCGCAGTAGTGAGACCGATTGCGCATACGCAGTAGTGCACCAGTGTGCGCACGCGCAGAAGTGACCCCGAGTGCGCATGCGCAGTAGTGAGCCCGATTGCGCATGCGCAGTAGTGAGCCCGATTGCGCATCCGCCGTAGTGAGACCGATTGCGCATGCGCAATAGTAAGCTCGAGTGCGCATGCGCAGTAGTGAGTCCGAGTGCGCATGAGCAGTAGTGAGCCCGAGTGCGCGTGCACGGTATGGGCCCGAGTGCGCATGCGCAGTAGTGACCGCGATTGCGCATGAGCAGTAGTGAACCCGAGTGCGCATGCGCAGTAGCGAGCGCGAGCGCGCATGAGCAGTAGTGAGTCAGAGTGCGTATGAGCAGTAGTGACACCGAGGGCGCATGCACAGTAGTGAGCCCGTGTACACATGCGCAGTAGCGACCCCGAGTGCGCATGCGCAGTAGTGAGCCCGTGTGCGCATGAGCAGTACTGAAACCGATTGCGCATCCGCAGTAGTGAGTCCGAGTTCGCATGAGCAGTAGTGAGTCCGAGATCGCATGAGCAGTAATGACCCCGCGTGCGCATGCGCAGTAGTGAGCCCGTGTGCCCATGCGCAGTAGTGAGTCCGAGTGCGCATCTGCAGTAGCGTGCCCGAGTGCGCATGCGCAGTAGTGAGCCCGAGTGCGCATCCACAGTAGTGAACCCGAATGGGCATTTACAATCATGGGCCCGTGTGCGCATGCGCAGTAGTGACCCCAGTGCGCATGCGCAGTAGTGAACCCGTGTGCGCATGCGCTGTAGTGAGCCCGAGCGCGCATCCGCAGTAGTGAGCCCGGGAGCGCATGCGCAGTAGTGAGCCCATATGTGCATGCGCAGTAGTGAACCCGAATGCGCATCCACAGTAGTGAACCCGAATGCGCATGTACAATCATGGGCCCGCGTGCGCATGCGCAGTAGTGACCCCGAGTGCGCATGCGCAGTAGCGACCCCGAGCCCGCATCCGCAGTACTGAGCCCGAGTGCGCATGTGCAGTAGTGACCCCGAGTACGCATGCGCAGTAGTGAGCCCGTGTGCGCATGCGAAGTAGTGCGCCCGTGTGCGCATGCGCAGAAGTGAGCTCGAGTGCGCATGCGCAGTAGTGACTCCGAGTGCGCATGAGCAGTAGTGAGCCCGAGTGCGCATGCGCATTAGTGAGCCCGATTGCGCATCCGCAGCTGTGAGTCCCAGTGCGCATGGGCAGTAGTCACCCCGAGTGCGCATGCGCAGTAGTGAGCCCATGTGCCCATGCGCAGTAGTGAGCCTGAGTGCGCATGCGCAGTAGTGACCCTGAGTGCGCATGCGCAGTAGTGGGCCCGATTGCGCATCTGCGTTGGTGACCGCGAGTGCGCATGCGCATTAGCGATCCCGAGCGCGCATGCGCAGTAGTGAGCCCGAGTGCGCATGAGCAGTAGTGAACCCGAGTGCGCATGCGCAGTAGTGAGCACGTGTGCGCATGCGCAGTAGTGAGCCCGATTGCGCATTTGCAGTTGTGACCCCGAGTGCGCATGTGCAGTAGCGAGCCCGAGCGCGCATGAGCAGTAGTGAGTCAGAGTGCGTATGAGCAGTAGTGACCCCGAGGGCGCATGCACAGTAGTGAGCCCGTGTACACATGCGCAGTAGCGCGCCCATGTGGGCATGCGCAGAAGTGAGCTCGAGTGCGCATGTGCATGTCTGAGTCGGTGTGCGCATGCGCAGTAGCGACCCCGAGTGCGCATGCGCAGTAGTGAGCCCGAGTGCGCATCTGCAGTAGCGTGCCCGAGTGCGCATGCGCAGTAGTGAGCCCGTGTGCGCATGCGAAGTAGTGCGCCCGTGTGCGCATGCGCAGAAGTGAGCTCGAGTGCGCATGCGCAGAAGTGAGCTCGAGTGCGCATGCGCAGTAGTGAGTCCGAGTGCGCATGAGCAGTAGTGAGCCCGAGTGCGCGTGCGCAGTAGTGGCCCGAGTGCGCATGCGCAGTAGTGACCGCGATTGCGCATGAGCAGTAGTGAACCCGAGTGCGCATGCGCAGTAGCGAGCCCGAGCGCGCATGAGCAGTAGTGAGTCAGAGTGCGTATGAGCAGTGGTGGCCCCGAGTGCGCATGCGCAATAGTGAGCCAGTGTGCCCATGCGCAGTAGTGAGCCTCAGTGCGCATCCGCAGTCGTGTGCCCGAGTGCGCACGAGCAGTAGTGAGTCCGTGTGAGCATGTGCGGTAGTGACCCCGAGACCGCATGCAGAGTAGTGACCCGCAGTGCGCATGCGCAGTAGTGAGACCGAGTGCGCATGCGCAGTTGTGAGCCTGATTGCGCATCGGCAGTAGTGAGACCGATTGCGCATACGTAGTAGTGACCCCGATTGCGCATCCGCAGTAGTGAGTCCGAGGGCGCATGGGCAGTAGTGACCCCGAGTGCGCATGCGGAGTAGTGAGCCCGATTGCGCATCCGCAGTAGTGAGCCCGATTATGCATCCGCAGTAGTAAGCCCGAGGGCGTATGCGCTGTAGTGACCCCACGTGCGCATGCGCAGTAGTGAGCTTCAGCGCGCATCCGCAATAGTGAGCCCGAGTGCGCATCCGCAATAGTGAGCCCGATTGCGCATCCGCAGTAGTGAGACCGAGTTCGCATGCACAGTAGTGAGCCCGATTGCGCATCCGCAGTAGTGACTCCGAGTGCGCATGCGCAGTAGTGACCACGAGGGCGCATGCACAGTAGTGAGCCCGTGTACACATGCGCAGTAGCGCGCCCATGTGGGCATGCGCAGAAGTGAGCTCGAGTGCGCATGTGCATGTCTGAGTAGGTGTGCGCATGCGCAGTTGCGACCCCGAGTGCGCATGCGCAGTAGTGAGCCCGTGTGCGCATGAGCAGTACTGAAACCGATTGCGCATGCGCAGTAGTGAGCCCGTGTGCGCATGAGCAGTACTGAAACCGATTGCGCATCCGCAGTAGTGAGTCCGAGTTCGCATGAGCAGTAGTGAGTCCGAGATCGCATGAGCAGTAATGACCCCGCGTGCGCATGCGCAGTAGTGAGCCCGGGTGCGCATGCGCAGTAGTGAGCCCATATGTGCATGCGCAGTAGTGAACCCGAATGCGCATCCACAGTAGTGAACCCGAATGCGCATGTACAATCATGGGCCCGTGTGCGCATGCGCAGTAGTGACCCCTAGTGCGCATGCGCAGTAGCGACCCCGAGCCCGCATCCGCAGTACTGAGCCCGAGTGCGCATGTGCAGTAGTGACCCCGAGTACGCATGCGCAGTAGTGAGCCCGTGTGCGCATGCGAAGTAGTGCGCCCGTGTGCGCATGCGCAGAAGTGAGCTCGAGTGCGCATGCGCAGTAGTGAGTCCGAGTGCGCATGAGCAGTGGTGAGCCTGAGTGCGCGTGCGCAGTAGTGGCCCGAGTGCGCATGCGCAGTAGTGACCGCGATTGCGCATGAGCAGTAGTGAACCCGAGTGCGCATGCGCAGTAGCGAGCCCGAGCGCGCATGAGCAGTAGTGAGTCAGAGTGCGTATGAGCAGTGGTGGCCCCGAGTGCGCATGCGCAATAGTGAGCCAGTGTGCCCATGCGCAATAGTGAGCCTCAGTGCGCATCCGCAGTCGTGTGCCCGAGTGCGCACGAGCAGTAGTGAGTCCGAGTGAGCATGTGCGGTAGTGACCCCGAGACCGCATGCAGAGTAGTGACCCGCAGTGCGCATGCGCAGTAGTGAGACCGAGTGCGCATACGCAGTTGTGAGCCCGATTGCGCATCGGCAGTAGTGAGACCGATTGCGCATACGTAGTAGTGACCCCGATTGCGCATCCGCAGTAGTGAGTCCGAGGGCGCACGGGCAGTAGTGACCCCGAGTGCGCATGCGGAGTAGTGAGCCCGATTGCGCATCCGCAGTAGTGAGCCCGATTGTGCATCCGCAGTAGTAAGCCCGAGGGCGTATGCGCTGTAGTGACCCCGAGGGCGCATGCACAGTAGTGAGCCCTTGTACACATGCGCAGTAGCGCGCCCATGTGGGCATGCGCAGAAGTGAGCTCGAGTGCGCATGTGCATGTCTGAGTCGGTGTGCGCATGCGCAGTAGCGACCCCGAGTGCGCATGCGCAGTAGTGACCCCGCGTGCGCATGCGCAGTAGGGAGCCCGTGTGCCCATGCGCAGTAGTGAGCCCGAGTGCGCATCCACAGTAGTGAACCCGAATGGGCATTTACAATCATGGGCCCGTGTGCGCATGCGCAGTAGTGACCCCCAGTGCGCATGCGCAGTAGTGAACCCGTGTGCGCATGCGCTGTAGTGAGCCCGAGCGCGCATCCGCAGTAGTGAGCCCGGGTGCGCATGCGCAGTAGTGAGCCCATATGTGCATGCGCAGTAGTGAACCCGAATGCGCATCCACAGTAGTGAACCCGAATGCGCATGTACAATCATGGGCCCGTGTGCGCATGCGCAGTAGTGACCCCTAGTGCGCATGCGCAGTAGCGACCCCGAGCCCGCATCCGCAGTACTGAGCCCGAGTGCGCATGTGCAGTAGTGACCCCGAGTACGCATGCGCAGTAGTGAGCCCGTGTGCGCATGCGAAGTAGTGCGCCCGTGTGCGCATGCGCAGAAGTGAGCTCGAGTGCGCATGCGCAGTAGTGAGTCCGAGTGCGCATGAGCAGTAGTGAGCCCGAGTGCGCGTGCGCAGTAGTGGCCCGAGTGCGCATGCGCAGTAGTGACCGCGATTGCGCATGAGCAGTAGTGAACCCGAGTGCGCATGCGCAGTAGCGAGCCCGAGCGCGCATGAGCAGTAGTGAGTCAGAGTGCGTATGAGCAGTGGTGGCCCCGAGTTCGCATGCGCAGTAGTGAGCCCGTGTGCGCATGCGAAGTAGTGCGCCCGTGTGCGCATGCGCAGAAGTGAGCTCGAGGGCGCATGCGAAGTAGTGCGCCCGTGTGCGCATGCGCAGAAGTGAGCTCGAGTGCGCATGCGCAGAAGTGAGCTCGAGTGCGCATGCGCAGTAGTGAGTCCGAGTGCGCATGAGCAGTAGTGAGCCCGATTGCGCATGCGCATTGGTGAGCCCGATTGCGCATCCGCAGCTGTGAGTCCCAGTGCGCATGGGCAGTAGTCACCCCGAGTGCGCATGCGCAGTAGTGAGCCCATGTGCCCATGCGCAGTAGTGAGCCTGAGTGCGCATGCGCAGTAGTGACCCTGAGTGCACATGCGCAGTAGTGGGCCCGATTGCGCATCTGCGTTGGTGACCGCGAGTGCGCACGCGCATTAGCGATCCCGAGCGCGCATGCGCAGTAGTGAGCCCGAGTGCGCATGAGCAGTAGTGAACCCGAGTGCGCATGCGCAGTAGTGAGCACGTGTGCGCATGCGCAGTAGTGAGCCCGATTGCGCATTTGCAGTGGTGACCCCGAGTGCGCATGTGCAGTAGCGAGCCCGAGCGCGCATGAGCAGTAGTGAGTCAGAGTGCGTATGAGCAGTAGTGACCCCGAGGGCGCATGCACAGTAGTGAGCCCGTGTACACATGCGCAGTAGCGCGCCCATGTGGGCATGCGCAGAAGTGAGCTCGAGTGCGCATGTGCATGTCTGAGTCTGTGTGCGCATGCGCAGTAGCGACCCCGAGTGCGCATGCGCAGTAGTGAGCCCGTGTGCGCATGAGCAGTACGGAAAACGATTGCGCATCCGCAGTAGTGAGTCCGAGTTCGCATGAGCAGTAGTGAGTCCGAGATCGCATGAGCAGTAATGACCCCGCGTGCGCATGCGCAGTGGTGAGCCCGTGTGCGCATGCGCAGTAGTGAGCCCGAGTGCGCATCTGCAGTAGCGTGCCCGAGTGCGCATGCGCAGTAGTGAGCCCGTGTGCGCATGCGAAGTAGTGCGCCCGTGTGCGCATGCGCAGAAGTGAGCTCGAGTGCGCATGCGCAGAAATGAGCTCGAGTGCGCATGCGCAGTAGTGAGTCCGAGTGCGCATGAGCAGTAGTGAGCCCGAGTGCGCGTGCGCAGTAGTGGCCCGAGTGCGCATGCGCAGTAGTGACCGCGATTGCGCATGAGCAGTAGTGAACCCGAGTGCGCATGCGCAGTAGCGAGCCCGAGCGCGCATGAGCCGCAGTGAGTCAGAGTGCGTATGAGCAGTGGTGGCCCCTAGTGCGCATGCGCAATAGTGAGCCAGTGTGCCCATGCGCAGTAGTGAGCCTCAGTGCGCATCCGCAGTCGTGTGCCCGAGTGCGCACGAGCAGTAGTGAGTCCGTGTGAGCATGTGCGGTAGTGACCCCGAGACCGCATGCAGAGTAGTGACCCGCAGTGCGCATGCGCAGTAGTGAGACCGAGTGCGCATGCGCAGTTGTGAGCCTGATTGCGCATCGGCAGTAGTGAGACCGATTGCGCATACGTAGTAGTGACCCCGATTGCGCATCCGCAGTAGTGAGTCCGAGGGCGCATGGGCAGTAGTGACCCCGAGTGCGCATGCGGAGTAGTGAGCCCGATTGCGCATCCGCAGTAGTGAGCCCGATTATGCATCCGCAGTAGTAAGCCCGAGGGCGTATGCGCTGTAGTGACCCCACGTGCGCATGCGCAGTAGTGAGCTTCAGCGCGCATCCGCAATAGTGAGCCCGAGTGCGCATCCGCAATAGTGAGCCCGATTGGGCATCCGCAGTAGTGAGACCGAGGGCGCATGCACAGTAGTGAGCCCGTGTACACATGCGCAGTAGCGCGCCCATGTGGGCATGCGCAGAAGTGAGCTCGAGTGCGCATGTGCATGTCTGAGTCGGTGTGCGCATGCGCAGCAGCGACCCCGAGTGCGCATGCGCAGTAGTGAGCCCGTGTGCGCATGAGCAGTACTGAAACCGATTGCGCATGCGCAGTAGTGAGCCCGTGTGCGCATGAGCGGTACTGAAACCGATTGCGCATCCGCAGTAGTGAGTCCGAGTTCGCATGAGCAGTAGTGAGTCCGAGATCGCATGAGCAGTAATGACCCCGCGTGCGCATGCGCAGTAGTGAGCCCGGGTGCGCATGCGCAGTAGTGAGCCCATATGTGCATGCGCAGTAGTGAACCCGAATGCCCATCCACAGTAGTGAACCCGAATGCGCATGTACAATCATGGGCCCGTGTGCGCATGAGCAGTACTGAAACCGATTGCGCATCCGCAGTAGTGAGTCCGAGTTCGCATGAGCAGTAGTGAGTCCGAGATCGCATGAGCAGTAATGACCCCGCGTGCGCATGCGCAGTAGTGAGTCCGAGTGCGCATGAGCAGTAGTGAGCCTGAGTGCGCGTGCGCAGTAGTGGCCCAAGTGCGCATGCGCAGTAGTGACCGCGATTGCGCATGAGCAGTAGTGAACCCGAGTGCGCATGCGCAGTAGCGAGCCCGAGCGCGCATGAGCAGTAGTGAGTCAGAGTGCGTATGAGCAGTAGTGACCCCGAGTACGCATGCGCAGTAGTGAGCCCGTGTGCGCATGCGAAGTAGTGCGCCCGTGTGCGCATGCGCAGAAGTGAGCTCGAGTGCGCATGCGCAGTAGTGAGTCCGAGTGCGCATGAGCAGTAGTGAGCCCGAGTGCGCGTGCGCAGTAGTGGCCCCGAGTGCGCATGCGCAGTAGTGACCCCGATTGCGCATGAGCAGTAGTGAACCCGAGTGCGCATGCGCAGTAGTGAGCACGTGTGCGCATGCGCAGTAGTGAGCCCGAGTGCGCATCTGCAGTAGCGTGCCCGAGTGCGCATGCGCGGTAGTGAGCCCGAGTGCGCATCCACAGTAGTGAACCCGAATGCGCATGTACAATCATGGGCCCGTGTGCGCATGCGCAGTAGTGACCCCGAGTGCGCATGCGCAGTAGCGACCCCGAGCCCGCATCCGAAGTACTTAGCCCGAGTGCGCATGTACAGTAGTGATCCCGAGTGCGCATGCGCAGTAGTGAGCTTCAGCGCGCATCTGCAATAGTGAGCCCGAGTGCGCATCCGCAATAGTGAGCCCGATTGCGCATCCGCAGTAGTGAGTCCGAGTTCGCATGCACAGTAGTGAGCCCGATTGCGCATCCGCAGTAGTGACTCCGAGTGCGCATGAGCAGTAGTGACCCCGAGTGCGCATGCACAGTAGTGAGCCCGTGCGCGCATCCGCAGTAGTGAGACCGATTGCGCATGCGCAGTAGGGAGCCCGATTGCGCATCCGCAGTAGTGAGACCGATTGCGCATGCGCAATAGTGAGACCGATTGCGCATCCGCAGTAGTGAGTCCGAGATCGCATGAGCAGTAATGAGTCCGAGTGCTCATGAGCAGTAGTGAATACGAGTACGCATGAGCAGTAGTGGCCCCGAGTGCGTATGCACTGCAGTGAGCCCGAGTGCGCATGCACAGTAGTGAGTCCGTGTGCGCATGCGCAGTAGTGCGCTCGTGTGCGCATGCGCAGAAGTGAGCTCGAGTGCACATGTGCAGGTCTGAGCCGGTGTGCCCATGATCAGTAGCGACCCCGAGCGCGCATACGCAGTAGTGAGCCTGAGTGCGCATGAGCAGTAGTGAGTCCGAGTGCGCATGAGCAGTAGTGAGCCCGAGTGCGCATGCAGAGTAGTGACCCGCAGTGCGCATGCGCAGTAGTGGGACCGTGTGCGCATGCGCAGTAGTGAGCCCGATTGCGCATCCGCAGTAGTGAGCCCGAGTTCGCATGACCAGTAGTGAGTCGGAGTGCGTATGAGCAGTAGTGACCCCGAGTGCGCATGCGCAGTATTGAGCCCGTGTGCCCATGCGCAGTAGTGAGCCTGAGTGCGCATGAGCAGTAGTTTGTCCGAGTGCGCATGGGCAGTAGTGACCCCGAGTGCGCATGCGCAGTAGTGAGCCCGAGTGCGCATGCGCAGTTGTGAGCCCGATTGCGCATCCGCAGTAGCGAGCACGAGCGCGCATCCGCAGTAGTGAGTCCGAGTTCGCATGAGCAGTAGCGAGTCGGAGTGCGTATGTGCAGTAGTGACCCCGAGTGCGCATGCGCAGTAGTGAGCCCGTGTGCCCATGCGCAGTAGTGAGCCTGAGTGCGCATGAGCAGTAGTGGGTCCGAGTGCGCATGGGCAGTAGTGACCCCGAGTGCGCATGCGCAGTAGTGAGCACGATTGCGCATCCGCAGTAGTGAGACCGATTGCGCATGCGCAGTAGTGAGCCCGATTGCGCATCCGCACAGGTGAGACCGATTGCGCATGCGCAATAGTGAGCCCGATTGCGCATCCGCAATAGTGAGACCGATTGCGCATGCGCAGTTGTGCACCAGTGTGCGCATGCGCAGAAGTAAGCTCGAGTGCGCATGTGCAGGTCTGAGCCGGTGTGCGCATGCACAGTAGCGGCCCCGAGCGCGCATGCGCCGTAGTCAGCCCGACTGCGCATGAGCAGTAGTGAGTCGGAGTGCGTATGAGCAGTAGTGACCCCGAATGCGCGTGCGCAGTAGTGAGCCTGATTGCGCATCCGCAGTAGTGAGACCGATTGCGCATCCGCAGTAGTGAGTCTGAGTGCGCATGAGCTGTAGTGACCCTGAGTGCGCATGCGCAGTAGTGAGCCAGATTGCGCATGCGCAGAAGTGAGACCGATTGCGCATGCGCAGTAGTGAGCCCGATTGCGCATCCGCAGTAGTGAGACCGAGTGCGCATCCACAGTAGTGAACCCGAATGGGCATTTACAATCATGGGCCCGTGTGCGCATGCGCAGTAGTGACCCCGAGTGCGCATGCGCAGTAGTGAACCCGTGTGCGCATGCGCTGTAGTGAGCCCGAGCGCGCATCCGCAGTAGTGAGCCCGGGTGCGCATGCGCAGTAGTGAGCCCATATGTGCATGCGCAGTAGTGAACCCGAATGCGCATCCACAGTAGTGAACCCGAATGCGCATGTACAATCATGGGCCCGTGTGCGCATGCGCAGTAGTGACCCCGAGTGCGCATGCGCAGTAGCGACCCCGAGCCCGCATCCGCAGTACTGAGCCCGAGTGCGCATGTGCAGTAGTGACCCCGAGTACGCATGCGCAGTAGTGAGCCCGTGTGCGCATGCGAAGTAGTGCGCCCGTGTGCGCATGCGCAGAAGTGAGCTCGAGTGCGCATGCGCAGAAGTGAGCTCGAGTGCGCATGCGCAGTAGTGAGTCCGAGTGCGCATGAGCAGTAGTGAGCCCGAGTGCGCGTGCGCAGTAGTGGCCCTAGTGCGCATGCGCAGTAGTGACCGCGATTGCGCATGAGCAGTAGTGAACCCGAGTGCGCATGCGCAGTAGCGAGCCCGAGCGCGCACGAGCAGTAGTGAGTCAGAGTGCGTATGAGCAGTGGTGGCCCCGAGTGCGCATGCGCAATAGTGAGCCAGTGTGCCCATGCGCAGTAGTGAGCCTCAGTGCGCATCCGCAGTCGTGTGCCCGAGTGCGCACGAGCAGTAGTGCGTCCGAGTGAGCATGTGCGGTAGTGACCCCGAGACCCCATGCAGAGTAGTGACCCGCAGTGCGCATGCGCAGTAGTGAGACCGAGTGCGCATGCGCAGTTGTGAGCCCGATTGCGCATCGGCAGTAGTGAGACCGATTGCGCATACGTAGTAGTTACCCCGATTGCGCATCCGCAGTAGTGAGTCCGAGGGCGCATGGGCAGTAGTGACCCCGAGTGCGCATGCGGAGTAGTGAGCCCGATTGCGCATCCGCAGTAGTGAGCCCGATTGTGCATCCGCAGTAGTGAGCCCGAGGGCGTATGCGCTGTAGTGACCCCGAGGGCGCATGCACAGTAGTGAGCCCTTGTACACATGCGCAGTAGCGCGCCCATGTGGGCATGCGCAGAAGTGAGCTCGAGTGGGCATGTGCAGGTCTGAGCCTGTGTGCGCATGACCAGTAGCGACGCCGAGCGCGCATGCGCAGTAGTGACCCCGAGGGCGCATGCACAGTAGTGAGCCTGTGTACACATGCGCAGTAGCGCGCCCATGTGGGCATGCGCAGAAGTGAGCTCGAGTGCGCATGTGCATGTCTGAGTCGGTGTGCGCATGCGCAGTAGCGACCCCGAGTGCGCATGCGCAGTAGTGAGCCCGTGTGCGCATGAGCAGTACTGAAACCGATTGCGCATCCGCAGTAGTGAGTCCGAGTTCGCATGAGCAGTAGTGAGTCCGAGATCGCATGAGCAGTAATGACCCCGCGTGCGCATGCGCAGTAGTGAGCCCGTGTGCCCATGCGCAGTAGTGAGCCCGAGTGCGCATCCACAGTAGTGAACCCGAATGGGCATTTACAATCATGTGCCCGTGTGCGCATGCGCAGTAGTGACCCCTAGTGCGCATGCGCAGTAGCGACCCCGAGCCCGCATCCGCAGTACTGAGCCCGAGTGCGCATGTGCAGTAGTGACCCCGAGTACGCATGCGCAGTAGTGAGCCCGTGTGCGCATGCGAAGTAGTGCGCCCGTGTGCGCATGCGCAGAAGTGAGCTCGAGTGCGCATGCGCAGTAGTGAGTCCGAGTGCGCATGAGCAGTAGTGAGCCCGAGTGCGCGTGCGCAGTAGTGGCCCGAGTCCGCATGCGCAGTAGTGACCGCGATTGCGTATGAGCAGTAGTGAACCCGAGTGCGCATGCGCAGTAGCGACCCCGAGCCCGCATCCGAAGTACTTAGCCCGAGTGCGCATGTACAGTAGTGACCCCGAGTGCGCATGCGCAGTAGTGAGCTTCAGCGCGCATCTGCAATAGTGAGCCCGAGTGCGCATCCGCAATAGTGAGCCCGATTGCGCATCCGCAGTAGTGAGTACGAGTTCGCATGCACAGTAGTGAGCCCGATTGCGCATCCGCAGTAGTGACTCCGAGTGCGCATGAGCAGTAGTGACCCCGAGTGCGCATGCACAGTAGTGAGCCCGTGCGCGCATCCGCAGTAGTGAGACCGATTGCGCATGCGCAGTAGGGAGCCCGATTGCGCATCCGCAGTAGTGAGACCGATTGCGCATGCGCAATAGTGAGACCGATTGCGCATCCGCAGTAGTGAGTCCGAGATCGCATGAGCAGTAATGAGTCCGAGTGCTCATGAGCAGTAGTGAATACGAGTACGCATGAGCAGTAGTGGCCCCGAGTGCGTATGCACTGCAGTGAGCCCGAGTGCGCATGCACAGTAGTGAGTCCGTGTGCGCATGCGCAGTAGTGCGCTCGTGTGCGCATGCGCAGAAGTGAGCTCGAGTGCACATGTGCAGGTCTGAGCCGGTGTGCCCATGATCAGTAGCGACCCCGAGCGCGCATACGCAGTAGTGAGCCTGAGTGCGCATGAGCAGTAGTGAGTCCGAGTGCGCATGAGCAGTAGTGAGCCCGAGTGCGCATGCAGAGTAGTGACCCGCAGTGCGCATGCGCAGTAGTGAGACCGTGTGCGCATGCGCAGTAGTGAGCCCGATTGCGCATCCGCAGTAGTGAGCCCGAGTTCGCATGACCAGTAGTGAGTCGGAGTGCGTATGAGCAGTAGTGACCCCGAGTGCGCATGCGCAGTATTGAGCCCGTGTGCCCATGCGCAGTAGTGAGCCTGAGTGCGCATGAGCAGTAGTTTGTCCGAGTGCGCATGGGCAGTAGTGACCCCGAGTGCGCATGCGCAGTAGTGAGCCCGAGTGCGCATGCGCAGTTGTGAGCCCGATTGCGCATCCGCAGTAGCGAGCACGAGCGCGCATCCGCAGTAGTGAGTCCGAGTTCGCATGCGCAGTAGCGAGTCGGAGTGCGTATGTGCAGTAGTGACCCCGAGTGCGCATGCGCAGTAGTGAGCCCGTGTGCCCATGCGCAGTAGTGAGCCTGAGTGCGCATGAGCAGTAGTGGGTCCGAGTGCGCATGGGCAGTAGTGACCCCGAGTGCGCATGCGCAGTAGTGAGCACGATTGCGCATCCGCAGTAGTGAGACCGATTGCGCATGCGCAGTAGTGAGCCCGATTGCGCATCCGCACAGGTGAGACCGATTGCGCATGCGCAATAGTGAGCCCGATTGCGCATCCGCAATAGTGAGACCGATTGCGCATGCGCAGTTGTGCACCAGTGTGCGCATGCGCAGAAGTAAGCTCGAGTGCGCATGTGCAGGTCTGAGCCGGTGTGCGCATGCACAGTAGCGGCCCCGAGCGCGCATGCGCCGTAGTCAGCCCGACTGCGCATGAGCAGTAGTGAGTCGGAGTGCGTATGAGCAGTAGTGACCCCGAATGCGCGTGCGCAGTAGTGAGCCTGATTGCGCATCCGCAGTAGTGAGACCGATTGCGCATCCGCAGTAGTGAGTCTGAGTGCGCATGAGCTGTAGTGACCCTGAGTGCGCATGCGCAGTAGTGAGCCAGATTGCGCATGCGCAGAAGTGAGACCGATTGCGCATGCGCAGTAGTGAGCCCGATTGCGCATCCGCAGTAGTGAGACCGAGTGCGCATCCACAGTAGTGAACCCGAATGGGCATTTACAATCATGGGCCCGTGTGCGCATGCGCAGTAGTGACCCCGAGTGCGCATGCGCAGTAGTGAACCCGTGTGCGCATGCGCTGTAGTGAGCCCGAGCGCGCATCCGCAGTAGTGAGCCCGGGTGCGCATGCGCAGTAGTGAGCCCATATGTGCATGCGCAGTAGTGAACCCGAATGCGCATCCACAGTAGTGAACCCGAATGCGCATGTACAATCATGGGCCCGTGTGCGCATGCGCAGTAGTGACCCCGAGTGCGCATGCGCAGTAGCGACCCCGAGCCCGCATCCGCAGTACTGAGCCCGAGTGCGCATGTGCAGTAGTGACCCCGAGTACGCATGCGCAGTAGTGAGCCCGTGTGCGCATGCGAAGTAGTGCGCCCGTGTGCGCATGCGCAGAAGTGAGCTCGAGTGCGCATGCGCAGAAGTGAGCTCGAGTGCGCATGCGCAGTAGTGAGTCCGAGTGCGCATGAGCAGTAGTGAGCCCGAGTGCGCGTGCGCAGTAGTGGCCCTAGTGCGCATGCGCAGTAGTGACCGCGATTGCGCATGAGCAGTAGTGAACCCGAGTGCGCATGCGCAGTAGCGAGCCCGAGCGCGCACGAGCAGTAGTGAGTCAGAGTGCGTATGAGCAGTGGTGGCCCCGAGTGCGCATGCGCAATAGTGAGCCAGTGTGCCCATGCGCAGTAGTGAGCCTCAGTGCGCATCCGCAGTCGTGTGCCCGAGTGCGCACGAGCAGTAGTGAGTCCGAGTGAGCATGTGCGGTAGTGACCCCGAGACCCCATGCAGAGTAGTGACCCGCAGTGCGCATGCGCAGTAGTGAGACCGAGTGCGCATGCGCAGTTGTGAGCCCGATTGCGCATCGGCAGTAGTGAGACCGATTGCGCATACGTAGTAGTGACCCCGATTGCGCATCCGCAGTAGTGAGTCCGAGGGCGCATGGGCAGTAGTGACCCCGAGTGCGCATGCGGAGTAGTGAGCCCGATTGCGCATCCGCAGTAGTGAGCCCGATTGTGCATCCGCAGTAGTGAGCCCGAGGGCGTATGCGCTGTAGTGACCCCGAGGGCGCATGCACAGTAGTGAGCCCTTGTACACATGCGCAGTAGCACGCCCATGTGGGCATGCGCAGAAGTGAGCTCGAGTGCGCATGTGCAGGTCTGAGCCTGTGTGCGCATGACCAGTAGCGACGCCGAGCGCGCATGCGCAGTAGTGACCCCGAGGGCGCATGCACAGTAGTGAGCCTGTGTACACATGCGCAGTAGCGCGCCCATGTGGGCATGCGCAGAAGTGAGCTCGAGTGCGCATGTGCATGTCTGAGTCGGTGTGCGCATGCGCAGTAGCGACCCCGAGTGCGCATGCGCAGTAGTGAGCCCGTGTGCGCATGAGCAGTACTGAAACCGATTGCGCATCCGCAGTAGTGAGTCCGAGTTCGCATGAGCAGTAGTGAGTCCGAGATCGCATGAGCAGTAATGACCCCGCGTGCGCATGCGCAGTAGTGAGCCCGTGTGCCCATGCGCAGTAGTGAGCCCGAGTGCGCATCCACAGTAGTGAACCCGAATGGGCATTTACAATCATGTGCCCGTGTGCGCATGCGCAGTAGTGACCCCTAGTGCGCATGCGCAGTAGCGACCCCGAGCCCGCATCCGCAGTACTGAGCCCGAGTGCGCATGTGCAGTAGTGACCCCGAGTACGCATGCGCAGTAGTGAGCCCGTGTGCGCATGCGAAGTAGTGCGCCCGTGTGCGCATGCGCAGAAGTGAGCTCGAGTGCGCATGCGCAGTAGTGAGTCCGAGTGCGCATGAGCAGTAGTGAGCCCGAGTGCGCGTGCGCAGTAGTGGCCCGAGTCCGCATGCGCAGTAGTGACCGCGATTGCGCATGAGCAGTAGTGAACCCGAGTGCGCATGCGCAGTAGCGAGCCCGAGCGCGCATGAGCAGTAGTGAGTCAGAGTGCGTATGAGCAGTGGTGGCCCCGAGTGCGCATGCGCAATAGTGAGCCAGTGTGCCCATGCGCAGTAGTGAGCCTCAGTGCGCATCCGCAGTCGTGTGCCCGAGTGCGCACGAGCAGTAGTGAGTCCGAGTGAGCATGTGCGGTAGTGACCCCGAGACCGCATGCAGAGTAGTGACCCGCAGTGCGCATGCGCAGTAGTGAGACCGAGTGCGCATGCGCAGTTGTGAGCCCGATTGCGCATCGGCAGTAGTGAGACCGATTGCGCATACGTAGTAGTGACCCCGATTGCGCATCCGCAGTAGTGAGTCCGAGGGCGCATGGGCAGTAGTGACCCCGAGTGCGCATGCGGAGTAGTGAGCCCGATTGCGCATCCGCAGTAGTGAGCCCGATTGTGCATCCGCAGTAGTAAGCCCGAGGGCGTATGCGCTGTAGTGACCCCGAGGGCGCATGCACAGTAGTGAGCCCTTGTACACATGCGCAGTAGCGCGCCCATGTGGGCATGCGCAGAAGTGAGCTCGAGTGCGCATGTGCAGGTCTGAGCCTGTGTGCGCATGACCAGTAGCGACGCCGAGCGCGCATGCGCAGTAGTGACCCCGAGGGCGCATGCACAGTAGTGAGCCTGTGTACACATGCGCAGTAGCGCGCCCATGTGGGCATGCGCAGAAGTGAGCTCGAGTGCGCATGTGCATGTCTGAGTCGGTGTGCGCATGCGCAGTAGCGACCCCGAGTGCGCATGCGCAGTAGTGAGCCCGTGTGCGCATGAGCAGTACTGAAACCGATTGCGCATCCGCAGTAGTGAGTCCGAGTTCGCATGAGCAGTAGTGAGTCCGAGATCGCATGAGCAGTAATGACCCCGCGTGCGCATGCGCAGTAGTGAGCCCGTGTGCCCATGCGCAGTAGTGAGCCCGAGTGCGCATCCACAGTAGTGAACCCGAATGGGCATTTACAATCATGGGCCCGTGTGCGCATGCGCAGTAGTGACCCCCAGTGCGCATGCGCAGTAGTGAACCCGTGTGCGCATGCGCTGTAGTGAGCCCGAGCGCGCATCCGCAGTAGTGAGCCCGGGTGCGCATGCGCAGTAGTGAGCCCATATGTGCATGCGCAGTAGTGAACCCGAATGCGCATCCACAGTAGTGAACCCGAATGCGCATGTACAATCATGGGCCCGTGTGCGCATGCGCAGTAGCGACCCCGAGCCCGCATCCGCAGTACTGAGCCCGAGTGCGCATGTGCAGTAGTGACCCCGAGTACGCATGCGCAGTAGTGAGCCCGTGTGCGCATGCGAAGTAGTGCGCCCGTGTGCGCATGCGCAGAAGTGAGCTCGAGTGCGCATGCGCAGAAGTGAGCTCGAGTGCGCATGCGCAGTAGTGAGTCCGAGTGCGCATGAGCAGTAGTGAGTCAGAGTGCGTATGAGCAGTAGTGACCCCGAGTACGCATGCGCAGTAGTGAGCCCGTGTGCGCATGCGAAGTAGTGCGCCCGTGTGCGCATGCGCAGAAGTGAGCTCGAGTGCGCATGCGCAGTAGTGAGTCCGAGTGCGCATGAGCAGTAGTGAGCCCGAGTGCGCGTGCGCAGTAGTGACCCCGAGTGCGCATGCGCAGTAGTGACCCCGATTGCGCATGAGCAGTAGTGAACCCGAGTGCGCATGCGCAGTAGTGAGCACGTGTGCGCATGCGCAGTAGTGAGCCCGAGTGCGCATCTGCAGTAGCGTGCCCGAGTGCGCATGCGCGGTAGTGAGCCCGAGTGCGCATCCACAGTAGTGAACCCGAATGCGCATGTACAATCATGGGCCCGTGTGCGCATGCGCAGTAGTGACCCCGAGTGCGCATGCGCAGTAGCGACCCCGAGCCCGCATCCGAAGTACTTAGCCCGAGTGCGCATGTACAGTAGTGACCCCGAGTGCGCATGCGCAGTAATGAGCTTCAGCGCGCATCTGCAATAGTGAGCCCGAGTGCGCATCCGCAGTAGTGAGTCCGAGTTCGCATGCACAGTAGTGAGCCCGATTGCGCATCCGCAGTAGTGACTCCGAGTGCGCATGAGCAGTAGTGACCCCGAGTGCGCATGCACAGTAGTGAGCCCGTGCGCGCATCCGCAGTAGTGAGACCGATTGCGCATGCGCAGTAGGGAGCCCGATTGCGCATCCGCAGTAGTGAGACCGATTGCGCATGCGCAATAGTGAGACCGATTGCGCATCCGCAGTAGTGAGTCCGAGATCGCATGAGCAGTAATGAGTCCGAGTGCGCATGAGCAGTAGTGAATACGAGTACGCATGAGCAGTAGTGGCCCCGAGTGCGTATGCACTGCAGTGAGCCCGAGTGCGCATGCACAGTAGTGAGTCCGCGATCGCATGAGCAGTATTGAGTCCGAGTGCGCATGAGCAGTAGTGAATACGACTATGCATGAGCAGTAGTGACCCCGAGTGCGTATGCACTGTAGTGAGCCCGAGTGCGCATGCACCGTAGTGAGCCCGTATGCGCATGCGCACACAGCGCCCGTGTGCGCATGCGCAAAAGTGAGCTCGAGTGCGCATGTGCAGGTCTGGGCCTGTGTGCGCATGACCAGTAGCGACGCCGAGCGCGCATGCGCAGTAGTGAGCCCGAGTGCGCATGAGCAGTAGTGGGTCCGAGTGCGCATGGGCAGTAGTGACCCCGAGTGCGCATCCGCAGTAGTGAGCCCGAGTTCGCATGACCAGTAGTGAGTCGGAGTGCGTATGTGCAGTAGTGACCCCGAGTGCGCATGCGCAGTAGTGAGCACGATTGCGCATCCGCAGTAGTGAGACCGATTGCGCATGCGTAGTAGTGACCCCGATTGCGCATCCGCAGTAGTGAGCCCGAGTTCGCATGACCAGTAGTGAGTCGGAGTGCGTATGAGCAGTAGTGACCCCGAGTGCGCATGCGCAGTATTGAGCCCGTGTGCCCATGCGCAGTAGTGAGCCTGAGTGCGCATGAGCAGTAGTTTGTCCGAGTGCGCATGGGCAGTAGTGACCCCGAGTGCGCATGCGCAGTAGTGAGCCCGAGTGCGCATCCACAGTAGTGAACCCGAATGGGCATTTACAATCATGGGCCCGTGTGCGCATGCGCAGTAGTGACCCCGAGTGCGCATGCGCAGTAGTGAACCCGTGTGCGCATGAGCTGTAGTGAGCCCGAGCGCGCATCCGCAGTAGTGAGCCCGGGTGCGCATGCGCAGTAGTGAGCCCATATGTGCATGCGCAGTAGTGAACCCGAATGCGCATCCACAGTAGTGAACCCGAATGCGCATGTACAATCATGGGCCCGTGTGCGCATGCGCAGTAGTGACCCCGAGTGCGCATGCGCAGTAGCGACCCCGAGCCCGCATCCGCAGTACTGAGCCCGAGTGCGCATGTGCAGTAGTGACCCCGAGTACGCATGCGCAGTAGTGAGCCCGTGTGCGCATGCGAAGTAGTGCGCCCGTGTGCGCATGCGCAGAAGTGAGCTCGAGTGCGCATGCGCAGAAGTGAGCTCGAGTGCGCATGCGCAGTAGTGAGTCCGAGTGCGCATGAGCAGTAGTGAGCCCGAGTGCGCGTGCGCAGTAGTGGCCCGAGTGCGCATGCGCAGTAGTGACCGCGATTGCGCATGAGCAGTAGTGAACCCGAGTGCGCATGCGCAGTAGCGAGCCCGAGCGCGCATGAGCAGTAGTGAGTCAGAGTGCGTATGAGCAGTAGTGAATACGAGTACGCATGAGCAGTAGTGGCCCCGAGTGCGTATGCACTGCAGTGAGCCCGCGTGCGCATGCACAGTAGTGAGTCCGTGTGCGCATGCGCAGTAGTGCGCTCGTGCGCGCATGCGCAGAAGTGAGCTCGAGTGCACATGTGCAGGTCTGAGCCGGTGTGCCCATGATCAGTAGCGACCCCGAGCGCGCATACGCAGTAGTGAGCCTGAGTGCGCATGAGCAGTAGTGAGTCCGAGTGCGCATGAGCAGTAGTGAGCCCGAGTGCGCATGCAGAGTAGTGACCCGCAGTGCGCATGCGCAGTAGTGAGACCGTGTGCGCATGCGCAGTAGTGAGCCCGATTGCGCATCCGCAGTAGTGAGACCGATTGCGCATGCGCAATAGTGAGCCCGAGTGCGCATGCGCAGTAGTGACCCCGAGTGCGCATGCGCAGTTGTGAGCCCGATTGCGCATCCGCAGTAGTGAGACCGATTGCGCATGCGTAGTAGTGACCCCGATAGCGCATCCGCAGTAGTGAGACCGAGTTCGCATGCGCAGTAGTGAGCCCGACCGCGCATCCGCAGTCGTGAGTCCAAGGGAGCATGAGCAGTAGTGACTCCGAGTGCGCATGCGCAGTAGTGAGCCCGATTGCGCATCCGCAGTAGTGAGCCCGAGTTCGCATGGCCAGTAGTGAGTCGGAGTGCGTATGAGCAGTAGTGACCCCGAGTGCGCATGCGCAGTATTGAGCCCGTGTGCCCATGCGCAGTAGTGAGCCTGAGTGCGCATGAGCAGTAGTTTGTCCGAGTGCGCATGGGCAGTAGTGACCCCGAGTGCGCATGCGCAGTAGTGAGCCCGAGTGCGCATGCGCAGTAGAGAGCCCGATTGCGCATCCGCAGTAGCGAGCCCGAGCGCGCATCCGCAGTAGTGAGTCCGAGTTCGCATGAGCAGTAGTGAGTCGGAGTGCGTATGAGCAGTAGTGAGCCCGAGTGCGCATGCGCTGTAGTGAGCCCGTGTGCCCATGCACAGTAGTGAGCCCGTGTGCGCATGCGCCGTAGTGAGCCCGAGTGCGCATCCGCAGTAGTGAGTCCGAGTGCGCATGAGCAGTAGTGACCCCGAGTGCGCATGCGCAGTAGTGAGCCCGTGTGCCCATGCGCAGTAGTGAGCCTGAGTGCGCATGAGCAGTAGTGGGTCCGAGTGCGCATGGGCAGCAGTGACCCCGAGTGCGCATGCGCAGTATTGAGCCCGTGTGCCCATGCGCAGTAGTGAGCCCGAGTGCGCATGCGCAGTAGCGACCCCGAGCCCGCATCCGCAGTACTGAGCCCGAGTGCGCATGTGCAGTAGTGACCCCGAGTACGCATGCGCAGTAGTGAGCCCGTGTGCGCATGCGAAGTAGTGCGCCCGTGTGCGCATGCGCAGAAGTGAGCTCGAGTGCGCATGCGCAGAAGTGAGCTCGAGTGCGCATGCGCAGTAGTGAGTCCGAGTGCGCATGAGCAGTAGTGAGCCCGAGTGCGCGTGCGCAGTAGTGGCCCGAGTGCGCATGCGCAGTAGTGACCGCGATTGCGCATGAGCAGTAGTGAACCCGAGTGCGCATGCGCAGTAGCGAGCCCGAGCGCGCATGAGCAGTAGTGAGTCAGAGTGCGTATGAGCAGTAGTGAATACGAGTACGCATGAGCAGTAGTGGCCCCGAGTGCGTATGCACTGCAGTGAGCCCGCGTGCGCATGCACAGTAGTGAGTCCGTGTGCGCATGCGCAGTAGTGCGCTCGTGTGCGCATGCGCAGAAGTGAGCTCGAGTGCACATGTGCAGGTCTGAGCCGGTGTGCCCATGATCAGTAGCGACCCCGAGCGCGCATACGCAGTAGTGAGCCTGAGTGCGCATGAGCAGTAGTGAGTCCGAGTGCGCATGAGCAGTAGTGAGCCCGAGTGCGCATGCAGAGTAGTGACCCGCAGTGCGCATGCGCAGTAGTGAGACCGTGTGCGCATGCGCAGTAGTGAGCCCGATTGCGCATCCGCAGTAGTGAGACCGATTGCGCATGCGCAATAGTGAGCCCGAGTGCGCATGCGCAGTAGTGACCCCGAGTGCGCATGCGCAGTTGTGAGCCCGATTGCGCATCCGCAGTAGTGAGACCGATTGCGCATGCGTAGTAGTGACCCCGATAGCGCATCCGCAGTAGTGAGACCGAGTTCGCATGCGCAGTAGTGAGCCCGACCGCGCATCCGCAGTCGTGAGTCCAAGGGAGCATGAGCAGTAGTGACTCCGAGTGCGCATGCGCAGTAGTGAGCCCGATTGCGCATCCGCAGTAGTGAGCCCGAGTTCGCATGACCAGTAGTGAGTCGGAGTGCGTATGAGCAGTAGTGACCCCGAGTGCGCATGCGCAGTATTGAGCCCGTGTGCCCATGCGCAGTAGTGAGCCTGAGTGCGCATGAGCAGTAGTTTGTCCGAGTGCGCATGGGCAGTAGTGACCCCGAGTGCGCATGCGCAGTAGTGAGCCCGAGTGCGCATGCGCAGTAGAGAGCCCGATTGCGCATCCGCAGTAGCGAGCCCGAGCGCGCATCCGCAGTAGTGAGTCCGAGTTCGCATGAGCAGTAGTGAGTCGGAGTGCGTATGAGCAGTAGTGAGCCCGAGTGCGCATGCGCTGTAGTGAGCCCATGTGCCCATGCACAGTAGTGAGCCCGTGTGCGCATGCGCCGTAGTGAGCCCGAGTGCGCATCCGCAGTAGTGAGTCCGAGTGCGCATGAGCAGTAGTGACCCCGAGTGCGCATGCGCAGTAGTGAGCCCGTGTGCCCATGCGCAGTAGTGAGCCTGAGTGCGCATGAGCAGTAGTGGGTCCGAGTGCGCATGGGCAGCAGTGACCCCGAGTGCGCATGCGCAGTATTGAGCCCGTGTGCCCATGCGCAGTAGTGAGCCCGAGTGCGCGTGCGCAGTAGTGGCCCGAGTGCGCATGCGCAGTAGTGACCGCGATTGCGCATGAGCAGTAGTGAACCCGAATGCGCATGCGCAGTAGCGAGCCCGAGCGCGCATGAGCAGTAGTGAGTCAGAGTGCGTATGAGCAGTGGTGGCCCCGCGTGCGCATGCGCAATAGTGAGCCCGTGTGCCCATGCGCAGTAGTGAGCCTCAGTGCGCATCCGCAGTCGTGTGCCCGAGTGCGCACGAGCAGTAGTGAGTCCGAGTGAGCATGTGCGGTAGTGACCCCGAGACCGCATGCAGAGTAGTGACCCGCAGTGCGCGTGCGCAGTATGGGCCCGAGTGCGCATGCGCAGTAGTGACCGCGATTGCGCATGAGCAGTAGTGAACCCGAGTGCGCATGCGCAGTAGCGAGCCCGAGCGCGCATGAGCAGTAGTGAGTCAGAGTGCGTATGAGCAGTAGTGACCCCGAGGGCGCATGCACAGTAGTGGGCCCGTGTACACATGCGCAGTAGCGTTCCCGAGTGCGCATGCGCAGTAGTGAGCCCGTGTGCGCATGAGCAGTACTGAAACCGATTGCGCATCCGCAGTAGTGAGTCCGAGTTCGCATGAGCAGTAGTGAGTCCGAGATCGCATGAGCAGTAATGACCCCGCGTGCGCATGCGCAGTAGTGAGTCCGAGTGCGCATCTGCAGTAGCGTGCCCGAGTGCGCATGCGCAGTAGTGAGCCCGAGTGCGCATCCACAGTAGTGAACCCGTGTGCGCATGCGCTGTAGTGAGCCCGAGCGCGCATCCGCAGTAGTGAGCCCGGGTGCGCATGCGCAGTAGTGAACCCGAATGCGCATCCACAGTAGTGAACCCGAATGCGCATGTACAATCATGGGCCCGTGTGCGCATGCGCGGTAGTGACCCCTAGTGCGCATGCGCAGTAGCGACCCCGAGCCCGCATCCGCAGTACTGAGCCCGAGTGCGCATGTGCAGTAGTGACCCCGAGTACGCATGCGCAGTAGTGAGCCCGTGTGCGCATGCGAAGTAGTGCGCCCGTGTGCGCATGCGCAGAAGTGAGCTCGAGTGCGCATGCGCAGAAGTGAGCTAGAGTGCGCATGCGCAGTAGTGAGTCCGAGTGCGCATGAGCAGTAGTGAGCCCGAGTGCGCGTGCGCAGTAGTGGCCCGAGTGCGCATGCGCAGTAGTGACCGCGATTGCGCATGAGCAGTAGTGAACCCGAGTGCGCATGCGCAGTAGCGAGCCCGAGCGCGCATGAGCAGTAGTGAGTCAGAGTGCGTATGAGCAGTGGTGGCCCCGAGTGCGCATGCGCAGTAGTGAGCCCGTGTGCGCATGCGAAGTAGTGCGCCCGTGTGCGCATGCGCAGAAGTGAGCTCGAGGGCGCATGCGCAGAAGTGAGCACGAGTGCGCATGCGCAGTAGTGAGTCGGTGTGCGCATGCGCAGTAGCGACCCCGCGTGCGCATGCGCAGTAGTGAGCCCGTGTGCCCATGCGCAGTAGTGAGTCCGAGTGCGCATCTGCAGTAGCGTGCCCGAGTGCGCATGCGCAGTAGTGAGCCCGAGTGCGCATCCACAGTAGTGAACCCGAATAGGCATTTACAATCATGGGCCCGTGTGCGCATGCGCAGTAGTGACCCCGAGTGCGCATGCGCAGTAGTGAACCCGTGTGCGCATGCGCTGTAGTGAGCCCGAGCGCGCATCCGCAGTAGTGAGCCCGGGTGCGCATGCGCAGTAGTGAGCCCATATGTGCATGCGCAGTAGTGAACCCGAATGCGCATCCACAGTAGTGAACCCGAATGCGCATGTACAATCATGGGCCCGTGTGCGCATGCGCAGTAGTGACCCCGAATGCGCATCCACAGTAGTGATCCCGAATGCGCATGTACAATCATGGGCCCGTGTGCGCATGCGCAGTAGTGACCCCGAGTGCGCATGCGCAGTAGCGACCACGAGCCCGCATCCGCAGTACTGAGCCCGAGTGCGCATGTGCAGTAGTGACCCCGAGTACGCATGCGCAGTAGTGAGCCCGTGTGCGCATGCGAAGTAGTGCGCCCGTGTGCGCATGCGCAGAAGTGAGCTCGAGTGCGCATGCGCAGTAGCGAGCCCGAGCGCGCATGAGCAGTAGTGAGTCAGAGTGCGTATGAGCAGTGGTGGCCCCGAGTGCGCATGCGCAATAGTGAGCCCGTGTGCCCATGCGCAGTAGTGAGCCTCAGTGCGCATCCGCAGTCGTGTGCCCGAGTCCGCACGAGCAGTAGTGAGTCCGAGTGAGCATGTGCGGTAGTGACCCCGAGACCGCATGCAGAGTAGTGACCCGCAGTGCGCATGCGCAGTAGTGAGACCGAGTGCGCATGCGCAGTTGTGAGCCCGATTGCGAATCGGCAGTAGTGAGACCGATTGCGCATACGTAGTAGTGACCCCGATTGCGCATCCGCAGTAGTGAGTCCGAGGGGGCATGTGCAGTAGTGACCCCGAGTGCGCATGCGCAGTAGTGAGCCCGATTGCGCATCCGCAGTAGTGAGCCCGATTGTGCATCCGCAGTAGTAAGCCCGAGGGCGTATGCGCTGTAGTGACCCCACGTGCGCATGCGCAGTAGTGAGCTTCAGCGCGCATCCGCAATAGTGAGCTCGAGTGCGCATCCGCAATAGTGAGCCCGATTGCGCATCCGCAGTAGTGAGTCCGAGTTCGCATGCACAGTAGTGAGCCCGATTGCGCATCCGCAGTAGTGACTCTGAGTGCGCATGCGCAGTAGTGACCCCGAGGGCGCATGCACAGTAGTGAGCCCTTGTACACATGCGCAGTAGCGCGCCCATGTGGGCATGCGCAGAAGTGAGCTCGAGTGCGCATGTGCAGGTCTGAGCCTGTGTGCGCATGACCAGTAGCGGCGCCGAGCGCGCATGCGCAGTAGTGACCCCGAGGGCGCATGCACAGTAGTGAGCCCGTGTACACATTCGCAGTAGCGCGCCCATGTGGGCATGCGCAGAAGTGAGCTCGAGTGCGCATGTGCATGTCTGAGTCGGTGTGCGCATGCGCAGTAGCGACCCCGAGTGCGCATGCGCAGTAGTGAGCCCGTGTGCGCATGAGCAGTACTGAAACCGATTGCGCATCGGCAGTAGTGAGTCCGAGTGCGCATGAGCAGTAGTGAGTCCGAGATCGCATGAGCAGTAATGACCCCGCGTGCGCATGCGCAGTAGTGAGCCCGTGTGCCCATGCGCAGTAGTGAGTCCGAGTGCGCATCTGCAGTAGCGTGCCCGAGTGCGCATGCGCAGTAGTGAGCCCGAGTGCGCGTCCACAGTAGTGAACCCGAATGGGCATTTACAATCACGGGCCCGTGTGCGCATGCGCAGTAGTGACCCCCAGTGCGCATGCGCAGTAGTGAACCCGTGTGCGCATGCGCTGTAGTGAGCCCGAGCGCGCATCCGCAGTAGTGAGCCCGGGTGCGCATGCGCAGTAGTGAGCCCATATGTGCATGCGCAGTAGTGAACCCGAATGCGCATCCACAGTAGTGAACCCGAATGCGCATGTACAATCATGGGCCCGTGTGCGCATGCGCAGTAGTGACCCCTAGTGCGCATGCGCAGTAGCGACCCCGAGCCCGCATCCGCAGTACTGAGCCCGAGTGCGCATGTGCAGTAGTGACCCCGAGTACGCATGCGCAGTAGTGAGCCCGTGTGCGCATGCGAGGTAGTGCGCCCGTGTGCGCATGCGCAGAAGTGAGCTCGAGTGCGCATGCGCAGAAGTGAGCTCGAGTGCGCATGCGCAGTAGTGAGTCCGAGTGCGCATGAGCAGTAGTGAGCCCGAGTGCGCGTGCGCAGTAGTGGCCCGAGTGCGCATGCGCAGTAGTGACAGCGATTGCGCATGAGCAGTAGTGAACCCGAGTGCGCATGCGCAGTAGCGAGCCCGAGCGCGCATGAGCAGTAGTGAGTCAGAGTGCGTATGAGCAGTGGTGGCCCCGAGTGCGCATGCGCAGTAGTGAGCCCGTGTGCGCATGCGAAGTAGTGCGCCCGTGTGCGCATGCGCAGAACTGAGCTCGAGGGCGCATGCGCAGTAGTGAGCCCGTGTGCCCATGCGCAGTAGTGAGTCCGAGTGCGCATCTGCAGTAGCGTCCCCGAGTGCGCATGCGCAGTAGTGAGCCCGAGTGCGCATGCGCAGTAGCGACCCCGAGCCCGCATCCGCAGTACTGAGCCCGAGTGCGCATGTGCAGTAGTGACCCCGAGTACGCATGCGTAGTAGTGAGCCCGTGTGCGCATGCGAAGTAGTGCGCCCGTGTGCGCATGCGCAGAAGTGAGCTCGAGTGCGCATGCGCAGTAGTGAGTCCGAGTGCGCATGAGCAGTAGTTTGTCCGAGTGCGCATGGGCAGTAGAGAGCCCGATTGCGCATCCGCAGTAGCGAGCCCGAGCGCGCATCCGCAGTAGTGAGTCCGAGTTCGCATGAGCAGTAGTGAGTCGGAGTGCGTATGAGCAGTAGTGAGCCCGAGTGCGCATGCGCTGTAGTGAGCCCGTGTGCCCATGCACAGTAGTGAGCCCGTGTGCGCATGCGCCGTAGTGAGCCCGAGTGCGCATCCGCAGTAGTGAGTCCGAGTGCGCATGAGCAGTAGTGACCCCGAGTGCGCATGCGCAGTAGTGAGCCCGTGTGCCCATGCGCAGTAGTGAGCCTGAGTGCGCATGAGCAGTAGTGGGTCCGAGTGCGCATGGGCAGCAGTGACCCCGAGTGCGCATGCGCAGTATTGAGCCCGTGTGCCCATGCGCAGTAGTGAGCCCGAGTGCGCGTGCGCAGTAGTGGCCCGAGTGCGCATGCGCAGTAGTGACCGCGATTGCGCATGAGCAGTAGTGAACCCGAATGCGCATGCGCAGTAGCGAGCCCGAGCGCGCATGAGCAGTAGTGAGTCAGAGTGCGTATGAGCAGTGGTGGCCCCGCGTGCGCATGCGCAATAGTGAGCCCGTGTGCCCATGCACAGTAGTGAGCCCGTGTGCGCATGCGCCGTAGTGAGCCCGAGTGCGCATCCGCAGTAGTGAGTCCGAGTGCGCATGAGCAGTAGTGACCCCGAGTGCGCATGCGCAGTAGTGAGCCCGTGTGCCCATGCGCAGTAGTGAGCCTGAGTGCGCATGAGCAGTAGTGGGTCCGAGTGCGCATGGGCAGCAGTGACCCCGAGTGCGCATGCGCAGTATTGAGCCCGTGTGCCCATGCGCAGTAGTGAGCCCGAGTGCGCGTGCGCAGTAGTGGCCCGAGTGCGCATGCGCAGTAGTGACCGCGATTGCGCATGAGCAGTAGTGAACCCGAATGCGCATGCGCAGTAGCGAGCCCGAGCGCGCATGAGCAGTAGTGAGTCAGAGTGCGTATGAGCAGTGGTGGCCCCGCGTGCGCATGCGCAATAGTGAGCCCGTGTGCCCATGCGCAGTAGTGAGCCTCAGTGCGCATCCGCAGTCGTGTGCCCGAGTGCGCACGAGCAGTAGTGAGTCCGAGTGAGCATGTGCGGTAGTGACCCCGAGACCGCATGCAGAGTAGTGACCCGCAGTGCGCGTGCGCAGTATGGGCCCGAGTGCGCATGCGCAGTAGTGACCGCGATTGCGCATGAGCAGTAGTGAACCCGAGTGCGCATGCGCAGTAGCGAGCCCGAGCGCGCATGAGCAGTAGTGAGTCAGAGTGCGTATGAGCAGTAGTGACCCCGAGGGCGCATGCACAGTAGTGGGCCCGTGTACACATGCGCAGTAGCGTTCCCGAGTGCGCATGCGCAGTAGTGAGCCCGTGTGCGCATGAGCAGTACTGAAACCGATTGCGCATCCGCAGTAGTGAGTCCGAGTTCGCATGAGCAGTAGTGAGTCCGAGATCGCATGAGCAGTAATGACCCCGCGTGCGCATGCGCAGTAGTGAGTCCGAGTGCGCATCTGCAGTAGCGTGCCCGAGTGCGCATGCGCAGTAGTGAGCCCGAGTGCGCATCCACAGTAGTGAACCCGTGTGCGCATGCGCTGTAGTGAGCCCGAGCGCGCATCCGCAGTAGTGAGCCCGGGTGCGCATGCGCAGTAGTGAACCCGAATGCGCATCCACAGTAGTGAACCCGAATGCGCATGTACAATCATGGGCCCGTGTGCGCATGCGCAGTAGTGACCCCTAGTGCGCATGCGCAGTAGCGACCCCGAGCCCGCATCCGCAGTACTGAGCCCGAGTGCGCATGTGCAGTAGTGACCCCGAGTACGCATGCGCAGTAGTGAGCCCGTGTGCGCATGCGAAGTAGTGCGCCCGTGTGCGCATGCGCAGAAGTGAGCTCGAGTGCGCATGCGCAGAAGTGAGCTAGAGTGCGCATGCGCAGTAGTGAGTCCGAGTGCGCATGAGCAGTAGTGAGCCCGAGTGCGCGTGCGCAGTAGTGGCCCGAGTGCGCATGCGCAGTAGTGACCGCGATTGCGCATGAGCAGTAGTGAACCCGAGTGCGCATGCGCAGTAGCGAGCCCGAGCGCGCATGAGCAGTAGTGAGTCAGAGTGCGTATGAGCAGTGGTGGCCCCGAGTGCGCATGCGCAGTAGTGAGCCCGTGTGCGCATGCGAAGTAGTGCGCCCGTGTGCGCATGCGCAGAAGTGAGCTCGAGGGCGCATGCGCAGAAGTGAGCACGAGTGCGCATGCGCAGTAGTGAGTCGGTGTGCGCATGCGCAGTAGAGACCCCGCGTGCGCATGCGCAGTAGTGAGCCCGTGTGCCCATGCGCAGTAGTGAGTCCGAGTGCGCATCTGCAGTAGCGTGCCCGAGTGCGCATGCGCAGTAGTGAGCCCGAGTGCGCATCCACAGTAGTGAACCCGAATAGGCATTTACAATCATGGGCCCGTGTGCGCATGCGCAGTAGTGACCCCGAGTGCGCATGCGCAGTAGTGAACCCGTGTGCGCATGCGCTGTAGTGAGCCCGAGCGCGCATCCGCAGTAGTGAGCCCGGGTGCGCATGCGCAGTAGTGAGCCCATATGTGCATGCGCAGTAGTGAACCCGAATGCGCATCCACAGTAGTGAACCCGAATGCGCATGTACAATCATGGGCCCGTGTGCGCATGCGCAGTAGTGACCCCGAATGCGCATCCACAGTAGTGATCCCGAATGCGCATGTACAATCATGGGCCCGTGTGCGCATGCGCAGTAGTGACCCCGAGTGCGCATGCGCAGTAGCGACCACGAGCCCGCATCCGCAGTACTGAGCCCGAGTGCGCATGTGCAGTAGTGACCCCGAGTACGCATGCGCAGTAGTGAGCCCGTGTGCGCATGCGAAGTAGTGCGCCCGTGTGCGCATGCGCAGAAGTGAGCTCGAGTGCGCATGCGCAGTAGCGAGCCCGAGCGCGCATGAGCAGTAGTGAGTCAGAGTGCGTATGAGCAGTGGTGGCCCCGAGTGCGCATGCGCAATAGTGAGCCCGTGTGCCCATGCGCAGTAGTGAGCCTCAGTGCGCATCCGCAGTCGTGTGCCCGAGTCCGCACGAGCAGTAGTGAGTCCGAGTGAGCATGTGCGGTAGTGACCCCGAGACCGCATGCAGAGTAGTGACCCGCAGTGCGCATGCGCAGTAGTGAGACCGAGTGCGCATGCGCAGTTGTGAGCCCGATTGCGCATCGGCAGTAGTGAGACCGATTGCGCATACGTAGTAGTGACCCCGATTGCGCATCCGCAGTAGTGAGTCCGAGGGGGCATGTGCAGTAGTGACCCCGAGTGCGCATGCGCAGTAGTGAGCCCGATTGCGCATCCGCAGTAGTGAGCCCGATTGTGCATCCGCAGTAGTAAGCCCGAGGGCGTATGCGCTGTAGTGACCCCACGTGCGCATGCGCAGTAGTGAGCTTCAGCGCGCATCCGCAATAGTGAGCTCGAGTGCGCATCCGCAATAGTGAGCCCGATTGCGCATCCGCAGTAGTGAGTCCGAGTTCGCATGCACAGTAGTGAGCCCGATTGCGCATCCGCAGTAGTGACTCCGAGTGCGCATGCGCAGTAGTGACCCCGAGGGCGCATGCACAGTAGTGAGCCCTTGTACACATGCGCAGTAGCGCGCCCATGTGGGCATGCGCAGAAGTGAGCTCGAGTGCGCATGTGCAGGTCTGAGCCTGTGTGCGCATGACCAGTAGCGGCGCCGAGCGCGCATGCGCAGTAGTGACCCCGAGGGCGCATGCACAGTAGTGAGCCCGTGTACACATTCGCAGTAGCGCGCCCATGTGGGCATGCGCAGAAGTGAGCTCGAGTGCGCATGTGCATGTCTGAGTCGGTGTGCGCATGCGCAGTAGCGACCCCGAGTGCGCATGCGCAGTAGTGAGCCCGTGTGCGCATGAGCAGTACTGAAACCGATTGCGCATCGGCAGTAGTGAGTCCTAGTGCGCATGAGCAGTAGTGAGTCCGAGATCGCATGAGCAGTAATGACCCCGCGTGCGCATGCGCAGTAGTGAGCCCGTGTGCCCATGCGCAGTAGTGAGTCCGAGTGCGCATCTGCAGTAGCGTGCCCGAGTGCGCATGCGCAGTAGTGAGCCCGAGTGCGCGTCCACAGTAGTGAACCCGAATGGGCATTTACAATCACGGGCCCGTGTGCGCATGCGCAGTAGTGACCCCCAGTGCGCATGCGCAGTAGTGAACCCGTGTGCGCATGCGCTGTAGTGAGCCCGAGCGCGCATCCGCAGTAGTGAGCCCGGGTGCGCATGCGCAGTAGTGAGCCCATATGTGCATGCGCAGTAGTGAACCCGAATGCGCATCCACAGTAGTGAACCCGAATGCGCATGTACAATCATGGGCCCGTGTGCGCATGCGCAGTAGTGACCCCTAGTGCGCATGCGCAGTAGCGACCCCGAGCCCGCATCCGCAGTACTGAGCCCGAGTGCGCATGTGCAGTAGTGACCCCGAGTACGCATGCGCAGTAGTGAGCCCGTGTGCGCATGCGAGGTAGTGCGCCCGTGTGCGCATGCGCAGAAGTGAGCTCGAGTGCGCATGCGCAGAAGTGAGCTCGAGTGCGCATGCGCAGTAGTGAGTCCGAGTGCGCATGGGCAGTAGTGAGCCCGAGTGCGCGTGCGCAGTAGTGGCCCGAGTGCGCATGCGCAGTAGTGACAGCGATTGCGCATGAGCAGTAGTGAACCCGAGTGCGCATGCGCAGTAGCGAGCCCGAGCGCGCATGAGCAGTAGTGAGTCAGAGTGCGTATGAGCAGTGGTGGCCCCGAGTGCGCATGCGCAGTAGTGAGCCCGTGTGCGCATGCGAAGCAGTGCGCCCGTGTGCGCATGCGCAGAACTGAGCTCGAGGGCGCATGCGCAGTAGTGAGCCCGTGTGCCCATGCGCAGTAGTGAGTCCGAGTGCGCATCTGCAGTAGCGTCCCCGAGTGCGCATGCGCAGTAGTGAGCCCGAGTGCGCATGCGCAGTAGCGACCCCGAGCCCGCATCCGCAGTACTGAGCCCGAGTGCGCATGTGCAGTAGTGACCCCGAGTACGCATGCGTAGTAGTGAGCCCGTGTGCGCATGCGAAGTAGTGCGCCCGTGTGCGCATGCGCAGAAGTGAGCTCGAGTGCGCATGCGCAGTAGTGAGTCCGAGTGCGCATGAGCAGTAGTGAGCCCGAGTGCGCGTGCGCAGTAGTGGCCCCGAGTGCGCATGCGCAGTAGTGACCCCGATTGCGCATGAGCAGTAGTGAACCCGAGTGCGCATGCGCAGTAGTGAGCACGTGTGCGCATGCGCAGTAGTGAGCCCGAGTGCGCATCTGCAGTAGCGTGCCCGAGTGCGCATGCGCAGTAGTGAGCCCGAGTGCGCATCCACAGTAGTGAACCCGAATGGGCATTTATAATCATGGGCCCGTGTGCGCATGCGCAGTAGTGACCCCGAGTGCGCATGCGCAGTAGTGAACCCGTGTGCGCATGCGCTGTAGTGAGCCCGAGCGCGCATCCGCAGTAGTGAGCCCGGGTGCGCATGCGCAGTAGTGAGCCCATATGTGCATGCGCAGTAGTGAACCCGAATGCGCATCCACAGTAGTGAACCCGAATGCGCATGTACAATCATGGGCCCGTGTGCGCATGCGCAGTAGTGACCCCGAGTGCGCATGCGCAGTAGCGACCCCGATCCCGCATCCGCAGTACTGAGCCCGAGTGCGCATGTGCAGTAGTGAACCCGAGTACGCATGCGCAGTAGTGAGCCCGTGTGCGCATGCGAAGTAGTGAGCCCGTGTACACATTCGCAGTAGCGCGCCCATGTGGGCATGCGCAGAAGTGAGCTCGAGTGCGCATGTGCATGTCTGAGTCGGTGTGCGCATGCGCAGTAGCGACCCCGAGTGCGCATGCGCAGTAGTGAGCCCGTGTGCGCATGAGCAGTACTGAAACCGATTGCGCATCGGCAGTAGTGAGTCCGAGTGCGCATGAGCAGTAGTGAGTCCGAGATCGCATGAGCAGTAATGACCCCGCGTGCGCATGCGCAGTAGTGAGCCCGTGTGCCCATGCGCAGTAGTGAGTCCGAGTGCGCATCTGCAGTAGCGTGCCCGAGTGCGCATGCGCAGTAGTGAGCCCGAGTGCGCGTCCACAGTAGTGAACCCGAATGGGCATTTACAATCACGGGCCCGTGTGCGCATGCGCAGTAGTGACCCCCAGTGCGCATGCGCAGTAGTGAACCCGTGTGCGCATGCGCTGTAGTGAGCCCGAGCGCGCATCCGCAGTAGTGAGCCCGGGTGCGCATGCGCAGTAGTGAGCCCATATGTGCATGCGCAGTAGTGAACCCGAATGCGCATCCACAGTAGTGAACCCGAATGCGCATGTACAATCATGGGCCCGTGTGCGCATGCGCAGTAGTGACCCCTAGTGCGCATGCGCAGTAGCGACCCCGAGCCCGCATCCGCAGTACTGAGCCCGAGTGCGCATGTGCAGTAGTGACCCCGAGTACGCATGCGCAGTAGTGAGCCCGTGTGCGCATGCGAGGTAGTGCGCCCGTGTGCGCATGCGCAGAAGTGAGCTCGAGTGCGCATGCGCAGAAGTGAGCTCGAGTGCGCATGCGCAGTAGTGAGTCCGAGTGCGCATGAGCAGTAGTGAGCCCGAGTGCGCGTGCGCAGTAGTGGCCCGAGTGCGCATGCGCAGTAGTGACAGCGATTGCGCATGAGCAGTAGTGAACCCGAGTGCGCATGCGCAGTAGCGAGCCCGAGCGCGCATGAGCAGTAGTGAGTCAGAGTGCGTATGAGCAGTGGTGGCCCCGAGTGCGCATGCGCAGTAGTGAGCCCGTGTGCGCATGCGAAGTAGTGCGCCCGTGTGCGCATGCGCAGAACTGAGCTCGAGGGCGCATGCGCAGTAGTGAGCCCGTGTGCCCATGCGCAGTAGTGAGTCCGAGTGCGCATCTGCAGTAGCGTCCCCGAGTGCGCATGCGCAGTAGTGAGCCCGAGTGCGCATGCGCAGTAGCGACCCCGAGCCCGCATCCGCAGTACTGAGCCCGAGTGCGCATGTGCAGTAGTGACCCCGAGTACGCATGCGTAGTAGTGAGCCCGTGTGCGCATGCGAAGTAGTGCGCCCGTGTGCGCATGCGCAGAAGTGAGCTCGAGTGCGCATGCGCAGTAGTGAGTCCGAGTGCGCATGAGCAGTAGTTTGTCCGAGTGCGCATGGGCAGTAGTGACCCCGAGTGCGCATGCGCAGTAGTGAGCCCGAGTGCGCATGCGCAGTAGAGAGCCCGATTGCGCATCCGCAGTAGCGAGCCCGAGCGCGCATCCGCAGTAGTGAGTCCGAGTTCGCATGAGCAGTAGTGAGTCGGAGTGCGTATGAGCAGTAGTGAGCCCGAGTGCGCATGCGCTGTAGTGAGCCCGTGTGCCCATGCACAGTAGTGAGCCCGTGTGCGCATGCGCCGTAGTGAGCCCGAGTGCGCATCCGCAGTAGTGAGTCCGAGTGCGCATGAGCAGTAGTGACCCCGAGTGCGCATGCGCAGTAGTGAGCCCGTGTGCCCATGCGCAGTAGTGAGCCTGAGTGCGCATGAGCAGTAGTGGGTCCGAGTGCGCATGGGCAGCAGTGACCCCGAGTGCGCATGCGCAGTATTGAGCCCGTGTGCCCATGCGCAGTAGTGAGCCCGAGTGCGCGTGCGCAGTAGTGGCCCGAGTGCGCATGCGCAGTAGTGACCGCGATTGCGCATGAGCAGTAGTGAACCCGAATGCGCATGCGCAGTAGCGAGCCCGAGCGCGCATGAGCAGTAGTGAGTCAGAGTGCGTATGAGCAGTGGTGGCCCCGCGTGCGCATGCGCAATAGTGAGCCCGTGTGCCCATGCGCAGTAGTGAGCCTCAGTGCGCATCCGCAGTCGTGTGCCCGAGTGCGCACGAGCAGTAGTGAGTCCGAGTGAGCATGTGCGGTAGTGACCCCGAGACCGCATGCAGAGTAGTGACCCGCAGTGCGCGTGCGCAGTATGGGCCCGAGTGCGCATGCGCAGTAGTGACCGCGATTGCGCATGAGCAGTAGTGAACCCGAGTGCGCATGCGCAGTAGCGAGCCCGAGCGCGCATGAGCAGTAGTGAGTCAGAGTGCGTATGAGCAGTAGTGACCCCGAGGGCGCATGCACAGTAGTGGGCCCGTGTACACATGCGCAGTAGCGTTCCCGAGTGCGCATGCGCAGTAGTGAGCCCGTGTGCGCATGAGCAGTACTGAAACCGATTGCGCATCCGCAGTAGTGAGTCCGAGTTCGCATGAGCAGTAGTGAGTCCGAGATCGCATGAGCAGTAATGACCCCGCGTGCGCATGCGCAGTAGTGAGTCCGAGTGCGCATCTGCAGTAGCGTGCCCGAGTGCGCATGCGCAGTAGTGAGCCCGAGTGCGCATCCACAGTAGTGAACCCGTGTGCGCATGCGCTGTAGTGAGCCCGAGCGCGCATCCGCAGTAGTGAGCCCGGGTGCGCATGCGCAGGAGTGAACCCGAATGCGCATCCACAGTAGTGAACCCGAATGCGCATGTACAATCATGGGCCCGTGTGCGCATGCGCAGTAGTGACCCCTAGTGCGCATGCGCAGTAGCGACCCCGAGCCCGCATCCGCAGTACTGAGCCCGAGTGCGCATGTGCAGTAGTGACCCCGAGTACGCATGCGCAGTAGTGAGCCCGTGTGCGCATGCGAAGTAGTGCGCCCGTGTGCGCATGCGCAGAAGTGAGCTCGAGTGCGCATGCGCAGAAGTGAGCTAGAGTGCGCATGCGCAGTAGTGAGTCCGAGTGCGCATGAGCAGTAGTGAGCCCGAGTGCGCGTGCGCAGTAGTGGCCCGAGTGCGCATGCGCAGTAGTGACCGCGATTGCGCATGAGCAGTAGTGAACCCGAGTGCGCATGCGCAGTAGCGAGCCCGAGCGCGCATGAGCAGTAGTGAGTCAGAGTGCGTATGAGCAGTGGTGGCCCCGAGTGCGCATGCGCAGTAGTGAGCCCGTGTGCGCATGCGAAGTAGTGCGCCCGTGTGCGCATGCGCAGAAGTGAGCTCGAGGGCGCATGCGCAGAAGTGAGCACGAGTGCGCATGCGCAGTAGTGAGTCGGTGTGCGCATGCGCAGTAGCGACCCCGCGTGCGCATGCGCAGTAGTGAGCCCCTGTGCCCATGCGCAGTAGTGAGTCCGAGTGCGCATCTGCAGTAGCGTGCCCGAGTGCGCATGCGCAGTAGTGAGCCCGAGTGCGCATCCACAGTAGTGAACCCGAATAGGCATTTACAATCATGGGCCCGTGTGCGCATGCGCAGTAGTGACCCCGAGTGCGCATGCGCAGTAGTGAACCCGTGTGCGCATGCGCTGTAGTGAGCCCGAGCGCGCATCCGCAGTAGTGAGCCCGGGTGCGCATGCGCAGTAGTGAGCCCATATGTGCATGCGCAGTAGTGAACCCGAATGCGCATCCACAGTAGTGAACCCGAATGCGCATGTACAATCATGGGCCCGTGTGCGCATGCGCAGTAGTGACCCCGAATGCGCATCCACAGTAGTGATCCCGAATGCGCATGTACAATCATGGGCCCGTGTGCGCATGCGCAGTAGTGACCCCGAGTGCGCATGCGCAGTAGCGACCACGAGCCCGCATCCGCAGTACTGAGCCCGAGTGCGCATGTGCAGTAGTGACCCCGAGTACGCATGCGCAGTAGTGAGCCCGTGTGCGCATGCGAAGTAGTGCGCCCGTGTGCGCATGCGCAGAAGTGAGCTCGAGTGCGCATGCGCAGTAGCGAGCCCGAGCGCGCATGAGCAGTAGTGAGTCAGAGTGCGTATGAGCAGTGGTGGCCCCGAGTGCGCATGCGCAATAGTGAGCCCGTGTGCCCATGCGCAGTAGTGAGCCTCAGTGCGCATCCGCAGTCGTGTGCCCGAGTCCGCACGAGCAGTAGTGAGTCCGAGTGAGCATGTGCGGTAGTGACCCCGAGACCGCATGCAGAGTAGTGACCCGCAGTGCGCATGCGCAGTAGTGAGACCGAGTGCGCATGCGCAGTTGTGAGCCCGATTGCGCATCGGCAGTAGTGAGACCGATTGCGCATACGTAGTAGTGACCCCGATTGCGCATCCGCAGTAGTGAGTCCGAGGGGGCATGTGCAGTAGTGACCCCGAGTGCGCATGCGCAGTAGTGAGCCCGATTGCGCATCCGCAGTAGTGAGCCCGATTGTGCATCCGCAGTAGTAAGCCCGAGGGCGTATGCGCTGTAGTGACCCCACGTGCGCATGCGCAGTAGTGAGCTTCAGCGCGCATCCGCAATAGTGAGCTCGAGTGCGCATCCGCAATAGTGAGCCCGATTGCGCATCCGCAGTAGTGAGTCCGAGTTCGCATGCACAGTAGTGAGCCCGATTGCGCATCCGCAGTAGTGACTCCGAGTGCGCATGCGCAGTAGTGACCCCGAGGGCGCATGCACAGTAGTGAGCCCTTGTACACATGCGCAGTAGCGCGCCCATGTGGGCATGCGCAGAAGTGAGCTCGAGTGCGCATGTGCAGGTCTGAGCCTGTGTGCGCATGACCAGTAGCGGCGCCGAGCGCGCATGCGCAGTAGTGACCCCGAGGGCGCATGCACAGTAGTGAGCCCGTGTACACATTCGCAGTAGCGCGCCCATGTGGGCATGCGCAGAAGTGAGCTCGAGTGCGCATGTGCATGTCTGAGTCGGTGTGCGCATGCGCAGTAGCGACCCCGAGTGCGCATGCGCAGTAGTGAGCCCGTGTGCGCATGAGCAGTACTGAAACCGATTGCGCATCGGCAGTAGTGAGTCCGAGTGCGCATGAGCAGTAGTGAGTCCGAGATCGCATGAGCAGTAATGACCCCGCGTGCGCATGCGCAGTAGTGAGCCCGTGTGCCCATGCGCAGTAGTGAGTCCGAGTGCGCATCTGCAGTAGCGTGCCCGAGTGCGCATGCGCAGTAGTGAGCCCGAGTGCGCGTCCACAGTAGTGAACCCGAATGGGCATTTACAATCACGGGCCCGTGTGCGCATGCGCAGTAGTGACCCCCAGTGCGCATGCGCAGTAGTGAACCCGTGTGCGCATGCGCTGTAGTGAGCCCGAGCGCGCATCCGCAGTAGTGAGCCCGGGTGCGCATGCGCAGTAGTGAGCCCATATGTACATGCGCAGTAGTGAACCCGAATGCGCATCCACAGTAGTGAACCCGAATGCGCATGTACAATCATGGGCCCGTGTGCGCATGCGCAGTAGTGACCCCTAGTGCGCATGCGCAGTAGCGACCCCGAGCCCGCATCCGCAGTACTGAGCCCGAGTGCGCATGTGCAGTAGTGACCCCGAGTACGCATGCGCAGTAGTGAGCCCGTGTGCGCATGCGAGGTAGTGCGCCCGTGTGCGCATGCGCAGAAGTGAGCTCGAGTGCGCATGCGCAGAAGTGAGCTCGAGTGCGCATGCGCAGTAGTGAGTCCGAGTGCGCATGGGCAGTAGTGAGCCCGAGTGCGCGTGCGCAGTAGTGGCCCGAGTGCGCATGCGCAGTAGTGACAGCGATTGCGCATGAGCAGTAGTGAACCCGAGTGCGCATGCGCAGTAGCGAGCCCGAGCGCGCATGAGCAGTAGTGAGTCAGAGTGCGTATGAGCAGTGGTGGCCCCGAGTGCGCATGCGCAGTAGTGAGCCCGTGTGCGCATGCGAAGTAGTGCGCCCGTGTGCGCATGCGCAGAACTGAGCTCGAGGGCGCATGCGCAGTAGTGAGCCCGTGTGCCCATGCGCAGTAGTGAGTCCGAGTGCGCATCTGCAGTAGCGTCCCCGAGTGCGCATGCGCAGTAGTGAGCCCGAGTGCGCATGCGCAGTAGCGACCCCGAGCCCGCATCCGCAGTACTGAGCCCGAGTGCGCATGTGCAGTAGTGACCCCGAGTACGCATGCGTAGTAGTGAGCCCGTGTGCGCATGCGAAGTAGTGCGCCCGTGTGCGCATGCGCAGAAGTGAGCTCGAGTGCGCATGCGCAGTAGTGAGTCCGAGTGCGCATGAGCAGTAGTGAGCCCGAGTGCGCGTGCGCAGTAGTGGCCCCGAGTGCGCATGCGCAGTAGTGACCCCGATTGCGCATGAGCAGTAGTGAACCCGAGTGCGCATGCGCAGTAGTGAGCACGTGTGCGCATGCGCAGTAGTGAGCCCGAGTGCGCATCTGCAGTAGCGTGCCCGAGTGCGCATGCGCAGTAGTGAGCCCGAGTGCGCATCCACAGTAGTGAACCCGAATGGGCATTTATAATCATGGGCCCGTGTGCGCATGCGCAGTAGTGACCCCGAGTGCGCATGCGCAGTAGTGAACCCGTGTGCGCATGCGCTGTAGTGAGCCCGAGCGCGCATCCGCAGTAGTGAGCCCGGGTGCGCATGCGCAGTAGTGAGCCCATATGTGCATGCGCAGTAGTGAACCCGAATGCGCATCCACAGTAGTGAACCCGAATGCGCATGTACAATCATGGGCCCGTGTGCGCATGCGCAGTAGTGACCCCGAGTGCGCATGCGCAGTAGCGACCCCGATCCCGCATCCGCAGTACTGAGCCCGAGTGCGCATGTGCAGTAGTGAACCCGAGTACGCATGCGCAGTAGTGAGCCCGTGTGCGCATGCGAAGTAGTGAGCCCGTGTACACATTCGCAGTAGCGCGCCCATGTGGGCATGCGCAGAAGTGAGCTCGAGTGCGCATGTGCATGTCTGAGTCGGTGTGCGCATGCGCAGTAGCGACCCCGAGTGCGCATGCGCAGTAGTGAGCCCGTGTGCGCATGAGCAGTACTGAAACCGATTGCGCATCGGCAGTAGTGAGTCCGAGTGCGCATGAGCAGTAGTGAGTCCGAGATCGCATGAGCAGTAATGACCCCGCGTGCGCATGCGCAGTAGTGAGCCCGTGTGCCCATGCGCAGTAGTGAGTCCGAGTGCGCATCTGCAGTAGCGTGCCCGAGTGCGCATGCGCAGTAGTGAGCCCGAGTGCGCGTCCACAGTAGTGAACCCGAATGGGCATTTACAATCACGGGCCCGTGTGCGCATGCGCAGTAGTGACCCCCAGTGCGCATGCGCAGTAGTGAACCCGTGTGCGCATGCGCTGTAGTGAGCCCGAGCGCGCATCCGCAGTAGTGAGCCCGGGTGCGCATGCGCAGTAGTGAGCCCATATGTGCATGCGCAGTAGTGAACCCGAATGCGCATCCACAGTAGTGAACCCGAATGCGCATGTACAATCATGGGCCCGTGTGCGCATGCGCAGTAGTGACCCCTAGTGCGCATGCGCAGTAGCGACCCCGAGCCCGCATCCGCAGTACTGAGCCCGAGTGCGCATGTGCAGTAGTGACCCCGAGTACGCATGCGCAGTAGTGAGCCCGTGTGCGCATGCGAGGTAGTGCGCCCGTGTGCGCATGCGCAGAAGTGAGCTCGAGTGCGCATGCGCAGAAGTGAGCTCGAGTGCGCATGCGCAGTAGTGAGTCCGAGTGCGCATGGGCAGTAGTGAGCCCGAGTGCGCGTGCGCAGTAGTGGCCCGAGTGCGCATGCGCAGTAGTGACAGCGATTGCGCATGAGCAGTAGTGAACCCGAGTGCGCATGCGCAGTAGCGAGCCCGAGCGCGCATGAGCAGTAGTGAGTCAGAGTGCGTATGAGCAGTGGTGGCCCCGAGTGCGCATGCGCAGTAGTGAGCCCGTGTGCGCATGCGAAGTAGTGCGCCCGTGTGCGCATGCGCAGAACTGAGCTCGAGGGCGCATGCGCAGTAGTGAGCCCGTGTGCCCATGCGCAGTAGTGAGTCCGAGTGCGCATCTGCAGTAGCGTCCCCGAGTGCGCATGCGCAGTAGTGAGCCCGAGTGCGCATGCGCAGTAGCGACCCCGAGCCCGCATCCGCAGTACTGAGCCCGAGTGCGCATGTGCAGTAGTGACCCCGAGTACGCATGCGTAGTAGTGAGCCCGTGTGCGCATGCGAAGTAGTGCGCCCGTGTGCGCATGCGCAGAAGTGAGCTCGAGTGCGCATGCGCAGTAGTGAGTCCGAGTGCGCATGAGCAGTAGTGAGCCCGAGTGCGCGTGCGCAGTAGTGGCCCCGAGTGCGCATGCGCAGTAGTGACCCCGATTGCGCATGAGCAGTAGTGAACCCGAGTGCGCATGCGCAGTAGTGAGCACGTGTGCGCATGCGCAGTAGTGAGCCCGAGTGCGCATCTGCAGTAGCGTGCCCGAGTGCGCATGCGCAGTAGTGAGCCCGAGTGCGCATCCACAGTAGTGAACCCGAATGGGCATTTACAATCATGGGCCCGTGTGCGCATGCGCAGTAGTGACCCCGAGTGCGCATGCGCAGTAGTGAACCCGTGTGCGCATGCGCTGTAGTGAGCCCGAGCGCGCATCCGCAGTAGTGAGCCCGGGTGCGCATGCGCAGTAGTGAGCCCATATGTGCATGCGCAGTAGTGAACCCGAATGCGCATCCACAGTAGTGAACCCGAATGCGCATGTACAATCATGGGCCCGTGTGCGCATGCGCAGTAGTGACCCCGAGTGCGCATGCGCAGTAGCGACCCCGATCCCGCATCCGCAGTACTGAGCCCGAGTGCGCATGTGCAGTAGTGAACCCGAGTACGCATGCGCAGTAGTGAGCCCGTGTGCGCATGCGAAGTAGTGCGCCCGTGTGCGCATGCGCAGAAGTGAGCTCGAGTACGCATGCGCAGTAGTGAGTCCGAGTGCGCATGAGCAGTAGTGAGCCCGAGTGCGCGTGCGCAGTAGTGGCCCCGAGTGCGCATGCGCAGTAGTGAGATCGTGTGCGCATGCGCAGTAGCGAGACCGAGCGCACATGCGCAGTAGTGAGCCCGAGTGCGCATGCGCAGTAGTGACCCCGATTGCGCATCCGCAGTAGTGAGTCCGAGGGCGCATGGGCAGTAGTGACCCCGAGTGCGCATGCGCAGTAGTGAGCCCGATTGCGCATCCGCAGTAGTGAGCCCGATTGTGCATCCGCAGTAGTAAGCCCGAGGGCGTATGCGCTGTAGTGACCCCACGTGCGCATGCGCAGTAGTGAGCTTCAGCGCGCATCCGCAATAGTGAGCCCGAGTGCGCATCCGCAATAGTGAGCCCGATTGCGCATCCGCAGTAGTGAGTCCGAGCTCGCATGCACAGTAGTGAGCCCGATTGCGCATCCGCAGTAGTGACTTCGAGTGCGCATGAGCAGTAGTGACCCCGAGTGCGCATGCACAGTAGTGAGCCCGTGCGCGCATCCGCAGTAGTGAGACCGATTGCGCATGCGCAGTAGGGAGCCCGATTGCGCATCCGCAGTAGTGAGACCGATTGCGCATGCGCAATAGTGAGACCGATTGCGCATCCGCAGTAGTGAGCCCGATTGTGCATCCGCAGTAGTAAGCCCGAGGGCGTATGCGCTGTAGTGACCCCACGTGCGCATGCGCAGTAGTGAGCTTCAGCGCGCATCCGCAATAGTGAGCCCGAGTGCGCATCCGCAATAGTGAGCCCGATTGCGCATCCGCAGTAGTGAGTCCGAGCTCGCATGCACAGTAGTGAGCCCGATTGCGCATCCGCAGTAGTGACTTCGAGTGCGCATGAGCGGTAGTGACCCCGAGTGCCCATGCACAGTAGCGAGGCCGAGTGCGCATGCGCAGTGGGGAGCCCGATTGCGCATCCGCAGTAGTGAGTCCGCGATCGCATGAGCAGTATTGAGTCCGAGTGCGCATGAGCAGTAGTGAATACGACTACGCATGAGCAGTAGTGCCCCCGAGTGCGTATGCACTGTAGTGAGCCCGAGTGCGCATGCACAGTAGTGAGCCCGTGTGCGCATGCGCACAGAGCGCCCGTGTGCGCATGCGCAAAAGTGAGCTCGAGTGCGCATGTGCAGGTCTGAGCCTGTGTGCGCATGACCAGTAGCGACGCCGAGCGCGCATGCGCAGTAGTGAGCCCGAGTGCGCATGAGCAGTAGTGGGTCCGAGTGCGCATGGGCAGTAGTGACCCCGATTGCGCATCCGCAGTAGTGAGTCCGCGATCGCATGAGCAGTATTGAGTCCGAGTGCGCATGAGCAGTAGTGAATACGACTACGCATGAGCAGTAGTGCCCCCGAGTGCGTATGCACTGTAGTGAGCCCGAGTGCGCATGCACAGTAGTGACCCCGAGTGCGCATGCGCAGTAGTGAGCCCGATTGCGCATCCGCAGTAGTGAGACCGATTGCGCATGCGTAGTAGTGACCCCGATTGCGCATCCGCAGTAGTGAGCCCGAGCTCGCATGACCAGTAGTGAGTCGGAGTGCGTGTGAGCAGTAGTGAACCCGAGTGCGCATGCGCAGTATTGAGCCCGTGTGCCCATGCGCAGTAGTGAGCCTGAGTGCGCATGAGCAGTAGTTTGTCCGAGTGCGCATGGGCAGTAGTGACCAAGAGTGCGCATGCGCAGTAGTGAGCCCGAGTGCGCATGCGCAGTAGTGAGCCCGATTGCGCATCCGCAGTAGCGAGCCCGAGCGCGCATCCGCAGTAGTGAGTCCGAGTTCGCATGAGCAGTAGTGAGTCGGATTGCGTATGAGCAGTAGTGAGCCCGAGTGCGCATGCGCTGTAGTGAGCCCGTGTGCCCATGCACAGTAGTGAGCCCGTGTGCGCATGCGCCGTAGTGAGCCCGAGTGCGCATCCGCAGTAGTGAGTCCGAGTGCGCATGAGCAGTAGTGACCCCGAGTGCGCATGCGCAGTGGTGAGCCCGTGTGCCCATGCGCAGTAGTGAGCCTGAGTGCGCATGAGCAGTAGTGACCTCGAGTGCGTATGCACTGTAGTGAGCCCGAGTGCGCATGCACAGTAGTGAGCCCGTGTGCGCATGCGCACAGAGCGCCCGTGTGCGCATGCGCAAAAGTGAGCTCGAGTGCGCATGTGCAGGTCTGAGCCTGTGTGCGCATGACCAGTAGCGACGCCGAGCGCGTATGCGCAGTAGTGAGCCCGAGTGCGCATGAGCAGTAGTGGGTCCGAGTGCGCATGGGCAGTAGTGACCCCAAGTGCGCATCCGCAGTAGTGAGCCCGAGTTCGCATGACCAGTAGTGAGTCGGAGTGCGTATGTGCAGTAGTGACCCCGAGTGCGCATGCGCAGTAGTGAGCCCGATTGCGCATCCGCAGTAGTGAGACCGATTGCTCATGCGTAGTAGTGACCCCGATTGCGCATCCGCAGTAGGGAGCCCGAGTTCGCATGACCAGTAGTGAGTCGGAGTGCGTATGAGCAGTAGTGACCCCGAGTGCGCATGCGCAGTAGTGAGCCCGTGTGCCCATGCGCAGTAGTGAGCCTGAGTGCGCATGAGCAGTAGTGGGTCCGAGTGCGCATGGGCAGTAGTGACCCCGAGTGCGCATGCGCAGTAGTGAGCCCGAGTGCGCACGCGCAGTAGTGAGCCCGATTGCGCATCCGCAGTAGCGAGCACGAGCGCGCATCCGCAGTAGTGAGTCCGAGTTCGCATGAGCAGTAGTGAGCCCGATTGCGCATCCGCAGTAGCGAGCCCGAGCGCGCATCCGCAGTAGTGAGTCCGAGTGCGCATGAGCAGTAGTGACGCCGAGTGCGCATGCGAAGTAGTGAGCCCGTGTGCCCATGCGCAGTAGTGAGCCTGAGTGCGCATGGGCAGTAGTGACCCCGAGTGCGCATGCGCACTAGTGAGCCCGAGAGCGCATGAGCAGTAGTGAATCCGAGTGCGCATGACCAGTCGTGACCACGATTGCACATGCACAGTAGTGACCCCTACCGCGCATCCGCAGTTGTGAGCCTGAGTGCGCATGCGCAGTAGTGAGCCCGATTGCGCATCCGCAGTTGTGAGACCGATTGCGCATGCGCAGTAGTAAGCCTGATTGCGCATCCGCAGTAGTGAATCCGAGTGCGCATGACCAGTAGTGACCACGATTGCGCATGCGCAGTAGTGAGCCCGATTGCGCATCCGCACAGGTGAGACCGATTGCGCATGCGCAATAGTGAGCCCGATTGCGCATCCGCAGTAGTGAGACCGATTGCGCATGCGCAGTAGTGAGCCCGACCGCGCATCCGCAGTCGTGAGTCCAAGTGTGCATGAGCAGTAGTGACCCCGAGTGCGCATGCAGAGTAGTGACCCCCAGTGCGCATGCGCAGTAGTGAGACCGTGTGCGCATGCGCAGTACTGAGCCCGACCGCGCATCCGTAGTTATGAGCCTGAATGCGCATGCGCAGTAGTGACCCCGAGTGCGCATGCGCAGTAGTGAGCCCGATTGCGCATCCGCAGTAGTGAGACCGATTGCGCATGCGCAATAGAGAGCCCGATTGCGCATTTGCAGTAGTGAGTCCTAGAGCGCATTTGCAGTAGCGTCCCCGAGTGCGCATGCGCAGTAGTGACCCCGAGTGCGCATGCGCAGTAGTGTGACCTATTGCGCATCCGCAGTAGTGAGACCGATTGCGCATGCGCAGTAGGGAGCCCGATTGCGCATCCGCAGTAGTGAAACCGATTGCGCATGCGCAATAGTGAGACCGATTGCGCATGCGCAGTAGTGCACCAGTGTGCGCATGCGCAGAAGTAAGCTCGAGTGCGCATGTGCAGGTCTGAGCCGGTGTGCGCATGCACAGCAGCGGCCCCGAGCGCGCATGCGCCGTAGTCAGCCCGACTGCGCATGAGCAGTAGTGAGTCGGAGTGCGTTTGAGCAGTAGTGACCCCGAATGCGCGTGCGCAGTAGTGAGCCTGATTGCGCATCCGCAGTAGTGAGACCGATTGCGCATCCGCAGTAGTGAGTCTGAGTGCGCATGAGCTGTAGTGACCCTGAGTGCGCATGCGCAGTAGTGAGCCAGATTGCGCATGCGCAGTAGTGAGACCGATTGCGCATGCGCAGTAGTGAGCCCGATTGCGCATCCGCAGTAGTGAGACCGATTTCGCATGCACAATAGTGAGCCCCATTGCGCATCCGCAGTAGTGAGCCCGAGTGCGCATGAGCAGTAGTGACCCCGAGTGCGCATGCACAGTAGTGAGCCCGTGTGCGCATGCGCAGTAGTGCACCAGTGTGCGCATGCGCAGAAGTGAGCTCGAGTGCTCATGTGCAGGTCTGGGCCGGTGTGCGCATGCACAGTGGCGGCCGGGAGCGCGTATGCGCCGTAGTGAGCCCGATTGCGCATCCGCAGTAGTGAGACCGAGTGCGCATGAGCAGTAGCGACCGCGAGTGCGCATCCGCAGTAGTGAGACCGATTGCGCATGCGTAGTAGTGACCCCGATTGCGCATCCGCAGTAGTGAGACCGAGTTCGCATGCGCAGTAGTGAGCCCGACCGCGCATCCGCAGTCGTGAGTCCAAGGGAGCATGAGCAGTAGTGACCCCGAGTGCGCATGCGCAGTAGTGAGCCCGATTGCGCATCCGCAGTAGTGAGACCGATTGCGCAGGCGCAATTGTAAGCCCGATTGTGCATCCGCAGTAGTGAGTCCGAGTGCGTATGCGCTGTAGTGACCCCACGTGCGCATGCGCAGTAGTGAGCTTCAGCGCGCATCCGCAATAGTGAGCCCGAGTGCGCATCCGCAGTAGTGAGTCCGAATGCGCATGAGCGGTAGTGACCCCGAGTGCCCATGCACAGTAGCGAAGCCGAGTGCGCATGCGCAGTGGGGAGCCCGATTGCGCATCCGCAGTAGTGAGTCCGCGATCGCATGAGCAGTATTGAGTCCGAGTGCGCATGAGCAGTAGTGAATACGACTACGCATGAGCAGTAGTGACCCCGAGTGCGTATGCACTGTAGTGTGCCCGAGTGCGCATGCACAGTAGTGAGCCCGTGTGCCCATGCGCAGTAGTGAGCCCGTGTGCGCATGCGCCGTAGTGAGCCCGAGTGCGCATCCGCAGTAGTGAGTCCGAGTGCGCATGAGCAGTAGTGACCCCGAGTGCGCATGCGCAGTGGTGAGCCCGTGTGCCCATGCGCAGTAGTGAGCCTGAGTGCGCATGAGCAGTAGTGACCTCGAGTGCGTATGCACTGTAGTGAGCCCGAGTGCGCATGCACAGTAGTGCGCCCGTGTGCGCATGCGCACAGAGCGCCCGTGTGCGCATGCGCAAAAGTGAGCTCGAGTGCGCATGTGCAGGTCTGAGCCTGTGTACGCATGACCAGTAGCGACGCCGAGCGCGCATGCGCAGTAGTGAGCCCGAGTGCGCATGCGCAGTAGTGAGCACGTGTGCGCATGCGCAGTAGTGAGCCCGAGTGCGCATCTGCAGTAGCGTGCCCGAGTGCGCATGCGCAGTAGTGAGCCCGAGTGCGCATCCACAGTAGTGAACCCGAATGGGCATTTACAATCATGGGCCCGTGTGCGCATGCGCAGTAGTGACCCCGAGTGCGCATGCGCAGTAGTGAACCCGTGTGCGCATGCGCTGTAGTGAGCCCGAGCGCGCATCCGCAGTAGTGAGCCCGGGTGCGCATGCGCAGTAGTGAGCCCATATGTGCATGCGCAGTAGTGAACCCGAATGCGCATCCACAGTAGTGAACCCGAATGCGCATGTACAATCATGGGCCCGTGTGCGCATGCGCAGTAGGGACCCCGAGTGCGCATGCGCAGTAGCGACCCCGATCCCGCATCCGCAGTACTGAGCCCGAGTGCGCATGTGCAGTAGTGAACCCGAGTACGCATGCGCAGTAGTGAGCCCGTGTGCGCATGCGAAGTAGTGCGCCCGTGTGCGCATGCGCAGAAGTGAGCTCGAGTACGCATGCGCAGTAGTGAGTCCGAGTGCGCATGAGCAGTAGTGAGCCCGAGTGCGCGTGCGCAGTAGTGGCCCCGAGTGCGCATGCGCAGTAGTGAGATCGTGTGCGCATGCGCAGTAGCGAGACCGAGCGCACATGCGCAGTAGTGAGCCCGAGTGCGCATGCGCAGTAGTGACCCCGATTGCGCATCCGCAGTAGTGAGTCCGAGGGCGCATGGGCAGTAGTGACCCCGAGTGCGCATGCGCAGTAGTGAGCCCGATTGCGCATCCGCAGTAGTGAGCCCGATTGTGCATCCGCAGTAGTAAGCCCGAGGGCGTATGCGCTGTAGTGACCCCACGTGCGCATGCGCAGTAGTGAGCTTCAGCGCGCATCCGCAATAGTGAGCCCGAGTGCGCATCCGCAATAGTGAGCCCGATTGCGCATCCGCAGTAGTGAGTCCGAGCTCGCATGCAGAGTAGTGAGCCCGATTGCGCATCCGCAGTAGTGACTTCGAGTGCGCATGAGCAGTAGTGACCCCGAGTGCGCATGCACAGTAGTGAGCCCGTGCGCGCATCCGCAGTAGTGAGACCGATTGCGCATGCGCAGTAGGGAGCCCGATTGCGCATCCGCAGTAGTGAGACCGATTGCGCATGCGCAATAGTGAGACCGAGTGCGCATGAGCAGTAGCGACCGCGAGTGCGCATCCGCAGTAGTGAGACCGATTGCGCATGCGTAGTAGTGACCCCGATTGCGCATCCGCAGTAGTGAGACCGAGTTCGCATGCGCAGTAGTGAGCCCGACCGCGCATCCGCAGTCGTGAGTCCAAGGGAGCATGAGCAGTAGTGACCCCGAGTGCGCATGCGCAGTAGTGAGCCCGATTGCGCATCCGCAGTAGTGAGACCGATTGCGCAGGCGCAATTGTAAGCCCGATTGTGCATCCGCAGTAGTGAGTCCGAGTGCGTATGCGCTGTAGTGACCCCACGTGCGCATGCGCAGTAGTGAGCTTCAGCGCGCATCCGCAATAGTGAGCCCGAGTGCGCATCCGCAGTAGTGAGTCCGAATGCGCATGAGCGGTAGTGACCCCGAGTGCCCATGCACAGTAGCGAAGCCGAGTGCGCATGCGCAGTGGGGAGCCCGATTGCGCATCCGCAGTAGTGAGTCCGCGATCGCATGAGCAGTATTGAGTCCGAGTGCGCATGAGCAGTAGTGAATACGACTACGCATGAGCAGTAGTGACCCCGAGTGCGTATGCACTGTAGTGTGCCCGAGTGCGCATGCACAGTAGTGAGCCCGTGTGCCCATGCGCAGTAGTGAGCCCGTGTGCGCATGCGCCGTAGTGAGCCCGAGTGCGCATCCGCAGTAGTGAGTCCGAGTGCGCATGAGCAGTAGTGACCCCGAGTGCGCATGCGCAGTGGTGAGCCCGTGTGCCCATGCGCAGTAGTGAGCCTGAGTGCGCATGAGCAGTAGTGACCTCGAGTGCGTATGCACTGTAGTGAGCCCGAGTGCGCATGCACAGTAGTGCGCCCGTGTGCGCATGCGCACAGAGCGCCCGTGTGCGCATGCGCAAAAGTGAGCTCGAGTGCGCATGTGCAGGTCTGAGCCTGTGTACGCATGACCAGTAGCGACGCCGAGCGCGCATGCGCAGTAGTGAGCCCGAGTGCGCATGAGCAGTAGTGGGTCCGAGTGCGCATGGGCAGTAGTGACCCCGAGTGCGCATCCGCAGTAGTGAGCTCGAGTTCGCATGACCAGTAGTGAGTCGGAGTGCGTATGTGCAGTAGTGACCCCGAGTGCGCATGCGCAGTAGTGAGCCCGATTGCGCATCCGCAGTAGTGAGACCGATTGCGCATGCGTAGTAGTGACCCCGATTGCGCATCCGCAGTAGTGAGCCCGAGTTCGCATGACCAGTAGTGAGTCGGAGTGCGTATGAGCAGTAGTGACCCCGAGTGCGCATGCGCTGTATTGAGCCCGTGTGCCATGCGCAGTAGTGAGCCTGAGTGCGCATGAGCAGTAGTGGGTCCGAGTGCGCATGGGCAGTAGTGACCCCGAGTGCGCATGCGCAGTAGTGAGCCCGAGTGCGCATGCGCAGTAGTGAGCCCGATTGCGCATCCGCAGTAGCGAGCACGAGCGCGCATCCGCAGTAGTGAGTCCGAGTTCGCATGAGCAGTAGTGAGCCCGATTGCGCATCCGCAGTAGCGAGCCCGAGCGCGCATCCGCAGTAGTGAGTCCGAGTGCGCATGAGCAGTAGTGACCCCGAGTGCGCATGCGAAGTAGTGAGCCCGTGTGCCCATGCGCAGTAGTGAGCCTGAGTGCGCATGGGCAGTAGTGACCCCGAGTGCGCATGCGCACTAGTGAGCCCGAGAGCGCATGAGCAGTAGTGAATCCGAGTGCGCATGACCAGTCGTGACCACGATTGCACATGCACAGTAGTGACCCCGACCGCGCATCCGCAGTTGTGAGCCTGAGTGCGCATGCGCAGTAGTGAGCCCGATTGCACATCCGCAGTTGTGAGACCGATTGCGCATGCGCAGTAGTAAGCCTGATTGCGCATCCGCAGTAGTGAATCCGAGTGCGCATGACCAGTAGTGACCACGATTGCGCATGCGCAGTAGTGAGCCCGATTGCGCATCCGCACAGGTGAGACCGATTGCGCATGCGCAATAGTGAGCCCGATTGCGCATCCGCAGTAGTGAGACCGATTGCGCATGCGCAGTAGTGAGCCCGACCGCGCATCCGCAGTCGTGAGTCCAAGTGTGCATGAGCAGTAGTGACCCCGAGTGCGCATGCAGAGTAGTGACCCCCAGTGCGCATGCGCAGTAGTGAGACCGTGTGCGCATGCGCAGTACTGAGCCCGACCGCGCATCCGTAGTTATGTGCCTGAATGCGCATGCGCAGTAGTGACCCCGAGTGCGCATGCGCAGTAGTGAGCCCGATTGCGCATCCGCAGTAGTGAGACCGATTGCGCATGCGCAATAGTGAGCCCGATTGCGCATTTGCAGTAGTGAGTCCTAGAGCGCATTTGCAGTAGCGTCCCCGAGTGCGCATGCGCAGTAGTGACCCCGAGTGCGCATGCGCAGTAGTGTGACCTATTGCGCATCCGCAGTAGTGAGACCGATTGCGCATGCGCAGTAGGGAGCCCGATTGCGCATCCGCAGTAGTGAAACCGATTGCGCATGCGCAATAGTGAGACCGATTGCGCATGCGCAGTAGTGCACCAGTGTGCGCATGCGCAGAAGTAAGCTCGAGTGCGCATGTGCAGGTCTGAGCCGGTGTGCGCATGCACAGCAGCGGCCCCGAGCGCGCATGCGCCGTAGTCAGCCCGACTGCGCATGAGCAGTAGTGAGTCGGAGTGCGTATGAGCAGTAGTGACCCCGAATGCGCGTGCGCAGTAGTGAGCCTGATTGCGCATCCGCAGTAGTGAGACCGATTGCGCATCCGCAGTAGTGAGTCTGAGTGCGCATGAGCTGTAGTGACCCTGAGTGCGCATGCGCAGTAGTGAGCCAGATTGCGCATGCGCAGTAGTGAGACCGATTGCGCATGCGCAGTAGTGAGCCCGATTGCGCATCCGCAGTAGTGAGACCGATTTCGCATGCGCAATAGTGAGCCCCATTGCGCATCCGCAGTAGTGAGTCCGAGTGCGCATGAGCAGTAGTGACCCCGAGTGCGCATGCACAGTAGTGAGCCCGTGTGCGCATGCGCAGTAGTGCACCAGTGTGCGCATGCGCAGAAGTGAGCTCGAGTGCTCATGTGCAGGTCTGGGCCGGTGTGCGCATGCACAGTAGCGGCCGCGAGCGCGTATGCGCCGTAGTGAGCCCGATCGCGCATCCGCAGTAGTGAGACCGAGTGCGCATGAGCAGTAGCGACCGCGAGTGCGCATCCGCAGTAGTGAGACCGAGTGCGCATGAGCAGTAGCGACCGCGAGTGCGCATCCGCAGTAGTGAGACCGATTGCGCATGCGTAGTAGTGACCCCGATTGCGCATCCGCAGTAGTGAGACCGAGTTCGCATGCGCAGTAGTGAGCCCGACCGCGCATCCGCAGTCGTGAGTCCAAGGGAGCATGAGCAGTAGTGACCCCGAGTGCGCATGCGCAGTAGTGAGCCCGATTGCGCATCCGCAGTAGTGAGACCGATTGCGCAGGCGCAATAGTAAGCCCGATTGTGCATCCGCAGTAGTGAGTCCGAGTGCGTATGCGCTGTAGTGACCCCACGTGCGCATGCGCAGTAGTGAGCTTCAGCGCGCATCCGCAATAGTGAGCCCGAGTGCGCATCCGCAGTAGTGAGTCCGAATGCGCATGAGCGGTAGTGACCCCGAGTGCCCATGCACAGTAGCGAAGCCGAGTGCGCATGCACAGTAGTGAGCCCGTGTGCCCATGCGCAGTAGTGAGCCCGTGTGCGCATGCGCCGTAGTGAGCCCGAGTGCGCATCCGCAGTAGTGAGTCCGAGTGCGCATGAGCAGTAGTGACCCCGAGTGCGCATGCGCAGTGGTGAGCCCGTGTGCCCATGCGCAGTAGTGAGCCTGAGTGCGCATGAGCAGTAGTGACCTCGAGTGCGTATGCACTGTAGTGAGCCCGAGTGCGCATGCACAGTAGTGCGCCCGTGTGCGCATGCGCACAGAGCGCCCGTGTGCGCATGCGCAAAAGTGAGCTCGAGTGCGCATGTGCAGGTCTGAGCCTGTGTGCGCATGACCAGTAGCGACGCCGAGCGCGCATGCGCAGTAGTGAGCCCGAGTGCGCATGAGCAGTAGTGGGTCCGAGTGCGCATGGGCAGTAGTGACCCCGAGTGCGCATCCGCAGTAGTGAGCCCGAGTTCGCATGACCAGTAGTGAGTCGGAGTGCGTATGTGCAGTAGTGACCCCGAGTGCGCATGCGCAGTAGTGAGCCCGATTGCGCATCCGCAGTAGTGAGACCGATTGCGCATGCGTAGTAGTGACCCCGATTGCGCATCCGCAGTAGTGAGCCCGAGTTCGCATGACCAGTAGTGAGTCGGAGTGCGTATGAGCAGTAGTGACCCCGAGTGCGCATGCGCAGTATTGAGCCCGTGTGCCCATGCGCAGTAGTGAGCCTGAGTGCGCATGAGCAGTAGTGGGCCCGATTGCGCATTTGCAGTGGTGACCCCGAGTGCGCATGCGCAGTAGCGAGCCCGAGCGCGCATGAGCAGTAGTGAGTCAGAGTGCGTATGAGCAGTAGTGAACCCGAGGGCGCATGAACAGTAGTGAGCCCGTGTACACATGTGCAGTAGCGCGCCCAAGTGGGCATGCGCAGAAGTGAGCTCGAGTGCGCATGTGCATGTCTGAGTCGGTGTGCGCATGCGCAGTAGTGAGTCCGAGTGCGCATCTGCAGTAGCGTGCCCGAGTGCGCATGCGCAGTAGTGAGCCCGAGTGCGCATCCACAGTAGTGAACCCGAATGGGCATTTACAATCATGGACCCGTGTGCGCATGCGCAGTAGTGACCCCGAGTGCGCATGCGCAGTAGTGAACCCGTGTGCGCATGCGCTGTAGTGAGCCCGAGCGCGCATCCGCAGTAGTGAGCCCGGGTGCGCATGCGCAGTAGTGAGCCCATATGTGCATGCGCAGTAGTGAACCCGAATGCGCATCCACAGTTGTGAACCCGAATGCGCATGTACAATCATGGGCCCGTGTGCGCATGCGCAGTAGTGACCCCGAGTGCGCATGCGCAGTAGCGACCCCGAGCCCGCGTCCGCAGTACTGAGCCCGAGTGCGCATGTGCAGTTGTGACCCCGAGTACGCATGCGCAGTAGTGAGCCCGTGTGCGCATGCGAAGGACTGCGCCCGTGTGCGCATGCGCAGAAGTGAGCTCGAGTGCGCATGCGCAGAAGTGAGCTCGAGTGCGCATGCGCAGTAGTGAGTCCGAGTGCGCATGAGCAGTAGTGAGCCCGAGTGCGTATGAGCAGTAGTGACCTCGATTGCGCATGCGCAGTAGTGAGCCTGAGTGCGCATCCGCAGTGTTGACCCCGACTGCGCATGCGCAGTAGTAAGCCCGTGTACGCATGCGCAGTAGTGAGCTTGAACGCGCATCCGCAGTAGTCAGCCCGAGTGCGCATCCGCAGTAGTGAGCCCGATTGCGCATCCGCAGTAGTGACACCGATTGCGCATGCGCAATAGTGAGCCCCATTGCGCATCCGCAGTAGTGAGTCCGAGTGCGCATGAGCAGTAGTGACCCCGAGTGCGCATGCACAGTAGCGAGCCCGTGTGCGCATGCGCAGTAGTACACCAGTGTGCGCATGCGCAGAAGTGAGCTCGATTGCGCATGCGCAATAGTGAGCCCCATTGCGCATCCGCAGCAGTCAGTCCGAGTGCGCATGAGCAGTAGTGACCCCGAGTGCGCATGCACAGTAGCGAGCCCGTGTGCGCATGCGCAGTAGTACACCAGTGTGCGCATGCGCTGTAGTGAGCCCGAGCGCGCATCCGCAGTAGTGAGCCCGGGTGCGCATGCGCAGTAGTGAGCCCATATGTGCATGCGCAGTAGTGAACCCGAATGCGCATCCACAGTAGTGAACCCGAATGCGCATGTACAATCATGGGCCCGTGTGCGCATGCGCAGTAGTGACCCCGAGTGCGCATGCGCAGTAGCGACCCCGAGCCCGCATCCGCAGTACTGAGCCCGAGTGCGCATGTGCAGTTGTGACCCCGAGTACGCATGCGCAGTAGTGAGCCCGTGTGCGCATGCGAAGGAGTGCGCCCGTGTGCGCATGCGCAGAAGTGAGCTCGAGTGCGCATGCGCAGAAGTGAGCTCGAGTGCGCATCCGCAGTACTGAGCCCGAGTGCGCATGTGCAGTTGTGACCCCGAGTACGCATGCGCAGTAGTGAGCCCGTGTGCGCATGCGAAGTAGTGCGCCCGTGTGCGCATGCGCAGAAGTGAGCTCGAGTGCGCATCCGCAGTAGTGAGTCCGAATGCGCATGAGCGGTAGTGACCCCGAGTGCCCATGCACAGTAGCGAAGCCGAGTGCGCATGCACAGTAGTGAGCCCGTGTGCCCATGCGCAGTAGTGAGCCCGTGTGCGCATGCGCCGTAGTGAGCCCGAGTGCGCATCCGCAGTAGTGAGTCCGAGTGCGCATGAGCAGTAGTGACCCCGAGTGCGCATGCGCAGTGGTGAGCCCGTGTGCCCATGAGCAGTAGTGGGTCCGAGTGCGCATGGGCAGTAGTGACCCCGAGTGCGCATCCGCAGTAGTGAGCCCGAGTTCGCATGACCAGTAGTGAGTCGGAGTGCGTATGTGCAGTAGTGACCCCGAGTGCGCATGCGCAGTAGTGAGCCCGATTGCGCATCCGCAGTAGTGAGACCGATTGCGCATGCGTAGTAGTGACCCCGATTGCGCATCCGCAGTAGTGAGCCCGAGTTCGCATGACCAGTAGTGAGTCGGAGTGCGTATGAGCAGTAGTGACCCCGAGTGCGCATGCGCAGTATTGAGCCCGTGTGCCCATGCGCAGTAGTGAGCCTGAGTGCGCATGAGCAGTAGTGGGTCCGAGTGCGCATGGGCAGTAGTGACCCCGAGTGCGCATGCGCAGTAGTGAGCCCGAGTGCGCATGCGCAGTAGTGAGCCCGATTGCGCATCCGCAGTAGCGAGCACGAGCGCGCATCCGCAGTAGTGAGTCCGAGTTCGCATGAGCAGTAGTGAGCCCGATTGCGCATCCGCAGTAGCGAGCCCGAGCGCGCATCCGCAGTAGTGAGTCCGAGTGCGCATGAGCAGTAGTGACCCCGAGTGCGCATCTGCAGTAGCGTGCCCGAGTGCGCATGCGCAGTAGTGAGCCCGAGTGCGCATCCACAGTAGTGAACCCGAATGGGCATTTACAATCATGGGCCCGTGTGCGCATGCGCAGTAGTGACCCCGAGTGCGCATGCGCAGTAGTGAACCCGTGTGCGCATGCGCTGTAGTGAGCCCGAGCGCGCATCCGCAGTAGTGAGCCCGGGTGCGCATGCGCAGTAGTGAGCCCATATGTGCATGCGCAGTAGTGAACCCGAATGCGCATCCACAGTAGTGAACCCGAATGCGCATGTACAATCATGGGCCCGTGTGCGCATGCGCAGTAGTGACCCCGAGTGCGCATGCGCAGTAGCGACCCCGAGCCCGCATCCGCAGTACTGAGCCCGAGTGCGCATGTGCAGTTGTGACCCCGAGTACGCATGCGCAGTAGTGAGCCCGTGTGCGCATGCGAAGTAGTGCGCCCGTGTGCGCATGCGCAGAAGTGAGCTCGAGTGCGCATGCGCAGAAGTGAGCTCGAGTGCGCATGCGCAGTAGTGAGTCCGAGTGCGCATGAGCAGTTGTGAGCCCGAGTGCGCATGCGCAGTAGTGACCGCGATTGCGCATGAGCAGTAGTGAACCCGAGTGCGCATGCGCAGTAGCGAGCCCGAGCGCGCATGAGCAGTAGTGAGTCAGAGTGCGTATGAGCAGTGGTGGCCCCGAGTGCGCATGCGCAGTAGCGAGCCCGAGCGCGCATGAGCAGTAGTGAGACAGAGTGCGTATGAACAGTCGTGACCCCGATTGCGCATGCGCAGTAATGGGCCCGATTGCGCATGCGCAGTAGTGATCGCGCGCGCGCATGCGCATTAGTGAGCCCGATTGCGCATCCGCAGCTGTGAGTCCCAGTGCGCATGGGCAGTAGTCACCCCGAGTGCGCATGCGCAGTAGTGAGCCCATGTGCCCATGCGCAGTAGTGGGCCCGATTGCGCATCTGCGTTGGTGACCGCGAGTGCGCATGCGCATTAGCGAGCCCGAGCGCGCATGCGCAGTAGTGAGCCCGAGTGCGCAGGAGCAGTGGTGACCCCGAGTGCGCATGCGCAGTAGCGAGCCCGAGCGCGCATGAGCAGTAGTGGGTCAGAGTGCGTACGAGCAGTAGTGAACCCGAGGGCGCATGAACAGTAGTGAGCCCGTGTACACATGCGCAGTAGCGCGCCCAACTGGGTATGCGCAGAAGTGAGCTCGAGTGCGCATGTGCATGTCTGAGTCGGTGTGCGCATGCGCAGTAGTGAGTCCGAGTGCGCATCTGAAGTAGCGTGCCCGAGTGCGCATGCGCAGTAGTGAGCCCGAGTGCGCATCCACAGTAGTGAACCCGAATGGGCATTTACAATCATGGGCCCGTGTGCGCATGCGCAGTAGTGACCCCGAGTGCGCATGCGCAGTAGTGAACCCGTGTGCGCATGCGCTGTAGTGAGCCCGAGCGCGCATCCGCAGTAGTGAGCCCGGGTGCGCATGCGCAGTAGTGAGCCCATATGTGCATGCGCAGTAGTGAACCCGAATGCGCATCCACAGTAGTGAACCCGAATGCGCATGTACAATCATGGGCCCGTGTGCGCATGCGCAGAAGTGAGCTCGAGTGCGCATGCGCAGTAGTGAGCCCATGTGCCCATGCGCAGTAGTGGGCCCGATTGCGCATCTGCGTTGGTGACCGCGAGTGCGCATGCGCATTAGCGAGCCCGAGCGCGCATGCGCAGTAGTGAGCCCGAGTGCGCAGGAGCAGTAGTGAACCCGAGTGCGCATGCGCAGTAGTGCGCACGTGTGCGCATGCGCAGTAGTGAGCCCGATTGCGCATTTGCAGTGGTGACCCCGAGTGCGCATGCGCAGTAGCGAGCCCGAGCGCGCATGAGCAGTAGTGAGTCAGAGTGCGTATGAGCAGTAGTGAACCCGAGGGCGCATGAACAGTAGTGAGCCCGTGTACACATGCGCAGTAGCGCGCCCAAGTGGGCATGCGCAGAAGTGAGCTCGAGTGCGCATGTGCATGTCTGAGTCGGTGTGCGCATGCGCAGTAGTGAGTCCGAGTGCGCATCTGCAGTAGCGTGCCCGAGTGCGCATGCGCAGTAGTGAGCCCGAGTGCGCATCCACAGTAGTGAACCCGAATGGGCATTTACAATCATGGACCCGTGTGCGCATGCGCAGTAGTGACCCCGAGTGCGCATGCGCAGTAGTGAACCCGTGTGCGCATGCGCTGTAGTGAGCCCGAGCGCGCATCCGCAGTAGTGAGCCCGGGTGCGCATGCGCAGTAGTGAGCCCATATGTGCATGCGCAGTAGTGAACCCGAATGCGCATCCACAGTTGTGAACCCGAATGCGCATGTACAATCATGGGCCCGTGTGCGCATGCGCAGTAGTGACCCCGAGTGCGCATGCGCAGTAGCGACCCCGAGCCCGCGTCCGCAGTACTGAGCCCGAGTGCGCATGTGCAGTTGTGACCCCGAGTACGCATGCGCAGTAGTGAGCCCGTGTGCGCATGCGAAGGACTGCGCCCGTGTGCGCATGCGCAGAAGTGAGCTCGAGTGCGCATGCGCAGAAGTGAGCTCGAGTGCGCATGCGCAGTAGTGAGTCCGAGTGCGCATGAGCAGTAGTGAGCCCGAGTGCGTATGAGCAGTAGTGACCTCGATTGCGCATGCGCAGTAGTGAGCCTGAGTGCGCATCCGCAGTGTTGACCCCGACTGCGCATGCGCAGTAGTAAGCCCGTGTACGCATGCGCAGTAGTGAGCTTGAACGCGCATCCGCAGTAGTCAGCCCGAGTGCGCATCCGCAGTAGTGAGCCCGATTGCGCATCCGCAGTAGTGACACCGATTGCGCATGCGCAATAGTGAGCCCCATTGCGCATCCGCAGTAGTGAGTCCGAGTGCGCATGAGCAGTAGTGACCCCGAGTGCGCATGCACAGTAGCGAGCCCGTGTGCGCATGCGCAGTAGTACACCAGTGTGCGCATGCGCAGAAGTGAGCTCGATTGCGCATGCGCAATAGTGAGCCCCATTGCGCATCCGCAGCAGTCAGTCCGAGTGCGCATGAGCAGTAGTGACCCCGAGTGCGCATGCACAGTAGCGAGCCCGTGTGCGCATGCGCAGTAGTACACCAGTGTGCGCATGCGCTGTAGTGAGCCCGAGCGCGCATCCGCAGTAGTGAGCCCGGGTGCGCATGCGCAGTAGTGAGCCCATATGTGCATGCGCAGTAGTGAACCCGAATGCGCATCCACAGTAGTGAACCCGAATGCGCATGTACAATCATGGGCCCGTGTGCGCATGCGCAGTAGTGACCCCGAGTGCGCATGCGCAGTAGCGACCCCGAGCCCGCATCCGCAGTACTGAGCCCGAGTGCGCATGTGCAGTTGTGACCCCGAGTACGCATGCGCAGTAGTGAGCCCGTGTGCGCATGCGAAGGAGTGCGCCCGTGTGCGCATGCGCAGAAGTGAGCTCGAGTGCGCATGCGCAGAAGTGAGCTCGAGTGCGCATCCGCAGTACTGAGCCCGAGTGCGCATGTGCAGTTGTGACCCCGAGTACGCATGCGCAGTAGTGAGCCCGTGTGCGCATGCGAAGTAGTGCGCCCGTGTGCGCATGCGCAGAAGTGAGCTCGAGTGCGCATGCGCAGAAGTGAGCTCGAGTGCGCATGCGCAGTAGTGAGTCCGAGTGCGCATGAGCAGTTGTGAGCCCGAGTGCGCGTGCGCAGTAGTGGCCCGAGTGCGCATGCGCAGTAGTGACCGCGATTGCGCATGAGCAGTAGTGAACCCGAGTGCGCATGCGCAGTAGCGAGCCCGAGCGCGCATGAGCAGTAGTGAGTCAGAGTGCGTATGAGCAGTGGTGGCCCCGAGTGCGCATGCGCAGTAGCGAGCCCGAGCGCGCATGAGCAGTAGTGAGACAGAGTGCGTATGAACAGTCGTGACCCCGATTGCGCATGCGCAGTAATGGGCCCGATTGCGCATGCGCAGTAGTGATCGCGCGCGCGCATGCGCATTAGTGAGCCCGATTGCGCATCCGCAGCTGTGAGTCCCAGTGCGCATGGGCAGTAGTCACCCCGAGTGCGCATGCGCAGTAGTGAGCCCATGTGCCCATGCGCAGTAGTGGGCCCGATTGCGCATCTGCGTTGGTGACCGCGAGTGCGCATGCGCATTAGCGAGCCCGAGCGCGCATGCGCAGTAGTGAGCCCGAGTGCGCAGGAGCAGTGGTGACCCCGAGTGCGCATGCGCAGTAGCGAGCCCGAGCGCGCATGAGCAGTAGTGAGTCAGAGTGCGTATGAGCAGTAGTGAACCCGAGGGCGCATGAACAGTAGTGAGCCCGTGTACACATGCGCAGTAGCGCGCCCAAGTGGGCATGCGCAGAAGTGAGCTCGAGTGCGCATGTGCATGTCTGAGTCGGTGTGCGCATGCGCAGTAGTGAGTCCGAGTGCGCATCTGAAGTAGCGTGCCCGAGTGCGCATGCGCAGTAGTGAGCCCGAGTGCGCATCCACAGTAGTGAACCCGAATGGGCATTTACAATCATGGGCCCGTGTGCGCATGCGCAGTAGTGACCCCGAGTGCGCATGCGCAGTAGTGAACCCGTGTGCGCATGCGCTGTAGTGAGCCCGAGCGCGCATCCGCAGTAGTGAGCCCGGGTGCGCATGCGCAGTAGTGAGCCCATATGTGCATGCGCAGTAGTGAACCCGATTGCGCATCCGCAGTAGTGACACCGATTGCGCATGCGCAATAGTGAGCCCCATTGCGCATCCGCAGTAGTGAGTCCGAGTGCGCATGAGCAGTAGTGACCCCGAGTGCGCATGCACAGTAGCGAGCCCGTGTGCGCATGCGCAGTAGTACACCAGTGTGCGCATGCGCAGAAGTGAGCTCGATTGCGCATGCGCAATAGTGAGCCCCATTGCGCATCCGCAGTAGTGAGTCCGAGTGCGCATGAGCAGTAGTGACCCCGAGTGCGCATGCACAGTAGCGAGCCCGTGTGCGCATGCGCAGTAGTACACCAGTGTGCGCATGCGCAGAAGTGAGCTTGATTGCGCATGTGCAGTAGTGAGCCCCATTGCGCATCCGCAGTAGTGAGTCCGAGTGCGCATGAGCAGTAGTGGCGTCGAGTGCGCATGAGCAGTAGTGACCCGGAGTGCGCATGCGCAGTAGTGACATCGTGCGCGCATGCGCAGTAGTACACCAGTGTGCGCATGCGCAGAAGTGAGCCCGAGTGCGCATGTTCAGTAATGGCCGCGAGCGCGCATCCGCAGTAGTGAGTCCGAGTGCGCATGAGCAGTAGTGACTCCGAGTGCGCATGCGCAGTAGTGAGCCCGTGTGGGCATCAGCAGTACTGAAACCGATTGCGCATCCGCAGTAGTGAGTCCGAGTTCGCATGAGCAGTAGTGAGTCCGAGATCGCATGAGCAGTAATGACCCCGGGTGCGCAGGCGCAGTAGTGAGCCTGAGCGCGCATCCGCAGTAGTGAACCCGAATGCGCATGCGCACTAGTGATCCCCAGTGCGCATGCGCACTAGTGAGCCCGTGTGCGCATGCGCAGCAGCGAGCCCGAGCGCGCATGAGCAGTAGTGAGCCCGTGCGCGGATGCGCAGTAGTGGGACCGATTGCGCATGCACAGTAGTGAGCCCGATTGCGCATCCGCAGTAGTGAGTCCGAGATCGCATGAGCAATAATGACCCCGAGTGCGCATGCGCAGTAGTGACCCCGAGTGCGCATGCGCAGTAATGGGCCCGATTGCGCATGCGCAGTAGTGAGTTCGAGTTCGCATGAGCAGTAGTGAGTAGGAGCGCGTATGAGCAGTAGTGACCCCGAGTGCGCGTGAGCAGTAGTGACCCCGAGTGCGTATGCACCGTAGTGAGCCCATATGTGCATGCGCAGGAGTGAACCCGAATGCGCATTTGGAGTAGTGACCCCGAGTGCGCATGCGCAGTAGTGACCGCGAGCGCGCATGCGCATTAGTGAGCCCGATTGCGCATCCGCTGCTGTGAGTCCGAGTGCGCATGAGCAGTAGTCACCCCGAGTGCGCATGCGCTGTAGTGAGCCCGTGTGCGCATGCGCAGTACCGAGCCCGAGCGCGCATGAGCAGTAGTGAGTCCGAGTGCGCATGAGCAGTAGTGACCACGAGTGCGCATGCGCAGTAGTGAACCCGAATGCGCATTTGCAGTAGTGAGCCCGATTCCGCATGTGCGTTGGTGACGCCGAGTGCGCATGCGCATTAGCGAGCCCGTGTGCGCATGAGCAGTACTGAAACCGATTGCGCATGCGCAGTAGTGAGTCCGAGTTCGCATGAGCAGTAGTGAGTCCGAGATCGCATGAGCAGTAATGACCCCGGGTGCGCATGCGCAGTAGTGAGCCCGATTGCGTATCCGCAGTAGTGAGTCCTAGTGCGCATGTGCAGTAGTCACCCCGAGTGCGCATGCGCTGTAGTGAGCCCGTGTGCCCATGCGCAGTAGTGAGCCCGTGTGCGTATGCGCAGTAGTGACCCCGAGTGCGTATGCGCAGTAGTGAGCCCGTGTGCGCATCTGCAGCGGTGACCCCGAGTGCGCATGCGCAGTAGTGAGCCCGATTGCGCATCCGCAGTAGTGAGTCCGAGATCGCATGAGCAGTAGTGAGTCCGAGTGCGGATGCACAGTAGTGAGCCCGTGTGCGCATGCGCTGTAGTGAGCCCGAGCGCGCATCCGCAGTAGTGAGCCCGGGTGCGCATGCGCAGTAGTAAGCCCATATGTGCATGCGCAGTAGTGAACCCGAGTGCGCATGCGCAGTAGTGAGACCGATTGCGCATTTGCAGTGGTGACCCCGAGTGCGCATGCGCAGTAGCGAGCCCGAGCGCGCATGAGCAGTAATGAGTCAGAGTGCGTATGAGCAGTGGTGGCCCCGAGTGCGCATGCGCAGTAGCGAGCCCGAGCGCGCATGAGCAGTAGTGAGACAGAGTGCGTATGTACAGTCGTGACCCCGAGTGCGCATGCGCAGTAATGGGCCCGATTGCGCATGCGCAGTAGTGAGTCCGAGTTCGCATGAGCAGTAGGGAGTCCGAGATCGCATGAGCAGTAATGACCCCGGGTGCGCATCCACAGTAGTGAACCCGAATGGGCATTTACAATCATGGGCCCGTGTGCGCATGCGCAGTAGTGACCCCGAGTGCGCATGCGCAGTAGTGAACCCGTGTGCGCATGCGCTGTAGTGAGCCCGAGCGCGCATCCGCAGTAGTGAGCCCGGGTGCGCATGGGCAGTAGTGAGCCCATATGTGCATGCGCAGTAGTGAACCCGAATGCGCATCCACAGTAGTGAACCCGAATGCGCATGCACAATCATGGGCCCGTGTGCGCATGCGCAGTAGTGACCCCGAGTGCGCATGCGCAGTAGCGACCCCGAGCCCGCATCCGCAGTACTGAGCCCGAGTGCGCATGTGCAGTTGTGACCCCGAGTACGCATGCGCAGTAGTGAGCCCGATTGCGCATCCGCAGTAGTGAGACCGATTTCGCATGCACAATAGTGAGCCCCATTGCGCATCCGCAGTAGTGAGCCCGAGTGCGCATGAGCAGTAGTGACCCCGAGTGCGCATGCACAGTAGTGAGCCCGTGTGCGCATGCGCAGTAGTGCACCAGTGTGCGCATGCGCAGAAGTGAGCTCGAGTGCTCATGTGCAGGTCTGGGCCGGTGTGCGCATGCACAGTGGCGGCCGGGAGCGCGTATGCGCCGTAGTGAGCCCGATTGCGCATCCGCAGTAGTGAGACCGAGTGCGCATGAGCAGTAGCGACCGCGAGTGCGCATCCGCAGTAGTGAGACCGATTGCGCATGCGTAGTAGTGACCCCGATTGCGCATCCGCAGTAGTGAGACCGAGTTCGCATGCGCAGTAGTGAGCCCGACCGCGCATCCGCAGTCGTGAGTCCAAGGGAGCATGAGCAGTAGTGACCCCGAGTGCGCATGCGCAGTAGTGAGCCCGATTGCGCATCCGCAGTAGTGAGACCGATTGCGCAGGCGCAATTGTAAGCCCGATTGTGCATCCGCAGTAGTGAGTCCGAGTGCGTATGCGCTGTAGTGACCCCACGTGCGCATGCGCAGTAGTGAGCTTCAGCGCGCATCCGCAATAGTGAGCCCGAGTGCGCATCCGCAGTAGTGAGTCCGAATGCGCATGAGCGGTAGTGACCCCGAGTGCCCATGCACAGTAGCGAAGCCGAGTGCGCATGCGCAGTGGGGAGCCCGATTGCGCATCCGCAGTAGTGAGTCCGCGATCGCATGAGCAGTATTGAGTCCGAGTGCGCATGAGCAGTAGTGAATACGACTACGCATGAGCAGTAGTGACCCCGAGTGCGTATGCACTGTAGTGTGCCCGAGTGCGCATGCACAGTAGTGAGCCCGTGTGCCCATGCGCAGTAGTGAGCCCGTGTGCGCATGCGCCGTAGTGAGCCCGAGTGCGCATCCGCAGTAGTGAGTCCGAGTGCGCATGAGCAGTAGTGACCCCGAGTGCGCATGCGCAGTGGTGAGCCCGTGTGCCCATGCGCAGTAGTGAGCCTGAGTGCGCATGAGCAGTAGTGACCTCGAGTGCGTATGCACTGTAGTGAGCCCGAGTGCGCATGCACAGTAGTGCGCCCGTGTGCGCATGCGCACAGAGCGCCCGTGTGCGCATGCGCAAAAGTGAGCTCGAGTGCGCATGTGCAGGTCTGAGCCTGTGTACGCATGACCAGTAGCGACGCCGAGCGCGCATGCGCAGTAGTGAGCCCGAGTGCGCATGCGCAGTAGTGAGCACGTGTGCGCATGCGCAGTAGTGAGCCCGAGTGCGCATCTGCAGTAGCGTGCCCGAGTGCGCATGCGCAGTAGTGAGCCCGAGTGCGCATCCACAGTAGTGAACCCGAATGGGCATTTACAATCATGGGCCCGTGTGCGCATGCGCAGTAGTGACCCCGAGTGCGCATGCGCAGTAGTGAACCCGTGTGCGCATGCGCTGTAGTGAGCCCGAGCGCGCATCCGCAGTAGTGAGCCCGGGTGCGCATGCGCAGTAGTGAGCCCATATGTGCATGCGCAGTAGTGAACCCGAATGCGCATCCACAGTAGTGAACCCGAATGCGCATGTACAATCATGGGCCCGTGTGCGCATGCGCAGTAGGGACCCCGAGTGCGCATGCGCAGTAGCGACCCCGATCCCGCATCCGCAGTACTGAGCCCGAGTGCGCATGTGCAGTAGTGAACCCGAGTACGCATGCGCAGTAGTGAGCCCGTGTGCGCATGCGAAGTAGTGCGCCCGTGTGCGCATGCGCAGAAGTGAGCTCGAGTACGCATGCGCAGTAGTGAGTCCGAGTGCGCATGAGCAGTAGTGAGCCCGAGTGCGCGTGCGCAGTAGTGGCCCCGAGTGCGCATGCGCAGTAGTGAGATCGTGTGCGCATGCGCAGTAGCGAGACCGAGCGCACATGCGCAGTAGTGAGCCCGAGTGCGCATGCGCAGTAGTGACCCCGATTGCGCATCCGCAGTAGTGAGTCCGAGGGCGCATGGGCAGTAGTGACCCCGAGTGCGCATGCGCAGTAGTGAGCCCGATTGCGCATCCGCAGTAGTGAGCCCGATTGTGCATCCGCAGTAGTAAGCCCGAGGGCGTATGCGCTGTAGTGACCCCACGTGCGCATGCGCAGTAGTGAGCTTCAGCGCGCATCCGCAATAGTGAGCCCGAGTGCGCATCCGCAATAGTGAGCCCGATTGCGCATCCGCAGTAGTGAGTCCGAGCTCGCATGCAGAGTAGTGAGCCCGATTGCGCATCCGCAGTATGACTTCGAGTGCGCATGAGCAGTAGTGACCCCGAGTGCGCATGCACAGTAGTGAGCCCGTGCGCGCATCCGCAGTAGTGAGACCGATTGCGCATGCGCAGTAGGGAGCCCGATTGCGCATCCGCAGTAGTGAGACCGATTGCGCATGCGCAATAGTGAGACCGAGTGCGCATGAGCAGTAGCGACCGCGAGTGCGCATCCGCAGTAGTGAGACCGATTGCGCATGCGTAGTAGTGACCCCGATTGCGCATCCGCAGTAGTGAGACCGAGTTCGCATGCGCAGTAGTGAGCCCGACCGCGCATCCGCAGTCGTGAGTCCAAGGGAGCATGAGCAGTAGTGACCCCGAGTGCGCATGCGCAGTAGTGAGCCCGATTGCGCATCCGCAGTAGTGAGACCGATTGCGCAGGCGCAATTGTAAGCCCGATTGTGCATCCGCAGTAGTGAGTCCGAGTGCGTATGCGCTGTAGTGACCCCACGTGCGCATGCGCAGTAGTGAGCTTCAGCGCGCATCCGCAATAGTGAGCCCGAGTGCGCATCCGCAGTAGTGAGTCCGAATGCGCATGAGCGGTAGTGACCCCGAGTGCCCATGCACAGTAGCGAAGCCGAGTGCGCATGCGCAGTGGGGAGCCCGATTGCGCATCCGCAGTAGTGAGTCCGCGATCGCATGAGCAGTATTGAGTCCGAGTGCGCATGAGCAGTAGTGAATACGACTACGCATGAGCAGTAGTGACCCCGAGTGCGTATGCACTGTAGTGTGCCCGAGTGCGCATGCACAGTAGTGAGCCCGTGTGCCCATGCGCAGTAGTGAGCCCGTGTGCGCATGCGCCGTAGTGAGCCCGAGTGCGCATCCGCAGTAGTGAGTCCGAGTGCGCATGAGCAGTAGTGACCCCGAGTGCGCATGCGCAGTGGTGAGCCCGTGTGCCCATGCGCAGTAGTGAGCCTGAGTGCGCATGAGCAGTAGTGACCTCGAGTGCGTATGCACTGTAGTGAGCCCGAGTGCGCATGCACAGTAGTGCGCCCGTGTGCGCATGCGCACAGAGCGCCCGTGTGCGCATGCGCAAAAGTGAGCTCGAGTGCGCATGTGCAGGTCTGAGCCTGTGTACGCATGACCAGTAGCGACGCCGAGCGCGCATGCGCAGTAGTGAGCCCGAGTGCGCATGAGCAGTAGTGGGTCCGAGTGCGCATGGGCAGTAGTGACCCCGAGTGCGCATCCGCAGTAGTGAGCTCGAGTTCGCATGACCAGTAGTGAGTCGGAGTGCGTATGTGCAGTAGTGACCCCGAGTGCGCATGCGCAGTAGTGAGCCCGATTGCGCATCCGCAGTAGTGAGACCGATTGCGCATGCGTAGTAGTGACCCCGATTGCGCATCCGCAGTAGTGAGCCCGAGTTCGCATGACCAGTAGTGAGTCGGAGTGCGTATGAGCAGTAGTGACCCCGAGTGCGCATGCGCTGTATTGAGCCCGTGTGCCATGCGCAGTAGTGAGCCTGAGTGCGCATGAGCAGTAGTGGGTCCGAGTGCGCATGGGCAGTAGTGACCCCGAGTGCGCATGCGCAGTAGTGAGCCCGAGTGCGCATGCGCAGTAGTGAGCCCGATTGCGCATCCGCAGTAGCGAGCACGAGCGCGCATCCGCAGTAGTGAGTCCGAGTTCGCATGAGCAGTAGTGAGCCCGATTGCGCATCCGCAGTAGCGAGCCCGAGCGCGCATCCGCAGTAGTGAGTCCGAGTGCGCATGAGCAGTAGTGACCCCGAGTGCGCATGCGAAGTAGTGAGCCCGTGTGCCCATGCGCAGTAGTGAGCCTGAGTGCGCATGGGCAGTAGTGACCCCGAGTGCGCATGCGCACTAGTGAGCCCGAGAGCGCATGAGCAGTAGTGAATCCGAGTGCGCATGACCAGTCGTGACCACGATTGCACATGCACAGTAGTGACCCCGACCGCGCATCCGCAGTTGTGAGCCTGAGTGCGCATGCGCAGTAGTGAGCCCGATTGCACATCCGCAGTTGTGAGACCGATTGCGCATGCGCAGTAGTAAGCCTGATTGCGCATCCGCAGTAGTGAATCCGAGTGCGCATGACCAGTAGTGACCACGATTGCGCATGCGCAGTAGTGAGCCCGATTGCGCATCCGCACAGGTGAGACCGATTGCGCATGCGCAATAGTGAGCCCGATTGCGCATCCGCAGTAGTGAGACCGATTGCGCATGCGCAGTAGTGAGCCCGACCGCGCATCCGCAGTCGTGAGTCCAAGTGTGCATGAGCAGTAGTGACCCCGAGTGCGCATGCAGAGTAGTGACCCCCAGTGCGCATGCGCAGTAGTGAGACCGTGTGCGCATGCGCAGTACTGAGCCCGACCGCGCATCCGTAGTTATGTGCCTGAATGCGCATGCGCAGTAGTGACCCCGAGTGCGCATGCGCAGTAGTGAGCCCGATTGCGCATCCGCAGTAGTGAGACCGATTGCGCATGCGCAATAGTGAGCCCGATTGCGCATTTGCAGTAGTGAGTCCTAGAGCGCATTTGCAGTAGCGTCCCCGAGTGCGCATGCGCAGTAGTGACCCCGAGTGCGCATGCGCAGTAGTGTGACCTATTGCGCATCCGCAGTAGTGAGACCGATTGCGCATGCGCAGTAGGGAGCCCGATTGCGCATCCGCAGTAGTGAAACCGATTGCGCATGCGCAATAGTGAGACCGATTGCGCATGCGCAGTAGTGCACCAGTGTGCGCATGCGCAGAAGTAAGCTCGAGTGCGCATGTGCAGGTCTGAGCCGGTGTGCGCATGCACAGCAGCGGCCCCGAGCGCGCATGCGCCGTAGTCAGCCCGACTGCGCATGAGCAGTAGTGAGCTTCAGCGCGCATCCGCAATAGTGAGCCCGAGTGCGCATCCGCAGTAGTGAGTCCGAATGCGCATGAGCGGTAGTGACCCCGAGTGCCCATGCACAGTAGCGAAGCCGAGTGCGCATGCACAGTAGTGAGCCCGTGTGCCCATGCGCAGTAGTGAGCCCGTGTGCGCATGCGCCGTAGTGAGCCCGAGTGCGCATCCGCAGTAGTGAGTCCGAGTGCGCATGAGCAGTAGTGACCCCGAGTGCGCATGCGCAGTGGTGAGCCCGTGTGCCCATGCGCAGTAGTGAGCCTGAGTGCGCATGAGCAGTAGTGACCTCGAGTGCGTATGCACTGTAGTGAGCCCGAGTGCGCATGCACAGTAGTGCGCCCGTGTGCGCATGCGCACAGAGCGCCCGTGTGCGCATGCGCAAAAGTGAGCTCGAGTGCGCATGTGCAGGTCTGAGCCTGTGTGCGCATGACCAGTAGCGACGCCGAGCGCGCATGCGCAGTAGTGAGCCCGAGTGCGCATGAGCAGTAGTGGGTCCGAGTGCGCATGGGCAGTAGTGACCCCGAGTGCGCATCCGCAGTAGTGAGCCCGAGTTCGCATGACCAGTAGTGAGTCGGAGTGCGTATGTGCAGTAGTGACCCCGAGTGCGCATGCGCAGTAGTGAGCCCGATTGCGCATCCGCAGTAGTGAGACCGATTGCGCATGCGTAGTAGTGACCCCGATTGCGCATCCGCAGTAGTGAGCCCGAGTTCGCATGACCAGTAGTGAGTCGGAGTGCGTATGAGCAGTAGTGACCCCGAGTGCGCATGCGCAGTATTGAGCCCGTGTGCCCATGCGCAGTAGTGAGCCTGAGTGCGCATGAGCAGTAGTGGGCCCGATTGCGCATTTGCAGTGGTGACCCCGAGTGCGCATGCGCAGTAGCGAGCCCGAGCGCGCATGAGCAGTAGTGAGTCAGAGTGCGTATGAGCAGTAGTGAACCCGAGGGCGCATGAACAGTAGTGAGCCCGTGTACACATGCGCAGTAGCGCGCCCAAGTGGGCATGCGCAGAAGTGAGCTCGAGTGCGCATGTGCATGTCTGAGTCGGTGTGCGCATGCGCAGTAGTGAGTCCGAGTGCGCATCTGCAGTAGCGTGCCCGAGTGCGCATGCGCAGTAGTGAGCCCGAGTGCGCATCCACAGTAGTGAACCCGAATGGGCATTTACAATCATGGACCCGTGTGCGCATGCGCAGTAGTGACCCCGAGTGCGCATGCGCAGTAGTGAACCCGTGTGCGCATGCGCTGTAGTGAGCCCGAGCGCGCATCCGCAGTAGTGAGCTCGAGTGCGCATGCGCAGAAGTGAGCTCGAGTGCGCATGCGCAGTAGTGAGTCCGAGTGCGCATGAGCAGTAGTGAGCCCGAGTGCGTATGAGCAGTAGTGACCTCGATTGCGCATGCGCAGTAGTGAGCCTGAGTGCGCATCCGCAGTGTTGACCCCGACTGCGCATGCGCAGTAGTAAGCCCGTGTACGCATGCGCAGTAGTGAGCTTGAACGCGCATCCGCAGTAGTCAGCCCGAGTGCGCATCCGCAGTAGTGAGCCCGATTGCGCATCCGCAGTAGTGACACCGATTGCGCATGCGCAATAGTGAGCCCCATTGCGCATCCGCAGTAGTGAGTCCGAGTGCGCATGAGCAGTAGTGACCCCGAGTGCGCATGCACAGTAGCGAGCCCGTGTGCGCATGCGCAGTAGTACACCAGTGTGCGCATGCGCAGAAGTGAGCTCGATTGCGCATGCGCAATAGTGAGCCCCATTGCGCATCCGCAGCAGTCAGTCCGAGTGCGCATGAGCAGTAGTGACCCCGAGTGCGCATGCACAGTAGCGAGCCCGTGTGCGCATGCGCAGTAGTACACCAGTGTGCGCATGCGCTGTAGTGAGCCCGAGCGCGCATCCGCAGTAGTGAGCCCGGGTGCGCATGCGCAGTAGTGAGCCCATATGTGCATGCGCAGTAGTGAACCCGAATGCGCATCCACAGTAGTGAACCCGAATGCGCATGTACAATCATGGGCCCGTGTGCGCATGCGCAGTAGTGACCCCGAGTGCGCATGCGCAGTAGCGACCCCGAGCCCGCATCCGCAGTACTGAGCCCGAGTGCGCATGTGCAGTTGTGACCCCGAGTACGCATGCGCAGTAGTGAGCCCGTGTGCGCATGCGAAGGAGTGCGCCCGTGTGCGCATGCGCAGAAGTGAGCTCGAGTGCGCATGCGCAGAAGTGAGCTCGAGTGCGCATCCGCAGTACTGAGCCCGAGTGCGCATGTGCAGTTGTGACCCCGAGTACGCATGCGCAGTAGTGAGCCCGTGTGCGCATGCGAAGTAGTGCGCCCGTGTGCGCATGCGCAGAAGTGAGCTCGAGTGCGCATCCGCAGTAGTGAGTCCGAATGCGCATGAGCGGTAGTGACCCCGAGTGCCCATGCACAGTAGCGAAGCCGAGTGCGCATGCACAGTAGTGAGCCCGTGTGCCCATGCGCAGTAGTGAGCCCGTGTGCGCATGCGCCGTAGTGAGCCCGAGTGCGCATCCGCAGTAGTGAGTCCGAGTGCGCATGAGCAGTAGTGACCCCGAGTGCGCATGCGCAGTGGTGAGCCCGTGTGCCCATGAGCAGTAGTGGGTCCGAGTGCGCATGGGCAGTAGTGACCCCGAGTGCGCATCCGCAGTAGTGAGCCCGAGTTCGCATGACCAGTAGTGAGTCGGAGTGCGTATGTGCAGTAGTGACCCCGAGTGCGCATGCGCAGTAGTGAGCCCGATTGCGCATCCGCAGTAGTGAGACCGATTGCGCATGCGTAGTAGTGACCCCGATTGCGCATCCGCAGTAGTGAGCCCGAGTTCGCATGACCAGTAGTGAGTCGGAGTGCGTATGAGCAGTAGTGACCCCGAGTGCGCATGCGCAGTATTGAGCCCGTGTGCCCATGCGCAGTAGTGAGCCTGAGTGCGCATGAGCAGTAGTGGGTCCGAGTGCGCATGGGCAGTAGTGACCCCGAGTGCGCATGCGCAGTAGTGAGCCCGAGTGCGCATGCGCAGTAGTGAGCCCGATTGCGCATCCGCAGTAGCGAGCACGAGCGCGCATCCGCAGTAGTGAGTCCGAGTTCGCATGAGCAGTAGTGAGCCCGATTGCGCATCCGCAGTAGCGAGCCCGAGCGCGCATCCGCAGTAGTGAGTCCGAGTGCGCATGAGCAGTAGTGACCCCGAGTGCGCATCTGCAGTAGCGTGCCCGAGTGCGCATGCGCAGTAGTGAGCCCGAGTGCGCATCCACAGTAGTGAACCCGAATGGGCATTTACAATCATGGGCCCGTGTGCGCATGCGCAGTAGTGACCCCGAGTGCGCATGCGCAGTAGTGAACCCGTGTGCGCATGCGCTGTAGTGAGCCCGAGCGCGCATCCGCAGTAGTGAGCCCGGGTGCGCATGCGCAGTAGTGAGCCCATATGTGCATGCGCAGTAGTGAACCCGAATGCGCATCCACAGTAGTGAACCCGAATGCGCATGTACAATCATGGGCCCGTGTGCGCATGCGCAGTAGTGACCCCGAGTGCGCATGCGCAGTAGCGACCCCGAGCCCGCATCCGCAGTACTGAGCCCGAGTGCGCATGTGCAGTTGTGACCCCGAGTACGCATGCGCAGTAGTGAGCCCGTGTGCGCATGCGAAGTAGTGCGCCCGTGTGCGCATGCGCAGAAGTGAGCTCGAGTGCGCATGCGCAGAAGTGAGCTCGAGTGCGCATGCGCAGTAGTGAGTCCGAGTGCGCATGAGCAGTTGTGAGCCCGAGTGCGCATGCGCAGTAGTGACCGCGATTGCGCATGAGCAGTAGTGAACCCGAGTGCGCATGCGCAGTAGCGAGCCCGAGCGCGCATGAGCAGTAGTGAGTCAGAGTGCGTATGAGCAGTGGTGGCCCCGAGTGCGCATGCGCAGTAGCGAGCCCGAGCGCGCATGAGCAGTAGTGAGACAGAGTGCGTATGAACAGTCGTGACCCCGATTGCGCATGCGCAGTAATGGGCCCGATTGCGCATGCGCAGTAGTGATCGCGCGCGCGCATGCGCATTAGTGAGCCCGATTGCGCATCCGCAGCTGTGAGTCCCAGTGCGCATGGGCAGTAGTCACCCCGAGTGCGCATGCGCAGTAGTGAGCCCATGTGCCCATGCGCAGTAGTGGGCCCGATTGCGCATCTGCGTTGGTGACCGCGAGTGCGCATGCGCATTAGCGAGCCCGAGCGCGCATGCGCAGTAGTGAGCCCGAGTGCGCAGGAGCAGTGGTGACCCCGAGTGCGCATGCGCAGTAGCGAGCCCGAGCGCGCATGAGCAGTAGTGGGTCAGAGTGCGTACGAGCAGTAGTGAACCCGAGGGCGCATGAACAGTAGTGAGCCCGTGTACACATGCGCAGTAGCGCGCCCAACTGGGTATGCGCAGAAGTGAGCTCGAGTGCGCATGTGCATGTCTGAGTCGGTGTGCGCATGCGCAGTAGTGAGTCCGAGTGCGCATCTGAAGTAGCGTGCCCGAGTGCGCATGCGCAGTAGTGAGCCCGAGTGCGCATCCACAGTAGTGAACCCGAATGGGCATTTACAATCATGGGCCCGTGTGCGCATGCGCAGTAGTGACCCCGAGTGCGCATGCGCAGTAGTGAACCCGTGTGCGCATGCGCTGTAGTGAGCCCGAGCGCGCATCCGCAGTAGTGAGCCCGGGTGCGCATGCGCAGTAGTGAGCCCATATGTGCATGCGCAGTAGTGAACCCGAATGCGCATCCACAGTAGTGAACCCGAATGCGCATGTACAATCATGGGCCCGTGTGCGCATGCGCAGAAGTGAGCTCGAGCGCGCATGCGCAGTAGTGAGCCCATGTGCCCATGCGCAGTAGTGGGCCCGATTGCGCATCTGCGTTGGTGACCGCGAGTGCGCATGCGCATTAGCGAGCCCGAGCGCGCATGCGCAGTAGTGAGCCCGAGTGCGCAGGAGCAGTAGTGAACCCGAGTGCGCATGCGCAGTAGTGCGCACGTGTGCGCATGCGCAGTAGTGAGCCCGATTGCGCATTTGCAGTGGTGACCCCGAGTGCGCATGCGCAGTAGCGAGCCCGAGCGCGCATGAGCAGTAGTGAGTCAGAGTGCGTATGAGCAGTAGTGAACCCGAGGGCGCATGAACAGTAGTGAGCCCGTGTACACATGCGCAGTAGCGCGCCCAAGTGGGCATGCGCAGAAGTGAGCTCGAGTGCGCATGTGCATGTCTGAGTCGGTGTGCGCATGCGCAGTAGTGAGTCCGAGTGCGCATCTGCAGTAGCGTGCCCGAGTGCGCATGCGCAGTAGTGAGCCCGAGTGCGCATCCACAGTAGTGAACCCGAATGGGCATTTACAATCATGGACCCGTGTGCGCATGCGCAGTAGTGACCCCGAGTGCGCATGCGCAGTAGTGAACCCGTGTGCGCATGCGCTGTAGTGAGCCCGAGCGCGCATCCGCAGTAGTGAGCCCGGGTGCGCATGCGCAGTAGTGAGCCCATATGTGCATGCGCAGTAGTGAACCCGAATGCGCATCCACAGTTGTGAACCCGAATGCGCATGTACAATCATGGGCCCGTGTGCGCATGCGCAGTAGTGACCCCGAGTGCGCATGCGCAGTAGCGACCCCGAGCCCGCGTCCGCAGTACTGAGCCCGAGTGCGCATGTGCAGTTGTGACCCCGAGTACGCATGCGCAGTAGTGAGCCCGTGTGCGCATGCGAAGGACTGCGCCCGTGTGCGCATGCGCAGAAGTGAGCTCGAGTGCGCATGCGCAGAAGTGAGCTCGAGTGCGCATGCGCAGTAGTGAGTCCGAGTGCGCATGAGCAGTAGTGAGCCCGAGTGCGTATGAGCAGTAGTGACCTCGATTGCGCATGCGCAGTAGTGAGCCTGAGTGCGCATCCGCAGTGTTGACCCCGACTGCGCATGCGCAGTAGTAAGCCCGTGTACGCATGCGCAGTAGTGAGCTTGAACGCGCATCCGCAGTAGTCAGCCCGAGTGCGCATCCGCAGTAGTGAGCCCGATTGCGCATCCGCAGTAGTGACACCGATTGCGCATGCGCAATAGTGAGCCCCATTGCGCATCCGCAGTAGTGAGTCCGAGTGCGCATGAGCAGTAGTGACCCCGAGTGCGCATGCACAGTAGCGAGCCCGTGTGCGCATGCGCAGTAGTACACCAGTGTGCGCATGCGCAGAAGTGAGCTCGATTGCGCATGCGCAATAGTGAGCCCCATTGCGCATCCGCAGCAGTCAGTCCGAGTGCGCATGAGCAGTAGTGACCCCGAGTGCGCATGCACAGTAGCGAGCCCGTGTGCGCATGCGCAGTAGTACACCAGTGTGCGCATGCGCTGTAGTGAGCCCGAGCGCGCATCCGCAGTAGTGAGCCCGGGTGCGCATGCGCAGTAGTGAGCCCATATGTGCATGCGCAGTAGTGAACCCGAATGCGCATGTACAATCATGGGCCCGTGTGCGCATGCGCAGTAGTGACCCCGAGTGCGCATGCGCAGTAGCGACCCCGAGCCCGCATCCGCAGTACTGAGCCCGAGTGCGCATGTGCAGTTGTGACCCCGAGTACGCATGCGCAGTAGTGAGCCCGTGTGCGCATGCGAAGGAGTGCGCCCGTGTGCGCATGCGCAGAAGTGAGCTCGAGTGCGCATGCGCAGAAGTGAGCTCGAGTGCGCATCCGCAGTACTGAGCCCGAGTGCGCATGTGCAGTTGTGACCCCGAGTACGCATGCGCAGTAGTGAGCCCGTGTGCGCATGCGAAGTAGTGCGCCCGTGTGCGCATGCGCAGAAGTGAGCTCGAGTGCGCATGCGCAGAAGTGAGCTCGAGTGCGCATGCGCAGTAGTGAGTCCGAGTGCGCATGAGCAGTTGTGAGCCCGAGTGCGCGTGCGCAGTAGTGGCCCGAGTGCGCATGCGCAGTAGTGACCGCGATTGCGCATGAGCAGTAGTGAACCCGAGTGCGCATGCGCAGTAGCGAGCCCGAGCGCGCATGAGCAGTAGTGAGTCAGAGTGCGTATGAGCAGTGGTGGCCCCGAGTGCGCATGCGCAGTAGCGAGCCCGAGCGCGCATGAGCAGTAGTGAGACAGAGTGCGTATGAACAGTCGTGACCCCGATTGCGCATGCGCAGTAATGGGCCCGATTGCGCATGCGCAGTAGTGATCGCGCGCGCGCATGCGCATTAGTGAGCCCGATTGCGCATCCGCAGCTGTGAGTCCCAGTGCGCATGGGCAGTAGTCACCCCGAGTGCGCATGCGCAGTAGTGAGCCCATGTGCCCATGCGCAGTAGTGGGCCCGATTGCGCATCTGCGTTGGTGACCGCGAGTGCGCATGCGCATTAGCGAGCCCGAGCGCGCATGCGCAGTAGTGAGCCCGAGTGCGCAGGAGCAGTGGTGACCCCGAGTGCGCATGCGCAGTAGCGAGCCCGAGCGCGCATGAGCAGTAGTGAGTCAGAGTGCGTATGAGCAGTAGTGAACCCGAGGGCGCATGAACAGTAGTGAGCCCGTGTACACATGCGCAGTAGCGCGCCCAAGTGGGCATGCGCAGAAGTGAGCTCGAGTGCGCATGTGCATGTCTGAGTCGGTGTGCGCATGCGCAGTAGTGAGTCCGAGTGCGCATCTGAAGTAGCGTGCCCGAGTGCGCATGCGCAGTAGTGAGCCCGAGTGCGCATCCACAGTAGTGAACCCGAATGGGCATTTACAATCATGGGCCCGTGTGCGCATGCGCAGTAGTGACCCCGAGTGCGCATGCGCAGTAGTGAACCCGTGTGCGCATGCGCTGTAGTGAGCCCGAGCGCGCATCCGCAGTAGTGAGCCCGGGTGCGCATGCGCAGTAGTGAGCCCATATGTGCATGCGCAGTAGTGAACCCGATTGCGCATCCGCAGTAGTGACACCGATTGCGCATGCGCAATAGTGAGCCCCATTGCGCATCCGCAGTAGTGAGTCCGAGTGCGCATGAGCAGTAGTGACCCCGAGTGCGCATGCACAGTAGCGAGCCCGTGTGCGCATGCGCAGTAGTACACCAGTGTGCGCATGCGCAGAAGTGAGCTCGATTGCGCATGCGCAATAGTGAGCCCCATTGCGCATCCGCAGTAGTGAGTCCGAGTGCGCATGAGCAGTAGTGACCCCGAGTGCGCATGCACAGTAGCGAGCCCGTGTGCGCATGCGCAGTAGTACACCAGTGTGCGCATGCGCAGAAGTGAGCTTGATTGCGCATGTGCAGTAGTGAGCCCCATTGCGCATCCGCAGTAGTGAGTCCGAGTGCGCATGAGCAGTAGTGGCGTCGAGTGCGCATGAGCAGTAGTGACCCGGAGTGCGCATGCGCAGTAGTGACATCGTGCGCGCATGCGCAGTAGTACACCAGTGTGCGCATGCGCAGAAGTGAGCCCGAGTGCGCATGTTCAGTAATGGCCGCGAGCGCGCATCCGCAGTAGTGAGTCCGAGTGCGCATGAGCAGTAGTGACTCCGAGTGCGCATGCGCAGTAGTGAGCCCGTGTGGGCATCAGCAGTACTGAAACCGATTGCGCATCCGCAGTAGTGAGTCCGAGTTCGCATGAGCAGTAGTGAGTCCGAGATCGCATGAGCAGTAATGACCCCGGGTGCGCAGGCGCAGTAGTGAGCCTGAGCGCGCATCCGCAGTAGTGAACCCGAATGCGCATGCGCACTAGTGATCCCCAGTGCGCATGCGCACTAGTGAGCCCGTGTGCGCATGCGCAGCAGCGAGCCCGAGCGCGCATGAGCAGTAGTGAGCCCGTGCGCGGATGCGCAGTAGTGGGACCGATTGCGCATGCACAGTAGTGAGCCCGATTGCGCATCCGCAGTAGTGAGTCCGAGATCGCATGAGCAATAATGACCCCGAGTGCGCATGCGCAGTAGTGACCCCGAGTGCGCATGCGCAGTAATGGGCCCGATTGCGCATGCGCAGTAGTGAGTTCGAGTTCGCATGAGCAGTAGTGAGTAGGAGCGCGTATGAGCAGTAGTGACCCCGAGTGCGCGTGAGCAGTAGTGACCCCGAGTGCGTATGCACCGTAGTGAGCCCATATGTGCATGCGCAGGAGTGAACCCGAATGCGCATTTGGAGTAGTGACCCCGAGTGCGCATGCGCAGTAGTGACCGCGAGCGCGCATGCGCATTAGTGAGCCCGATTGCGCATCCGCTGCTGTGAGTCCGAGTGCGCATGAGCAGTAGTCACCCCGAGTGCGCATGCGCTGTAGTGAGCCCGTGTGCGCATGCGCAGTACCGAGCCCGAGCGCGCATGAGCAGTAGTGAGTCCGAGTGCGCATGAGCAGTAGTGACCACGAGTGCGCATGCGCAGTAGTGAACCCGAATGCGCATTTGCAGTAGTGAGCCCGATTCCGCATGTGCGTTGGTGACGCCGAGTGCGCATGCGCATTAGCGAGCCCGTGTGCGCATGAGCAGTACTGAAACCGATTGCGCATGCGCAGTAGTGAGTCCGAGTTCGCATGAGCAGTAGTGAGTCCGAGATCGCATGAGCAGTAATGACCCCGGGTGCGCATGCGCAGTAGTGAGCCCGATTGCGTATCCGCAGTAGTGAGTCCTAGTGCGCATGTGCAGTAGTCACCCCGAGTGCGCATGCGCTGTAGTGAGCCCGTGTGCCCATGCGCAGTAGTGAGCCCGTGTGCGTATGCGCAGTAGTGACCCCGAGTGCGTATGCGCAGTAGTGAGCCCGTGTGCGCATCTGCAGCGGTGACCCCGAGTGCGCATGCGCAGTAGTGAGCCCGATTGCGCATCCGCAGTAGTGAGTCCGAGATCGCATGAGCAGTAGTGAGTCCGAGTGCGGATGCACAGTAGTGAGCCCGTGTGCGCATGCGCTGTAGTGAGCCCGAGCGCGCATCCGCAGTAGTGAGCCCGGGTGCGCATGCGCAGTAGTAAGCCCATATGTGCATGCGCAGTAGTGAACCCGAGTGCGCATGCGCAGTAGTGAGACCGATTGCGCATTTGCAGTGGTGACCCCGAGTGCGCATGCGCAGTAGCGAGCCCGAGCGCGCATGAGCAGTAATGAGTCAGAGTGCGTATGAGCAGTGGTGGCCCCGAGTGCGCATGCGCAGTAGCGAGCCCGAGCGCGCATGAGCAGTAGTGAGACAGAGTGCGTATGTACAGTCGTGACCCCGAGTGCGCATGCGCAGTAATGGGCCCGATTGCGCATGCGCAGTAGTGAGTCCGAGTTCGCATGAGCAGTAGGGAGTCCGAGATCGCATGAGCAGTAATGACCCCGGGTGCGCATCCACAGTAGTGAACCCGAATGGGCATTTACAATCATGGGCCCGTGTGCGCATGCGCAGTAGTGACCCCGAGTGCGCATGCGCAGTAGTGAACCCGTGTGCGCATGCGCTGTAGTGAGCCCGAGCGCGCATCCGCAGTAGTGAGCCCGGGTGCGCATGGGCAGTAGTGAGCCCATATGTGCATGCGCAGTAGTGAACCCGAATGCGCATCCACAGTAGTGAACCCGAATGCGCATGCACAATCATGGGCCCGTGTGCGCATGCGCAGTAGTGACCCCGAGTGCGCATGCGCAGTAGCGACCCCGAGCCCGCATCCGCAGTACTGAGCCCGAGTGCGCATGTGCAGTTGTGACCCCGAGTACGCATGCGCAGTAGTGAGCCCGTGTGCGCATGCGAAGTGGTGCGCCCGTGTGCGCATGCGCAGAAGTGAGCTCGAGTGCGCATGCGCAGAAGTGAGCTCGAGTGCGCATGCGCAGTAGTGAGTCCGAGTGCGCATGAGCAGTAGTGAGCCCGAGTGCGCGTGCGCAGTAGTGGCCCGAGTGCGCATGCGCAGTAGTGACCGCGATTGCGCATGAGCAGTAGTGAACCTGAGTGCGCATGCGCAGTAGCGAGCCCGAGCGCGCATGAGCAGTAGTGAGTCAGAGTGCGTATGAGCAGTGGTGGCCCCGAGTGCGCATGCGCAGTAGCGAGCCCGAGCGCGCATGAGCAGTAGTGAGACAGAGTGCGCATGCGCAGTAGTGACCCTGAGTGCGCATGCGCAGTATTGGGCCCGATTGCGCATCTGCGTTGGTGACCGCGAGTGCGCATGCGCATTAGCGAGCCCGAGCGCGCATGCGCAGTAGTGAGCCCGAGTGCGCATGAGCAGTAGTGAACCCGAGTGCGCATGCGCAGTAGTGAGCACGTGTGCGCATGCGCAGTAGTGAGCCCGGTTGCGCATTTGCAGTGATGACCCCGAGTGCGCATGCGCAGTAGCGAGCCCGAGCGCGCATGAGCAGTAGTGAGTCAGAGTGCGTATGAGCAGTAGTGACCCCGAGGGCGCATGCACAGTAGTGAGCCCGTGTACACATGCGCAATAGGGCGCCCATGTGGGCATGCGCAGAAGTGAGCTCGAGTGCGCATGTGCATGTCTGAGTCGGTGTGCGCATGCGCAGTAGCGACCCCGAGTGCGCATGCGCAGTAGTGAGCCCGTGTGCCCATGCGCAGTAGTGAGTCCGAGTGCGCATCTGCAGTAGCGTGCCCGAGTGCGCATGCGCAGTAGTGAGCCCGAGTGCGCATCCAGAGTAGTGAACCCGAATGGGCATTTACAATCATGGGCCCGTGTGCGCATGCGCAGTAGTGACCCCGAGTGCGCATGCGCAGTAGTGAACCCGTGTGCGCATGCGCTGTAGTGAGCCCGAGCGCGCATCCGCCGTAGTGAGCCCGGGTGCGCATGCGCAGTAGTGAGCCCATATGTGCATGCGCAGTAGTGAACCCGAATGCGCATCCACAGTAGTGAACCCGAATGCGCATGTACAATCATGGGCCCGTGTGCGCATACGCAGTAGTGACCCCGAGTGCGCATGCGCAGTAGCGACCCCGAGCCCGCATCCGCAGTACTGAGCCCGAGTGCGCATGTGCATTAGTGACCCCGAGTACGCATGCGCAGTAGTGAGCCCGTGTGCGCATGCGAAGTAGTGCGCCCGTGTGCGCATGCGCAGAAGTGAGCTCGAGTGCGCATGCGCAGTAGTGAGTCCGAGTGCGCATGAGCAGTAGTGAGCCCGAGTGCGCGTGCGCAGTAGTGGCTCCGAGTGCGCATGCGCAGTAGTGACCACGATTGCGCATGAGCAGTAGTGAACCCGAGTGCGCATGCGCAGTAGTGAGCACGTGTGCGCATGCGCAGTAGTGAGCCCGTATGCGCATCTGCAGTAGCGTGCCCGAGTGCGCATCCGCAGTAGTGAGCCCGAGTGCGCATGCACAGTAGTGAGTCCGTGTGCGCATGCGCAGTAGTGCGCTCGTGTGCGCATGCGCAGAAGTGAACTCGAGTGCGCATGTGCAGGTCTGAGCCGGTGTGCCCATGATCAGTAGCGACCCCGAGCGCGCATGCGCAGTAGTGAGCCCGAGTGCGCATGAGCAGTAGTGAGTCCGAGTGCGCATGAGCAGTAGTGAGCCCGAGTGCGCATACAGAGTAGTGACCCGCAGTGCGCATGCGCAGTAGTGAGACCGGGTGCGCATGCGCAGTAGTGAGCTCCATTGCGCATCCGCAGAAGTGAGACCGATTGCGCATGCGCAATAGTGAGCCCGAGTGCGCATGCGCAGTAGTGACCCCGAGTGCGCATGCGCAGTTGTGAGCCCGATTGCGCATCCGCAGTAGTGAGACCGATTGCGCATGCGTTGTAGTGACCCCGATTGCGCATCCGCAGTAGTGAGACCGAGTTCGCATGCGCAGTAGTGAGCCCGACCGCGCATCCGCAGTCGTGAGTCCAAGTGAGCATGAGCAGTAGTGACCCCGAGTGCGCATGCACAGTAGTGAGCCCGTGTGCGCATACGCAGTAGTGCACCAGTGTGCGCACGCGCAGAAGTGACCCCGAGTGCGCATGCGCAGTAGTGAGCCCGATTGCGCATCCGCAGTAGTGAGACCGATTGCGCATGCGCAGTAGTGAGCCCGATTGCGCATCCGCAGTAGTGACACCGATTGCGCATCCGCAGTAGTGAGTCCGAGTGCGCATGAGCAGTAGTGACCCCGAGTGCGCATGCACAGTAGCGAGCCCGTGTGCGCATGCGCAGAAGTGAGCTCGAATGCGCATGTGCAGTAGTGGGCCCGATTGCGCATGCGCCGTAGTGAGTCCGATTGCGAATGCGCAGTAGTGAGCCCGACTGCGCATCCGCAGTAGTGAGTCAGAGTTCGTATGAGCAGTAGTGAACCCGAGGGCGCATGCACAGTAGTGAGCCCGTGTACACATGCGCAGTAGCGCGCCCAAGTGGGCATGCGCAGAAGTGAGCTCGAGTGCGCATGTGCATGTCTGAGTCGGTGTGCGCATGCGCTGTAGCGACCCCGAGTGCGCATGCGCAGTAGTGAGCCCGTGTGCGCATGAGCAGTACTGAAACCGATTGCGCATCCGCAGTAGTGAGTCCGAGTTCGCATGAGCAGTAGTGAGTCCGAGATCGCATGAGCACTAATGACCCCGCGTGCGCATGCACAGTAGTGAGCCCGTGTGCCCATGCGCAGTAGTGAGTCCGAGTGCGCATCTGCAGTAGCGTGCCCGAGTGCGCATGCGCAGTAGTGAGCCCGATTGCGCATCCACAGTAGTGAACCCGAATGGGCATTTACAATCATGGGCCCGTGTGCGCATGCGCAGTAGTGACCCCGAATGCGCATGCGCAGTAGTGAACCCGTGTGCGCATGCGCTGTAGTGAGCCCGAGCGCGCATCAGCAGTAGTGAGCCCGGGTGCGCATGCGCAGTAGTGAGCCCATATGTGCATGCGCAGTAGTGAACCCGAATGCGCATGTACAATCATGGGGGCCCGTGTGCGCATGCGCAGTAGTGACCCCGAGTGCGCATGCGCAGTAGCGACCCCGAGCCCGCATCCGCAGTACTGAGCCCGAGTGCGCATGTGCAGTTGTGACCCCGAGTACGCATGCGCAGTAGTGAGCCCGTGTGCGCATGCGAAGTAGTGCGCCCGTGTGCGCATGCGCAGAAGTGAACTCGAGTGCGCATGTGCAGGTCTGAGCCGGTGTGCCCATGATCAGTAGCGACCCCGAGCGCGCATGCGCAGTAGTGAGCCCGAGTGCGCATGAGCAGTAGTGAGTCCGAGTGCGCATGAGCAGTAGTGAGCCCGGGCGTGCGAATGGTGGCAGTGTGCCACAAGTCGGATCTCCCACCTCCTCGTGGTGTACGCTGGGATAGAGGCACTCTATGCCCTTCGGAAATCAATCGCTTCGGCGATTGGCTTCCCAAGGGTGAGGGCCTCTATGCTAACGGGAGAACGGCGGGTCCTCCAGTTTAGGGAGGGCCTATGCTCATACCGTAAGCCTGTGGTCATGTTTCGCAGGAACGGGGAGGCTTGCCTTAACCGGCTGGCCTCGCGAGGAGTAAACCTCTATAAAAAATCCGCTGTGTGGTTCGCGGGGCGGAATACGGCCACGGTATCCTCTGCCTTGCGGTACGAGTCCGCATAAAAGGGGTGCTCCGGTCGTTTCTAAGTAGGTCCGATGATGTGTCGAGGCGATGCCGGCGGGGTCTTCGGACCCTGGCAGGGCCTCCCTAGCCGGTAAGGCTCGCACGGAGGATTGAAAACGGGGACGGCCGCGGCGCGTTGTACGTCTGAAGTCAAGGTGTTAAGGCAACCGTGCCGAGGACTGCGTGGCTGCCCAGACGTTAAGCAGAGGCAGTCTCTAACGGTTCCCTCGGGGGTACCTGCCGACCCCCCCGAGTATCCAGGCTTCCCCAGGTATGGCGGCTCTGCCTGGGGTGACCGCCATTCCGACCACGCTCGTGGGAAAAACTATGGACAGCTCAATTAAATCTAAAAACCAAGATGTGGCCGCCATCTTTAAAAGCGGCCAACACAACGAGGAAGGCGAGAGCGCCAAGAGGAGGGAAGGGTGCCCTACCCTAACAATACCCGTTGTTAGGTGCACCGAGGTATTGAAGTCGCACACAGTCAGGGTGCGAGAGGTGGACGACCGACCCCAAGAAGGTGAGTCCTGCTCAACTTCCACCGCCGCAGCAGGAACAGTAAAGATGGAGCCGACAGCGGAGCGCTCTGGATCGGAGTCGTCGGGTATAACATTTATCCGACAGACGAGGGCGAGAAGATCTTCGGAAATGGAGCGGGCACCGCTGCGAAACCTGGACCGGAGCCGCGACTCGACACCTGTCCCGGCAAGGCGGCAAACAAGGAGAAAAGCGGCAGTCGACGAGGGGGACGGGTATGACTCAGACTCGTCGATTATGTCGATTGAGTTTTCCCGGACGAGCCGAACGGGAGAAAGAGAGAGAAGAGGCCGCCCCCCAACCACGGGGGAGTACATGGGACTCGCTGCCGCGAAGGAGAAGCTCAGCGAGGCCAAGCGGCGCGAGCTTGAGCTGGACAGGGAGCTGAGTGCCTTCGACCTCAGCGGGCCTGTGCCTAGGCCTAGCAAGGGCAGTAAGCCGATTCCAGATGTCGAAGAAGTTATGGAGGAGGTTAGGCACCTTACGACAAGGGACCTGCAGGCGGAATTAATTAGGTACACAAACCTAATCAGGAGGGTAGCAAAGGCCTCCTCCAATTTGAAGGGCGCGAGCGTTCGCCAGCTCCGAGTCTCGACGAACTACATCGAGGGACTCACCACGGAGCTGGCGAAGAGACAGTCCGCCGAGAGTGATGGGGTGGAGAGACGAATGCAGGAACTGGCCCGTGTGCCAGCGACGCGCTCCTCATCGGGGGATGAAGAAAAGGAGCAACTTAGGAGCCTCTTGAAGGTCGCGGAAGAGGACAGGCGAAGGATGGCTGAGGACCTGGCGGCCCTTCGGCAGGAGGTGGAACGCCTCAAGGGCGCGCCGGCGGCGGTAGTGCCGCCCCCACAAGCGCCGATGGAAACGGGCGCAAGAAGAACCCGCAGGCGAGTGCTGTCGACGTCCTCCGAGTCGGGCAGGGAGACAGCAAAGAGGAGGCTGGTGGCTCACACAAGCAGTCCCCAGCCGGAGTTAGTGTCTCCAGTGGAGGTGATGGAGGAGACCCCCGAGGTGACCATGGGGGTGGAGGAGCCGCAACAGGAGCAGGATAGCAGGCCTGAGGAGGCGGTACGCCGTCCACAAAGCAGAAGAGGAGCATCGATGCAGCAGGAGGCGGCACAGGGGGGCAGGACTCAGGTCCCCGCTGCAGGATTGGAGACCGTGGTGGCGCAGTTAATCCGAAAAGTTGAGGATTTGGCTGCTGAGCTTAGGGGGAAGAAGAGGGAGAGGGCTGACAGCAGAAGCGCCCAACGCAGGGCCCAGCCCAAACCGTCACAGCGGCCTAAGCCGGCCCCGAAGAGGACCATCACCGGATCGGAGGCGGCCAAAAGACCAACCCGAAGCGTTGCCCCGGGGCCCGCCCCCTCGGTGGTGACTAACAACCAGGGAACGAAGGAGGAAACGTGGGCCACAGTCCTGGGCAGGAAAGCCAGGCAACGGGAGAGACGGCAGCTGCAGGCAGCAGCAAGCGCGCCACCGGCCGTCAAAAAGCCGGCAAACCGGCCCCAAACAAAGCCAGGGGCAACGGGGAACAAACCACCCCAACCAGCAGCAAGGAAGAGGGTTAAAGTTCCGCGACCGCCGAGGACGGCGGCGGTGACGATTACGGTAGCACCTGGGGGGCAAACAACATATTCCCAGGTGCTCAAAAAGGCCAGGGAGTCGGTGCCAGCCAAGGAACTGGCGGAAATGGGCATCGAAGATCTAAGGATAAGGAAGGCAGTCACAGGGGGGCTGGTGTTGGGGGTTCCCGGTGCAGAGGGGAAAGCTAAGGCAGCGCACCTAGCAGGAAGGCTGAGGGAGGTATTTAAAGAGTCGGAGGTTAGGGTAGCTAACCCAACCAAGACCACCGAGCTGAGGCTGCTAAACCTCGACGACTCGATAGAGAGGGAGGAGATTGCTGATGTTCTGGCAAGGTTAGGGGACTGCACGCCCCAAGAAATCAAGGTCGGTGAGATAAGAAGGTCGCGAGATTCCATGGGAACGGTATGGGTGCGATGCCCCATCCTAGCGGCGAAGAAGGCGGAGGCAGCAGGCAGGGTAAAGGTTGGGTGGTCGTCGGCGCGGGTTGAAGTGCTGGCGGCCCGCCCCATGCACTGCTTCCGCTGCCTGCAGAAAGGGCACACAGCATCGCAGTGCAGTGAGACGACGAGCCGGGCAGGCCGCTGTTATGCATGCGGAGAGGAGGGGCATAGAGCTGCTGAATGCGGCAATAAATTAAAGTGTCCTCTCTGCAGTGACCTGGGGCGGCCGGATAAACATAGGCTGGGGGCGGCAGAGTGTGCGCCCCCACCAAGAAGGAGAAAAGCTGCGGAAAAGGCGAAGCCGCAAGGAGCAGCAGAGCCCGCAATAAGGGAGAAGGCAGCCGATCCTGTAACAGAAAAGGGGAGCGAAGCTGAAGCAGAAAAGGGAGTGGGGAACCCAGAAAGGGGCAGGGCGCAAGAAGACGTTGGGGCAGTGGCTAATCGTCAGCGAGCCACTCAGGCAGAAGAATGCGCCATGGAGGTGGCCGATGAAGGCAGTCAGTGATGGGGCCGCTGAGCCCCATTTTGCAAAGCAACGCGAACCACTCGGCGGGGGCCCAGGACGTTTTCCTGCACACCCTCGCCGAGTGGGATTGTTCACTGGGAGTAGTAGCAGAGCCCTACCGCGTCCCGGACCAGCCCAACTGGTTCGCGGACGCGGAGGGCCGCCGGGCGACTATTGCTATAGTATCGCGCGGTAAGCCCGGCTCCCCGCCCTGCACAGCGGTTGCAGGGGGTAGGGGGGCTGTGGCAATCAGATGGGGGGATATGGCGGTAGTGGGCGTTTACGCACCACCCAGCTGGCCTCTCGCAGAGTATGAAGAGTTGCTCGATAGGGTGGGGCAGTTAGCGTCGCGTTGCCCCACTCAACGCGTTTTGGTCCTCGGGGACTTCAACGCGAAGGATCGCGAATGGGGTTCCCCGAGGACCGACGCGAGAGGCCGGGCAACACTGGACTGGGCGGCGGCGCAAGGGCTCCTGCTACTTAACAGGGGCTCGGCGAGCACCTGCGTGCGGCCGCAAGGGGAGTCTGTGGTGGACTTGTCCTGGGGCTCCCCTGAGGTCGCGCGCATGGTTGCGAGCTGGCGGGTCGAGGAGGAGACTGAAACACTGAGTGATCATTTATATATACGTATCAAGTTCTCCTCCGAGACCCGGCGCCGCCGGGGTGGACGCCCACTGCCGCCAAGATGGGCGCTGAAGAGGCTAGATAGTGATAAGATGGTGGCTGCGGCCCTCGCGGTTAGCTGGCCGGCTTCACCGGCTAGGGAGGTCGCGGACGTCGAGGGCGAGGCTCAGTGGTTCCGGGGCACCATGCAGGATATCTGCGATGTGGCGATGCCCCGGGCCACCCCTTGCCCCCGTCGGGCGGCGTACTGGTGGACGGGGGACATCGCGCAGTTGCGCGAGGCATGCGTCCCACTGCGTCGCCGGTACCTGCGCGCCCGACGGAGACGCAACCGCGACCCCGCGAGGGAGCAGCAACTTTGGGGCTGTTACCGGGAGGGGGTAACGGCCTACAAGAAAGCCATCAGGGAGGCCAAGGACCGAGCCTGGGACGAGTTCCTCGGCTCTCTTGAGCGGGACCGGTGGGGCCGCCCATACAAGCTAGTTATGGGCAAGTTAAGGCCTTATGCCCCACCGGTTACGGAGAGCCTTGACCCCCATTTACTGGGGCGCGTCGTGGAAACTTTGTTTCCCCGGGATCCTAGTCCCATGACGCGTCCCGGGTCGTCGGGACACCTTCAGTGGACCGACGACATGGGGGTCTCTGACGAGGAGCTCGTTTATGCCGTCAAGAGGGCCAGTGCTCGTAACACTGCACCAGGCCCTGACGGCATCCCGGGCCGGGCTTGGGCCTTGGCACTCCCATTTTTGGGAGATAGATTGAGAGGCCTCTTCAGCGCCTGTCTGAAGTTGGGTAAGTTTCCAGATACTTGGAAGCGAGGACGGCTGGTCCTCCTAAAAAAGGAAGGGCGACCCGATGGGGAGCCCTCGGCGTACCGGCCGATCGTCTTGTTAGATGTCGTGGGGAAGATCCTCGAGACAATAATTGCGAGGAGGTTAACGGATCACCTCTCCCGGGATGGTCCCGACGTGGCCGACTGGCAGTTCGGTTTCAGGCAGGGGAGAAGTACGATAGACGCCATACAGCGGGTGAGAAATATCGCCCAGTCGGCCACGTCGAGGGGCGGGGTGGCGATCGCCATATCACTGGATATAGTGAATGCGTTCAACACCCTGCCCCATAGTGCGATAGTGGGGGGGCTTGAAAGACACCGGGTCCCCCGGTGGTTAGCAATATTATTGTGGACTATCTCCGGGAGAGGTCGATAGAGTGTGTCGATCGGTCGGGCGCCGTGAGGGTTTGGAATGTGGAGCGGGGCGTGCCCCAGGGTGCGGTTCTCGGGCTGCACCTGTGGATCGTGGGGTACGACCCCGCTCTGAGGGCCCCACTGCCACCGGGCCTTTTCCTCACCTGTTTCGCGGATGATACGCATGTGATGGCAGTGGGGCGAGATTTCTGGAGGACCAGCCGTCTCGCGGAGTTGGGTGCGGCGGTGGTCGTTGCCGAGATCCGGGCGCTCGGGTTGGAGGTGGCTCCCCACAAGACTGAGGCCATGGCCTTCTGCCATAGGCGTAGGGACCGCCCTCCGCCCGGTGCGTTGGTCCGGGTAGGCGGGGCTGATGTCCAGATCGGGTCCGAGATGAGGTATCTCGGACTCCGACGGAACAGCCACTGGAGTTTCGGACCCCACTTCGACGCGTTGGCCCCCAGGTTGGAGCGTGTTGCGGGCGCGTTGGCGCGCATATTGCCCAACCTGCGGGGCCCGAGTGAGAAGGTGCGCCGACTCTATATGGGGGTCGTGCGGAGTATGGCCCTATACGGCGCCCCAGTTTGGGCTGCCGACCTGGCTGCCAGGCGCCGCTCGCAAGGTGTCTTGCGAAAAGTGGAACGGCGGCTGGCGGTCAGGGTGGTGATGGGGTACCGCACGGTCTCCTACGAGTCGGCTATGGTTCTGGCTGGGGTAATTCCCTGGCGCTACTGCGCCGAGGTGGAGGCAGCGGTATACAGATACCGCTGCACCCTCCGACAGGAGGGAATTGTAGAGGGTGCCCTGCCAGGACCCAGCGTCGAAGAGGTCCGGCTCCAGGCCCGACGCGCTGCTGTCTCCCGCTGGAAGGAGGATTTATCCTCCAGCGGGGCCGTGGGGAAGCGCGCTGTCGTGGCGGTCCTTCCGCGACTTGAGCAGTGGATGGACCGCGGCCACGGTAGGCTCTCGTTCCGGATCACGCAGGTGCTCACCGGGCATGGTTGCTTCGGGGAGTACCTGTGCCGGATCGGTAGGCAACGATCACCCAATTGTTACGAGTGTGGGGCGGAACGCGATGATGCCCAGCATGTGTTGGGGAGGTGCCCTGCCTTTGCTCTGCAGAGGCACCTCCTGGAGTGTGAGTTGGAGTGCGATGCTGCGTGTCTGGGAGAGGTGATCGAGCGAATGTAGAGTAGTGAGGTAGCATGGAAGGCCGTCGCCTCCTTCTGCGAGACGGTGATCTCGCGGAAGGAGGAGGCGGAGCGTGAGAGAGAGAGACGTGGAATGATTGTGAGAAGAAGGAGACGGAGAGGGCGACCCGCTTCTCGGGCGCCCTCCTGAGGGTAGTGGGCGGCGCGGCTTCTCCGCGTCGCCCGCATGGCGTGAATGGTGAGTGATAGTGTGTGTGTGGGTGTGTTGTGTGTATGTGAGTGCGCATGTGTAGTATTATGTGGAGAGGAGTGGTGGGACGGGGATCGCGCCGCCCTCCCCGGCGTGGGTCCTCATCCCCTCGTGTGAGTGTCGGCGGTCTTGGTCCGAGGGTGTCGGAGATCCTCGGGATTGACCAAGGCCGCCAGGACCGCAGGGGTCATGGGCGGGGGCCCATGATCCCATTGCACGCGGTCCGAGGGGCGGAGACGAGGGCGACCGTGGTGGCGCGCTCGGCTCCAATGGGGGTGGGTCGTTGTTTGTGGGGAGCCTTCTGCTCCCCACGAGTAGGGCGACCGGAAGGTTGCATGGCGGCATTTTGGTGGGTCGTGGTGAAGAATACTGCATGACCCCATGACCCACCATGCCGCCGAGGGTGGGCACCACCGAGGGGTTTTAGTGGGTAAAAATCCCACACTGCCCCCGCTCCTCCCCCGGGGAGTGGGGGTGTCTTATGTTGAAGATTTCCCCTCGTAAAAAAAAAAAAAAAGTAGTGAGCCCGAGTGCGCATGCAGAGTAGTGACCCGCAGTGCGCATGCGCAGTAGTGAGACCGTGTGCGCATGCGCAGTAGTGAGCTCCATTGCGCATCCGCAGTAGTGAGACCGATTGCGCATGCGTAGTAGTGACCCCGATTGCGCATCCGCAGTAGTGAGACCGAGTTCGCATGCGCAGTAGTGAGCCCGACCGCGCATCCGCAGTCGTGAGTCCAAGTGAGCATGAGCAGTAGTGACCCCGAGTGCGCATGCACAGTAGTGAGCCCGTGTGCGCATACGCAGTAGTGCACCAGTGTGCGCACGCGCAGAAGTGACCCCGAGTGCGCATGCGCAGTCGTGAGCCCGATTGCGCATCCGCAGTAGTGAGACCGATTGCGCATGCGCAGTAGTGAGCCCGATTGCGCATCCGCAGTAGTGACACCGATTGCGCATGCGCAATAGTGAGCCCCATTGCGCATCCGCAGTAGTGAGTCCGAGTGCGCATGAGCAGTAGTGACCCCGAGTGCGCATGCACAGTAGCGAGCCCGTGTGCGCATGCGCAGAAGTGAGCTCGAGTGCGCATGCGCAGTAGTGAGCCCCATTGCGCATCCGCAGTAGTGAGTCCGAGTGCGCATGAGCAGTAGTGGCGTCGAGTGCGCATGAGCAGTAGTGACCCGGAGTGCGCATGCGCAGTAGTGACATCGTGCGCGCATGCGCAGTAGTACACCAGTGTGCGCATGCGCAGAAGCGAGCTCGAATGCGCATGTGCAGTAGTGAGCCCCATTGCGCATCCGCAGTAGTGAGTCCGAGTGCGCATGGGCAGTTGTGGCGCCGAGTGCGCATGAGCAGTAGTGAGTCGGAGTGCGTATGAACAGTACTGACCCCGAGTGCGCATGCACAGTAGTGAGGCCGATTGCGCATCCGCAATAGTGAGCCCGATTGCGCATCCGCAGTAGTGAGTCTGTGTTCGCATGTGCAGTAGTGAGTCGGTGTGCGTATGAGCAGTAGTGACCACGAGTGCGCATGAGCAGTAGTGACTCCGAGTGCGCATGCGCAGTAGTGAGCCCGTGTGCGCATCAGCAGTACTGAAACCGATTGCGCATCCGCAGTAGTGAGTCCGAGTTCTCATGAGCAGTAGTGAGTCCGAGATCGCATGAGCAGTAATGACCCCGGGTGCGCAGGCGCAGTAGTGAGCCTGAGCGCGCATCCGCAGTAGTGAACCCGAGTGCGCATGCGCACTAGTGATCCCGAGTGCGCATGAGCAGTAGTGAGCCCCTGTGGGCATGCGCAGTAGTGAGCCCGAGTGCGCATGCGCACTAGTGAGCCCGCGTGCCCATTCGCAGTAGTGAGAATGGGTGCGCGTCCGCAGTAGCGTGCCCGACTACGCATGCGCAGTAGTGTCCTCGAGCGCGCATGCCCACTAGTGAGCCCGAGTGCGCATGAGCATTAGTGACCCCGAGTGGGCATGCACAGTAGTGACCCGGAGTGCGCATGCGCAGTAGTGAGATCGTGCGCGCATGCGCAGTAGTGAGCTTGAACGCGCATCCGCAGTAGTGAGCCCGAGTGCGCATGTTCAGTAATGGCCGCGAGCGCGCATCCGCAGTAGTGAGTCCGAGTGCGCATGAGCAGTAGTGACGCCGAGTGCGCATGCGCAGTAGTCAGCCCGTGTGCGGACGCGCACCAGTGATACCGATTGCGCATGCGCACTAGTGAGCCCGTGTGCGCATGCGCAGCAGCGAGCCCGAGCGCGCATGAGCAGTAGTGAGCGCGTGCGCGGATGCGCAGTAGTGGGCCGGATTGCGCATAAGCAGTAGTGAGCCCGAGTGCGCATGCGCAGTAGTGACCCCGAGTGCGCATGCGCAGTAGTGGGCCGGATTGCGCATAAGCAGTAGTGAGACCGAGTGCGCATGAGCAGTAGTGAGCCCCGGTGGGCATGCGCAGTAGTGAGCCCGTGTGCGCATCCGCAGTAGTGGGACCGATTGCGCATGCACAGTAGTGAGCCCGATTGCGCATCCGCAGTAGTGAGTCCGAGATCGCATGAGCAATAATGACCCCGAGTGCGAATGCGTAGTAGTGAACCCGTGTGCCCATGCGCAGTAGTGAGCTTGCGCGCGTATGCGCAGAAGTGAGCCCGAGTGCGCATGCGCAGTAGTGAGCCAGTGTGCGCATCCGCAGTAGTGGGACCGATTGCGCATGCACAGTAGTGAGCCCGATTGCGCATCCGCAGTAGTGAGTCCGAGATCGCATGAGCAATAATGACCCCGAGTGCGAATGCGCAGTAGTGAACCCGCGTGCCCATGCGCATTAGTGAGCTTGCGCGCGTACGCGCAGAAGTGAGCCCTAGTGCGCATGCGCAGTAGTGACCCCGAGTGCGCATGCGCAGTAGTGGGCCCGATTGCGCATGCGCAGTAGTGAGTCCGATTGCGCATGCGCAGTAGTGAGCCCGACTGCGCATCCGCAGTAGTGAGTCAGAGTGCGTATGAGCAGTAGTGAACCCGAGGGCGCATGCACAGTAGTGAGCCCGTGTACACATGCGCAGTAGCGCGCCCAAGTGGGCATGCGCAGAAGTGAGCTCGAGTGCGCATGTGCATGTCTGAGTCGGTGTGCGCATGCGCTGTAGCGAACCCGAGTGCGCATGCACAGTAGTGAGCCCGTGTGCCCATGCGCAGTAGTGAGTCCGAGTGCGCATCTGCAGTAGCGTGCCCGAGTGCGCATGCGCAGTAGTGAGCCCGATTGCGCATCCACAGTAGTGAACCCGAATGGGCATTTACAATCATGGGCCCGTGTGCGCATGCGCAGTAGTGACCCCGAATGCGCATGCGCAGTAGTGAACCCGTGTGCGCATGCGCTGTAGTGAGCCCGAGCGCGCATCAGCAGTAGTGAGCCCGGGTGCGCATGCGCAGTAGTGAGCCCATATGTGCATGCGCAGTAGTGAACCCGAATGCGCATCCACAGTAGTGATCCCGAATGCGCATGTACAATCATGGGCCCGTGTGCGCATGCGCAGTAGTGACCCCGAGTGCGCATGCGCAGTAGCGACCCCGAGCCCGCATCCGCAGTACTGAGCCCGAGTGCGCATGTGCAGTTGTGACCCCGAGTACGCATGCGCAGTAGTGAGCCCGTGTGCGCATGCGAAGTAGTGCGCCCGTGTGCGCATGCGCAGAAGTGAACTCGAGTGCGCATGTGCAGGTCTGAGCCGGTGTGCCCATGATCAGTAGCGACCCCGAGCGCGCATGCGCAGTAGTGAGCCCGAGTGCGCATGAGCAGTAGTGAGTCCGAGTGCGCATGAGCAGTAGTGAGCCCGAGTGCGCATGCAGAGTAGTGACCCGCAGTGCGCATGCGCAGTAGTGAGACCGTGTGCGCATGCGCAGTAGTGAGCTCCATTGCGCATCCGCAGTAGTGAGACCGATTGCGCATGCGTAGTAGTGACCCCGATTGCGCATCCGCAGTAGTGAGACCGAGTTCGCATGCGCAGTAGTGAGCCCGACCGCGCATCCGCAGTCGTGAGTCCAAGTGAGCATGAGCAGTAGTGACCCCGAGTGCGCATGCACAGTAGTGAGCCCGTGTGCGCATACGCAGTAGTGCACCAGTGTGCGCACGCGCAGAAGTGACACCGAGTGCGCATGCGCAGTAGTGAGCCCGATTGCGCATCCGCAGTAGTGAGACCGATTGCGCATGCGCAGTAGTGAGCCCGATTGCGCATCCGCAGTAGTGACACCGATTGCGCATGCGCAATAGTGAGCCCCATTGCGCATCCGCAGTAGTGAGTCCGAGTGCGCATGAGCAGTAGTGACCCCGAGTGCGCATGCACAGTAGCGAGCCCGTGTGCGCATGCGCAGAAGTGAGCTCGAGTGCGCATGTGCAGTAGTGAGCCCCATTGCGCATCCGCAGTAGTGAGTCCGAGTGCGCACGAGCAGTAGTGGCGTCGAGTGCGCATGAGCAGTAGTGACCCGGAGTGCGCATGCGCAGTAGTGACATCGTGCGCGCATGCGCAGTAGTACACCAGTGTGCGCATGCGCAGAAGCGAGCTCGAATGCGCATGTGCAGTAGTGAGCCCCATTGCGCATCCGCAGTAGTGAGTCCGAGTGCGCATGGGCAGTTGTGGCGCCGAGTGCGCATGAGCAGTAGTGAGTCGGAGTGCGTATGAACAGTACTGACCCCGAGTGCGCATGCGCAGTAGTGAGGCCGATTGCGCATCCGCAATAGTGAGCCCGATTGCGCATCCGCAGTAGTGAGTCTGAGTTCGCATGTGCAGTAGTGAGTCGGTGTGCGTATGAGCAGTAGTGACCACGAGTGCGCATGAGCAGTAGTGACTCCGAGTGCGCATGCGCAGTAGTGGGCCCGTGTGCGCATCAGCAGTACTGAAACCGATTGCGCATCCGCAGTAGTGAGTCCGAGTTCGCATGAGCAGTAGTGAGTCCGAGATCGCATGAGCAGTAATGACCCCGGGTGCGCAGGCGCAGTAGTGAGCCTGAGCGCGCATCCGCAGTAGTGAACCCGAGTGCGCATGCGCACTAGTGATCCCGAGTGCGCATGAGCAGTAGTGAGCCCCTGTGGGCATGCGCAGTAGTGAGCCCGAGTGCGCATGCGCACTAGTGAGCCCGCGTGCCCATTCGCAGTAGTGAGAATGGGTGCGCGTCCGCAGTAGCGTGCCCGACTACGCATGCGCAGTAGTGTCCCCGAGCGCGCATGCCCACTAGTGAGCCCGAGTGCGCATGAGCAGTAGTGACCCCGAGTGGGCATGCACAGTAGTGACCCGGAGTGCGCATGCGCAGTAGTGAGCTTGAACGCGCATCCGCAGTAGTGAGCCCGAGTGCGCATGTTCAGTAATGGCCGCGAGCGCGCATCCGCAGTAGTGAGTCCGAGTGCGCATGAGCAGTAGTGACGCCGAGTGCGCATGCGCAGTAGTCAGCACGTGTGCGGACGCGCACCAGTGATACCGATTGCGCATGCGCACTAGTGAGCCCGTGTGCGCATGCGCAGCAGCGAGCCCGAGCGCGCATGAGCAGTAGTGAGCGCGTGCGCGGATGCGCAGTAGTGGGCCGGATTGCGCATAAGCAGTAGTGAGCCCGAGTGCGCATGCGCAGTAGTGACCCCGAGTGCGCATGCGCAGTAGTGGGCCGGATTGCGCATAAGCAGTAGTGAGACCGAGTGCGCATGAGCAGTAGTGAGCCCCGGTGGGCATGCGCAGTAGTGAGCCCGTGTGCGCATCCGCAGTAGTGGGACCGATTGCGCATGCACAGTAGTGAGCCCGATTGCGCATCCGCAGTAGTGAGTCCGAGATCGCATGAGCAATAATGACCCCGAGTGCGAATGCGTAGTAGTGAACCCGTGTGCCCATGCGCAGTAGTGAGCTTGCGCGCGCATGCGCAGAAGTGAGCCCGAGTGCGCATGCGCAGTAGTGAGCCAGTGTGCGCATCCGCAGTAGTGGGACCGATTGCGCATGCACAGTAGTGAGCCCGATTGCGCATCCGCAGTAGTGAGTCCGAGATCGCATGAGCAATAATGACCCCGAGTGCGAATGCGCAGTAGTGAACCCGCGTGCCCATGCGCAGTAGTGAGCTTGCGCGCGTACGCGCAGAAGTGAGCCCTAGTGCGCATGCGCAGTAGTGACCCCGAGTGCGCATGCGCAGTAGTGGGCCCGATTGCGCATGTGCATGTCTGAGTCGGTGTGCGCATGCGCTGTAGCGACCCCGAGTGCGCATGCGCAGTAGTGAGCCCGTGTGCGCATGAGCAGTACTGAAACCGATTGCGCATCCGCAGTAGTGAGTCCGAGTTCGCATGAGCAGTAGTGAGTCCGAGATCGCATGAGCATTAATGACCCCGCGTGCGCATGCACAGTAGTGAGCCCGTGTGCCCATGCGCAGTAGTGAGTCCGAGTGCGCATCTGCAGTAGCGTGCCCGAGTGCGCATGCGCTGTAGTGAGCCCGATTGCGCATCCACAGTAGTGAACCCGAATGGGCATTTACAATCATGGGCCCGTGTGCGCATGCGCAGTAGTGACCCCGAATGCGCATGCGCAGTAGTGAACCCGTGTGCGCATGCGCTGTAGTGAGCCCGAGCGCGCATCAGCAGTAGTGAGCCCGGGTGCGCATGCGCAGTAGTGAGCCCACATGTGCATGCGCAGTAGTGAACCCGAATGCGCATCCACAGTAGTGAACCCGAATGCGCATGTACAATCATGGGCCCGTGTGCGCATGCGCAGTAGCGACCCCGAGTGCGCATGCGCAGTAGCGACCCCGAGCCCGCATCCGCAGTACTGAGCCCGAGTGCGCATGTGCAGTTGTGACCCCGAGTACGCATGCGCAGTAGTGAGCCCGTGGGCGCATGCGAAGTAGTGCGCCCGTGTGCGCATGCGCAGAAGTGAGCTCGAGTGCTCATGTGCAGGTCTGGGCCGGTGTGCGCATGCACAGTAGCGGCCGCGAGCGCGTATGCGCCGTAGTGAGCCCGATTGCGCATCCGCAGTAGTGAGACCGAGTGCGCATGAGCAGTAGCGACCGCGAGTGCGCATCCGCAGTAGTGAGACCGATTGCGCATGCGCAGTAGGGAGCCCGATTGCGCATCCGCAGTAGTGAGTCCGAGATCGCATGGGCAGTAATGCGTCCGAGTGCGCATGCGCAGTAGTGAGCCCGAGTGCGCATGAGCAGTAGTGAGTCCGAGTGCGCATGAGCAGTAGTGAGCCCGAGTGCGCATGCAGAGTAGTGACCCGCAGTGCGCATGCGCAGTAGTGAGACCGTGTGCGCATGCGCAGTACTGAGCCCGACCGCGCATCCGTAGTTATGAGCCTGAGTGCGCATGCGCAGTAGTGACCCCGAGTGCGCATGCGCAGTAGTGTGACCTATTGCGCATCCGCAGTAGTGAGACCGATTGCGCATGCGCAGTAGGGAGCCCGATTGCGCATCCGCAGTAGTGAAACCGATTGCGCATGCGCAATAGTGAGCCCGATTGCGCATTCGCAGTAGTGAGTCCGAGTGCTCATGGGCAGTAGTGACCCCGAGTGCGCATGCACAGTAGTGACCCGGAGTGCGCATGCGCAGTAGTGCGATCGTGTGCGCATGCGCAGTAGTGAGCCCGACCGCGCATCCGCAGTTGTAAGCCTGAGTGCGCATGCGCAGTAGTGACCCCGAGTGCGCATGCGCAGTAGCGAGCCCGTGTGCCCATGCGCAGTAGTAAGCCTGAGTGCGCATCCGTAGTAGTGTGCCCGAGTGTGCATGCGCAGTAGTGACCCCGAGTGCGCATGCGCAGTTGTGAGCCCGATTGCGCATCCGCAGTAGTGTGCCCGAATGCGCATGCGCAGTCGTGACCCCGATTACGCATGCGCAGTAGTGAGCCCGACCGCGCATCCGCAGTTGTGAGCCTGAGTGCGCATGCGCAGTAGTAACCCCGAGTGCGCATGCGCAGTAGTGAGCCCGATTGCGCATGCGTAGTAGTGACCACGATTGCGCATCCGCAGTAGTGAGTCCGAGTGTGTATGCGCTGTAGTGACCCCACGTGCGCATGCGCAGTAGTGAGCTTCAGCGCGCATCCGCAATAGTGAGACCGATTGCGCATCCGCAGTAGTGAGTCCGAGATCGCATGAGCAGTAATGAGTCCGAGTGGGCATGAGCAGTAGTGAATACGAGTACGCATGAGCAGTAGTGGCCCCGAGTGCGTATGCACTGCAGTGAGCCCGAGTGCGCATGCACAGTAGTGAGTGCGTGTGCGCATGCGCAATAGTGCGCTCGTGTGCGCATGCGCAGAAGTGAGCTCGAGTGCGCATGCGCAGTAGCGACCCCGAGCGCGCATGCGCCATAGTGATCCCGAGGGCGCATGTGCAGTAGTAAGTCGGAGCACGTATGAGCAGTGGTGACCCCGAGTGCACATGCGCAGTAGTGAGCCCGTGTGCCCATGCGCAGTAATGAGCCTGAGTGCGCATCGGCAGTAGTGTGCCCGATTGCGCATGGGCAATAGTGAGCCCGCTTGCGCATCCGCAGTAGTGAGTCCGAATGCGCATGAGCGGTAGTGACCCCGAGTGCCAATGCACAGTAGCGAGGCCGAGTGCGCATGCGCAGTGGGGAGCCCGATTGCGCATCCGCAGTAGTGAGTCCGCGATCGCATGAGCAGTATTGAGTCCGAGTGCGCATGAGCAGTAGTGAATACGACTACGCATGAGCAGTAGTGACCCCGAGTGCGTATGCACTGTAGTGAGCCCGAGTGCGCATGCACAGTAGTGAGCCCGTGTGCGCATGCGCACAGAGCACCCGTGTGCGCATGCGCAAAAGTGAGCTCGAGTGCGCATGTGCAGGTCTGAGCCTGTGTGCGCATGACCAGTAGCGACGCCGAGTGCGCATGCGCAGTAGTGAGACCGATTGCGCATGCGCAATAGTGAGCCCCATTGCGCATCCGCAGTAGTGAGTCCGAGTGCGCATGAGCAGTAGTGACCCCGAGTGCGCATGCACAGTAGTGAGCCCGTGTGCGCATGCGCAGTAGTGCACCAGTGTGCGCATGCGCAGAAGTGAGCTCGAGTGCTCATGTGCAGGTCTGGGCCGGTGTGCGCATGCACAGTAGCGGCCGCGAGCGCGTATGCGCCGTAGTGAGCCCGATTGCGCATCCGCAGTAGTGAGACCGAGTGCGCATGCGCAGTAGTGAGCCCGAGTGCGCATGAGCAGTAGTGAGTCCGAGTGCGCATGAGCAGTAGTGAGCCCGAGTGCGCATGCAGAGTAGTGACCCGCAGTGCGCATGCGCAGTAGTGAGACCGTGTGCGCATGCGCAGTACTGAGCCCGACCGCGCATCCGTAGTTATGAGCCTGAGTGCGCATGCGCAGTAGTGACCCCGAGTGCGCATGCGCAGTAGTGTGACCTATTGCGCATCCGCAGTAGTGAGACCGATTGCGCATGCGCAGTAGGGAGCCCGATTGCGCATCCGCAGTAGTGAAACCGATTGCGCATGCGCAATAGTGAGCCCGATTGCGCATTCGCAGTAGTGAGTCCGAGTGCTCATGGGCAGTAGTGACCCCGAGTGCGCATGCACAGTAGTGACCCGGAGTGCGCATGCGCAGTAGTGCGATCGTGTGCGCATGCGCAGTTGTGAGCCCGACCGCGCATCCGCAGTTGTAAGCCTGAGTGCGCATGCGCAGTAGTGACCCCGAGTGCGCATGCGCAGTAGCGAGCCCGTGTGCCCATGCGCAGTAGTAAGCCTGAGTGCGCATCCGTAGTAGTGTGCCCGAGTGTGCATGCGCAGTAGTGACCCCGAGTGCGCATGCGCAGTTGTGAGCCCGATTGCGCATCCGCAGTAGTGTGCCCGAATGCGCATGCGCAGTCGTGACCCCGATTACGCATGCGCAGTAGTGAGCCCGATTGCGCATGCGTAGTAGTGACCACGATTGCGCATCCGCAGTAGTGAGTCCGAGGTCGCATGGGCAGTAGTGACCCCGAGTGCGCATGCGCAGTAGTGAGCCCGATTGCGCATCCGCAGTAGTGAGACCGATTGCGCATGCGCAATAGTAAGCCCGATTGTGCATCCGCAGTAGTGAGTCCGAGTGTGTATGCGCTGTAGTGACCCCACGTGCGCATGCGCAGTAGTGAGCTTCAGCGCGCATCCGCAATAGTGAGCCCGAGTGCGCATCCGCAGTAGTGAGACCGATTGCGCATCCGCAGTAGTGAGTCCGAGATCGCATGAGCAGTAATGAGTCCGAGTGGGCATGAGCAGTAGTGAATACGAGTACGCATGAGCAGTAGTGGCCCCGAGTGCGTATGCACTGCAGTGAGCCCGAGTGCGCATGCACAGTAGTGAGTGCGTGTGCGCATGCGCAATAGTGCGCTCGTGTGCGCATGCGCAGAAGTGAGCTCGAGTGCGCATGCGCAGTAGCGACCCCGAGCGCGCATGCGCCATAGTGATCCCGAGGGCGCATGTGCAGTAGTAAGTCGGAGCACGTATGAGCAGTAGTGACCCCGAGTGCACATGCGCAGTAGTGAGCCCGTGTGCCCATGCGCAGTAATGAGCCTGAGTGCGCATCGGCAGTAGTGTGCACGATTGCGCATGGGCAATAGTGAGCCCGCTTGCGCATCCGCAGTAGTGAGTCCGAATGCGCATGAGCGGTAGTGACCCCGAGTGCCCATGCACAGTAGCGAGGCCGAGTGCGCATGCGCAGTGGGGAGCCCGATTGCGCATCCGCAGTAGTGAGTCCGCGATCGCATGAGCAGTATTGAGTCCGAGTGCGCATGAGCAGTAGTGAATACGACTACGCATGAGCAGTAGTGACCCCGAGTGCGTATGCACTGTAGTGAGCCCGAGTGCGCATCCGCAGTAGTGAGGCCGATTGCGCATGCGTAGTAGTGACCCCGATTGCGCATCCGCAGTAGTGAGCCCGAGTTCGCATGACCAACAGTGAGTCGGAGTGCGTATGAGCAGTAGTGACCCCGAGTGCGCATGCGCAGTAGTGAGCCCGTGTGTCCATGCGCAGTAGTGAGCCTGAGTGCGCATGAGCAGTAGTTTGTCCGAGTGCGCATGGGCAGTAGTGACCCCGAGTGCCCATGCGCAGTAGTGAGCCCGAGTGCGCATGCGCAGTAGTGAGGCCGATTGCGCATCCGCAGTAGCGAGCCCGAGCGCGCATCCGCAGTAGTGAGTCCGAGTTCGCATGAGCAGTAGTGAGCCCGAGTGCGCATGAGCAGTAGTGGGTCCGAGTGCGCATGGGCAGTAGTGACCCCGAGTGCGCATCCGCAGTAGTGAGCCCGAGTTCGCATGACCAGTAGTGAGTCGGAGTGCGTATGTGCAGTAGTAACCCCGAGTGCGCATGCGCAGTAGTGAGCCCGATTGCGCATCCGCAGTAGTGAGACCGATTGCGCATGCGTAGTAGTGACCCCGATTGCGCATCCGCAGTAGTGAGCCCGAGTTCGCATGACCAGTAGTGAGTCGGAGTGCGTATGAGCAGTAGTGACCCCGAGTGCGCATGCGCAGTAGTGAGCCCGATTGCGCATGCGTAGTAGTGACCCCGATTGCGCATCCGCAGTAGTGAGTCCGAGGTCGCATGGGCAGTAGTGACCCCGAGTGCGCATGCGCAGTAGTGAGCCCGATTGCGCATCCGCAGTAGTGAGACCGATTGCGCATGCGCAATAGTAAGCCCGATTGTGCATCCGCAGTAGTGAGTCCGAGTGCGTATGCGCTGTAGTGACCCCACGTGCGCATGCGCAGTAGTGAGCTTCAGCGCGCATCCGCAATAGTGAGCCCGAGTGCGCATCCGCAGTAGTGAGACCGATTGCGCATCCGCAGTAGTGAGTCCGAGATCGCATGAGCAGTAATGAGTCCGAGTGGGCATGAGCAGTAGTGAATACGAGTACGCATGAGCAGTAGTGGCCCCGAGTGCGTATGCACTGCAGTGAGCCCGAGTGCGCATGCACAGTAGTGAGTGCGTGTGCGCATGCGCAATAGTGCGCTCGTGTGCGCATGCGCAGAAGTGAGCTCGAGTGCGCATGCGCAGTAGCGACCCCGAGCGCGCATGCGCCATAGTGATCCCGAGGGCGCATGTGCAGTAGTAAGTCGGAGCACGTATGAGCAGTAGTGACCCCGAGTGCACATGCGCAGTAGTGAGCCCGTGTGCCCATGCGCAGTAATGAGCCTGAGTGCGCATCGGCAGTAGTGTGCCCGATTGCGCATGGGCAATAGTGAGCCTGCTTGCGCATCCGCAGTAGTGTACCCGAATGCGCATGCGCAGTCGTGACCCCGATTACGCATGCGCAGTAGTGAGCCCGACCGCGCATCCGCAGTTGTGAGCCTGAGTGCGCATGCGCAGTAGTAACCCCGAGTGCGCATGCGCAGTAGTGAGCCCGATTGCGCATGCGTAGTAGTGACCCCGATTGCGCATCCGCAGTAGTGAGTCCGAGGTCGCATGGGCAGTAGTGACCCCGAGTGCGCATGCGCAGTAGTGAGCCCGATTGCGCATCCGCAGTAGTGAGACCGATTGCGCATGCGCAATAGTAAGCCCGATTGTGCATCCGCAGTAGTGAGTCCGAGTGTGTATGCGCTGTAGTGACCCCACGTGCGCATGCGCAGTAGTGAGCTTCAGCGCGCATCCGCAATAGTGAGCCCGAGTGCGCATCCGCAGTAGTGAGACCGATTGCGCATCCGCAGTAGTGAGTCCGAGATCGCATGAGCAGTAATGAGTCCGAGTGGGCATGAGCAGTAGTGAATACGAGTACGCATGAGCAGTAGTGGCCCCGAGTGCGTATGCACTGCAGTGAGCCCGAGTGCGCATGCACAGTAGTGAGTGCGTGTGCGCATGCGCAATAGTGCGCTCGTGTGCGCATGCGCAGAAGTGAGCTCGAGTGCGCATGCGCAGTAGCGACCCCGAGCGCGCATGCGCCATAGTGATCCCGAGGGCGCATGTGCAGTAGTAAGTCGGAGCACGTATGAGCAGTAGTGACCCCGAGTGCACATGCGCAGTAGTGAGCCCGTGTGCCCATGCGCAGTAATGAGCCTGAGTGCGCATCGGCAGTAGTGTGCACGATTGCGCATGGGCAATAGTGAGCCCGCTTGCGCATCCGCAGTAGTGAGTCCGAATGCGCATGAGCGGTAGTGACCCCGAGTGCCCATGCACAGTAGCGAGGCCGAGTGCGCATGCGCAGTGGGGAGCCCGATTGCGCATCCGCAGTAGTGAGTCCGCGATCGCATGAGCAGTATTGAGTCCGAGTGCGCATGAGCAGTAGTGAATACGACTACGCATGAGCAGTAGTGACCCCGAGTGCGTATGCACTGTAGTGAGCCCGAGTGCGCATGCACAGTAGTGAGCCCGTGTGCGCATGCGCACAGAGCGCCCGTGTGAGCATGCGCAAAAGTGAGCTCGAGTGCGCATGTGCAGGTCTGAGCCTGTGTGCGCATGACCAGTAGCGACGCTGAGCGCGCATGCGCAGTAGTGAGCCCGAGTGCGCATGAGCAGTAGTGGGTCCGAGTGCGCATCCGCAGTAGTGAGCCCGAGTTCGCATGACCAGTAGTGAGTCGGAGTGCGTATGTGCAGTAGTGACCCCGAGTGCGCATGCGCAGTAGTGAGCCCGATTGCGCATCCGCAGTAGTGAGGCCGATTGCGCATGCGTAGTAGTGACCCCGATTGCGCATCCGCAGTAGTGAGCCCGAGTTCGCATGACCAGCAGTGAGTCGGAGTGCGTATGAGCAGTAGTGACCCCGAGTGCGCATGCGCAGTAGTGAGCCCGTGTGTCCATGCGCAGTAGTGAGCCCGTGTGTCCATGCGCAGTAGTGAGCCTGAGTGCGCATGAGCAGTAGTTTGTCCGAGTGCACATGGGCAGTAGTGACCCCGAGTGCGCATGCGCAGTAGTGAGCCCGATTGCGCATCCGCAGTAGTGAGACCGATTGCGCATGCGCAATAGTAAGCCCGATTGTGCATCCGCAGTAGTGAGTCCGAGTGCGTATGCGCTGTAGTGACCCCACGTGCGCATGCGCAGTAGTGAGCTTCAGCGCGCATCCGCAATAGTGAGCCCGAGTGCGCATCCGCAGTAGTGAGACCGATTGCGCATCCGCAGTAGTGAGTCCGAGATCGCATGAGCAGTAATGAGTCCGAGTGGGCATGAGCAGTAGTGAATACGAGTACGCATGAGCAGTAGTGGCCCCGAGTGCGTATGCACTGCAGTGAGCCCGAGTGCGCATGCACAGTAGTGAGTGCGTGTGCGCATGCGCAATAGTGCGCTCGTGTGCGCATGCGCAGAAGTGAGCTCGAGTGCGCATGCGCAGTAGCGACCCCGAGCGCGCATGCGCCATAGTGATCCCGAGGGCGCATGTGCAGTAGTAAGTCGGAGCACGTATGAGCAGTGGTGACCCCGAGTGCACATGCGCAGTAGTGAGCCCGTGTGCCCATGCGCAGTAATGAGCCTGAGTGCGCATCGGCAGTAGTGTGCCCGATTGCGCATGGGCAATAGTGAGCCCGCTTGCGCATCCGCAGTAGTGAGTCCGAATGCGCATGAGCGGTAGTGACCCCGAGTGCCAATGCACAGTAGCGAGGCCGAGTGCGCATGCGCAGTGGGGAGCCCGATTGCGCATCCGCAGTAGTGAGTCCGCGATCGCATGAGCAGTATTGAGTCCGAGTGCGCATGAGCAGTAGTGAATACGACTACGCATGAGCAGTAGTGACCCCGAGTGCGTATGCACTGTAGTGAGCCCGAGTGCGCATGCACAGTAGTGAGCCCGTGTGCGCATGCGCACAGAGCGCCCGTGTGCGCATGCGCAAAAGTGAGCTCGAGTGCGCATGTGCAGGTCTGAGCCTGTGTGCGCATGACCAGTAGCGACGCCGAGTGCGCATGCGCAGTAGTGAGCCCGTGTGCCCATGCGCAGTAGTGGGCCTGAGTGCGCATGAGCAGTAGTGGGTCCGAGTGCGCATGGGCAGTAGTGACCCCGAGTGCGCATGCGCAGTAGTGAGCCCGAGTGCGCATGCGCAGTAGTGAGCCCGTGTGCGCATGCGCAAAAGTGAGCTCGAGTGCGCATGTGCAGGTCTGACCCTGTGTGCGCATGACCAGTAGCGACGCCGAGCGCGCATGCGCAGTAGTGAGCCTGAGTGCGCATGGGCAGTAGTGAACCCGAGTGCGCATGCGCACTAGTGAGCCCGAGTGCGCATGAGCAGTAGTGAATCCGAGTGCGCATGACCAGTCGTGACCACGATTGCACATGCACAGTAGTGACCCCGACCGCGCATCCGCAGTTGTGAGCCTGAGTGCGCATGCGCAGTAGTGACCCCGAGCGCGCATGCGCAGTAGTGAGCCCGATTGCGCATCCGCAGTTGTGAGACCGATTGCGCATGCGCAGTAGTAAGCCTGATTGCGCATCCGCAGTAGTGAATCCGAGTGCGCTTGACCAGTAGTGACCACGATTGCGCATGCACAGTAGTGAGCCCGTGTGCGCATGCGCAGTAGTGAGCCCGATTGCGCATCCGCAGTAGTGAGACCGATTGCGCATGCGCAGTAGTGAGCCCGACTGCGCATCCGCAGTCGTGAGTCCAAGTGAGCATGAGCAGTAGTGACCCCGAGTGCGCATGCAGAGTAGTGACCCGCAGTGCGCATGCGCAGTAGTGAGACCGTGTGCGCATGCGCAGTACTGAGCCCGACCACGCATCCGTAGTTATGAGCCTGAGTGCGCATGCGCAGTAATGACCCCGAGTGCGCACGCGCAGTAGTGAGCCCGATTGCGCATCCGCAGTAGTGAGACCGATTGCGCATGCGCAATAGTGAGCCCGATTGCGCATTTGCAGTAGTGAGTCGTAGAGCGCATTTGCAGTAGCGTCCACGAGTGCGCATGCGCAGTAGTGACCCCGAGTGCGCATGCGCAGTAGTGTGACCTATTGTGCATCCGCAGTAGTGAGACCGATTGCGTATGCGCAGTAGGGAGCCCGATTGCGCATCCGCAGTAGTGAAACCGATTGCGCATGCGCAATAGTGAGACCGATTGCGCATGCGCAGTAGTGCACCAGTGAGCGCATGCGCAGAAGTAAGCTCGAGTGCGCATGTGCAGGTCTGAGCCGGTGTGCGCATGCAGAGTAGCGGCCCCGAGCGCGCATGCGCCGTAGTCAGCCCGACTGCGCATGAGCAGTAGTGAGTCGGAGTGCGTATGAGCAGTAGTGACCCCGAATGCGCGTGCGCAGTAGTGAGCATGATTGCGCATCCGCAGTAGTGAGACCGATTGCGCATCCGCAGTGGTGAGTCTGAGTGCGCATGAGCTGTAGTGACCCTGAGTGCGCATGCGCAGTAGTGAGACAGATTGCGCATGCGCAGTAGTAAGACCGATTGCGCATGCGCAGTAGTGAGCCCGATTGCGCATCCGCAGTAGTGAGACCGATTGCGCATGCGCAATAGTGAGCCCCATTGCGCATCCGCAGTAGTGAGTCCGAGTGCGCATGAGCAGTAGTGACCCCGAGTGCGCATGCACAGTAGTGAGCCCGTGTGCGCATGCGCAGTAGTGCACCAGTGTGCGCATGCGCAGAAGTGAGCTCGAGTGCTCATGTACAGGTCTGGGCCGGTGTGCGCATGCACAGTAGTGAGTGCGTGTGCGCATGCGCAATAGTGCGCTCGTGTGCGCATGCGCAGAAGTGAGCTCGAGTGCGCATGCGCAGTAGCGACCCCGAGCGCGCATGCGCCATAGTGATCCCGAGGGCGCATGTGCAGTAGTAAGTCGGAGCACGTATGAGCAGTAGTGACCCCGAGTGCACATGCGCAGTAGTGAGCCCGTGTGCCCATGCGCAGTAATGAGCCTGAGTGCGCATCGGCAGTAGTGTGCACGATTGCGCATGGGCAATAGTGAGCTCGCTTGCGCATCCGCAGTAGTGAGTCCGAATGCGCATGAGCGGTAGTGACCCCGAGTGCCCATGCACAGTAGCGAGGCCGAGTGCGCATGCGCAGTGGGGAGCCCGATTGCGCATCCGCAGTAGTGAGTCCGCGATCGCATGAGCAGTATTGAGTCCGAGTGCGCATGAGCAGTAGTGAATACGACTACGCATGAGCAGTAGCGACCCCGAGTGCGTATGCACTGTAGTGAGCCCGAGTGCGCATGCACAGTAGTGAGCCCGTGTGCGCATGCGCACAGAGCGCCCGTGTGAGCATGCGCAAAAGTGAGCTCGAGTGCGCATGTGCAGGTCTGAGCCTGTGTGCGCATGACCAGTAGCGACGCTGAGCGCGCATGCGCAGTAGTGAGCCCGAGTGCGCATGAGCAGTAGTGGGTCCGAGTGCGCATCCGCAGTAGTGAGCCCGAGTTCGCATGACCAGTAGTGAGTCGGAGTGCGTATGTGCAGTAGTGACCCCGAGTGCGCATGCGCAGTAGTGAGCCCGATTGCGCATCCGCAGTAGTGAGGCCGATTGCGCATGCGTAGTAGTGACCCCGATTGCGCATCCGCAGTAGTGAGCCCGAGTGCGCATGCACAGTAGTGAGCCCGTGTGCGCATGCGCACAGAGCGCCGGTGTGCGCATGCGCAAAAGTGAGCTCGAGTGCGCATGTGCAGGTCTGAGCCTGTGTGCGCATGACCAGTAGCGACGCCGAGCGCGCATGCGCAGTAGTGAGCCCGAGTGCGCATGAGCAGTAGTGGGTCCGAGTGCGCATGGGCAGTAGTGACCCCGAGTGCGCATCCGCAGTAGTGAGCCCGAGTTCGCATGACCAGTAGTGAGTCGGAGTGCGTATGTGCAGTAGTGACCCCGAGTGCGCATGCGCAGTAGTGAGCCCGATTGCGCATCCGCAGTAGTGAGACCTATTGCGCATGCGTAGTAGCGACCCCGATTGCGCATCCGCAGTAGTGAGCCCGAGTTCGCATGACCAGTAGTGAGTCGGAGTGCGTATGAGCAGTAGTGACCCCGAGTGCGCATGCGCAGTAGTGAGCCCGATTGCGCATGCGTAGTAGTGACCCCGATTGCGCATCCGCAGTAGTGAGTCCGAGGTCGCATGGGCAGTAGTGACCCCGAGTGCGCATGCGCAGTAGTGAGCCCGATTGCGCATCCGCAGTAGTGAGACCGATTGCGCATGCGCAATAGTAATCCCGATTGTGCATCCGCAGTAGTGAGTCCGAGTGCGTATGCGCTGTAGTGACCCCACGTGCGCATGCGCAGTAGTGAGCTTCAGCGCGCATCCGCAATAGTGAGCCCGAGTGCGCATCCGCAGTAGTGAGACCGATTGCGCATCCGCAGTAGTGAGTCCGAGATCGCATGAGCAGTAATGAGTCCGAGTGGGCATGAGCAGTAGTGAATACGAGTACGCATGAGCAGTAGTGGCCCCGAGTGCGTATGCACTGCAGTGAGCCCGAGTGCGCATGCACAGTAGTGAGTGCGTGTGCGCATGCGCAATAGTGCGCTCGTGTGCGCATGCGCAGAAGTGAGCTCGAGTGCGCATGCGCAGTAGCGACCCCGAGCGCGCATGCGCCATAGTGATCCCGAGGGCGCATGTGCAGTAGTAAGTCGGAGCACGTATGAGCAGTAGTGACCCCGAGTGCACATGCGCAGTAGTGAGCCCGTGTGCCCATGCGCAGTAATGAGCCTGAGTGCGCATCGGCAGTAGTGTGCCCGATTGCGCATGGGCAATAGTGAGCCCGCTTGCGCATCCGCAGTAGTGAGTCCGAATGCGCATGAGCGGTAGTGACCCCGAGTGCCCATGCACAGTAGCGAGGCCGAGTGCGCATGCGCAGTGGGGAGCCCGATTGCGCATCCGCAGTAGTGAGTCCGCGATCGCATGAGCAGTATTGAGTCCGAGTGCGCATTAGCAGTAGTGAATACGACTACGCATGAGCAGTAGTGACCCCGAGTGCGTATGCACTGTAGTGAGCCCGAGTGCGCATGCACAGTAGTGAGCCCGTGTGCGCATGCGCACAGAGCGCCCGTGTGCGCATGCGCAAAAGTGAGCTCGAGTGCGCATGTGCAGGTCTGAGCCTGTGTGCGCATGACCAGTAGCGACGCCGAGTGCGCATGCGCAGTAGTGAGCCCGTGTGCCCATGCGCAGTAGTGGGCCTGAGTGCGCATGAGCAGTAGTGGGTCCGAGTGCGCATGGGCAGTAGTGACCCCGAGTGCGCATGCGCAGTAGTGAGCCCGAGTGCGCATGCGCAGTAGTGAGCCCGTGTGCGCATGCGCAAAAGTGAGCTCGAGTGCGCATGTGCAGGTCTGAGCCTGTGTGCGCATGACCAGTAGCGACGCCGAGCGCGCATGCGCAGTAGTGAGCCCGAGTGCGCATGAGCAGTAGTGAGCCCGATTGCGCATCCGCAGTAGTGAGCCCGAGTTCGCATGCCCAGTAGTGAGTCGGAGTGCGTATGTGCAGTAGTGACCCCGAGTGCGCATGCGCAGTAGTGAGCCCGATTGCGCATCCGCAGTAGTGAGACCGATTGCGCATGCGCAGTAGTGAGCCCGATTGCGTATCCGCACAGGTGAGACCGATTGCGCATGCGCAATAGTGAGCCCGATTGCGCATCCGCAGTAGTGAGACCGATTGCGCATGCGCAGTAGTGAGCCCGACCGCGCATCCGCAGTCGCGAGTCCAAGTGAGCATGAGCAGTAGTGACCCCGAGTGCGCATGCAGAGTAGTGACCCGCAGTGCGCATGCGCAGTAGTGAGACCGTGTGCGCATGCGCAGTACTGAGCCCGACCACGCATCCGTAGTTATGAGCCTGAGTGCGCATGCGCAGTAATGACCCCGAGTGCGCACGCGCAGTAGTGAGCCCGATTGCGCATCCGCAGTAGTGAGACCGATTGCGCATGCGCAATAGTGAGCCCGATTGCGCATTTGCAGTAGTGAGTCCTAGAGCGCATTTGCAGTAGCGTCCCCGAGTGCGCATGCGCAGTAGTGACCCCGAGTGCGCATGCGCAGTAGTGTGACCTATTGCGCATCCGCAGTAGTGAGACCGATTGCGTATGCGCAGTAGGGAGCCCGATTGCGCATCCGCAGTAGTGAAACCGATTGCGCATGCGCAATAGTGAGACCGATTGCGCATGCGCAGTAGTGCACCAGTGAGCGCATGCGCAGAAGTAAGCTCGAGTGCGCATGTGCAGGTCTGAGCCGGTGTGCGCATGCAGAGTAGCGGCCCCGAGCGCGCATGCGCCGTAGTCAGCCCGACTGCGCATGAGCAGTAGTGAGTCGGAGTGCGTATGAGCAGTAGTGACCCCGAATGCGCGTGCGCAGTAGTGAGCCTGATTGCGCATCCGCAGTAGTGAGACCGATTGCGCATCCGCAGTGGTGAGTCTGAGTGCGCATGAGCTGTAGTGACCCTGAGTGCGCATGCGCAGTAGTGAGACAGATTGCGCATGCGCAGTAGTAAGACCGATTGCGCATGCGCAGTAGTGAGCCCGATTGCGCATCCGCAGTAGTGAGACCGATTGCGCATGCGCAATAGTGAGCCCCATTGCGCATCCGCAGTAGTGAGTCCGAGTGCGCATGAGCAGTAGTGACCCCGAGTGCGCATGCACAGTAGTGAGCCCGTGTGCGCATGCGCAGTAGTGCACCAGTGTGCGCATGCGCAGAAGTGAGCTCGAGTGCTCATGTGCAGGTCTGGGCCGGTGTGCGCATGCACAGTAGCGGCCGCGAGCGCGTATGCGCCGTAGTGAGCCCGATTGCGCATCCGCAGTAGTGAGACCGAGTGCGCATGAGCAGTAGCGACCGCGAGTGCGCATCCGCAGTAATGAGACCGATTGCGCATGCGCAGTAGGGAGCCCGATTGCGCATCCGCAGTAGTGAGTCCGAGATCGCATGAGCAGTAATGCGTCCGAGTGCGCATGCGCAGTAGTGAGCCCGAGTGCGCATGAGCAGTAAGTGAGTCCGAGTGCGCATGAGCAGTAGTGAGCCCGAGTGCGCATGCAGAGTAGTGACCCGCAGTGCGCATGCGCAGTAGTGAGACCGTGTGCGCATGCGCAGTACTGAGCCCGACCGCGCATCCGTAGTTATGAGCCTGAGTGCGCATGCGCAGTAGTGACCCCGAGTGCGCATGCGCAGTAGTGTGACCTATTGCGCATCCGCAGTAGTGAGACCGATTGCGCATGCGCAGTAGGGAGCCCGACCGCGCATCCGCAGTTGTAAGCCTGAGTGCGCATGCGCAGTAGTGACCCCGAGTGCGCATGCGCAGTAGCGAGCCCGTGTGCCCATGCGCAGTAGTGAGCCTGAGTGCGCATCCGTAGTAGTGTGCCCGAGTGCGCATGCGCAGTAGTGACCCCGAGTGCGCATGCGCAGTTGTGAGCCCGATTGCGCATCCGCAGTAGTGTGCCCGAATGCGCATGCGCAGTCGCGACCCCGATTACGCATGCGCAGTAGTGAGCCCGACCGCGCATCCGCAGTTGTGAGCCTGAGTGCGCATGCGCAGTAGTAACCCCGAGTGCGCATGCGCAGTAGTGAGTCCGAGGTCGCATGGGCAGTAGTGACCCCGAGTGCGCATGCGCAGTAGTGAGCCCGATTGCGCATCCGCAGTAGTGAGACCGATTGCGCATGCGCAATAGTAAGCCCGATTGTGCATCCGCAGTAGTGAGTCCGAGATCGCATGCACAGTAGTGAGTGCGTGTGCGCATGCGCAATAGTGCGCTCGTGTGCGCATGCGCAGAAGTGAGCTCGAGTGCGCATGTGCAGGTCTGAGCCTGTGTCCGCATGACCAGTAGCGACGCCGAGCGCGCATGCGCAGTAGTGAGCCCGAGTGCGCATGAGCAGTAGTGGGTCCGAGTGCGCATCCGCAGTAGTGAGCCCGAGTTCGCATGACCAGTAGTGAGTCGGAGTGCGTATGTGCAGTAGTGACCCCGAGTGCGCATGCGCAGTAGTGAGCCCGATTGCGCATCCGCAGTAGTGAGGCCGATTGCGCATGCGTAGTAGTGACCCCGATTGCGCATCCGCAGTAGTGAGCCCGAGTTCGCATGACCAGTAGTGAGTCGGAGTGCGTATGAGCAGTAGTGACCCCGAGTGCGCATGCGCAGTAGTGAGCCCGCGTGTCCATGCGCAGTAGTGAGCCTGAGTGCGCATGAGCACTAGTTTGTCCGAGTGCGCATGGGCAGTAGTGACCCCGAGTGCTCATGCGCAGTAGTGAGCCCGAGTGCGCATGCGCAGTAGTGAGCCCGATTGCGCATCCGCAGTAGCGAGCCTGAGCGCGCATCCGCAGTAGTGAGTCCGAGTTCGCATGAGCAGTAGTGAGTCGGAGTGCGTATGAGCAGTAGTGAGACCGTGTGCGCATGCGCTGTAGTGAGCCCGTGTGCCCATGCACAGTAGTGAGCCCGTGTGCACATGCGCCGTAGTGAGCCCGAGTGCGCATCCGCAGTAGTGAGTCCGAGTGCGCATGAGCAGTAGTGACCCCGAGTGCGCATGCGCAGTAGTGAGCCCGTATGCCCATGCGCAGTAGTGAGCCTGAGTGCGCATGAGCAGTAGTGACCCCGAGTGCGTATGCACTGTAGTGAGCCCGAGTGCGCATGCACAGTAGTGAGCCCGTGTGCGCATGCGCACAGAGCGCCCGTGTGCGCATGCGCAAAAGTGAGCTCGAGTGCGCATGTGCAGGTCTGAGCCTGTGTGCGCATGACCAGTAGCGACGCCGAGAGCGCATGCGCAGTAGTGAGCCCGAGTGCGCATGAGCAGTAGTGGGTCCGAGTGCGCATGGGCAGTAGTGACCCCGAGTGCGCATCCGCAGTAGTGAGCCCGAGTTCGCATGACCAGTAGTGAGTCGGAGTGCGTATGTGCAGTAGTGACCCCGAGTGCGCATGCGCAGTAGTGAGCCCGATTGCGCATCCGCAGTAGTGAGACCGATTGCGCATGCGTAGTAGTGACCCCGAGTGCGCATCCGCAGTAGTGAGCCCGAGTTCGCATGACCAGTAGTGAGTCGGAGTGCGTATGAGCAGTAGTGACCCCGAGTGCGCATGCGCAGTAGTGAACCCGTGTGCCCATGCGCAGTAGTGAGCCTGAGTGCGCATGAGCAGTAGTGGGTCCGAGTGCGCATGGGCAGTAGTTACCCCGAGTGCGCATGCGCAGTAGTGAGCCCGAGTGCGCATGCGCAGTAGTGAGCCCGATTGCGCATCTGCAGTAGCGAGCCCGAGCTCGCATCCGCAGTAGTGAGTCCGAGCTCGCATGAGCAGTAGTGAGTCGGAGTGCGTATGAGCAGTAGTGAGCCCGAGTGTGCATGCGCTGTAGTGAGCCCGTGTGCCCATGCACAGTAGTGAGCCCGTGTGCGCATGCGCCGTAGTGAGCCCGAGTGCGCATCCGCAGTAGTGAGTCCGAGTGCGCATGAGCAGTAGTGACCCCGAGTGCGCATGCGCAGTAGTGAGACCGATTGCGCATGCGCAATAGTAAGCCCGATTGTGCATCCGCAGTAGTGAGTCCGAGATCGCATGCACAGTAGTGAGTGCGTGTGCGCATGCGCAATAGTGCGCTCGTGTGCGCATGCGCAGAAGTGAGCTCGAGTGCGCATGTGCAGGTCTGAGCCTGTGTCCGCATGACCAGTAGCGACGCCGAGCGCGCATGCGCAGTAGTGAGCCCGAGTGCGCATGAGCAGTAGTGGGTCCGAGTGCGCATCCGCAGTAGTGAGCCCGAGTTCGCATGACCAGTAGTGAGTCGGAGTGCGTATGTGCAGTAGTGACCCCGAGTGCGCATGCGCAGTAGTGAGCCCGATTGCGCATCCGCAGTAGTGAGGCCGATTGCGCATGCGTAGTAGTGACCCCGATTGCGCATCCGCAGTAGTGAGCCCGAGTTCGCATGACCAGTAGTGAGTCGGAGTGCGTATGAGCAGTAGTGACCCCGAGTGCGCATGCGCAGTAGTGAGCCCGCGTGTCCATGCGCAGTAGTGAGCCTGAGTGCGCATGAGCACTAGTTTGTCCGAGTGCGCATGGGCAGTAGTGACCCCGAGTGCTCATGCGCAGTAGTGAGCCCGAGTGCGCATGCGCAGTAGTGAGCCCGATTGCGCATCCGCAGTAGCGAGCCTGAGCGCGCATCCGCAGTAGTGAGTCCGAGTTCGCATGAGCAGTAGTGAGTCGGAGTGCGTATGAGCAGTAGTGAGACCGTGTGCGCATGCGCTGTAGTGAGCCCGTGTGCCCATGCACAGTAGTGAGCCCGTGTGCACATGCGCCGTAGTGAGCCCGAGTGCGCATCCGCAGTAGTGAGTCCGAGTGCGCATGAGCAGTAGTGACCCCGAGTGCGCATGCGCAGTAGTGAGCCCGTATGCCCATGCGCAGTAGTGAGCCTGAGTGCGCATGAGCAGTAGTGACCCCGAGTGCGTATGCACTGTAGTGAGCCCGAGTGCGCATGCACAGTAGTGAGCCCGTGTGCGCATGCGCACAGAGCGCCCGTGTGCGCATGCGCAAAAGTGAGCTCGAGTGCGCATGTGCAGGTCTGAGCCTGTGTGCGCATGACCAGTAGCGACGCCGAGAGCGCATGCGCAGTAGTGAGCCCGAGTGCGCATGAGCAGTAGTGGGTCCGAGTGCGCATGGGCAGTAGTGACCCCGAGTGCGCATCCGCAGTAGTGAGCCCGAGTTCGCATGACCAGTAGTGAGTCGGAGTGCGTATGTGCAGTAGTGACCCCGAGTGCGCATGCGCAGTAGTGAGCCCGATTGCGCATCCGCAGTAGTGAGACCGATTGCGCATGCGTAGTAGTGACCCCGAGTGCGCATCCGCAGTAGTGAGCCCGAGTTCGCATGACCAGTAGTGAGTCGGAGTGCGTATGAGCAGTAGTGACCCCGAGTGCGCATGCGCAGTAGTGAACCCGTGTGCCCATGCGCAGTAGTGAGCCTGAGTGCGCATGAGCAGTAGTGGGTCCGAGTGCGCATGGGCAGTAGTTACCCCGAGTGCGCATGCGCAGTAGTGAGCCCGAGTGCGCATGCGCAGTAGTGAGCCCGATTGCGCATCTGCAGTAGCGAGCCCGAGCTCGCATCCGCAGTAGTGAGTCCGAGCTCGCATGAGCAGTAGTGAGTCGGAGTGCGTATGAGCAGTAGTGAGCCCGAGTGTGCATGCGCTGTAGTGAGCCCGTGTGCCCATGCACAGTAGTGAGCCCGTGTGCGCATGCGCCGTAGTGAGCCCGAGTGCGCATCCGCAGTAGTGAGTCCGAGTGCGCATGAGCAGTAGTGACCCCGAGTGCGCATGCGCAGTAGTGAGCCCGAGTGCGCATGCGCAGTAGTGAGCCCGTGTGCCCATGCGCAGTAGTGAGCCTGAGTGCGCATGAGCAGTAGTTTGTCCGAGTGCGCATGGGCAGTAGTGACCCCGAGTGCTCATGGGCTGTAGTGACCCCGAGTGCGCATGCACAGTAGTGAGCCGGAGTGCGCATGCGCAGTAGTGCGATCGTGTGCGCATGCGCAGTAGTGAGCCCGACCGCGCATCCGCAGTTGTAAGCCTGAGTGCGCATGCGCAGTAGTGACCCCGAGTGCGCATGCGCAGTAGCGAGCCCGAGCGCGCATCCGCAGTAGTGAGTCCGAGTTCGCATGAGCAGTAGTGAGTCGGAGTGCGTATGAGCAGTAGTGAGACCGTGTGCGCATGCGCTGTAGTGAGCCCGTGTGCCCATGCACAGTAGTGAGCCTGTGTGCGCATGCGCCGTAGTGAGCCCGAGTGCGCATCCGCAGTAGTGAGTCCGAGTGCGCATGAGCAGTAGTGACCCCGAGTGCGCATGCGCAGTTGTGAGCCCGATTGCGCATCCGCAGTAGTGTGCCCGAATGCGCATCCGCAGTAGTGGCTCCGAGTGCGCATGAGCAGTAGTGAGTCCGAGTGCGCATGAGCAGTAGTGACTCCGAGTGCGCATGCGCAGTAGTGAGCCCGTGTGCGCATCAGCAGTACTGAAACCGATTGCGCATCCGCAGTAGTGAGTCCGAGTTCGCATGAGCAGTAGTGAGCCTGAGTGCGCATGAGCAGTAGTTTGTCCGAGTGCGCATGGGCAGTAGTGACCCCGAGTGCGCATGAGCAGTAGTGACCCCGAGTGCGCATGCGCAGTAGTGAGCCCGAGTGCGCATGCGCAGTAGTGAGCCCGTGTGCCCATGCGCAGTAGTGAGCCTGAGTGCGCATGAGCAGTAGTTTGTCCGAGTGCGCATGGGCAGTAGTGACCCCGAGTGCTCATGGGCTGTAGTGACCCCGAGTGCGCATGCACAGTAGTGAGCCGGAGTGCGCATGCGCAGTAGTGCGATCGTGTGCGCATGCGCAGTAGTGAGCCCGACCGCGCATCCGCAGTTGTAAGCCTGAGTGCGCATGCGCAGTAGTGACCCCGAGTGCGCATGCGCAGTTGTGAGCCCGATTGCGCATCCGCAGTAGTGTGCCCGAATGCGCATCCGCAGTAGTGGCTCCGAGTGCGCATGAGCAGTAGTGAGTCCGAGTGCGCATGCGCAGTAGTGACCCTGAGTGCGCATGCACAGTAGTGAGCCCGTGTGCGCATCCGCAGTAGTGGGACCGATTGCGCATGCACAGTAGTGAGCCCGATTGCGCATCCGCAGTAGTGAGTCCGAGATCGCATGAGCAATAATGACCCCGAGTGCGAATGCGCAGTAGTGAACCCGTGTGCCCATGCGCAGTAGTGAGCTTGCACGCGTATGCGAAGAAGTGAGCCCGAGTGCGCATGCGCAGTAGTGACCCCGAGTGCGCATGCGCAGTAGTGACCCCGAGTGCGCATGCGCAGTAGCGAGCCCGTGTGCCCATGCGCAGTAGTGAGCCTGAGTGCGCATCCGTAGTAGTGTGCCCGAGTGCGCATGCGCAGTAGTGACCCCGAGTGCGCATGCGCAGTTGTGAGCCCGATTGCGCATCCGCAGTAGTGTGCCCGAATGCGCATGCGCAGTCGCGACCCCGATTACGCATGCGCAGTAGTGAGCCCGACCGCGCATCCGCAGTTGTGAGCCTGAGTGCGCATGCGCAGTAGTAACCCCGAGTGCGCATGCGCAGTAGTGAGTCCGAGGTCGCATGGGCAGTAGTGACCCCGAGTGCGCATGCGCAGTAGTGAACCCGTGTGCCCATGCGCAGTAGTGAGCCTGAGTGCGCATGAGCAGTAGTGGGTCCGAGTGCGCATGGGCAGTAGTTACCCCGAGTGCGCATGCGCAGTAGTGAGCCCGAGTGCGCATGCGCAGTAGTGAGCCCGATTGCGCATCCGCAGTAGCGAGCCCGAGCTCGCATCCGCAGTAGTGAGTCCGAGCTCGCATGAGCAGTAGTGAGTCGGAGTGCGTATGAGCAGTAGTGAGCCCGAGTGTGCATGCGCTGTAGTGAGCCCGTGTGCCCATGCACAGTAGTGAGCCCGTGTGCGCATGCGCCGTAGTGAGCCCGAGTGCGCATCCGCAGTAGTGAGTCCGAGTGCGCATGAGCAGTAGTGACCCCGAGTGCGCATGCGCAGTAGTGAGCCCGAGTGCGCATGCGCAGTAGTGAGCCCGTGTGCCCATGCGCAGTAGTGAGCCTGAGTGCGCATGAGCAGTAGTTTGTCCGAGTGCGCATGGGCAGTAGTGACCCCGAGTGCTCATGGGCTGTAGTGACCCCGAGTGCGCATGCACAGTAGTGAGCCGGAGTGCGCATGCGCAGTAGTGAACCCGTGTGCCCATGCGCAGTAGTGAGCCTGAGTGCGCATGAGCAGTAGTGGGTCCGAGTGCGCATGGGCAGTAGTTACCCCGAGTGCGCATGCGCAGTAGTGAGCCCGAGTGCGCATGCGCAGTAGTGAGCCCGATTGCGCATCCGCAGTAGCGAGCCCGAGCTCGCATCCGCAGTAGTGAGTCCGAGCTCGCATGAGCAGTAGTGAGTCGGAGTGCGTATGAGCAGTAGTGAGCCCGAGTGTGCATGCGCTGTAGTGAGCCCGTGTGCCCATGCACAGTAGTGAGCCCGTGTGCGCATGCGCCGTAGTGAGCCCGAGTGCGCATCCGCAGTAGTGAGTCCGAGTGCGCATGAGCAGTAGTGACCCCGAGTGCGCATGCGCAGTAGTGAGCCCGAGTGCGCATGCGCAGTAGTGAGCCCGTGTGCCCATGCGCAGTAGTGAGCCTGAGTGCGCATGAGCAGTAGTTTGTCCGAGTGCGCATGGGCAGTAGTGACCCCGAGTGCTCATGGGCTGTAGTGACCCCGAGTGCGCATGCACAGTAGTGAGCCGGAGTGCGCATGCGCAGTAGTGCGATCGTGTGCGCATGCGCAGTAGTGAGCCCGACCGCGCATCCGCAGTTGTAAGCCTGAGTGCGCATGCGCAGTAGTGACCCCGAGTGCGCATGCGCAGTAGCGAGCCCGAGCGCGCATCCGCAGTAGTGAGTCCGAGTTCGCATGAGCAGTAGTGAGTCGGAGTGCGTATGAGCAGTAGTGAGACCGTGTGCGCATGCGCTGTAGTGAGCCCGTGTGCCCATGCACAGTAGTGAGCCCGTGTGCGCATGCGCCGTAGTGAGCCCGAGTGCGCATCCGCAGTAGTGAGTCCGAGTGCGCATGAGCAGTAGTGACCCCGAGTGCGCATGCGCAGTTGTGAGCCCGATTGCGCATCCGCAGTAGTGTGCCCGAATGCGCATCCGCAGTAGTGGCTCCGAGTGCGCATGAGCAGTAGTGAGTCCGAGTGCGCATGAGCAGTAGTGACTCCGAGTGCGCATGCGCAGTAGTGAGCCCGTGTGCGCATCAGCAGTACTGAAACCGATTGCGCATCCGCAGTAGTGAGTCCGAGTTCGCATGAGCAGTAGTGAGCCTGAGTGCGCATGAGCAGTAGTTTGTCCGAGTGCGCATGGGCAGTAGTGACCCCGAGTGCGCATGAGCAGTAGTGACCCCGAGTGCGCATGCGCAGTAGTGAGCCCGAGTGCGCATGCGCAGTAGTGAGCCCGTGTGCCCATGCGCAGTAGTGAGCCTGAGTGCGCATGAGCAGTAGTTTGTCCGAGTGCGCATGGGCAGTAGTGACCCCGAGTGCTCATGGGCTGTAGTGACCCCGAGTGCGCATGCACAGTAGTGAGCCGGAGTGCGCATGCGCAGTAGTGCGATCGTGTGCGCATGCGCAGTAGTGAGCCCGACCGCGCATCCGCAGTTGTAAGCCTGAGTGCGCATGCGCAGTAGTGACCCCGAGTGCGCATGCGCAGTAGCGAGCCCGAGCGCGCATCCGCAGTAGTGAGTCCGAGTTCGCATGAGCAGTAGTGAGTCGGAGTGCGTATGAGCAGTAGTGAGACCGTGTGCGCATGCGCTGTAGTGAGCCCGTGTGCCCATGCACAGTAGTGAGCCCGTGTGCGCATGCGCCGTAGTGAGCCCGAGTGCGCATCCGCAGTAGTGAGTCCGAGTGCGCATGAGCAGTAGTGACCCCGAGTGCGCATGCGCAGTTGTGAGCCCGATTGCGCATCCGCAGTAGTGTGCCCGAATGCGCATCCGCAGTAGTGGCTCCGAGTGCGCATGAGCAGTAGTGAGTCCGAGTGCGCATGAGCAGTAGTGACTCCGAGTGCGCATGCGCAGTAGTGAGCCCGTGTGCGCATCAGCAGTACTGAAACCGATTGCGCATCCGCAGTAGTGAGTCCGAGTTCGCATGAGCAGTAGTGAGTCCGAGATCGCATGAGCAGTAATGACCCCGGGTGCGCAGGCGCAGTAGTGAGCCTGAGCGCGCATCCGCAGTAGTGAACCCGAATGCGCATGCGCACTAGTGATCCCCAGTGCGCATGCGCACTAGTGAGCCCGTGTGCGCATGCGCAGCAGCGAGCCCGAGCGCGCATGAGCAGTAGTGAGCCCGTGCGCGGATGCGCAGTAGTGAGCCTGAGTGCGCATCCGCAGTAGTGAGCCCGAGTGCGCATGCGCAGTAGTGACCCTGAGTGCGCATGCACAGTAGTGAGCCCGTGTGCGCATCCGCAGTAGTGGGACCGATTGCGCATGCACAGTAGTGAGCCCGATTGCGCATCCGCAGTAGTGAGTCCGAGATCGCATGAGCAATAATGACCCCGAGTGCGAATGCGCAGTAGTGAACCCGTGTGCCCATGCGCAGTAGTGAGCTTGCACGCGTATGCGAAGAAGTGAGCCCGAGTGCGCATGCGCAGTAGTGACCCCGAGTGCGCATGCGCAGTAGTGACCCCGAGTGCGCATGCGCAGTAGCGAGCCCGTGTGCCCATGCGCAGTAGTGAGCCTGAGTGCGCATCCGTAGTAGTGTGCCCGAGTGCGCATGCGCAGTAGTGACCCCGAGTGCGCATGCGCAGTTGTGAGCCCGATTGCGCATCCGCAGTAGTGTGCCCGAATGCGCATGCGCAGTCGCGACCCCGATTACGCATGCGCAGTAGTGAGCCCGACCGCGCATCCGCAGTTGTGAGCCTGAGTGCGCATGCGCAGTAGTAACCCCGAGTGCGCATGCGCAGTAGTGAGTCCGAGGTCGCATGGGCAGTAGTGACCCCGAGTGCGCATGCGCAGTAGTGAGCCCGATTGCGCATCCGCAGTAGTGAGACCGATTGCGCATGCGCAATAGTAAGCCCGATTGTGCATCCGCAGTAGTGAGTCCGAGATCGCATGCACAGTAGTGAGTGCGTGTGCGCATGCGCAATAGTGCGCTCGTGTGCGCATGCGCAGAAGTGAGCTCGAGTGCGCATGTGCAGGTCTGAGCCTGTGTCCGCATGACCAGTAGCGACGCCGAGCGCGCATGCGCAGTAGTGAGCCCGAGTGCGCATGAGCAGTAGTGGTTCCGAGTGCGCATCCGCAGTAGTGAGCCCGAGTTCGCATGACCAGTAGTGAGTCGGAGTGCGTATGTGCAGTAGTGACCCCGAGTGCGCATGCGCAGTAGTGAGCCCGATTGCGCATCCGCAGTAGTGAGGCCGATTGCGCATGCGTAGTAGTGACCCCGATTGCGCATCCGCAGTAGTGAGCCCGAGTTCGCATGACCAGTAGTGAGTCGGAGTGCGTATGAGCAGTAGTGACCCCGAGTGCGCATGCGCAGTAGTGAGCCCGCGTGTCCATGCGCAGTAGTGAGCCTGAGTGCGCATGAGCACTAGTTTGTCCGAGTGCGCATGGGCAGTAGTGACCCCGAGTGCTCATGCGCAGTAGTGAGCCCGAGTGCGCATGCGCAGTAGTGAGCCCGATTGCGCATCCGCAGTAGCGAGCCTGAGCGCGCATCCGCAGTAGTGAGTCCGAGTTCGCATGAGCAGTAGTGAGTCGGAGTGCGTATGAGCAGTAGTGAGACCGTGTGCGCATGCGCTGTAGTGAGCCCGTGTGCCCATGCACAGTAGTGAGCCTGTGTGCACATGCGCCGTAGTGAGCCCGAGTGCGCATCCGCAGTAGTGAGTCCGAGTGCGCATGAGCAGTAGTGACCCCGAGTGCGCATGCGCAGTAGTGAGCCCGTATGCCCATGCGCAGTAGTGAGCCTGAGTGCGCATGAGCAGTAGTGACCCCGAGTGCGTATGCACTGTAGTGAGCCCGAGTGCGCATGCACAGTAGTGAGCCCGTGTGCGCATGCGCACAGAGCGCCCGTGTGCGCATGCGCAAAAGTGAGCTCGAGTGCGCATGTGCAGGTCTGAGCCTGTGTGCGCATGACCAGTAGCGACGCCGAGCGCGCATGCGCAGTAGTGAGCCCGAGTGCGCATGAGCAGTAGTGGGTCCGAGTGCGCATGGGCAGTAGTGACCCCGAGTGCGCATCCGCAGTAGTGAGCCCGAGTTCGCATGACCAGTAGTGAGTCGGAGTGCGTATGTGCAGTAGTGACCCCGAGTGCGCATGCGCAGTAGTGAGCCCGATTGCGCATCCGCAGTAGTGAGACCGATTGCGCATGCGTAGTAGTGACCCCGAGTGCGCATCCGCAGTAGTGAGCCCGAGTTCGCATGACCAGTAGTGAGTCGGAGTGCGTATGAGCAGTAGTGACCCCGAGTGCGCATGCGCAGTAGTGAACCCGTGTGCCCATGCGCAGTAGTGAGCCTGAGTGCGCATGAGCAGTAGTGGGTCCGAGTGCGCATGGGCAGTAGTTACCCCGAGTGCGCATGCGCAGTAGTGAGCCCGAGTGCGCATGCGCAGTAGTGAGCCCGATTGCGCATCCGCAGTAGCGAGCCCGAGCTCGCATCCGCAGTAGTGAGTCCGAGCTCGCATGAGCAGTAGTGAGTCGGAGTGCGTATGAGCAGTAGTGAGCCCGAGTGTGCATGCGCTGTAGTGAGCCCGTGTGCCCATGCACAGTAGTGAGCCCGTGTGCGCATGCGCCGTAGTGAGCCCGAGTGCGCATCCGCAGTAGTGAGTCCGAGTGCGCATGAGCAGTAGTGACCCCGAGTGCGCATGCGCAGTAGTGAGCCCGAGTGCGCATGCGCAGTAGTGAGCCCGTGTGCCCATGCGCAGTAGTGAGCCTGAGTGCGCATGAGCAGTAGTTTGTCCGAGTGCGCATGGGCAGTAGTGACCCCGAGTGCTCATGGGCTGTAGTGACCCCGAGTGCGCATGCACAGTAGTGAGCCGGAGTGCGCATGCGCAGTAGTGCGATCGTGTGCGCATGCGCAGTAGTGAGCCCGACCGCGCATCCGCAGTTGTAAGCCTGAGTGCGCATGCGCAGTAGTGACCCCGAGTGCGCATGCGCAGTAGCGAGCCCGAGCGCGCATCCGCAGTAGTGAGTCCGAGTGCGCATCCGCAGTAGTGAGTCCGAGTGCGCATGAGCAGTAGTGACCCCGAGTGCGCATGCGCAGTTGTGAGCCCGATTGCGCATCCGCAGTAGTGTGCCCGAATGCGCATCCGCTGTAGTGGCTCCGAGTGCGCATGAGCAGTAGTGAGTCCGAGTGCGCATGAGCAGTAGTGACTCCGAGTGCGCATGCGCAGTAGTGAGCCCGTGTGCGCATTAGCAGTACTGAAACCGATTGCGCATCCGCAGTAGTGAGTCCGAGTTCGCATGAGCAGTAGTGAGCCTGAGTGCGCATGAGCAGTAGTTTGTCCGAGTGCGCATGGGCAGTAGTGACCCCGAGTGCGCATGAGCAGTAGTGACCCCGAGTGCGCATGCGCAGTAGTGAGCCCGAGTGCGCATGCGCAGTAGTGAGCCCGTGTGCCCATGCGCAGTAGTGAGCCTGAGTGCGCATGAGCAGTAGTTTGTCCGAGTGCGCATGGGCAGTAGTGACCCCGAGTGCTCATGGGCTGTAGTGACCCCGAGTGCGCATGCACAGTAGTGAGCCGGAGTGCGCATGCGCAGTAGTGCGATCGTGTGCGCATGCGCAGTAGTGAGCCCGACCGCGCATCCGCAGTTGTAAGCCTGAGTGCGCATGCGCAGTAGTGACCCCGAGTGCGCATGCGCAGTAGCGAGCCCGAGCGCGCATCCGCAGTAGTGAGTCCGAGTTCGCATGAGCAGTAGTGAGTCGGAGTGCGTATGAGCAGTAGTGAGACCGTGTGCGCATGCGCTGTAGTGAGCCCGTGTGCCCATGCACAGTAGTGAGCCCGTGTGCGCATGCGCCGTAGTGAGCCCGAGTCCGCAGCCGCAGTAGTGAGTCCGAGTGCGCATGAGCAGTAGTGACCCCGAGTGCGCATGCGCAGTTGTGAGCCCGATTGCGCATCCGCAGTAGTGTGCCCGAATGCGCATCCGCAGTAGTGGCTCCGAGTGCGCATGAGCAGTAGTGAGTCCGAGTGCGCATGAGCAGTAGTGACTCCGAGTGCGCATGCGCAGTAGTGAGCCCGTGTGCGCATCAGCAGTACTGAAACCGATTGCGCATCCGCAGTAGTGAGTCCGAGTTCGCATGAGCAGTAGTGAGTCCGAGATCGCATGAGCAGTAATGACCCCGGGTGCGCAGGCGCAGTAGTGAGCCTGAGCGCGCATCCGCAGTAGTGAACCCGAATGCGCATGCGCACTAGTGACCCCCAGTGCGCATGCGCACTAGTGAGCCCGTGTGCGCATGCGCAGCAGCGAGCCCGAGCGCGCATGAGCAGTAGTGAGCCCGTGCGCGGATGCGCAGTAGTGAGCCTGAGTGCGCATCCGCAGTAGTGAGCCCGAGTGCGCATGCGCAGTAGTGACCCTGAGTGCGCATGCACAGTAGTGAGCCCGTGTGCGCATCCGCAGTAGTGGGACCGATTGCGCATGCACAGTAGTGAGCCCGATTGCGCATCCGCAGTAGTGAGTCCGAGATCGCATGAGCAATAATGACCCCGAGTGCGAATGCGCAGTAGTGAACCCGTGTGCCCATGCGCAGTAGTGAGCTTGCACGCGTATGCGCAGAAGTGAGCCCGAGTGCGCATGCGCAGTAGTGACCCCGAGTGCGCATGCGCAGTAGTGGGCCGGATTGCGCACAAGCAGTAGTGAGACCGAGTGCGCATGCGCAATAGTGAGCCCGAGTGCGCATGCGCAGTAGTGACCCCGAGTGCGCATGCGCAGTTGTGAGCCCGATTGCGCATCCGCAGTAGTGAGACCGATTGCGCATGCGTAGTAGTGACCCCGATTGCGCATCCGCAGTAGTGAGACCGAGTTCGCATGCGCAGTAGTGAGCCCGACCGCGCATCCGCAGTCGTGAGTCCAAGTGAGCATGAGCAGTAGTGACCCCGAGTGCGCATGCACAGTAGTGAGCCCGTGTGCGCATACGCAGTAGTGCACCAGTGTGCGCACGCGCAGAAGTGACCCCGAGTGCGCATGCGCAGTAGTGAGCCCGATTGCGCATCCGCAGTAGTGAGACCGATTGCGCATGCGCAGTAGTGAGCCCGATTGCGCATCCGCAGCAGTGACACCGATTGCGCATGCGCAATAGTGAGCCCCATTGCGCATCCGCAGTAGTGAGTCCGAGTGCGCATGAGCAGTAGTGACCCCGAGTGCGCATGCACAGTAGCGAGCCCGTGTGCGCATGCGCAGAAGTGAGCTCGAGTGCGCATGTGCAGTAGTGAGCCCCATTGCGCATCCGCAGTAGTGAGTCCGAGTGCGCATGAGCAGTAGTGGCGTCGAGTGCGCATGAGCAGTAGTGACCCGGAGTGCGCATGCGCAGTAGTGACATCGTGCGCGCATGCGCAGTAGTACACCAGTGTGCGCATGCGCAGAAGTGAGCTCGAGTGCGCATGTGCAATAGTGAGCCCCATTGCGCATCCGCAGTAGTGAGTCCGAGTGCGCATGGGCAGTTGTGGCGCCGAGTGCGAATGAGCAGTATTGAGTCGGAGTGCGTATGAACAGTACTGACCCCGAGTGCGCATGCGCAGTAGTGAGGCCGATTGCGCATCCGCAATAGTGAGCCCGATTGCGCATCCGCAGTAGTGAGTCTGAGTTCGCATGTGCAGTAGTGAGTCGGTGTGCGTATGAGCAGTAGTGACCCCGAGTGCGCATGCGCACTAGTGAGCCCGCGTGCCCATTCGCAGTAGTGAGAATGGGTGCGCGTCCGCTGTAGCGTGCCCGACTACGCATGCGCAGTAGTGTCCCCGTGCGCGCATGCCCACTAGTGAGCCCGAGTGCGCATGAGCAGTAGTGACCCCGAGTGGGCATGCACAGTAGTGACCCGGAGTGCGCATGCGCAGTAGTGAGATCGTGCGCGCATGCGCAGTAGTGAGATTGAACGCGCATGCGCAGTAGTGAGCCCGTGTGCGCATCAGCAGTACTGAAACCGATTGCGCATCCGCAGTAGTGAGTCCGAGTTCGCATGAGCAGTAGTGAGTCCGAGATCGCATGAGCAGTAATGACCCCGGGTGCGCAGGCGCAGTAGTGAGCCTGAGCGCGCATCCGCAGTAGTGAACCCGAGTGCGCATGCGCACTAGTGATCCCGAGTGCGCATGAGCAGTAGTGAGCCCCTGTGGGCATGCGCAGTAGTGAGCCCGAGTGCGCATGCGCACTAGTGAGCCCGCGTGCCCATTCGCAGTAGTGAGAATGGGTGCGCGTCCGCAGTAGCGTGCCCGACTACGCATGCGCAGTAGTGTCCCCGAGCGCGCATGCCCACTAGTGAGCCCGAGTGCGCATGAGCAGTAGTGACCCCGAGTGGGCATGCACAGTAGTGACCCGGAGTGCGCATGCGCAGTAGAGAGATCGTGCGCGCATGCGCAGTAGTGAGCTTGAACGCGCATCCGCAGTAGTGAGCCCGAGTGCGCATGTTCAGTAATGGCCGCGAGCGCGCATCCGCAGTAGTGAGTCCGAGTGCGCATGAGCAGTAGTGACTCCGAGTGCGCATGTGCAGTAGTGAGCCCGTGTGCGCATCAGCAGTACTGAAACCGATTGCGCATCCGCAGTAGTGAGTCCGAGTTCGCATGAGCAGTAGTGAGTCCGAGATCGCATGAGCAGTAATGACCCCGGGTGCGCAGGCGCAGTAGTGAGCCTGAGCGCGCATCCGCAGTAGTGAACCCGAATGCGCATGCGCACTACTGAACCCGAGTGCGCATGAGCAGTAGTGAGCCCCTGTGGGCATGCGCAGTAGTGAGCCCGAGTGCGCATGAGCAGTAGTGACCCCGAGTGCGCATGCGCAGTTGTGAGCCCGATTGCGCATCCGCAGTAGTGTGCCCGAATGCGCATCCGCAGTAGTGGCTCCGAGTGCGCATGAGCAGTAGTGAGTCCGAGTGCGCATGAGCAGTAGTGACTCCGAGTGCGCATGCGCAGTAGTGAGCCCGTGTGCGCATCAGCAGTACTGAAACCGATTGCGCATCCGCAGTAGTGAGTCCGAGTTCGCATGAGCAGTAGTGAGTCCGAGATCGCATGAGCAGTAATGACCCCGGGTGCGCAGGCGCAGTAGTGAGCCTGAGCGCGCATCCGCAGTAGTGAACCCGAATGCGCATGCGCACTAGTGATCCCCAGTGCGCATGCGCACTAGTGAGCCCGTGTGCGCATGCGCAGCAGCGAGCCCGAGCGCGCATGAGCAGTAGTGAGCCCGTGCGCGGATGCGCAGTAGTGAGCCTGAGTGCGCATCCGCAGTAGTGAGCCCGAGTGCGCATGCGCAGTAGTGACCCTGAGTGCGCATGCACAGTAGTGAGCCCGTGTGCGCATCCGCAGTAGTGGGACCGATTGCGCATGCACAGTAGTGAGCCCGATTGCGCATCCGCAGTAGTGAGTCCGAGATCGCATGAGCAATAATGACCCCGAGTGCGAATGCGCAGTAGTGAACCCGTGTGCCCATGCGCAGTAGTGAGCTTGCACGCGTATGCGCAGAAGTGAGCCCGAGTGCGCATGCGCAGTAGTGACCCCGAGTGCGCATGCGCAGTAGTGACCCCGAGTGCGCATGCGCAGTAGTGGGCCGGATTGCGCATAAGCAGTAGTGAGACCGAGTGCGCATGAGCAGTAGTGAGCCCCTGTGGGCATGCGCAGTAGTGAGCCCGTGTGCGCATCCGCAGGAGTGGGACCGATTGCGCATGCACAGTAGTGAGCCCGATTGCGCATCCGCAGTAGTGAGTCCGAGATCGCATGAGCAATAATGACCCTGAGTGCGAATGCGCAGTAGTGAACCCGTGTGCCCATGCGCAGTAATGGGCTTGCGCGCGTATGCGCAGAAGTTAGCCCTAGTGCGCATGCGCAGTAGTGACCCCGAGTGCGCATGCGCAGTAGTGGGCCCGATTGCGCATGCGCAGTAGTGAGTCCGATTGCGCATGCGCAGTAGTGAGCCCGATTGCGCATCCGCTGCTGTGAGTCCGAGTGCGCATGAGCAGTAGTCACCCCGAGTGCGCATGCGCTGTAGTGAGCCCGTGTGCGCATGCGCAGTACCGAGCCCGAGCGCGCATGAGCAGTAGTGAGTCCGAGTGCGCATGAGCAGTAGTGACCACGAGTGCGCATGCGCAGTAGTGAACCCGAATGCGCATTTGCAGTAGTGAGCCCGATTCCGCATGTGCGTTGGTGACGCCGAGTGCGCATGCGCATTAGCGAGCCCGTGTGCGCATGAGCAGTACTGAAACCGATTGCGCATGCGCAGTAGTGAGTCCGAGTTCGCATGAGTAGTAGTGAGTCCGAGATCGCATGAGCAGTAATGACCCCGGGTGCGCATGCGCAGTAGTGAGCCCGATTGCGTATCCGCAGTAGTGAGTCCGAGTGCGCATGTGCAGTAGTCACCCCGAGTGCGCATGCGCTGTAGTGAGCCCGTGTGCCCATGCGCAGTAGTGAGCCCGTGTGCGTATGCGCAGTAGTGACCCCGAGTGCGTATGCGCAGTAGTGAGCCCGTGTGCGCATCTGCAGCGGTGACCCCGAGTGCGCATGCGCAGTAGTGAGCCCGATTGCGCATGCGCTGTAGTGAGCCCGAGCGCGCATCCGCAGTAGTGAGCCCGTGTGCCCATGCGCAGTAGTGAGTCAGAGTGCGTATGAGCAGTAGTGAACCCGTGTGCCCATGCGCAGTAGTGAGCTTGCGCGCGTATGCGCAGAAGTGAGCCCGAGGGCGCATGCGCAGTAGTGAGCCCGTGTGCGCATGAGCAGTACTGAAACCGATTGCGCATCCGCAGTAGTGAGTCCGAGTTCGCATGAGCAGTAGTGAGTCCGAGGTCGCATGAGCAGTAATGACCCCGCGTGCGCATGCGCAGTAGTGAGCCCGAGTGCGCATGCGCAGTAGTGAACCCGTGTGCGCATGCGCTGTAGTGAGCCCGAGCGCGCATCCGCAGTAGTGAGCCCGGGTGCGCATGCGCAGTAGTGAGCCCATATGTGCATGCGCAGTAGTGAACCCGAATGCGCATCCACAGTAGTGAACCCGAATGCGCATGTACAATCATGGGCCAGTGTGCGCATACGCAGTAGTGACCCCGAGTGCGCATGCGCAGTAGCGACCCCGAGCCCGCATCCGCAGTACTGAGCCCGAGTGCGCATGTGCAGTAGTGACCCCGAGTACGCATGCGCAGTAGTGAGCCCGAGTGCGCATGAGCAGTAGTGAGTCCGAGTGCGCATGAGCAGTAGTGAGCCCGAGTGCGCATGCAGAGTAGCGACCCGCAGTGCGCATGCGCAGCAGTGAGACCGTGTGCGCATGCGCAGTAGTGAGCTCCATTGCGCGTCCGCAGTAGTGAGACCGTTTGTGCATGCGCAATAGTGAGCCCGAGTGCGCATGCGCAGTAGTGACCCCGAGTGCGCATGCGCAGTTGTGAGCCCGATTGCGCATCCGCAGTAGTGAGACCGATTGCGCATGCGTAGTAGTGACCCCGATTGCGTATCCGCAGTAGTGAGACCGAGTTCGCATGCGCAGTAGTGAGCCCGACCGCGCATCCGCAGTCGTGAGTCCAAGTGAGCATGAGCAGTAGTGACCCCGAGTGCGCATGCACAGTAGTGAGCCCGTGTGCGCATACGCAGTAGTGCACCAGTGTGCGCACGCGCAGAAGTGACCCCGAGTGCGCATGCGCAGTAGTGAGCCCGATTGCGCATCCGCAGTAGTGAGACCGATTGCGCATGCGCAGTAGTGAGCCCGATTGCGCATCCGCAGTAGTGACACCGATTGCGCATGCGCAATAGTGAGCCCCATTGCGCATCCGCAGTAGTGAGTCCGAGTGCGCATGAGCAGTAGTGACCCCGAGTGCGCATGCACAGTAGCGAGCCCGTGTGCGCATGCGCAGAAGTGAGCTCGAGTGCGCATGTGCAGTAGTGAGCCCCATTGCGCATCCGCAGTAGTGAGTCCGAGTGCGCATGAGCAGTAGTGGCGTCGAGTGCGCATGAGCAGTAGTGACCCGGAGTGCGCATGCGCAGTAGTGACATCGTGCGCGCATGCGCAGTAGTACACCAGTGTGCGCATGCGCAGAAGTGAGCTCGAGTGCGCATGTGCAGTAGTGAGCCCCATTGCGCATCCGCAGTAGTGAGTCCGAGTGCGCATGGGCAGTTGTGGCGCCGAGTGCGAATGAGCAGTAGTGAGTCGGAGTGCGTATGAACAGTACTGACCCCGAGTGCGCATGCGCAGTAGTGAGGCCGATTGCGCATCCGCAATAGTGAGCCCGATTGCGCATCCGCAGTAGTGAGTCTGAGTTAGCATGTGCAGTAGTGAGTCGGTGTGCGTATGAGCAGTAGTGACCCCGAGTGCGCATGCGCACTAGTGAGCCCGCGTGCCCATTCGCAGTAGTGAGAATGGGTGCGCGTCCGCAGTAGCGTGCCCGACTACGCATGCGCAGTAGTGTCCCCGTGCGCGCATGCCCACTAGTGAGCCCGAGTGCGCATGAGCAGTAGTGACCCCGAGTGGGCATGCACAGTAGTGACCCGGAGTGCGCATGCGCAGTAGTGAGATCGTGCGCGCATGCGCAGTAGTGAGATTGAACGCGCATCCGCAGTAGTGAGCCCGAGTGCGCATGTTCAGTAATGGCCGCGAGCGCGCATCCGCAGTAGTGAGTCCGAGTGCGCATGAGCAGGAGTGACTCCGAGTGCGCATGCGCAGGAGTGACTCCGAGTGCGCATGCGCAGTAGTGAGCCCGTGTGCGCATCAGCAGTACTGAAACCGATTGCGCATCCGCAGTAGTGAGTCCGAGTTCGCATGAGCAGTAGTGAGTCCGAGATCGCATAAGCAGTAATGACCCCGGGTGCGCAGGCGCAGTAGTGAGCCTGAGCGCGCATCCGCAGTAGTGAACCCGAGTGCGCATGCGCACTAGTGATCCCGAGTGCGCATGAGCAGTAGTGAGCCCCTGTGGGCATGCGCAGTAGTGAGCCCGAGTGCGCATGCGCACTAGTGAGCCCGCGTGCCCATTCGCAGTAGTGAGAATGGGTGCGCGTCCGCAGTAGCGTGCCCGACTACGCATGCGCAGTAGTGTCCCCGAGCGCGCATGCCCACTAGTGAGCCCGAGTGCGCATGAGCAGTAGTGACCCCGAGTGGGCATGCACAGTAGTGACCCGGAGTGCGCATGCGCAGTAGAGAGATCGTGCGCGCATGCGCAGTAGTGAGCTTGAACGCGCATCCGCAGTAGTGAGCCCGAGTGCGCATGTTCAGTAATGGCCGCGAGCGCGCATCCGCAGTAGTGAGTCCGAGTGCGCATGAGCAGTAGTGACTCCGAGTGCGCATGTGCAGTAGTGAGCCCGTGTGCGCATCAGCAGTACTGAAACCGATTGCGCATCCGCAGTAGTGAGTCCGAGTTCGCATGAGCAGTAGTGAGTCCGAGATCGCATGAGCAGTAATGACCCCGGGTGCGCAGGCGCAGTAGTGAGCCTGAGCGCGCATCCGCAGTAGTGAACCCGAATGCGCATGCGCACTAGTGAACCCGAGTGCGCATGAGCAGTAGTGAGCCCCTGTGGGCATGCGCAGTAGTGAGCCCGAGTGCGCATGAGCAGTAGTGACCCCGAGTGCGCATGCGCAGTAGTCAGCCCGTGTGCGGACGCGCACCAGTGATACCGATTGCGCATGCGCACTAGTGAGCCCGTGTGCGCATGCGCAGCAGCGAGCCCGAGCGCGCATGAGCAGTAGTGAGCGCGTGCGCGGATGCGCAGTAGTGGGCCGGATTGCGCATAAGCAGTAGTGAGCCCGAGTGCGCATGCGCAGTAGTGACCCCGAGTGCGCATGCGCAGTAGTGGGCCGGATTGCGCATAAGCAGTAGTGAGACCGAGTGCGCATGAGCAGTAGTGAGCCCCGGTGGGCATGCGCAGTAGTGAGCCCGTGTGCGCATCCGCAGTAGTGGGACCGATTGCGCATGCACAGTAGTGAGCCCGATTGCGCACCCGCAGTAGTGAGTCCGAGATCGCATGAGCAATAATGACCCCGAGTGCGAATGCGCAGTAGTGAACCCGTGTGCCCATGCGCAGTAGTGAGCTTGCGCGCGTATGCGCAGAAGTGAGCCCGAGTGCGCATGCGCAGTAGTGAGCCTGTGTGCGCATCCGCAGTAGTGGGACCGATTGCGCATGCACAGTAGTGAGCCCGATTGCGCATCCGCAGTAGTGAGTCCGAGATCGCATGAGCAATAATGACCCCGAGTGCGAATGCGCAGTAGTGAACCCGCGTGCCCATGCGCAGTAGTGAGCTTGCGCGCGTATGCGCAGAAGTGAGCCCTAGTGCGCATGCGCAGTAGTGACCCCGAGTGCGCATGCGCAGTAGTGGGCCCGATTGCGCATGCGCAGTAGTGAGTCCGATTGCGCATGCGCAGTAGTGAGCCCGACTGCGCATCCGCAGTAGTGAGTTCGAGTTCGCATGAGCAGTAGTGAGTAGGAGCGCGTATGAGCAGTAGTGACCCCGAGTGCGCGTGAGCAGTAGTGACCCCGAGTGCGTATGCACCGTAGTGAGCCCATATGTGCATGCGCAGGAGTGAACCCGAATGCGCATTTGCAGTAGTGATCCCGAGGGCGCATGCGCAGTAGTGACCGCGAGCCCGCATGCGCATTAGTGAGCCCGATTGCGCATCCGCTGCTGTGAGTCCGAGTGCGCATGAGCAGTAGTCACCCCGAGTGCGCATGCGCTGTAGTGAGCCCGTGTGCGCATGCGCAGTACCGAGCCCGAGCGCGCATGAGCAGTAGTGAGTCCGAGTGCGCATGAGCAGTAGTGACCACGAGTGCGCATGCGCAGTAGTGAACCCGAATGCGCATTTGCAGTAGTGAGCCCGATTCCGCATGTGCGTTGGTGACGCCGAGTGCGCATGCGCATTAGCGAGCCCGTGTGCGCATGAGCAGTACTGAAACCGATTGCGCATGCGCAGTAGTGAGTCCGAGTTCGCATGAGCAGTAGTGAGTCCGAGATCGCATGAGCAGTAATGACCCCGGGTGCGCATGCGCAGTAGTTAGCCCGATTGCGCATCTGCAGCGGTGACCCCGAGTGCGCATGCGCAGTAGTGAGCCCGATTGCGCATCCGCAGTAGTGAGTCCGAGATCGCATGAGCAGTAGTGAGTCCGAGTGCGGATGCACAGTAGTGAGCCCGTGTGCGCATGCGGAGTAGTGCGCCCGTGTGCGCATGCGCAGGTCTGAGCCGGTGGGCGCATGCGCAGTAGCGGCCTCGAGCGCGCACGCGCAGTAGTAAGCCCGAGTGCGCATGAGCAAGTAATGAGTCCGAGTGCGCATGCGCAGTAGTGACCCCGAGTGCGCATGCGCAGTAGTGAGACCGATTGCGCATTTGCAGTGGTGACCCCGAGTGCGCATGCGCAGTAGCGAGCCCGAGCGCGCATGAGCAGTAGTGAGTCAGAGTGCGTATGAGCAGTGGTGGCCCCGAGTGCGCATGCGCAGTAGCGTGCCCGAGCGCGCATGAGCAGTAGTGAGACAGAGTGCGTATGAACAGTCGTGACCCCGAGTGCGCATGCGCAGTAATGGGCCCGATTGCGCATGCGCAGTAGTGACCGCGCGCGCGCATGCGCATTAGTGAGCCCGATTGCGCATCCGCAGCTGTGAGTCCCAGTGCGCATGGGCAGTAGTCACCCCGACTGCGCATGCGTAGTAGTGAGCCCATGTGCCCATGCGCAGTAGTGAGCCCGAGTGCGCATGCGCAGATGTGACCCTGAGTGCGCATGCGCAGTAGTGGGCCCGATTGCGCATCTGCGTTGGTGACCGCGAGTGCGCATGCGCATTAGCGAGCCCGAGCGCGCATGCGCAGTAGTGAGCCCGAGTGCGCAGGAGCAGTAGTGAACCCGAGTGCGCATGCGCAGTAGTGAGCACGTGTGCGCATGCGCAGTAGTGAGCCCGATTGCGCATTTGCAGTGGTGACCCCGAGTGCGCATGCGCAGTAGCGAGCCCGAGCGCGCATGAGCAGTAGTGAGTCAGAGTGCGTATGAGCAGTAGTGAACCCGAGGGCGCATGCACAGTAGTGAGCCCGTGTACACATGCGCAGTAGCGCGCCCAAGTGGGCATGCGCAGAAGTGAGCTCGAGTGCGCATGTGCATGGCTGAGTCGGTGTGCGCATGCGCAGTAGCGACCACGAGTGCGCATGCGCAGTAGTGAGCCCGTGTGCGCATGAGCAGTACTGAAACCGATTGCGCATCCGCAGTAGTGAGTCCGAGTTCGCATGAGCAGTAGTGAGTCCGAGATCGCATGAGCACTAATGACACCGCGTGCGCATGCGCAGTAGTGAGCCCGTGTGCCCATGCGCAGTAGTGAGTCCGAGTGCGCATCTGCAGTAGCGTGCCCGAGTGCGCATGCGCAGTAGTGAGCACGAGTGCGCATCCACAGTAGTGAACCCGAATGGGCATTTACAATCATGGGCCCGTGTGCGCATGCGCAGTAGTGACCCCGAGTGCGCATGCGCAGTAGTGAACCCGTGTGCGCATGCGCTGTAGTGAGCCCGAGTGCGCATGTACAGTTGTGACCCCGAGTACGCATGCGCAGTAGTGAGCCCGTGTGCGCATGCGAAGTAGTGCGCCCGTGTGCGCATGCGCAGAAGTGTGCTCGAGTGCGCATGCGCAGAAGTGAGCTCGAGTGCGCATGCGCAGTAGTGAGTCCGAGTGCGCATGAGCAGTAGTGAGCCCGAGTGCGCGTGCGCAGTAGTGGCCCGAGTGCGCATGCGAAGTAGTGCGCCCGTGTGCGCATGCGCAGAAGTGAGCTCGAGTGCGCATGCGCAGAAGTGAGCCCGAGTGCGCATGCGCAGTAATGGGCCCGATAGCGCATGCGCAGTAGTGACCGCGCGCGCGCATGCGCATTAGTGAGCCCGATTGCGCATCCGCAGCTGTGAGTCCCAGTGCGCATGGGCAGTAGTCACCCCGAGTGCGCATGCGCAGTAGTGAGCCCGAGTGCGCATGCGCAGTAGTGACCCTGAGTGCGCATGCGCAGTAGTGAGCCCGATTGCGCATTTGCAGTGGTGACCCCGAGTGCGCATGCGCAGTAGCGAGCCCGAGCGCGCATGAGCAGTAGTGAGTCAGAGTGCGTATGAGCAGTAGTGACCCCGAGGGCGCATGCACAGTAGTGAGCCCGTGTACACATGCGCAGTAGGGCGCCCATGTGGGCATGCGCAGAAGTGAGCTCGAGTGCGCATGTGCATGTCTGAGACGGTGTGCGCATGCGCAGTAGCGACCCCGAGTGCGCATGCGCAGTAGTGAGCCCGTGTGCCCATGAGCAGTACTGAAACCGATTGCGCATCTGCAGTAGTGAGTCCGAGTTCGCATGAGCAGTAGTGAGTCCGAGGTCGCATGAGCAGTAATGACCCCGCGTGCGCATGCGCAGTAGTGAGCCCATATGTGCATGCGCAGTAGTGAACCCGAATGCGCATCCACAGTAGTGAACCCGAATGCGCATGTACAATCATGGGCCCGTGTGCGCATACGCAGTAGTGACTCCGAGTGCGCATGCGCAGTAGCGACCCCGAGCCCGCATCCGCAGTACTGAGCCCGAGTGCGCATGTGCAGTAGTGACCCCGAGTACGCATGCGCAGTAGTGAGCCCGTGTGCGCATGCGAAGTAGTGCGCCCGTGTGCGCATGCGCAGAAGTGAGCTCGAGTGCGCATGCGCAGTAGTGAGTACGAGTGCGCATGAGCAGTAGTGAGCCCGAGTGCGCGTGCGCAGTAGTGGCTCCGAGTGCGCATACGCAGTAGTGACCCCGATTGCGCATGAGCAGTAGTGAACCCGAGTGCGCATGCGCAGTAGTGAGCACGTGTGCGCATGCGCAGTAGTGAGCCCGAATGCGCATCTGCAGTAGCGTGCCCGAGTGCGCATCCGCAGTAGTGAGTCCGAGTTCGCATGCACAGTAGTTAGCCCGATTGCGCATCCGCAGTAGTGACTCCGAGTGCGCATGAGCAGTAGTGACCCCGAGTGCGCATGCACAGTAGTGAGCCCGTGCGCGCATCCGCAGTAGTGAGACCGATTGCGCATCCGCAATAGTGAGCCCGATTGCGCATCCGCAGTAGTGAGTCTGAGTTAGCATGTGCAGTAGTGAGTCGGTGTGCGTATGAGCAGTAGTGACCCCGAGTGCGCATGCGCACTAGTGAGCCCGCGTGCCCATTCGCAGTAGTGAGAATGGGTGCGCGTCCGCAGTAGCGTGCCCGACTACGCATGCGCAGTAGTGTCCCCGTGCGCGCATGCCCACTAGTGAGCCCGAGTGCGCATGAGCAGTAGTGACCCCGAGTGGGCATGCACAGTAGTGACCCGGAGTGCGCATGCGCAGTAGTGAGATCGTGCGCGCATGCGCAGTAGTGAGATTGAACGCGCATCCGCAGTAGTGAGCCCGAGTGCGCATGTTCAGTAATGGCCGCGAGCGCGCATCCGCAGTAGTGAGTCCGAGTGCGCATGAGCAGGAGTGACTCCGAGTGCGCATGCGCAGGAGTGACTCCGAGTGCGCATGCGCAGTAGTGAGCCCGTGTGCGCATCAGCAGTACTGAAACCGATTGCGCATCCGCAGTAGTGAGTCCGAGTTCGCATGAGCAGTAGTGAGTCCGAGATCGCATAAGCAGTAATGACCCCGGGTGCGCAGGCGCAGTAGTGAGCCTGAGCGCGCATCCGCAGTAGTGAACCCGAGTGCGCATGCGCACTAGTGATCCCGAGTGCGCATGAGCAGTAGTGAGCCCCTGTGGGCATGCGCAGTAGTGAGCCCGAGTGCGCATGCGCACTAGTGAGCCCGCGTGCCCATTCGCAGTAGTGAGAATGGGTGCGCGTCCGCAGTAGCGTGCCCGACTACGCATGCGCAGTAGTGTCCCCGAGCGCGCATGCCCACTAGTGAGCCCGAGTGCGCATGAGCAGTAGTGACCCCGAGTGGGCATGCACAGTAGTGACCCGGAGTGCGCATGCGCAGTAGAGAGATCGTGCGCGCATGCGCAGTAGTGAGCTTGAACGCGCATCCGCAGTAGTGAGCCCGAGTGCGCATGTTCAGTAATGGCCGCGAGCGCGCATCCGCAGTAGTGAGTCCGAGTGCGCATGAGCAGTAGTGACTCCGAGTGCGCATGTGCAGTAGTGAGCCCGTGTGCGCATCAGCAGTACTGAAACCGATTGCGCATCCGCAGTAGTGAGTCCGAGTTCGCATGAGCAGTAGTGAGTCCGAGATCGCATGAGCAGTAATGACCCCGGGTGCGCAGGCGCAGTAGTGAGCCTGAGCGCGCATCCGCAGTAGTGAACCCGAATGCGCATGCGCACTAGTGAACCCGAGTGCGCATGAGCAGTAGTGAGCCCCTGTGGGCATGCGCAGTAGTGAGCCCGAGTGCGCATGAGCAGTAGTGACCCCGAGTGCGCATGCGCAGTAGTCAGCCCGTGTGCGGACGCGCACCAGTGATACCGATTGCGCATGCGCACTAGTGAGCCCGTGTGCGCATGCGCAGCAGCGAGCCCGAGCGCGCATGAGCAGTAGTGAGCGCGTGCGCGGATGCGCAGTAGTGGGCCGGATTGCGCATAAGCAGTAGTGAGCCCGAGTGCGCATGCGCAGTAGTGACCCCGAGTGCGCATGCGCAGTAGTGGGCCGGATTGCGCATAAGCAGTAGTGAGACCGAGTGCGCATGAGCAGTAGTGAGCCCCGGTGGGCATGCGCAGTAGTGAGCCCGTGTGCGCATCCGCAGTAGTGGGACCGATTGCGCATGCACAGTAGTGAGCCCGATTGCGCACCCGCAGTAGTGAGTCCGAGATCGCATGAGCAATAATGACCCCGAGTGCGAATGCGCAGTAGTGAACCCGTGTGCCCATGCGCAGTAGTGAGCTTGCGCGCGTATGCGCAGAAGTGAGCCCGAGTGCGCATGCGCAGTAGTGAGCCTGTGTGCGCATCCGCAGTAGTGGGACCGATTGCGCATGCACAGTAGTGAGCCCGATTGCGCATCCGCAGTAGTGAGTCCGAGATCGCATGAGCAATAATGACCCCGAGTGCGAATGCGCAGTAGTGAACCCGCGTGCCCATGCGCAGTAGTGAGCTTGCGCGCGTATGCGCAGAAGTGAGCCCTAGTGCGCATGCGCAGTAGTGACCCCGAGTGCGCATGCGCAGTAGTGGGCCCGATTGCGCATGCGCAGTAGTGAGTCCGATTGCGCATGCGCAGTAGTGAGCCCGACTGCGCATCCGCAGTAGTGAGTTCGAGTTCGCATGAGCAGTAGTGAGTAGGAGCGCGTATGAGCAGTAGTGACCCCGAGTGCGCGTGAGCAGTAGTGACCCCGAGTGCGTATGCACCGTAGTGAGCCCATATGTGCATGCGCAGGAGTGAACCCGAATGCGCATTTGCAGTAGTGATCCCGAGGGCGCATGCGCAGTAGTGACCGCGAGCCCGCATGCGCATTAGTGAGCCCGATTGCGCATCCGCTGCTGTGAGTCCGAGTGCGCATGAGCAGTAGTCACCCCGAGTGCGCATGCGCTGTAGTGAGCCCGTGTGCGCATGCGCAGTACCGAGCCCGAGCGCGCATGAGCAGTAGTGAGTCCGAGTGCGCATGAGCAGTAGTGACCACGAGTGCGCATGCGCAGTAGTGAACCCGAATGCGCATTTGCAGTAGTGAGCCCGATTCCGCATGTGCGTTGGTGACGCCGAGTGCGCATGCGCATTAGCGAGCCCGTGTGCGCATGAGCAGTACTGAAACCGATTGCGCATGCGCAGTAGTGAGTCCGAGTTCGCATGAGCAGTAGTGAGTCCGAGATCGCATGAGCAGTAATGACCCCGGGTGCGCATGCGCAGTAGTTAGCCCGATTGCGCATCTGCAGCGGTGACCCCGAGTGCGCATGCGCAGTAGTGAGCCCGATTGCGCATCCGCAGTAGTGAGTCCGAGATCGCATGAGCAGTAGTGAGTCCGAGTGCGGATGCACAGTAGTGAGCCCGTGTGCGCATGCGGAGTAGTGCGCCCGTGTGCGCATGCGCAGGTCTGAGCCGGTGGGCGCATGCGCAGTAGCGGCCTCGAGCGCGCACGCGCAGTAGTAAGCCCGAGTGCGCATGAGCAAGTAATGAGTCCGAGTGCGCATGCGCAGTAGTGACCCCGAGTGCGCATGCGCAGTAGTGAGACCGATTGCGCATTTGCAGTGGTGACCCCGAGTGCGCATGCGCAGTAGCGAGCCCGAGCGCGCATGAGCAGTAGTGAGTCAGAGTGCGTATGAGCAGTGGTGGCCCCGAGTGCGCATGCGCAGTAGCGTGCCCGAGCGCGCATGAGCAGTAGTGAGACAGAGTGCGTATGAACAGTCGTGACCCCGAGTGCGCATGCGCAGTAATGGGCCCGATTGCGCATGCGCAGTAGTGACCGCGCGCGCGCATGCGCATTAGTGAGCCCGATTGCGCATCCGCAGCTGTGAGTCCCAGTGCGCATGGGCAGTAGTCACCCCGACTGCGCATGCGTAGTAGTGAGCCCATGTGCCCATGCGCAGTAGTGAGCCCGAGTGCGCATGCGCAGATGTGACCCTGAGTGCGCATGCGCAGTAGTGGGCCCGATTGCGCATCTGCGTTGGTGACCGCGAGTGCGCATGCGCATTAGCGAGCCCGAGCGCGCATGCGCAGTAGTGAGCCCGAGTGCGCAGGAGCAGTAGTGAACCCGAGTGCGCATGCGCAGTAGTGAGCACGTGTGCGCATGCGCAGTAGTGAGCCCGATTGCGCATTTGCAGTGGTGACCCCGAGTGCGCATGCGCAGTAGCGAGCCCGAGCGCGCATGAGCAGTAGTGAGTCAGAGTGCGTATGAGCAGTAGTGAACCCGAGGGCGCATGCACAGTAGTGAGCCCGTGTACACATGCGCAGTAGCGCGCCCAAGTGGGCATGCGCAGAAGTGAGCTCGAGTGCGCATGTGCATGGCTGAGTCGGTGTGCGCATGCGCAGTAGCGACCACGAGTGCGCATGCGCAGTAGTGAGCCCGTGTGCGCATGAGCAGTACTGAAACCGATTGCGCATCCGCAGTAGTGAGTCCGAGTTCGCATGAGCAGTAGTGAGTCCGAGATCGCATGAGCACTAATGACACCGCGTGCGCATGCGCAGTAGTGAGCCCGTGTGCCCATGCGCAGTAGTGAGTCCGAGTGCGCATCTGCAGTAGCGTGCCCGAGTGCGCATGCGCAGTAGTGAGCACGAGTGCGCATCCACAGTAGTGAACCCGAATGGGCATTTACAATCATGGGCCCGTGTGCGCATGCGCAGTAGTGACCCCGAGTGCGCATGCGCAGTAGTGAACCCGTGTGCGCATGCGCTGTAGTGAGCCCGAGTGCGCATGTACAGTTGTGACCCCGAGTACGCATGCGCAGTAGTGAGCCCGTGTGCGCATGCGAAGTAGTGCGCCCGTGTGCGCATGCGCAGAAGTGTGCTCGAGTGCGCATGCGCAGAAGTGAGCTCGAGTGCGCATGCGCAGTAGTGAGTCCGAGTGCGCATGAGCAGTAGTGAGCCCGAGTGCGCGTGCGCAGTAGTGGCCCGAGTGCGCATGCGAAGTAGTGCGCCCGTGTGCGCATGCGCAGAAGTGAGCTCGAGTGCGCATGCGCAGAAGTGAGCCCGAGTGCGCATGCGCAGTAATGGGCCCGATAGCGCATGCGCAGTAGTGACCGCGCGCGCGCATGCGCATTAGTGAGCCCGATTGCGCATCCGCAGCTGTGAGTCCCAGTGCGCATGGGCAGTAGTCACCCCGAGTGCGCATGCGCAGTAGTGAGCCCGAGTGCGCATGCGCAGTAGTGACCCTGAGTGCGCATGCGCAGTAGTGAGCCCGATTGCGCATTTGCAGTGGTGACCCCGAGTGCGCATGCGCAGTAGCGAGCCCGAGCGCGCATGAGCAGTAGTGAGTCAGAGTGCGTATGAGCAGTAGTGACCCCGAGGGCGCATGCACAGTAGTGAGCCCGTGTACACATGCGCAGTAGGGCGCCCATGTGGGCATGCGCAGAAGTGAGCTCGAGTGCGCATGTGCATGTCTGAGACGGTGTGCGCATGCGCAGTAGCGACCCCGAGTGCGCATGCGCAGTAGTGAGCCCGTGTGCCCATGAGCAGTACTGAAACCGATTGCGCATCTGCAGTAGTGAGTCCGAGTTCGCATGAGCAGTAGTGAGTCCGAGGTCGCATGAGCCGTAATGACCCCGCGTGCGCATGCGCAGTAGTGAGCCCATATGTGCATGCGCAGTAGTGAACCCGAATGCGCATCCACAGTAGTGAACCCGAATGCGCATGTACAATCATGGGCCCGTGTGCGCATACGCAGTAGTGACTCCGAGTGCGCATGCGCAGTAGCGACCCCGAGCCCGCATCCGCAGTACTGAGCCCGAGTGCGCATGTGCAGTAGTGACCCCGAGTACGCATGCGCAGTAGTGAGCCCGTGTGCGCATGCGAAGTAGTGCGCCCGTGTGCGCATGCGCAGAAGTGAGCTCGAGTGCGCATGCGCAGTAGTGAGTACGAGTGCGCATGAGCAGTAGTGAGCCCGAGTGCGCGTGCGCAGTAGTGGCTCCGAGTGCGCATACGCAGTAGTGACCCCGATTGCGCATGAGCAGTAGTGAACCCGAGTGCGCATGCGCAGTAGTGAGCACGTGTGCGCATGCGCAGTAGTGAGCCCGAATGCGCATCTGCAGTAGCGTGCCCGAGTGCGCATCCGCAGTAGTGAGTCCGAGTTCGCATGCACAGTAGTTAGCCCGATTGCGCATCCGCAGTAGTGACTCCGAGTGCGCATGAGCAGTAGTGACCCCGAGTGCGCATGCACAGTAGTGAGCCCGTGCGCGCATCCGCAGTAGTGAGACCGATTGCGCATGCGCAGTAGGGAGCCCGATTGCGCATCCGCAGTAGTGAGACCGATTGCGCATGCGCAATGGTGAGACCAATTGCGCATTCGCAGTAGTGAGTCCGAGATCGCATGGGTAGTAATGAGTCCGAGTGCGCATGAGCAGTAGTGAATACGAGTACGCATGCACAGTAGTGACCCGCAGTGCGCATGCGCAGTAGTGAGACCGTGTGCGCATGCGCAGTAGTGAGCTCCATTGCGCATCCGCAGTAGTGAGACCGATTGCGCATGAGCAGTAGTGAATACGAGTACGCATGATCAGTAGCGACCCCGAGCGCGCATGCGCAGTAGTGAGCCCGAGTGCGCATGAGCAGTAGTGAGTCGGAGTGCGTATGAGCAGTAGTGACCTCGATTGCGCATGCGCAGTAGTGAGCCTGAGTGCGCATCCGCAGTGTTGACCCCGACTGCGCATGCGCAGTAGCGAGCCCGTGTACCCATGCGCAGTAGTGAGCTTGAACGCGCATCCGCAGTAGTCAGCCCGAGTGCGCATCCGCAGTAGTGAGCCCCATTGCGCATCCGCAGTAGTGAGTCCGAGTGCGCATGCACAGTAGCGAGCACGTGTGCGCATGCGCAGAAGTGAGCTCGAGTGCGCATGTGCAGTAGTGAGCCCCATTGCGCATCCGCAGTAGTGAGTCCGAGTGCGCATGAGCAGTAGTGGCGTCGAGTGCGCATGAGCAGTAGTGACCCGGAGTGCGCATGCGCAGTAGTGACATCGTGCGCGCATGCGCAGTAGTACACCAGTGTGCGCATGCGCAGAAGTGAGCTCGAGTGCGCATGTGCAGTAGTGAGCCCCATTGCGCATCCGCAGTAGTGAGTCCGAGTGCGCATGGGTAGTTGTGGCGCCGAGTGCGCATGAGCAGTAGTGAGTCGGTGTGCGTATGAGCAGTAGTGACCCCGAGTGCGCATGCGCACTAGTGAACCCGCGTGCCCATTCGCAGTAGTGAGAATGGGTGCGCGTCCGCAGTAGCGTGCCCGACTACGCATGCGCAGTAGTGTCCCCGAGCGCGCAAGCCCACTAGTGAGCCCGAGTGCGCATGAGCAGTAGTGACCCCGAGTGGGCATGCACAGTAGTGACCCGGAGTGCGCATGCGCAGTAGTGAGATAGTGCGCGCATGCGCAGTAGTGAGCTTGATCGCGCATCCGCAGTAGTAAGCCCGAGTGCGCATGTTCAGTAATGGCCGCGAGCGCGCATCCGCAGTAGTGAGTCCGAGTGCGCATGAGCAGTAGTGACTCCGAGTGCGCATGCGCAGTAGTGAGCCCGTGTGCGCATCAGCAGTACTGAAACCGATTGCGCATCCGCAGTAGTGATCCCGAGTGCGCATGAGCAGTAGTGAGCCCCTGTGGGCATGCGCAGTAGTGAGCCCGAGTGCGCATGAGCAGTAGTGACACCGAGTGCGCATGCGCAGTAGTCAGCCCGTGTGCGGACGCGCACCAGTGATACCGATTGCGCATGCGCACTAGTGAGCCCGTGTGCGCATGCGCAGCAGCGAGCCCGAGCGCGCATGAGCAGTAGTGAGCCCGTGCGCGGATGCGCAGTAGTGAGCCTGAGTGCGCATCCGCAGTAGTGAGCCCGATTGCGCATCCGCAGTAGTGAGTCCGAGATCGCATGAGCAATAATGACACCGAGTGCGAATGCGCAGTAGTGAACCCGTGTGCCCATGCGCAGTAGTGAGCTTGCGCGCGTATGCGCAGAAGTGAGCCCGAGTGCGCATGCGCAGTAGCGACCCCGAGTGCGCATGCGCAGTAGTGGGCCGGATTGCGAATAAGCAGTAGTGAGACCGAGTGCGCATGAGCAGTAGTGGGACCGATTGCGCATGCACAGTAGTGAGCCCGATTGCGCATCCGCAGTAGTGAGTCCGAGTGCGCATGCACAGTAGTGAGCCCCTGTGCGCATCCGCAGTAGTGGGACCGATTGCGCATGCACAGTAGTGAGCCCGATTGCGCATCCGCAGTAGTGAGTCCGAGATCGCATGAGCAATAATGACCCGGAGTGCGCATGCGCAGTAGTGAGATTGTGCGCGCATGCGCAGTAGTGAGCTTGAACGCGCATCCGCAGTAGTAAGCCCGAGTGCGCATGTTCAGTAATGGCCGCGAGCGCGCATCCGCAGTAGTGAGTCCGAGTGCGCATGAGCAGTAGTGACTCCGAGTGCGCATGCGCAGTAGTGAGCCCGTGTGCGCATCAGCAGTACTGAAACCGATTGCGCATCCGCAGTAGTGATCCCGAGTGCACATGAGCAGTAGTGAGCCCCTGTGGGCATGCGCAGTAGTGAGCCCGAGTGCGCATGAGCAGTAGTGACACCGAGTGCGCATGCGCAGTAGTCAGCCCGTGTGCGGACGCGCACCAGTGATACCGATTGCGCATGCGCACTAGTGAGCCCGTGTGCGCATGCGCAGCAGCGAGCCCGAGTGCGCATGCGCAGTAGTGAGACCGATTGCGCATTTGCAGTGGTGACCCCGAGTGCGCATGCGCAGTAGCGAGCCCGAGCGCGCATGAGCAGTAGTGAGTCAGAGTGCGTATGAGCAGTGGTGGCCCCGAGTGCGCATGCGCAGTAGAGAGCCCGAGCGCGCATGAGCAGTAGTGAGACAGAGTGCGTATGAACAGTCGTGACCCCGAGTGCGCATGCGCAGTAATGGGCCCGATTGCGCATGCGCAGTAGTGACCGCGCGCGCGCATGCGCATTAGTGAGCCCGATTGCGCATCCGCAGCTGTGAGTCCCAGTGCGCATGGGCAGTAGTCACCCCGAGTGCGCATGCGCAGTAGTGAGCCCATGTGCCCATGCGCAGTAGTGAGCCCGAGTGCGCATGCGCAGTAGTAACCCTGAGTGCGCATGCGCAGTAGTGGGCCCGATTGCGCATCTGCGTTGGTGACCGCCAGTGCGCATGCGCATTAGCGAGCCCGAGCGCGCATGCGCAGTAGTGAGCCCGAGTGCGCATGAGCAGTAGTGAACCCGAGTGCGCATGCGCAGTAGTGAGCCCGTGTGCCCATGCGCAGTAGTGAGTCCGAGTGCGCATCTGGAGTAGCGTGCCCGAGTGCGCATGCGCAGTAGGGAGCCCGAGTGCGCATCCACAGTAGTGAACCCGAATGGGCAATTACAATCATGGGCCCGTGTGCGCATGCGCAGTAGTGACCCCGAGTGCGCATGCGCAGTAGTGAACCCGTGTGCGCATGCGCTGTAGTGAGACCGAGCGCGCATCCGCAGTAGTGACCCCGGGTGCGCATGCGCAGTAGTGAGCCCATATGTGCATGCGCAGTAGTGAACGCGAATGCGCATCCACAGCAGTGAACCCGAATGCGCATGTACAATCATGGGCCCGTGTGCGCATGCGCAGTAGTGAGTCCGAGTGCGCATGAGCAGTAGTGAGCCCGAGTGCGCGAGCGCAGTAGTGGCCCGAGTGCGCATGCGCAGTAGTGACCGCGATTGCGCATGAGCAGTAGTGAACCCGAGTGCGCATGCGCAGTAGCGAGCCCGAGCGCGCATGAGCAGTAGTGAGTCAGAGTGCGTATGAGCAGTGGTGGCCCCGAGTGCTCATGCGCAGTAGCGAGCCCGAGCGCGCATGAGCAGTAGTGAACCCGAGTGCGCATGCGCAGTAGTGAGCACGTGTGCGCATGCGCAGTAGTGAGCCCGATTGCGCATTTGCAGTGGTGACCCCGAGTGCGCATGCGCAGTAGCGAGCCCGAGCGCGCATGAGCAGTAGTGAGTCAGAGTGCGTATGAGCAGTAGTGACCCCGAGGGCGCATGCACAGTAGTGAGCCCGTGTACACATGCGCAGTAGCGCGCCCATGTGGGCATGCGCAGAAGTGAGCTCGAGTGCGCATGTGCATGTCTGAGTCGGTGTGCGCATGCGCAGTAGCGACCCCGAGTGCGCATGCGCAGTAGTGAGCCCGTGTGCCCATGCGCAGTAGTGAGTCCGAGTGCGCATCTGCAGTAGCGTGCCCGAGTGCGCATGCGCAGTAGTGGGCCCGAGTGCGCATCCAGAGTAGTGAACCCGAATGGGCATTTACAATCATGGGCCCGTGTGCGCATGCGCAGTAGTGACCCCGAGCCCGCATCCGCAGTACTGAGCCCGAGTGCGCATGTACAGTAGTGACCCCGAGTACGCATGCGCAGTAGTGAGCCCGTGTGCGCATGCGAAGTAGTGCGCCCGTGTGCGCATGCGCAGAAGTGAGCTCGAGTGCGCATGCGCAGTAGTGAGTCCGAGTGCGCATGAGCAGTAGTGAGCCCGAGTGCGCGTGCACAGTAGTGGCTCCGTGTGCGCATGCGCAGTAGTGACCCCGATTGCGCATGAGCAGTAGTGAACCCGAGTGCGCATGCGCAGTAGTGAGCACGTGTGCGCATGCGCAGTAGTGAGCCCGAGTGCGCATCTGCAGTAGCGTGCCCGAGTGCGCATCCGCAGTAGTGAGTCCGAGTTCGCATGCACAGTAGTGAGCCCGATTGAGCATCCGCAGTAGTGACTCCGAGTGCGCATGAGCAGTAGTGACCCCGAGTGCGCATGCACAGTAGTGAGCCCGTGCGCGCATCCGCAGTAGTGAGACCGATTGCGCATGCGCAGTAGGGAGCCCGATTGCGCATCCGCAGTAGTGAGACCGATTGCGCATGCGCAATAGTAAGACCGATTGCGCATTCGCAGTAGTGAGTCCGAGATCGCATGAGCAGTAATGAGTCCGAGTGCGCATGAGCAGTAGTGAATACGAGTACGCATGAGCAGTAGTGGCTCCGAGTGCGTATGCACTGCAGTGTGCCCGAATGCGCATGCGCAGTCGTGACCCCGATTACGCATGCGCAGTAGTGAGCCCGACCGCGCATCCGCAGTAGTGAGTCCGAGTTCGCATGAGCAGTAGTGAGTCGGAGTGCGTATGACCAGTAGTGAGACCGAGTGCGCATGCGCTGTAGTGAGCCCGTGTGCCCATGCACAGTAGTGAGCCCGTGTGCGCATGCGCCGTAGTGAGCCCGAGTGCGCATCCGCAGTAGTGAGTCCGAGTGCGCATGAGCAGTAGTGACCCCGAGTGCGCATGAGCAGTAGTGAGCCCGTGTGCGCATGCGCACAGAGCGCCCGTGTGCGCATGCGCAAAAGTGAGCTCGAGTGCGCATGTGCAGGTCTGAGCCTGTGTGGGCATGACCAGTAGCGACGCAGAGCGCGCATGCGCAGTAGTGAGCCCGAGTGCGCATGAGCAGTAGTGGGTCCGAGTGCGCATCCGCAGTAGTGACCCCGAGTGCGCATGCGCAGTAGTGAGCCCGATTGCGCATCCGCAGTAGTGAGCCCGAGTGCGCATGCACAGTAGTGAGCCCGTGTACGCATGCGCACAGAGCGCCCGTGTGCGCATGCGCAAAAGTGAGCTCGAGTGCGCATGTGCAGGTCTGAGCCTGTGTGCGCATGACCAGTAGCGACGCCGAGCGCGCATGCGCAGTAGTGAGCCCGAGTGCGCATGAGCAGTAGTGGGTCCGAGTGCGCATGGGCAGTAGTGACCCCGAGTGCGCATCCGCAGTTGTGAGCCCGAGTTCGCATGACCAGTAGTGAGTCGGAGTGCGTATGTGCAGTAGTGAGCCCGAGTGTGCATGCGCTGTAGTGAGCCCGTGTGCCCATGCACAGTAGTGAGCCCGTGTGCGCATGCGCCGTAGTGAGCCCGAGTGCGCATCCGCAGTAGTGAGCCCGTGTGCCCATGCGCAGTAGTGAGCCTGAGTGCGCATGAGCAGTAGTGGGTCCGAGTGCGCATGGGCAGTAGTTGCCCCGAGTGCGCATGCGCAGTAGTGAGCCCGAGTGCGCATGCGCAGTAGTGAGCCCGATTGCGCATCCGCAGTAGCGAGCCCGAGCTCGCATCCGCAGTAGTGAGTCCGAGTTCGCATGAGCAGTAGTGAGTCGGAGTGCGTATGAGCAGTAGTGAGCCCGAGTGTGCATGCGCTGTAGTGAGCCCGTGTGCCCATGCACAGTAGTGAGCCCGTGTGCGCATGCGCCGTAGTGAGCCCGAGTGCGCATCCGCAGTAGTGAGTCCGAGTGCGCATGAGCAGTAGTGAGTCGGAGTGCGTATGTGCAGTAGTGACCCCGAGTGCGCATGCGCAGTAGTGAGCCCGATTGCGCATCCGCAGTACTGAGACCGATTGCGCATGCGTAGTAGTGACCCCGATTGCGCATCCGGAGTAGTGAGCCCGAGTTCGCATGACCAGTAGTGAGTCGGAGTGCGTATGAGCAGTAGTGACCCCGAGTGCGCATGCGCAGTTGTGAGCCCGTGTGCCCATGCGCAGTAGTGAGCCCGAGTGCGCATGAGCAGTAGTGACACCGAGTGCGCATGCGCAGTAGTCAGCCCGTGTGCGGACGCGCACCAGTGATACCGATTGCGCATGCGCACTAGTGAGCCCGTGTGCGCATGCGCAGCAGCGAGCCCGAGCGCGCATGAGCAGTAGTGAGCCCGTGCGCGGATGCGCAGTAGTGAGCCTGAGTGCGCATCCGCAGTAGTGAGCCCGATTGCGCATCCGCAGTAGTGAGTCCGAGATCGCATGAGCAATAATGACCCCGAGTGCGAATGCGCAGTAGTGAACCCGTGTGCCCATGCGCAGTAGTGAGCTTGCGCGCGTATGCGCAGAAGTGAGCCCGAGTGCGCATGCGCAGTAGCGACCCCGAGTGCGCATGCGCAGTAGTGGGCCGGATTGCGAATAAGCAGTAGTGAGACCGAGTGCGCATGAGCAGTAGTGGGACCGATTGCGCATGCACAGTAGTGAGCCCGATTGCGCATCCGCAGTAGTGAGTCCGAGTGCGCATGCACAGTAGTGAGCCCGTGTGCGCATCCGCAGTAGTGGGACCGATTGCGCATGCACAGTAGTGAGCCCGATTGCGCATCCGCAGTAGTGAGTCCGAGATCGCATGAGCAATAATGACCCCGAGTGCGAATGCGCAGTAGTGAACCCGAATGCGCATTTGCAGTAGTGAGCCCGATTCCGCATGTGCGTTGGTGACGCCGAGTGCGCATGCGCATTAGCGAGCCCGTGTGCGCATGAGCAGTACTGAAACCGATTGCGCATGCGCAGTAGTGAGTCCGAGTTCGCATGAGCAGTAGTGAGTCCGAGATCGCATGAGCAGTAATGACCCCGGGTGCGCATGTGCAGTAGTCACCCCGAGTGCGCATGCGGTGTAGTGAGCCCGTGTGCCCATGCGCAGTAGTGAGCCCGTGTGCGCATGCGCAGAAGTGAGCTCGAGTGCGCATGTGCAGTAGTGAGCCCCATTGCGCATCCGCAGTAGTGAGTCCGAGTGCGCATGAGCAGTAGTGGCGTCGAGTGCGCATGAGCAGTAGTGACCCGGAGTGCGCATGCGCAGTAGTGACATCGTGCGCGCATGCGCAGTAGTACTCCAGTGTGCGCATGCGCAGAAGTGAGCTCGAGTGCGCATGTGCAGTAGTGAGCCCCATTGCGCATCCGCAGTAGTGAGTCCGAGTGCGCATGGGCAGTTGTGGCGCCGAGTGCGCATGAGCAGTAGTGAGTCGGTGTGCGTATGAGCAGTAGTGACCCCGAGTGCGCATGCGCACTAGTGAGCCCGCGTGCCCATTCGCAGTAGTGAGAATGGGTGCGCGTCCGCAGTAGCGTGCCCGACTACGCATGCGCAGTAGTGTCCCCGAGCGCGCATGCCCACTAGTGAGCCCGAGTGGGCATGCACAGTAGTGACCCGGAGTGCGCATGCGCAGTAGTGAGATTGTGCGCGCATGCGCAGTAGTGAGCTTGAACGCGCATCCGCAGTAGTAAGCCCGAGTGCGCATGTTCAGTAATGGCCGCGAGCGCGCATCCGCAGTAGTGAGTCCGAGTGCGCATGAGCAGTAGTGACTCCGAGTGCGCATGCGCAGTAGTGAGCCCGTGTGCGCATCAGCAGTACTGAAACCGATTGCGCATCCGCAGTAGTGATCCCGAGTGCGCATGAGCAGTAGTGAGCCCCTGTGGGCATGCGCAGTAGTGAGCCCGAGTGCGCATGAGCAGTAGTGACACCGAGTGCGCATGCGCAGTAGTCAGCCCGTGTGCGGACGCGCACCAGTGATACCGATTTCGCATGCGCACTAGTGAGCCCGTGTGCGCATGCGCAGCAGCGAGCCCGAGTGCGCATGCGCAGTAGTGAGACCGATTGCGCATTTGCAGTGGTGACCCCGAGTGCGCATGCGCAGTAGCGAGCCCGAGCGCGCATGAGCAGTAGTGAGTCAGAGTGCGTATGAGCAGTGGTGGCCCCGAGTGCGCATGCGCAGTAGAGAGCCCGAGCGCGCATGAGCAGTAGTGAGACAGAGTGCGTATGAACAGTCGTGACCCCGAGTGCGCATGCGCAGTAATGGGCCCGATTGCGCATGCGCAGTAGTGACCGCGCGCGCGCATGCGCATTAGTGAGCCCGATTGCGCATCCGCAGCTGTGAGTCCCAGTGCGCATGGGCAGTAGTCACCCCGAGTGCGCATGCGCAGTAGTGAGCCCATGTGCCCATGCGCAGTAGTGAGCCCGAGTGCGCATGCGCAGTAGTAACCCTGAGTGCGCATGCGCAGTAGTGGGCCCGATTGCGCATCTGCGTTGGTGACCGCCAGTGCGCATGCGCATTAGCGAGCCCGAGCGCGCATGCGCAGTAGTGAGCCCGAGTGCGCATGAGCAGTAGTGAACCCGAGTGCGCATGCGCAGTAGTGAGCACGTGTGCGCATGCGCAGTAGTGAGCCCGATTGCGCATTTGCAGTGGTGACCCCGAGTGCGCATGCGCAGTAGCGAGCCCGAGCGCGCATGAGCAGTAGTGAGTCAGAGTGCGTATGAGCAGTAGTGTCCCCGAGGGCGCATGCACAGTAGTGAGCCCGTGTACACATGCGCAGTAGCGCGCCCATGTGGGCATGCGCAGAAGTGAGCTCGAGTGCGCATGTGCATGTCTGAGTCGGTGTGCGCATGCGCAGTAGCGACCCCTAGTGCGCATGCGCAGTAGTGAGCCCGTGTGCGCATGAGCAGTACTGAAACCGATTGCGCATCCGCAGTAGTGAGTCCGAGTTCGCATGAGCAGTAGTGAGTCCGAGATCGCATGAGCACTAATGACCCCGCGTGCGCATGCGCAGTAGTGAGCCCGTGTGCCCATGCGCAGTAGTGAGTCCGAGTGCGCATCTGCAGTAGCGTGCCCGAGTGCGCATGCGCAGTAGGGAGCCCGAGTGCGCATCCACAGTAGTGAACCCGAATGGGCAATTACAATCATGGGCCCGTGTGCGCATGCGCAGTAGTGACCCCGAGTGCGCATGCGCAGTAGTGAACCCGTGTGCGCATGCGCTGTAGTGAGACCGAGCGCGCATCCGCAGTAGTGACCCCGGGTGCGCATGCGCAGTAGTGAGCCCATATGTGCATGCGCAGTAGTGAACCCGAATGCGCATCCACAGCAGTGAACCCGAATGCGCATGTACAATCATGGGCCCGTGTGCGCATGCGCAGTAGTGAGTCCGAGTGCGCATGAGCAGTAGTGAGCCCGAGTGCGCGTGCGCAGTAGTGGCCCGAGTGCGCATGCGCAGTAGTGACCGCGATTGCGCATGAGCAGTAGTGAACCCGAGTGCGCATGCGCAGTAGCGAGCCCGAGCGCGCATGAGCAGTAGTGAGTCAGAGTGCGTATGAGCAGTGGTGGCCCCGAGTGCGCATGCGCAGTAGCGAGCCCGAGCGCGCATGAGCAGTAGTGAGACAGAGTGCGTATGAACAGTCGTGACCCCGAGTGCGCATGCGCAGTAATGGGCCCGATTGCGCATGCGCAGTAGTGACCGCGCGCCCGCATGCGCATTAGTGAGCCCGATTGCCCATCCGCAGCTGTGAGTCCCAGTGCGCATGCACAGTAGTCACCCCGAGTGCGCATGCGCAGTAGTAAACCCATGTGCCCATGCGCAGTAGTGAGCCCGAGTGCGCATGCGCAGTAGTGACCCTGAGTGCGCATGCGCAGTAGTGGGCCCGATTGCGCATCTGCGTTGGTGACCGCGAGTGCGCATGCGCATTAGCGAGCCCGAGCGCGCATACGCAGTAGTGAGCCCGAGTGCGCATGAGCAGTAGTGAACCCGAGTGCGCATGCGCAGTAGTGAGCACGTGTGCGCATGCGCAGTAGTGAGCCCGATTGCGCATTTGCAGTGGTGACCCCGAGTGCGCATGCGCAGTAGTGAGTCAGAGTGCGTATGAGCAGTAGTGACCCCGAGGGCGCATGCACAGTAGTGAGCCCGTGTACACATGCGCAGTAGCGCGCCCATGTGGGCATGCGCAGAAGTGAGCTCGAGTGCGCATGTGCATGTCTGAGTCGGTGTGCGCATGCGCAGTAGCGACCCCGAGTGCGCATGCGCAGTAGTGAGCCCGTGTGCCCATGCGCAGTAGTGAGTCCGAGTGCGCATCTGCAGTAGCGTGGCCGAGTGCGCATGCGCAGTAGTGGGCCCGAATGCGCATCCAGAGTAGTGAACCCGAATGGGCATTTACAATCATGGGCCCGTGTGCGCATGCGCAGTAGTGACCCCGAGCCCGCATCCGCAGTACTGAGCCCGAGTGCGCATGTACAGTAGTGACCCCGAGTACGCATGCGCAGTAGTGAGCCCGTGTGCGCATGCGAAGTAGTGCGCCCGTGTGCGCATGCGCAGAAGTGAGCTCGAGTGCGCATGCGCAGTAGTGAGTCCGAGTGCGCATGAGCAGTAGTGAGCCCGAGCGCGCGTGCACAGTAGTGGCACCGTGTGCGCATGTGCAGTAGTGACCCCGATTGCGCATGAGCAGTAGTGAACCCGAGTGCGCATGCGCAGTAGTGAGCACGTGTGCGCATGCGCAGTAGTGAGCCCGAGTGCGCATCTGCAGTAGCGTGCCCGAGTGCGCATCCGCAGTAGTGAGTCCGAGTTCGCATGCACAGTAGTGAGCCCGATTGAGCATCCGCAGTAGTGACTCCGAGTGCGCATGAGCAGTAGTGACCCCGAGTGCGCATGCACAGTAGTGAGCCCGTGCGCGCATCCGCAGTAGTGAGACCGATTGCGCATGCGTAGTAGGGAGCCCGATTGCGCATCCGCAGTAGTGAGACCGATTGCGCATGCGCAATAGTAAGACCGATTGCGCATTCGCAGTAGTGAGTCCGAGTTCGCATGAGCAGTAGTGAGTCGGAGTGCGTATGACCAGTAGTGAGACCGAGTGCGCATGCGCTGTAGTGAGCCCGTGTGCCCATGCACAGTAGTGAGCCCGTGTGCGCATGCGCCGTAGTGAGCCCGAGTGCGCATCCGCAGTAGTGAGTCCGAGTGCGCATGAGCAGTAGTGACCCCGAGTGCGCATGAGCAGTAGTGAGCCCGTGTGCGCATGCGCACAGAGCGCCCGTGTGCGCATGCGCAAAAGTGAGCTCGAGTGCGCATGTGCAGGTCTGAGCCTGTGTGCGCATGACCAGTAGCGACGCCGAGCGCGCATGCGCAGTAGTGAGCCCGAGTGCGCATGAGCAGTAGTGGGTCCGAGTGCGCATCCGCAGTAGTGACCCCGAGTGCGCATGCGCAGTAGTGAGCCCGATTGCGCATCCGCAGTAGTGAGCCCGAGTGCGCATGCACAGTAGTGAGCCCGTGTACGCATGCGCACAGAGCGCCCGTGTGCGCATGCGCAAAAGTGAGCTCGAGTGCGCATGTGCAGGTCTGAGCCTGTGTGCGCATGACCAGTAGCGACGCCGAGCGCGCATGCGCAGTAGTGAGCCCGAGTGCGCATGAGCAGTAGTGGGTCCGAGTGCGCATGGGCAGTAGTGACCCCGAGTGCGCATCCGCAGTTGTGAGCCCGAGTTCGCATGACCAGTAGTGAGTCGGAGTGCGTATGTGCAGTAGTGACCCCGAGTGCGCATGCGCAGTAGTGAGCCCGATTGCGCATCCGCAGTAGTGAGACCGATTGCGCATGCGTAGTAGTGACCCCGATTGCGCATCCGCAGTAGTGAGCCCGAGTTCGCATGACCAGTAGTGAGTCGGAGTGCGTATGAGCAGTAGTGACCCCGAGTGCGCATGCGCAGTAGTGAGCCCGTGTGCCCATGCGCAGTAGTGAGCCTGAGTGCGCATGAGCAGTAGTGGGTCCGAGTGCGCATGGGCAGTAGTTACCCCGAGTGCGCATGCGCAGTAGTGAGCCCGAGTGCGCATGCGCAGTAGTGAGCCCGATTGCGCATCCGCAGTAGCGAGCCCGAGCTCGCATCCGCAGTAGTGAGTCCGAGTTCGCATGAGCAGTAGTGAGTCGGAGTGCGTATGAGCAGTAGTGAGCCCGAGTGTGCATGCGCTGTTGTGAGCCCGTGTGCCCATGCACAGTAGTGAGCCCGTGTGCGCATGCGCCGTAGTGAGCCCGAGTGCGCATCCGCAGTAGTGAGTCCGAGTGCGCATGAGCAGTAGTGACCCCGAGTGCGCATGCGCAGTAGTGAGCCCGTGTGCATATGCGCAGTAGTGGGCCTGAGTGCGCATGAGCAGTAGTGGGTCCGAGTGCGCATGGGCAGTAGTGACCTCGAGTGCGCATGCGCAGTAGTGAGCCCGTGTGCGCATGCGCAAAAGTGAGCTCGAGTGCGCATGTGCAGGTCTGAGCCTGTGTGCGCATGACCAGTAGCGACGCCGAGCGCGCATGCGCAGTAGTGAGCCCGAGTGCGCATGAGCAGTAGTGAGCCCGATTGCGCATCCGCAGTAGTGAGGCCGAGTTCGCATGACCAGTAGTGAGTCGGAGTGCGTATGTGCAGTAGTGACCCCGAGTGCGCATGCGCAGTAGTGAGCCCGATTGCGCATACGCAGTACTGAGACCGATTGCGCATGCGTAGTAGTGACCCCGATTGCGCATCCGGAGTAGTGAGCCCGAGTTCGCATGACCAGTAGTGAGTCGGAGTGCGTATGAGCAGTAGTGACCCCGAGTGCGCATGCGCAGTTGTGAGCCCGTGTGCCCATGCGCAGTAGTGAGCCTGAGTGCGCATCCGTAGTAGTGTGCCCGAGTGCGCATGCGCAGTAGTGACCCCGAGTGCGCATGCGCAGTTGTGAGCCCGATTGCGCATCCGCAGTAGTGTGCCCGAATGCGCATGCGCAGTCGTGACCCCGATTACGCATGCGCAGTAGTGAACCTGACCGCGCATCCGCAGTTGTGAGCCTGAGTGCGCATGCGCAGTAGTAACCCCGAGTGCGCATGCGCAGTAGTGAGCCCGATTGCGCATGCGTAGTAGTGACCCCGATTGCGCATCCGCAGTAGTGAGTCCGAGGTCGCATGGGCAGTAGTGACCCCGAGTGCGCATGCGCAGTAGTGAGCCCGATTGCGCATCCGCAGTAGTGAGACCGATTGCGCATGCGCAATAGTAAGCCCGATTGTGCATCCGCAGTAGTGAGTCCGAGTGTGTATGCGCTGTAGTGACCCCACGTGCGCATGCGCAGTAGTGAGCTTCAGCGCGCATCCGCAATAGTGAGCCCGAGTGCGCATGCGCAGTAGTGAGTCCGAGTGCGCATGAGCAGTAGTGAACCCGAGTGCGCATGCGCAGTAGTGAGCACGTGTGCGCATGCGCAGTAGTGAGCCCGAATGCGCATCTGCAGTAGCGTGCCCGAGTGCGCATCCGCAGTAGTGAGTCCGAGTTCGCATGCACAGTAGTTAGCCCGATTGCGCATCCGCAGTAGTGACTCCGAGTGCGCATGAGCAGTAGTGACCCCGAGTGCGCATGCACAGTAGTGAGCCCGTGCGCGCATCCGCAGTAGTGAGACCGATTGCGCATGCGCAGTAGGGAGCCCGATTGCGCATCCGCAGTAGTGAGACCGATTGCGTATGCGCAATGGTGAGACCAATTGCGCATTCGCAGTAGTGAGTCCGAGATCGCATGAGCAGTAATGAGTCCGAGTGCGCATGAGCAGTAGTGAATACGAGTACGCATGCACAGTAGTGACCCGCAGTGCGTATGCGCAGTAGTGAGACCGCGTGCGCATGCGCAGTAGTGAGCTCCATTGCGCATCCGCAGTAGTGAGACCGATTGCGCATGAGCAGTAGTGAATACGAGTACGCATGACCAGTAGCGACCCCGAGCGCGCATGCGCAGTAGTGAGCCCGAGTGCGCATGAGCAGTAGTGAGTCGGAGTGCGTATGAGCAGTAGTGACCTCGATTGCGCATGCGCAGTAGTGAGCCTGAGTGCGCATCCGCAGTGTTGACCCCGACTGCGCATGCGCAGTAGTGAGCCCGTGTACCCATGCGCAGTAGTGAGCTTGAACGCGCATCCGCAGTAGTCAGCCCGAGTGCGCATCCGCAGTAGTGAGCCCCATTGCGCATCCGCAGTAGTGAGTCCGAGTGCGCATGCACAGTAGCGAGCACGTGTGCGCATGCGCAGAAGTGAGCTCGAGTGCGCATGTGCAGTAGTGAGCCCCATTGCGCATCCGCAGTAGTGAGTCCGTGTGCGCATGAGCAGTAGTGGCGTCGAGTGCGCATGAGCAGTAGTGACCCGGAGTGCGCATTCGCAGTAGTGACATCGTGCGCGCATGCGCAGTAGTACACCAGTGTGCGCATGCGCAGATGTGAGCTCGAGTGCGCATGTGCAGTAGTGAGCCCCATTGCGAATCCGCAGTAGTGAGTCCGAGTGCGCATGGGCAGTTGTGGCGCCGAGTGCGCATGAGCAGTAGTGAGTCGGTGTGCGTATGAGCAGTAGTGACCCCGAGTGCGCATGCGCACTAGTGAGCCCGCGTGCCCATTCGCAGTAGTGAGAATGGGTGCGCGTCCGCAGTAGCGTGCCCGACTACGCATGCGCAGTAGTGTCCCCGAGCGCGCATGCCCACTAGTGAGCCCGAGTGCGCATGAGCAGTAGTGACCCCGAGTGGGCATGCACAGTAGTGACCCGGAGTGCGCATGCGCAGTAGTGAGATTGTGCGCGCATGCGCAGTAGTGATCTTGAACGCGCATCCGCAGTAGTAAGCCCGAGTGCGCATGTTCAGTAATGGCCGCGAGCGCGCATCCGCAGTAGTGAGTCCGAGTGCGCATGAGCAGTAGTGACTCCGAGTGCGCATGCGCAGTAGTGAGCCCGTGTGCGCATCAGCAGTACTGAAACCGATTGCGCATCCGCAGTAGTGATCCCGAGTGCGCATGAGCAGTAGTGAGCCCCTGTGGGCATGCGCAGTAGTGAGCCCGAGTGCGCATGAGCAGTAGTGACACCGAGTGCGCATGCGCAGTAGTCAGCCCGTGTGCGGACGCGCACCAGTGATACCGATTGCGCATGCGCACTAGTGAGCCCGTGTGCGCATGCGCAGCAGCGAGCCCGAGCGCGCATGAGCAGTAGTGAGCCCGTGCGCGGATGCGCAGTAGTGAGCCTGAGTGCGCATCCGCAGTAGTGAGCCCGATTGCGCATCCGCAGTAGTGAGTCCGAGATCGCATGAGCAATAATGACCCCGAGTGCGAATGCGCAGTAGTGAACCCGTGTGCCCATGCGCAGTAGTGAGCTTGCGCGCGTATGCGCAGAAGTGAGCCCGAGTGCGCATGCGCAGTAGCGACCCCGAGTGCGCATGCGCAGTAGTGGGCCGGATTGCGAATAAGCAGTAGTGAGACCGAGTGCGCATGTGCAGTAGTGGGACCGATTGCGCATGCACAGTAGTGAGCCCGATTGCGCATCCGCAGTAGTGAGTCCGAGTGCGCATGCACAGTAGTGAGCCCGTGTGCGCATCCGCAGTAGTGGGACCGATTGCGCATGCACAGTAGTGAGCCCGATTGCGCATCCGCAGTAGTGAGTCCGAGATCGCATGAGCAATAATGACCCCGAGTGCGAATGAGCAGTAGTGAACCCGAATGCGCATTCGCAGTAGTGAGCCCGATTCCGCATGTGCGTTGGTGACGCCGAGTGCGCATGCGCATTAGCGAGCCCGTGTGCGCATGAGCAGTACTGAAACCGATTGCGCATGCGCAGTAGTGAGTCCGAGTTCGCATGAGCAGTAGTGAGTCCGAGATCGCATGAGCAGTAATGACCCCGGGTGCGCATGTGCAGTAGTCACCCCGAGTGCGCATGCGCTGTAGTGAGCCCGTGTGCCCATGCGCAGTAGTGAGCCCGTGTGCGTATGCGCAGTAGTGACCCCGAGTGCGTATGCGCAGTAGTGAGGCCGTGTGCGGATGTGCAGTAGTGAGCCTGAAAGCGCATGTGCATGTCTGAGCCGGAAAGCGCATGCGCAGTAGTGATCCCGAGTGCGGATGCGCAGTAGTTAGCCCGATTGCGCATCTGCAGCGGTGACTCCGAGTGCGCATGCGCAGTAGTGAGCCCGATTGCGCATCCGCAGTAGTGAGTCCGAGTGCGGATGCACAGTAGTGAGCCCGTGTGCGCATGCGCAGGTCTGAGCCGGTGGGCGCATGCGCAGTAGCGGCCTCGAGCGCGCATGCGCAGTAGTAAGCCCGAGTGCGCATGAGCAAGTAATGATTCCGAGTGCGCATGCGCAGTAGTGACCCCGAGTGCGCATGCGCAGTAGTGAGACCGATTGCGCATTTGCAGTGGTGACCCCGAGTGCGCATGCGCAGTAGCGAGCCCGAGCGCGCATGAGCAGTAGTGAGTCAGAGTGCGTATGAGCAGTGGTGGCCCCGAGTGCGCATGCGCAGTAGAGAGCCCGAGCGCGCATGAGCAGTAGTGAGACAGAGTGCGTATGAACAGTCGTGACCCCGAGTGCGCATGCGCAGTAATGGGCCCGATTGCGCATGCGCAGTAGTGACCGCGCGCTCGCATGCGCATTAGTGAGCCCGATTGCGCATCCGCAGCTGTGAGTCCCAGTGCGCATGGGCAGTAGTCACCCCGAGTGCGCATGCGCAGTAGTGAGCCCATGTGCCCATGCGCAGTAGTGAGCCCGAGTGCGCATGCGCAGTAGTGACCCTGAGTGCGCATGCGCAGTAGTGGGCCCGATTGCGCATCTGCGTTGGTGACCGCCAGTGCGCATGCGCATTAGCGAGCCCGAGCGCGCATGCGCAGTAGTGAGCCCGAGTGCGCATGAGCAGTAGTGAACCCGAGTGCATATGCGCAGTAGTGAGCACGTGTGCGCATGCGCAGTAGTGAGCCCGATTGCGCATTTGCAGTGGTGACCCCGAGTGCGCATGCGCAGTAGCGAGCCCGAGCGCGCATGAGCAGTAGTGAGTCAGAGTGCGTATGAGCAGTAGTGTCCCCGAGGGCGCATGCACAGTAGTGAGCCCGTGTACACATGTGCAGTAGCGCGCCCATGTGGGCATGCGCAGAAGTGAGCTCGAGTGCGCATGTGCATGTCTGAGTCGGTGTGCGCATGCGCAGTAGCGACCCCTAGTGCGCATGCGCAGTAGTGAGCCCGTGTGCGCATGAGCAGTACTGAAACCGATTGCGCATCCGCAGTAGTGAGTCCGAGTTCGCATGAGCAGTAGTGAGTCCGAGATCGCATGAGCACTAATGACCCCGCGTGCGCATGCGAAGTAGTGAGCCCGTGTGCCCATGCGCAGTAGTGATTCCGAGTGCGCATCTGCAGTAGCGTGCCCGAGTGCGCATGCGCAGTAGGGAGCCCGAGTGCGCATCCACAGTAGTGAACCCGAATGGGCAATTACAATCATGGGCCCGTGTGCGCATGCGCAGTAGTGAGCCCGAGTGCGCATGAGCAGTAGTGACACCGAGTGCGCATGCGCAGTAGTCAGCCCGTGTGCGGACGCGCACCAGTGATACCGATTGCGCATGCGCACTAGTGAGCCCGTGTGCGCATGCGCAGCAGCGAGCCCGAGCGCGCATGAGCAGTAGTGAGCCCGTGCGCGGATGCGCAGTAGTGAGCCTGAGTGCGCATCCGCAGTAGTGAGCCCGATTGCGCATCCGCAGTAGTGAGTCCGAGATCGCATGAGCAATAATGACCCCGAGTGCGAATGCGCAGTAGTGAACCCGTGTGCCCATGCGCAGTAGTGAGCTTGCGCGCGTATGCGCAGAAGTGAGCCCGAGTGCGCATGCGCAGTAGCGACCCCGAGTGCGCATGCGCAGTAGTGGGCCGGATTGCGAATAAGCAGTAGTGAGACCGAGTGCGCATGTGCAGTAGTGGGACCGATTGCGCATGCACAGTAGTGAGCCCGATTGCGCATCCGCAGTAGTGAGCCCGAGTGCGCATGCACAGTAGTGAGCCCGTGTACGCATGCGCACAGAGCGCCCGTGTGCGCATGCGCAAAAGTGAGCTCGAGTGCGCATGTGCAGGTCTGAGCCTGTGTGCGCATGACCAGTAGCGACGCCGAGCGCGCATGCGCAGTAGTGAGCCCGAGTGCGCATGAGTAGTAGTGGGTCCGAGTGCGCATGGGCAGTAGTGACCCCGAGTGCGCATCCGCAGTTGTGAGCCCGAGTTCGCATGACCAGTAGTGAGTCGGAGTGCGTATGTGCAGTAGTGACCCCGAGTGCGCATGCGCAGTAGTGAGCCCGATTGCGCATCCGCAGTAGTGAGACCGATTGCGCATGCGTAGTAGTGACCCCGATTGCGCATCCGCAGTAGTGAGCCCGAGTTCGCATGACCAGTAGTGAGTCGGAGTGCGTATGAGCAGTAGTGACCCCGAGTGCGCATGCGCAGTAGTGAGCCCGTGTGCCCATGCGCAGTAGTGAGCCTGAGTGCGCATGAGCAGTAGTGGGTCCGAGTGCGCATGGGCAGTAGTTACCCCGAGTGCGCATGCGCAGTAGTGAGCCCGAGTGCGCATGCGCAGTAGTGAGCCCGATTGCGCATCCGCAGTAGCGAGCCCGAGCTCGCATCCGCAGTAGTGGGTCCGAGTTCGCATGAGCAGTAGTGAGTCGGAGTGCGTATGAGCAGTAGTGAGCCCGAGTGTGCATGCGCTGTAGTGAGCCCGTGTGCCCATGCACAGTAGTGAGCCCGTGTGCGCATGCGCCGTAGTGAGCCCGAGTGCGCATCCGCAGTAGTGAGTCCGAGTGCGCATGAGCAGTAGTGAGCCCGATTGCGCATCCGCAGTAGTGAGGCCGAGTTCGCATGACCAGTAGTGAGTCGGAGTGCGTATGTGCAGTAGTGACCCCGAGTGCGCATGCGCAGTAGTGAGCCCGATTGCGCATCCGCAGTACTGAGACCGATTGCGCATGCGTAGTAGTGACCCCGATTGCGCATCCGGAGTAGTGAGCCCGAGTTCGCATGACCAGTAGTGAGTCGGAGTGCGTATGAGCAGTAGTGACCCCGAGTGCGCATGCGCAGTTGTGAGCCCGTGTGCCCATGCGCAGTAGTGAGCCTGAGTGCGCATCCGTAGTAGTGTGCCCGAGTGCGCATGCGCAGTAGTGACCCCGAGTGCGCATGCGCAGTTGTGAGCCCGATTGCGCATCCGCAGTAGTGTGCCCGAATGCGCATGCGCAGTCGTGACCCCGATTACGCATGCGCAGTAGTGAGCCCGACCGCGCATCCGCAGTTGTGAGCCTGAGTGCGCATGCGCAGTAGTAACCCCGAGTGCGCATGCGCAGTAGTGAGCCCGATTGCGCATGCGTAGTAGTGACCCCGATTGCGCATCCGCAGTAGTGAGTCCGAGGTCGCATGGGCAGTAGTGACCCCGAGTGCGCATGCGCAGTAGTGAGCCCGATTGCGCATCCGCAGTAGTGAGACCGATTGCGCATGCGCAATAGTAAGCCCGATTGTGCATCCGCAGTAGTGAGTCCGAGTGTGTATGCGCTGTAGTGACCCCACGTGCGCATGCGCAGTAGTGAGCTTCAGCGCGCATCCGCAATAGTGAGCCCGAGTGCGCATGCGCAGTAGTGAGTCCGAGTGCGCATGAGCAGTAGTGAACCCGAGTGCGCATGCGCAGTAGTGAGCACGTGTGCGCATGCGCAGTAGTGAGCCCGAATGCGCATCTGCAGTAGCGTGCCCGAGTGCGCATCCGCAGTAGTGAGTCCGAGTTCGCATGCACAGTAGTTAGCCCGATTGCGCATCCGCAGTAGTGACTCCGAGTGCGCATGAGCAGTAGTGACCCCGAGTGCGCATGCACAGTAGTGAGCCCGTGCGCGCATCCGCAGTAGTGAGACCGATTGCGCATGCGCAGTAGGGAGCCCGATTGCGCATCCGCAGTAGTGAGACCGATTGCGCATGCGCAATGGTGAGACCAATTGCGCATTCGCAGTAGTGAGTCCGAGATCGCATGAGCAGTAATGACTCCGAGTGCGCATGAGCAGTAGTGAATACGAGTACGCATGCACAGTAGTGACCCGCAGTGCGTATGCGCAGTAGTGAGACCGCGTGCGCATGCGCAGTAGTGAGCTCCATTGCGCATCCGCAGTAGTGAGACCGATTGCGCATAAGCAGTAGTGAATACGAGTACGCATGACCAGTAGCGACCCCGAGCGCGCATGCGCAGTAGTGAGCCCGAGTGCGCATGAGCAGTAGTGAGTCGGAGTGCGTATGAGCAGTAGTGACCTCGATTGCGCATGCGCAGTAGTGAGCCTGAGTGCGCATCCGCAGTGTTGACCCCGACTGCGCATGCGCAGTAGTGAGCCCGTGTACCCATGCGCAGTAGTGAGCTTGAACGCGCATCCGCAGTAGTCAGCCCGAGTGCGCATCCGCAGTAGTGAGCCCCATTGCGCATCCGCAGTAGTGAGTCCGAGTGCGCATGCACAGTAGCGAGCACGTGTGCGCATGCGCAGAAGTGAGCTCGAGTGCGCATGTGCAGTAGTGAGCCCCATTGCGCATCCGCAGTAGTGAGTCCGAGTGCGCATGAGCAGTAGTGGCGTCGAGTGCGCATGAGCAGTAGTGACCCGGAGTGCGCATTCGCAGTAGTGACATCGTGCGCGCATGCGCAGTAGTACACCAGTGTGCGCATGCGCAGAAGTGAGCTCGAGTGCGCATGTGCAGTAGTGAGCCCCATTGCGCATCCGCAGTAGTGAGTCCGAGTGCGCATGGGCAGTTGTGGCGCCGAGTGCGCATGAGCAGTAGTGAGTCGGTGTGCGTATGAGCAGTAGTGACCCCGAGTGCGCATGCGCACTAGTGAGCCCGCGTGCCCATTCGCAGTAGTGAGAATGGGTGCGCGTCCGCAGTAGCGTGCCCGACTACGCATGCGCAGTAGAGTCCCCGAGCGCGCATGCCCACTAGTGAGCCCGAGTGCGCATGAGCAGTAGTGACCCCGAGTGGGCATGCACAGTAGTGACCCGGAGTGCGCATGCGCAGTAGTGAGATTGTGCGCGCATGCGCAGTAGTGAGCTTGAACGCGCATCCGCAGTAGTAAGCCCGAGTGCGCATGTTCAGTAATGGCCGCGAGCGCGCATCCGCAGTAGTGAGTCCGAGTGCGCATGAGCAGTAGTGACTCCGAGTGCGCATGCGCAGTAGTGAGCCCGTGTGCGCATCAGCAGTACTGAAACCGATTGCGCATCCGCAGTAGTGATCCCGAGTGCGCATGAGCAGTAGTGAGCCCCTGTGGGCATGCGCAGTAGTGAGCCCGAGTGCGCATGAGCAGTAGTGACACCGAGTGCGCATGCGCAGTAGTCAGCCCGTGTGCGGACGCGCACCAGTGATACCGATTGCGCATGCGCACTAGTGAGCCCGTGTGCGCATGCGCAGCAGCGAGCCCGAGCGCGCATGAGCAGTAGTGAGCCCGTGCGCGGATGCGCAGTAGTGAGCCTGAGTGCGCATCCGCAGTAGTGAGCCCGATTGCGCATCCGCAGTAGTGAGTCCGAGATCGCATGAGCAATAATGACCCCGAGTGCGAATGCGCAGTAGTGAACCCGTGTGCCCATGCGCAGTAGTGAGCTTGCGCGCGTATGCGCAGAAGTGAGCCCGAGTGCGCATGCGCAGTAGCGACCCCGAGTGCGCATGCGCAGTAGTGGGCCGGATTGCGAATAAGCAGTAGTGAGACCGAGTGCGCATGTGCAGTAGTGGGACCGATTGCGCATGCACAGTAGTGAGCCCGATTGCGCATCCGCAGTAGTGAGTCCGAGTGCGCATGCACAGTAGTGAGCCCGTGTGCGCATCCGCAGTAGTGGGACCGATTGCGCATGCACAGTAGTGAGCCCGATTGCGCATCCGCAGTAGTGAGTCCGAGATCGCATGAGCAATAATGACCCCGAGTGCGAATGAGCAGTAGTGAACCCGAATGCGCATTTGCAGTAGTGAGCCCGATTCCGCATGTGCGTTGGTGACGCCGAGTGCGCATGCGCATTAGCGAGCCCGTGTGCGCATGAGCAGTACTGAAACCGATTGCGCATGCGCAGTAGTGAGTCCGAGTTCGCATGAGCAGTAGTGAGTCCGAGATCGCATGAGCAGTAATGACCCCGGGTGCGCATGTGCAGTAGTCACCCCGAGTGCGCATGCGCTGTAGTGAGCCCGTGTGCCCATGCGCAGTAGTGAGCCCGTGTGCGTATGCGCAGTAGTGACCCCGAGTGCGTATGCGCAGTAGTGAGGCCGTGTGCGGATGTGCAGTAGTGAGCCTGAAAGCGCATGTGCATGTCTGAGCCGGAAAGCGCATGCGCAGTAGTGATCCCGAGTGCGGATGCGCAGTAGTTAGCCCGATTGCGCATCTGCAGCGGTGACTCCGAGTGCGCATGCGCAGTAGTGAGCCCGATTGCGCATCCGCAGTAGTGAGTCCGAGATCGCATGAGCAGTAGTGAGTCCGAGTGCGGATGCACAGTAGTGAGCCCGTGTGCGCATGCGCAGGTCTGAGCCGGTGGGCGCATGCGCAGTAGCGGCCTCGAGCGCGCATGCGCAATAGTAAGCCCGAGTGCGCATGAGCAAGTAATGAATCCGAGTGCGCATGCGCAGTAGTGACCCCGAGTGCGCATGCGCAGTAGTGAGACCGATTGCGCATTTGCAGTGGTGACCCCGAGTGCGCATGCGCAGTAGCGAGCCCGAGCGCGCATGAGCAGTAGTGAGTCAGAGTGCGTATGAGCAGTGGTGGCCCCGAGTGCGCATGCGCAGTAGAGAGCCCGAGCGCGCATGAGCAGTAGTGAGACAGAGTGCGTATGAACAGTCGTGACCCCGAGTGCGCATGCGCAGTAATGGGCCCGATTGCGCATGCGCAGTAGTGACCGCGCGCTCGCATGCGCATTAGTGAGCCCGATTGCGCATCCGCAGCTGTGAGTCCCAGTGCGCATGGGCAGTAGTCACCCCGAGTGCGCATGCGCAGTAGTGAGCCCATGTGCCCATGCGCAGTAGTGAGCCCGAGTGCGCATGCGCAGTAGTGACCCTGAGTGCGCATGCGCAGTAGTGGGCCCGATTGCGCATCTGCGTTGGTGACCGCCAGTGCGCATGCGCATTAGCGAGCCCGAGCGCGCATGCGCAGTAGTGAGCCCGAGTGCGCATGAGCAGTAGTGAACCCGAGTGCGCATGCGCAGTAGTGAGCACGTGTGCGCATGCGCAGTAGTGAGCCCGATTGCGCATTTGCAGTGGTGACCCCGAGTGCGCATGCGCAGTAGCGAGCCCGAGCGCGCATGAGCAGTAGTGAGTCAGAGTGCGTATGAGCAGTAGTGTCCCCGAGGGCGCATGCACAGTAGTGAGCCCGTGTACACATGTGCAGTAGCGCGCCCATGTGGGCATGCGCAGAAGTGAGCTCGAGTGCGCATGTGCATGTCTGAGTCGGTGTGCGCATGCGCAGTAGCGACCCCTAGTGCGCATGCGCAGTAGTGAGCCCGTGTGCGCATGAGCAGTACTGAAACCGATTGCGCATCCGCAGTAGTGAGTCCGAGTTCGCATGAGCAGTAGTGAGTCCGAGATCGCATGAGCACTAATGACCCCGCGTGCGCATGCGAAGTAGTGAGCCCGTGTGCCCATGCGCAGTAGTGAGTCCGAGTGCGCATCTGCAGTAGCGTGCCCGAGTGCGCATGCGCAGTAGGGAGCCCGAGTGCGCATCCACAGTAGTGAACCCGAATGGGCAATTACAATCATGGGCCCGTGTGCGCATGCGCAGTAGTGAGCCCGAGTGCGCATGAGCAGTAGTGACACCGAGTGCGCATGCGCAGTAGTCAGCCCGTGTGCGGACGCGCACCAGTGATACCGATTGCGCATGCGCACTAGTGAGCCCGTGTGCGCATGCGCAGCAGCGAGCCCGAGCGCGCATGAGCAGTAGTGAGCCCGTGCGCGGATGCGCAGTAGTGAGCCTGAGTGCGCATCCGCAGTAGTGAGCCCGATTGCGCATCCGCAGTAGTGAGTCCGAGATCGCATGAGCAATAATGACCCCGAGTGCGAATGCGCAGTAGTGAACCCGTGTGCCCATGCGCAGTAGTGAGCTTGCGCGCGTATGCGCAGAAGTGAGCCCGAGTGCGCATGCGCAGTAGCGACCCCGAGTGCGCATGCGCAGTAGTGGGCCGGATTGCGAATAAGCAGTAGTGAGACCGAGTGCGCATGTGCAGTAGTGGGACCGATTGCGCATGCACAGTAGTGAGCCCGATTGCGCATCCGCAGTAGTGAGTCCGAGTGCGCATGCACAGTAGTGAGCCCGTGTGCGCATCCGCAGTAGTGGGACCGATTGCGCATGCACAGTAGTGAGCCCGATTGCGCATCCGCAGTAGTGAGTCCGAGATCGCATGAGCAATAATGACCCCGAGTGCGAATGAGCAGTAGTGAACCCGAATGCGCATTTGCAGTAGTGAGCCCGATTCCGCATGTGCGTTGGTGACGCCGAGTGCGCATGCGCATTAGCGAGCCCGTGTGCGCATGAGCAGTACTGAAAACGATTGCGCATGCGCAGTAGTGAGTCCGAGTTCGCATGAGCAGTAGTGAGTCCGAGATCGCATGAGCAGTAATGACCCCGGGTGCGCATGTGCAGTAGTCACCCCGAGTGCGCATGCGCTGTAGTGAGCCCGTGTGCCCATGCGCAGTAGTGAGCCCGTGTGCGTATGCGCAGTAGTGACCCCGAGTGCGTATGCGCAGTAGTGAGGCCGTGTGCGGATGTGCAGTAGTGAGCCTGAAAGCGCATGTGCATGTCTGAGCCGGAAAGCGCATGCGCAGTAGTGATCCCGAGTGCGGATGCGCAGTAGTTAGCCCGATTGCGCATCTGCAGCGGTGACTCCGAGTGCGCATGCGCAGTAGTGAGCCCGATTGCGCATCCGCAGTAGTGAGTCCGAGATCGCATGAGCAGTAGTGAGTCCGAGTGCGGATGCACAGTAGTGAGCCCGTGTGCGCATGCGCAGGTCTGAGCCGGTGGGCGCATGCGCAGTAGCGGCCTCGAGCGCGCATGCGCAGTAGTAAGCCCGAGTGCGCATGAGCAAGTAATGATTCCGAGTGCGCATGCGCAGTAGTGACCCCGAGTGCGCATGCGCAGTAGTGAGACCGATTGCGCATTTGCAGTGGTGACCCCGAGTGCGCATGCGCAGTAGCGAGCCCGAGCGCGCATGAGCAGTAGTGAGTCAGAGTGCGTATGAGCAGTGGTGGCCCCGAGTGCGCATGCGCAGTAGAGAGCCCGAGCGCGCATGAGCAGTAGTGAGACAGAGTGCGTATGAACAGTCGTGACCCCGAGTGCGCATGCGCAGTAATGGGCCCGATTGCGCATGCGCAGTAGTGACCGCGCGCTCGCATGCGCATTAGTGAGCCCGATTGCGCATCCGCAGCTGTGAGTCCCAGTGCGCATGGGCAGTAGTCACCCCGAGTGCGCATGCGCAGTAGTGAGCCCATGTGCCCATGCGCAGTAGTGAGCCCGAGTGCGCATGCGCAGTAGTGACCCTGAGTGCGCATGCGCAGTAGTGGGCCCGATTGCGCATCTGCGTTGGTGACCGCCAGTGCGCATGCGCATTAGCGAGCCCGAGCGCGCATGCGCAGTAGTGAGCCCGAGTGCGCATGAGCAGTAGTGAACCCGAGTGCGCATGCGCAGTAGTGAGCACGTGTGCGCATGCGCAGTAGTGAGCCCGATTGCGCATTTGCAGTGGTGACCCCGAGTGCGCATGCGCAGTAGCGAGCCCGAGCGCGCATGAGCAGTAGTGAGTCAGAGTGCGTATGAGCAGTAGTGTCCCCGAGGGCGCATGCACAGTAGTGAGCCCGTGTACACATGTGCAGTAGCGCGCCCATGTGGGCATGCGCAGAAGTGAGCCCATATGTGCATGCGCAGTAGTGAACCCGAATGCGCATCCACAGCAGTGAACCCGAATGCGCATGTACAATCATGGGCCCGTGTGCGCATGCGCAGTAGTGAGTCCGAGTGCGCATGAGCAGTAGTGAGCCCGAGTGCGCGTGCGCAGTAGTGGCCCGAGTGCGCATGCGCAGTAGTGACCGCGATTGCGCATGAGCAGTAGTGAACCCGAGTGCGCATGCGCAGTAGCGAGCCCGAGCGCGCATGAGCAGTAGTGAGTCAGAGTGCGTATGAGCAGTGGTGGCCCCGAGTGCGCATGCGCAGTAGCGGGCCCGAGCGCGCATGAGCAGTAGTGAGACAGAGTGCGTATGAACAGTCGTGACCCCGAGTGCGCATGCGCAGTAATGGGCCCGATTGCGCATGCGCAGTAGTGACCGCGCGCGCGCATGCGCATTAGTGAGCCCGATTGCCCATCCGCAGCTGTGAGTCCCAGTGCGCATGCACAGTAGTCACCCCGAGTGCGCATGCGCAGTAGTAAACCCATGTGCCCATGCGCAGTAGTGAGCCCGAGTGCGCATGCGCAGTAGTGGGCCCGATTGCGCATCTGCGTTGGTGACCGCGAGTGCGCATGCGCATTAGCGAGCCCGAGCGCGCATGCGCAGTAGTGAGCCCGAGTGCGCATGAGCAGTAGTGAACCCGAGTGCGCATGCGCAGTAGTGAGCACGTGTGCGCATGCGCAGTAGTGAGCCCGATTGCGCATTTGCAGTGGTGACCCCGAGTGCGCATGCGCAGTAGCGAGCCCGAGCGCGCATGAGCAGTAGTGAGTCAGAGTGCGTATGAGCAGTAGTGACCCCGAGGGCGCATGCACAGTAGTGAGCCCGTGTACACATGCGCAGTAGCGCGCCCATGTGGGCATGCGCAGAAGTGAGCTCGAGTGCGCATGTGCATGTCTGAGTCGGTGTGCGCATGCGCAGTAGCGACCCCGAGTGCGCATGCGCAGTAGTGAGCCCGTGAGCCCATGCGCAGTAGTGAGTCCGAGTGCGCATCTGCAGTAGCGTGCCCGAGTGCGCATGCGCAGTAGTGGGCCCGAGTGCGCATCCAGAGTAGTGAACCCGAATGGGCATTTACAATCATGGGCCCGTGTGCGCATGCGCAGTAGTGACCCCGAGCCCGCATCCGCAGTACTGAGCCCGAGTGCGCATGTGCAGTAGTGACCCCGAGTACGCATGCGCAGTAGTGAGCCCGTGTGCGCATGCGAAGTAGTGCGCCCGTGTGCGCATGCGCAGAAGTGAGCTCGAGTGCGCATGCGCAGTAGTGAGTCCGAGTGCGCATGAGCAGTAGTGAGCCCGAGTGCGCGTGCGCAGTAGTGGCTCCGTGTGCGCATGCGCAGTAGTGACCCCGATTGCGCATGAGCAGTAGTGAACCCGAGTGCGCATGCGCAGTAGTGAGCACGTGTGCGCATGCGCAGTAGTGAGCCCGAGTGCGCATCTGCAGTAGCGTGCCCGAGTGCGCATCCGCAGTAGTGAGTCCGAGTTCGCATGCACAGTAGTGAGCCCGATTGAGCATCCGCAGTAGTGACTCCGAGTGCGCATGAGCAGTAGTGACCCCGAGTGCGCATGCACAGTAGTGAGCCCGTGCGCGCATCCGCAGTAGTGAGACCGATTGCGCATGCGCAGTAGGGAGCCCGATTGCGCATCCGCAGTAGTGAGACCGATTGCGCAGGCGCAATAGTAAGACCGATTGCGCATTCGCAGTAGTGAGTCCGAGATCGCATGAGCAGTAATGAGTCCGAGTGCGCATGAGCAGTAGTGAATACGAGTACGCATGAGCAGTAGTGGCTCCGAGTGCGTATGCACTGCAGTGTGCCCGAATGCGCATGCGCAGTCGTGACCCCGATTACGCATGCGCAGTAGTGAGCCCGACCGCGCATCCGCAGTAGTGAGTCCGAGTTCGCATGAGCAGTAGTGAGTCGGAGTGCGTATGACCAGTAGTGAGACCGAGTGCGCATGCGCTGTAGTGAGCCCGTGTGCCCATGCACAGTAGTGAGCCCGTGTGCGCATGCGCCGTAGTGAGCCCGAGTGCGCATCCGCAGTAGTGAGTCCGAGTGCGCATGAGCAGTAGTGACCCCGAGTGCGCATGCGCAGTAGTGAGCCCGTGTGCGCATGCGCACAGAGCGCCCGTGTGCGCATGCGCAAAAGTGAGCCCGATTGCGCATCCGCAGTAGTGAGACCGATTGCGCATGCGTAGTAGTGACCCCAATTGCGCATCCGCAGTAGTGAGCCCGAGTTCGCATGACCAGTAGTGAGTCGGAGTGCGTATGAGCAGTAGTGACCCCGAGTGCGCATGCGCAGTAGTGAGCCCGTGTGCCCATGCGCAGTAGTGAGCCTGAGTGCGCATGAGCAGTAGTGGGTCCGAGTGCGCATGGGCAGTAGTTACCCCGAGTGCGCATGCGCAGTAGTGAGCCCGAGTGCGCATGCGCAGTAGTGAGCCCGATTGCGCATCCGCAGTAGCGAGCCCGAGCTCGCATCCGCAGTAGTGAGTCCGCGTTCGCATGAGCAGTAGTGAGTCGGAGTGCGTATGAGCAGTAGTGAGGCCGAGTGTGCATGCGCTGTAGTGAGCCCGTGTGCCCATGCACAGTAGTGAGCCCGTGTGCGCATGCGCCGTAGTGAGCCCGAGTGCGCATCCGCAGTAGTGAGTCCGAGTGCGCATGAGCAGTAGTGACCCCGAGTGCGCATGCGCAGTAGTGAGCCCGTGTGCATATGCGCAGTAGTGGGCCTGAGTGCGCATGAGCAGTAGTGGGTCCGAGTGCGCATGGGCAGTAGTGACCTCGAGTGCGCATGCGCAGTAGTGAGCCCGTGTGCGCATGCGCAAAAGTGAGCTCGAGTGCGCATGTGCAGGTCTGAGCCTGTGTGCGCATGACCAGTAGCGACGCCGAGCGCGCATGCGCAGTAGTGAGCCCGAGTGCGCATGAGCAGTAGTGAGCCCGATTGCGCATCCGCAGTAGTGAGCCCGAGTTCGCATGACCAGTAGTGAGTCGGAGTGCGTATGTGCAGTAGTGACCCCGAGTGCGCATGCGCAGTAGTGAGCCCGATTGCGCATCCGCAGTACTGAGACCGATTGCGCATGCGTAGTAGTGACCCCGATTGCGCATCCGGAGTAGTGAGCCCGAGTTCGCATGACCAGTAGTGAGTCGGAGTGCGTATGAGCAGTAGTGACCCCGAGTGCGCATGCGCAGTTGTGAGCCCGTGTGCCCATGCGCAGTAGTGAGCCTGAGTGCGCATCCGTAGTAGTGTGCCCGAGTGCGCATGCGCAGTAGTGACCCCGAGTGCGCATGCGCAGTTGTGAGCCCGATTGCGCATCCGCAGTAGTGTGCCCGAATGCGCATGCGCAGTCGTGACCCCGATTACGCATGCGCAGTAGTGAGCCTGACCGCGCATCCGCAGTTGTGAGCCTGAGTGCGCATGCGCAGTAGTAACCCCGAGTGCGCATGCGCACTAGTGAGCCCGATTGCGCATGCGTAGTAGTGACCCCGATTGCGCATCCGCAGTAGTGAGTCCGAGGCCGCATGGGCAGTTGTGACCCCGAGTGCGCATGCGCAGTAGTGAGCCCGATTGCGCATCCGCAGTAGTGAGACCGATTGCGCATGCGCAATAGTAAGCCCGATTGTGCATCCGCAGTAGTGAGTCCGAGTGTGTATGCGCTGTAGTGACCCCACGTGCGCATGCGCAGTAGTGAGCTTCAGCGCGCATCCGCAATAGTGAGCCCGAGTGCGCATCCGCAGTAGTGAGACCGATTGCGCATCCGCAGTAGTGAGTCCGAGATCGCATGAGCAGTAATGAGTCCGAGTGGGCATGAGCAGTAGTGAATACGAGTACGCATGAGCAGTAGTGGCCCCGAGTGCGTATGCACTGCAGTGAGCCCGAGTGCGCATGCACAGTAGTGAGTGCGTGTGCGCATGCGCAATAATGCGCTCGTTTGCGCATGCGCAGAAGTGAGCTCGAGTGCGCATGCGCAGTAGCGACCCCGAGCGCGCATGCGCCATAGTGATCCCGAGGGCGCATGTGCAGTAGTAAGTCGGAGCACGTATGAGCAGTAGTGACCCCGAGTGCACATGCGCAGTAGTGAGCCCGTGTGCCCATGCGCAGTAATGAGCCTGAGTGCGCATCGGCAGTAGTGTGCCCGATTGCGCATGGGCAATAGTGAGCCCGCTTGCGCATCCGCAGTAGTGAGTCCGAATGCGCATGAGCGGTAGTGACCCCGAGTGCCCATGCACAGTAGCGAGGCCGAGTGCGCATGCGCAGTGGGGAGCCCGATTGCGCATCCGCAGTAGTGAGTCCGCGATCGCATGAGCAGTATTGTGTCCGAGTGCGCATGAGCAGTAGTGAATACGACTACGCATTAGCAGTAGTGACCCCGAGTGCGTATGCACTGTAGTGAGCCCGAGTGCGCATGCACAGTAGTGAGCCCGTGTGCGCATGCGCACAGAGCGCCCGTGTGCGCATGCGCAAAAGTGAGCTCGAGTGCGCATGTGCAGGTCTGAGCCTGTGTGCGCATGACCAGTAGCGACGCCGAGCGCGCATGGGCAGTAGTGAGCCCGAGTGCGCATGAGCAGTAGTGGGTCCGAGTGCGCATCCGCAGTAGTGAGCCCGAGTTCGCATGACCAGTAGTGAGTCGGAGTGCGTATGTGCAGTAGTGACCCCGAGTGCGCATGCGCAGTAGTGAGCCCGATTGCGCATCCGCAGTAGTGAGGCCGATTGCGCATGGGCAGTAGTGACCCCGAGTGCGCATGCGCACTAGTGAGCCCGAGTGCGCATGAGCAGTAGCGAATCCGAGTGCGCATGCGCAGTAGTGACCCCGCGCGCGCATGCGCAGTAGTGAGCCCGATTGCGCATCCGCAGTTGTGAGACCGATTGCGCATGCGCAGTAGTAAGCCTGATTGCGCATCCGCAGTAGTGAATCCGAGTGCGCTTGACCAGTAGTGACCACGATTGCGCATGCACAGTAGTGAGCCCGTGTGCGCATGCGCAGTAGTGAGCCCGATTGCGCATCCGCAGTAGTGAGACCGATTGCGCATGCGCAGTAGTGAGCCCGATTGCGCATCCGCACAGGTGAGACCGATTGCGCATGCGCAATAGTGAGCCCGATTGCGCATCCGCAGTAGTGAGACCGATTGCGCATGCGCAGTAGTGAGCCCGACCGCGCATCCGCAGTCGTGAGTCCAAGTGAGCATGAGCAGTAGTGACCCCGAGTGCGCATGCAGAGTAGTGACCCGCAGTGCGCATGCGCAGTAGTGAGACCGTGTGCGCATGCGCAGTACTGAGCCCGACCGCGCATCCGTAGTTATGAGCCTGAGTCCGCATGCGCAGTAATGACCCCGAGTGCGCACGCGCAGTAGTGAGCCCGATTGCGCATCCGCAGTAGTGAGACCGATTGCGCATGCGCAATAGTGAGCCCGATTGCGCATTTGCAGTAGTGAGTCCTAGAGCGCATTTGCAGTAGCGTCCCCGAGTGCGCATGCGCAGTAGTGACCCCGAGTGCGCATGCGCAGTAGTGTGACCTATTGCGCATCCGCAGTAGTGAGACCGATTGCGCATGCGCAGTAGTGAGCCCGATTGCGCATCCGCAGTAGTGAGACCGATTGCGCATGCGCAATAGTGAGCCCGATTGCGCATCCGCAGTAGTGACTCCGAGTGCGCATGAGCAGTAGTGACCCCGAGTGCGCATGCACAGTAGTGAGCCCGTGCGCGCATCCGCAGTAGTGAGACCGATTGCGCATGCGCAGTAGGGAGCCCAATTGCGCATCCGCAGTAGTGAGACCGATTGCGCATGCGCAATAGTAAGACCGATTGCGCATTCGCAGTAGTGAGTCCGAGATCGCATGAGCAGTAATGAGTCCGAGTGCGCATGAGCAGTAGTGAATACGAGTACGCATGAGCAGTAGTGGCTCCGAGTGCGTATGCACTGCAGTGTGCCCGAATGCGCATGCGCAGTCGTGACCCCGATTACGCATGCGCACAGAGCGCCCGTGTGCGCATGCGCAAAAGTGAGCTCGAGTGCGCATGTGCAGGTCTGAGCCTGTGTGCGCATGACCAGTAGCGACGCCGAGCGCGCATGCGCAGTAGTGAGCCCGAGTGCGCATGAGCAGTAGTGGGTCCGAGTGCGCATCCGCAGTAGTGAGCCCGAGTTCGCATGACCAGTAGTGAGTCGGAGTGCGTATGTGCAGTAGTGACCCCGAGTGCGCAGCGCAGTAGTGAGCCCGATTGCGCATCCGCAGTAGTGAGGCCGATTGCGCATGCGTAGTAGTGACCCCGATTGCGCATCCGCAGTAGTGAGCCCGAGTTCGCATGACCAGCAGTGAGTCGGAGTGCGTATGAGCAGTAGTGACCCCGAGTGCGCATGCGCAGTAGTGAGCCCGTGTGTCCATGCGCAGTAGTGAGCCTGAGCGCGCATGAGCAGTAGTTTGTCCGAGTGCGCATGGGCAGTAGTGACCCCGAGTGCCCATGCGCAGTAGTGAGCCCGAGTGCGCATGCGCAGTAGTGAGCCCGATTGCGCATCCGCAGTAGCGAGCCCGAGCGCGCATCCGCAGTAGTGAGCCCGAGTTCGCATGAGCAGTAGTGAGTCGGAGTGCGTATGAGCAGTAGTGAGACCGTGTGCGCATGCGCAGTAGTGAGCCCATGTGTCCATGCGCAGTAGTGAGCCTGAGTGCGCATGAGCAGTAGTTTGTCCGAGTGCGCATGGGCAGTAGTGACCCCGAGTGCCCATGCGCAGTAGTGAGCCCGAGTGCGCATCCGCAGTAGTGAGTCCGAGTGCGCATGAGCAGTAGTGAGCCCGAGTGCGCATTCGCAGTAGTGAGACCGATTGCGCATGCGCAATAGTAAGCCCGATTGTGCATCCGCAGTAGTGAACCCGTGTGCGCATGCGCTGTAGTGAGCCCGAGTGCGCATGCACAGTAGTGAGCCCGTGTACGCATGCGCACAGAGCGCCCGTGTGCGCATGCGCAAAAGTGAGCTCGAGTGCGCATGTGCAGGTCTGAGCCTGTGTGCGCATGACCAGTAGCGACGCCGAGCGCGCATGCGCAGTAGTGAGCCCGAGTGCGCATGAGCAGTAGTGGGTCCGAGTGCGCATGGGCAGTAGTGACCCCGAGTGCGCATCCGCAGTAGTGAGCCCGAGTTCGCATGACCAGTAGTGAGTCGGAGTGCGTATGTGCAGTAGTGACCCCGAGTGCGCATGCGCAGTAGTGAGCCCGATTGCGCATCCGCAGTAGTGAGACCGATTGCGCATGCGTAGTAGTGACCCCGATTGCGCATCCGCAGTAGTGAGCCCGAGTTCGCATGACCAGTAGTGAGTCGGAGTGCGTATGAGCAGTAGTGACCCCGAGGGCGCATGCGCAGTAGTGAGCCCGTGTGCCCATGCGCAGTAGTGAGCCTGAGTGCGCATGAGCAGTAGTGGGTCCGAGTGCGCATGGGCAGTAGTTACCCCGAGTGCGCATGCGCAGTAGTGAGCCCGAGTGCGCATGCGCAGTAGTGAGCCCGATTGCGCATCCGCAGTAGCGAGCCCGAGCTCGCATCCGCAGTAGTGAGTCCGAGTTCGCATGAGCAGTAGTGAGACGGAGTGCGTATGAGCAGTAGTGAGCCCGAGTGTGCATGCGCTGTAGTGTGCCCGTGTGCCCATGCACAGTAGTGAGCCCGTGTGCGCATGCGCCGTAGTGAGCCCGAGTGCGCATCCGCAGTAGTGAGTCCGAGTGCGCATGAGCAGTAGTGACCCCGAGTGCGCATGCGCAGTAGAGAGCCCGTGTGCCCATGCGCAGTAGTGAGCCTGAGTGCGCATGAGCAGTAGTGGGTCCGATTGCGCATGGGCAGTAGTTACCCCGAGTGCGCATGCGCAGTAGTGAGCCCGTGTGCGCATGCGCAAAAGTGAGCTCGAGTGCGCATGTGCAGGTCTGAGCCTGTGTGCGCATGACCAGTAGCGACGCCGAGCGCGCATGCGCAGTAGTGAGCCTGAGTGCGCATGGGCAGTAGTGACCCCGAGTGCGCATGCGCACTAGTGAGCCCGAGTGCGCATGAGCAGTAGTGAATCCGAGTGCGCATGACCAGTCGTGACCACGATTGCACATGCACAGTAGTGACCCCGACCGCGCATCCGCAGTTGTGAGCCTGAGTGCGCATGCGCAGTAGTGACCCCGCGCGCGCATGCGCAGTAGTGAGCCCGATTGCGCATCCGCAGTTGTGAGACCGATTGCGCATGCGCAGTAGTAAGCCTGATTGCGCATCCGCAGTAGTGAATCCGAGTGCGCTTGACCAGTAGTGACCACGATTGCGCATGCACAGTAGTGAGCCCGTGTGCGCATGCGCAGTAGTGAGCCCGATTGCGCATCCGCAGTAGTGAGACCGATTGCGCATGCGCAGTAGTGAGCCCGATTGCGCATCCGCACAGGTGAGACCGATTGCGCATGCGCAATAGTGAGCCCGATTGCGCATCCGCAGTAGTGAGACCGATTGCGCATGCGCAGTAGTGAGCCCGACCGCGCATCCGCAGTCGTGAGTCCAAGTGAGCATGAGCAGTAGTGACCCCGAGTGCGCATGCAGAGTAGTGACCCGCAGTGCGCATGCGCAGTAGTGAGACCGTGTGCGCATGCGCAGTACTGAGCCCGACCGCGCATCCGTAGTTATGAGCCTGAGTGCGCATGCGCAGTAATGACCCCGAGTGCGCACGCGCAGTAGTGAGCCCGATTGCGCATCCGCAGTAGTGAGACCGATTGCGCATGCGCAATAGTGAGCCCGATTGCGCATTTGCAGTAGTGAGTCCTAGAGCGCATTTGCAGTAGCGTCCCCGAGTGCGCATGCGCAGTAGTGACCCCGAGTGCGCATGCGCAGTAGTGTGACCTATTGCGCATCCGCAGTAGTGAGACCGATTGCGCATGCGCAGTAGGGAGCCCGATTGCGCATCCGCAGTAGTGAAACCGATTGCGCATGCGCAATAGTGAGACCGATTGCGCATGCGCAGTAGTGCACCAGTGTGCGCATGCGCAGAAGTAAGCTCGAGTGCGCATGTGCAGGTCTGAGCCGGTGTGCGCATGCACAGTAGCGGCCCCGAGCGCGCATGCGCCGTAGTCAGCCCGACTGCGCATGAGCAGTAGTGAGTCGGAGTGCGTATGAGCAGTAGTGACCCCGAGTGCGCATGCACAGTAGTGAGCCCGTGTGCGCATGCGCAGTAGTGCACCAGTGTGCGCATGCGCAGAAGTGAGCTCGAGTGCTCATGTGCAGGTCTGGGCCGGTGTGCGCATGCACAGTAGCGGCCGCGAGCGCGTATGCGCCGTAGTGAGCCCGATTGCGCATCCGCAGTAGTGAGACCGAGTGCGCATGAGCAGTAGCGACCGCGAGTGCGCATCCGCAGTAGTGAGACCGATTGCGCATGCGCAGTAGGGAGCCCGATTGCGCATCCGCAGTAGTGAGTCCGAGATCGCATGAGCAGTAATGCGTCCGAGTGCGCATGCGCAGTAGTGAGCCCGAGTGCGCATCCGTAGTAGTGTGCCCGAGTGCGCATGCGCAGTAGTGACCCCGAGTGCGCATGCGCAGTTGTGAGCCCGATTGCGCATCCGCAGTAGTGTGCCCGAGTTCGCATGACCAGTAGTGAGTCGGAGTGCGTATGAGCAGTAGTGACCCCGAGTGCGCATGTGCAGTAGTGAGCCCGTGTGTCCATGCGCAGTAGTGAGCCTGAGTGCGCATGAGCAGTAGTTTGTCCGAGTGCGCATGGGCAGTAGTGACCCCGAGTGCCCATGCGCAGTAGTGAGCCCGAGTGCGCATGCGCAGTAGTGAGCCCGATTGCGCATGCGCAGTACCGAGCCCGAGCGCGCATCCGCAGTAGTGAGTCCGAGTGCGCATGAGCAGTAGTGACCCCGAGTGCGCATGCAGAGTAGTGACCCGCAGTGCGCATGCGCAGTAGTGAGACCGTGTGCGCATGCGCAGTACTGAGCCCGACCGCGCATCCGTAGTTATGAGCCCGAGTGCGCATGCGCAGTAGTGAGCCCGAGTGCGCATGAGCAGTAGTGGGTCCGAGTGCGCATCCGCAGTAGTGAGCCCGAGTTCGCATGACCAGTAGTGAGTCGGAGTGCGTATGTGCAGTAGTGACCCCGAGTGCGCATGCGCATTAGTGAGCCCGATTGCGCATCCGCAGTAGCGAGCCCGAGCTCGCATCCGCAGTAGTGAGTCCGAGCTCGCATGAGCAGTAGTGAGTCGGAGTGCGTATGAGCAGTAGTGAGCCCGAGTGTGCATGCGCTGTAGTGAGCCCGTGTGCCCATGCACAGTAGTGAGCCCGTGTGCGCATGCGCCGTAGTGAGCCCGAGTGCGCATCCGCAGTAGTGAGTCCGAGTGCGCATGAGCAGTAGTGACCCCGAGTGCGCATGCGCAGTAGTGAGCCCGAGTGCGCATGCGCAGTAGTGAGCCCGTGTGCCCATGCGCAGTAGTGAGCCTGAGTGCGCATGAGCAGTAGTTTGTCCGAGTGCGCATGGGCAGTAGTGACCCCGAGTGCTCATGGGCTGTAGTGACCCCGAGTGCGCATGCACAGTAGTGAGCCGGAGTGCGCATGCGCAGTGGTGCGATCGTGTGCGCATGCGCAGTAGTGAGCCCGACCGCGCATCCGCAGTTGTAAGCCTGAGTGCGCATGCGCAGTAGTGACCCCGAGTGCGCATGCGCAGTAGCGAGCCCGTGTGCCCATGCGCAGTAGTGAGCCTGAGTGCGCATCCGTAGTAGTGTGCCCGAGTGCGCATGCGCAGTAGTGACCCCGAGTGCGCATGCGCAGTTGTGAGCCCGATTGCGCATCCGCAGTAGTGTGCCCGAATGCGCATGCGCAGTCGTGACCCCGATTACGCATGCGCAGTAGTGAGCCCGACCGCGCATCCGCAGTTGTGAGCCTGAGTGCGCATGCGCAGTAGTAACCCCGAGTGCGCATGCGCAGTAGTGAGCCCGATTGCGCATGCGCAATAGTAAGCCCGATTGTGCATCCGCAGTAGTGAGTCCGAGTGCGTATGCGCTGTAGTGACCCCACGTGCGCATGCGCAGTAGTGAGCTTCAGCGCGCATCCGCAATAGTGAGCCCGAGTGCGCATCCGCAGTAGTGAGACCGATTGCGCATCCGCAGTAGTGAGTCCGAGATCGCATGAGCAGTAATGAGTCCGAGTGGGCATGAGCAGTAGTGAATACGAGTACGCATGAGCAGTAGTGGCCCCGAGTGCGTATGCACTGCAGTGAGCCCGAGTGCGCATGCACAGTAGTGAGTGCGTGTGCGCATGCGCAGTAGTGCGCTCGTGTGCGCATGCGCAGAAGTGTGCTCGAGTGCGCATGCGCAGTAGCGACCCCGAGCGCGCATGCGCCATAGTGATCCCGAGGGCGCATGTGCAGTAGTAAGTCAGAGCACGTATGAGCAGTAGTGACCCCGAGTGCACATGCGCAGTAGTGAGCCCCTGTGCCCATGCGCAGTAATGAGCCTGAGTGCGCATCGGCAGTAGTGTGCCCGATTGCGCATGGGCAATAGTGAGCCCGCTTGCGCATCCGCAGTAGTGAGTCCGAATGCGCATGAGCGGTAGTGACCCCGAGTGCCCATGCACAGTAGCGAGGCCGAGTGCGCATGCGCAGTGGGGAGCCCGATTGCGCATCCGCAGTAGTGAGTCCGCGATCGCATGAGCAGTATTGAGTCCGAGTGCGCATGCACAGTAGTGAGCCCGTGCGCGCATGCGCACAGAGCGCCCGTGTGCGCATGCGCCGTAGTGAGCCCGAGTTCGCATGACCAGTAGTGAGTCGGAGTGCGTATGTGCAGTAGTGACCCCGAGTGCGCATGCGCAGTAGTGAGCCCGATTGCGCATCCGCAGTAGTGAGGCCGATTGCGCATGCGTAGTAGTGACCCCGATTGCGCATCCGCTGTAGTGAGCCCGAGTTCGCATGACCAGTAGTGAGTCGGAGTGCGTATGAGCAGTAGTGACCCCGAGTGCGCATGCGGAGTAGTGAGCCCGTGTGTCCATGCGCAGTAGTGAGCCTGAGTGCGCATGAGCAGTAGTTTGTCCGAGTGCGCATGGGCAGTAGTGACCCCGAGTGCCCATGCGCAGTAGTGAGCCCGAGTGCGCATGCGCAGTAGTGAGCCCGATTGCGCATCCGCAGTAGCGAGCCCGAGCGCGCATCCGCAGTAGTGAGTCCGAGTTCGCATGAGCAGTAGTGAGTCGGAGTGCGTATGAGCAGTAGTGAGACCGTGTGCGCATGCGCTGTAGTGAGCCCGTGTGCCCATGCACAGTAGTGAGCCCGTGAGCGCATGCGCCGTAGTGAGCCCGAGTGCGCATCCGCAGTAGTGAGTCCGAGTGCGCATGAGCAGTAGTGACCCCGAGTGCGCATGCGCAAGAGTGAGCCCGTGTGCCCATGCGCAGTAGTGAGCCTGAGTGCGCATGAGCAGTAGTGACCCCGAGTGCGTATGCACTGTAGTGAGCCCGAGTGCGCATGCACAGTAGTGAGCCCGTGTGCGCATGCGCACAGAGCGCCCGTGTGCGCATGCGCAAAAGTGAGCTCGAGTGCGCATGTGCAGGTCTGAGCCTGTGTGCGCATGACCAGTAGCGACGCCGAGCGCGCATGCGCAGTAGTGAGCCCGAGTGCGCATGAGCAGTAGTGGGTCCGAGTGCGCATGGGCAGTAGTGACCCCGAGTGCGCATCCGCAGTAGTGAGCCCGAGTTCGCATGACCAGTAGTGAGTCGGAGTGCGTATGTGCAGTAGTGACCCCGAGTGCGCATGCGCAGTAGTGAGCCCGATTGCGCATCCGCAGTAGTGAGACAGATTGCGCATGCGTAGTAGTGACCCCGATTGCGCATCCGCAGTAGTGAGCCCGAGTTCGCATGACCAGTAGTGAGTCGGAGTGCGTATGAGCAGTAGTGACCCCGAGTGCGCATGCGCAGTAGTGAGCCCGTGTGCCCATGCGCAGTAGTGGGCCTGAGTGCGCATGAGCAGTAGTGGGTCCGAGTGCGCATGGGCAGTAGTTACCCCGAGTGCGCATGCGCAGTAGTGAGCCCGAGTGCGCATGCGCAGTAGTGAGCCCGTGTGCCCATGCGCAGTAGTGAGCCTGAGTGCGCATGAGCAGTAGTTTGTCCGAGTGCGCATGGGCAGTAGTGACCCCGAGTGCCCATGCGCAGTAGTGAGCCCGAGTGCGCATGCGCAGTAGTGAGCCCGATTGCGCATCCGCAGTAGCGAGTCCGAGTGCGCATGAGCAGTAGTGACCCCAAGTGCGTATGCACTGTAGTGAGCCCGAGTGCGCATGCACAGTAGTGAGCCCGTGTGCGCATGCGCACAGAGCGCCCGTGTGCGCATGCGCAAAAGTGAGCTCGAGTGCGCATGTGCAGGTCTGAGCCTGTGTGCGCATGACCAGTAGCGACGCCGAGCGCGCATGCGCAGTAGTGAGCCCGAGTGCGCATGAGCAGTAGTGGGTCCGAGTGCGAATGGGCAGTAGTGACCCCGAGTGCGCATCCGCAGTAGTGAGTCCGAGTTCGCATGACCAGTAGTGAGTCGGAGTGCGTATGTGCAGTAGTGACCCCGAGTGCGCATGCGCAGTAGTGAGCCCGATTGCGCATCCGCAGTAGTGAGACCGATTGCGCATGCGTAGTAGTGACCCCGATTGCGCATCCGCAGTAGTGAGCCCGAGTTCGCATGACCAGTAGTGAGTCGGAGTGCGTATGAGCAGTAGTGACCCCGAGTGCGCATGCGCAGTAGTGTGCCCGTGTGCCCATGCGCAGTAGTGAGCCTGAGTGCGCATGAGCAGTAGTGGGTCCGAGTGCGCATGAGCAGTAGTGAACCCGGGTGCGCATGCGCAGTAGTGAGCCCGAGTGCGCATGCGCAGTAGTGAGCCCGATTGCGCATCCGCAGTAGCGAGCCCGAGCGCGCATCCGCAGTAGTGAGTCCGAGTTCGCATGAGCAGTAGTGAGCCCGATTGTGCATCCGCAGTAGCGAGCCCGAGCGCGCATCCGCAGTAGTGACTCCAAGTGCGCATGAGCAGTAGTGACCCCGAGTGCGCATGCGCAGTAGTGAGCCCGTGTGCCCATGCGCAGTAGTGAGCCTGAGTGCGCATGGGCAGTAGTGAGCCCGTGTGCGCATGCGAAGTAGTGCGCCCGTGTGCGCATGCGCAGAAGTGAGCTCGAGTGCGCATGCGCAGAAGTGAGCTCGAGTGCGCATGCGCAGTAGTGAGTCCGAGTGCGCATGAGCAGTAGTGAGCCCGAGTGCGCGTGCGCAGTAGTGGCCCGAGTGCGCATGCGCAGTAGTGACCGCGATTGCGCATGAGCAGTAGTGAACCCGAGTGCGCATGCGCAGTAGCGAGCCCGAGCGCGCATGAGCAGTAGTGAGTCAGAGTGCGTATGAGCAGTGGTGGCCCCGAGTGCGCATGCGCAGTAGTGTGCCCGTGTGCCCATGCGCAGTAGTGAGCCTGAGTGCGCATGAGCAGTAGTGGGTCCGAGTGCGCATGAGCAGTAGTGAACCCGGGTGCGCATGCGCAGTAGTGAGCCCGAGTGCGCATGCGCAGTAGTGAGCCCGATTGCGCATCCGCAGTAGCGAGCCCGAGCGCGCATCCGCAGTAGTGAGTCCGAGTTCGCATGAGCAGTAGTGAGCCCGATTGTGCATCCGCAGTAGCGAGCCCGAGCGCGCATCCGCAGTAGTGAGTCCAAGTGCGCATGAGCAGTAGTGACCCCGAGTGCGCATGCGCAGTAGTGAGCCCGTGTGCCCATGCGCAGTAGTGAGCCTGAGTGCGCATGGGCAGTAGTGAGCCCGTGTGCGCATGCGAAGTAGTGCGCCCGTGTGCGCATGCGCAGAAGTGAGCTCGAGTGCGCATGCGCAGAAGTGAGCTCGAGTGCGCATGCGCAGTAGTGAGTCCGAGTGCGCATGAGCAGTAGTGAGCCCGAGTGCGCGTGCGCAGTAGTGGCCCGAGTGCGCATGCGCAGTAGTGACCGCGATTGCGCATGAGCAGTAGTGAACCCGAGTGCGCATGCGCAGTAGCGAGCCCGAGCGCGCATGAGCAGTAGTGAGTCAGAGTGCGTATGAGCAGTGGTGGCCCCGAGTGCGCATGCGCAGTAGCGAGCCCGAGCGCGCATGAGCAGTAGTGAGACAGAGTGCGTATGAACAGTCGTGACCCCGAGTGCGCATGCGCAGTAATGGGCCCGATTGCGCATGCGCAGTAGTGACCGCGCGCGCGCATGCGCATTAGTGAGCCCGATTGCCCATCCGCAGCTGTGAGTCCCAGTGCGCATGGGCAGTAGTCACCCCGAGTGCGCATGCGCAGTAGTGAGCCCATGTGCCCATGCGCAGTAGTGAGCCCGAGTGCGTATGCGCAGTAGTGACCCTGAGTGCGCATCCGCAGTAGTGGGCCCGATTGCGCATCTGCGTTGATGACCGCGAGTGCGCATGCGCATTAGCGAGCCCGAGCGCGCATGCGCAGTAGTGAGCCCGAGTGCGCATGAGCAGTAGTGAACCCGAGTGCGCATGCGCAGTAGTGAGCACGTGTGCGCATGCGCAGTAGTGAGCCCGATTGCGCATTTGCAGTGGTGACCCCGAGTGCGCATGCGCAGTAGCGAGCCCGAGCGCACATGAGCAGTAGTGAGTCAGAGTGCGTATGAGCAGTAGTGACCCCGAGGGCGCATGCACAGTAGTGAGCCCGTGTACACATGCGCAGTAGCGCGCCCATGTGGGCATGCGCAGAAGTGAGCTCGAGTGCGCATGTGCATGTCTGAGTCGGTGTGCGCATGCGCAGTAGCGACCCCGAGTGCGCATGCGCAGTAGTGAGCCCGTGTGCCCATGCGCAGTAGTGAGTCCGTGTGCGCATCTGCAGTAGCGTGCCCGAGTGCGCATGCGCAGTAGTGAGCCCGAGTGCGCATCCAGAGTAGTGAACCCGAATGGGCATTTACAATCATGGGCCCGTGTGCGCATGCGCAGTAGTGACCCCGAGTGCGCATGCGCAGTAGTGAACTCGTGTGCGCATGCTCTGTAGTGAGCCCGAGCGCGCATCCGCAGTAGTGAGCCCGGGTGCGCATGCGCAATAGTGAGCCCATATGTGCATGCGCAGTAGTGAACCCGAATGCGCATCCACAGTAGTGAACCCGAATGCGCATGTACAATCATGGGCCCGTGTGCGCATGCGCAGTAGTGACCCCGAGTGCGCATGCGCAGTAGCGACCCCGAGCCCGCATCCGCAGTACTGAGCCCGAGTGCGCATGTGCAGTAGTGACCCCGAGTACGCATGCGCAGTAGTGAGCCCTTGTGCGCATGCGAAGTAGTGAGACCGATCGCGCATGCGCAGTAGGGAGCCCGATTGCGCATCCGCAGTAGTGAGACCGATTGCGCATGCGCAATAGTGAGACCGATTGCGCATGCGCAATAGTGAGACCGATTGCGCATTCGCAGTAGTGAGTCCGAGATCGCATGAGCAGTAATGAATCCGAGTGCGCATGAGCAGTAGTGAATACGAGTACGCATGAGCAGTAGTGGCTCCGAGTGCGTATGCACTGCAGTGTGCCCGAAGGCGCATGCGCAGTCGTGACCCCGATTACGCATGCGCAGTAGTGAGCCCGACCGCGCATCCGCAGTTGTGAGCCTGAGTGCGCATGCGCAGTAGTGAACCCGAGTGCGCATGCGCAGTAGTGAGCCCGTGTGCCCATGCGCAGTAGTGAGCCTGAGTGCGCATGAGCAGTAGTGGGTCCGAGTGCGCATGGGCAGTAGTTACCCCGAGTGCGCATGCGCAGTAGTGAGCCCGAGTTCGCATGCGCAGTAGTGAGCCCGATTGCGCATCCGCAGTAGCGAGCCCGAGCTCGCATCCGCAGTAGTGAGTCCGAGTTCGCATGAGCAGTAGTGAGTCGGAGTGCGTATGAGCAGTAGTGAGCCCGAGTGCGCATGCGCTGTAGTGAGCCCGTGTGCCCATGCACAGTAGTGAGCCCGTGTGCGCATGCGCCGTAGTGAGCCCGAGTGCGCATCCGCAGTAATGAGTCCGAGTGCGCATGAGCAGTAGTGACCCCGAGTGCGCATGCGCAGTAGTGAGCCCGTGTGCCCATGCGCAGTAGTGAGCCTGAGTGCGCATGAGCAGTAGTGGGTCCGAGTGCGCATGGGCAGTAGTGACCCCGAGTGCGCATGCGCAGTAGTGAGCCCGAGTGCGCATGAGCAGTAGTTACCCCGAGTGCGCATGCGCAGTAGTGAGCCCGTGTGCCCATGCGCAGTAGTGAGCCTGAGTGCGCATGGGCAGTAGTGACCCCGAGTGCGCATGCGCACTAGTGAGCCCGAGTGCGCATGAGCAGTAGTGAATCCGAGTGCGCATGACCAGTCGTGACCACGATTGCACATGCACAGTAGTGACCCCGACCGCGCATCCGCAGTTGTGAGCCTGAGTGCGCATGCGCAGTAGTGACCCCGAGTGCGCATGCGCAGTAGTGAGCCCGATTGCGCATCCGCAGTTGTGAGACCGATTGCGCATGCGCAGTAGTAAGCCTGATTGCGCATCCGCAGTAGTGAATCCGAGTGCGCATGACCAGTAGTGACCACGATTGCGCATGCACAGTAGTGAGCCCGTGTGCGCATGCGCAGTAGTGAGCCCGATTGCGCATCCGCAGTAGTGAGACCGATTGCGCATGCGCAGTAGTGAGCCCGATTGCGCATCCGCACAGGGGAGACCGATTGCGCATGCGCAATAGTGAGCCCGATTGAGCATCCGCAGTAGTGAGACCGATTGCGCATGCGCAGTACTGAGCCCGACCGCGCATCCGCAGTCGTGAGTCCAAGTGAGCATGAGCAGTAGTGACCCCGAGTGCGCATGCAGAGTAGTGACCCGCAGTGCGCATGCGCAGCAGTGAGACCGTGTGCGCATGCGCAGTACTGAGCCCGACCGCGCATCCGTAGTTATGAGCCTGAGTGCGCATGCGCAGTAGTGACCCCGAGTGCGCATGCGCAGTAGTGAGCCCGATTGCGCATCCGCAGTAGTGAGACCGATTGCGCATGCGCAATAGTGAGCCCGATTGCGCATTTGCAGTAGTGAGTCCTAGAGCGCATTTGCAGTAGCGTCCCCGAGTGCGCATGCGCAGTAGTGACCCCGAGTGCGCATGCGCAGTAGTGTGACCTATTGCGCATCCGCAGTAGTGAGACCGATTGCGCATGCGCAGTAGGGAGCCCGATTGCGCATCCGCAGTAGTGAAACCGATTGCGCATGCGCAATAGTGAGCCCGATTGCGCATTCGCAGTAGTGAGTCCGAGTGCTCATGGGCAGTAGTGACCCCGAGTGCGCATGCACAGTAGTGACCCGGAGTGCGCATGCGCAGTAGTGCGATCGTGTGCGCATGCGCAGTAGTGAGCCCGACCGCGCATCCGCAGTTGTAAGCCTGAGTGCACATGCGCAGTAGTGACCCCGAGTGCGCATGCGCAGTAGCGAGCCCGTGTGCCCATGCGCAGTAGTGAGCCTGAGTGCGCATCCGTAGTAGAGTGCCCGAGTGCGCATGCGCAGTAGTGACCCCGAGTGCGCATGCGCAGTTGTGAGCCCGCTTGCGCATCCGCAGTAGTGTGCCCGAATGCGCATGCGCAGTCGTGACCCCGATTACGCATGCGCAGTAGTGAGCCCGACCGCGCATCCGCAGTTGTGAGCCTGAGTGCGCATGCGCAGTAGTAACCCCGAGTGCGCATGCGCAGTAGTGAGCCCGATTGCGCATGCGTAGTAGTGACCCCGATTGCGCATCCGCAGTAGTGAGTCCGAGGTCGCATGGGCAGTAGTGACCCCGAGTGCGCATGCGCAGTAGTGAGCCCGATTGCGCATCCGCAGTAGTGAGACCGATTGCGCATGCGCAATAGTAAGCCCGATTGTGCATCGGCAGTAGTGAGTCCGAGTGCGTATGCGCTGTAGTGACCCCACGTGCGCATGCGCAGTAGTGAGCTTCAGCGCGCATCCGCAATAGTGAGCCCGAGTGCGCATCCGCAGTAGTGAGACCGATTGCGCATCCGCAGTAGTGAGTCCGAGATCGCATGAGCAGTAATGAGTCCGAGTGGGCATGAGCAGTAGTGAATACGAGTACGCATGAGCAGTAGTGGCCCCGAGTGCGTATGCACTGCAGTGAGCCCGAGTGCGCATGCACAGTAGTGAGTGCGTGTGCGCATGCGCAATAGTGCGCTCGTGTGCGCATGCGCAGAAGTGAGCTCAAGTGCGCATGCGCAGTAGCGACCCCGAGCGCGCATGCGCCATAGTGATCCCGAGTGTGCATGTGCAGTAGTGAGTCGGAGCTCGTATGAGCAGTAGTGACCCCGAGTGCACATGCGCAGTAGTGTGCCCGTGTGCCCATGCGCAGTAATGAGCCCGAGTGCGCATCGGCAGTAGTGTGCCCGATTGCGCATGGGCAATAGTGAGCCCGCTTGCGCATCCGCAGTAGTGAGTCCGAATGCGCATGAGCGGTAGTGACCCCGAGTGCCCATGCACAGTAGCGAGGCCCAGTGCGCATGCGCAGTGGGGAGCCCGATTGCGCATCCGCAGTAGTGAGTCCGCGATCGCATGAGCAGTATTGAGTCCGAGTGCGCATGAGCAGTAGTGAATACGACTACGCATGAGCAGTAGTGACCCCGAGTGCGTATGCACTGTAGTAAGCCCGAGTGCGCATGCGCACAGAGCGCCCGTGTGCGCATGCGCAAAAGTGAGCTCGAGTGCGCATGTGCAGGTCTGAGCCTGTGTGCGCATGACCAGTACCGACGCCGAGCGCGCATGCGCAGTAGTGAGCCCGAGTGCGCATGAGCAGTAGTGGGTCCGAGTGCGCATCCGCAGTAGTGAGCCCGAGTTCGCATGACCAGTAGTGAGTCGGAGTGCGTATGTGCAGTAGTGACCCCGAGTGCGCATGCGCAGTAGTGAGCCCGATTGCGCATCCGCAGTAGTGAGACCGATTGCGCATGCGTAGTAGTGACCCCGATTGCGCATCCGCAGTAGTGAGCCCGATTTCGCATGACCAGTACTGAGTCGGAGTGCGTATGAGCAGTAGTGACCCCGAGTGCGCATGCGCAGTAGTGAGCCCGTGTGCCCATGCGCAGTAGTGAGCCTGAGTGCGCATGAGCAGTAGTTTGTCCGAGTGCGCATGGGCAGTAGTGACCCCGAGTGCCCATGCGCAGTAGTGAGCCCGAGTGCGCATGCGCAGTAGTGAGCCCGATTGCGCATCCGCAGTAGCGAGCCCGAGCGCGCATCCGCAGTAGTGAGTCCGAGTTCGCATGGGCAGTAGTGAGTCGGAGTGCGTATGAGCAGTAGTGAGACCGAGTGCGCATGCGCTGTAGTGAGCCCGTGTGCCCATGCACAGTAGTGAGCCCGTGTGCGCATGCGCCGTAGTGAGCCCGAGTGCGCATCCGCAGTAGTGAGTCCGAGTGCGCATGAGCAGTAGTGACCCCGAGTGCGCATGCGCAGTAGTGAGCCCGTGTGTCCATGCGCAGTGGTGAGCCTGAGTTCGCATGAGCAGTAGTGACCCCGAGTGCGTATGCACTGTAGTGAGCCCGAGTGCGCATGCACAGTAGTGACCCCGATTGCGCATCCGCAGTAGTGAGACCGATTGCGCATGCGCAATAGTGAGCCCGATTGCGCATTTGCAGTAGTGAGTCCTAGAGCGCATTTGCAGTAGCGTCCCCGAGTGCGCATGCGCAGTAGTGACCGCGAGTGCGCATGCGCAGTAGTGTGACCTATTGCGCATCCGCAGTAGTGAGACCGATTGCGCATGCGCAGTAGGGAGCCCGATTGCGCATCCGCAGTAGTGAAACCGATTGCGCATGCGCAATAGTGAGACCGATTGCGCATGCGCAGTAGTGCACCAGTGTGCGCATGCGCAGAAGTAAGCTCGAGTGCGCATGTGCAGGTCTGAGCCGGTGTGCGCATGCACAGTAGCGGCCCCGAGCGCGCATGCGCCGTAGTCAGCCCGACTGCGCATGAGCAGTAGTGAGTCGGAGTGCGTATGAGCAGTAGTGACCCCGAGTGCGCATGCACAGTAGTGAGCCCGTGTGCGCATGCGCAGTAGTGCACCAGTGTGCGCATGCGCAGAAGTGAGCTCGAGTGCTCATGTGCAGGTCTGGGCCGGTGTGCGCATGCACAGTAGCGGCCGCGAGCGCGTATGCGCCGTAGTGAGCCCGATTGCGCATCCGCAGTAGTGAGACCGAGTGCGCATGAGCAGTAGCGACCGCGAGTGCGCATCCGCAGTAGTGAGACCGATTGCGCATGCGCAGTAGGGAGCCCGATTGCGCATCCGCAGTAGTGAGTCCGAGATCGCATGAGCAGTAATGCGTCCGAGTGCGCATGCGCAGTAGTGAGCCCGAGTGCGCATCCGTAGTAGTGTGCCCGAGTGCGCATGCGCAGTAGTGACCCCGAGTGCGCATGCGCAGTTGTGAGCCCGATTGCGCATCCGCAGTAGTGTGCCCGAGTTCGCATGACCAGTAGTGAGTCGGAGTGCGTATGAGCAGTAGTGACCCCGAGTGCGCATGTGCAGTAGTGAGCCCGTGTGTCCATGCGCAGTAGTGAGCCTGAGTGCGCATGAGCAGTAGTTTGTCCGAGTGCGCATGGGCAGTAGTGACCCCGAGTGCCCATGCGCAGTAGTGAGCCCGAGTGCGCATGCGCAGTAGTGAGCCCGATTGCGCATGCGCAGTACCGAGCCCGAGCGCGCATCCGCAGTAGTGAGTCCGAGTGCGCATGAGCAGTAGTGACCCCGAGTGCGCATGCAGAGTAGTGACCCGCAGTGCGCATGCGCAGTAGTGAGACCGTGTGCGCATGCGCAGTACTGAGCCCGACCGCGCATCCGTAGTTATGAGCCCGAGTGCGCATGCGCAGTAGTGTGACCTGTGACGATGTCGCGTCACGTCGGCAACGTGCTCCGTCGCGTGCCGACGACCGCGCATCGTCAGCCGCGCACCGCGGTGGGGGACCCCCCACCGAGACCACCCGCGAGACCGTGACCTACTTAGATACCGATCGATCGCGTGATCGATGGAGTTGGCCCGGGGCGTCGGCCCCGAAAGGATCTCTCCGGAGATCCGCTTCCAGGCGTAAAGGTCTTCCTGGCTTGAAGGGTACCCTGAGCTAGGTGGACTGGAGGCCAGTCTCAGGAGGAAGGGTAACACTTCTTCTGAGACCAGCCGAGCCAACGGTCAGCCAGCAAACCGACTCGACAGGGTAACACGGAGGGTCGGTAAGCTGGAGACAGTCGCCACAAGGAGGGGGTAGCACCTCCGCGCGGTAACTGTCCGATCGTGGAGGAACGAGCCAGCTCCCTCGAAGGCTAGCCTAGCCACAGGTCAGCCGGCGAGTCGACTTAACGGGGGAGCCCGGAGAGTTGGCAAGTCGGAGGCAGTAGCCGCGCTGGGAGGGTAGCACCACGGCGCGGTGTCTGTCCGAACGTGGAGGCGCCTGTAAGACCCCACTGGGGCAATCTCGGAACACTCTCGGAACAACCAGGTTCCAATTTAATAAGAGCAAGGCAAGGCCAGAACTGGCCATTTACCCGGTGTACTTTGATATCCCCTCTCTCCTCCTCCTCTTGCGACCGTAGTCTAAGACCCGCGAACGCGCCTCCGCGTAACCCGCGAAACGCGCCTCCGCATCCGACCGCGCCGACCGACACGCGAGTACGTCCCGCGACGAACCGCGTCCGCCCGTAAACCGCGAGCGCGCCTCCGCGTAACCCGCGAAACGCGTCTCCGCGCCCGAAACTCCGCCGTATACGGACATCCCGCGATGTCCCCCGTACCGCACCCCGTCCGCCGTTTAGTCCGTAAGGTATAGTCCGTAAGATATAGTATATAAGATAGATTGTAAGAGAGTTAGGCTTCGCGTAGTTTATAAGATAGAATGTAAGCTAGGTAGGATAGCATGTAAGATTCGCGCCGCCGTCATATGTTTTGTAACGCCTCTTGTAACTTTGTAGAAACCTAACATCGAGCCGCCACCGAAACCGGCAGCCTCGGCCGGCACCGCCGCGACACCCGCGCAGCCCACAGAAAAGGAAGGAGACAATAAAAGAGTAGTTTAAAGGCGAATCCTGCGTTTTCTCTTTCTACCCTGCGACCAGTCCCCTTCCCCACCGCGATCGGCTCCCTCGCGAAAACCCTGGCTCGCGGAAGCGTCCGGCACCAGGGGGCCCGCGAGTCGCGACTCCACCGCGTTGCCTAGCAACGCGGTGCGACGAAACCGACTCCGTTACATGGCGCCCGAACAGGGACCGGTGGAAGGGGACTGAGACAGTGACGGCGGCGAATTTAGCTTTAAGTACGCGTGCGAGAGCGGAGGAACAGGAAGAAGAGGACGAACCACCGAACCGAGAGCAACGAGACTGAAGCGATGGCACATCGACCCAGGAGGGAGAGCATCGACGCTCCACGAGGTGCCAAGGGGAAACGGCCGGGGACCCCGGTTCCCCGAGAACCCCTTGGCCCAGCAGCATCGCCGACCACCAGCACTCCACCAGGCGGTGGAGTAAGCCGGCGAGCCAGTCAGGGACACCGCCTTGACTGGCCAGAAGACGGCAGAGGGTTCTGCCTTTCAGCCAACTCCGAGCTGACCAGAGACCAGGACCCGTTCCGGAGCGAGGCGTTATGCCCGCTGGTCACCGTAGCAGGAGCGACTCCACCCGTCAACAGCAGCCAGCGGTCATTCCTGTGGCCGCCCCGGACCGAACCAGACCGACCGGAGGAGAACGACACCAGCCAGGGGCACGAACGAACACGAAAGTTCACGTGGCCCCCACCATCCCGGCCCGGGTATTCGGCGGAGCCGCCGCTAGTTGGCGACGCCGAGCCCAGGAGTATAAGGACAGGAGACTCCCACACCGAAGGAGTCTTGACTCGGTGGCAACCGAAGAGTACACATCGTGGAGAGGCAACCAGACCTGTGAAGAAGATGCCAGGAATAGCTTGGGTTTACCGGCTCCGTAAACCAGAAGTCCTCCGCGAATTGGAGCGACTCCAGCTACCGACCGACGGCACGTGGGTACAGCTACGGCAAAGGCTGGCCACCTACGTGCGCAACCATCCAGGAGAGTTTCCGGACCGACCAGCCGACGAACCCGGGTACAAGGAGGAAGTCGACCGCACCCGTGATTACGAGGAATTCCATGCCGAAATCGCCAGGATGTGGCCGACCAATGTCCAGGCCACGCAGGTCGGGGTAGGCAACACCTCCACCCCGACACACGCCGAGGGAGGACCGTCACCAGCCATTCCGCCCGAGCCCGCGAATCCAACTGGGCAACTAGGACCGTCGACAAGCCAGGCGCCTCCACCTGCGCCGACCTCCGCCGCGCCAGCTCCTTATGATCCTATTAGGTTCATGGAAATGGTGCGGAGGTGGAATTGTCAATTCGACGGGCGAGACGCTCAAGCCTTTCTCGAGCGTTTGGAAGAGCTGCAGGAATCATACCAGCTGACCGGCGACCAGATGTTAAGAGGATTTCCCGAACTCCTACGAGGCGATGCCCAGCTCTGGTATCGCAACGTGTCCCGAAAGGTTAACACTTGGGACGAACTCCGTAACCGACTCCGAAATTTCTTCCTGCCAGCTGCCGAGAGAACCCGCCTGGATTTGCAGATCGCAAATCGCCGTCAAGCACCGGATGAGCCCGTGCGCTCATATATCACCGCTATCACCACCTTGATGCGTCGACGTGGAGGCTACACCGAGGAGGAAGAGCTCGACGTAATCTACAGCAACTTGACGGAAGATCTGCGACTTTACCTACGAAGAACCGGACTCAGGGACGTAGACGACCTGATCGCCCAGGCAGACGCGGTGACCGCACTTCTGGCCACCAGGAACGCACGGAACGCCAGAAAGGAGGAGTCAACGACGCGGAGTAGCCGACCGCCCGAAACATCAGGGGCGCACGTCGCCAGCGATTACCACCGGGACACCCACTGCTGGCGATGCGGGCAAAGAGGACATAATCGACAGCAATGTCGAAACGAGTACCTCCGCTTTTGCGCCCGTTGCGGAAGAGAAGGTACTCTCAGCCGCGACTGCCCTTGCGACAAGCCGGGAAACGCCAACCGGGCCGGGGAGACCCGGCCCCGAAGATAAAACAGCAGGAGAAATCCGCTATCTCCATGGCCCGTCGCAGTCAACCGACGCGATCGGAAAAAACCAGTCGACCGAAACCAGATCGCCGATCTCAACCAGAACCGACCAGAGGATCCGAACAACCAGGAGAAGATCAGCGAACAACACCGAAGACGACCGAACACCAGGAAACCGTCCGTCCAGTACCGGTCAGCGACAATCAGCCAGTACCGTCCAGCAACCGACCAGAACCCGCCGACCGAATTGACCAGAAGGACCGACTGGTATTGGACGTCCAGATCGGAGGAAAAACCGTGTCCGCATTATTGGACACAGGAGCAGTTTCCTCCTACATCGATCAACACACAGCGCAGATTTGCCGTGAAGCCGGGTGGCGGAGGCGCCGCCACAATTTGGTGACCGCACTGGCAAACGGGGAACATATAGCTACGAAAAATAGCTATCAAGGAGAAGTTCTCGTCCAGGGCGCTCGTCAAGATCACCGATTCTACGAAATGCCGAATCTCGCATACAGCATGGTGCTGGGGATGGACATCCTCCGCAAATTGCAACTCCAAGTCTGGTTGACAGGTCAACCCATCACCGACTGCAGAGGAAAGCCCGAACCATCTACGACGCAAGAAAACCGCACCATCGCAGCAACCAGCGGACTGATTGAGGCGTCAGCCCAACAGTTACAGCAGCTGGACCGGATCATCGCCCAGGAGAAGAGGAGGTTCGAGGAGGTCAAAGGGCCTACCCCTTTGATCGAACACGAAATCCGGCTGGAAGACCCGACGCCGATTAAGCAACGCTATCGGCCCCGTAACCCCACCATGCAGCGCCTGATCGACACCGAAGTACAAAAGATGCTCGACGAAGGGGTAATACAACCGTCCAGCAGCCCTTGGAGCTCTCCAATAGTGATGGCGAAGAAGAAAAGCGGCGAATATCGGTTTTGCGTAGATTTCCGTCGACTAAATGATGTAACGCGGAAAGATGCGTATCCGTTACCGCAGGTCAACGCGACGTTAGATAAGTTACGCGGAGCGAAATATTTGTCTACAATAGATTTAAAAAATGGATATTGGCAGGTACCTTTAACTCCCGAAAGCCGACCTTTGACCGCCTTTACCGTTCCTGGCCGTGGGCTCATGGAGTTCACGGTAATGCCTTTCGGACTTCACTCCGCACCCTCCACCTTCCAGAGACTCCTAGACCGAGTAATCACTCCGGAAATGGCGCCTCACGCGTTCGCCTACCTAGACGACATTGTAGTAGTCACCTCCACCTTTGACGATCACCTCCGCGTGTTAACCGAGGTTTTTCGCCGTCTACGCAGCGCGAAATTGCGACCGAATTGGGAGAAATGTCAATTCGCGAGAACAAGTCTAAAATATCTCGGACATTTAGTTGACCAGCGCGGCCTCCGAACCGATCCTGAAAAAGTAGCTGCAGTCGCCGAGTTACCTCCACCTACCAATATAAAAGAACTCCGCCGATTCCTCGGGTTACTGTCCTGGTATCGCCGTTTCCTCCGCGATATTTCCCAAACCGCCGCCCCACTGACTCAACTCCTCAAGAAAAAAGTTAAATGGTCGTGGGAAGAGCCTCAACAGCGAGCCTTCGAGGAGCTACGCCGAAGACTTACGGAGGCGCCTGTTCTGGCAGTACCGAACTGGGATCTCACCTTCGTCCTGCAAACCGACGCCAGCATGGACGGCTTGGGAGCCGTTCTCACCCAGGAAGACGAAGATGGGGAACGGGTTATCGCCTACGCAAGCCGGACACTCACTCAGGCGGAACGCAATTATTCGACAACCGAGTTGGAGTGTCTAGCCGTCCGGTGGGGCATCTGGAAGATGCGCCATTACCTCGAGGGAAACCACTTCGTCGTTTTGACCGACCATCAGTCTCTGAAGTGGCTCGAGAAGATTGACAACCCTTCCGGTAGACTCGCCCGTTGGGCCCTAGAACTCGGACAATGGGACTTCGAGATACGCTACCGAAAAGGACCGGACAACACCGTCGCAGATGCACTTTCCCGCCAACCGCGTGCCACGTGCGAAATGCGAGGACCATTCAGATGCTCGTGGTACAACAACTATCTTCAAGGAACAGCGCAACATCCCGAACAATATCCCGACTACCGGATTGAAGACGGACGCCTGTATCGACACATTCTGCACACGCTCGATTTCAACGAGCAGGATTCGAACGAGCAGTGGAAGCTGTGCGTGCCGAAAGAAGATAGAGCGCGGGTCCTCCAGGAGGCGCACGATGACCCAACGGCAGGACACTTAGGAATCGCTAAAACGCTCGCACGGATAGCCCGCGTATACTATTGGCCAGGAATGCTACGAGAAGCCACGAAATACGTCCGAGAATGTCGCAGCTGCCAAAAATTCAAATCACAGCAGCAGACTCTCCCAGGAGCAATGCAGCCGACCAGTGTCCAGCAACCGTGGGAGATGGTTTCTGCCGATCTTGTAGGACCACTTCCACGATCGACCAACGGGAACACCACGCTGCTCGTCTTTCAAGATCGATTCACGAAATGGATCGAACTCCGCCCGCTGAAGAAAGCCACGGCGAGCGCCATTGTGAAGGCCCTTAATGAATTGGTCATCCTGCGACACGGATGTCCACGAGTCATCGTTACGGACAACGGTCGGCAATTTATTAGCCAGGACTTCACCCGTGCACTCAAAGAGAGTGCGATCCAGCACCGCCGTACACCGCCGTACACACCGCAGTGTAATCCAGTAGAACGGGCCAATCGGGTTATAAAAACTATGATTGGTCAGTTCATCGGCCGGACACAACGAGGATGGGACCAGCGATTACCAGAACTCGCTTTCGCGTACAACACCGCTCGCCACGAAGCTACGGGGCACACTCCAGCATTTTTGAACACGGGGAGAGAGTTTATCCCCCCAGGTACCCTCCACCAGGAAAACCGCCGACCAGCCACGGGTCCATGGGAGAAACGACTCACCCAATTAAAAGATGCGTACGAACTGGCAAGAGTTCGATTAGCACAGGAGTTCCAGCGACAACAAAAATACTACAACCTCCGACGCCGCGACTGGCAACCGCAGATCGGGGAGGAAGTATGGAAGCGGACGCACGTGCTCTCCAACAAGGCGGAGGCGCGCAATGCGAAGCTCGTCGAGAAGTACGAAGGACCCTTCGAAATTGCGCGAAAAATCTCACCTGTAATCTACGATCTCCGGGACCTGAGAGGGAAGAAGATAGAACATATTCATGTACGAGACATGAAGCCGGTGACAGGGGTGGGGACCCCCTCCCAAACCACTTACAGGTATAAAGGTAGCAACGAGCCAGGAGCAAGGATCAGTCAACATCAAGACAGCTACGAAAGCAAACAAACCGACAACGATGGCGAGCAATCACAACAACCCGTGGGACCTCTCCGAGCTAGGGCGCGAGATCGACGAAGCGATTCGAAGAATGCAGGTTTGGGAAAAGTTCCGGGAAGACCCCCGTCGCCTAACACCGACCGAGAGGGAGCAAATTCACCGTGAATTGCGAAGAATCCAGAATAGTCAACGACGAGCGATGGAAGCAACACGTCGAAAGAGAACGGCTCCGAAGAAGATCCCGACACCGAAGGCGAAACCTCCGGCAGGGGAATACTTCCCGGCAAAGCGTGTGAAGCCACCCATCGCACCCGGGGACAGGGAACCAAAGCCGGCCTCCACCAGAGAAGCAGCTACTTCCGCCGAAGGACTGGCTCCGCTGACCGACCTGCAGCCGACCGCAGCAGCCGCAGACCCGCAGCCGGCAGCACCTCCACCACAGCCGCCACAGCCTCTACCCCTACTGATGGCACCGGAGGCCCCCGGGAGGCGGCCAACAATCGCAGTGACGCTGCCCGACGGTAGTGTCCATCGGTTGCCCTTGGGCATCCGCCGACATCGCAAGATGTCCCGGGGGCGCCGATGGACGATACTACTCGACCCGACCGGAAAAGTCATCGAGTTCCGGCCAGGAGTACAGGTAATAACCGACACCACATATATTATAACCGACATTGTACCGTAGATATTGTAACCGACACCGGGTATATTTTAACCGACACCGCGTTGTATATTGTAACCGGCGTAATTGTAAATATTTGGTAGTTAAGGAATGCGACGACCAAGGTCCTATATCTTGGTCTACCCGGAGGAGGAGGGGGGTGTGACGATGTCGCGTCACGTCGGCAACGTGCTCCGTCGCGTGCCGACGACCGCGCATCGTCAGCCGCGCACCGCGGTGGGGGACCCCCCACCGAGACCACCCGCGAGACCGTGACCTACTTAGATACCGATCGATCGCGTGATCGATGGAGTTGGCCCGGGGCGTCGGCCCCGAAAGGATCTCTCCGGAGATCCGCTTCCAGGCGTAAAGGTCTTCCTGGCTTGAAGGGTACCCTGAGCTAGGTGGACTGGAGGCCAGTCTCAGGAGGAAGGGTAACACTTCTTCTGAGACCAGCCGAGCCAACGGTCAGCCAGCAAACCGACTCGACAGGGTAACACGGAGGGTCGGTAAGCTGGAGACAGTCGCCACAAGGAGGGGGTAGCACCTCCGCGCGGTAACTGTCCGATCGTGGAGGAACGAGCCAGCTCCCTCGAAGGCTAGCCTAGCCACAGGTCAGCCGGCGAGTCGACTTAACGGGGGAGCCCGGAGAGTTGGCAAGTCGGAGGCAGTAGCCGCGCTGGGAGGGTAGCACCACGGCGCGGTGTCTGTCCGAACGTGGAGGCGCCTGTAAGACCCCACTGGGGCAATCTCGGAACACTCTCGGAACAACCAGGTTCCAATTTAATAAGAGCAAGGCAAGGCCAGAACTGGCCATTTACCCGGTGTACTTTGATATCCCCTCTCTCCTCCTCCTCTTGCGACCGTAGTCTAAGACCCGCGAACGCGCCTCCGCGTAACCCGCGAAACGCGCCTCCGCATCCGACCGCGCCGACCGACACGCGAGTACGTCCCGCGACGAACCGCGTCCGCCCGTAAACCGCGAGCGCGCCTCCGCGTAACCCGCGAAACGCGTCTCCGCGCCCGAAACTCCGCCGTATACGGACATCCCGCGATGTCCCCCGTACCGCACCCCGTCCGCCGTTTAGTCCGTAAGGTATAGTCCGTAAGATATAGTATATAAGATAGATTGTAAGAGAGTTAGGCTTCGCGTAGTTTATAAGATAGAATGTAAGCTAGGTAGGATAGCATGTAAGATTCGCGCCGCCGTCATATGTTTTGTAACGCCTCTTGTAACTTTGTAGAAACCTAACATCGAGCCGCCACCGAAACCGGCAGACTCGGCCGGCACCGCCGCGACACCCGCGCAGCCCACAGAAAAGGAAGGAGACAATAAAAGAGTAGTTTAAAGGCGAATCCTGCGTTTTCTCTTTCTACCCTGCGACCAGTCCCCTTCCCCACCGCGATCGGCTCCCTCGCGAAAACCCTGGCTCGCTGAAGCGTCCGGCACCAGGGGGCCCGCGAGTCGCGACTCCACCGCGTTGCCTAGCAACGCGGTGCGACGAAACCGACTCCGTTACAGACCTATTGCGCATCCGCAGTAGTGAGACCGATTGCGCATGCGCAGTAGGGAGCCCGACCGCGCATCCGCAGTTGTGAGCCTGAGTGCGCATGCGCAGTAGTAACCCCGAGTGCGCATGCGCAGTAGTGAGCCCGATTGCGCATCCGCAGTAGTGAGACCGATTGCGCATGCGCACAGAGCGCCCGTGTGCGCATGCGCAAAAGTGAGCTCGAGTGCGCATGTGCAGGTCTGAGCCTGTGTGCGCATGACCAGTAGCGACGCCGAGCGCGCATGCGCAGTAGTGAGCCCGAGTGCGCATGAGCAGTAGTGGGTCCGAGTGCGCATCCGCAGTAGTGAGCCCGAGTTCGCATGACCAGTAGTGAGTCGGAGTGCGTATGTGCAGTAGTGACCCCGAGTGCGCATGCGCAGTAGTGAGCCCGATTGCGCATCCGCAGTAGTGAGGCCGATTGCGCATGCGTAGTAGTGACCCCGATTGCGCATCCGCAGTAGTGAGCCCGAGTTCGCATGACCAGTAGTGAGTCGGAGTGCGTATGAGCAGTAGTGACCCCGAGTGCGCATGTGCAGTAGTGAGCCCGTGTGTCCATGCGCAGTAGTGAGCCTGAGTGCGCATGAGCAGTAGTTTGTCCGAGTGCGCATGGGCAGTAGTGACCCCGAGTGCCCATGCGCAGTAGTGAGCCCGAGTGCGCATGCGCAGTAGTGAGCCCGATTGCGCATGCGCAGTAGTGTGACCTATTGCGCATCCGCAGTAGTGAGACCGATTGCGCATGCGCAGTAGGGAGCCCGATTGCGCATCCGCAGTAGTGAAACCGATTGCGCATGCGCTATAGTGAGACCGATTGCGCATGCGCAGTAGTGCACCAGTGTGCGCATGCGCAGAAGTAAGCTCGAGTGCGCATGTGCAGGTCTGAGCCGGTGTGCGCATGCACAGTAGCGGCCCCGAGCGCGCATGCGCCGTAGTCAGCCCGACTGCGCATGAGCAGTAGTGAGTCGGAGTGCGTATGAGCAGTAGTGACCCCGAGTGCGCATGCACAGTAGTGAGCCCGTGTGCGCATGCGCAGTAGTGCACCAGTGTGCGCATGCGCAGAAGTGAGCTCGAGTGCTCATGTGCAGGTCTGGGCCGGTGTGCGCATGCACAGTAGCGGCCGCGAGCGCGTATGCGCCGTAGTGAGCCCGATTGCGCATCCGCAGTAGTGAGACCGAGTGCGCATGAGCAGTAGCGACCGCGAGTGCGCATCCGCAGTAGTGAGACCGATTGCGCATGCGCAGTAGGGAGCCCGATTGCGCATCCGCAGTAGTGAGTCCGAGATCGCATGAGCAGTAATGCGTCCGAGTGCGCATGCGCAGTAGTGAGCCCGAGTGCGCATCCGTAGTAGTGTGCCCGAGTGCGCATGCGCAGTAGTGACCCCGAGTGCGCATGCGCAGTTGTGAGCCCGATTGCGCATCCGCAGTAGTGTGCCCGAGTTCGCATGACCAGTAGTGAGTCGGAGTGCGTATGAGCAGTAGTGACCCCGAGTGCGCATGTGCAGTAGTGAGCCCGTGTGTCCATGCGCAGTAGTGAGCCTGAGTGCGCATGAGCAGTAGTTTGTCCGAGTGCGCATGGGCAGTAGTGACCCCGAGTGCCCATGCGCAGTAGTGAGCCCGAGTGCGCATGCGCAGTAGTGAGCCCGATTGCGCATGCGCAGTACCGAGCCCGAGCGCGCATCCGCAGTAGTGAGTCCGAGTGCGCATGAGCAGTAGTGACCCCGAGTGCGCATGCACAGTAGTGACCCGCAGTGCGCATGCGCAGTAGTGAGACCGTGTGCGCATGCGCAGTACTGAGCCCGACCGCGCATCCGTAGTTATGAGCCCGAGTGCGCATGCGCAGTAGTGTGACCTATTGCGCATCCGCAGTAGTGAGACCGATTGCGCATGCGCAGTAGGGAGCCCGACCGCGCATCCGCAGTTGTGAGCCTGAGTGCGCATGCGCAGTAGTAACCCCGAGTGCGCATGCGCAGTAGTGAGCCCGATTGCGCATCCGCAGTAGTGAGACCGATTGCGCATGCGCACAGAGCGCCCGTGTGCGCATGCGCAAAAGTGAGCTCGAGTGCGCATGTGCAGGTCTGAGCCTGTGTGCGCATGACCAGTAGCGACGCCGAGCGCGCATGCGCAGTAGTGAGCCCGAGTGCGCATGAGCAGTAGTGGGTCCGAGTGCGCATCCGCAGTAGTGAGCCCGAGTTCGCATGACCAGTAGTGAGTCGGAGTGCGTATGTGCAGTAGTGACCCCGAGTGCGCATGCGCAGTAGTGAGCCCGATTGCGCATCCGCAGTAGTGAGGCCGATTGCGCATGCGTAGTAGTGACCCCGATTGCGCATCCGCAGTAGTGAGCCCGAGTTCGCATGACCAGTAGTGAGTCGGAGTGCGTATGAGCAGTAGTGACCCCGAGTGCGCATGTGCAGTAGTGAGCCCGTGTGTCCATGCGCAGTAGTGAGCCTGAGTGCGCATGAGCAGTAGTTTGTCCGAGTGCGCATGGGCAGTAGTGACCCCGAGTGCCCATGCGCAGTAGTGAGCCCGAGTGCGCATGCGCAGTAGTGAGCCCGATTGCGCATGCGCAGTACCGAGCCCGAGCGCGCATCCGCAGTAGTGAGTCCGAGTTCGCATGAGCAGTAGTGAGTCGGAGTGCGTATGAGCAGTAGTGAGACCGTGTGCGCATGCGCTGTAGTGAGCCCGTGTGCCCATGCACAGTAGTGAGCCCGTGTGCGCATGCGCCGTAGTGAGCCCGAGTGCGCATCCGCAGTAGTGAGTCCGAGTGCGCATGAGCAGTAGTGACCCCGAGTGCGCATGCGCAGTAGTGAGCCCGTGTGCCCATGTGCAGTAGTGAGCCTGAGTGCGCATGAGCAGTAGTGACCCCGAGTGCGTATGCACTGTAGTGAGCCCGAGTGCGCATGCACAGTAGTGAGCCCGTGTGCGCATGCGCACAGAGCGCCCGTGTGCGCATGCGCAAAAGTGAGCTCGAGTGCGCATGTGCAGGTCTGAGCCTGTGTGCGCATGACCAGTAGCGACGCCGAGCGCGCATGCGCAGTAGTGAGCCCGAGTGCGCATGAGCAGTAGTGGGTCCGAGTGCGCATGGGCAGTAGTGACCCCGAGTGCGCATCCGCAGTAGTGAGCCCGAGTTCGCATGACCAGTAGTGAGTCGGAGTGCGTATGTGCAGTAGTGACCCCGAGTGCGCATGCGCAGTAGTGAGCCCGATTGCGCATCCGCAGTAGTGAGACCGATTGCGCATGCGTAGTCGTGACCCCGATTGCGCATCCGCAGTAGTGAGCCCGAGTTCGCATGACCAGTAGTGAGTCGGAGTGCGTATGAGCAGTAGTGATCCCGAGTGCGCATGCGCAGTAGTGAGCCCGTGTGCCCATGCGCAGTAGTGAGCCTGAGTGCGCATGAGCAGTAGTGGGTCCGAGTGCGCATGGGCAGTAGTTACCCCGAGTGCGCATGCGCAGTAGTGAGCCCGAGTGCGCATGCGCAGTAGTGAGCCCGATTGCGCATCCGCAGTAGCGAGCCCGTGTGCCCATGCGCAGTAGTGAGCCTGAGTGCGCATGCGCAGTAGTAACCCCGAGTGCGCATGCGCAGTAGTGAGCCCGATTGCGCATGCGCAATAGTAAGCCCGATTGTGCATCCGCAGTAGTGAGTCCGAGTGCGTATGCGCTGTAGTGACCCCACGTGCGCATGCGCAGTAGTGAGCTTCAGCGCGCATCCGCAATAGTGAGCCCGAGTGCGCATCCGCAGTAGTGAGACCGATTGCGCATCCGCAGTAGTGAGTCCGAGATCGCATGAGCAGTAATGAGTCCGAGTGGGCATGAGCAGTAGTGAATACGAGTACGCATGAGCAGTAGTGGCCCCGAGTGCGTATGCACTGCAGTGAGCCCGAGTGCGCATGCACAGTAGTGAGTGCGTGTGCGCATGCGCAATAGTGCGCTCGTGTGCGCATGCGCAGAAGTGTGCTCGAGTGCGCATGCGCAGTAGCGACCCCGAGCGCGCATGCGCCATAGTGATCCCGAGGGCGCATGTGCAGTAGTAAGTCGGAGCACGTATGAGCAGTAGTGACCCCGAGTGCACATGCGCAGTAGTGAGCCCCTGTGCCCATGCGCAGTAATGAGCCTGAGTGCGCATCGGCAGTAGTGTGCCCGATTGCGCATGGGCAATAGTGAGCCCGCTTGCGCATCCGCAGTAGTGAGTCCGAATGCGCATGAGCGGTAGTGACCCCGAGTGCCCATGCACAGTAGCGAGGCCGAGTGCGCATGCGCAGTGGGGAGCCCGATTGCGCATCCGCAGTAGTGAGTCCGCGATCGCATGAGCAGTATTGAGTCCGAGTGCGCATGCACAGTAGTGAGCCCGTGCGCGCATGCGCACAGAGCGCCCGTGTGCGCATGCGCCGTAGTGAGCCCGAGTTCGCATGACCAGTAGTGAGTCGGAGTGCGTATGTGCAGTAGTGACCCCGAGTGCGCATGCGCAGTAGTGAGCCCGATTGCGCATCCGCAGTAGTGAGGCCGATTGCGCATGCGTAGTAGTGACCCCGATTGCGCATCCGCAGTAGTGAGCCCGAGTTCGCATGACCAGTAGTGAGTCGGAGTGCGTATGAGCAGTAGTGACCCCGAGTGCGCATGTGCAGTAGTGAGCCCGTGTGTGCATGCGCAGTAGTGAGCCTGAGTGCGCATGAGCAGTAGTTTGTCCGAGTGCGCATGGGCAGTAGTGACCCCGAGTGCCCATGCGCAGTAGTGAGCCCGAGTGCGCATGCGCAGTAGTGAGCCCGATTGCGCATGCGCAGTACCGAGCCCGAGCGCGCATCCGCAGTAGTGAGTCCGAGTTCGCATGAGCAGTAGTGAGTCGGAGTGCGTATGAGCAGTAGTGAGACCGTGTGCGCATGCGCTGTAGTGAGCCCGTGTGCCCATGCACAGTAGTGAGCCCGTGTGCGCATGCGCCGTAGTGAGCCCGAGTGCGCATCCGCAGTAGTGAGTCCGAGTGCGCATGAGCAGTAGTGACCCCGAGTGCGCATGCGCAAGAGTGAGCCCGTGTGCCCATGCGCAGTAGTGAGCCTGAGTGCGCATGAGCAGTAGTGACCCCGAGTGCGTATGCACTGTAGTGAGCCCGAGTGCGCATGCACAGTAGTGAGCCCGTGTGCGCATGCGCACAGAGCGCCCGTGTGCGCATGCGCAAAAGTGAGCTCGAGTGCGCATGTGCAGGTCTGAGCCTGTGTGCGCATGACCAGTAGCGACGCCGAGCGCGCATGCGCAGTAGTGAGCCCGAGTGCGCATGAGCAGTAGTGGGTCCGAGTGCGCATGGGCAGTAGTGACCCCGAGTGCGCATCCGCAGTAGTGAGCCCGAGTTCGCATGACCAGTAGTGAGTCGGAGTGCGTATGTGCAGTAGTGACCCCGAGTGCGCATGCGCAGTAGTGAGCCCGATTGCGCATCCGCAGTAGTGAGACAGATTGCGCATGCGTAGTAGTGACCCCGATTGCGCATCCGCAGTAGTGAGCCCGAGTTCGCATGACCAGTAGTGAGTCGGAGTGCGTATGAGCAGTAGTGACCCCGAGTGCGCATGCGCAGTAGTGAGCCCGTGTGCCCATGCGCAGTAGTGGGCCTGAGTGCGCATGAGCAGTAGTGGGTCCGAGTGCGCATGGGCAGTAGTTACCCCGAGTGCGCATGCGCAGTAGTGAGCCCGAGTGCGCATGCGCAGTAGTGAGCCCGTGTGCCCATGCGCAGTAGTGAGCCTGAGTGCGCATGAGCAGTAGTTTGTCCGAGTGCGCATTGGCAGTAGTGACCCCGAGTGCCCATGCGCAGTAGTGAGCCCGAGTGCGCATGCGCAGTAGTGAGCCCGATTGCGCATCCGCAGTAGCGAGTCCGAGTGCGCATGAGCAGTAGTGACCCCAAGTGCGTATGCACTGTAGTGAGCCCGAGTGCGCATGCACAGTAGTGAGCCCGTGTGCGCATGCGCACAGAGCGCCCGTGTGCGCATGCGCAAAAGTGAGCTCGAGTGCGCATGTGCAGGTCTGAGCCTGTGTGCGCATGACCAGTAGCGACGCCGAGCGCGCATGCGCAGTAGTGAGCCCGAGTGCGCATGAGCAGTAGTGGGTCCGAGTGCGCATGGGCAGTAGTGACCCCGAGTGCGCATCCGCAGTAGTGAGCCCGAGTTCGCATGACCAGTAGTGAGTCGGAGTGCGTATGAGCAGTAGTGACCCCGAGTGCGCATGCGCAGTAGTGTGCCCGTGTGCCCATGCGCAGTAGTGAGCCTGAGTGCGCATGAGCAGTAGTGGGTCCGAGTGCGCATGAGCAGTAGTGAACCCGGGTGCGCATGCGCAGTAGTGAGCCCGAGTGCGCATGCGCAGTAGTGAGCCCGATTGCGCATCCGCAGTAGCGAGCCCGAGCGCGCATCCGCAGTAGTGAGTCCGAGTTCGCATGAGCAGTAGTGAGCCCGATTGTGCATCCGCAGTAGCGAGCCCGAGCGCGCATCCGCAGTAGTGAGTCCAAGTGCGCATGAGCAGTAGTGACCCCGAGTGCGCATGCGCAGTAGTGAGCCCGTGTGCCCATGCGCAGTAGTGAGCCTGAGTGCGCATGGGCAGTAGTGAGCCCGTGTGCGCATGCGAAGTAGTGCGCCCGTGTGCGCATGCGCAGAAGTGAGCTCGAGTGCGCATGCGCAGAAGTGAGCTCGAGTGCGCATGCGCAGTAGTGAGTCCGAGTGCGCATGAGCAGTAGTGAGCCCGAGTGCGCGTGCGCAGTAGTGGCCCGAGTGCGCATGCGCAGTAGTGACCGCGATTGCGCATGAGCAGTAGTGAACCCGAGTGCGCATGCGCAGTAGCGAGCCCGAGCGCGCATGAGCAGTAGTGAGTCAGAGTGCGTATGAGCAGTGGTGGCCCCGAGTGCGCATGCGCAGTAGCGAGCCCGAGCGCGCATGAGCAGTAGTGAGACAGAGTGCGTATGAACAGTCGTGACCCCGAGTGCGCATGCGCAGTAATGGGCCCGATTGCGCATGCGCAGTAGTGACCGCGCGCGCGCATGCGCATTAGTGAGCCCGATTGCCCATCCGCAGCTGTGAGTCCCAGTGCGCATGGGCAGTAGTCACCCCGAGTGCGCATGCGCAGTAGTGAGCCCATGTGCCCATGCGCAGTAGTGAGCCCGAGTGCGCATGCGCAGTAGTGACCCTGAGTGCGCATCCGCAGTAGTGGGCCCGATTGCGCATCTGCGTTGATGACCGCGAGTGCGCATGCGCATTAGCGAGCCCGAGCGCGCATGCGCAGTAGTGAGCCCGAGTGCGCATGAGCAGTAGTGAACCCGAGTGCGCATGCGCAGTAGTGAGCACGTGTGCGCATGCGCAGTAGTGAGCCCGATTGCGCATTTGCAGTGGTGACCCCGAGTGCGCATGCGCAGTAGCGAGCCCGAGCGCGCATGAGCAGTAGTGAGTCAGAGTGCGTATGAGCAGTAGTGACCCCGAGGGCGCATGCACAGTAGTGAGCCCGTGTACACATGCGCAGTAGCGCGCCCATGTGGGCATGCGCAGAAGTGAGCTCGAGTGCGCATGTGCATGTCTGAGTCGGTGTGCGCATGCGCAGTAGCGACCCCGAGTGCGCATGCGCAGTAGTGAGCCCGTGTGCCCATGCGCAGTAGTGAGTCCGTGTGCGCATCTGCAGTAGCGTGCCCGAGTGCGCATGCGCAGTAGTGAGCCCGAGTGCGCATCCAGAGTAGTGAACCCGAATGGGCATTTACAATCATGGGCCCGTGTGCGCATGCGCAGTAGTGACCCCGAGTGCGCATGCGCAGTAGTGAACTCGTGTGCGCATGCTCTGTAGTGAGCCCGAGCGCGCATCCGCAGTAGTGAGCCCGGGTGCGCATGCGCAATAGTGAGCCCATATGTGCATGCGCAGTAGTGAACCCGAATGCGCATCCACAGTAGTGAACCCGAATGCGCATGTACAATCATGGGCCCGTGTGCGCATGCGCAGTAGTGACCCCGAGTGCGCATGCGCAGTAGCGACCCCGAGCCCGCATCCGCAGTACTGAGCCCGAGTGCGCATGGGCAGTAGTGACCCCGAGTACGCATGCGCAGTAGTGAGCCCTTGTGCGCATGCGAAGTAGTGAGACCGATCGCGCATGCGCAGTAGGGAGCCCGATTGCGCATCCGCAGTAGTGAGACCGATTGCGCATGCGCAATAGTGAGACCGATTGCGCATTCGCAGTAGTGAGTCCGAGATCGCATGAGCAGTAATGAATCCGAGTGCGCATGAGCAGTAGTGAATACGAGTACGCATGAGCAGTAGTGGCTCCGAGTGCGTATGCACTGCAGTGTGCCCGAAGGCGCATGCGCAGTCGTGACCCCGATTACGCATGCGCAGTAGTGAGCCCGACCGCGCATCCGCAGTTGTGAGCCTGAGTGCGCATGCGCAGTAGTGAACCCGAGTGCGCATGCGCAGTAGTGAGCCCGTGTGCCCATGCGCAGTAGTGAGCCTGAGTGCGCATGAGCAGTAGTGGGTCCGAGTGCGCATGGGCAGTAGTTACCCCGAGTGCGCATGCGCAGTAGTGAGCCCGAGTTCGCATGCGCAGTAGTGAGCCCGATTGCGCATCCGCAGTAGCGAGCCCGAGCTCGCATCCGCAGTAGTGAGTCCGAGTTCGCATGAGCAGTAGTGAGTCGGAGTGCGTATGAGCAGTAGTGAGCCCGAGTGCGCATGCGCTGTAGTGAGCCCGTGTGCCCATGCACAGTAGTGAGCCCGTGTGCGCATGCGCCGTAGTGAGCCCGAGTGCGCATCCGCAGTAATGAGTCCGAGTGCGCATGAGCAGTAGTGACCCCGACCGCGCATCCGCAGTTGTAAGCCTGAGTGCACATGCGCAGTAGTGACCCCGAGTGCGCATGCGCAGTAGCGAGCCCGTGTGCCCATGCGCAGTAGTGAGCCTGAGTGCGCATCCGTAGTAGAGTGCCCGAGTGCGCATGCGCAGTAGTGACCCCGAGTGCGCATGCGCAGTTGTGAGCCCGCTTGCGCATCCGCAGTAGTGTGCCCGAATGCGCATGCGCAGTCGTGACCCCGATTGCGCATCCGCAGTAGTGAGTCCGAGGTCGCATGGGCAGTAGTGACCCCGAGTGCGCATGCGCAGTAGTGAGCCCGATTGCGCATCCGCAGTAGTGAGTCGGAGCTCGTATGAGCAGTAGTGACCCCGAGTGCACATGCGCAGTAGTGTGCCCGTGTGCCCATGCGCAGTAATGAGCCCGAGTGCGCATCGGCAGTAGTGAGCCCGAGTGCGCATGAGCAGTAGTGGGTCCGAGTGCGCATCCGCAGTAGTGAGCCCGAGTTCGCATGACCAGTAGTGAGTCGGAGTGCGTATGTGCAGTAGTGACCCCGAGTGCGCATGCGCAGTAGTGAGCCCGATTGCGCATCGGCAGTAGTGAGCCCGAGTGCGCATGAGCAGTAGTGGGTCCGAGTGCGCATCCGCAGTAGTGAGCCCGAGTTCGCATGACCAGTAGTGAGTCGGAGTGCGTATGTGCAGTAGTGACCCCGATTGCGCATCCGCAGTAGTGAGTCCGAGGTCGCATGGGCAGTAGTGACCCCGAGTGCGCATGCGCAGTAGTGAGCCCGATTGCGCATCCGCAGTAGTGAGACCGATTGCGCATGCGCAATAGTAAGCCCGATTGTGCATCGGCAGTAGTGAGTCCGAGTGCGTATGCGCTGTAGTGACCCCACGTGCGCATGCGCAGTAGTGAGCTTCAGCGCGCATCCGCAATAGTGAGCCCGAGTGCGCATCCGCAGTAGTGAGACCGATTGCGCATCCGCAGTAGTGAGTCCGAGATCGCATGAGCAGTAATGAGTCCGAGTGGGCATGAGCAGTAGTGAATACGAGTACGCATGAGCAGTAGTGGCCCCGAGTGCGTATGCACTGCAGTGAGCCCGAGTGCGCATGCACAGTAGTGAGTGCGTGTGCGCATGCGCAATAGTGCGCTCGTGTGCGCATGCGCAGAAGTGAGCTCAAGTGCGCATGCGCAGTAGCGACCCCGAGCGCGCATGCGCCATAGTGATCCCGAGTGCGCATGTGCAGTAGTGAGTCGGAGCTCGTATGAGCAGTAGTGACCCCGAGTGCACATGCGCAGTAGTGTGCCCGTGTGCCCATGCGCAGTAATGAGCCCGAGTGCGCATCGGCAGTAGTGTGCCCGATTGCGCATGGGCAATAGTGAGCCCGCTTGCGCATCCGCAGTAGTGAGTCCGAATGCGCATGAGCGGTAGTGACCCCGAGTGCCCATGCACAGTAGCGAGGCCCAGTGCGCATGCGCAGTGGGGAGCCCGATTGCGCATCCGCAGTAGTGGGTCCGCGATCGCATGAGCAGTATTGAGTCCGAGTGCGCATGAGCAGTAGTGAATACGACTACGCATGAGCAGTAGTGACCCCGAGTGCGTATGCACTGTAGTAAGCCCGAGTGCGCATGCGCACAGAGCGCCCGTGTGCGCATGCGCAAAAGTGAGCTCGAGTGCGCATGTGCAGGTCTGAGCCTGTGTGCGCATGACCAGTACCGACGCCGAGCGCGCATGCGCAGCAGTGAGCCCGAGTGCGCATGAGCAGTAGTGGGTCCGAGTGCGCATCCGCAGTAGTGAGCCCGAGTTCGCATGACCAGTAGTGAGTCGGAGTGCGTATGTGCAGTAGTGACCCCGAGTGCGCATGCGCAGTAGTGAGCCCGATTGCGCATCCGCAGTAGTGAGACCGATTGCGCATGCGTAGTAGTGACCCCGATTGCGCATCCGCAGTAGTGAGCCCGATTTCGCATGACCAGTACTGAGTCGGAGTGCGTATGAGCAGTAGTGACCCCGAGTGCGCATGCGCAGTAGTGAGCCCGTGTGCCCATGCGCAGTAGTGAGCCTGAGTGCGCATGAGCAGTAGTTTGTCCGAGTGCGCATGGGCAGTAGTGACCCCGAGTGCCCATGCGCAGTAGTGAGCCCGAGTGCGCATGCGCAGTAGTGAGCCCGATTGCGCATCCGCAGTAGCGAGCCCGAGCGCGCATCCGCAGTAGTGAGTCCGAGTTCGCATGGGCAGTAGTGAGTCGGAGTGCGTATGAGCAGTAGTGAGACCGAGTGCGCATGCGCTGTAGTGAGCCCGTGTGCCCATGCACAGTAGTGAGCCCGTGTGCGCATGCGCCGTAGTGAGCCCGAGTGCGCATCCGCAGTAGTGAGTCCGAGTGCGCATGAGCAGTAGTGACCCCGAGTGCGCATGCGCAGTAGTGAGCCCGTGTGTCCATGCGCAGTGGTGAGCCTGAGTGCGCATGAGCAGTAGTGACCCCGAGTGCGTATGCACTGTAGTGAGCCCGAGTGCGCATGCACAGTAGTGACCCCGATTGCGCATCCGCAGTAGTGAGCCCGAGTTCGCATGACCAGCAGTGAGTCGGAGTGCGTATGAGCAGTAGTGACCCCGAGTGCGCATGCGCAGTAGTGAGCCCGAGTTCGCATGACCAGTAGTGAGTCGGAGTGCGTATGAGCAGTAGTGAGACCGAGTGCGCATGCGCTGTAGTGAGCCCGTGTGCCCATGCACAGTAGTGAGCCCGTGTGCGCATGCGCCGTAGTGAGCCCGAGTGCGCATCCGCAGTAGTGAGTCCGAGTGCGCATGAGCAGTAGTGACCCCGAGTGCGCATGCGCAGTAGTGAGCACGTGTGCCCATGCACAGTAGTGAGCCCGTGTGCGCATGCGCCGTAGTGAGCCCGAGTGCCCATGCGCAGTAGTGAGCCCGAGTGCGCATGCACAGTAGTGACCCCGATTGCGCATCCGCAGTAGTGAGCCCGAGTTCGCATGACCAGTAGTGAGTCGGAGTGCGTATGAGAAGTAGTGAGACCGATTGCGCATGCGTAGTAGTGACCCCGATTGCGCATCCGCAGTAGTGAGCCCGAGTTCGCATGACCAGTAGTGAGTCGGAGTGCGTATGAGCAGTAGTGACCCCGAGTGCGCATGCGCAGTAGTGAGCCCGTGTGCCCATGCGCAGTAGTGAGCCTGAGTGCGCATGAGCAGTAGTGGGTCCGAGTGCGCATGGGCAGTAGTTACCCCGAGTGCGCATGCGCAGTAGTGAGCCCGAGTGCGCATGCGCAGTAGTGAGCCCGATTGCGCATCCGCAGTAGCGAGCCCGAGCTCGCATCCGCAGTAGTGAGTCCGAGTTCGCATGAGCAGTAGTGAGTCGGAGTGCGTATGAGCAGTAGTGAGCCCGAGTGCGCATGCTCTGTAGTGAGCCCGTGTGCCCATGCACAGTAGTGAGCCCGTGTGCGCATGCGCCGTAGTGAGCCCGAGTGCGCATCCGCAGTAGTGAGTCCGAGTGCGCATGAGCAGTAGTGACCCCGAGTGCGCATGCGCAGTAGTGAGCCCGTGTGCCCATGCGCAGTAGTTAGCCTATGTGCGCATGAGCAGTAGTGGGTCCGAGTGCGCATGGGCAGTAGTGACCCCGAGTGCGCATGCGCAGTAGTGAGCCCGAGTGCGCATGCGCAGTAGTGAGCCCGTGTGCCCATGCGCAGTAGTGAGCCTGAGTGCGCATGAGCAGTAGTTTGTCCGAGTGCGCATGGGCAGTAGTGACCCCGAGTGCCCATGCGCAGTAGTGAGCCCGAGTGCCCATGCGCAGTAGTGAGCCCGATTGCGCATCCGCAGTAGCGAGCCCGAGCGCGCATCCGCAGTAGTGAGTCCGAGTTCGCATGAGCAGTAGTGAGTCGGAGTGCGTATGAGCAGTAGTGAGACCGAGTGCGCATGCGCTGTAGTGAGCCCGTGTGCCCATGCACAGTAATGAGCCCGTGTGCGCATGCGCCGTAGTGAGCCCGAGTGCGCATCCGCAGTAGCGAGTCCGAGTGCGCATGAGCAGTAGTGACCCCGAGTGCGCATGCGCAGTAGTGAGCCCGTGTGCCCATGCGCAGTAGTGAGCCTGAGTGCGCATGAGCAGTAGTGACCCCGAGTGCGTATGCACTGTAGTGAGCCCGAGTGCGCATGCACAGTAGTGAGCCCGTGTGCGCATGCGCACAGAGCGCCCGTGCGCGCATGCGCAAAAGTGAGCTCGAGTGCGCATGTGCAGGTCTGAGCCTGTGTGCGCATGACCAGTAGCGACGCCGAGCGCGCATGCGCAGTAGTGAGCCCGAGTGCGCATGAGCAGTAGTGGGTCCGAGTGCGCATGGGCAGTAGTGGGTCCGAGTGCGCATGGGCAGTAGTTACCCCGAGTGCGCATGCGCAGTAGTGAGCCCGAGTGCGCATGCGCAGTAGTGAGCCCGATTGCGCATCCGCAGTAGCGAGCCCGAGCGCGCATCCGCAGTAGTGAGTCCGAGTTCGCATGAGCAGTAGTGAGTCGGAGTGCGTATGAGCAGTAGTGAGCCCGTGTGCCCATGCGCAGTGGTGAGCCTGAGTGCGCATGAGCAGTAGTGACCCCGAGTGCGTATGCACTGTAGTGAGCCCGAGTGCGCATGCACAGTAGTGACCCCGATTGCGCATCCGCAGTAGTGAGCCCGAGTTCGCATGACCAGCAGTGAGTCGGAGTGCGTATGAGCAGTAGTGACCCCGAGTGCGCATGCGCAGTAGTGAGCCCGAGTTCGCATGACCAGTAGTGAGTCGGAGTGCGTATGAGCAGTAGTGAGACCGAGTGCGCATGCGCTGTAGTGAGCCCGTGTGCCCATGCACAGTAGTGAGCCCGTGTGCGCATGCGCCGTAGTGAGCCCGAGTGCGCATCCGCAGTAGTGAGTCCGAGTGCGCATGAGCAGTAGTGACCCCGAGTGCGCATGCGCAGTAGTGAGCCCGTGTGCCCATGCACAGTAGTGAGCCCGTGTGCGCATGCGCCGTAGTGAGCCCGAGTGCCCATGCGCAGTAGTGAGCCCGAGTGCGCATGCACAGTAGTGACCCCGATTGCGCATCCGCAGTAGTGAGCCCGAGTTCGCATGACCAGTAGTGAGTCGGAGTGCGTATGAGAAGTAGTGAGACCGATTGCGCATGCGTAGTAGTGACCCCGATTGCGCATCCGCAGTAGTGAGCCCGAGTTCGCATGACCAGTAGTGAGTCGGAGTGCGTATGAGCAGTAGTGACCCCGAGTGCGCATGCGCAGTAGTGAGCCCGTGTGCCCATGCGCAGTAGTGAGCCTGAGTGCGCATGAGCAGTAGTGGGTCCGAGTGCGCATGGGCAGTAGTTACCCCGAGTGCGCATGCGCAGTAGTGAGCCCGAGTGCGCATGCGCAGTAGTGAGCCCGATTGCGCATCCGCAGTAGCGAGCCCGAGCTCGCATCCGCAGTAGTGAGTCCGAGTTCGCATGAGCAGTAGTGAGTCGGAGTGCGTATGAGCAGTAGTGAGCCCGAGTGCGCATGCTCTGTAGTGAGCCCGTGTGCCCATGCACAGTAGTGAGCCCGTGTGCGCATGCGCCGTAGTGAGCCCGAGTGCGCATCCGCAGTAGTGAGTCCGAGTGCGCATGAGCAGTAGTGACCCCGAGTGCGCATGCGCAGTAGTGAGCCCGTGTGCCCATGCGCAGTAGTTAGCCTATGTGCGCATGAGCAGTAGTGGGTCCGAGTGCGCATGGGCAGTAGTGACCCCGAGTGCCCATGCGCAGTAGTGAGCCCGATTGCGCATCCGCAGTAGCGAGCCCGAGCGCGCATCCGCAGTAGTGAGTCCGAGTTCGCATGAGCAGTAGTGAGTCGGAGTGCGTATGAGCAGTAGTGAGACCGAGTGCGCATGCGCTGTAGTGAGCCCGTGTGCCCATGCACAGTAATGAGCCCGTGTGCGCATGCGCCGTAGTGAGCCCGAGTGCGCATCCGCAGTAGCGAGTCCGAGTGCGCATGAGCAGTAGTGACCCCGAGTGCGCATGCGCAGTAGTGAGCCCGTGTGCCCATGCGCAGTAGTGAGCCTGAGTGCGCATGAGCAGTAGTGACCCCGAGTGCGTATGCACTGTAGTGAGCCCGAGTGCGCATGCACAGTAGTGAGCCCGTGTGCGCATGCGCACAGAGCGCCCGTGCGCGCATGCGCAAAAGTGAGCTCGAGTGCGCATGTGCAGGTCTGAGCCTGTGTGCGCATGACCAGTAGCGACGCCGAGCGCGCATGCGCAGTAGTGAGCCCGAGTGCGCATGAGCAGTAGTGGGTCCGAGTGCGCATGGGCAGTAGTGGGTCCGAGTGCGCATGGGCAGTAGTTACCCCGAGTGCGCATGCGCAGTAGTGAGCCCGATTGCGCATCCGCAGTAGCGAGCCCGAGCGCGCATCCGCAGTAGTGAGTCCGAGTTCGCATGAGTAGTAGTGAGTCGGAGTGCGTATGAGCAGTAGTGAGCCCGAGTGCGCATGCGCTGTAGTGAGCCCGTGTGCCCATGCACAGTAGTGAGCCCGATTGCGCATCCGCAGTAGTGAGACCGATTGCGCATGCGCAATAGTAAGCCCGATTGTGCATCGGCAGTAGTGAGTCCGAGTGCGTATGCGCTGTAGTGACCCCACGTGCGCATGCGCAGTAGTGAGCTTCAGCGCGCATCCGCAATAGTGAGCCCGAGTGCGCATCCGCAGTAGTGAGACCGATTGCGCATCCGCAGTAGTGAGTCCGAGATCGCATGAGCAGTAATGAGTCCGAGTGGGCATGAGCAGTAGTGAATACGAGTACGCATGAGCAGTAGTGGCCCCGAGTGCGTATGCACTGCAGTGAGCCCGAGTGCGCATGCACAGTAGTGAGTGCGTGTGCGCATGCGCAATAGTGCGCTCGTGTGCGCATGCGCAGAAGTGAGCTCGAGTGCGCATGCGCAGTAGCGACCGCGAGCGCGCATGCGCCATAGTGATCCCGAGTGCGCATGTGCAGTAGTGAGTCGGAGCTCGTATGAGCAGTAGTGACCCCGAGTGCACATGCGCAGTAGTGTGCCCGTGTGCCCATGCGCAGTAATGAGCCCGAGTGCGCATCGGCAGTAGTGTGCCCGATTGCGCATGGGCAATAGTGAGCCCGCTTGCGCATCCGCAGTAGTGAGTCCGAATGCGCATGAGCGGTAGTGAGTCGGAGTGCGTATGAGCAGTAGTGAGACCGTGTGCGCATGCGCTGTAGTGAGCCCGTGTGCCCATGCACAGTAGTGAGCCCGTGTGCGCATGCGCCGTAGTGAGCCCGAGTGCGCATCCGCAGTAGTGAGTCCGAGTGCGCATGAGCAGTAGTGACCCCGAGTGCGCATGCGCAGTAGTGAGCCCGTGTGCCCATGCGCAGTAGTGAGCCTGAGTGCGCATGAGCAGTAGTGACCCCGAGTGCGTATGGACTGTAGTGAGCCCGATTGCGCATCCGCAGTAGCGAGCCCGAGCGCGCATCCGCAGTAGTGAGTCCGAGTGCGTATGAGCAGTAGTGAGACCGAGTGCGCATGCGCTGTAGTGAGCCCGTGTGCCCATGCACAGTAGTGAGCCCGTGTGCGCATGCGCCGTAGTGAGCCCGAGTGCGCATCCGCAGTAGTGAGTCCGAGTGCGCATGAGCAGTAGTGACCCCGAGTGCGCATGCGCAGTAGTGAGCCCGTGTGCCCATGCGCAGTAGTGAGCCTGAGTGCGCATGAGCAGTAGTGACCCCGAGTGCGTATGCACTGTAGTGAGCCCGAGTGCGCATGCACAGTAGTGAGCCCGTGTGCGCATGCGCACGGAGCGCCCGTGTGCGCATGCGCAAAAGTGAGCTCGAGTGCGCATGTGCAGGTCTGAGCCTGTGTGCGCATGACCAGTAGCGACGCCGAGCGCGCATGCTCAGTAGTGAGCCCGATTGCGCATCCGCAGTAGTGAGACCGATTGCGCATGCGTAGTAGTGACCCCGATTGCGCATCCGCAGTAGTGAGCCCGAGTTCGCATGACCAGTACTGAGTCGGAGTGCGTATGAGCAGTAGTGACCCCGAGTGCGCATGCGCAGTAGTGAGCCCGTGTGCCCATGCGCAGTAGTGAGCCTGAGTGCGCATGAGCAGTAGTTTGTCCGAGTGCGCATGGGCAGTAGTGACCCCGAGTGCCCATGCGCAGTAGTGAGCCCGAGTGCGCATGCGCAGTAGTGAGCCCGATTGCGCATCCGCAGTAGCGAGCCCGAGCGCGCATCCGCAGTAGTGAGTCCGAGTTCGCATGAGCAGTAGTGAGTCGGAGTGCGTATGAGCAGTAGTGAGACCGAGTGCGCATGCGCTGTAGTGAGCCCGTGTGCCCATGCACAGTAGTGAGCCCGTGTGCGCATGCGCCGTAGTGAGTCCGAGTGCGCATGAGCAGTAGTGACCCCGAGTGCGCATGCGCAGTAGTGAGCCCGTGTGCCCATGCGCAGTGGTGAGCCTGAGTGCGCATGAGCAGTAGTGACCCCGAGTGCGTATGCACTGTAGTGAGCCCGAGTGCGCATGCACAGTAGTGAGCCCGTGTGCGCATGCGCACAGAGCGCCCGTGTGCGCATGCGCAAAAGTGAGCTCGAGTGCGCATGTGCAGGTCTGGGCCTGTGTGCGCATGACCAGTAGCGACGCCGAGCGCGCATGCGCAGTAGTGAGCCCGAGTGCGCATGAGCAGTAGTGGGTCCGAGTGCGCATGGGCAGTAGTGACCCCGAGTGCGCATCCGCAGTAGTGAGCCCGAGTTCGCAAGACCAGTAGTGAGTCGGAGTGCGTATGTGCAGTAGTGACCCCGAGTGCGCATGCGCAGTAGTGAGCCCGATTGCGCATCCGCAGTAGTGAGACCGGTTGCGCATGCGTAGTAGTGACCCCGATTGCGCATCCGCAGTAGTGAGCCCGAGTTCGCATGACCAGTAGTGAGTCGGAGTGCGTATGAGCAGTAGTGACCCCGAGTGCGCATGCGCAGTAGTGAGCCCGTGTGCCCATGCGCAGTAGTGAGCCTGAGTGCGCATGAGCAGTAGTGGGTCCGAGTGCGCATGGATAGTAGTTACCCCGAGTGCGCATGCGCAGTAGTGAGCCCGAGTGCGCATGCGCAGTAGTGAGCCCGATTGCGCATCCGCAGTAGCGAGCCCGAGCTCGCATCCGCAGTAGTGAGTCCGAGTTCGCATGAGCAGTAGTGAGTCGGAGTGCGTATGAGCAGTAGTGAGCCCGAGTGCGCATGCTCTGTAGTGAGCCCGTGTGCCCATGCACAGTAGTGAGCCCGTGTGCGCATGCGCCGTAGTGAGCCCGAGTGCGCATCCGCAGTAGTGAGTCCGAGTGCGCATGAGCAGTATTGACCCCGGGTGCGCATGCGCAGTAGTGAGCCCGTGTGCCCATGCGCAGTAGTGAGCCTGAGTGCGCATGAGCAGTAGTGGGTTCGAGTGCGCATGGGCAGTAGTGACCCCGAGTGCGCATGCGCAGTAGTGAGCCCGAGTGCGCATGCGCAGTAGTGAGTCCGAGTTCGCATGAGCAGTAGTGAGTCGGAGTGCGTATGAGCAGTAGTGAGACCGAGTGCGCATGCGCTGTAGTGAGCCCGTGTGCCCATGCACAGTAATGAGCCCGTGTGCGCATGCGCCGTAGTGAGCCCGAGTGCGCATCCGCAGTAGTGAGTCCGAGTGCGCATGAGCAGTAGTGACCCCGAGTGCGCATGCGCAGTAGTGAGCCCGTGTGCCCATGCGCAGTAGTGAGCCTGAGTGCGCATGAGCAGTAGTGACCCCGAGTGCGTATGCACTGTAGTGAGCCCGAGTGCGCATGCACAGTAGTGAGCCCGTGTGCGCATGCGCAAAAGTGAGCTCGAGTGCGGATGTGCAGGTCTGAGCCTGTGTGCGCATGGCCAGTTGCGACGCCGAGCGCGCATGCGCAGTAGTGAGCCCGAGTGCGCATGAGCAGTAGTGGGTCCGAGTGCGCATGGGCAGTAGTGACCCCGAGTGTGCATCCGCAGTAGTGAGCCCGAGTTCGCATGACCAGTAGTGAGTCGGAGTGCGTATATGCAGTAGTGACCCCGAGTGCGCATGCGCAGTAGTGAGCCCGATTGCGCATCCGCAGTAGTGAGACCGATTGCGCATGCGCAGTAGTGACCCCGATTGCGCATCCGCAGTAGTGAGCCCGAGTTCGCATGACCAGTAGTGAGTCGGAGTGCGTATGAGCAGTAGTGACCCCGTGCACATGCGCAGTAGTGTGCCCGTGTGCCCATGCGCAGTAATGAGCCCGAGTGCGCATCGGCAGTAGTGTGCCCGATTGCGCATGGGCAATAGTGAGCCCGCTTGCGCATCCGCAGTAGTGAGTCCGAATGCGCATGAGCGGTAGTGAGTCGGAGTGCGTATGAGCAGTAGTGAGACCGTGTGCGCATGCGCTGTAGTGAGCCCGTGTGCCCATGCACAGTAGTGAGCCCGTGTGCGCATGCGCCGTAGTGAGCCCGAGTGCGCATCCGCAGTAGTGAGTCCGAGTGCGCATGAGCAGTAGTGACCCCGAGTGCGCATGCGCAGTAGTGAGCCCGTGTGCCCATGCGCAGTAGTGAGCCTGAGTGCGCATGAGCAGTAGTGACCCCGAGTGCGTATGGACTGTAGTGAGCCCGATTGCGCATCCGCAGTAGCGAGCCCGAGCGCGCATCCGCAGTAGTGAGTCCGAGTGCGTATGAGCAGTAGTGAGACCGAGTGCGCATGCGCTGTAGTGAGCCCGTGTGCCCATGCACAGTAGTGAGCCCGTGTGCGCATGCGCCGTAGTGAGCCCGAGTGCGCATCCGCAGTAGTGAGTCCGAGTGCGCATGAGCAGTAGTGACCCCGAGTGCGCATGCGCAGTAGTGAGCCCGTGTGCCCATGCGCAGTAGTGAGCCTGAGTGCGCATGAGCAGTAGTGACCCCGAGTGCGTATGCACTGTAGTGAGCCCGAGTGCGCATGCACAGTAGTGAGCCCGTGTGCGCATGCGCACGGAGCGCCCGTGTGCGCATGCGCAAAAGTGAGCTCGAGTGCGCATGTGCAGGTCTGAGCCTGTGTGCGCATGACCAGTAGCGACGCCGAGCGCGCATGCTCAGTAGTGAGCCCGATTGCGCATCCGCAGTAGTGAGACCGATTGCGCATGCGTAGTAGTGACCCCGATTGCGCATCCGCAGTAGTGAGCCCGAGTTCGCATGACCAGTACTGAGTCGGAGTGCGTATGAGCAGTAGTGACCCCGAGTGCGCATGCGCAGTAGTGAGCCCGTGTGCCCATGCGCAGTAGTGAGCCTGAGTGCGCATGAGCAGTAGTTTGTCCGAGTGCGCATGGGCAGTAGTGACCCCGAGTGCCCATGCGCAGTAGTGAGCCCGAGTGCGCATGCGCAGTAGTGAGCCCGATTGCGCATCCGCAGTAGCGAGCCCGAGCGCGCATCCGCAGTAGTGAGTCCGAGTTCGCATGAGCAGTAGTGAGTCGGAGTGCGTATGAGCAGTAGTGAGACCGAGTGCGCATGCGCTGTAGTGAGCCCGTGTGCCCATGCACAGTAGTGAGCCCGTGTGCGCATGCGCCGTAGTGAGTCCGAGTGCGCATGAGCAGTAGTGACCCCGAGTGCGCATGCGCAGTAGTGAGCCCGTGTGCCCATGCGCAGTGGTGAGCCTGAGTGCGCATGAGCAGTAGTGACCCCGAGTGCGTATGCACTGTAGTGAGCCCGAGTGCGCATGCACAGTAGTGAGCCCGTGTGCGCATGCGCACAGAGCGCCCGTGTGCGCATGCGCAAAAGTGAGCTCGAGTGCGCATGTGCAGGTCTGGGCCTGTGTGCGCATGACCAGTAGCGACGCCGAGCGCGCATGCGCAGTAGTGAGCCCGAGTGCGCATGAGCAGTAGTGGGTCCGAGTGCGCATGGGCAGTAGTGACCCCGAGTGCGCATCCGCAGTAGTGAGCCCGAGTTCGCAAGACCAGTAGTGAGTCGGAGTGCGTATGTGCAGTAGTGACCCCGAGTGCGCATGCGCAGTAGTGAGCCCGATTGCGCATCCGCAGTAGTGAGACCGGTTGCGCATGCGTAGTAGTGACCCCGATTGCGCATCCGCAGTAGTGAGCCCGAGTTCGCATGACCAGTAGTGAGTCGGAGTGCGTATGAGCAGTAGTGACCCCGAGTGCGCATGCGCAGTAGTGAGCCCGTGTGCCCATGCGCAGTAGTGAGCCTGAGTGCGCATGAGCAGTAGTGGGTCCGAGTGCGCATGGATAGTAGTTACCCCGAGTGCGCATGCGCAGTAGTGAGCCCGAGTGCGCATGCGCAGTAGTGAGCCCGATTGCGCATCCGCAGTAGCGAGCCCGAGCTCGCATCCGCAGTAGTGAGTCCGAGTTCGCATGAGCAGTAGTGAGTCGGAGTGCGTATGAGCAGTAGTGAGCCCGAGTGCGCATGCTCTGTAGTGAGCCCGTGTGCCCATGCACAGTAGTGAGCCCGTGTGCGCATGCGCCGTAGTGAGCCCGAGTGCGCATCCGCAGTAGTGAGTCCGAGTGCGCATGAGCAGTATTGACCCCGGGTGCGCATGCGCAGTAGTGAGCCCGTGTGCCCATGCGCAGTAGTGAGCCTGAGTGCGCATGAGCAGTAGTGGGTTCGAGTGCGCATGGGCAGTAGTGACCCCGAGTGCGCATGCGCAGTAGTGAGCCCGAGTGCGCATGCGCAGTAGTGAGTCCGAGTTCGCATGAGCAGTAGTGAGTCGGAGTGCGTATGAGCAGTAGTGAGACCGAGTGCGCATGCGCTGTAGTGAGCCCGTGTGCCCATGCACAGTAATGAGCCCGTGTGCGCATGCGCCGTAGTGAGCCCGAGTGCGCATCCGCAGTAGTGAGTCCGAGTGCGCATGAGCAGTAGTGACCCCGAGTGCGCATGCGCAGTAGTGAGCCCGTGTGCCCATGCGCAGTAGTGAGCCTGAGTGCGCATGAGCAGTAGTGACCCCGAGTGCGTATGCACTGTAGTGAGCCCGAGTGCGCATGCACAGTAGTGAGCCCGTGTGCGCATGCGCAAAAGTGAGCTCGAGTGCGGATGTGCAGGTCTGAGCCTGTGTGCGCATGGCCAGTTGCGACGCCGAGCGCGCATGCGCAGTAGTGAGCCCGAGTGCGCATGAGCAGTAGTGGGTCCGAGTGCGCATGGGCAGTAGTGACCCCGAGTGTGCATCCGCAGTAGTGAGCCCGAGTTCGCATGACCAGTAGTGAGTCGGAGTGCGTATATGCAGTAGTGACCCCGAGTGCGCATGCGCAGTAGTGAGCCCGATTGCGCATCCGCAGTAGTGAGACCGATTGCGCATGCGCAGTAGTGACCCCGATTGCGCATCCGCAGTAGTGAGCCCGAGTTCGCATGACCAGTAGTGAGTCGGAGTGCGTATGAGCAGTAGTGACCCCGAGTGCGCATGCGCAGTAGTGAGCCCGTGTGCCCATGCGCAGTAGTGAGCCTGAGTGCGCATGAGCAGTAGTGGGTCCGAGTGCTCATGGGCAGTAGTTACCCCGAGTGCGCATGCGCAGTAGTGAGCCCGAGTGCGCATGCGCAGTAGTGAGCCCGATTGCGCATCCGCAGTAGCGAGCCCGAGCGCGCATCCGCAGTAGTGAGTCCGAGTTCGCATGAGCAGTAGTGAGTCGGAGTGCGTATGAGCAGTAGTGAGCCCGAGTGCGCATGCGCTGTAGTGAGCCCGTGTGCCCATGCACAGTAGTGAGCCCGTGTGCGCATGCGCCGTAGTGAGCCCGAGTGCGCATCCGCAGTAGTGAGTCCGAGTTCGCATGAGCAGTAGTGACCCCGGGTGCGCATGCGCATTAGTGAGCCCGTGTGCCCATGCGCAGTAGTGAGCCTGAGTGCGCATGAGCAGTAGTGGGTCCGAGTGCGCATGGGCAGTAGTTACCCCGAGTGCGCATGCGCAGTAGTGAGCCCGAGTGCGCATGCGCAGTAGTGAGCCCGATTGCGCATCCGCAGTAGCGAACCCGAGCTCGCATCCGCAGTAGTGAGTCCGAGCTCGCATGAGCAGTAGTGAGTCGGAGTGCGTATGAGCAGTAGTGAGCCCGAGTGTGCATGCGCTGTAGTGAGCCCGTGTGCCCATGCACAGTAGTGAGCCCGTGTGCGCATGCGCCGTAGTGAGCCCGAGTGCGCATCCGCAGTAGTGAGTCCGAGTGCGCATGAGCAGTAGTGAGCCCGAGTGCGCACGCGCAGTAGTGAGCCCGAGTGCGCATGCGCAGTAGTGAGCCCGTGTGCCCATGCGCAGTAGTGAGCCTGAGTGCGCATGAGCAGTAGTTTGTCCGAGTGCGCATGGGCAGTAGTGACCCCGAGTGCTCATGGGCTGTAGTGACCCCGAGTGCGCATGCACAGTAGTGAGCCGGAGTGCGCATGCGCAGTAGTGCGATCGTGCGCGCATGCGCAGTAGTGAGCCCGACCGCGCATCCGCAGTTGTAAACCTGAGTGCGCATGCGCAGTAGTGACCCCGAGTGCGCATGCGCAGTAGCGAGCCCGTGTGCCCATGCGCAGTAGTGAGCCTGAGTGCGCATCCGTAGTAGTGTGCCCGAGTGCGCATGCGCAGTAGTGACCCCGAGTGCGCATGCGCAGTTGTGAGCCCGATTGCGCATCCGCAGTAGTGTGCCCGAATGCGCATGCGCAGTCGTGACCCCGATTACGCATGCGCAGTAGTGAGCCCGACCGCGCATCCGCAGTTGTGAGCCTGAGTGCGCATGCGCAGTAGTAACCCCGAGTGCGCATGCGCAGTAGTGAGCCCGATTGCGCATGCGTAGTAGTGACCCCGATTGCGCATCCGCAGTAGTGAGTCCGAGGTCGCATGGGCAGTAGTGACACCGAGTGCGCATGCGCAGTAGTGAGCCCGATTGCGCATCCGCAGTAGTGACACCGATTGCGCATGCGCAATAGTAAGCCCGATTGTGCATCCGCAGTAGTGAGTCCGAGTGCGTATGCGCTGTAGTGACCCCACGTGCGCATGCGCAGTAGTGAGCTTCAGCACGCATCCGCAATAGTGAGCCCGAGTGCGCATCCGCAGTAGTGAGACCGATTGCGCATCCGCAGTAGTGAGTCCGAGATTGCATGAGCAGTAATGAGTCCGAGTGGGCATGAGCAGTAGTGAATACGAGTACGCATGAGCAGTAGTGGCCCCGAGTGCGTATGCACTGCAGTGAGCCCGAGTGCGCATGCACAGTAGTGAGTGCGTGTGCGCATGCGCAATAGTGCGCTCGTGTGCGCATGCGCAGAAGTGTGCTCGAGTGCGCGTGCGCAGTAGCGACCCCGAGCGCGCATGCGCCATAGTGATCCCGAGGGCGCATGTGCAGTAGTAAGTCGGAGCACGTATGAGCAGTAGAGACCCCGAGTGCACATGCGCAGTAGTGAGCCCGTGTGCCCATGCGCAGTAATGAGCCTGAGTGCGCATCGGCAGTAGTGTGCCCGATTGCGCATGGGCAATAGTGAGCCCGCTTGCGCATCCGCAGTAGTGAGTCCGAATGCGCATGAGCGGTAGTGACCCCGAGTGCCCATGCACAGTAGCGAGGCCGAGTGCGCATGCGCAGTGGGGAGCCCGATTGCGCATCCGCAGTAGTGAGTCCGCGATCGCATGAGCAGTATTGAGTCCGAGTGCGCATGAGCAGTAGTGAATACGACTACGCATGAGCAGTAGTGACCCCGAGTGCGTATGCACTGTAGTGAGCCCGAGTGCGCATGCACAGTAGTGAGCCTGTGCGCGCATGCGCACAGAGCGCCCGTGTGCGCATCCGCAGTAGTGAGCCCGAGCTCGCATGACCAGTAGTGAGTCGGAGTGCGTATGTGCAGTAGTGACCCCGAGTGCGCATGCGCAGTAGTGAGCCCGATTGCGCATCCGCAGTAGTGAGGCCGATTGCGCATGCGTAGTAGTGACCCCGATTGCGCATCCGCAGTAGTGAGCCCGAGTTCGCATGACCAGTAGTGAGTCGGAGTGCGTATGAGCAGTAGTGACCCCGAGTGCGCATGCGCAGTAGTGAGCCCGTGTGTCCATGCGCAGTAGTGAGCCTGAGTGCGCATGAGCAGTAGTTTGTCCGAGTGCGCATGGGCAGTAGTGACCCCGAGTGCCCATGCGCAGTAGTGAGCCCGAGTGCGCATGCGCAGTAGTGAGCCCGATTGCGCATCCGCAGTAGCGAGCCCGAGCGCGCATCCGCAGTAGTGAGTCCGAGTTCGCATGAGCAGTAGTGAGTCGGAGTGCGTATGAGCAGTAGTGAGACCGTGTGCGCATGCGCTGTAGTGAGCCCGTGTGCCCATGCACAGTAGTGAGCCCGTGTGCGCATGCGCCGTAGTGAGCCCGAGTGCGCATGAGCAGTAGTGGGTCCGAGTGCGCATGGGCAGTAGTGGGTCCGAGTGCGCATGGGCAGTAGTTACCCCGAGTGCGCATGCGCAGTAGTGAGCCCGATTGCGCATCCGCAGTAGCGAGCCCGAGCGCGCATCCGCAGTAGTGAGTCCGAGTTCGCATGAGTAGTAGTGAGTCGGAGTGCGTATGAGCAGTAGTGAGCCCGAGTGCGCATGCGCTGTAGTGAGCCCGTGTGCCCATGCACAGTAGTGAGCCCGTGTGCGCATGCGCACAGAGCGCCCGTGCGCGCATGCGCAAAAGTGAGCTCGAGTGCGCATGTGCAGGTCTGAGCCTGTGTGCGCATGACCAGTAGCGACGCCGAGCGCGCATGCGCAGTAGTGAGCCCGAGTGCGCATGGGCAGTAGTGGGTCCGAGTGCGCATGGGCAGTAGTGGGTCCGAGTGCGCATGGGCAGTAGTTACCCCGAGTGCGCATGCGCAGTAGTGAGCCCGATTGCGCATCCGCAGTAGCGAGCCCGAGCGCGCATCCGCAGTAGTGAGTCCGAGTTCGCATGAGTAGTAGTGAGTCGGAGTGCGTATGAGCAGTAGTGAGCCCGAGTGCGCATGCGCTGTAGTGAGCCCGTGTGCCCATGCACAGTAGTGAGCCCGATTGCGCATCCGCAGTAGTGAGACCGATTGCGCATGCGCAATAGTAAGCCCGATTGTGCATCGGCAGTAGTGAGTCCGAGTGCGTATGCGCTGTAGTGACCCCACGTGCGCATGCGCAGTAGTGAGCTTCAGCGCGCATCCGCAATAGTGAGCCCGAGTGCGCATCCGCAGTAGTGAGACCGATTGCGCATCCGCAGTAGTGAGTCCGAGATCGCATGAGCAGTAATGAGTCCGAGTGGGCATGAGCAGTAGTGAATACGAGTACGCATGAGCAGTAGTGGCCCCGAGTGCGTATGCACTGCAGTGAGCCCGAGTGCGCATGCACAGTAGTGAGTGCGTGTGCGCATGCGCAATAGTGCGCTCGTGTGCGCATGCGCAGAAGTGAGCTCGAGTGCGCATGCGCAGTAGCGACCGCGAGCGCGCATGCGCCATAGTGATCCCGAGTGCGCATGTGCAGTAGTGAGTCGGAGCTCGTATGAGCAGTAGTGACCCCGAGTGCACATGCGCAGTAGTGTGCCCGTGTGCCCATGCGCAGTAATGAGCCCGAGTGCGCATCGGCAGTAGTGTGCCCGATTGCGCATGGGCAATAGTGAGCCCGCTTGCGCATCCGCAGTAGTGAGTCCGAATGCGCATGAGCGGTAGTGAGTCGGAGTGCGTATGAGCAGTAGTGAGACCGTGTGCGCATGCGCTGTAGTGAGCCCGTGTGCCCATGCACAGTAGTGAGCCCGTGTGCGCATGCGCCGTAGTGAGCCCGAGTGCGCATCCGCAGTAGTGAGTCCGAGTGCGCATGAGCAGTAGTGACCCCGAGTGCGCATGCGCAGTAGTGAGCCCGTGTGCCCATGCGCAGTAGTGAGCCTGAGTGCGCATGAGCAGTAGTGACCCCGAGTGCGTATGGACTGTAGTGAGCCCGATTGCGCATCCGCAGTAGCGAGCCCGAGCGCGCATCCGCAGTAGTGAGTCCGAGTGCGTATGAGCAGTAGTGAGACCGAGTGCGCATGCGCTGTAGTGAGCCCGTGTGCCCATGCACAGTAGTGAGCCCGTGTGCGCATGCGCCGTAGTGAGCCCGAGTGCGCATCCGCAGTAGTGAGTCCGAGTGCGCATGAGCAGTAGTGACCCCGAGTGCGCATGCGCAGTAGTGAGCCCGTGTGCCCATGCGCAGTAGTGAGCCTGAGTGCGCATGAGCAGTAGTGACCCCGAGTGCGTATGCACTGTAGTGAGCCCGAGTGCGCATGCACAGTAGTGAGCCCGTGTGCGCATGCGCACGGAGCGCCCGTGTGCGCATGCGCAAAAGTGAGCTCGAGTGCGCATGTGCAGGTCTGAGCCTGTGTGCGCATGACCAGTAGCGACGCCGAGCGCGCATGCTCAGTAGTGAGCCCGATTGCGCATCCGCAGTAGTGAGACCGATTGCGCATGCGTAGTAGTGACCCCGATTGCGCATCCGCAGTAGTGAGCCCGAGTTCGCATGACCAGTACTGAGTCGGAGTGCGTATGAGCAGTAGTGACCCCGAGTGCGCATGCGCAGTAGTGAGCCCGTGTGCCCATGCGCAGTAGTGAGCCTGAGTGCGCATGAGCAGTAGTTTGTCCGAGTGCGCATGGGCAGTAGTGACCCCGAGTGCCCATGCGCAGTAGTGAGCCCGAGTGCGCATGCGCAGTAGTGAGCCCGATTGCGCATCCGCAGTAGCGAGCCCGAGCGCGCATCCGCAGTAGTGAGTCCGAGTTTGCATGAGCAGTAGTGAGTCGGAGTGCGTATGAGCAGTAGTGAGACCGAGTGCGCATGCGCTGTAGTGAGCACGTGTGCCCATGCACAGTAGTGAGCCCGTGTGCGCATGCGCCGTAGTGAGTCCGAGTGCGCATGAGCAGTAGTGACCCCGAGTGCGCATGCGCAGTAGTGAGCCCGTGTGCCCATGCGCAGTGGTGAGCCTGAGTGCGCATGAGCAGTAGTGACCCCGAGTGCGTATGCACTGTAGTGAGCCCGAGTGCGCATGCACAGTAGTGAGCCCGTGTGCGCATGCGCACAGAGCGCCCGTGTGCGCATGCGCAAAAGTGAGCTCGAGTGCGCATGTGCAGGTCTGGGCCTGTGTGCGCATGACCAGTAGCGACGCCGAGCGCGCATGCGCAGTAGTGAGCCCGAGTGCGCATGAGCAGTAGTGGGTCCGAGTGCGCATGGGCAGTAGTGACCCCGAGTGCGCATCCGCAGTAGTGAGCCCGAGTTCGCAAGACCAGTAGTGAGTCGGAGTGCGTATGTGCAGTAGTGACCCCGAGTGCGCATGCGCAGTAGTGAGCCCGATTGCGCATCCGCAGTAGTGAGACCGGTTGCGCATGCGTAGTAGTGACCCCGATTGCGCATCCGCAGTAGTGAGCCCGAGTTCGCATGACCAGTAGTGAGTCGGAGTGCGTATGAGCAGTAGTGACCCCGAGTGCGCATGCGCAGTAGTGAGCCCGTGTGCCCATGCGCAGTAGTGAGCCTGAGTGCGCATGAGCAGTAGTGGGTCCGAGTGCGCATGGGCAGTAGTTACCCCGAGTGCGCATGCGCAGTAGTGAGCCCGAGTGCGCATGCGCAGTAGTGAGCCCGATTGCGCATCCGCAGTAGCGAGCCCGAGCTCGCATCCGCAGTAGTGAGTCCGAGTTCGCATGAGCAGTAGTGAGTCGGAGTGCGTATGAGCAGTAGTGAGCCCGAGTGCGCATGCTCTGTAGTGAGCCCGTGTGCCCATGCACAGTAGTGAGCCCGTGTGCGCATGCGCCGTAGTGAGCCCGAGTGCGCATCCGCAGTAGTGAGTCCGAGTGCGCATGAGCAGTATTGACCCCGGGTGCGCATGCGCAGTAGTGAGCCCGTGTGCCCATGCGCAGTAGTGAGCCTGAGTGCGCATGAGCAGTAGTGGGTTCGAGTGCGCATGGGCAGTAGTGACCCCGAGTGCGCATGCGCAGTAGTGAGCCCGAGTGCGCATGCGCAGTAGTGAGTCCGAGTTCGCATGAGCAGTAGTGAGTCGGAGTGCGTATGAGCAGTAGTGAGACCGAGTGCGCATGCGCTGTAGTGAGCCCGTGTGCCCATGCACAGTAATGAGCCCGTGTGCGCATGCGCCGTAGTGAGCCCGAGTGCGCATCCGCAGTAGTGAGTCCGAGTGCGCATGAGCAGTAGTGACCCCGAGTGCGCATGCGCAGTAGTGAGCCCGTGTGCCCATGCGCAGTAGTGAGCCTGAGTGCGCATGAGCAGTAGTGACCCCGAGTGCGTATGCACTGTAGTGAGCCCGAGTGCGCATGCACAGTAGTGAGCCCGTGTGCGCATGCGCAAAAGTGAGCTCGAGTGCGGATGTGCAGGTCTGAGCCTGTGTGCGCATGGCCAGTTGCGACGCCGAGCGCGCATGCGCAGTAGTGAGCCCGAGTGCGCATGAGCAGTAGTGGGTCCGAGTGCGCATGGGCAGTAGTGACCCCGAGTGTGCATCCGCAGTAGTGAGCCCGAGTTCGCATGACCAGTAGTGAGTCGGAGTGCGTATATGCAGTAGTGACCCCGAGTGCGCATGCGCAGTAGTGAGCCCGATTGCGCATCCGCAGTAGTGAGACCGATTGCGCATGCGCAGTAGTGACCCCGATTGCGCATCCGCAGTAGTGAGCCCGAGTTCGCATGACCAGTAGTGAGTCGGAGTGCGTATGAGCAGTAGTGACCCCGAGTGCGCATGCGCAGTAGTGAGCCCGTGTGCCCATGCGCAGTAGTGAGCCTGAGTGCGCATGAGCAGTAGTGGGTCCGAGTGCTCATGGGCAGTAGTTACCCCGAGTGCGCATGCGCAGTAGTGAGCCCGAGTGCGCATGCGCAGTAGTGAGCCCGATTGCGCATCCGCAGTAGCGAGCCCGAGCGCGCATCCGCAGTAGTGAGTCCGAGTTCGCATGAGCAGTAGTGAGTCGGAGTGCGTATGAGCAGTAGTGAGCCCGAGTGCGCATGCGCTGTAGTGAGCCCGTGTGCCCATGCACAGTAGTGAGCCCGTGTGCGCATGCGCCGTAGTGAGCCCGAGTGCGCATCCGCAGTAGTGAGTCCGAGTTCGCATGAGCAGTAGTGACCCCGGGTGCGCATGCGCATTAGTGAGCCCGTGTGCCCATGCGCAGTAGTGAGCCTGAGTGCGCATGAGCAGTAGTGGGTCCGAGTGCGCATGGGCAGTAGTTACCCCGAGTGCGCATGCGCAGTAGTGAGCCCGAGTGCGCATGCGCAGTAGTGAGCCCGATTGCGCATCCGCAGTAGCGAACCCGAGCTCGCATCCGCAGTAGTGAGTCCGAGCTCGCATGAGCAGTAGTGAGTCGGAGTGCGTATGAGCAGTAGTGAGCCCGAGTGTGCATGCGCTGTAGTGAGCCCGTGTGCCCATGCACAGTAGTGAGCCCGTGTGCGCATGCGCCGTAGTGAGCCCGAGTGCGCATCCGCAGTAGTGAGTCCGAGTGCGCATGAGCAGTAGTGAGCCCGAGTGCGCACGCGCAGTAGTGAGCCCGAGTGCGCATGCGCAGTAGTGAGCCCGTGTGCCCATGCGCAGTAGTGAGCCTGAGTGCGCATGAGCAGTAGTTTGTCCGAGTGCGCATGGGCAGTAGTGACCCCGAGTGCTCATGGGCTGTAGTGACCCCGAGTGCGCATGCACAGTAGTGAGCCGGAGTGCGCATGCGCAGTAGTGCGATCGTGCGCGCATGCGCAGTAGTGAGCCCGACCGCGCATCCGCAGTTGTAAACCTGAGTGCGCATGCGCAGTAGTGACCCCGAGTGCGCATGCGCAGTAGCGAGCCCGTGTGCCCATGCGCAGTAGTGAGCCTGAGTGCGCATCCGTAGTAGTGTGCCCGAGTGCGCATGCGCAGTAGTGACCCCGAGTGCGCATGCGCAGTTGTGAGCCCGATTGCGCATCCGCAGTAGTGTGCCCGAATGCGCATGCGCAGTCGTGACCCCGATTACGCATGCGCAGTAGTGAGCCCGACCGCGCATCCGCAGTTGTGAGCCTGAGTGCGCATGCGCAGTAGTAACCCCGAGTGCGCATGCGCAGTAGTGAGCCCGATTGCGCATGCGTAGTAGTGACCCCGATTGCGCATCCGCAGTAGTGAGTCCGAGGTCGCATGGGCAGTAGTGACACCGAGTGCGCATGCGCAGTAGTGAGCCCGATTGCGCATCCGCAGTAGTGACACCGATTGCGCATGCGCAATAGTAAGCCCGATTGTGCATCCGCAGTAGTGAGTCCGAGTGCGTATGCGCTGTAGTGACCCCACATGCGCATGCGCAGTAGTGAGCTTCAGCACGCATCCGCAATAGTGAGCCCGAGTGCGCATCCGCAGTAGTGAGACCGATTGCGCATCCGCAGTAGTGAGTCCGAGATTGCATGAGCAGTAATGAGTCCGAGTGGGCATGAGCAGTAGTGAATACGAGTACGCATGAGCAGTAGTGGCCCCGAGTGCGTATGCACTGCAGTGAGCCCGAGTGCGCATGCACAGTAGTGAGTGCGTGTGCGCATGCGCAATAGTGCGCTCGTGTGCGCATGCGCAGAAGTGTGCTCGAGTGCGCATGCGCAGTAGCGACCCCGAGCGCGCATGCGCCATAGTGATCCCGAGGGCGCATGTGCAGTAGTAAGTCGGAGCACGTATGAGCAGTAGAGACCCCGAGTGCACATGCGCAGTAGTGAGCCCGTGTGCCCATGCGCAGTAATGAGCCTGAGTGCGCATCGGCAGTAGTGTGCCCGATTGCGCATGGGCAATAGTGAGCCCGCTTGCGCATCCGCAGTAGTGAGTCCGAATGCGCATGAGCGGTAGTGACCCCGAGTGCCCATGCACAGTAGCGAGGCCGAGTGCGCATGCGCAGTGGGGAGCCCGATTGCGCATCCGCAGTAGTGAGTCCGCGATCGCATGAGCAGTATTGAGTCCGAGTGCGCATGAGCAGTAGTGAATACGACTACGCATGAGCAGTAGTGACCCCGAGTGCGTATGCACTGTAGTGAGCCCGAGTGCGCATGCACAGTAGTGAGCCTGTGCGCGCATGCGCACAGAGCGCCCGTGTGCGCATCCGCAGTAGTGAGCCCGAGCTCGCATGACCAGTAGTGAGTCGGAGTGCGTATGTGCAGTAGTGACCCCGAGTGCGCATGCGCAGTAGTGAGCCCGATTGCGCATCCGCAGTAGTGAGGCCGATTGCGCATGCGTAGTAGTGACCCCGATTGCGCATCCGCAGTAGTGAGCCCGAGTTCGCATGACCAGTAGTGAGTCGGAGTGCGTATGAGCAGTAGTGACCCCGAGTGCGCATGCGCAGTAGTGAGCCCGTGTGTCCATGCGCAGTAGTGAGCCTGAGTGCGCATGAGCAGTAGTTTGTCCGAGTGCGCATGGGCAGTAGTGACCCCGAGTGCCCATGCGCAGTAGTGAGCCCGAGTGCGCATGCGCAGTAGTGAGCCCGATTGCGCATCCGCAGTAGCGAGCCCGAGCGCGCATCCGCAGTAGTGAGTCCGAGTTCGCATGAGCAGTAGTGAGTCGGAGTGCGTATGAGCAGTAGTGAGACCGTGTGCGCATGCGCTGTAGTGAGCCCGTGTGCCCATGCACAGTAGTGAGCCCGTGTGCGCATGCGCCGTAGTGAGCCCGAGTGCGCATCCGCAGTAGTGAGTCCGAGTGCGCATGAGCAGTAGTGACCCCGAGTGCGCATGCGCAGTAGTGAGCCCGTGTGCCCATGCGCAGTAGTGAGCCTGAGTGCGCATGAGCAGTAGTGACCCCGAGTGCGTATGCACTGTAGTGAGCCCGAGTGCGCATGCACAGTAGTGAGCCCGTGTGCGCATGCGCACAGAGCGCCCGTGTGCGCATGCGCAAAAGTGAGCTCGATTGCGCATGTGCAGGTCTGAGCCTGTGTGCGCATGACCAGTAGCGACGCCGAGCGCGCATGCGCAGTAGTGAGCCCGAGTGCGCATGAGCAGTAGTGGGTCCGAGTGCGCATGGGCAGTAGTGACCCCGAGTGCGCATCCGCAGTAGTGAGCCCGAGTTCGCATTACCAGTAGTGAGTCGGAGTGCGTATGTGCAGTAGTGACCCCGAGTGCGCATGCGCAGTAGTGAGCCCGATTGCGCATCCGCAGTAGTGAGACCGATTGCGCATGCGCAGTAGTGACCCCGATTGCGCATCCGCAGTAGTGAGCCCGAGTTCGCATGACCAGTAGTGAGTCGGAGTGCGTATGAGCAGTAGTGACACCGAGTGCGCATGCGCAGTAGTGAGCCCGTGTGCCCATGCGCAGTGGTGAGCCTGAGTGCGCATGAGCAGTAGTGGGTCCGAGTGCGCATGGGCAGTAGTTACCCCGAGTGCGCATGCGCAGTAGTGAGCCCGAGTGCGCATGCGCAGTAGTGAGCCCGATTGCGCATCCGCAGTAGCGAGCCCGAGTGCGCATGCGCAGTAGTGAGTCAGAGTTCGCATGAGCAGTAGTGAGTCGGAGTGCGTATGAGCAGTAGTGAGACCGAGTGCGCATGCACTGTAGTGAGCCCGAGTGCGCATGCACAGTAGTGAGCCCGTGTGCGCATGCGCAAAAGTGAGCTCGAGTGCGGATGTGCAGGTCTGAGCCGGTGTGCGCATGCACAGTAGCGGCCCCGAGCGCGCATGCGCCGTAGTCAGCCCGACTGCGCATGAGCAGTAGTGAGTCGGAGTGCGTATGAGCAGTAGTGACCCCGAATGCGCGTGCGCAGTAGTGAGCCTGATTGCGCATCCGCAGTAGTGAGACCGATTGCGCATCCGCAGTAGTGAGTCTGAGTGCGCATGAGCTGTAGTGACCCTGAGTGCGCATGCGCAGTAGTGAGACAGATTGCGCATGCGCAGTAGTGAGACCGATTGCGCATGCGCAGTTGTGAGCCCGATTGCGCATCCGCAGTAGTGAGACCGATTGCGCATGCGCAATAGTGAGCCCCATTGCGCATCCGCAGTAGTGAGTCCGAGTGCGCATGAGCAGTAGTGACCCCGAGTGCGCATGCACAGTAGTGAGCCCGTGTGCGCTTGCGCAGTAGTGCACCAGTGTGCGCATGCGCAGAAGTGAGCTCGAGTGCTCATGTGCAGGTCTGGGCCGGTGTGCGCATGCACAGTAGCGGCCGCGAGCGCGCATGCGCCGTAGTGAGCCCGATTGCGCATCCGCAGTAGTGAGACCGAGTGCGCATGAGCAGTAGCCACCGCGAGAGCGCATCCGCAGTAGTGAGACCGATTGCGCATGCGCAGTAGGGAGCCCGATTGCGCATCCGCAGTAGTGAGACCGATTGCGCATCCGTAGTAGTGGCACCGATTGCGCATGCGCAGTAGGGAGCCCGATTGCGCATCCGCAGTAGCGAGCCCGAGCGCGCATCCGCAGTAGTGAGTCCGAGTTCGCATGAGCAGTAGTGAGTCGGAGTGCGTATGAGCAGTAGTGAGACCGAGTGCGCATGAGCAGTAGTGGGTCCGAGTGCGCATGACCAGTAGTGAGTCGGAGTGCGTATGTGCAGTAGTGACCCCGAGTGCGCATGCGCAGTAGTGAGCCCGATTGCGCATCCGCAGTAGTGAGACCGATTGCGCATGCGTAGTAGTGACCCCGATTGCGCATCCGCAGTAGTGAGCCCGAGTTCGCATGAGCAGTAGTGGGTCCGAGTGCGCATCCGCAGTAGTGAGCCCGAGTTCGCATGAGCAGTAGTGACTCCGAGTGCGCATGGGCAGTAGTGACCCCGAGTGCGCATCCGCAGTAGTGAGCCCGAGTTCGCATGACCAGTAGTGAGTCGGAGTGCGCATGGGCAGTAGTTACCACGAGTGCGCATGCGCAGTAGTGAGCCCGAGGGCGCATGCGCAGTAGTGAGCCCGATTGCGCATCCGCAGTAGCGAGCCCGAGCGTGCATCCGCAGTAGTGAGTCCGAGTTCGCATGAGCAGTAGTGAGTCGGAGTGCGTATGAGCAGTAGTGAGCCCGAGTGCGCATGCGCTGTAGTGAGCCCGTGTGCCCATGCACAGTAATGAGCCCGTGTGCGCATGCGCCGTAGTGAGCCCGAGTGCGCATCCGCAGTAGTGAGTCCGAGTGCGCATGAGCAGTAGTGACCCCGAGTGCGCATGCTCAGTAGTGAGCCCGTGTGCCCATGCGCAGTAGTGAGCCGGTGTGCGCATGCACAGTAGCGGCCCCGAGCGCGCATGCGCCATAGTCAGCCCGACTGCGCATGAGCAGTAGTGAGTCGGAGTGCGTATGAGCAGTAGTGACCCCGAATGCGCGTGCGCAGTAGTGAGCCTGATTGCGCATCCGCAGTAGTGAGACCGATTGCGCATCCGCAGTAGTGAGTCTGAGTGCGCATGAGCTGTAGTGACCCTGAGTGCGCATGCGCAGTAGTGAGACAGATTGCGCATGCGCAGTAGTGAGACCGATTGCGCATGCGCAGTAGTGAGCCCGATTGCGCGTCCGCAGTAGTGAGACCAATTGCGCATGCGCAATAGTGAGCCCCATTGCGCATCCGCAGTAGTGAGTCCGAGTGCGCATGAGCAGTAGTGACCCCGAGTGCGCATGCACAGTAGTGAGCCCGTGTGCGCATGCGCAGTAGTGCACCAGTGTGCGCATGCGCAGAAGTGAGCTCGAGTGCTCATGTGCAGGTCTGGGCCGGTGTGCGCATGCACAGTAGCGGCCGCGAGCGCGCATGCGCCGTAGTGAGCCCGATTGCGCATCCGCAGTAGTGAGACCGAGTGCGCATGAGCAGTAGCCACCGCGAGAGCGCATCCGCAGTAGTGAGACCGATTGCGCATCCGTAGTTATGAGCCTGAGTGCGCATCCGCAGTAGTGAGTCCGAGATCGCGTGAGCAGTAATGCGTCCGAGTGCGCATGCGCAGTAGTGAGCCCGAATGCGCATGAGCAGTAGTGAGTCCGAGTGCGCATGAGCAGTAGTGAGCCCGAGTGCGCATGCAGAGTAGTGACCCGCAGTGCGCATGCGCAGTAGTGAGACCGTGTGCGCATGCGCAGTGGTGAGCCCCATTGCGCATCCGCAGTAGTGAGACCGATTGCGCATGCGCAATAGTGAGCCCGAGTGCGCATGAGCAGTAGTGACCCCGAGAGCGCATGCAGAGTAGTGACCCGCAGTGCGCATGCGCAGTAGTGAGACCGTGTGCGCATGCGCAGTACTGAGCCCGACCGCGCATCCGTAGTTATGAGCCTGAGTGCGCATGCGCAGTAGTGACCCCGAGTGCGCATGCGCAGTAGTGAGCCCGATTGCGCATCCGCAGTAGTGAGACCGATTGCGCATGCGCAATAGTGAGCCCGATTGCGCATTTGCAGTAGTGAGTCCTAGAGCGCACTTGCAGTAGCGTCCCCGAGTGCGCATGCGCAGTAGTGACCCCGGGTGCGCATGCGCAGTAGTGTGACCTATTGCGCATCCGTAGTAGTGGGACCGATTGCGCATGCGCAGTAGGGAGCCCGATTGCGCATCCGCAGTAGCGAAACCGATTGCGCATGCGCAATAGTGAGCCCGATTGCGCATTCGCAGTAGTGAGTCCGAGTGCTCATGGGCAGTAGTGACCCCGAGTGCGCATGCACAGTAGTGACCCGGAGTGCGCATGCGCAGTAGTGCGATCGTGTGCGCATGCGCAGTAGTGAGCCCGACCGCGCATCCGCAGTTGTAAGCCTGAGTGCGCATGCGCAGTAGTGACCCCGAGTGCGCATGCGCAGTAGCGAGCCCGTGTGCCCATGCGCAGTAGTGAGCCTGAGTGCGCATGGGCAGTGGTGAGCCCGATTGCGCATCCGCAGTAGCGAGCCCGAGCGCGCATCCGCAGTAGTGAGTCCGAGTGCGCATGAGCAGTAGTGACCCCGAGTGCGCATGCGCAGTAGTGAGCCCGTGTGCCCATGCGCAGTAGTGAGCCCGTGTGCCCATGCGCAGTAGTGAGCCTGAGTGCGCATGAGCACTAGTGAGTCCGAGTGCGCATGAGCAGAAGTGACCCCGAGTGCGCATGCGCAGTAGTGAGCCCGTGTGCCCATGCGCAGTAGTGAGCCTGAGTGCGCATGGGCAGTAGTGACCCCGAGTGCGCATGCGCCGTAGTGAGCCCGAGTGCGCATCCGCAGTAGTGAGTCCGAGTTCGCATGAGCAGTAGTGACCCCGGGTGCGCATGCGCATTAGTGAGCCCGTGTGCCCATGCGCAGTAGTGAGCCTGAGTGCGCATGAGCAGTAGTGGGTCCGAGTGCGCATGGGCAGTAGTGACCCCGAGTGCGCATGCGCAGTAGTGAGCCCGAGTGCGCATGCGCTGTAGTGAGCCCGTGTGCCCATGCACAGTAATGAGCCCGTGTGCGCATGCGCCGTAGTGAGCCCGAGTGCGCATCCGCAGTAGTGAGTCCGAGTGCGCATGAGCAGTAGTGACCCCGAGTGCGCATGCTCAGTAGTGAGCCCGTGTGCCCATGCGCAGTAGTGAGCCGGTGTGCGCATGCACAGTAGCGGCCCCGAGCGCGCATGCGCCATAGTCAGCCCGACTGCGCATGAGCAGTAGTGAGTCGGAGTGCGTATGAGCAGTAGTGACCCCGAATGCGCGTGCGCAGTAGTGAGCCTGATTGCGCATCCGCAGTAGTGAGACCGATTGCGCATCCGCAGTAGTGAGTCTGAGTGCGCATGAGCTGTAGTGACCCTGAGTGCGCATGCGCAGTAGTGAGACAGATTGCGCATGCGCAGTAGTGAGACCGATTGCGCATGCGCAGTAGTGAGCCCGATTGCGCGTCCGCAGTAGTGAGACCAATTGCGCATGCGCAATAGTGAGCGCCATTGCGCATCCGCAGTAGTGAGTCCGAGTGCGCATGAGCAGTAGTGACCCCGAGTGCGCATGCACAGTAGTGAGCCCGTGTGCGCATGCGCAGTAGTGCACCAGTGTGCGCATGCGCAGAAGTGAGCTCGAGTGCTCATGTGCAGGTCTGGGCCGGTGTGCGCATGCACAGTAGCGGCCGCGAGCGCGCATGCGCCGTAGTGAGCCCGATTGCGCATCCGCAGTAGTGAGACCGAGTGCGCATGAGCAGTAGCCACCGCGAGAGCGCATCCGCAGTAGTGAGACCGATTGCGCATCCGTAGTTATGAGCCTGAGTGCGCATCCGCAGTAGTGAGTCCGAGATCGCGTGAGCAGTAATGCGTCCGAGTGCGCATGCGCAGTAGTGAGCCCGAATGCGCATGAGCAGTAGTGAGTCCGAGTGCGCATGAGCAGTAGTGAGCCCGAGTGCGCATGCAGAGTAGTGACCCGCAGTGCGCATGCGCAGTAGTGAGACCGTGTGCGCATGCGCAGTGGTGAGCCCCATTGCGCATCCGCAGTAGTGAGACCGATTGCGCATGCGCAATAGTGAGCCCGAGTGCGCATGAGCAGTAGTGACCCCGAGAGCGCATGCAGAGTAGTGACCCGCAGTGCGCATGCGCAGTAGTGAGACCGTGTGCGCATGCGCAGTACTGAGCCCGACCGCGCATCCGTAGTTATGAGCCTGAGTGCGCATGCGCAGTAGTGACCCCGAGTGCGCATGCGCAGTAGTGAGCCCGATTGCGCATCCGCAGTAGTGAGACCGATTGCGCATGCGCAATAGTGAGCCCGATTGCGCATTTGCAGTAGTGAGTCCTAGAGCGCACTTGCAGTAGCGTCCCCGAGTGCGCATGCGCAGTAGTGACCCCGGGTGCGCATGCGCAGTAGTGTGACCTATTGCGCATCCGTAGTAGTGGGACCGATTGCGCATGCGCAGTAGGGAGCCCGATTGCGCATCCGCAGTAGCGAAACCGATTGCGCATGCGCAATAGTGAGCCCGATTGCGCATTCGCAGTAGTGAGTCCGAGTGCTCATGGGCAGTAGTGACCCCGAGTGCGCATGCACAGTAGTGACCCGGAGTGCGCATGCGCAGTAGTGCGATCGTGTGCGCATGCGCAGTAGTGAGCCCGACCGCGCATCCGCAGTTGTAAGCCTGAGTGCGCATGCGCAGTAGTGACCCCGAGTGCGCATGCGCAGTAGCGAGCCCGTGTGCCCATGCGCAGTAGTGAGCCTGAGTGCGCATGGGCAGTGGTGAGCCCGATTGCGCATCCGCAGTAGCGAGCCCGAGCGCGCATCCGCAGTAGTGAGTCCGAGTGCGCATGAGCAGTAGTGACCCCGAGTGCGCATGCGCAGTAGTGAGCCCGTGTGCCCATGCGCAGTAGTGAGCCCGTGTGCCCATGCGCAGTAGTGAGCCTGAGTGCGCATGAGCACTAGTGAGTCCGAGTGCGCATGAGCAGAAGTGACCCCGAGTGCGCATGCGCAGTAGTGAGCCCGTGTGCCCATGCGCAGTAGTGAGCCTGAGTGCGCATGGGCAGTAGTGACCCCGAGTGCGCATGCGCCGTAGTGAGCCCGAGTGCGCATCCGCAGTAGTGAGTCCGAGTTCGCATGAGCAGTAGTGACCCCGGGTGCGCATGCGCATTAGTGAGCCCGTGTGCCCATGCGCAGTAGTGAGCCTGAGTGCGCATGAGCAGTAGTGGGTCCGAGTGCGCATGGGCAGTAGTGACCCCGAGTGCGCATGCGCAGTAGTGAGCCCGAGTGCGCATGCGCAGTAGTGAGCCCGCTTGCGCATCCGCAGTAGCGAGCCCGAGCGCGCATCCGCAGTAGTGAGTCCGAGTTCGCATGAGCAGTAGTGAGCCCGATTGCGCATCCGCAGTAGCGAGCCCGAGCGCGCATCCGCAGTAGTGAGTCCGAGTGCGCATGAGCAGTAGTGACCCCGAGTGCGCATGCGCAGTAGTGAGCACGTGTGCCCATGCGCAGTAGTGAGCCTGAGTGCGCATGGGCAGTAGTGACCCCGAGTGCGCATGCGCACTAGTGAGCCCGAGTGCGCATGAGCAGTAGTGAATCCGAGTGCGCATGACCAGTCGTGACCACGATTGCACATGCACAGTAGTGACCCCGACCGCGTATCCGCAGTTGTGAGCCTGAGTGCGCATGCGCAGGTCTGAGCCGGTGTGCGCATGCACAGTAGCGGCCCCGAGCGCGCATGCGCCGTAGTCAGCCCGACTGCGCATGAGCAGTAGTGAGTCGGAGTGCGTATGAGCAGTAGTGACCCCGAATGCGCGTGCGCAGTAGTGAGCCTGATTACGCATCCGCAGTAGTGAGACCGATTGCGCATCCGCAGTAGTGAGTCTGAGTGCGCATGAGCTGTAGTGACCCTGAGTGCGCATGCGCAGTAGTGAGACAGATTGCGCATGCGCAGTAGTGAGACCGATTGCGCATGCGCAGTAGTGAGCCCGATTGCGCATCGGCAGTAGTGAGACCGATTGCGCATGCGCAATAGTGAGCCCCATTGCGCATCCGCAGTAGTGAGTCCGAGTGCGCATGAGCAGTAGTGACCCCGAGTGCGCATGCACAGTAGTGAGCCCGTGTGCGCATGCGCAGTAGTGCACCGGTGTGCGCATGCGCAGAAATGAGCTCGAGTGCTCATGTGCAGGTCTGGGCCGGTGTGCGCATGCACAGTAGCGGCCGCGAGCGCGCATGCGCCGTAGTGAGCCCGATTGCGCATCCGCAGTAGTGAGACCGAGTGCGCATGAGCAGTAGCCACCGCGAGAGCGCATCCGCAGTAGTGAGACCGATTGCGCATGCGCAGTAGGGAGCCCGATTGCGCATCCGCAGTAGTGAGTCCGAGATCGCGTGAGCAGTAATGCGTCCGAGTGCGCATGCGCAGTAGTGAGCCCGAGTGCGCATGAGCAGTAGTGAGACCGTGTGCGCATGCGCAGTGGTGAGCCCCATTGCGCATCCGCAGTAGTGAAACCGATTGCGCATGCGCAATAGTGAGCCCGATTGCGCATTCGCAGTAGTGAGTCCGAGTGCTCATGGGCAGTAGTGACCCCGAGTGCGCATGCACAGTAGTGACCCGGAGTGCGCATGCGCAGTAGTGCGATCGTGTGCGCATGCGCAGTAGTGAGCCCGACCGCGCATCCGCAGTTGTAAGCCTGAGTGCGCATGCGCAGTAGTGACCCCGAGTGCGCATGCGCAGTAGCGAGCCCGTGTGCCCATGCGCAGTAGTGAGCCTGAGTGCGCATGGGCAGTAGTGAGCCCGATTGCGCATCCGCAGTAGCGAGCCCGAGCGCGCATCCGCAGTAGTGAGTCCGAGTGCGCATGAGCAGTAGTGACCCCGAGTGCGCATGCGCAGTAGTGAGCCCGTGTGCCCATGCGCAGTAGTGAGCCCGTGTGCCCATGCGCAGTAGTGAGCCTGAGTGCGCATGAGCACTAGTGAGTCCGAGTGCGCATGAGCAGAAGTGACCCCGAGTGCGCATGCGCAGTAGTGAGCCCGTGTGCCCATGCGCAGTAGTGAGCCTGAGTGCGCATGGGCAGTAGTGACCCCGAGTGCGCATGCGCCGTAGTGAGCCCGAGTGCGCATCCGCAGTAGTGAGTCCGAGTTCGCATGAGCAGTAGTGACCCCGGGTGCGCATGCGCATTAGTGAGCCCGTGTGCCCATGCGCAGTAGTGAGCCTGAGTGCGCATGAGCAGTAGTGGGTCCGAGTGCGCATGGGCAGTAGTGACCCCGAGTGCGCATGCGCAGTAGTGAGCCCGAGTGCGCATGCGCAGTAGTGAGCCCGCTTGCGCATCCGCAGTAGCGAGCCCGAGCGCGCATCCGCAGTAGTGAGTCCGAGTTCGCATGAGCAGTAGTGAGCCCGATTGCGCATCCGCAGTAGCGAGCCCGAGCGCGCATCCGCAGTAGTGAGTCCGAGTGCGCATGAGCAGTAGTGACCCCGAGTGCGCATGCGCAGTTGTGAGCCCGTGTGCCCATGCGCAGTAGTGAGCCTGAGTGCGCATGGGCAGTAGTGACCCCGAGTGCGCATGCGCACTAGTGAGCCCGAGTGCGCATGAGCAGTAGTGAATCCGAGTGCGCATGACCAGTCGTGACCACGATTGCACATGCACAGTAGTGACCCCGACCGCGTATCCGCAGTTGTGAGCCTGAGTGCGCATGCGCAGGTCTGAGCCGGTGTGCGCATGCACAGTAGCGGCCCCGAGCGCGCATGCGCCGTAGTCAGCCCGACTGCGCATGAGCAGTAGTGAGTCGGAGTGCGTATGAGCAGTAGTGACCCCGAATGCGCGTGCGCAGTAGTGAGCCTGATTGCGCATCCGCAGTAGTGAGACCGATTGCGCATCCGCAGTAGTGATTCTGAGTGCGCATGAGCTGTAGTGACCCTGAGTGCGCATGCGCAGTAGTGAGACAGATTGCGCATGCGCAGTAGTGAGACCGATTGCGCATGCGCAGTAGTGAGCCCGATTGCGCATCGGCAGTAGTGAGACCGATTGCGCATGCGCAATAGTGAGCCCCATTGCGCATCCGCAGTAGTGAGTCCGAGTGCGCATGAGCAGTAGTGACCCCGAGTGCGCATGCACAGTAGTGAGCCCGTGTGCGCATGCGCAGTAGTGCACCGGTGTGCGCATGCGCAGAAATGAGCTCGAGTGCTCATGTGCAGGTCTGGGCCGGTGTGCGCATGCACAGTAGCGGCCGCGAGCGCGCATGCGCCGTAGTGAGCCCGATTGCGCATCCGCAGTAGTGAGACCGAGTGCGCATGAGCAGTAGCCACCGCGAGAGCGCATCCGCAGTAGTGAGACCGATTGCGCATGCGCAGTAGGGAGCCCGATTGCGCATCCGCAGTAGTGAGTCCGAGATCGCGTGAGCAGTAATGCGTCCGAGTGCGCATGCGCAGTAGTGAGCCCGAGTGCGCATGAGCAGTAGTGAGACCGTGTGCGCATGCGCAGTGGTGAGCCCCATTGCGCATCCGCAGTAGTGAGACCGATTGCGCATGCGCAATAGTGAGCCCGAGTGCGCATGAGCAGTAGTGACCCCGAGTGCGCATGCAGAGTAGTGACCCGCAGTGCGCATGCGCAGTAGTGAGACCGTGTGCGCATGCGCAGTACTGAGCCCGACCGCGCATCCGTAGTTATGAGCCTGAGTGCGCATGCGCAGTAGTGACCCCGAGTGCGCATGCGCAGTAGTGAGCCCGATGCGCATCCGCTGTAGTGAGACCGATTGCGCATGCGCAATAGTGAGCCCGATTGCGCATTTGCAGTAGTGAGTCCTAGAGCGCATTTGCAGTAGCGTCCCCGAGTGCGCATGCGCAGTAGTGACCCCGGGTGCGCATGCGCAGTAGTGTGACCTATTGCGCATCCGTAGTAGTGAGACCGATTGCGCATGCGCAGTAGGGAGCCCGATTGCGCATCCGCAGTAGTGAAACCGATTGCGCATGCGCAATAGTGAGCCCGATTGCGCATTCGCAGTAGTGAGTCCGAGTGCTCATGGGCAGTAGTGACCCCGAGTGCGCATGCACAGTAGTGACCCGGAGTGCGCATGCGCAGTAGTGCGATCGTGTGCGCATGCGCAGTAGTGAGCCCGACCGCGCATCCGCAGTTGTAAGCCTGAGTGCGCATGCGCAGTAGTGACCCCGAGTGCGCATGCGCAGTAGCGAGCCCGTGTGCCCATGCGCAGTAGTGAGCCTGAGTGCGCATCCGTAGTAGTGTTCCCGAGTGCGCATGCGCAGTAGTGACCCCGAGTGCGCATGCGCAGTTGTGAGCCCTATTGCGCATCCGCAGTAGTGTGCCCGAATGCGCATGCGCAGTCGTGACCCCGATTACGCATGCGCAGTAGTGAGCCCGACCGCGCATCCGCAGTTGTGAGCCTGAGTGCGCATGCGCAGTAGTAACCCCGAGTGCGCATGCGCAGTAGTGAGCCCGATTGCGCATGCGTAGTAGTGACCCCGATTACGCATCCGCAGTAGTGAGTCCGAGGTCGCATGGGCAGTAGTGACCCCGAGTGCGCATGCGCAGTAGTGAGCCCGATTGCGCATCCGCAGTAGTGAGACCGATTGCGCATGCGCAATAGTAAGCCCGATTGTGCATCCGCAGTAGTGAGTCCGAGTGCGTATGCGCTGTAGTGACCCCACGTGCGCATGCGCAGTAGTGATCTTCAGCGCGCATCCGCAATAGTGAGCCCGAGTGCGCATCCGCAGTAGTGAGACCGATTGCGCATGCGCAGTAGTGAGCCCGATTGCGCATCCGCACAGGTGAGACCGATTGCGCATGCGCAATAGTGAGCCCGATTGCGCATCCGCAGTAGTGAGACCGATTGCGCATGCGCAGTAGTGAGCCCGACCGCGCATCCGCAGTCGTGAGTCCAAGTGAGCATGAGCAGTAGTGACCCCGAGTGCGCATGCAGAGTAGTGACCCGCAGTGCGCATGCGCAGTAGTAAGACCGTGTGCGCAAGCGCAGTACTGAGCCCGACCGCGCATCCGTAGTTATGAGCCTGAGTGCGCATGCGCAGTAGTGACCCCGAGTGCGCATGCGCAGTAGTGAGCCCGATTGCGCATACGCAGTAGTGAGACCGATTGCGCATGCGCAATAGTGAGACCGATTGCGCATGCGCAGTAGTGCACCAGTGTGCGCATGCGCAAAAGTAAGCTCGAGTGCGCATGTGCAGGTCTGAGCCGGTGTGCGCATGCACAGTAGCGGCCCCGAGCGCGCATGCGCCGTAGTCAGCCCGACTGCGCATGAGCAGTAGTGAGTCGGAGTGCGTATGAGCAGTAGTGACCCCGAATGCGCGTGCGCAGTAGTGAGCCTGATTGCGCATCCGCAGTAGTGAGCCCGTGTGCGCATGCGCAGTAGTGCACCAGTGTGCGCATGCGCAGAAGTGAGCTCGAGTGCTCATGTGCAGGTCTGGGCCGGTGTGCGCATGCACAGTAGCGGCCGCGAGCGCGTATGCGCCGTAGTGAGCCCGATTGCGCATCCGCAGTAGTGAGACCGAGATCGCGTGAGCAGTAATGCGTCCGAGTGCGCATGCGCAGTAGTGAGCCCGAGTGCGCATGAGCAGTAGTGAGTCCGAGTGCGCATGAGCAGTAGTGTGCCCGAGTGCGCATGCAGAGTAGTGACCCGCAGTGCGCATGCGCAGTAGTGAGACCGTGTGCGCATGCGCAGTGGTGAGCCCCATTGCGCATCCGCAGTAGTGAGACCGATTGCGCATGCGCAATAGTAAGCCCGATTGTGCATCCGCAGTAGTGAGTCCGAGTGCGTATGCGCTGTAGTGACCCCACGTGCGCATGCGCAGTAGTGATCTTCAGCGCGCATCCGCAATAGTGAGCCCGAGTGCGCATCCGCAGTAGTGAGACCGATTGCGCATCCGCAGTAGTGAGTCCGAGATCGCATGAGCAGTAATGAGTCCGAGTGGGCATGAGCAGTAGTGAATACGAGTACGCATGAGCAGTAGTGGCCCCGAGTGCGTATGCACTGCAGTGAGCCCGAGTGCGCATGCACAGTAGTGAGTGCGTGTGCGCATGCGCAATAGTGCGCTCGTGTGCGCATGCGCAGAAGTGAGCTCGAGTGCGCATGCGCAGTAGCGACCCCGAGCGCGCATGCGCCATAGTGATCCCGAGTGCGCATGTGCAGTAGTGAGTCGGAGCACGTATGAGCAGTAGTGACCCCGAGTGCGCATGCGCAGTAGTGAGCCCGTGTGCCCATGCGCAGTAGTGAGCCTGAGTGCGCATGGGCAGTAGTGACCCCGAGTGCGCATGCGCACTAGTGAGCCCGAGTGCGCATGAGCAGTAGTGAATCCGAGTGCGCACGACCAGTCGTGACCACGATTGCACATGCACAGTAGTGACCCCGACCGCGTATCCGCAGTTGTGAGCCTGAGTGCGCATGCGCAGTAGTGACCCCGAGTGCGCATGCGCAGTAGTGAGCCCGATTGCGCATCCGCAGTTGTGAGACCGATTGCGCATGCGCAGTAGTAAGCCTGATTGCGCATCCGCAGTAGTGAATCCGAGTGCGCATGACCAGTAGTGACCACGATTGCGCATGCACAGTAGTGAGCCCGTGTGCGCATGCGCAGTAGTGAGCCCGATTGCGCATCCGCAGTAGTGAGACCGATTGCGCATGCGCAGTAGTGAGCCCGATTGCGCATCCGCACAGGTGAGACCGATTGCGCATGCGCAATAGTGAGCCCGATTGCGCATCCGCAGTAGTGAGACCGATTGCGCATGCGCAGTAGTGAGCCCGACCGCGCATCCGCAGTCGTGAGTCCAAGTGAGCATGAGCAGTAGTGACCCCGAGTGCGCATGCAGAGTAGTGACCCGCAGTGCGCATGCGCAGTAGTAAGACCGTGTGCGCAAGCGCAGTACTGAGCCCGACCGCGCATCCGTAGTTATGAGCCTGAGTGCGCATGCGCAGTAGTGACCCCGAGTGCGCATGCGCAGTAGTGAGCCCGATTGCGCATACGCAGTAGTGAGACCGATTGCGCATGCGCAATAGTGAGACCGATTGCGCATGCGCAGTAGTGCACCAGTGTGCGCATGCGCAAAAGTAAGCTCGAGTGCGCATGTGCAGGTCTGAGCCGGTGTGCGCATGCACAGTAGCGGCCCCGAGCGCGCATGCGCCGTAGTCAGCCCGACTGCGCATGAGCAGTAGTGAGTCGGAGTGCGTATGAGCAGTAGTGACCCCGAATGCGCGTGCGCAGTAGTGAGCCTGATTGCGCATCCGCAGTAGTGAGCCCGTGTACGCATGCGCAGTAGTGCACCAGTGTGCGCATGCGCAGAAGTGAGCTCGAGTGCTCATGTGCAGGTCTGGGCCGGTGTGCGCATGCACAGTAGCGGCCGCGAGCGCGTATGCGCCGTAGTGAGCCCGATTGCGCATCCGCAGTAGTGAGACCGAGATCGCGTGAGCAGTAATGCGTCCGAGTGCGCATGCGCAGTAGTGAGCCCGAGTGCGCATGAGCAGTAGTGAGTCCGAGTGCGCATGAGCAGTAGTGAGCCCGAGTGCGCATGCAGAGTAGTGACCCGCAGTGCGCATGCGCAGTAGTGAGACCGTGTGCGCATGCGCAGGTGGTGAGCCCCATTGCGCATCCGCAGTAGTGAGACCGATTGCGCATGCGCAATAGTGAGCCCGATTGCGCATGAGCAGTAGTGACCCCGAGTGCGCATGCAGAGTAGTGACCCGCAGTGCGCATGCGCAGTAGTGAGCCTGAGTGCGCATCCGTAGTAGTGTGCCCGAGTGCGCATGCGCAGAAGTAAGCTCGAGTGCGCATGTGCAGGTCTGAGCCGGTGTGCGCATGCACAGTAGCGGCCCCGAGCGCGCATGCGCCGTAGTCAGCCCGACTGCGCATGAGCAGTAGTGAGTCGGAGTGCGTATGAGCAGTAGTGACCCCGAATGCGCGTGCGCAGTAGTGACCCGCAGTGCGCATGCGCAGTAGTGAGCCCGACCGCGCATCCGCAGTTATGAGCCTGAATGCGCATGCGCAGTAGCGTCCCCGAGTGCGCATGCGCAGTAGTGACGCCGAGTGCGCATGCGCAGTAGTGTGACCTATTGCGCATCCGCAGAAGTGAGACCGATTGCGCATGCGCAGTAGGGAGCCCGATTGCGCATCCGCAGTAGTGAAACCGATTGCGCATGCGCAATAGTGAGACCGATTGCGCATCCGCAGTAGTGAGACCGATTGCGCATGCGCAGTAGTGAGCCCGACCGCGCATCCGCAGTTATGAGCCTGAATGCGCATGCGCAGTAGTGACCCCGAGTGCGCATGCGCAGTAGTGAGCCCGATTGCGCATCCGCAGTAGTGAGACCGATTGCGCATGCGCAATACTGAGCCCGATTGCGCATTTGCAGTAGTGAGTCCTAGAGCGCATTTGCAGTAGCGTCCCCGAGTGCGCATGCGCAGTAGTGACGCCGAGTGCGCATGCGCAGTAGTGTGACCTATTGCGCATCCGCAGTAGTGAGACCGATTGCGCATGCGCAGTAGGGAGCCCGATTGCGCATCCGCAGTAGTGAGACCGATTGCGCATGCGCAATAGTGAGCCCCATTGCGCATCCGCAGTAGTGAGTCCGAGTGCGCATGAGCAGTAGTGACCCCGAGTGCGCATGCACAGTAGTGAGCCCGTGTGCGCATGCGCAGTAGTGAGCCCGAGTGCGCATCTGCAGTAGCGTGCCCGAGTGCGCATGCGCAGTAGTGAGCCCGAGTGCGCATCCACAGTAGTGAACCCGAATGGGCATTTACAATCATGGGCCCGTGTGCGCATGCGCAGTAGTGACCCCGAGTGCGCATGCGCAGTAGTGAACCCGTGTGCGCATGCGCTGTAGTGAGCCCGAGCGCGCATCCGCAGTAGTGAGCCCGGGTGCGCATGCGCAGTAGTGAGCCCATATGTGCATGCGCAGTAGTGAACCCGAATGCGCATCCACAGTAGTGAACCCGAATGCGCATGTACAATCATGGGCCCGTGTGCGCATGCGCAGTAGCGACCCCGAGTGCGCATGCGCAGTAGCGACCCCGAGACTGCATCCGCAGTACTGAGCCCGAGTGCGCATGTGCAGTAGTGACCCCGAGTACGCATGCGCAGTGGTGAGCCCGTGTGCGCATGCGAAGTAGTGCGCCCGTGTGCGCATGCGCAGAAGTGAGCTCGAGTGCGCATGCGCAGAAGTGAGCTCGAGTGCGCATGCGCAGTAGTGAGTCCGAGTGCGCATGAGCAGTAGTGAGCCCGAGTGCGCGTGCGCAGTAGTGGCCCGAGTGCGCATGCGCAGTAGTGACCGCGATTGCGCATGAGCAGTAGTGAACCCGAGTGCGCATGCGCAGTAGCGAGCCCGAGCGCGCATGAGCAGTAGTGAGTCAGAGTGCGCATGAGCAGTGGTGGCCCCGAGTGCGCATGCGCAATAGTGAGCCAGTGTGCCCATGCGCAGTAGTGAGCCTCAGTGCGCATCCGCAGTCGTGTGCCCGAGTGCGCACGAGCAGTAGTGAGTCCGAGTGAGCATGTGCGGTAGTGACCCCGAGACCGCATGCAGAGTAGTGACCCGCAGTGCGCATGCGCAGTAGTGAGACCGAGTGCGCATGCGCAGTTGTGAGCCCGATTGCGCATCCGCAGTAGTGAGACCGATTGCGCATGCGCAGTAGTGAGCCCGTGTGCGCATGCGCCGTAGTGAGCCCGAGTTCGCATGACCAGTAGTGAGTCCGAGTTCGCATGAGCAGTAGTGACCCCGGGTGCGCATGCGCATTAGTGAGCCCGTGTGCCCATGCGCAGTAGTGAGCCTGAGTGCGCATGAGCAGTAGTGGGTCCGAGTGCGCATGGGCAGTAGTTACCCCGAGTGCGCATGCGCAGTAGTGAGCCCGAGTGCGCATGCGCAGTAGTGAGCCCGATTGCGCATCCGCAGTAGCGAGCCCGAGCTCGCATCCGCAGTAGTGAGTCCGAGCTCGCATGAGCAGTAGTGAGTCGGAGTGCGTATGAGCAGTAGTGAGCCCGAGTGTGCATGCGCTGTAGTGAGCCCGTGTGCCCATGCACAGTAGTGAGCCCGTGTGCGCATGCGCCGTAGTGAGCCCGAGTGCGCATCCGCAGTAGTGAGTCCGAGTGCGCATGAGCAGTAGTGAGCCCGAGTGCGCACGCGCAGTAGTGAGCCCGAGTGCGCATGCGCAGTAGTGAGCCCGTGTGCCCATGCGCAGTAGTGAGCCTGAGTGCGCATGAGCAGTAGTTTGTCCGAGTGCGCATGGGCAGTAGTGACCCCGAGTGCTCATGGGCTGTAGTGACCCCGAGTGCGCATTAACAGTAGTGAGCCGGAGTGCGCATGCGCAGTAGTGCGATCGTGCGCGCATGCGCAGTAGTGAGCCCGACCGCGCATCCGCAGTTGTAAACCTGAGTGCGCATGCGCAGTAGTGACCCCGAGTGCGCATGCGCAGTAGCGAGCCCGTGTGCCCATGCGCAGTAGTGAGCCTGAGTGCGCATCCGTAGTAGTGTGCCGGAGTGCGCATGCGCAGTAGTGACCCCGAGTGCGCATGCGCAGTTGTGAGCCCGATTGCGCATCCGCAGTAGTGTGCCCGAATGCGCATGCGCAGTCGTGACCCCGATTACGCATGCGCAGTAGTGAGCCCGACCGCGCATCCGCAGTTGTGAGCCTGAGTGCGCATGCGCAGTAGTAACCCCGAGTGCGCATGCGCAGTAGTGAGCCCGATTGCGCATGCGTAGTAGTGACCCCGATTGCGCATCCGCAGTAGTGAGTCCGAGGTCGCATGGGCAGTAGTGACACCGAGTGCGCATGCGCAGTAGTGAGCCCGATTGCGCATCCGCAGTAGTGACACCGATTGCGCATGCGCAATAGTAAGCCCGATTGTGCATCCGCAGTAGTGAGTCCGAGTGCGTATGCGCTGTAGTGACCCCACGTGCGCATGCGCAGTAGTGAGCTTCAGCACGCATCCGCAATAGTGAGCCCGAGTGCGCATCCGCAGTAGTGAGACCGATTGCGCATCCGCAGTAGTGAGTCCGAGATCGCATGAGCAGTAATGAGTCCGAGTGGGCATGAGCAGTAGTGAATACGAGTACGCATGAGCAGTAGTGGCCCCGAGTGCGTATGCACTGCAGTGAGCCCGAGTGCGCATGCACAGTAGTGAGTGCGTGTGCGCATGCGCAATAGTGCGCTCGTGTGCGCATGCGCAGAAGTGTGCTCGAGTGCGCATGCGCAGTAGCGACCCCGAGCGCGCATGCGCCATAGTGATCCCGAGGGCGCATGTGCAGTAGTAAGTCGGAGCACGTATGAGCAGTAGAGACCCCGAGTGCACATGCGCAGTAGTGAGCCCGTGTGCCCATGCGCAGTAATGAGCCTGAGTGCGCATCGGCAGTAGTGTGCCCGATTGCGCATGGGCAATAGTGAGCCCGCTTGCGCATCCGCAGTAGTGAGTCCGAATGCGCATGAGCGGTAGTGACCCCGAGTGCCCATGCACAGTAGCGAGGCCGAGTGCGCATGCGCAGTGGGGAGCCCGATTGCGCATCCGCAGTAGTGAGTCCGCGATCGCATGAGCAGTATTGAGTCCGAGTGCGCATGAGCAGTAGTGAATACGACTACGCATGAGCAGTAGTGACCCCGAGTGCGTATGCACTGTAGTGAGCCCGAGTGCGCATGCACAGTAGTGAGCCCGTGCGCGCATGCGCACAGAGCGCCCGTGTGCGCATCCGCAGTAGTGAGCCCGAGCTCGCATGACCAGTAGTGAGTCGGAGTGCGTATGTGCAGTAGTGACCCCGAGTGCGCATGCGCAGTAGTGAGCCCGATTGCGCATCCGCAGTAGTGAGGCCGATAGCGCATGCGTAGTAGTGACCCCGATTGCGCATCCGCAGTAGTGAGCCCGAGTTCGCATGACCAGTAGTGAGTCGGAGTGCGTATGAGCAGTAGTGACCCCGAGTGCGCATGCGCAGTAGTGAGCCCGTGTGTCCATGCGCAGTAGTGAGCCTGAGTGCGCATGAGCAGTAGTTTGTCCGAGTGCGCATGGGCAGTAGTGACCCCGAGTGCCCATGCGCAGTAGTGAGCCCGAGTGCGCATGCGCAGTAGTGAGGCCGATTGCGCATCCGCAGTAGCGAGCCCGAGCGCGCATCCGCAGTAGTGAGTCCGAGTTCGCATGAGCAGTAGTGAGTCGGAGTGCGTATGAGCAGTAGTGAGACCGTGTGCGCATGCGCTGTAGTGAGCCCGTGTGCCCATGCGCAGTAGTGAGCCTGAGTGCGCATGAGCAGTAGTGACCCCGAGTGCGTATGCACTGTAGTGAGCCCGAGTGCGCATGCACAGTAATGAGCCCGTGTGCGCATGCGCACAGAGCGCCCGTGTGCGCATGCGCAAAAGTGAGCTCGAGTGCGCATGTGCAGGTCTGAGCCTGTGTGCGCATGACCAGTAGCGACGCCGAGCGCGCATGCGCAGTAGTGAGCCCGAGTGCGCATGAGCAGTAGTGGGTCCGAGTGCGCATGGGCAGTAGTGACCCCGAGTGCGCATCCGCAGTAGTGAGCCCGAGTTCGCATGACCAGTAGTGAGTCGGAGTGCGTATGTGCAGTAGTGACCCCGAGTGCGCATGCGCAGTAGTGAGCCCGATTGCGCATCCGCAGTAGTGAGACCGATTGCGCATGCGCAGTAGTGACCCCGATTGCGCATCCGCAGTAGTGAGCCCGAGTTCGCATGACCAGTAGTGAGTCGGAGTGCGTATGAGCAGTAGTGACACCGAGTGCGCATGCGCAGTAGTGAGCCCGTGTGCCCATGCGCAGTAGTGAGCCTGAGTGCGCATGAGCAGTAGTGGGTCCGAGTGCGCATGGGCAGTAGTTACCCCGAGTGCGCATGCGCAGTAGTGAGCCCGAGTGCGCATGCGCAGTAGTGAGCCCGATTGCGCATCCGCAGTAGCGAGCCCGAGTGCGCATGCGCAGTAGTGAGTCCGAGTTCGCATGAGCAGTAGTGAGCCCGTGTGCGCATGCGCAAAAGTGAGCTCGAGTGCGGATGTGCAGGTCTGAGCCGGTGTGCGCATGCACAGTAGCGGCCCCGAGCGCGCATGCGCCGTAGTCAGCCCGACTGCGCATGAGCAGTAGTGAGTCGGAGTGCGTATGAGCAGTAGTGACCCCGAATGCGCGTGCGCAGTAGTGAGCCTGATTGCGCATCCGCAGTAGTGAGACCGATTGCGCATCCGCAGTAGTGAGTCTGAGTGCGCATGAGCTGTAGTGACCCTGAGTGCGCATGCGCAGTAGTGAGACAGATTGCGCATGCGCAGTAGTGAGACCGATTGCGCATGCGCAGTTGTGAGCCCGATTGCGCATCCGCAGTAGTGAGACCGATTGCGCATGCGCAATAGTGAGCCCCATTGCGCATCCGCAGTAGTGAGTCCGAGTGCGCATGAGCAGTAGTGACCCCGAGTGCGCATGCACAGTAGTGAGCCCGTGTGCGCGTGCGCAGTAGTGAGACCGTGTGCGCATGCGCAGTGGTGAGCCCCATTGCGCATCCGCAGTAGTGAGACCGATTGCGCATGCGCAATAGTGAGCCCGAGTGCGCATGAGCAGTAGTGACCCCGAGAGCGCATGCAGAGTAGTGACCCGCAGTGCGCATGCGCAGTAGTGAGACCGTGTGCGCATGCGCAGTACTGAGCCCGACCGCACATCCGTAGTTATGAGCCTGAGTGCGCATGCGCAGTAGTGACCCCGAGTGCGCATGCGCAGTAGTGAGCCCGATTGCGCATCCGCAGTAGTGAGACCGATTGCGCATCCGTAGTAGTGGCACCGATTGCGCATGCGCAGTAGGGAGCCCGATTGCGCATCCGCAGTAGCGAGCCCGAGCGCGCATCCGCAGTAGTGAGTCCGAGTTCGCATGAGCAGTAGTGAGTCGGAGTGCGTATGAGCAGTAGTGAGACCGAGTGCGCATGAGCAGTAGTGGGTCCGAGTGCGCATGACCAGTAGTGAGTCGGAGTGCGTATGTGCAGTAGTGACCCCGAGTGCGCATGCGCAGTAGTGAGCCCGATTGCGCATCCGCAGTAGTGAGACCGATTGCGCATGCGTAGTAGTGACCCCGATTGCGCATCCGCAGTAGTGAGCCCGAGTTCGCATGAGCAGTAGTGGGTCCGAGTGCGCATCCGCAGTAGTGAGCCCGAGTTCGCATGAGCAGTAGTGACTCCGAGTGCGCATGGGCAGTAGTGACCCCGAGTGCGCATCCGCAGTAGTGAGCCCGAGTTCGCATGACCAGTAGTGAGTCGGAGTGCGCATGGGCAGTAGTTACCACGAGTGCGCATGCGCAGTAGTGAGCCCGAGTGCGCATGCGCAGTAGTGAGCCCGATTGCGCATCCGCAGTAGCGAGCCCGAGCGTGCATCCGCAGTAGTGAGTCCGAGTTCGCATGAGCAGTAGTGAGTCGGAGTGCGTATGAGCAGTAGTGAGCCCGAGTGCGCATGCGCTGTAGTGAGCCCGTGTGCCCATGCACAGTAATGAGCCCGTGTGCGCATGCGCCGTAGTGAGCCCGAGTGCGCATCCGCAGTAGTGAGTCCGAGTGCGCATGAGCAGTAGTGACCCCGAGTGCGCATGCTCAGTAGTGAGCCCGTGTGCCCATGCGCAGTAGTGAGCCGGTGTGCGCATGCACAGTAGCGGCCCCGAGCGCGCATGCGCCATAGTCAGCCCGACTGCGCATGAGCAGTAGTGAGTCGGAGTGCGTATGAGCAGTAGTGACCCCGAATGCGCGTGCGCAGTAGTGAGCCTGATTGCGCATCCGCAGTAGTGAGACCGATTGCGCATCCGCAGTAGTGAGTCTGAGTGCGCATGAGCTGTAGTGACCCTGAGTGCGCATGCGCAGTAGTGAGACAGATTGCGCATGCGCAGTAGTGAGACCGATTGCGCATGCGCAGTAGTGAGCCCGATTGCGCGTCCGCAGTAGTGAGACCAATTGCGCATGCGCAATAGTGAGCCCCATTGCGCATCCGCAGTAGTGAGTCCGAGTGCGCATGAGCAGTAGTGACCCCGAGTGCGCATGCACAGTAGTGAGCCCGTGTGCGCATGCGCAGTAGTGCACCAGTGTGCGCATGCGCAGAAGTGAGCTCGAGTGCTCATGTGCAGGTCTGGGCCGGTGTGCGCATGCACAGTAGCGGCCGCGAGCGCGCATGCGCCGTAGTGAGCCCGTTTGCGCATCCGCAGTAGTGAGACCGAGTGCGCATGAGCAGTAGCCACCGCGAGAGCGCATCCGCAGTAGTGAGACCGATTGCGCATCCGTAGTTATGAGCCTGAGTGCGCATCCGCAGTAGTGAGTCCGAGATCGCGTGAGCAGTAATGCGTCCGAGTGCGCATGCGCAGTAGTGAGCCCGAGTGCGCATGAGCAGTAGTGAGTCCGAGTGCGCATGAGCAGTAGTGAGCCCGAGTGCGCATGCAGAGTAGTGACCCGCAGTGCGCATGCGCAGTAGTGAGACCGTGTGCGCATGCGCAGTGGTGAGCCCCATTGCGCATCCGCAGTAGTGAGACCGATTGCGCATGCGCAATAGTGAGCCCGAGTGCGCATGAGCAGTAGTGACCCCGAGAGCGCATGCAGAGTAGTGACCCGCAGTGCGCATGCGCAGTAGTGAGACCGTGTGCGCATGCGCAGTACTGAGCCCGACCGCGCATCCGTAGTTATGAGCCTGAGTGCGCATGCGCAGTAGTGACCCCGAGTGCGCATGCGCAGTAGTGAGCCCGATTGCGCATCCGCAGTAGTGAGACCGATTGCGCATGCGCAATAGTGAGCCCGATTGCGCATTTGCAGTAGTGAGTCCTAGAGCGCACTTGCAGTAGCGTCCCCGAGTGCGCATGCGCAGGAGTGACCCCGGGTGCGCATGCGCAGTAGTGTGACCTATTGCGCATCCGTAGTAGTGGGACCGATTGCGCATGCGCAGTAGGGAGCCCGATTGCGCATCCGCAGTAGCGAAACCGATTGCGCATGCGCAATAGTGAGCCCGATTGCGCATTCGCAGTAGTGAGTCCGAGTGCTCATGGGCAGTAGTGACCCCGAGTGCGCATGCACAGTAGTGACCCGGAGTGCGCATGCGCAGTAGTGCGATCGTGTGCGCATGCGCAGTAGTGAGCCCGACCGCGCATCCGCAGTTGTAAGCCTGAGTGCGCATGCGCAGTAGTGACCCCGAGTGCGCATGCGCAGTAGCGAGCCCGTGTGCCCATGCGCAGTAGTGAGCCTGAGTGCGCATGGGCAGTAGTGAGCCCGATTGCGCATCCGCAGTAGCGAGCCCGAGCGCGCATCCGCAGTAGTGAGTCCGAGTGCGCATGAGCAGTAGTGACCCCGAGTGCGCATGCGCAGTAGTGAGCCCGTGTGCCCATGCGCAGTAGTGAGCCCGTGTGCCCATGCGCAGTAGTGAGCCTGAGTGCGCATGAGCACTAGTGAGTCCGAGTGCGCATGAGCAGAAGTGACCCCGAGTGCGCATGCGCAGTAGTGAGCCCGTGTGCCCATGCGCAGTAGTGAGCCTGAGTGCGCATGGGCAGTAGTGACCCCGAGTGCGCATGCGCCGTAGTGAGCCCGAGTGCGCATCCGCAGTAGTGAGTCCGAGTTCGCATGAGCAGTAGTGACCCCGGGTGCGCATGCGCATTAGTGAGCCCGTGTGCCCATGCGCAGTAGTGAGCCTGAGTGCGCATGAGCAGTAGTGGGTCCGAGTGCGCATGGGCAGTAGTGACCCCGAGTGCGCATGCGCAGTAGTGAGCCCGAGTGCGCATGCGCAGTAGTGAGCCCGCTTGCGCATCCGCAGTAGCGAGCCCGAGCGCGCATCCGCAGTAGTGAGTCCGAGTTCGCATGAGCAGTAGTGAGCCCGATTGCGCATCCGCAGTAGCGAGCCCGAGCGCGCATCCGCAGTAGTGAGTCCGAGTGCGCATGAGCAGTAGTGACCCCGAGTGCGCATGCGCAGTAGTGAGCCCGTGTGCCCATGCGCAGTAGTGAGCCTGAGTGCGCATGGGCAGTAGTGACCCCGAGTGCGCATGCGCACTAGTGAGCCCGAGTGCGCATGAGCAGTAGTGAATCCGAGTGCGCATGACCAGTCGTGACCACGATTGCACATGCACAGTAGTGACCCCGACCGCGTATCCGCAGTTGTGAGCCTGAGTGCGCATGCGCAGGTCTGAGCCGGTGTGCGCATGCACAGTAGCGGCCCCGAGCGCGCATGCGCCGTAGTCAGCCCGACTGCGCATGAGCAGTAGTGAGTCGGAGTGCGTATGAGCAGTAGTGACCCCGAATGCGCGTGCGCAGTAGTGAGCCTGATTGCGCATCCGCAGTAGTGAGACCGATTGCGCATCCGCAGTAGTGATTCTGAGTGCGCATGAGCTGTAGTGACCCTGAGTGCGCATGCGCAGTAGTGAGACAGATTGCGCATGCGCAGTAGTGAGACCGATTGCGCATGCGCAGTAGTGAGCCCGATTGCGCATCGGCAGTAGTGAGACCCATTGCGCATGCGCAATAGTGAGCCCCATTGCGCATCCGCAGTAGTGAGTCCGAGTGCGCATGAGCAGTAGTGACCCCGAGTGCGCATGCACAGTAGTGAGCCCGTGTGCGCATGCGCAGTAGTGCACCAGTGTGCGCATGCGCAGAAATGAGCTCGAGTGCTCATGTGCAGGTCTGGGCCGGTGTGCGCATGCACAGTAGCGGCCGCGAGCGCGCATGCGCCGTAGTGAGCCCGATTGCGCATCCGCAGTAGTGAGACCGAGTGCGCATGAGCAGTAGCCACCGCGAGAGCGCATCCGCAGTAGTGAGACCGATTGCGCATGCGCAGTAGGGAGCCCGATTGCGCATCCGCAGTAGTGAGTCCGAGATCGCGTGAGCAGTAATGCGTCCGAGTGCGCATGCGCAGTAGTGAGCCCGAGTGCGCATGAGCAGTAGTGAGACCGTGTGCGCATGCGCAGTGGTGAGCCCCATTGCGCATCCGCAGTAGTGAGACCGATTGCGCATGCGCAATAGTGAGCCCGAGTGCGCATGAGCAGTAGTGACCCCGAGTGCGCATGCAGAGTAGTGACCCGCAGTGCGCATGCGCAGTAGTGAGACCGTGTGCGCATGCGCAGTACTGAGCCCGACCGCGCATCCGTAGTTATGAGCCTGAGTGCGCATGCGCAGTAGTGACCCCGAGTGCGCATGCGCAGTAGTGAGCCCGATGCGCATCCGCTGTAGTGAGACCGATTGCGCATGCGCAATAGTGAGCCCGATTGCGCATTTGCAGTAGTGAGTCCTAGAGCGCATTTGCAGTAGCGTCCCCGAGTGCGCATGCGCAGTAGTGACCCCGGGTGCGCATGCGCAGTAGTGTGACCTATTGCGCATCCGTAGTAGTGAGACCGATTGCGCATGCGCAGTAGGGAGCCCGATTGCGCATCCGCAGTAGTGAAACCGATTGCGCATGCGCAATAGTGAGCCCGATTGCGCATTCGCAGTAGTGAGTCCGAGTGCTCATGGGCAGTAGTGACCCCGAGTGCGCATGCACAGTAGTGACCCGGAGTGCGCATGCGCAGTAGTGCGATCGTGTGCGCATGCGCAGTAGTGAGCCCGACCGCGCATCCGCAGTTGTAAGCCTGAGTGCGCATGCGCAGTAGTGACCCCGAGTGCGCATGCGCAGTAGCGAGCCCGTGTGCCCATGCGCAGTAGTGAGCCTGAGTGCGCATCCGTAGTAGTGTTCCCGAGTGCGCATGCGCAGTAGTGACCCCGAGTGCGCATGCGCAGTTGTGAGCCCGATTGCGCATCCGCAGTAGTGTGCCCGAATGCGCATGCGCAATAGTGAGCCCCATTGCGCATCCGCAGTAGTGAGTCCGAGTGCGCATGAGCAGTAGTGACCCCGAGTGCGCATGCACAGTAGTGAGCCCGTGTGCGCATGCGCAGTAGTGCACCAGTGTGCGCATGCGCAGAAATGAGCTCGAGTGCTCATGTGCAGGTCTGGGCCGGTGTGCGCATGCACAGTAGCGGCCGCGAGCGCGCATGCGCCGTAGTGAGCCCGATTGCGCATCCGCAGTAGTGAGACCGAGTGCGCATGAGCAGTAGCCACCGCGAGAGCGCATCCGCAGTAGTGAGACCGATTGCGCATGCGCAGTAGGGAGCCCGATTGCGCATCCGCAGTAGTGAGTCCGAGATCGCGTGAGCAGTAATGCGTCCGAGTGCGCATGCGCAGTAGTGAGCCCGAGTGCGCATGAGCAGTAGTGAGACCGTGTGCGCATGCGCAGTGGTGAGCCCCATTGCGCATCCGCAGTAGTGAGACCGATTGCGCATGCGCAATAGTGAGCCCGAGTGCGCATGAGCAGTAGTGACCCCGAGTGCGCATGCAGAGTAGTGACCCGCAGTGCGCATGCGCAGTAGTGAGACCGTGTGCGCATGCGCAGTACTGAGCCCGACCGCGCATCCGTAGTTATGAGCCTGAGTGCGCATGCGCAGTAGTGACCCCGAGTGCGCATGCGCAGTAGTGAGCCCGATGCGCATCCGCTGTAGTGAGACCGATTGCGCATGCGCAATAGTGAGCCCGATTGCGCATTTGCAGTAGTGAGTCCTAGAGCGCATTTGCAGTAGCGTCCCCGAGTGCGCATGCGCAGTAGTGACCCCGGGTGCGCATGCGCAGTAGTGTGACCTATTGCGCATCCGTAGTAGTGAGACCGATTGCGCATGCGCAGTAGGGAGCCCGATTGCGCATCCGCAGTAGTGAAACCGATTGCGCATGCGCAATAGTGAGCCCGATTGCGCATTCGCAGTAGTGAGTCCGAGTGCTCATGGGCAGTAGTGACCCCGAGTGCGCATGCACAGTAGTGACCCGGAGTGCGCATGCGCAGTAGTGCGATCGTGTGCGCATGCGCAGTAGTGAGCCCGACCGCGCATCCGCAGTTGTAAGCCTGAGTGCGCATGCGCAGTAGTGACCCCGAGTGCGCATGCGCAGTAGCGAGCCCGTGTGCCCATGCGCAGTAGTGAGCCTGAGTGCGCATCCGTAGTAGTGTTCCCGAGTGCGCATGCGCAGTAGTGACCCCGAGTGCGCATGCGCAGTTGTGAGCCCGATTGCGCATCCGCAGTAGTGTGCCCGAATGCGCATGCGCAGTCGTGACCCCGATTACGCATGCGCAGTAGTGAGCCCGACCGCGCATCCGCAGTTGTGAGCCTGAGTGCGCATGCGCAGTAGTAACCCCGAGTGCGCATGCGCAGTAGTGAGCCCGATTGCGCATGCGTAGTAGTGACCCCGATTACGCATCCGCAGTAGTGAGTCCGAGGTCGCATGGGCAGTAGTGACCCCGAGTGCGCATGCGCAGTAGTGAGCCCGATTGCGCATCCGCAGTAGTGAGACCGATTGCGCATGCGCAATAGTAAGCCCGATTGTGCATCCGCAGTAGTGAGTCCGAGTGCGTATGCGCTGTAGTGACCCCACGTGCGCATGCGCAGTAGTGATCTTCAGCGCGCATCCGCAATAGTGAGCCCGAGTGCGCATCCGCAGTAGTGAGACCGATTGCGCATGCGCAGTAGTGAGCCCGATTGCGCATCCGCACAGGTGAGACCGATTGCGCATGCGCAATAGTGAGCCCGATTGCGCATCCGCAGTAGTGAGACCGATTGCGCATGCGCAGTAGTGAGCCCGACCGCGCATCCGCAGTCGTGAGTCCAAGTGAGCATGAGCAGTAGTGACCCCGAGTGCGCATGCAGAGTAGTGACCCGCAGTGCGCATGCGCAGTAGTAAGACCGTGTGCGCAAGCGCAGTACTGAGCCCGACCGCGCATCCGTAGTTATGAGCCTGAGTGCGCATGCGCAGTAGTGACCCCGAGTGCGCATGCGCAGTAGTGAGCCCGATTGCGCATACGCAGTAGTGAGACCGATTGCGCATGCGCAATAGTGAGACCGATTGCGCATGCGCAGTAGTGCACCAGTGTGCGCATGCGCAAAAGTAAGCTCGAGTGCGCATGTGCAGGTCTGAGCCGGTGTGCGCATGCACAGTAGCGGCCCCGAGCGCGCATGCGCCGTAGTCAGCCCGACTGCGCATGAGCAGTAGTGAGTCGGAGTGCGTATGAGCAGTAGTGACCCCGAATGCGCGTGCGCAGTAGTGAGCCTGATTGCGCATCCGCAGTAGTGAGCCCGTGTACGCATGCGCAGTAGTGCACCAGTGTGCGCATGCGCAGAAGTGAGCTCGAGTGCTCATGTGCAGGTCTGGGCCAGTGTGCGCATGCACAGTAGCGGCCGCGAGCGCGTATGCGCCGTAGTGAGCCCGATTGCGCATCCGCAGTAGTGAGACCGAGATCGCGTGAGCAGTAATGCGTCCGAGTGCGCATGCGCAGTAGTGAGCCCGAGTGCGCATGAGCAGTAGTGAGTCCGAGTGCGCATGAGCAGTAGTGAGCCCGAGTGCGCATGCAGAGTAGTGACCCGCAGTGCGCATGCGCAGTAGTGAGACCGTGTGCGCATGCGCAGGTGGTGAGCCCCATTGCGCATCCGCAGTAGTGAGACCGATTGCGCATGCGCAATAGTGAGCCCGATTGCGCATGAGCAGTAGTGACCCCGAGTGCGCATGCAGAGTAGTGACCCGCAGTGCGCATGCGCAGTAGTGAGCCTGAGTGCGCATCCGTAGTAGTGTGCCCGAGTGCGCATGCGCAGAAGTAAGCTCGAGTGCGCATGTGCAGGTCTGAGCCGGTGTGCGCATGCACAGTAGCGGCCCCGAGCGCGCATGCGCCGTAGTCAGCCCGACTGCGCATGAGCAGTAGTGAGTCGGAGTGCGTATGAGCAGTAGTGACCCCGAATGCGCGTGCGCAGTAGTGACCCGCAGTGCGCATGCGCAGTAGTGAGCCCGACCGCGCATCCGCAGTTATGAGCCTGAATGCGCATGCGCAGTAGTGACCCCGAGTGCGCATGCGCAGTAGTGAGCCCGATTGCGCATCCGCAGTAGTGAGACCGATTGCGCATGCGCAATACTGAGCCCGATTGCGCATTTGCAGTAGTGAGTCCTAGAGCGCATTTGCAGTAGCGTCCCCGAGTGCGCATGCGCAGTAGTGACGCCGAGTGCGCATGCGCAGTAGTGTGACCTATTGCGCATCCGCAGAAGTGAGACCGATTGCGCATGCGCAGTAGGGAGCCCGATTGCGCATCCGCAGTAGTGAAACCGATTGCGCATGCGCAATAGTGAGACCGATTGCGCATCCGCAGTAGTGAGACCGATTGCGCATGCGCAGTAGTGAGCCCGACCGCGCATCCGCAGTTATGAGCCTGAATGCGCATGCGCAGTAGTGACCCCGAGTGCGCATGCGCAGTAGTGAGCCCGATTGCGCATCCGCAGTAGTGAGACCGATTGCGCATGCGCAATACTGAGCCCGATTGCGCATTTGCAGTAGTGAGTCCTAGAGCGCATTTGCAGTAGCGTCCCCGAGTGCGCATGCGCAGTAGTGACGCCGAGTGCGCATGCGCAGTAGTGTGACCTATTGCGCATCCGCAGTAGTGAGACCGATTGCGCATGCGCAGTAGGGAGCCCGATTGCGCATCCGCAGTAGTGAGACCGATTGCGCATGCGCAATAGTGAGCCCCATTGCGCATCCGCAGTAGTGAGTCCGAGTGCGCATGAGCAGTAGTGACCCCGAGTGCGCATGCACAGTAGTGAGCCCGTGTGCGCATGCGCAGTAGTGACCCCGAGTGCGCATGCGCAGTAGTGAACCCGTGTGCGCATGCGCTGTAGTGAGCCCGAGCGCGCATCCGCAGTAGTGAGCCCGGGTGCGCATGCGCAGTAGTGAGCCCATATGTGCATGCGCAGTAGTGAACCCGAATGCGCATCCACAGTAGTGAACCCGAATGCGCATGTACAATCATGGGCCCGTGTGCGCATGCGCAGTAGTGACCCCGAGTGCGCATGCGCAGTAGCGACCCCGAGACTGCATCCGCAGTACTGAGCCCGAGTGCGCATGTGCAGTAGTGACCCCGAGTACGCATGCGCAGTGGTGAGCCCGTGTGCGCATGCGAAGTAGTGCGCCCGTGTGCGCATGCGCAGAAGTGAGCTCGAGTGCGCATGCGCAGAAGTGAGCTCGAGTGCGCATGCGCAGTAGTGAGTCCGAGTGCGCATGAGCAGTAGTGAGCCCGAGTGCGCGTGCGCAGTAGTGGCCCGAGTGCGCATGCGCAGTAGTGACCGCGATTGCGCATGAGCAGTAGTGAACCCGAGTGCGCATGCGCAGTAGCGAGCCCGAGCGCGCATGAGCAGTAGTGAGTCAGAGTGCGCATGAGCAGTGGTGGCCCCGAGTGCGCATGCGCAATAGTGAGCCAGTGTGCCCATGCGCAGTAGTGAGCCTCAGTGCGCATCCGCAGTCGTGTGCCCGAGTGCGCACGAGCAGTAGTGAGTCCGAGTGAGCATGTGCGGTAGTGACCCCGAGACCGCATGCAGAGTAGTGACCCGCAGTGCGCATGCGCAGTAGTGAGACCGAGTGCGCATGCGCAGTTGTGAGCCCGATTGCGCATCGGCAGTAGTGAGACCGATTGCGCATACGTAGTAGTGACCCCGATTGCGCATCCGCAGTAGTGAGTCCAAGGGCGCATGGGCAGTAGTGACCCCGAGTGCGCATGCGGAGTAGTGAGCCCGATTGCGCATCCGCAGTAGTGAGCCCGATTGTGCATCCGCAGTAGTAAGCCCGAGGGCGTATGCGCTGTAGTGACCCCGAGGGCGCATGCACAGTAGTGAGCCCTTGTACACATGCGCAGTAGCGCGCCCATGTGGGCATGCGCAGAAGTGAGCTCGAGTGCGCATGTGCAGGTCTGAGCCTGTGTGCGCATGACCAGTAGCGACGCCGAGCGCGCATGCGCAGTAGTGACCCCGAGGGCGCATGCACAGTAGTGAGCCTGTGTACACATGCGCAGTAGCGCGCCCATGTGGGCATGCGCAGAAGTGAGCTCGAGTGCGCATGTGCATGTCTGAGTCGTTGTGCGCATGCGCAGTAGCGACCCCGAGTGCGCATGCGCAGTAGTGAGCCCGTGTGCGCATGAGCAGTACTGAAACCGATTGCGCATCCGCAGTAGTGAGTCCGAGTTCGCATGAGCAGTAGTGAGTCCGAGATCGCATGAGCAGTAATGACCCCGCGTGCGCATGCGCAGTAGTGAGCCCGTGTGCCCATGCGCAGTAGTGAGCCCGAGTGCGCATCCACAGTAGTGAACCCGAATGGGCATTTACAATCATGGGCCCGTGTGCGCATGCGCAGTAGTGACCCCCAGTGCGCATGCGCAGTAGTGAACCCGTGTGCGCATGCGCTGTAGTGAGCCCGAGCGCGCATCCGCAGTAGTGAGCCCGGGTGCGCATGCGCAGTAGTGAGCCCATATGTGCATGCGCAGTAGTGAACCCGAATGCGCATCCACAGTAGTGAACCCGAATGCGCATGTACAATCATGGGCCCGTGTGCGCATGCGCAGTAGTGACCCCTAGTGCGCATGCGCAGTAGCGACCCCGAGCCCGCATCCGCAGTACTGAGCCCGAGTGCGCATGTGCAGTAGTGACCCCGAGTGCGCATGCGCAGTAGTGACCCCGATTGCGCATGAGCAGTAGTGAACCCGAGTGCGCATGCGCAGTAGTGAACCCGTGTGCGCATGCGCTGTAGTGAGCCCGAGCGCGCATCCGCAGTAGTGCGCCCGTGTGCGCATGCGCAGAAGTGAGCTCGAGTGCGCATGCGCAGTAGTGAGTCCGAGTGCGCATGAGCAGTAGTGAGCCAGAGTGCGCGTGCGCAGTAGTGGCCCGAGTGGGCATGCGCAGTAGTGACCGCGATTGCGCATGAGCAGTAGTGAACCCGAGTGCGCATGCGCAGTATCGAGCCCGAGCGCGCATGAGCAGTAGTGAGTCAGAGTGCGTATGAGCAGTGGTGGCCCCGAGTGCGCATGCGCAGTAGTGAGCCCGTGTGCGCATGCGAAGTAGTGCGCCCGTGTGCGCATGCGCAGAAGTGAGCTCGAGGGCGCATGCGCAGAAGTGAACTCGAGTGCGCATGCGCAGTAGTGAGTCGGTGTGCGCATGCGCAGTAGTGAGTCCGAGTGCGCATGAGAAGTAGTGAGCCCGAGTGCGCGTGCGCAGTAGTGGCCCCGAGTGCGCATGCGCAGTAGTGACCCCGATTGCGCATGAGCAGTAGTGAACCCGAGTGCGCATGCGCAGTAGTGAGCACGTGTGCGCATGCGCAGTAGTGAGCCCGAGTGCGCATCTGCAGTAGCGTGCCCGAGTGCGCATGCGCGGTAGTGAGCCCGAGTGCGCATCCACAGTAGTGAACCCGATTGCGCGTGCGCAGTAGTGAGCCCGGACGCGCATCCGCAGTTGTGAGCCTCAGTGCGCATGCGCAGTAGTGACCCCGATTGCGCATGCGCAGTAGTGAGCCCGTGTGCCCATGCGCAGTAGTGAGCCTCAGTGCGCATCCGCAGTCGTGTGCCCGAGTGCGCACGAGCAGTAGTGAGTCCGAGTGAGCATGTGCGGTAGTGACCCCGAGACCGCATGCAAAGTAGTGAACCGCAGTGCGCATGCGCAGTAGTGAGACCGAGTGCGCATGCGCAGTTGTGAGCCCGATTGCGCATCGGCAGTAGTGAGACCGATTGCGCATACGTAGTAGTGAGACCGATTGCGCATCCGCAGTAGTGAGTCCGAGGGCGCATGGGCAGTAGTGACCCCGAGTGCGCATGCGCAGTAGTGAGCCCGATTGCGCATCCGCAGTAGTGAGCCCGATTGTGCATCCGCAGTAGTAAGCCCGAGGGCGTATGCGCTGTAGTGACCCCACGTGCGCATGCGCAGTAGTGAGCTTCAGCGCGCATCCGCAATAGTGAGCCCGAGTGCGCATCCGCAATAGTGAGCCCGATTGCGCATCCGCAGTAGTGAGTCCGAGTGCGCATGAGCAGTAGTGACCCCGAGTGCGCATGCACAGTAGTGAGCCCGTGCGCGCGTCCGCAGTAGTGAGACCGATTGCGCATGCGGAGTAGGGAGCCCGATTGCGCATCCGCAGTAGTGAGACCGATTGCGCATGCGTAATAGTGAGACCGATTGCGCATCCGCAGTAGTGAGTCCGAGATCGCATGAGCAGTAATGAGTCCGAGTGCGCATGAGCAGTAGTGAATACGAGTACGCATGAGCAGTAGTGGCCCCGAGTGCGTATGCACTGCAGTGAGCCCGAGTGCGCATGCACAGTAGTGAGTCCGTGTGCGCATGCGCAGTAGTGCGCTCGTGTGCGCATGCGCAGAAGTGAGCTCGAGTGCACATGTGCAGGTCTGAGCCGGTGTGCCCATGATCAGTAGCGACCCCGAGCGCGCATACGCAGTAGTGAGCCTGAGTGCGCATGAGCAGTAGTGAGTCCGAGTGCGCATGAGCAGTAGTGAGCCCGAGTGCGCATGCAGAGTAGTGACCCGCAGTGCGCATGCGCAGTAGTGAGACCGTGTGCGCATGCGCAGTAGTGAGCCCGATTGCGCATCCGCAGTAGTGAGACCGATTGCGCATGCGCAATAGTGAGCCCGAGTGCGCATGCGCAGTAGTGACCCCGAGTGCGCATGCGCAGTTGTGAGCCCGATTGCGCATCCGCAGTAGTGAGACCGATTGCGCATGCGTAGTAGTGACCCCGATAGCGCATCCGCAGTAGTGAGACCGAGTTCGCATGCGCAGTAGTGAGCCCGACCGCGCATCCGCAGTCGTGAGTCCAAGGGAGCATGAGCAGTAGTGACCCCGAGTGCGCATGCGCAGTAGTGAGCCCGATTGCGCATCCGCAGTAGTGAGCCCGAGTTCGCATGACCAGTAGTGAGTCGGAGTGCGTATGAGCAGTAGTGACCCCGAGTGCGCATGCGCAGTATTGAGCCCGTGTGCCCATGCGCAGTAGTGAGCCTGAGTGCGCATGAGCAGTAGTTTGTCCGAGTGCGCATGGGCAGTAGTGACCCCGAGTGCGCATGCGCAGTAGTGAGCCCGTGCGCGCGTCCGCAGTAGTGAGACCGATTGCGCATGCGGAGTAGGGAGCCCGATTGCGCATCCGCAGTAGTGAGACCGATTGCGCATGCGCAATAGTGAGACCGATTGCGCATCCGCAGTAGTGAGTCCGAGATCGCATGAGCAGTAATGAGTCCGAGTGCGCATGAGCAGTAGTGAATACGAGTACGCATGAGCAGTAGTGGCCCCGAGTGCGTATGCACTGCAGTGAGCCCGAGTGCGCATGCACAGTAGTGAGTCCGTGTGCGCATGCGCAGTAGTGCGCTCGTGTGCGCATGCGCAGAAGTGAGCTCGAGTGCACATGTGCAGGTCTGAGCCGGTGTGCCCATGATCAGTAGCGACCCCGAGCGCGCATACGCAGTAGTGAGCCTGAGTGCGCATGAGCAGTAGTGAGTCCGAGTGCGCATGAGCAGTAGTGAGCCCGAGTGCGCATGCAGAGTAGTGACCCGCAGTGCGCATGCGCAGTAGTGAGACCGTGTGCGCATGCGCAGTAGTGAGCCCGATTGCGCATCCGCAGTAGTGAGACCGATTGCGCATGCGCAATAGTGAGCCCGAGTGCGCATGCGCAGTAGTGACCCCGAGTGCGCATGCGCAGTTGTGAGCCCGATTGCGCATCCGCAGTAGTGAGACCGATTGCGCATGCGTAGTAGTGACCCCGATAGCGCATCCGCAGTAGTGAGACCGAGTTCGCATGCGCAGTAGTGAGCCCGACCGCGCATCCGCAGTCGTGAGTCCAAGGGAGCATGAGCAGTAGTGACCCCGAGTGCGCATGCGCAGTAGTGAGCCCGATTGCGCATCCGCAGTAGTGAGCCCGAGTTCGCATGACCAGTAGTGAGTCGGAGTGCGTATGAGCAGTAGTGACCCCGAGTGCGCATGCGCAGTATTGAGCCCGTGTGCCCATGCGCAGTAGTGAGCCTGAGTGCGCATGAGCAGTAGTTTGTCCGAGTGCGCATGGGCAGTAGTGACCCCGAGTGCGCATGCGCAGTAGTGAGCCCGAGTGCGCATGCGCAGTAGAGAGCCCGATTGCGCATCCGCAGTAGCGAGCCCGAGCGCGCATCCGCAGTAGTGAGTCCGAGTTCGCATGAGCAGTAGTGAGTCGGAGTGCGTATGAGCAGTAGTGAGCCCGAGTGCGCATGCGCTGTAGTGAGCCCGTGTGCCCATGCGCAGTAGTGAGCCCGTGTGCCCATGCGCAGTAGTGAGCCTGAGTGCGCATGAGCAGTAGTGGGTCCGAGTGCGCATGGGCAGTAGTGACCCCGAGTGCGCATGCGCAGTAGTGAGCCCGATTGCGCATCCGCAGTAGTGAGACCGATTGCGCATGCGCAGTAGTGAGCCCGATTGCGCATCCGCACAGTTGAGGCCGATTGCGCATGCGCAATAGTGATCCCGATTGCGCATCCGCAGTAGTGAGACCGATTGCGCATGCGCAGTAGTGAGCCCGACCGCGCATCCGCAGTCGTGAGTCCAAGTGAGCATGAGCAGTAGTGACCCCGAGTGCGCATGCAGAGTAGTGACCACCAGTGCGCATGCGCAGTAGTGAGACCGTGTGCGCATGCGCAGTACTGAGCCCGACCGCGCATCCGTAGTTATGAGCCTGAATGCGCATGCGCAGTAGTGACCCCGAGTGCGCATGCGCAGTAGTGAGCCCGATTGCGCATCCGCAGTAGTGAGACCGATTGCGCGTGCGCAATAGTGAGCCCGATTGCGCATTTGCAGTAGTGAGTCCTAGAGCGCATTTGCAGTAGCGTCCCCGAGTGCGCATGCGCAGTAGTGACGCCGAGTGCGCATGCGCAGTAGTGTGACCTATTGCGCATCCGCAGTAGTGAGACCGATTGCGCATGCGCAGTAGGGAGCCCGATTGCGCATCCGCAGTAGTGAAACCGATTGCGCATGCGCAATAGTGAGACCGATTGCGCATGCGCAGTAGTGCACCAGTGTGCGCATGCGCAGAAGTAAGCTCGAGTGCGCATGTGCAGGTCTGAGCCGGTGTGCGCATGCACAGTAGCGGCCCCGAGCGCGCATGCGCCGTAGTCAGCCCGACTGCGCATGAGCAGTAGTGAGTCGGAGTGCGTATGAGCAGTAGTGACCCCGAATGCGCGTGCGCAGTAGTGAGCCTGATTGCGCATCCGCAGTAGTGAGACCGATTGCGCATCCGCAGTAGTGAGTCTGAGTGCGTATGAGCAGTAGTGACCCCGAATGCGCGTGCGCAGTAGTGAGCCTGATTGCGCATGCGCAGTAGTGAGCCCGATTGCGCATCCGCAGTAGTGAGACCGATTGCGCATGCGCAATAGTGAGCCCCATTGCGCATCCGCAGTAGTGAGTCCGAGTGCGCATGAGCAGTAGTGACCCCGAGTGCGCATGCACAGTAGTGAGCCCGTGTGCGCATGCGCAGTAGTGAGCCCGAGTGCGCATCTGCAGTAGCGTGCCCGAGTGCGCATGCGCAGTAGTGAGCCCGAGTGCGCATCCACAGTAGTGAACGCGAATGGGCATTTACAGTCATGGGCCCGTGTGCGCATGCGCAGTAGTGACCCCGAGTGCGCATGCGCAGTAGTGAACCCGTGTGCGCATGCGCTGTTGTGAGCCCGAGCGCGCATCCGCAGTAGTGAGCCCGGGTGCGCATGCGCAGTAGTGAGCCCATATGTGCATGCGCAGTAGTGAACCCGAATGCGCATCCACAGTAGTGAACCCGAATGCGCATGTACAATCATGGGCCCGTGTGCGCATGCGCAGTAGTGACCCCGAGTGCGCATGCGCAGTAGCGACCCCGAGCCCGCATCCGCAGTACTGAGCCCGAGTGCGCATGTGCAGTAGTGACCCCGAGTACGCATGCGTAGTAGTGAGCCCGTGTGCGCATGCGAAGTAGTGCGCCCGTGTGCGCATGCGCAGAAGTGAGCTCGAGTGCGCATGCGCAGTAGTGAGTCCGTGTGCGCATGAGCAGTAGTGAGCCCGAGTGCGCGTGCGCAGTAGTGGCCCCGAGTGCGCATGCGCAGTAGTGACCCCGATTGCGCATGCGCAATAGTGAGCCCCATTGCGCATCCGCAGTAGTGAGTCCGAGTGCGCATGAGCAGTAGTGACCCCGAGTGCGCATGCACAGTAGTGAGCCCGTGTGCGCATGCGCAGTAGTGAGCCCGAGTGCGCATCTGCAGTAGCGTGCCCGAGTGCGCATGCGCAGTAGTGAGCCCGAGTGCGTATGGGCAGTGGTGACCCCGAGTGCGCATGCGCAATAGTGAGCCCGTGTGCCCATGCGCAGTAGTGAGTCCGAGTGCGCATCTGCAGTAGCGTGCCCGAGTGCGCATGAGCAGTAGTGAGTCAGAGTGCGTATGAGCAGTAGTGACCCCGAGGGCGCATGCACAGTAGTGGGCCCGTGTACACATGCGCAGTAGCGTTCCCGAGTGCGCATGCGCAGTAGTGAGCCCGTGTGCGCATGAGCAGTACTGAAACCGATTGCGCATCCGCAGTAGTGAGTCCGAGTTCGCATGAGCAGTAGTGAGTCCCAGATCGCATGAGCAGTAATGACACCGCGTGCGCATGCGCAGTAGTGAGCCCGTGTGCCCATGCGCAGTAGTGAGTCCGAGTGCGCATCTGCAGTAGCGTGCCCGAGTGCGCATGCGCAGTAGTGAGCCCGAGTGCGCATCCACAGTAGTGAGCCCATATTTGCATGCGCAGTAGTGAACCCGAATGCGCATCCACAGTAGTGAACCCGAATGCGCATGTACAATCATGGGCCCGTGTGCGCATGCGCAGTAGTGACCCCGAGTGCGCATGCGCAGTAGCGACCACGAGCCCGCATCCGCAGTACTGAGCCCGAGTGCGCATGTGCAGTAGTGACCCCGAGTACGCATGCGCAGTAGTGAGCCCGTGTGCGCATGCGAAGTAGTGCGCCCGTGTGCGCATGCGCAGAAGTGAGCTCGAGTGCGCATGCGCAGTAGTGAGTCCGAGTGCGCATGAGCAGTAGTGAGCCCGAGTGCGCGTGCGCAGTAGTGAACCCGAATGCGCATCCACAGTAGTGAACCCGAGTGCGCATGCGCAGTAGCGAGCCCGAGCGCGCATGAGCAGTAGTGAGTCAGAGTGCGTATGAGCAGTGGTGGCCCCGCGTGCGCATGCGCAATAGTGAGCCCGTGTGCCCATGCGCAGTAGTGAGCCTCAGTGCGCATCCGCAGTCGTGTGCCCGAGTGCGCACGAGCAGTAGTGCGCCCGTGTGCGCATGCGCAGAAGTGAGCTCGAGTGCGCATGCGCAGAAGTGAGCTCGAGTGCGCATGCGCCGTAGTGAGTCGGAGTGCGCCTGAGCAGTAGTGAGCCCGAGTGCGCGTGCGCAGTATGGGCCCGAGTGCGCATGCGCAGTAGTGACCGCGATTGCGCATGAGCAGTAGTGAACCCGAGTGCGCATGCGCAGTAGCGAGCCCGAGCGCGCATGAGCAGTAGTGAGTCAGAGTGCGTATGAGCAGTAGTGACCCCGAGGGCGCATGCACAGTAGTGGGCCCGTGTACACATGCGCAGTAGCGTTCCCGAGTGCGCATGCGCAGTAGTGAGACCGAGTGCGCATGCGCAGTTGTGAGCCCGATTGCGCATCGGCAGTAGTGAGACCGATTGCGCATACGTAGTAGTGACCCCGATTGCGCATCCGCAGTAGTGAGTCCGAGGGGGCATGTGCAGTAGTGACCCCGAGTGCGCATGCGCAGTAGTGAGCCCGATTGCGCATCCGCAGTAGTGAGCCCGATTGTGCATCCGCAGTAGTAAGCCCGAGGGCGTATGCGCTGTAGTGACCCCACGTGCGCATGCGCAGTAGTGAGCTTCAGCGCGCATCCGCAATAGTGAGCTCGAGTGCGCATCCGCAATAGTGAGCCCGATTGCGCATCCGCAGTAGTGAGTCCGAGTTCGCATGCACAGTAGTGAGCCCGATTGCGCATCCGCAGTAGTGACTCCGAGTGCGCATGCGCAGTAGTGACCCCGAGGGCGCATGCACAGTAGTGAGCCCTTGTACACATGCGCAGTAGCGCGCCCATGTGGGCATGCGCAGAAGTGAGCTCGAGTGCGCATGTGCAGGTCTGAGCCCGTGTGCGCATGACCAGTAGCGGCGCCGAGCGCGCATGCGCAGTAGTGACCCCGAGGGCGCATGCACAGTAGTGAGCCCGTGTACACATTCGCAGTAGCGCGCCCATGTGGGCATGCGCAGAAGTGAGCTCGAGTGCGCATGTGCATGTCTGAGTCGGTGTGCGCATGCGCAGTAGCGACCCCGAGTGCGCATGCGCAGTAGTGAGCCCGTGTGCGCATGAGCAGTACTGAAACCGATTGCGCATCCGCAGTAGTGAGTCCGAGTTCGCATGAGCAGTAGTGAGTCCGAGATCGCATGAGCAGTAATGATCCCGCGTGCGCATGCGCAGTAGTGAGCCCGTGTGCCCATGCGCAGTAGTGAGTCCGAGAGCGCATCTGCAGTAGCGTGCCCGAGTGCGCATGCGCAGTAGTGAGTCCGAGTGCGCATGAGCAGTAGTGAATACGAGTACGCATGAGCAGTAGTGGCCCCGAGTGCGTATGCACTGCAGTGAGCCCGAGTGCGCGTACACAGTAGTGAGTCCGTGTGCGCATGCGCAGTAGTGCGCTCGTGTGCGCATGCGCAGAAGTGAGCTCGAGTGCACATGTGCAGGTCTGAGCCGGTGTGCCCATGATGGGGGTGTCCCACTTGGACGTCGACCGATTGGACGCGTTCCGTTTGGACGGTCCCGATTCGTCGCGTTCCAATTCGAAGCGGTGCCGATTGGACGCGTCCCAATTCGAAGAGGTTAGATTTGGTTAGGTTAGGTTCTATAAGCCCTGCTTAGAATTTAAACGCGTCCAATCGGCACCGCTTCGAATTGGAACGAGTCGAATCGGGACCGTCCAATCGGGACGCGTCCCAGCGGTCGGCGTCCAAGTGGGCATCACTCCCCATGATCATTAGCGACCCCGAGCGCGCATACGCAGTAGTGAGCCTGAGTGCGCATGAGCAGTAGTGAGTCCGAGTGCGCATGAGCAGTAGTGAGCCCGAGTGCGCATGCAGAGTAGTGACCCGCAGTGCGCATGCGCAGTAGTGAGACCGTGTGCGCATGCGCAGTAGTGAGCCCGATTGCGCATCCGCAGTAGTGAGACCGATTGCGCATGCGCAATAGTGAGCCCGAGTGCGCATGCGCAGTAGTGACCCCGAGTGCGCATGCGCAGTTGTGAGCCCGATTGCGCATCCGCAGTAGTGAGACCGATTGCGCATGCGTAGTAGTGACCCCGATTGCGCATCCGCAGTAGTGAGACCGAGTTCGCATGCGCAGTAGTGAGCCCGACCGCGCATCCGCAGTCGTGAGTCCAAGGGAGCATGAGCAGTAGTGACCCCGAGTGCGCATGCGCAGTAGTGAGCCCGATTGCGCATCCGCAGTGGTGAGACCGATTGCGCAGGCGCAATAGTAAGCCCGATTGTGCATCCGCAGTAGTGTGTCCGAGTGCGTATGCGCTGTAGTGACCCCACGTGCGCATGCGCAGTAGTGAGCTTCAGCGCGCATCCGCAATAGTGAGCCCGAGTGCGCATCCGCAGTAGTGAGTCCGAATGCGCATGAGCGGTAGTGACCCCGAGTGCCCATGCACAGTAGCGAGGCCGAGTGCGCATGCGCAGTGGGGAGCCCGATTGCGCATCCGCAGTAGTGAGTCCGCGATCGCATGAGCAGTATTGAGTCCGAGTGCGCATGAGCAGTAGTGAATACGACTACGCATGAGCAGTAGTGCCCCCGAGTGCGTATGCACTGTAGTGAGCCCGAGTGCGCATGCACAGTAGTGAGCCCGTGTGCGCATGCGCACAGAGCGCCCGTGTGCGCATGCGCAAAAGTGAGCTCGAGTGCGCATGTGCAGGTCTGAGCCTGTGTGCGCATGACCAGTAGCGACGCCGAGCGCGCATGCGCAGTAGTGAGCCCGAGTGCGCATGAGCAGTAGTGGGTCCGAGTGCGCATGGGCAGTAGTGACCCCGAGTGCGCATCCGCAGTAGTGAGCCCGAGTTCGCATGACCAGTAGTGAGTCGGAGTGCGTATGTGCAGTAGTGACCCCGAGTGCGCATGCGCAGTAGTGAGCCCGATTGCGCATCCGCAGTAGTGAGACCGATTGCGCATGCGTAGTAGTGACCCCGATTGCGCATCCGCAGTAGTGAGCCCGAGCTCGCATGACCAGTAGTGAGTCGGAGTGCGTGTGAGCAGTAGTGACCCCGAGTGCGCATGCGCAGTATTGAGCCCGTGTGCCCATGCGCAGTAGTGAGCCTGAGTGCGCATGAGCAGTAGTTTGTCCGAGTGCGCATGGGCAGTAGTGACCCCGAGTGCGCATGCGCAGTAGTGAGCCCGAGTGCGCATGCGCAGTAGTGAGCCCGATTGCGCATCCGCAGTAGCGAGCCCGAGCGCGCATCCGCAGTAGTGAGTCCGAGTTCGCGTGAGCAGTAGTGAGTCGGAGTGCGTATGAGCAGTAATGAGCCCGAGTGCGCATGCGCTGTAGTGAGCCCGTGTGCCCATGCACAGTAGTGAGCCCGTGTGCGCATGCGCAGTAGTGAGCCCGAGTGCGCATCCGCAGTAGTGAGTCCGAGTGCGCATGAGCAGTAGTGACCCCGAGTGCGCATGCGCAGTGGTGAGCCCGTGTGCCCATGCGCAGTAGTGAGCCTGAGTGCGCATGAGCAGTAGTGACCTCGAGTGCGTATGCACTGTAGTGAGCCCGAGTGCGCATGCACAGTAGTGAGCCCGTGTGCGCATGCGCACAGAGCGCCCGTGTGCGCATGCGCAAAAGTGAGCTCGAGTGCGCATGTGCAGGTCTGAGCCTGTGTGCGCATGACCAGTAGCGACGCCGAGCGCGTATGCGCAGTAGTGAGCCCGAGTGCGCATGAGCAGTAGTGGGTCCGAGTGCGCATGGGCAGTAGTGACCCCGAGTGCGCATCCGCAGTAGTGAGCCCGAGTTCGCATGACCAGTAGTGAGTCGGAGTGCGTATGTGCAGTAGTGACCCCGAGTGCGCATGCGCAGTAGTGAGCCCGATTGCGCATCCGCAGTAGTGAGACCGATTGCTCATGCGTAGTAGTGACCCCGATTGCGCATCCGCAGTAGGGAGCCCGAGTTCGCATGACCAGTAGTGAGTCGGAGTGCGTATGAGCAGTAGTGACCCCGAGTGCGCATGCGCAGTAGTGAGCCCGTGTGCCCATGCGCAGTAGTGAGCCTGAGTGCGCATGAGCAGTAGTGGATCCGAGTGCGCATGGGCAGTAGTGACCCCGAGTGCGCATGCGCAGTAGTGAGCCCGAGTGCGCATGCGCAGTAGTGAGCCCGATTGCGCATCCGCAGTAGCGAGCACGAGCGCGCATCCGCAGTAGTGAGTCCGAGTTCGCATGAGCAGTAGTGAGCCCGATTGCGCATCCGCAGTAGCGAGCCCGAGCGCGCATCCGCAGTAGTGAGTCCGAGTGCGCATGAGCAGTAGTGACCCCGAGTGCGCATGCGAAGTAGTGAGCCCGTGTGCCCATGCGCAGTAGTGAGCCTGAGTGCGCATGGGCAGTAGTGACCTCGAGTGCGCATGCGCACTAGTGAGCCCGAGAGCGCATGAGCAGTAGTGAATCCGAGTGCGCATGACCAGTCGTGACCACGATTGCACATGCACAGTAGTGACCCCGACCGCGCATCCGCAGTTGTGAGCCTGAGTGCGCATGCGCAGTAGTGAGCCCGATTGTGCATCCGCAGTTGTGAGACCGATTGCGCATGCGCAGTAGTAAGCCTGATTGCGCATCCGCAGTAGTGAATCCGAGTGCGCATGACCAGTAGTGACCACGATTGCGCATGCGCAGTAGTGAGCCCGATTGCGCATCCGCACAGGTGAGACCGATTGCGCATGCGCAATAGTGAGCCCGATTGCGCATCCGCAGTAGTGAGACCGATTGCGCATGCGCAGTAGTGAGCCCGACCGCGCATCCGCAGTCGTGAGTCCAAGTGTGCATGAGCAGTAGTGACCCCGAGTGCGCATGCAGAGTAGTGACCCCCAGTGCGCATGCGCAGTAGTGAGACCGTGTGCGCATGCGCAGTACTGAGCCCGACCGCGCATCCGTAGTTATGAGCCTGAATGCGCATGCGCAGTAGTGACCCCGAGTGCGCATGCGCAGTAGTGAGCCCGATTGCGCATCCGCAGTAGTGAGACCGATTGCGCATGCGCAATAGTGAGCCCGATTGCGCATTTGCAGTAGTGAGTCCTAGAGCGCATTTGCAGTAGCGTCCCCGAATGCGCATGCGCAGTAGTGACCCCGAGTGCGCATGCGCAGTAGTGTGACCTATTGCGCATCCGCAGTAGTGAGACCGATTGCGCATCCGCAGTAGTGAGACCGATTGCGCATGCGCAGTAGGGAGCCCGATTGCGCATGCGCAATAGTGAGACCGATTGCGCATGCGCAGTAGTGCACCAGTGTGCGCATGCGCAGAAGTAAGCTCGAGTGCGCATGTGCAGGTCTGAGCCGGTGTGCGCATGCACAGCAGCGGCCCCGAGCGCGCATGCGCCGTAGTCAGCCCGACTGCGCATGAGCAGTAGTGAGTCGGAGTGCGTATGAGCAGTAGTGACCCCGAATGCGCGTGCGCAGTAGTGAGCCTGATTGCGCATCCGCAGTAGTGAGACCGATTGCGCATCCGCAGTAGTGAGTCTGAGTGCGCATGAGCTGTAGTGACCCTGAGTGCGCATGCGCAGTAGTGAGCCAGATTGCGCATGCGCAGTAGTGAGACCGATTGCGCATGCGCAGTAGTGAGCCCGATTGCGCATCCGCAGTAGTGAGACCGATTTCGCATGCGCAATAGTGAGCCCCATTGCGCATCCGCAGTAGTGAGTCCGAGTGCGCATGAGCAGTAGTGACCCCGAGTGCGCATGCACAGTAGTGAGCCCGTGTGCGCATGCGCAGTAGTGCACCAGTGTGCGCATGCGCAGAAGTGAGCTCGAGTGCTCATGTGCAGGTCTGGGCCGGTGTGCGCATGCACAGTAGCGGCCGCGAGCGCGTATGCGCCGTAGTGAGCCCGATTGCGCATCCGCAGTAGTGAGCCCGAGTGCGCATGCGCAGTAGTGACCCCGAGTGCGCATGCGCAGTTGTGAGCCCGATTGCGCATCCGCAGTAGTGAGACCGATTGCGCATGCGTAGTAGTGACCCCGATAGCGCATCCGCAGTAGTGAGACCGAGTTCGCATGCGCAGTAGTGAGCCCGACCGCGCATCCGCAGTCGTGAGTCCAAGGGAGCATGAGCAGTAGTGACCCCGAGTGCGCATGCGCAGTAGTGAGCCCGATTGCGCATCCGCAGTAGTGAGCCCGAGTTCGCGTGACCAGTAGTGAGTCGGAGTGCGTATGAGCAGTAGTGACCCCGAGTGCGCATGCGCAGTATTGAGCCCGTGTGCCCATGCGCAGTAGTGAGCCTGAGTGCGCATGAGCAGTAGTTTGTCCGAGTGCGCATGGGCAGTAGTGACCCCGAGTGCGCATGCGCAGTAGTGAGCCCGAGTGCGCATGCGCAGTAGAGAGCCCGATTGCGCATCCGCAGTAGCGAGCCCGAGCGCGCATCCGCAGTAGTGAGTCCGAGTTCGCATGAGCAGTAGTGAGTCGGAGTGCGTATGAGCAGTAGTGAGCCCGAGTGCGCATGCGCTGTAGTGAGCCCGTGTGCCCATGCGCAGTAGTGAGCCCGTGTGCCCATGCGCAGTAGTGAGCCTGAGTGCGCATGAGCAGTAGTGGGTCCGAGTGCGCATGGGCAGTAGTGACCCCGAGTGCGCATGCGCAGTAGTGAGCCCGATTGCGCATCCGCAGTAGTGAGACCGATTGCGCATGCGCAGTAGTGAGCCCGATTGCGCATCCGCACAGTTGAGGCCGATTGCGCATGCGCAATAGTGATCCCGATTGCGCATCCGCAGTAGTGAGACCGATTGCGCATCCGCAGTAGTGAGACCGATTGCGCGTGCGCAATAGTGAGCCCGATTGCGCATTTGCAGTAGTGAGTCCTAGAGCGCATTTGCAGTAGCGTCCCCGAGTGCGCATGCGCAGTAGTGACGCCGAGTGCGCATGCGCAGTAGTGTGACCTATTGCGCATCCGCAGTAGTGAGACCGATTGCGCATGCGCAGTAGGGAGCCCGATTGCGCATCCGCAGTAGTGAAACCGATTGCGCATGCGCAATAGTGAGACCGATTGCGCATGCGCAGTAGTGCACCAGTGTGCGCATGCGCAGAAGTAAGCTCGAGTGCGCATGTGCAGGTCTGAGCCGGTGTGCGCATGCACAGTAGCGGCCCCGAGCGCGCATGCGCCGTAGTCAGCCCGACTGCGCATGAGCAGTAGTGAGTCGGAGTGCGTATGAGCAGTAGTGACCCCGAATGCGCGTGCGCAGTAGTGAGCCTGATTGCGCATCCGCAGTAGTGAGACCGATTGCGCATCCGCAGTAGTGAGTCTGAGTGCGCATGAGCTGTAGTGACCCTGAGTGCGCATGCGCAGTAGTGAGCCAGATTGCGCATGCGCAGAAGTGAGACCGATTGCGCATGCGCAGTAGTGAGCCCGATTGCGCATCCGCAGTAGTGAGACCGATTGCGCATGCGCAATAGTGAGCCCCATTGCGCATCCGCAGTAGTGAGTCCGAGTGCGCATGAGCAGTAGTGACCCCGAGTGCGCATGCACAGTAGTGAGCCCGTGTGCGCATGCGCAGTAGTGAGCCCGAGTGCGCATCTGCAGTAGCGTGCCCGAGTGCGCATGCGCAGTAGTGAGCCCGAGTGCGCATCCACAGTAGTGAACGCGAATGGGCATTTACAGTCATGGGCCCGTGTGCGCATGCGCAGTAGTGACCCCGAGTGCGCATGCGCAGTAGTGAACCCGTGTGCGCATGCGCTGTTGTGAGCCCGAGCGCGCATCCGCAGTAGTGAGCCCGGGTGCGCATGCGCAGTAGTGAGCCCATATGTGCATGCGCAGTAGTGAACCCGAATGCGCATCCACAGTAGTGAACCCGAATGCGCATGTACAATCATGGGCCCGTGTGCGCATGCGCAGTAGTGACCCCGAGTGCGCATGCGCAGTAGCGACCCCGAGCCCGCATCCGCAGTACTGAGCCCGAGTGCGCATGTGCAGTAGTGACCCCGAGTACGCATGCGTAGTAGTGAGCCCGTGTGCGCATGCGAAGTAGTGCGCCCGTGTGCGCATGCGCAGAAGTGAGCTCGAGTGCGCATGCGCAGTAGTGAGTCCGTGTGCGCATGAGCAGTAGTGAGCCCGAGTGCGCGTGCGCAGTAGTGGCCCCGAGTGCGCATGCGCAGTAGTGACCCCGATTGCGCATGCGCAATAGTGAGCCCCATTGCGCATCCGCAGTAGTGAGTCCGAGTGCGCATGAGCAGTAGTGACCCCGAGTGCGCATGCACAGTAGTGAGCCCGTGTGCGCATGCGCAGTAGTGAGCCCGAGTGCGCATCTGCAGTAGCGTGCCCGAGTGCGCATGCGCAGTAGTGAGCCCGAGTGCGTATGGGCAGTGGTGACCCCGAGTGCGCATGCGCAATAGTGAGCCCGTGTGCCCATGCGCAGTAGTGAGTCCGAGTGCGCATCTGCAGTAGCGTGCCCGAGTGCGCATGAGCAGTAGTGAGTCAGAGTGCGTATGAGCAGTAGTGACCCCGAGGGCGCATGCACAGTAGTGGGCCCGTGTACACATGCGCAGTAGCGTTCCCGAGTGCGCATGCGCAGTAGTGAGCCCGTGTGCGCATGAGCAGTACTGAAACCGATTGCGCATCCGCAGTAGTGAGTCCGAGTTCGCATGAGCAGTAGTGAGTCCCAGATCGCATGAGCAGTAATGACACCGCGTGCGCATGCGCAGTAGTGAGCCCGTGTGCCCATGCGCAGTAGTGAGTCCGAGTGCGCATCTGCAGTAGCGTGCCCGAGTGCGCATGCGCAGTAGTGAGCCCGAGTGCGCATCCACAGTAGTGAACCCGAATGGGCATTTACAATCATGGGCCCGTGTGCGCATGCGCAGTAGTGACCCCGAGTGCGCATGCGCAGTAGTGAACCCGTGTGCGCATGCGCTGTAGTGAGCCCGAGCGCGCATCCGCAGTAGTGAGCCCGGGCGCGCATGCGCAGTAGTGAGCCCATATGTGCATGCACAGTAGTGAACCCGAATGCGCATCCACAGTAGTGAACCCGAATGCGCATGTACAATCATGGGCCCGTGTGCGCATGCGCAGTAGTGACCCCGAGTGCGCATGCGCAGTAGCGACCACGAGCCCGCATCCGCAGTACTGAGCCCGAGTGCGCATGTGCAGTAGTGACCCCGAGTACGCATGCGCAGTAGTGAGCCCGTGTGCGCATGCGAAGTAGTGCGCCCGTGTGCGCATGCGCAGAAGTGAGCTCGAGTGCGCATGCGCAGTAGTGAGTCCGAGTGCGCATGAGCAGTAGTGAGCCCGAGTGCGCGTGCGCAGTAGTGGCCCGAGTGCGCATGCGCAATAGTGACCGCGATTGCGCATGCGCAGTAGCGAGCCCGAGCGCGCATGAGCAGTAGTGAGTCAGAGTGCGTATGAGCAGTGGTGGCCCCGCGTGCGCATGCGCAATAGTGAGCCCGTGTGCCCATGCGCAGTAGTGAGCCTCAGTGCGCATCCGCAGTCGTGTGCCCGAGTGCGCACGAGCAGTAGTGAGTCCGAGTGAGCATGTGCGGTAGTGACCCCGAGACCGCATGCAGAGTAGTGACTCGCAGTGCGCATGCGCAGTAGTGAGACCGAGTGCGCATGAGCAGTAGTGGGTCCGAGTGCGCATGGGCAGTAGTGACCCCGAGTGCGCATCGGCAGTAGTGAGCCCGAGTTCGCATGACCAGTAGTGACTCGGAGTGCGTATGTGCAGTAGTGACCCCGAGTGCGCATGCGCAGTAGTGAGGCCGATTGCGCATCCGCACAGGTGAGGCCGATTGCGCATGCGCAATAGTGATCCCGATTGCGCATCCGCAGTAGTGAGCCCGACCGCGCATCCGCAGTCGTGAGTCCAAGTGAGCATGGGCAGTAGTGACCCCGAGTGCGCATGCAGAGTAGTGACCCCCAGTGCGCATGCGCAGTAGTGAGACCGTGTGCGCATGCGCAGTACTGAGCCCGACCGCGCATCCGTAGTTATGAGCCTGAATGCGCATGCGCAGTAGTGACCCCGAGTGCGCATGCGCAGTAGTGAGCCCGATTGCGCATCCGCAGTAGTGAGACCGATTGCGCATGCGCAATAGTGAGCCCGATTGCGCATTTGCAGTAGTGAGTCCTAGAGCGTATTTGCAGTAGCGTCCCCGAGTGCGCATGCGCAGTAGTGACGCCGAGTGCGCATGCGCAGTAGTGTGACCTATTGCGCATCCGCAGTAGTGAGACCGATTGCGCATGCGCAGTAGGGAGCCCGATTGCGCATCCGCAGTAGTGAAACCGATTGCGCATGCGCAATAGTGAGACCGATTGCGCATCCGCAATAGTGAGTCTGAGTGCGCATGATCTGTAGTGACCCTGAGTGCGCATGCGCAGTAGTGAGCCAGATTGCGCATGCGCAGTAGTGAGCCCGAGTGCGCATCCACAGTAGTGAACCCGAATGGGCATTTACAATCATGGGCCCGTGTGCGCATGCGCAGTAGTGACCCCGAGTGCGCATGCGCAGTAGTGAACCCGTGTGCGCATGCGCTGTAGTGAGCCCGAGCGCGCATCCGCAGTAGTGAGCCCGGGTGCGCATGCGCAGTAGTGAGCCCATATGTGCATGCGCAGTAGTGAACCCGAATGCGCATCCACAGTAGTGAACCCGAATGCGCATGTACAATCATGGGCCCGTGTGCGCATGCGAAGTAGTGCGCCCGTGTGCGCATGCGCAGAAGTGAGCTCGAGTGCGCATGCGCAGAAGTGAGCTCGAGTGCGCATGCGCAGTAGTGAGTCCGAGTGCGCATGAGCAGTAGTGAGCCCGAGTGCGCGTGCGCAGTAGTGGCCCGAGTGCGCATGTGCAGTAGTGACCCCGAGTACGCATGCGCAGTAGTGAGCCCGTGTGCGCATGCGAAGTAGTGCGCCCGTGTGCGCATGCGCAGAAGTGAGCTCGAGTGCGCATGCGCAGAAGTGAGCTCGAGTGCGCATGCGCAGTAGTGAGTCCGAGTGCGCATGAGCAGTAGTGAGCCCGAGTGCGCGTGCGCAGTAGTGGCCCGAGTGCGCATGCGCAGTAGTGACCGCGATTGCGCATGAGCAGTAGTGAACCCGAGTGCGCATGCGCAGTAGCGAGCCCGAGCGCGCATGAGCAGTAGTGAGTCAGAGTGCGTATGAGCAGTGGTGGCCCCGAGTGCGCATGCGCAGTAGTGAGCCCGTGTGCGCATGCGAAGTAGTGCGCCCGTGTGCGCATGCGCAGAAGTGAGCTCGAGGGCGCATGCGCAGAAGTGAGCTCGAGTGCGCATGCGCAGTAGTGAGTCGGTGTGCGCATGCGCAGTAGCGACCCCGCGTGCGCATGCGCAGTAGTGAGCCCGTGTGCCCATGCGCAGTAGTGAGTCCGAGTTCGCATCTGCAGTAGCGTCCCCGAGTGCGCATGCGCAGTAGTGAGCCCGAGTGCGCATGCGCAGTAGCGACCCCGAGCCCGCATCCGCAGTACTGAGCCCGAGTGCGCATGTGCAGTAGTGACCCCGAGTACGCATGCGTAGTAGTGAGCCCGTGTGCGCATGCGAAGTAGTGCGCCCGTGTGCGCATGCGCAGAAGTGAGCTCGAGTGCGCATGCGCAGTAGTGAGTCCGAGTGCGCATGAGCAGTAGTGAGCCCGAGTGCGCGTGCGCAGTAGTGGCCCCGAGTGCGCATGCGCAGTAGTGACCCCGATTGCGCATGAGCAGTAGTGAACCCGAGTGCGCATGCGCAGTAGTGAGCACGTGTGCGCATGCGCAGTAGTGAGCCCGAGTGCGCATCTGCAGTAGCGTGCCCGAGTGCGCATGCGCAGTAGTGAGCCCGAGTGCGCATCCACAGTAGTGAACCCGAATGGGCATTTACAATCATGGGCCCGTGTGCGCATGCGCAGTAGTGACCCCGAGTGCGCATGCGCAGTAGTGAACCCGTGTGCGCATGCGCTGTAGTGAGCCCGAGCGCGCATCCGCAGTAGTGAGCCCGATTGTGCATCCGCAGTAGTAAGCCCGAGGGCGTATGCGCTGTAGTGACCCCACGTGCGCATGCGCAGTAGTGAGCTTCAGCGCGCATCCGCAATAGTGAGCCCGAGTGCGCATCCGCAACAGTGAGCCCGATTGCGCATCCGCAGTAGTGAGTCCGAGCTCGCATGCACAGTAGTGAGCCCGATTGCGCATCCGCAGTAGTGACTTCGAGTGCGCATGAGCAGTAGTGACCCCGAGTGCGCATGCACAGTAGTGAGCCCGTGCGCGCATCCGCAGTAGTGAGACCGATTGCGCATGCGCAGTAGGGAGCCCGATTGCGCATCCGCAGTAGTGAGACCGATTGCGCATGCGCAATAGTGAGACCGATTGCGCATCCGCAGTAATGAGTCCGAGATCGCATGAGCAGTAATGAGTCCGAGTGCGCATGAGCAGTAGTGAATACGAGTACGCATGAGCAGTAGTGGCCCCGAGTGCGTATGCACTGCAGTGAGCCCGAGTGCGCATACACAGTAGTGAGTCCGTGTGCGCATGCGCAGTAGTGCGCTCGTGTGCGCATGCGCAGAAGTGAGCTCGAGTGCACATGTGCAGGTCTGAGCCGGTGTGCCCATGATGGGGGTGTCCCACTTGGACGTCGACCGATTGGACGCGTTCCGTTTGGACGGTCCCGATTCGTCGCGTTCCAATTCGAAGCGGTGCCGATTGGACGCGTCCCAATTCGAAGAGGTTAGATTTGGTTAGGTTAGGTTCTATAAGCCCTGCTTAGAATTTAAACGCGTCCAATCGGCACCGCTTCGAATTGGAACGAGTCGAATCGGGACCGTCCAATCGGGACGCGTCCCAGCGGTCGGCGTCCAAGTGGGCATCACTCCCCATGATCAGTAGCGACCCCGAGCGCGCATACGCAGTAGTGAGCCTGAGTGCGCATGAGCAGTAGTGAGTCCGAGTGCGCATGAGCAGTAGTGAGCCCGAGTGCGCATGCAGAGTAGTGACCCGCAGTGCGCATGCGCAGTAGTGAGACCGTGTGCGCATGCGCAGTAGTGAGCCCGATTGCGCATCCGCAGTAGTGAGACCGATTGCGCATGCGCAATAGTGAGCCCGAGTGCGCATGCGCAGTAGTGACCCCGAGTGCGCATGCGCAGTTGTGAGCCCGATTGCGCATCCGCAGTAGTGAGACCGATTGCGCATGCGTAGTAGTGACCCCGATTGCGCATCCGCAGTAGTGAGACCGAGTTCGCATGCGCAGTAGTGAGCCCGACCGCGCATCCGCAGTCGTGAGTCCAAGGGAGCATGAGCAGTAGTGACCCCGAGTGCGCATGCGCAGTAGTGAGCCCGATTGCGCATCCGCAGTAGTGAGACCGATTGCGCAGGCGCAATAGTAAGCCCGATTGTGCATCCGCAGTAGTGTGTCCGAGTGCGTATGCGCTGTAGTGACCCCACGTGCGCATGCGCAGTAGTGAGCTTCAGCGCGCGTCCGCAATAGTGAGCCCGAGTGCGCATCCGCAGTAGTGAGTCCGAATGCGCATGAGCGGTAGTGACCCCGAGTGCCCATGCACAGTAGCGAGGCCGAGTGCGCATGCGCAGTGGGGAGCCCGATTGCGCATCCGCAGTAGTGAGTCCGCGATCGCATGAGCAGTATTGAGTCCGAGTGCGCATGAGCAGTAGTGAATACGACTACGCATGAGCAGTAGTGCCCCCGAGTGCGTATGCACTGTAGTGAGCCCGAGTGCGCATGCACAGTAGTGAGCCCGTGTGCGCATGCGCACAGAGCGCCCGTGTGCGCATGCGCAAAAGTGAGCTCGAGTGCGCATGTGCAGGTCTGAGCCTGTGTGCGCATGACCAGTAGCGACGCCGAGCGCGCATGCGCAGTAGTGAGCCCGAGTGCGCATGAGCAGTAGTGGGTCCGAGTGCGCATGGGCAGTAGTGACCCCGAGTGCGCATCCGCAGTAGTGAGCCCGAGTTCGCATGACCAGTAGTGAGTCGGAGTGCGTATGTGCAGTAGTGACCCCGAGTGCGCATGCGCAGTAGTGAGCCCGATTGCGCATCCGCAGTAGTGAGACCGATTGCGCATGCGTAGTAGTGACCCCGATTGCGCATCCGCAGTAGTGAGCCCGAGCTCGCATGACCAGTAGTGAGTCGGAGTGCGTGTGAGCAGTAGTGACCCCGAGTGCGCATGCGCAGTATTGAGCCCGTGTGCCCATGCGCAGTAGTGAGCCTGAGTGCGCATGAGCAGTAGTTTGTCCGAGTGCGCATGGGCAGTAGTGACCCCGAGTGCGCATGCGCAGTAGTGAGCCCGAGTGCGCATGCGCAGTAGTGAGCCCGATTGCGCATCCGCAGTAGCGAGCCCGAGCGCGCATCCGCAGTAGTGAGTCCGAGTTCGCGTGAGCAGTAGTGAGTCGGAGTGCGTATGAGCAGTAGTGAGCCCGAGTGCGCATGCGCTGTAGTGAGCCCGTGTGCCCATGCACAGTAGTGAGCCCGTGTGCGCATGCGCAGTAGTGAGCCCGAGTGCGCATCCGCAGTAGTGAGTCCGAGTGCGCATGAGCAGTAGTGACCCCGAGTGCGCATGCGCAGTGGTGAGCCCGTGTGCCCATGCGCAGTAGTGAGCCTGAGTGCGCATGAGCAGTAGTGACCTCGAGTGCGTATGCACTGTAGTGAGCCCGAGTGCGCATGCACAGTAGTGAGCCCGTGTGCGCATGCGCACAGAGCGCCCGTGTGCGCATGCGCAAAAGTGAGCTCGAGTGCGCATGTGCAGGTCTGAGCCTGTGTGCGCATGACCAGTAGCGACGCCGAGCGCGTATGCGCAGTAGTGAGCCCGAGTGCGCATGAGCAGTAGTGGGTCCGAGTGCGCATGGGCAGTAGTGACCCCGAGTGCGCATCCGCAGTAGTGAGCCCGAGTTCGCATGACCAGTAGTGAGTCGGAGTGCGTATGTGCAGTAGTGACCCCGAGTGCGCATGCGCAGTAGTGAGCCCGATTGCGCATCCGCAGTAGTGAGACCGATTGCTCATGCGTAGTAGTGACCCCGATTGCGCATCCGCAGTAGGGAGCCCGAGTTCGCATGACCAGTAGTGAGTCGGAGTGCGTATGAGCAGTAGTGACCCCGAGTGCGCATGCGCAGTAGTGAGCCCGTGTGCCCATGCGCAGTAGTGAGCCTGAGTGCGCATGAGCAGTAGTGGATCCGAGTGCGCATGGGCAGTAGTGACCCCGAGTGCGCATGCGCAGTAGTGAGCCCGAGTGCGCATGCGCAGTAGTGAGCCCGATTGCGCATCCGCAGTAGCGAGCACGAGCGCGCATCCGCAGTAGTGAGTCCGAGTTCGCATGAGCAGTAGTGAGCCCGATTGCGCATCCGCAGTAGCGAGCCCGAGCGCGCATCCGCAGTAGTGAGTCCGAGTGCGCATGAGCAGTAGTGACCCCGAGTGCGCATGCGAAGTAGTGAGCCCGTGTGCCCATGCGCAGTAGTGAGCCTGAGTGCGCATGGGCAGTAGTGACCCCGAGTGCGCATGCGCACTAGTGAGCCCGAGAGCGCATGAGCAGTAGTGAATCCGAGTGCGCATGACCAGTCGTGACCACGATTGCACATGCACAGTAGTGACCCCGACCGCGCATCCGCAGTTGTGAGCCTGAGTGCGCATGCGCAGTAGTGAGCCCGATTGCGCATCCGCAGTTGTGAGACCGATTGCGCATGCGCAGTAGTAAGCCTGATTGCGCATCCGCAGTAGTGAATCCGAGTGCGCATGACCAGTAGTGACCACGATTGCGCATGCGCAGTAGTGAGCCCGATTGCGCATCCGCACAGGTGAGACCGATTGCGCATGCGCAATAGTGAGCCCGATTGCGCATCCGCAGTAGTGAGACCGATTGCGCATGCGCAGTAGTGAGCCCGACCGCGCATCCGCAGTCGTGAGTCCAAGTGTGCATGAGCAGTAGTGACCCCGAGTGCGCATGCAGAGTAGTGACCCCCAGTGCGCATGCGCAGTAGTGAGACCGTGTGCGCATGCGCAGTACTGAGCCCGACCGCGCATCCGTAGTTATGAGCCTGAATGCGCATGCGCAGTAGTGACCCCGAGTGCGCATGCGCAGTAGTGAGTCCTAGAGCGCATTTGCAGTAGCGTCCCCGAGTGCGCATGCGCAGTAGTGACCCCGAGTGCGCATGCGCAGTAGTGTGACCTATTGCGCATCCGCAGTAGTGAGACCGATTGCGCATCCGCAGTAGTGAGACCGATTGCGCATGCGCAGTAGGGAGCCCGATTGCGCATGCGCAATAGTGAGACCGATTGCGCATGCGCAGTAGTGCACCAGTGTGCGCATGCGCAGAAGTAAGCTCGAGTGCGCATGTGCAGGTCTGAGCCGGTGTGCGCATGCACAGCAGCGGCCCCGAGCGCGCATGCGCCGTAGTCAGCCCGACTGCGCATGAGCAGTAGTGAGTCGGAGTGCGTATGAGCAGTAGTGACCCCGAATGCGCGTGCGCAGTAGTGAGCCTGATTGCGCATCCGCAGTAGTGAGACCGATTGCGCATCCGCAGTAGTGAGTCTGAGTGCGCATGAGCTGTAGTGACCCTGAGTGCGCATGCGCAGTAGTGAGCCAGATTGCGCATGCGCAGTAGTGAGACCGATTGCGCATGCGCAGTAGTGAGCCCGATTGCGCATCCGCAGTAGTGAGACCGATTTCGCATGCGCAATAGTGAGCCCCATTGCGCATCCGCAGTAGTGAGTCCGAGTGCGCATGAGCAGTAGTGACCCCGAGTGCGCATGCACAGTAGTGAGCCCGTGTGCGCATGCGCAGTAGTGCACCAGTGTGCGCATGCGCAGAAGTGAGCTCGAGTGCTCATGTGCAGGTCTGGGCCGGTGTGCGCATGCACAGTAGCGGCCGCGAGCGCGTATGCGCCGTAGTGAGCCCGATTGCGCATCCGCAGTAGTGAGACCGAGTGCGCATGAGCAGTAGCGACCGCGAGTGCGCATCCGCAGTAGTGAGACCGATTGCGCATGCGTAGTAGTGACCCCGATTGCGCATCCGCAGTAGTGAGACCGAGTTCGCATGCGCAGTAGTGAGCCCGACCGCGCATCCGCAGTCGTGAGTCCAAGGGAGCATGAGCAGTAGTGACCCCGAGTGCGCATGCGCAGTAGTGAGCCCGATTGCGCATCCGCAGTAGTGAGACCGATTGCGCAGGCGCAATAGTAAGCCCGATTGTGCATCCGCAGTAGTGAGTCCGAGTGCGTATGCGCTGTAGTGACCCCACGTGCGCATGCGCAGTAGTGAGCTTCAGCGCGCATCCGCAATAGTGAGCCCGAGTGCGCATCCGCAGTAGTGAGTCCGAATGCGCATGAGCGGTAGTGACCCCGAGTGCCCATGCACAGTAGCGAAGCCGAGTGCGCATGCGCAGTGGGGAGCCCGATTGCGCATCCGCAGTAGTGAGTCCGCGATCGCATGAGCAGTATTGAGTCCGAGTGCGCATGAGCAGTAGTGAATACGACTACGCATGAGCAGTAGTGACCCCGAGTGCGTATGCACTGTAGTGAGCCCGAGTGCGCATGCACAGTAGTGAGCCCGTGTGCGCATGCGCACAGAGCGCCCGTGTGCGCATGCGCAAAAGTGAGCTCGAGTGCGCATGTGCAGGTCTGAGCCTGTGTGCGCATGACCAGTAGTGGGTCCGAGTGCGCATGGGCAGTAGTGACCCCGAGTGCGCATCCGCAGTAGTGAGCCCGAGTTCGCATGACCAGTAGTGAGTCGGAGTGCGTATGTGCAGTAGTGACCCCGAGTGCGCATGCGCAGTAGTGAGCCCGATTGCGCATCCGCAGTAGTGAGACCGATTGCGCATGCGTAGTAGTGACCCCGATTGCGCATCCGCAGTAGTGAGCCCGAGATCGCATGACCAGTAGTGAGTCGGAGTGCGTATGAGCAGTAGTGACCCCGAGTGCGCATGCGCAGTATTGAGCCCGATTGCGCATCCGCAGTAGTGAGACCGATTGCGCAGGCGCAATAGTAAGCCCGATTGTGCATCCGCAGTAGTGAGTCCGAGTGCGTATGCGCTGTAGTGACCCCGAGTGCGCATGCGCAGTAGTGTGACCTATTGCGCATCCGCAGTAGTGAGACCGATTGCGCATGCGCAGTAGGGCGCCCGATTGCGCATCCGCAGTAGTGAAACCGATTGCGCATGCGCAGTAGTGCACCAGTGTGCGCATGCGCAGAAGTAAGCTCGAGTGCGCATGTGCAGGTCTGAGCCGGTGTGCGCATGCACAGTAGCGGCCCCGAGCGCGCATGCGCCGTAGTCAGCCCGACTGCGCATGAGCAGTAGTGAGTCGGAGTGCGCATGAGCTGTAGTGACCCTGAGTGCGCATGCGCAGTAGTGAGCCAGATTGCGCATGCGCAGTAGTGAGACCGATTGCGCATGCGCAGTAGTGAGCCCCATTGCGCATCCGCAGTAGTGAGTCCGAGTGCGCATGAGCAGTAGTGACCCCGAGTGCGCATGCACAGTAGTGAGCCCGTGTGCGCATGCGCAGTAGTGCACCAGTGTGCGCATGCGCAGAAGTGAGCTCGAGTGCTCATGTGCAGGTCTGGGCCGGTGTGCGCATGCACAGTAGCGGCCGCGAGCGCGTATGCGCCGTAGTGAGCCCGATTGCGCATCCGCAGTAGTGAGACCGAGTGCGCATGAGCAGTAGCGACCGCGAGTGCGCATCCGCAGTAGTGAGACCGATTGCGCATGCGTAGTAGTGACCCCGATTGCGCATCCGCAGTAGTGAGACCGAGTTCGCATGCGCAGTAGTGAGCCCGACCGCGCATCCGCAGTCGTGAGTCCAAGGGAGCATGAGCAGTAGTGACCCCGAGTGCGCATGCGCAGTAGTGAGCCCGATTGCGCATCCGCAGTAGTGAGACCGATTGCGCAGGCGCAATAGTAAGCCCGATTGTGCATCCGCAGTAGTGAGTCCGAGTGCGTATGCGCTGTAGTGACCCCACGTGCGCATGCGCAGTAGTGAGCTTCAGCGCGCATCCGCAATAGTGAGCCCGAGTGCGCATCCGCAGTAGTGAGTCCGAATGCGCATGAGCGGTAGTGACCCCGAGTGCCCATGCACAGTAGCGAAGCCGAGTGCGCATGCGCAGTGGGGAGCCCGATTGCGCATCCGCAGTAGTGAGTCCGCGATCGCATGGGCAGTATTGAGTCCGAGTGCGCATGAGCAGTAGTGAATACGACTACGCATGAGCAGTAGTGACCCCGAGTGCGTATGCACTGTAGTGAGCCCGAGTGCGCATGCACAGTAGTGAGCCCGTGTGCCCATGCGCAGTAGTGAGCCCGTGTGCGCATGCGCCGTATTGAGCCCGAGTGCGCATCCGCAGTAGTGAGTCCGAGTGCGCATGAGCAGTAGTGACCCCGAGTGCGCATGCGCAGTGGTGAGCCCGTGTGCCCATGCGCAGTAGTGAGCCTGAGTGCGCATGAGCAGTAGTGACCTCGAGTGCGTATGCACTGTAGTGAGCCCGAGTGCGCATGCACAGTAGTGCGCCCGTGTGCGCATGCGCACAGAGCGCCCGTGTGCGCATGCACAAAAGTGAGCTCGAGTGCGCATGTGCAGGTCTGAGCCTGTGTGCGCATGACCAGTAGCGACGCCGAGCGCGCATGCGCAGTAGTGAGCCCGAGTGCGCATGAGCAGTAGTGGGTCCGAGTGCGCATGGGCAGTAGTGACCCCGAGTGCGCATCCGCAGTAGTGAGCCCGAGTTCGCATGACCAGTAGTGAGTCGGAGTGCGTATGTGCAGTAGTGACCCCGAGTGCGCATGCGCAGTAGTGAGCCCGATTGCGCATCCGCAGTAGTGAGACCGATTGCGCATGCGTAGTAGTGACCCCGATTGCGCATCCGCAGTAGTGAGCCCGAGTTCGCATGACCAGTAGTGAGTCGGAGTGCGTATGAGCAGTAGTGACCCCGAGTGCGCATGCGCAGTATTGAGCCCGTGTGCCCATGCGCAGTAGTGAGCCTGAGTGCGCATGAGCAGTAGTGGGTCCAAGTGCGCATGGGCAGTAGTGACCCCGAGTGCGCATGCGCAGTAGTGAGCCCGAGTGCGCATGCGCAGTAGTGAGCCCGATTGCGCATCCGCAGTAGCGAGCACGAGCGCGCATCCGCAGTAGTGAGTCCGAGTTCGCATGAGCAGTAGTGAGCCCGATTGCGCATCCGCAGTAGCGAGCCCGAGCGCGCATCCGCAGTAGTGAGTCCGAGTGCGCATGAGCAGTAATGACCCCGAGTGCGCATGCGAAGTAGTGAGCCCGTGTGCCCATGCGCGGTAGTGAGCCTGAGTGCGCATGGGCAGTAGTGACCCCGAGTGCGCATGCGCACTAGTGAGCCCGAGAGCGCATGGGCAGTAGTGAATCCGAGTGCGCATGACCAGTCGTGACCACGATTGCACATGCACAGTAGTGACCCCGACCGCGCATCCGCAGTAGTGAGTCCGAGATCGCATGAGCAATAATGACCCCGAGTGCGAATGCGCAGTAGTGAGATCGTGCGCGCATGCGCAGTAGTGAGCTTGAACGCGCATCCGCAGTAGTGAGCCCGTGTGCGCATGTTCAGTAATGGCCGCGAGCATGCATCCGCAGTAGTGAGTCCGAGTGCGCATGAGCAGTAGTGACTCCGAGCGCGCATGCGCAGTAGTGAGCCCGTGTGCGCATCAGCAGTACTGAAACCGATTGCGCATGAGCAGTAGTGACCCTGAGTGCGCATCCGCAGTAGTGAGCCCGAGTGCGCATGCGCAGTAGTGACCCTGAGTGCGCATGCACAGTAGTGAGCCCGTGTGCGCATCCGCAGTAGTGAGACCGAGTTCGCATGCGCAGTAGTGAGCCCGACCGCGCATCCGCAGTCGTGAGTCCAAGGGAGCATGAGCAGTAGTGACCCCGAGTGCGCATGCGCAGTAGTGAGCCCGATTGCGCATCCGCAGTAGTGAGACCGATTGCGCAGGCGCAATAGTAAGCCCGATTGTGCATCCGCAGTAGTGAGTCCGAGTGCGTATGCGCTGTAGTGACCCCACGTGCGCATGCGCAGTAGTGAGCTTCAGCGCGCATCCGCAATAGTGAGCCCGAGTGCGCATCCGCAGTAGTGAGTCCGAATGCGCATGAGCGGTAGTGACCCCGAGTGCCCATGCACAGTAGCGAAGCCGAGTGCGCATGCGCAGTGGGGAGCCCGATTGCGCATCCGCAGTAGTGAGTCCGCGATCGCATGGGCAGTATTGAGTCCGAGTGCGCATGAGCAGTAGTGAATACGACTACGCATGAGCAGTAGTGACCCCGAGTGCGTATGCGCTGTAGTGAGCCCGAGTGCGCATGCACAGTAGTGAGCCCGTGTGCCCATGCGCAGTAGTGAGCCCGTGTGCGCATGCGCCGTAGTGAGCCCGAGTGCGCATCCGCAGTAGTGAGTCCGAGTGCGCATGAGCAGTAGTGACCCCGAGTGCGCATGCGCAGTGGTGAGCCCGTGTGCCCATGCGCAGTAGTGAGCCTGAGTGCGCATGAGCAGTAGTGACCTCGAGTGCGTATGCACTGTAGTGAGCCCGAGTGCGCATGCACAGTAGTGCGCCCGTGTGCGCATGCGCACAGAGCGCCCGTGTGCGCATGCACAAAAGTGAGCTCGAGTGCGCATGTGCAGGTCTGAGCCTGTGTGCGCATGACCAGTAGCGACGCCGAGCGCGCATGCGCAGTAGTGAGCCCGAGTGCGCATGAGCAGTAGTGGGTCCGAGTGCGCATGGGCAGTAGTGACCCCGAGTGCGCATCCGCAGTAGTGAGCCCGAGTTCGCATGACCAGTAGTGAGTCGGAGTGCGTATGTGCAGTAGTGACCCCGAGTGCGCATGCGCAGTAGTGAGCCCGATTGCGCATCCGCAGTAGTGAGACCGATTGCGCATGCGTAGTAGTGACCCCGATTGCGCATCCGCAGTAGTGAGCCCGAGTTCGCATGACCAGTAGTGAGTCGGAGTGCGTATGAGCAGTAGTGACCCCGAGTGCGCATGCGCAGTATTGAGCCCGTGTGCCCATGCGCAGTAGTGAGCCTGAGTGCGCATGAGCAGTAGTGGGTCCAAGTGCGCATGGGCAGTAGTGACCCCGAGTGCGCATGCGCAGTAGTGAGCCCGAGTGCGCATGCGCAGTAGTGAGCCCGATTCCGCATCCGCAGTAGCGAGCACGAGCGCGCATCCGCAGTAGTGAGTCCGAGTTCGCATGAGCAGTAGTGAGCCCGATTGCGCATCCGCAGTAGCGAGCCCGAGCGCGCATCCGCAGTAGTGAGTCCGAGTGCGCATGAGCAGTAATGACCCCGAGTGCGCATGCGAAGTAGTGAGCCCGTGTGCCCATGCGCGGTAGTGAGCCTGAGTGCGCATGGGCAGTAGTGACCCCGAGTGCGCATGCGCACTAGTGAGCCCGAGAGCGCATGAGCAGTAGTGAATCCGAGTGCGCATGACCAGTCGTGACCACGATTGCACATGCACAGTAGTGACCCCGACCGCGCATCCGCAGTAGTGAGTCCGAGATCGCATGAGCAATAATGACCCCGAGTGCGAATGCGCAGTAGTGAGATCGTGCGCGCATGCGCAGTAGTGAGCTTGAACGCGCATCCGCAGTAGTGAGCCCGTGTGCGCATGTTCAGTAATGGCCGCGAGCATGCATCCGCAGTAGTGAGTCCGAGTGCGCATGAGCAGTAGTGACTCCGAGCGCGCATGCGCAGTAGTGAGCCCGTGTGCGCATCAGCAGTACTGAAACCGATTGCGCATGAGCAGTAGTGACCCTGAGTGCGCATCCGCAGTAGTGAGCCCGAGTGCGCATGCGCAGTAGTGACCCTGAGTGCGCATGCACAGTAGTGAGCCCGTGTGCGCATCAGCAGTACTGAAACCGATTGCGCATGAGCAGTAGTGACCCCGAGTGCGCATGCGCAGTAGTCAGCCCGTGTGTGGACGCGCACCAGTGATACCGATTGCGCATGCGCACTAGTGAGCCCGTGCGCGCATGCGCAGTAGTGAGCCCGATTGCGCATCCGCAGTAGCGAGCATGAGCGCGCATCCGCAGTAGTGAGTCCGAGTTCGCATGAGCAGTAGTGAGCCCGATTGCGCATCCGCAGTAGCGAGCCCGAGCGCGCATCCGCAGTAGTGAGTCCGAGTGCGCATGAGCAGTAGTGACCCCGAGTGCGCATCCGCAGTAGTGAGTCCGAGTGCGCATGAGCAGTAGTGACCCCGAGTGCGCATGCGCAGTGGTGAGCCCGTGTGCCCATGCGCAGTAGTGAGCCCGAGTGCGCATGCGCAGTAGTGACCCCGAGTGCGCATGCGCAGTGGTGAGCCCGTGTGCCCATGCGCAGTAGTGAGCCCGAGTGCGCATGCGCAGTAGTGAGCCCGATTGCGCATCCGCAGTAGCGAGCCCGAGCGCGCATCCGCAGTAGTGAGTCCGAGATCGCATGAGCAATAATGTCCCCGAGTGCGAATGCGCAGTAGTGAACCCGTGTGCCCATGCGCAGTAGTGAGCTTGCGCGCGTATGCGCAGAAGTGAGCCCGAGTTCGCATGACCAGTAGTGAGTCGGAGTGCGTATGTGCAGTAGTGACCCCGAGTGCGCATGCGCAGTAGTGAGCCCGATTGCGCATCCGCAGTAGTGAGACCGATTGCGCATGCGTAGTAGTGACCCCGATTGCGCATCCGCAGTAGTGAGCCCGAGTTCGCATGACCAGTAGTGAGTCGGAGTGCGTGTGAGCAGTAGTGACCCCGAGTGCGCATGCGCAGTATTGAGCCCGTGTGCCCATGCGCAGTAGTGAGCCTGAGTGCGCATGAGCAGTAGTTTGTCCGAGTGCGCATGGGCAGTAGTGACCCCGAGTGCGCATGCGCAGTAGTGAGCCCGAGTGCGCATGCGCAGTAGTGAGCCCGATTGCGCATCCGCAGTAGCGAGCCCGAGCGCGCATCCGCAGTAGTGAGTCCGAGTTCGCATGAGCAGTAGTGAGTCGGAGTGCGTATGAGCAGTAGTGAGCCCGAGTGCGCATGCGCTGTAGTGAGCCCGTGTGCCCATGCACAGTAGTGAGCCCGTGTGCGCATGCGCCGTAGTGAGCCCGAGTGCGCATCCGCAGTAGTGAGTCCGAGTGCGCATGAGCAGTAGTGACCCCGAGTGCGCATGCGCAGTGGTGAGCCCGTGTGCCCATGCGCAGTAGTGAGCCCGAGTGCGCATGCGCAGTAGTGAGCCCGATTGCGCATCCGCAGTAGCGAGCATGAGCGCGCATCCGCAGTAGTGAGTCCGAGTTCGCATGAGCAGTAGTGAGCCCGATTGCGCATCCGCAGTAGCGAGCCCGAGCGCGCATCCGCAGTAGTGAGTCCGAGTGCGCATGAGCAGTAGTGACCCCGAGTGCGCATGCGAAGTAGTGAGCCCGTGTGCCCATGCGCAGTAGTGAGCCTGAGTGCGCATGTTCAGTAATGGCCGCGAGCGCGCATCCGCAGTAGTGAGTCCGAGTGCGCATGAGCAGTAGTGACTCCGAGTGCGCATGCGCAGTAGTGAGCCCGTGTGCGCATCAGCAGTACTGAAACCGATTGCGCATGAGCAGTAGTGACCCCGAGTGCGCATGCGCAGTAGTCAGCCCGTGTGTGGACGCGCACCAGTGATACCGATTGCGCATGCGCACTAGTGAGCCCGTGCGCGCATGCGCAGCAGCGAGCCCGAGCGCGCATGAGCAGTAGTGAGACCGTGCGCGGATGCGCAGTAGTGAGCCTGAGTGCGCATCCGCAGTAGTGAGCCCGAGTGCGCATGCGCAGTAGTGACCCTGAGTGCGCATGCACAGTAGTGAGCCCGTGTGCGCATCCGCAGTAGTGGGACCGATTGCGCATGCACAGTAGTGAGCCCGATTGCGCATCCGCAGTACTGAGTCCGAGATCGCATGAGCAATAATGTCCCCGAGTGCGAATGCGCAGTAGTGAACCCGTGTGCCCATGCGCAGTAGTGAGCTTGCGCGCGTATGCGCAGAAGTGAGCCCGAGTTCGCATGACCAGTAGTGAGTCGGAGTGCGTATGTGCAGTAGTGACCCCGAGTGCACATGCGCAGTAGTGAGCCCGATTGCGCATCCGCAGTAGTGAGCCCGAGTGCGCATGCGCAGTAGTGAGCCCGATTGCGCATCCGCAGTAGCGAGCCCGAGCGCGCATCCGCAGTAGTGAGTCCGAGTTCGCATGAGCAGTAGTGAGTCGGAGTGCGTATGAGCAGTAGTGAGCCCGAGAGCGCATGCGCTGTAGTGAGCCCGTGTGCCCATGCACAGTAGTGAGCCCGTGTGCGCATGCGCCGTAGTGAGCCCGAGTGCGCATCCGCAGTAGTGAGTCCGAGTGCGCATGAGCAGTAGTGACCCCGAGTGCGCATGCGCAGTGGTGAGCCCGTGTGCGCATCCGCAGTAGTGGGACCGATTGCGCATGCACAGTAGTGAGCCCGATTGCGCATCCGCAGTACTGAGTCCGAGATGGCATGAGCAATAATGTCCCCGAGTGCGAATGCGCAGTAGTGAACCCGTGTGCCCATGCGCAGTAGTGAGCTTGCGCGCGTATGCGCAGAAGTGAGCCCGAGTTCGCATGACCAGTAGTGAGTCGGAGTGCGTATGTGCAGTAGTGACCCCGAGTGCACATGCGCAGTAGTGAGCCCGATTGCGCATCCGCAGTAGTGAGCCCGAGTGCGCATACGCAGTAGTGAGCCCGATTGCGCATCCGCAGTAGCGAGCCCGAGCGCGCATCCGCAGTAGTGAGTCCGAGTTCGCATGAGCAGTAGTGGGTCGGAGTGCGTATGAGCAGTAGTGAGCCCGAGAGCGCATGCGCTGTAGTGAGCCCGTGTGCCCATGCACAGTAGTGAGCCCGTGTGCGCATGCGCCGTAGTGAGCCCGAGTGCGCATCCGCAGTAGTGAGTCCGAGTGCGCATGAGCAGTAGTGACCCCGAGTGCGCATGCGCAGTGGTGAGCCCGTGTGCCCATGCGCAGTAGTGAGCCCGAGTGCGCATGCGCAGTAGTGAGCCCGATTGCGCATCCGCAGTAGCGAGCATGAGCGCGCATCCGCAGTAGTGAGTCCGAGTGCGCATGGGCAGTAGTGACCCCGAGTGCGCATCCGCAGTAGTGAGCCCGAGTTCGCATGACCAGTAGTGAGTCGGAGTGCGTGTGAGCAGTAGTGACCCCGAGTGCGCATGCGAAGTAGTGAGCCCGTGTGCCCATGCGCAGTAGTGAGCCCGTGTGCGCATGCGCACAGAGCGCCCGTGTGCGCATGCGCAAAAGTGAGCTCGAGTGCGCATGTGCAGGTCTGAGCCTGTGTGCGCATGACCAGTAGCGACGCCGAGCGCGCATGCGCAGTAGTGAGCCCGAGTGCGCATGAGCAGTAGTGGGTCCGAGTGCGCATGGGCAGTAGTGACCCCGAGTGCGCATCCGCAGTTGTGAGCCTGAGTGCGCATGCGCAGTAGTGAGCCCGATTGCGCATCCGCAGTTGTGAGACCGATTGCGCATGCGCAGTAGTAAGCCTGATTGCGCATCCGCAGTAGTGAATCCGAGTGCGCATGACCAGTAGTGACCACGATTGCGCATGCGCAGTAGTGAGCCCGATTGCGCATCCGCAGTAGTGAGACCGATTGCGCATGCGCAGTAGTGAGCCCGATTGCGCATCCGCACAGGTGAGACCGATTGCGCATGCGCAATAGTGAGCCCGATTGCGCATCCGCAATAGTTAGACCGATTGCGCATGCGCAGTAGTGAGCCCGACCGCGCATCCGCAGTCGTGAGTCCAAGTGTGCATGAGCAGTAGTGACCCCAGTGCGCATGCAGAGTAGTGACCCCCAGTGCGCATGCGCAGTAGTGAGACCGTGTGCGCATGCGCAGTAGTGAGCCCGTGTGCGCATGCGCACAGAGCGCCCGTGTGCGCATGCGCAAAAGTGAGCTCGAGTGCGCATGTGCAGGTCTGAGCCTGTGTGCGCATGACCAGTAGCGACGCCGAGCGCGCATGCGCAGTAGTGAGCCCGAGTGCGCATGAGCAGTAGTGGGTCCGAGTGCGCATGGGCAGAAGTGACCCCGAGTGCGCATCCGCAGTAGTGAGCCCGAGTTCGCATGACCAGTAGTGAGTCGGAGTGCGTATGTGCAGTAGTGACCCCGAGTGCGCATGCGCAGTAGTGAGCCCGATTGCGCATCCGCAGTAGTGAGACCGATTGCGCATGCGTAGTAGTGACCCCGATTGCGCATCCGCAGTAGTGAGCCCGAGTTCGCATGACCAGTAGTGAGTCGGAGTGCGTATGAGCAGTAGTGACCCCGAGTGCGCATGCGCAGTATTGACCCCGAGTGCGCATGCGAAGTAGTGAGCCCGTGTGCCCATGCGCAGTAGTGAGCCTGAGTGCGCATGGGCAGTAGTGACCCCGAGTGCGCATGCGCACTAGTGAGCCCGAGAGCGCATGAGCAGTAGTGAATCCGAGTGCGCATGACCAGTCGTGACCACGATTGCACATGCACAGTAGTGACCCCGACCGCGCATCCGCAGTTGTGAGCCTGAGTGCGCATGCGCAGTAGTGAGCCCGATTGCGCATCCGCAGTTGTGAGACCGATTGCGCATGCGCAGTAGTAAGCCTGATTGCGCATCCGCAGTAGTGAATCCGATTGCGCATGACCAGTAGTGACCACGATTGCGCATGCGCAGTAGTGAGCCCGATTGCGCATCCGCAGTAGTGAGACCGATTGCGCATGCGCAGTAGTGAGCCCGATTGCGCATCCGCACAGGTGAGACCGATTGCGCATGCGCAATAGTGAGCCCGATTGCGCATCCGCAGTAGTGAGACCGATTGCGCATGCGCAGTAGTGAGCCCGACCGCGCATCCGCAGTCGTGAGTCCAAGTGTGCATGAGCAGTAGTGACCCCGAGTGCGCATGCAGAGTAGTGACCCCCAGTGCGCATGCGCAGTAGTGAGACCGTGTGCGCATGCGCAGTAGTGAGCCCGTGTGCGCATGCGCACAGAGCGCCCGTGTGCGCATGCGCAAAAGTGAGCTCGAGTGCGCATGTGCAGGTCTGAGCCTGTGTGCGCATGACCAGTAGCGACGCCGAGCGCGCATGCGCAGTAGTGAGCCCGAGTGCGCATGAGCAGTAGTGGGTCCGAGTGCGCATGGGCAGTAGTGACCCCGAGTGCGCATCCGCAGTAGTGAGCCCGAGTTCGCATGACCAGTAGTGAGTCGGAGTGCGTGTGAGCAGTAGTGACCCCGAGTGCGCATGCGCAGTATTGAGCCCGTGTGCCCACGCGCAGTAGTGAGCCTGAGTGCGCATGAGCAGTAGTTTGCCCGAGTGCGCATGGGCAGTAGTGACACCGAGTGCGCATGCGCAGTAGTGAGCCCGAGTGCAGATGCGCAGTAGTGAGCCCGATTGCGCATCCGCAGTAGCGAGCCCGAGCGCGCATCCGCAGTAGTGAGTCCGAGTTCGCATGAGCAGTAGTGAGTCGGAGTGCGTATGAGCAGTAGTGAGCCCGAGTGCGCATGCGCTGTAGTGAGCCCGTGTGCCCATGCACAGTAGTGAGCCCGTGTGCGCATGCGCCGTAGTGAGTCCGAGTGCGCATCCGCAGTAGTGAGTCCGAGTGCGCATGAGCAGTAGTGACCCCGAGTGCGCATGCGCAGTGGTGAGCCCGTGTGCCCATGCGCAGTAGTGAGCCTGATTGCGCATGAGCAGTAGTGACCTCGAGTGCGTATGCACTGTAGTGAGCCCGAGTGCGCATGCACAGTAGTGAGCCCGTGTGCGCATGCGCACAGAGCGCCCGTGTGCGCATGCGCAAAAGTGAGCCCGAGTGCGCATGTGCAGGTCTGAGCCTGTGTGCGCATGACCAGTAGCGACGCCGAGCGCGCATGCGCAGTAGTGAGCCCGAGTGCGCATGAGCAGTAGTGTGTCCGAGTGCGCATGGGCAGTAGTGACCCCGAGTGCGCATCCGCAGTAGTGAGCCCGAGTTCGCATGACCAGTAGTGAGTCGGAGTGCGTATGTGCAGTAGTGACCCCGAGTGCGCATGCGCAGTAGTGAGCCCGATTGCGCATCCGCAGTAGTGAGACCGATTGCGCATGCGTAGTAGTGACCCCGATTGCGCATCCGCAGTAGTGAGCCCGAGTTCGCATGACCAGTAGTGAGTCGGAGTGCGTATGAGCAGTAGTGACCCCGAGTGCGCATGCGCAGTATTGAGCCCGTGTGCCCATGCGCAGTAGTGAGCCTGAGTGCGCATGAGCAGTAGTGGGTCCGAGTGCGCATGGGCAGTAGTGACCCCGAGTGCGCATGCGCAGTAGTGAGCCCAAGTGCGCATGCGCAGTAGTGAGCCCGATTGCGCAACCGCAGTAGCGAGCACGAGCGCGCATCCGCAGTAGTGAGTCCGAGTTCGCATGAGCAGTAGTGAGCCCGATTGCGCATCCGCAGTAGCGAGCCCGAGCGCGCATCCGCAGTAGTGAGTCCGAGTGCGCATGAGCAGTAGTGACCCCGAGTGCGCATGCAGAGTAGTGACCTCCAGTGCGCATGCGCAGTAGTGAGACCGTGTGCGCATGCGCAGTAGTGAGCCCGTGTGCGCCTGCGCACAGAGCGCCCGTGTGCGCATGCGCAAAAGTGAGCTCGAGTGCGCATGTGCAGGTCTGAGCCTGTGTGCGCATGACCAGTAGCGACGCCGAGCGCGCATGCGCAGTAGTGAGCCGGAGTGCGCATGAGCAGTAGTGGGTCCGAGTGCGCATGGGCAGTAGTGACCCCGAGTGCGCATCCGCAGTTGTGAGCCTGAGTGCGCATGCGCAGTAGTGAGCCCGATTGCGCATCCGCAGTTGTGAGACCGATTGCGCATGCGCAGTAGTAAGCCTGATTGCGCATCCGCAGTAGTGAATCCGAGTGAGCATGACCAGTAGTGACCACGATTGCGCATGCGCAGTAGTGAGCCCGATTGCGCATCCGCAGTAGTGAGACCGATTGCGCATGCGCAGTAGTGAGCCCGATTGCGCATCCGCACAGGTGAGACCGATTGCGCATGCGCAATAGTGAGCCCGATTGCGCATCCGCAGTAGTGAGACCGATTGCGCATGCGCAGTAGTGAGCCCGACCGCGCATCCGCAGTCGTGAGTCCAAGTGTGCATGAGCAGTAGTGACCCCGAGTGCGCATGCAGAGTAGTGACCCCCAGTGCGCATGCGCAGTAGTGAGACCGTGTGCGCATGCGCAGTAGTGAGCCCGTGTGCGCATGCGCACAGAGCGCCCGTGTGCGCATGCGCAAAAGTGAGCTCGAGTGCGCATGTGCAGGTCTGAGCCTGTGTGCGCATGACCAGTAGCGACGCCGAGCGCGCATGCGCAGTAGTGAGCCCGAGTGCGCATGAGCAGTAGTGGGTCCGAGTGCGCATGGGCAGTAGTGACCCCGAGTGCGCATCCGCAGTAGTGAGCCCGAGTTCGCATGACCAGTAGTGAGTCGGAGTGCGTATGTGCAGTAGTGACCCCGAGTGCGCATGCGCAGTAGTGAGCCCGATTGCGCATCCGCAGTAGTGAGACCGATTGCGCATGCGTAGTAGTGACCCCGATTGCGCATCCGCAGTAGTGAGCCCGAGTTCGCATGACCAGTAGTGAGTCGGAGTGCGTATGAGCAGTAGTGACCCCGAGTGCGCATGCGCAGTCTTGAGCCCGTGTGCCCATGCGCAGTAGTGAGCCTGAGTGCGCATGAGCAGTAGTGGGTCCGAGTGCGCATGGGCAGTAGTGACCCTGAGTGCGCATGCGCAGTAGTGAGCGCGAGTGCGCATGCGCAGTAGTGAGTCCGAGTTCGCATGAGCAGTAGTGAGCCCGATTGCGCATCCGCAGTAGCGAGCCCGAGCGCGCATCCGCAGTAGTGAGTCCGAGTGCGCATGAGCAGTAGTGACCCCGAGTGCGCATGCGAAGTAGTGAGCCCGTGTGCCCATGCGCAGTAGTGAGCCTGAGTGCGCATGGGCAGTAGTGACCCCGAGTGCGCATGCGCACTAGTGAGCCCGAGAGCGCATGAGCAGTAGTGAATCCGAGTGCGCATGACCAGTCGTGACCACGATTGCACATGCACAGTAGTGACCCCGACCGCGCATCCGCAGTTGTGAGCCTGAGTGCGCATGCGCAGTAGTGAGCCCGATTGCGCATCCGCAGTTGTGAGACCGATTGCGCATGCGCAGTAGTAAGCCTGATTGCGCATCCGCAGTAGTGAATCCGATTGCGCATGACCAGTAGTGACCACGATTGCGCATGCGCAGTAGTGAGCCCGATTGCGCATCCGCAGTAGTGAGACCGATTGCGCATGCGCAGTAGTGAGCCCGATTGCGCATCCGCACAGGTGAGACCGATTGCGCATGCGCAATAGTGAGCCCGATTGCGCATCCGCAGTAGTGAGACCGATTGCGCATGCGCAGTAGTGAGCCCGACCGCGCATCCGCAGTCGTGAGTCCAAGTGTGCATGAGCAGTAGTGACCCCGAGTGCGCATGCAGAGTAGTGACCCCCAGTGCGCATGCGCAGTAGTGAGACCGTGTGCGCATGCGCAGTAGTGAGCCCGTGTGCGCATGCGCACAGAGCGCCCGTGTGCGCATGCGCAAAAGTGAGCTCGAGTGCGCATGTGCAGGTCTGAGCCTGTGTGCGCATGACCAGTAGCGACGCCGAGCGCGCATGCGCAGTAGTGAGCCCGAGTGCGCATGAGCAGTAGTGGGTCCGAGTGCGCATGGGCAGTAGTGACCCCGAGTGCGCATCCGCAGTAGTGAGCCCGAGTTCGCATGACCAGTAGTGAGTCGGAGTGCGTGTGAGCAGTAGTGACCCCGAGTGCGCATGCGCAGTATTGAGCCCGTGTGCCCACGCGCAGTAGTGAGCCTGAGTGCGCATGAGCAGTAGTTTGCCCGAGTGCGCATGGGCAGTAGTGACACCGAGTGCGCATGCGCAGTAGTGAGCCCGAGTGCGCATGCGCAGTAGTGAGCCCGATTGCGCATCCGCAGTAGCGAGCCCGAGCGCGCATCCGCAGTAGTGAGTCCGAGTTCGCATGAGCAGTAGTGAGTCGGAGTGCGTATGAGCAGTAGTGAGCCCGAGTGCGCATGCGCTGTAGTGAGCCCGTGTGCCCATGCACAGTAGTGAGCCCGTGTGCGCATGCGCCGTAGTGAGCCCGAGTGCGCATCCGCAGTAGTGAGTCCGAGTGCGCATGAGCAGTAGTGACCCCGAGTGCGCATGCGAGTGGTGAGCCCGTGTGCCCATGCGCAGTAGTGAGCCTGAGTGCGCATGAGCAGTAGTGACCTCGAGTGCGTATGCACTGTAGTGAGCCCGAGTGCGCATGCACAGTAGTGAGCCCGTGTGCGCATGCGCACAGAGCGCCCGTGTGCGCATGCGCAAAAGTGAGCCCGAGTGCGCATGTGCAGGTCTGAGCCTGTGTGCGCATGACCAGTAGCGACGCCGAGCGCGCATGCGCAGTAGTGAGCCCGAGTGCGCATGAGCAGTAGTGTGTCCGAGTGCGCATGGGCAGTAGTGACCCCGAGTGCGCATCCGCAGTAGTGAGCCCGAGTTCGCATGACCAGTAGTGAGTCGGAGTGCGTATGTGCAGTAGTGACCCCGAGTGCGCATGCGCAGTAGTGAGCCCGATTGCGCATCCGCAGTAGTGAGACCGATTGCGCATGCGTAGTAGTGACCCCGATTGCGCATCCGCAGTAGTGAGCCCGAGTTCGCATGACCAGTAGTGAGTCGGAGTGCGTATGAGCAGTAGTGACCCCGAGTGCGCATGCGCAGTATTGAGCCCGTGTGCCCATGCGCAGTAGTGAGCCTGAGTGCGCATGAGCAGTAGTGGGTCCGAGTGCGCATGGGCAGTAGTGACCCCGAGTGCGCATGCGCAGTAGTGAGCCCAAGTGCGCATGCGCAGTAGTGAGCCCGATTGCGCAACCGCAGTAGCGAGCACGAGCGCGCATCCGCAGTAGTGAGTCCGAGTTCGCATGAGCAGTAGTGAGCCCGATTGCGCATCCGCAGTAGCGAGCCCGAGCGCGCATCCGCAGTAGTGAGTCCGAGTGCGCATGAGCAGTAGTGACCCCGAGTGCGCATGCGAAGTAGTGAGCCCGTGTGCCCATGCGCAGTAGTGAGCCTGAGTGCGCATGGGCAGTAGTGACCCCGAGTGCGCATGCGCACTAGTGAGCACGAGAGCGCATGAGCAGTAGTGAATCCGAGTGCGCATGACCAGTCGTGACCACGATTGCACATGCACAGTAGTGACCCCGACCGCGCATCCGCAGTAGTGAGTCCGAGATCGCATGAGCAATAATGACCCCGAGTGCGAATGCGCAGTAGTGAGATCGTGCGCGCATGCGCAGTAGTGAGCTTGAACGCGCATCCGCAGTAGTGAGCCCGAGTGCGCATGTTCAGTAATGGCCGCGAGCGCGCATCCGCAGTAGTGAGTCCGAGTTCGCATGCGCAGTAGTGACCCCGAGTGCGCATGCGCAGTAGTGGGCCGGATTGCGCATAAGCAGTAGTGAGACCGAGTGCGCATGAGCAGTAGTGAGCCCCTGTGGGCATGCGCAGTAGTGAGCCCGTGTGCGCATCCGCAGTAGTGGGACCGATTGCGCATGCACAGTAGTGAGCCCGATTGCGCATCCGCAGTAGTGAGTCCGAGATCGCATGAGCAATAATGACCCCGAGTGCGAATGCGCAGTAGTGAACCCGTGTGCCCATGCGCAGTAGTGAGCTTGCGCGCGTATGCGCAGAAGTGAGCCCTAGTGCGCATGCGCAGTAGTGACCCCGAGTGCGCATGCGCAGTAGTGGGCCCGATTGCGCATGCGCAGTAGTGAGTCCGATTGCGCATGCGCAGTAGTGAGCCCGACTGCGCATCCGCAGGAGTGAGTTCGAGTTCGCATGAGCAGTAGTGAGTAGGAGCGCGTATGAGCAGTAGTGACCCCGAGTGCGTATGCACCGTAGTGAGCCCATATGTGCATGCGCAGGAGTGAACCCGAATGCGCATTCGCAGTCGTGACCCCGAGTGCGCATGCGCAGTAGTGACCGCGAGCGCGCATGCGCATTAGTGAGCCCGATTGCGCATCCGCTGCTGTGAGTCCGAGTGCGCATGAGCAGTAGTCACCCCGAGTGCGCATGCGCTGTAGTGAGCCCGTGTGCGCATGCGCAGTACCCAGCCCGAGCGCGCATGAGCAGTAGTGAGTCCGAGTGCGCATGGGCAGTAGTGACCCTGAGTGCGCATGCGCAGTAGTGAGACCGGGTGCGCATGCGCAGTAGTGAGCCCGATTGCGTATCCGCAGTAGTGAGTCCGAGTGCGCATGTGCAGTAGTCACCCCGAGTGCGCATGCGCTGTAGTGAGCCCGTGTGCCCATGCGCAGTAGTGAGCCCGTGTGCGTATGCGCAGTAGTGACCCCGAGTGCGCATGCGCAGTAGTGAGCCCGATTGCGCATCCGCAGTAGTGAGTCCGAGATCGCATGAGCAGTAGTGAGTCCGAGTGCGGATGCACAGTCGTGAGCCCGTGTGCGCATGCGGAGTAGTGCGCCCGTGTGCGTATGCGCAGGTCTGAGCCGGTGGGCGCATGCGCAGTAGCGGCCTCGAGCGCGCACGCTCAGTAGTAAGCCCGAGTGCGCATGAGCAAGTAATGAGTCCGAGTGCGCATGCGCAGTAGTGACCCCGAGTGCGCATGCGCAGTAGTGAGACCGATTGCGCATTTGCAGTGGTGACCCCGAGTGCGCATGCGCAGTAGCGAGCCCGAGCGTACATGAGCAGTAGTGAGACAGAGTGCGTATGAACAGTCGTGACCCCGAGTGCGCATGCGCAGTAATGGGCCCGATTGCGCATGCGCAGTAGTGACCGCGCGCGCGCATGCGCATTAGTGAGCCCGATTGCGCATCCGCAGCTGTGAGTCCCAGTGCGCATGGGCAGTAGTCACCCCGAGTGCGCATTCGCAGTAGTGAGCCCATGTGCCCATGCGCAGTAGTGAATCCGAGTGCGCATCTGCAGTAGCGTGCCCGAGTGCGCATGCGCAGTAGTGAGCCCGAGTGCGCATCCACAGTAGTGAACCCGAATGGGCATTTACAATCATGGGCCCGTGTGCGCATGCGCAGCCGTGACCCCGAGTGCGCATGCGCAGTAGTGAACCCGTGTGCGCATGCGCTGTAGTGAGCCCGAGCGCGCATCCGCAGTAGTGAGCCCGGGTGCGCATGCGCAGTAGTGAGCCCATATGTGCATGCGCAGTAGTGAACCCGAATGCGCATCCACAGTAGTGAACCCGAATGCGCATGTACAATCATGGGCCCGTGTGCGCATGCGCAGTAGTGACCCCGAGTGCGCATGCGCAGTAGCGACCCCGAGCCCGCATCCGCAGTACTGAGCCCGAGTGCGCATGTCCAGTTGTGACCCCGAGTACGCATGCGCAGTAGTGAGCCCGTGTGCGCATGCGAAGTAGTGCGCCCGTGTGCGCATGCGCAGAAGTGAGCCCGAGTGCGCATCCGCAGCTGTGAGTCCCAGTGCGCATGGGCAGTAGTCACCCCGAGTGCGCATGCGCAGTAGTGAGCCCATGTGCCCATGCGCAGTAGTGGGCCCGATTGCGCATCTGCGTTGGTGACCGCGAGTGCGCATGCGCATTAGCGAGCCCGAGCGCGCATGCGCAGTAGTGAGCCCGAGTGCGCAGGAGCAGTAGTGAACCCGAGTGCGCATGCGCAGTAGTGAGCCCGACTGCGCATGCGCAGTAGTGACCCTGAGTGCGCATGCGCACTAGTGGGCCCGATTGCGCATCTGCGTTGGTGACCGCGAGTGCGCATGCGCATTAGCGAGCCCGAGAGCGCATGCGCAGTAGTGAGCCCGAGTGCGCATGAGCAGTAGTGAACCCGAGTGCGCATGCGCAGTAGTGAGCACGTGTGCGCATGCGCAGTAGTGAGCCCGATTGCGCATTTGCAGTGGTGACCCCGAGTGCGCATGCGCAGTATCGAGCCCGAGCGTACATGAGCAGTAGTGAGACAGAGTGCGTATGAACAGTCGTGACCCCGAGTGCGCATGCGCAGTAATGGGCCCGATTGCGCATGCGCAGTAGTGACCGCGCGCGCGCATGCGCATTAGTGAGCCCGATTGCGCATCCGCAGCTGTGAGTCCCAGTGCGCATGGGCAGTAGTCACCCCGAGTGCGCATTCGCAGTAGTGAGCCCATGTGCCCATGCGCAGTAGTGAATCCGAGTGCGCATCTGCAGTAGCGTGCCCGAGTGCGCATGCGCAGTAGTGAGCCCGAGTGCGCATCCACAGTAGTGAACCCGAATGGGCATTTACAATCATGGGCCCGTGTGCGCATGCGCAGCCGTGACCCCGAGTGCGCATGCGCAGTAGTGAACCCGTGTGCGCATGCGCTGTAGTGAGCCCGAGCGCGCATCCGCAGTAGTGAGCCCGGGTGCGCATGCGCAGTAGTGAGCCCATATGTGCATGCGCAGTAGTGAACCCGAATGCGCATCCACAGTAGTGAACCCGAATGCGCATGTACAATCATGGGCCCGTGTGCGCATGCGCAGTAGTGACCCCGAGTGCGCATGCGCAGTAGCGACCCCGAGCCCGCATCCGCAGTACTGAGCCCGAGTGCGCATGTCCAGTTGTGACCCCGAGTACGCATGCGCAGTAGTGAGCCCGTGTGCGCATGCGAAGTAGTGCGCCCGTGTGCGCATGCGCAGAAGTGAGCCCGAGTGCGCATCCGCAGCTGTGAGTCCCAGTGCGCATGGGCAGTAGTCACCCCGAGTGCGCATGCGCAGTAGTGAGCCCATGTGCCCATGCGCAGTAGTGGGCCCGATTGCGCATCTGCGTTGGTGACCGCGAGTGCGCATGCGCATTAGCGAGCCCGAGCGCGCATGCGCAGTAGTGAGCCCGAGTGCGCAGGAGCAGTAGTGAACCCGAGTGCGCATGCGCAGTAGTGAGCCCGACTGCGCATGCGCAGTAGTGACCCTGAGTGCGCATGCGCACTAGTGGGCCCGATTGCGCATCTGCGTTGGTGACCGCGAGTGCGCATGCGCATTAGCGAGCCCGAGAGCGCATGCGCAGTAGTGAGCCCGAGTGCGCATGAGCAGTAGTGAACCCGAGTGCGCATGCGCAGTAGTGAGCACGTGTGCGCATGCGCAGTAGTGAGCCCGATTGCGCATTTGCAGTGGTGACCCCGAGTGCGCATGCGCAGTATCGAGCCCGAGCGCGCATGAGCAGTAGTGAGTCAGAGTGCGTATGAGCAGTAGTGACCCCGAGGGCGCATGCACAGTAGTGAGCCCGTGTACACATGCGCAGTAGGGCGCCCATGTGGGCATGCGCAGAAGTGAGCTCGAGTGCGCATGTGCATGTCTGAGTCGGTGTGCGCATGCGCAGTAGCGACCCCGAGTGCGCATGCGCAGTAGTGACCCCGAGTGCGCATGCGCAGTAGTGAACCCGTGTGCGCATGCGCTGTAGTGAGTCCGAGTGCTCATGGGCAGTAGTGAGCCCGAGTGCGCATGCACAGGAGTGACCCGGAGTGCGCATGCGCAGTAGTGCGATCGTGTGCGCATGCGCAGTAGTTAGCCCGACCGCGCATCCGCAGTTGTAAGCCCGAGTGCGCATGCGCAGTAGTGACCCCGAGTGCGCACGCGCAGTAGCGAGCCCGTGTGCCCATGCGCAGTAGTGAGCCTGAGTGCGCATCCGTAGTAGTGTGCCCGAGTGCGCATGCGCAGAAGTGACTCCGAGTGCGCATGCGCAGTTGTGAGCCCGATTGCGCATCCGCAGTAGTGTGCCCGAATGCGCATCCGCAGTAGTGGCTCCGAGTGCGCATGAGCAGTAGTGAGTCCGAGTGCGCATGAGCAGTAGTGACCCCGAGTGCGCATGCGCAGTAGTGAGCCTGAGTGCGCATCCGCAGTCGTGAGACCGATTGTGCATGCGCAGTAGGGAGCCCGATTGCGCATCCGCAGTAGTGAGTCCGAGATCGCATGAGCAGTAGTGAATACGAGTACGCATGACCAGTAGCGACCACGATTGCGCATCCGCAGTAGTGTGCCCGAATGCGCATCCGCAGTAGTGGCTCCGAGTGCGCATGAGCAGTAGTGAGTCCGAGTGCGCATGAGCAGTAGTGACCCCGAGTGCGCATGCGCAGCAGCGAGCCCGAGCGCGCATGCGCAGTAGTCACCCCGAGTGCGCATGCGAAGTAGTGGGCCGGATTGCGCATAAGCAGTAGTGAGACCGAGTGCGCATGAGCAGTAGTGAGCCCCTGTGGGCATGCGCAGTAGTGAGCCCGTGTGCGCATCCGCAGTAGTGGGACCGATTGCGCATGCACAGTAGTGAGCCCGATTGCGCATCCGCAGTAGTGAGTCCGAGATCGCATGAGCAATAATGACCCCGAGTGCGAATGCGCAGTAGTGAACCCGTGTGCCCATGCGCAGTAGTGAGCTTGCGCGCGTATGCGCAGAAGTGAGCCCTAGTGCGCATGCGCAGTAGTGACCCCGAGTGCGCATGCGCAGTAGTGGGCCCGATTGCGCATGCGCAGTAGTGAGTCCGATTGCGCATGCGCAGTAGTGAGCCCGACTGCGCATCCGCAGTAGTGAGTTCGAGTTCGCATGAGCAGTAGTGAGTAGGAGCGCGTATGAGCAGTAGTGACCCCGAGTGCGCGTGAGCAGTAGTGACCCCGAGTGCGTATGCACCGTAGTGAGCCCATATGTGCATGCGCAGGAGTGAACCCGAATGCGCATTTGCAGTCGTGACCCCGAGTGCGCATGCGCAGTAGTGAACCCGAATGCGCATTTGCAGTAGTGAGCCCGATTCCGCATGTGCGTTGGTGACGCCGAGTGCGCATGCGCATTAGCGAGCCCGTGTGCGCATGAGCAGTACTGAAACCGATTGCGCATGCGCAGTAGTGAGTCCGAGTTCGCATGAGCAGTAGTGAGTCCGAGATCGCATGAGCAGTAATGACCCCGGGTGCGCATGCGCAGTAGTGAGCCCGATTGCGTATCCGCAGTAGTGAGTCCGAGTGCGCATGTGCAGTAGTCACCCCGAGTGCGCATGCGCTGTAGTGAGCCCGTGTGCCCATGCGCAGTAGTGAGCCCGTGTGCGTATGCGCAGTAGTGACCCCGAGTGCGCATGCGCAGTAGTGAGCCCGATAGCGCATCCGCAGTAGTGAGTCCGAGATCGCATGAGCAGTAGTGAGTCCGAGTGCGGATGCACAGTAGTGAGCCCGTGTGCGCATGCGGAGTAGTGCGCCCGTGTGCGCATGCGCAGAAGTGAGCTCGATTGCGCATGCGCAGTAGTGACCGCGCGCGCGCATGCGCAGTAGTGGGCCCGATTGCGCATGCGCAGTAGTGAGTCCGAGATCGCATGAGCAATAATGACCCTGAGTGCGAATGCGCAGTAGTGAACCCGTGTGCCCATGCGCAGTAGTGAGCTTGCGCGCGTATGCGCAGAAGTGAGCCCTAGTGCGCATGCGCAGTAGTGACCCCGAGTGCGCATGCGCAGTAGTGGGCCCGATTGCGCATGCGCAGTAGTGAGTCCGATTGCGCATGCGCAGTAGTGAGCCCGATTGCGCATCCGCAGTAGTGAGTCCGAGATCGCATGAGCAATAATGACCCTGAGTGCGAATGCGCAGTAGTGAACCCGTGTGCCCATGCGCAGTAGTGACCTTGCGCGCGTATGCGCAGATGGGAGCCCGAGTGCGCATGCGCAGTAGTGACCGCGATTGCGCATGAGCAGTAGTGAACCCGAGTGCGCATGCGCAGTAACGGGCCCGAGCGCGCATGAGCAGTAGTGAGACAGAGTGCGTATGAACAGTCGTGACCCCGAGTGCGCATGCGCAGTAATGGGCCCGATTGCGCATGCGCAGTAGTGACCGCGCGCGCGCATGCGCATTAGTGAGCCCGATTGCGCATCCGCAGCTGTGAGTCCCAGTGCGCATGGGCAGTAGTCACCCCGAGTGCGCATGCGCAGTAGTGAGCCCATGTGCCCATGCGCAGTAGTGGGCCCGATCGCGCATCTGCGTTGGTGACCGCGAGTGCGCATGCGGATTAGCGAGCCCGAGCGCGCATGCGCAGTAGTGAGCCCGAGTGCGCAGGAGCAGTAGTGAACCCGAGTGCGCATGCGCAGTAGTGAGCACGTGTGCGCATGCGCAGTAGTGAGCCCGATTGCGCATTTGCAGTGGTGACCCCGAGTGCGCATGCGCAGTAGCGAGCCCGAGCGCGCATGAGCAGTAGTGAGTCAGAGTGCGTATGAGCAGTAGTGACCCCGAGGGGGCATGCACAGTAGTGAGCCCGTGTACACATGCGCAGTAGGGCGCCCATGTGGGCATGCGCAGAAGTGAGCTCGAGTGCGCATGTGCATGTCTGAGTCGGTGTGCGCATGCGCAGTAGCGACCCCGAGTGCGCATGCGCAGTAGTGAGCCCGTGTGCCCATGAGCAGTACTGAAACCGATTGCGCATCCGCAGTAGTGAGTCCGAGTTCGCATGAGCAGTAGTGAGTCCGAGGTCGCATGAGCAGTAATGACCCCGCGTGCGCATGCGCAGTAGTGAGCCCGTGTGCCCATGCGCAGTAGTGAGTCCGAGTGCGCATCTGCAGTAGCGTGCCCGAGTGCGCATGCGCAGTAGTGAGCCCGAGTGCGCATCCAGAGTAGTGAACCCGAATGGGCATTTACAATCATGGGCCCGTGTGCGCATGCGCAGTAGTGACCCCGAGTGCGCATGCGCAGTAGTGAACCCGTGTGCGCATGCGCTGTAGTGAGCCCGAGCGCGCATCCGCAGTAGTGAGCCCGGGTGCGCATGCGCAGTAGTGAGCCCATATGTGCATGCGCAGTAGTGAACCCGAATGCGCATCCACAGTAGTGAACCCGAATGCGCATGTACAATCATGGGCCCGTGTGCGCATACGCAGTAGTGACCCCGAGTTCGCATGCGCAGTAGTGAGCCCGACCGCGCATCCGCAGACGTGAATCCAAGTGAGCATGAGCAGTAGTGACCCCGAGTGCGCATGCACAGTAGTGAGCCCGTGTGCGCATACGCAGTAGTGCACCAGTGTGCGCACGCGCAGAAGTGACCCCGAGTGCGCATGCGCAGTAGTGAGCCCGATTGCGCTTCCGCAGTAGTGAGACCGATTGCGCATGCGCAGTAGTGAGCCCGATTGCGCATCCGCAGTAGTGACACCGATTGCGCATGCGCAATAGTGAGCCCCATTGCGCATCCGCAGTAGCGTGCCCGACTACGCATGCGCAGTAGTGTCCCCGTGCGCGCATGCCCACTAGTGAGCCCGAGTGCGCATGAGCAGTAGTGACCCCGAGTGGGCATGCACAGTAGTGACCCGGAGTGCGCATGCGCAGTAGTGAGATCGTGCGCCCATGCGCAGTAGTGAGATTGAACGCGCATCCGCAGTAGTGAGCCCGAGTGCGCATGTTCAGTAATGGCCGCGAGCGCGCATCCGCAGTAGTGAGTCCGAGTGCGCATGAGCAGTAGTGAGCCCCTGTGGGCATGCGCAGTAGTGAGCCCGTGTGCGCATCCGCAGTAGTGGGACCGATTGCGCATGCACAGTAGTGAGCCCGATTGCGCATCCGCAGTAGTGAGTCCGAGATCGCATGAGCAATAATGACCCCGAGTGCGAATGCGCAGTAGTGAACCGGTGTGCCCATGCGCAGTAGTGAGCTTGCGCGCGTATGCGCAGAAGTGAGCCCTAGTGCGCATGCGCAGTAGTGACCCCGAGTGCGCATGCGCAGTAGTGGGCCCGATTGCGCATGCGCAGTAGTGAGTCCGATTGCGCATGCGCAGTAGTGAGCCCGACTGCGCATCCGCAGTAGTGAGTTCGAGTTCGCATGAGCAGTAGTGAGTAGGAGCGCGTATGAGCAGTAGTGACCCCGAGTGCGCGTGAGCAGTAGTGACCCCGAGTGCGTATGCACCGTAGTGAGCCCATATGTGCATGCGCAGCAGTGAACCCGAATGCGCATTTGCAGTAGTGACCCCGAGTGCGCATGCGCAGTAGTGACCGCGAGCGCGCATGCGCATTAGTGAGCCCGATTGCGCATCCGCTGCTGTGAGTCCGAGTGCGCATGAGCAGTAGTCACCCCGAGTGCGCATGCGCAGTAGTGACCCCGAGTGCGCATGCGCAGTAGTGAACCCGTGTGCGCATGCGCTGTAGTGAGCCCGAGCGCGCATCCGCAGTAGTGAGCCCGGGTGCGCATGCGCAGTAGTGAGCCCATATGTGCATGCGCAGTAGTGAACCCGAATGCGCATCCACAGTAGTGAACCCGAATGCGCATGTACAATCATGGGCCCGTGTGCGCATACGCAGTAGTGACCCCGAGTTCGCATGCGCAGTAGTGAGCCCGACCGCGCATCCGCAGACGTGAATCCAAGTGAGCATGAGCAGTAGTGACCCCGAGTGCGCATGCACAGTAGTGAGCCCGTGTGCGCATACGCAGTAGTGCACCAGTGTGCGCACGCGCAGAAGTGACCCCGAGTGCGCATGCGCAGTAGTGAGCCCGATTGCGCTTCCGCAGTAGTGAGACCGATTGCGCATGCGCAGTAGTGAGCCCGATTGCGCATCCGCAGTAGTGACACCGATTGCGCATGCGCAATAGTGAGCCCCATTGCGCATCCGCAGTAGCGTGCCCGACTACGCATGCGCAGTAGTGTCCCCGTGCGCGCATGCCCACTAGTGAGCCCGAGTGCGCATGAGCAGTAGTGACCCCGAGTGGGCATGCACAGTAGTGACCCGGAGTGCGCATGCGCAGTAGTGAGATCGTGCGCCCATGCGCAGTAGTGAGATTGAACGCGCATCCGCAGTAGTGAGCCCGAGTGCGCATGTTCAGTAATGGCCGCGAGCGCGCATCCGCAGTAGTGAGTCCGAGTGCGCATGAGCAGTAGTGAGCCCCTGTGGGCATGCGCAGTAGTGAGCCCGTGTGCGCATCCGCAGTAGTGGGACCGATTGCGCATGCACAGTAGTGAGCCCGATTGCGCATCCGCAGTAGTGAGTCCGAGATCGCATGAGCAATAATGACCCCGAGTGCGAATGCGCAGTAGTGAACCGGTGTGCCCATGCGCAGTAGTGAGCTTGCGCGCGTATGCGCAGAAGTGAGCCCTAGTGCGCATGCGCAGTAGTGACCCCGAGTGCGCATGCGCAGTAGTGGGCCCGATTGCGCATGCGCAGTAGTGAGTCCGATTGCGCATGCGCAGTAGTGAGCCCGACTGCGCATCCGCAGTAGTGAGTTCGAGTTCGCATGAGCAGTAGTGAGTAGGAGCGCGTATGAGCAGTAGTGACCCCGAGTGCGCGTGAGCAGTAGTGACCCCGAGTGCGTATGCACCGTAGTGAGCCCATATGTGCATGCGCAGCAGTGAACCCGAATGCGCATTTGCAGTAGTGACCCCGAGTGCGCATGCGCAGTAGTGACCGCGAGCGCGCATGCGCATTAGTGAGCCCGATTGCGCATCCGCTGCTGTGAGTCCGAGTGCGCATGAGCAGTAGTCACCCCGAGTGCGCATGCGCTGTAGTGAGCCCGTGTGCCCATGCGCAGTAGTGAGCCCGTGTGCGTATGCGCAGTAGTGACCCCGAGTGCGTATGCGCAGTAGTGAGCCCGTGTGCGGATGTGCAGTAGTGAGCCTGAAAGCGCATGTGCATGTCTGAGCCGGAAAGCGCATGCGCAGTAGTGAGACCGATTGCGTATCCGCAGTAGTGAGTCCGAGTGCGCATGTGCAGTAGTCACCCCGAGTGCGCATGCGCTGTAGTGAGCCCGTGTGCCCATGCGCAGTAGTGAGCCCGTGTGCGTATGCGCAGTAGTGACCCCGAGTGCGTATGCGCAGTAGTGAGCCCGTGTGCGGATGTGCAGTAGTGAGCCTGAAAGCGCATGTGCATGTCTGAGCCGGAAAGCGCATGCGCAGTAGTGATCCCGAGTGCGGATGCGCAGTAGTTAGCCCGATTGCGCATCTGCAGCGGTGACCCCGAGTGCGCATGCGCAGTAGTGAGCGCGATTGCGCATCCGCAGTAGTGAGTCCGAGATCGCATGAGCAGTAGTGAGTCCGAGTGCGGATGCACAGTAGTCAGCCCGTGTGCGCATGCGGAGTAGTGCGCCCGTGTGCGCATGCGCAGGTCTGAGCCGGTGGGCGCATGCGCAGTAGCGGCCTCGAGCGCGCACGCGCAGTCGTAAGCCCGAGTGCGCATGAGCAAGTAATGAGTCCGAGTGCGCATGCGCAGTAGTGACCCCGAGTGCGCATGCGCAGTAGTGAGACCGATTGCGCATTTGCAGTGGTGACCCCGAGTGCGCATGCGCAGTAGCGAGCCCGAGCGCGCATGAGCAGTAGTGAGATAGAGTGCGTATGAACAGTCGTGACCCCGAGTGCGCATGCGCAGTAATGGGCCCGATTGCGCATGCGCAGTAGTGACCGCGCGCGCGCATGCGCATTAGTGAGCCCGATTGCGCATCCGCAGCTGTGAGTCCCAGTGCGCATGGGCAGTAGTCACCCCGAGTGCGCATTCGCTGTAGTGAGCCCATGTGCCCATGCGCAGTAGTGAATCCGAGTGCGCATCTGCAGTAGCGTGCCCGAGTGCGCATGCGCAGTAGTGAGCCCGAGTGCGCATCCACAGTAGTGAACCCGAATGGGCATTTACAATCATGGGCCCGTGTGCGCATGCGCAGCAGTGACCCCGAGTGCGCATGCGCAGTAGTGAACCCGTGTGCGCATGCGCTGTATTGAGCCCGAGCGCGCATCCGCAGTAGTGAGCCCGGGTGCGCATGCGCAGTAGTGAGCCCATATGTGCATGCGCAGTATTGAACCCGAATGCGCATCCACAGTAGTGAACCCGAATGCGCATGTACAATCATGGGCCCGTGTGCGCATGCGCAGTAGTGACCCCGAGTGCGCATGCGCAGTAGCGACCCCGAGCCCGCATCCGCAGTACTGAGCCCGAGTGCGCATGTGCAGTTGTGACCCCGAGTACGCATGCGCAGTAGTGAGCCCGTGTGCGCACGCGAAGTAGTGCGCCCGTGTGCGCATGCGCAGAAGTGAGCTCGAGTGCGCATGCGCAGAAGTGAGCTCGAGTGCGCATGCGCAGTAGTGAGTCCGAGTGCGCATGAGCAGTTGTGAGCCCGAGTGCGCGTGCGCAGTAGTGGCCCGAGTGCGCATGCGCAGTAGTGACCGCGATTGCGCATGAGCAGTAGTGAACCCGAGAGCGCATGCGCAGTAGCGAGCCCGAGCGCGCATGAGCAGTAGTGAGTCAGAGTGCGTATGAGCAGTGGTGGCCCCGAGTGCGCATGCGCAGTAGCGAGCCCGAGCGCGCATGAGCAGTAGTGAGACAGAGTGCGTATGAACAGTCGTGACCCCGATTGCGCATGCGCAGTAATGGGCCCGATTGCGCATGCGCAGTAGTGACCGCGCGCGCGCATGCGCATTAGTGAGCCCGATTGCGCATCCGCAGCTGTGAGTCCCAGTGCGCATGGGCAGTAGTCACCCCGAGTGCGCATGCGCAGTAGTGAGCCCATGTGCCCATGCGCAGTAGTGGGCCCGATTGCGCATCTGCGTTGGTGACCGCGAGTGCGCATGCGCATTAGCGAGCCCGAGCGCGCATGCGCAGTAGTGAGCCCGAGTGCGCAGGAGCAGTAGTGAACCCGAGTGCGCATGCGCAGTAGTGAGCACGTGTGCGCATGCGCAGTAGTGAGCCCGATTGCGCATTTGCAGTGGTGACCCCGAGTGCGCATGCGCAGTACCGAGCCCGAGCGCGCATGAGCAGTAGTGAGTCAGAGTGCGTATGAGCAGTAGTGAACCCGAGGGCGCATGAACAGTAGTGAGCCCGTGTACACATGCGCAGTAGCGCGCCCAAGTGGGCATGCGCAGAAGTGAGCTCCAGTGCGCATGTGCATGTCTGAGTCGGTGTGCGCATGCGCAGTAGTGAGTCCGAGTGCGCATCTGCAGTAGCGTGCCCGAGTGCGCATGCGCAGTAGTGAGCCCGAGTGCGCATCCACAGTAGTGAACCCGAATGGGCATTTACAATCATGGGCCCGTGTGCGCATGCGCAGTAGTGACCCCGAGTGCGCATGCGCAGTAGTGAACCCGAGCGCGCATGAGCAGTAGTGAGTCAGAGTGCGTATGAGCAGTGGTGGCCGCGATTGCGCATGAGCAGTAGTGAACCCGAGTGCGCATGCGCAGTAGCGAGCCCGAGCGCGCATGAGCAGTAGTGAGTCAGAGTGCGTATGAGCAGTGGTGGCCCCGAGTGCGCATGCGCAGTAGCGAGCCCGAGCGCGCATGAGCAGTAGTGAGACAGAGTGCGTATGAACAGTCGTGACCCCGATTGCGCATGCGCAGTAATGGGCCCGATTGCGCATGCGCAGTAGTGACCGCGCGCGCGCATGCGCATTAGTGAGCCCGATTGCGCATCCGCAGCTGTGAGTCCCAGTGCGCATGGGCAGTAGTCACCCCGAGTGCGCATGCGCAGTAGTGAGCCCATGTGCCCATGCGCAGTAGTGGGCCCGATTGCGCATCTGCGTTGGTGACCGCGAGTGCGCATGCGCATTAGCGAGCCCGAGCGCGCATGCGCAGTAGTGAGCCCGAGTGCGCATCCACAGTAGTGAACCCGAATGGGCATTTACAATCATGGGCCCGTGTGCGCATGCGCAGTAGTGACCCCGAGTGCGCATGCGCAGTAGTGAACCCGTGTGCGCATGCGCTGTAGTGAGCCCGAGCGCGCATCCGCAGTAGTGAGCCCGGGTGCGCATGCGCAGTAGTGAGCCCATATGTGCATGCGCAGTAGTGAACCCGAATGCGCATCCACAGTAGTGAACCCGAATGCGCATGTACAATCATGGGCCCGTGTGCGCATGCGCAGTAGTGACCCCGAGTGCGCATGCGCAGTAGCGACCCCGAGCCCGCATCCGCAGTACTGAGCCCGAGTGCGCATGTGCAGTTGTGACCCCGAGTACGCATGCGCAGTAGTGAGCCCGTGTGCGCATGCGAAGGACTGCGCCCGTGTGCGCATGCGCAGAAGTGAGCTCGAGTGCGCATGCGCAGAAGTGAGCTCGAGTGCGCATGCGCAGTAGTGAGTCCGAGTGCGCATGAGCAGTAGTGAGCCCGAGTGCGCGTGCGCAGTAGTGGCCCGTGTGCGGATGTGCAGTAGTGAGCCTGAAAGCGCATGTGCATGTCTGAGCCGGAAAGCGCATGCGCAGTAGTGATCCCGAGTGCGGATGCGCAGTAGTTAGCCCGATTGCGCATCTGCAGCTGTGACCCCGAGTGCGCATGCGCAGTAGTGAGCCCGATTGCGCATCCGCAGTAGTGAGTCCGAGATCGCATGAGCAGTAGTGAGTCCGAGTGCGGATGCACAGTAGTGAGCCCGTGTGCGCATGCGGAGTAGTGCGCCCGTGTGCGCATGCGCAGGTCTGAGCCGGTGGGCGCATGCGCAGTAGCGGCCTCGAGCGCGCACGCGCAGTAGTAAGCCCGAGTGCGCATGAGCAAGTAATGAGTCCGAGTGCGCATGCGCAGTAGTGACCCCGAGTGCGCATGCGCAGTAGTGAGACCGATTGCGCATTTGCAGTGGTGACCCCGAGTGCGCATGCGCAGTAGCGAGCCCGAGCGCGCATGAGCAGTAGTGAGACAGAGTGCGTATGAACAGTCGTGACCCCGAGTGCGCATGCGCAGTAATGGGCCCGATTGCGCATGCGCAGTAGTGACCGCGCGCGCGCATGCGCATTAGTGAGCCCGACTGCGCATCCGCAGCTGTGAGTCCCAGTGCGCATGGGCAGTAGTCACCCCGAGTGCGCATTCGCAGTAGTGAGCCCATGTGCCCATGCGCAGTAGTGAATCCGAGTGCGCATGCGCAGTAGTGAGCCCGAGTGCGCATCCACAGTAGTGAACCCGAATGGGCATTTACAATCATGGGCCCGTGTGCGCATGCGCAGCAGTGACCCCGAGTGCGCATGCGCAGTAGTGAACCCGTGTGCGCATGCGCTGTATTGAGCCCGAGCGCGCATCCGCAGTAGTGAGCCCGGGTGCGCATGCGCAGTAGTGAGCCCATATGTGCATGCGCAGTAGTGAACCCGAATGCGCATCCACAGTAGTGAACCCGAATGCGCATGTACAATCATGGGCCCGTGTGCGCATGCGCAGTAGTGACCCCGAGTGCGCATGCGCAGTAGCGACCCCGAGCCCGCATCCGCAGTACTGAGCCCGAGTGCGCATGTGCAGTTGTGACCCCGAGTACGCATGCGCAGTAGTGAGCCCGTGTGCGCATGCGAAGTAGTGCGCCCGTGTGCGCATGCGCAGAAGTGTGCTCGAGTGCGCATGCGCAGAAGTGAGCTCGAGTGCGCATGCGCAGTAGTGAGTCCGAGTGCGCATGAGCAGTAGTGAGCCCGAGTGCGCGTGCGCAGTAGTGGCCCGAGTGCGCATGCGCAGTAGTGACCGCGATTGCGCATGAGCAGTAGTGAAACCGAGTGCGCATGCGCAGTAGCGAGCCCGAGCGCGCATGAGCAGTAGTGAGTCAGAGTGCGTATGAGCAGTGGTGACCCCGATTGCGCATGCGCAGTAATGGGCCCGATTGCGCATGCGCAGTAGTGACCGCGCGCGCGCATGCGCATTAGTGAGCCCGATTGCGCATCCGCAGCTGTGAGTCCCAGTGCGCATGGGCAGTAGTCACCCCGAGTGCGCATGCGCAGTAGTGAGCCCATGTGCCCATGCGCAGTAGTGGGCCCGATTGCGCATCTGCGTTGGTGACCGCGAGTGCGCATGCGCATTAGCGAGCCCGAGCGCGCATGCGCAGTAGTGAGCCCGAGTGCGCAGGAGCAGTAGTGAGACCGTGTGCGCGTGCGAAGGACTGCGCCCGTGTGCGTATGCGCAGAAGTGAGCTCGAGTGCGCATGCGCAGAAGTGAGCTCGAGTGCGCATGCGCAGTAGTGAGTCCGAGTGCGCATGAGCAGTAGTGAGCCCGAGTGCGCGTGCGCAGTAGTGGCCCGTGTGCGGATGTGCAGTAGTGAGCCTGAAGGCGCATGTGCATGTCTGAGCCGGAAAGCGCATGCGCAGTAGTGATCCCGAGTGCGGATGCGCAGTAGTTGGCCCGATTGCGCATCTGCAGCTGTGACCCCGAGTGCGCATGCGCAGTAGTGAGCCCGATTGCGCATCCGCAGTAGTGAGTCCGAGATCGCATGAGCAGTAGTGAGTCCGAGTGCGGATGCACAGTAGTGAGCCCGTGTGCGCATGCGGAGTATTGCGCCCGTGTGCGCATGAGCAGGTCTGAGCCGGTGGGCGCATGCGCAGTAGCGGCCTCGAGCGCGCACGCGCAGTAGTAAGCCCGAGTGCGCATGAGCAAGTAATGAGTCCGAGTGCGCATGCGCAGTAGTGACCCCGAGTGCGCATGCGCAGTAGTGAGACCGATTGCGCATTTGCAGTGGTGACCCCGAGTGCGCATGCGCAGTAGCGAGCCCGAGCGCGCATGAGCAGTAGTGAGACAGAGTGCGTATGAACAGTCGTGACCCCGAGTGCGCATGCGCAGTAATGGGCCCGATTGCGCATGCGCAGTAGTGACCGCGCGCGCGCATGCGCATTAGTGAGCCCGACTGCGCATCCGCAGCTGTGAGTCCCAGTGCGCATGGGCAGTAGTCACCCCGAGTGCGCATTCGCAGTAGTGAGCCCATGTGCCCATGCGCAGTAGTGAATCCGAGTGCGCATGCGCAGTAGTGAGCCCGAGTGCGCATCCACAGTAGTGAACCCGAATGGGCATTTACAATCATGGGCCCGTGTGCGCATGCGCAGCAGTGACCCCGAGTGCGCATGCGCAGTAGTGAACCCGTGTGCGCATGCGCTGTATTGAGCCCGAGCGCGCATCCGCAGTAGTGAGCCCGGGAGCGCATGCGCAGTAGTGAGCCCATATGTGCATGCGCAGTAGTGAACCCGAATGCGCATCCACAGTAGTGAACCCGAATGCGCATGTACAATCATGGGCCCGTGTGCGCATGCGCAGTAGTGACCCCGAGTGCGCATGCGCAGTAGCGACCTCGAGCCCGCATCCGCAGTACTGAGCCCGAGTGCGCATGTGCAGTTGTGACCCCGAGTACGCATGCGCAGTAGTGAGCCCGTGTGCGCATGCGAAGTAGTGCGCCCGTGTGCGCATGCGCAGAAGTGAGCTCGAGTGCGCATGCGCAGAAGTGAGCTCGAGTGCGCATGAGCAGTAGTGAGACAGAGTGCGTATGAACAGTCGTGACCCCGATTGCGCATGCGCAGTAATGGGCCCGATTGCGCATGCGCAGTAGTGACCGCGCGCGCGCATGCGCATTAGTGAGCCCGATTGCGCATCCGCAGCTGTGAGTCCCAGTGCGCATGGGCAGTAGTCACCCCGAGTGCGCATGCGCAGTAGTGAGCCCATGTGCCCATGCGCAGTAGTGGGCCCGATTGCGCATCTGCGTTGGTGACCGCGAGTGCGCATGCGCATTAGCGAGCCCGAGCGCGCATGCACAGTAGTGAGCCCGAGTGCGCAGGAGCAGTAGTGAACCCGAGTGCGCATGCGCAGTAGTGAGCCCGTGTGCGCATGGGAAGTAGTGCGCCCGTGAGCGCATGCGCGGAAGTGAGCACGAGTGCGCATGCACAGTAGTGACCCGGAGTGCGCATGCGCAGTAGTGCGATCGTGTGCGCATGCGCAGTAGTGAGGCCGACCGCGCATCCGCAGTTGTAAGCCTGAGTGCGCATGCGCAGTAGTGAGCCCGAGTGCGCATCCACAGTAGTGAACCCGAATGGGCATTTACAATCATGGGCCCGTGTGCGCATGCGCAGCAGTGACCCCGAGTGCGCATGCGCAGTAGTGAACCCGTGTGCGCATGCGCTGTATTGAGCCCGAGCGCGCATCCGCAGTAGTGAGCCCGGGTGCGCATGCGCAGTAGTGAGCCCATATGTGCATGCGCAGTATTGAACCCGAATGCGCATCCACAGTAGTGAACCCGAATGCGCATGTACAATCATGGGCCCGTGTGCGCATGCGCAGTAGTGACCCCGAGTGCGCATGCGCAGTAGCGACCCCGAGCCCGCATCCGCAGTACTGAGCCCGAGTGCGCATGTGCAGTTGTGACCCCGAGTACGCATGCGCAGTAGTGAGCCCGTGTGCGCATGCGAAGTAGTGCGCCCGTGTGCGCATGCGCAGAAGTGAGCTCGAGTGCGCATGCGCAGAAGTGAGCTCGAGTGCGCATGCGCAGTAGTGAGTCCGAGTGCGCATGAGCAGTTGTGAGCCCGAGTGCGCGTGCGCAGTAGTGGCCCGAGTGCGCATGCGCAGTAGTGACCGCGATTGCGCATGAGCAGTAGTGAACCCGAGTGCGCATGCGCAGTAGCGAGCCCGAGCGCGCATGAGCAGTAGTGAGTCAGAGTGCGTATGAGCAGTGGTGGCCCCGAGTGCGCATGCGCAGTAGCGAGCCCGAGCGCGCATGAGCAGTAGTGAGACAGAGTGCGTATGAACAGTCGTGACCCCGATTGCGCATGCGCAGTAATGGGCCCGATTCCGCATGCGCAGTAGTGACCGCGCGCGCGCATGCGCATTAGTGAGCCCGATTGCGCATCCGCAGCTGTGAGTCCCAGTGCGCATGGGCAGTAGTCACCCCGAGTGCGCATGCGCAGTAGTGAGCCCATGTGCCCATGCGCAGTAGTGGGCCCGATTGCGCATCTGCGTTGGTGACCGCGAGTGCGCATGCGCATTAGCGAGCCCGAGCGCGCATGCGCAGTAGTGAGCCCGAGTGCGCAGGAGCAGTAGTGAACCCGAGTGCGCATGCGCAGTAGTGAGCACGTGTGCGCATGCGCAGTAGTGAGCCCGATTGCGCATTTGCAGTGGTGACCCCGAGTGCGCATGCGCAGTACCGAGCCCGAGCGCGCATGAGCAGTAGTGAGTCAGAGTGCGTATGAGCAGTAGTGAACCCGAGGGCGCATGAACAGTAGTGAGCCCGTGTACACATGCGCAGTAGCGCGCCCAAGTGGGCATGCGCAGAAGTGAGCTCCAGTGCGCATGTGCATGTCTGAGTCGGTGTGCGCATGCGCAGTAGTGAGTCCGAGTGCGCATCTGCAGTAGCGTGCCCGAGTGCGCATGCGCAGTAGTGAGCCCGAGTGCGCATCCACAGTAGTGAACCCGAATGGGCATTTACAATCATGGGCCCGTGTGCGCATGCGCAGTAGTGACCCCGAGTGCGCATGCGCAGTAGTGAACCCGTGTGCGCATGCGCTGTAGTGAGCCCGAGCGCGCATCCGCAGTAGTGAGCCCGGGTGCGCATGCGCAGTAGTGAGCCCATATGTGCATGCGCAGTAGTGAACCCGAATGCGCATCCACAGTAGTGAACCCGAATGCGCATGTACAATCATGGGCCCGTGTGCGCATGCGCAGTAGTGACCCCGAGTGCGCATGCGCAGTAGCGACCCCGAGCCCGCATCCGCAGTACTGAGCCCGAGTGCGCATGTGCAGTTGTGACCCCGAGTACGCATGCGCAGTAGTGAGCCCGTGTGCGCATGCGAAGGACTGCGCCCGTGTGCGCATGCGCAGAAGTGAGCTCGAGTGCGCATGCGCAGAAGTGAGCTCGAGTGCGCATGCGCAGTAGTGAGTCCGAGTGCGCATGAGCAGTAGTGAGCCCGAGTGCGCGTGCGCAGTAGTGGCCCGTGTGCGGATGTGCAGTAGTGAGCCTGAAAGCGCATGTGCATGTCTGAGCCGGAAAGCGCATGCGCAGTAGTGATCCCGAGTGCGGATGCGCAGTAGTTAGCCCGATTGCGCATCTGCAGCTGTGACCCCGAGTGCGCATGCGCAGTAGTGAGCCCGATTGCGCATCCGCAGTAGTGAGTCCGAGATCGCATGAGCAGTAGTGAGTCCGAGTGCGGATGCACAGTAGTGAGCCCGTGTGCGCATGCGGAGTAGTGCGCCCGTGTGCGCATGCGCAGGTCTGAGCCGGTGGGCGCATGCGCAGTAGCGGCCTCGAGCGCGCACGCGCAGTAGTAAGCCCGAGTGCGCATGAGCAAGTAATGAGTCCGAGTGCGCATGCGCAGTAGTGACCCCGAGTGCGCATGCGCAGTAGTGAGACCGATTGCGCATTTGCAGTGGTGACCCCGAGTGCGCATGCGCAGTAGCGAGCCCGAGCGCGCATGAGCAGTAGTGAGACAGAGTGCGTATGAACAGTCGTGACCCCGAGTGCGCATGCGCAGTAATGGGCCCGATTGCGCATGCGCAGTAGTGACCGCGCGCGCGCATGCGCATTAGTGAGCCCGACTGCGCATCCGCAGCTGTGAGTCCCAGTGCGCATGGGCAGTAGTCACCCCGAGTGCGCATTCGCAGTAGTGAGCCCATGTGCCCATGCGCAGTAGTGAATCCGAGTGCGCATGCGCAGTAGTGAGCCCGAGTGCGCATCCACAGTAGTGAACCCGAATGGGCATTTACAATCATGGGCCCGTGTGCGCATGCGCAGCAGTGACCCCGAGTGCGCATGCGCAGTAGTGAACCCGTGTGCGCATGCGCTGTATTGAGCCCGAGCGCGCATCCGCAGTAGTGAGCCCGGGTGCGCATGCGCAGTAGTGAGCCCATATGTGCATGCGCAGTAGTGAACCCGAATGCGCATCCACAGTAGTGAACCCGAATGCGCATGTACAATCATGGGCCCGTGTGCGCATGCGCAGTAGTGACCCCGAGTGCGCATGCGCAGTAGCGACCCCGAGCCCGCATCCGCAGTACTGAGCCCGAGTGCGCATGTGCAGTTGTGACCCCGAGTACGCATGCGCAGTAGTGAGCCCGTGTGCGCATGCGAAGTAGTGCGCCCGTGTGCGCATGCGCAGAAGTGAGCTCGAGTGCGCATGCGCAGAAGTGAGCTCGAGTGCACATGCGCAGTAGTGAGTCCGAGTGCGCATGAGCAGTAGTGAGCCCGAGTGCGCGTGCGCAGTAGTGGCCCGAGTGCGCATGCGCAGTAGTGACCGCGATTGCGCATGAGCAGTAGTGAAACCGAGTGCGCATGCGCAGTAGCGAGCCCGAGCGCGCATGAGCAGTAGTGAGTCAGAGTGCGTATGAGCAGTGGTGACCCCGATTGCGCATGCGCAGTAATGGGCCCGATTGCGCATGCGCAGTAGTGACCGCGCGCGCGCATGCGCATTAGTGAGCCCGATTGCGCATCCGCAGCTGTGAGTCCCAGTGCGCATGGGCAGTAGTCACCCCGAGTGCGCATGCGCAGTAGTGAGCCCATGTGCCCATGCGCAGTAGTGGGCCCGATTGCGCATCTGCGTTGGTGACCGCGAGTGCGCATGCGCATTAGCGAGCCCGAGCGCGCATGCACAGTAGTGAGCCCGAGTGCGCAGGAGCAGTAGTGAACCCGAGTGCGCATGCGCAGTAGTGAGCCCGTGTGCGCATGGGAAGTAGTGCGCCCGTGAGCGCATGCGCGGAAGTGAGCACGAGTGCGCATGCACAGTAGTGACCCGGAGTGCGCATGCGCAGTAGTGCGATCGTGTGCGCATGCGCAGTAGTGAGGCCGACCGCGCATCCGCAGTTGTAAGCCTGAGTGCGCATGCGCAGTAGTGACCCCGAGTGCGCATGCGCAGTAGCGAGCCCGTGTGCCCATGCGCAGTAGTGAGCCTGAGTGCGCATCCGTAGTAGTGTGCCCGAGTGCGCATGCGCAGTAGTGACACCGAGTGCGCATGCGCAGTTGTGAGCCCGATTGCGCATCCGCAGTAGTGTGCCCGAATGCGCATGCGCAGTCGTGACCCCGATTACGCATGCGCAGTAGTGAGCCCGACCGCGCATCCGCAGTTGTGAGCCTGAGTGCGCATGAGCAGCAGTAACCCCGAGTGCGCATGCGCAGTAGTGAGCTCGATTGCGCATGCGTAGTAGTGACCCCGATTGCGCATCCGCAGGAGTGAATACGAGTACGCATGAGCAGTAGTGGCTCCGAGTGCGCATGCGCAGTAGCGAGCCCGAGCGCGCATGAGCAGTAGTGAGTCAGAGTGCGTATGAGCAGTAGTGACCCCGAGTGCGCATGCGCAGTAGTGAGACCGATTGCGCATGCGCAGTAGGGAGCCCAATTGCGCATTCGCAGTAGTGAAACCGATTGCGCATGCGCAATAGAGAGCCCGATTGCGCATTCGCAGTAGTGAGTCCGAGTGCTCATGGGCAGTAGTGACCCCGAGTGCGCATGCACAGTAGTGACCCGGAGTGCGCATGCGCAGTAGTGCGATCGTGTGCGCATGCGCAGTAGTGAGGCCGACCGCGCATCCGCAGTTGTAAGCCTGAGTGCGCATGCGCAGTAGTGACCCCGAGTGCGCATGCGCAGTAGCGAGCCCGTGTGCCCATGCGCAGTAGTGAGCCTGAGTGCGCATCCGTAGTAGTGTGCCCGAGTGCGCATCCGCAGTAGTGAGTCCGAGTTCGCATGCACAGTAGTGAGCCCGATTGCGCATCAGCAGTAGTGACTCCGAGTGCGCATGAGCAGTAGTGACCCCGAGTGCGCATGCACAGTAGTGAGCCCGTGCGCGCATCCGCAGTAGTGAGACCGATTGCGCATGCGCAGTAGGGAGCCCGATTGCGCATCCGCAGTAGTGAGACCGATTGCGCATGCGCAATAGTGAGACCGATTGCGCATTCGCAGTAGTGAGTCCGAGATCGCATGAGCAGTAATGAGTCCGAGTGCGCATGAGCAGTAGTGAATACGAGTACGCATGAGCAGTAGTGGCTCCGAGTGCGCATGAGCAGTAGCGAATACGACTACGCATGAGCAGTAGTGACCCCGAGTGCGTATGCACTGTAGTGGGCCCGAGTGCGCGTGCGCAGTAGTGGCCCGAGTGCGCATGCGCAGTAGTGACCGCGATTGCGCATGAGCAGTAGTGAACCCGAGTGCGCATGCGCAGTAGCGAGCCCGAGCGCGCATGAGCAGTAGTGAGTCAGAGTGCGTATGAGCAGTGGTGGCCCCGAGTGCGCATGCGCAGTAGCGAGCCCGAGCGCGCATGAGCAGTAGTGAGACAGAGTGCGTATGAACAGTCGTGACCCCGATTGCGCATGCGCAGTAATGGGCCCGATTGCGCATGCGCAGTAGTGACCGCGCGCGCGCATGCGCATTAGTGAGCCCGATTGCGCATCCGCAGCTGTGAGTCCCAGTGCGCATGGGCAGTAGTCACCCCGAGTGCGCATGCGCAGTAGTGAGCCCATGTGCCCATGCGCAGTAGTGGGCCCGATTGCGCATCTGCGTTGGTGACCGCGAGTGCGCATGCGCATTAGCGAGCCCGAGCGCGCATGCGCAGTAGTGAGCCCGAGTGCGCAGGAGCAGTAGTGAACCCGAGTGCGCATGCGCAGTAGTGAGCACGTGTGCGCATGCGCAGTAGTGAGCCCGATTGCGCATTTGCAGTGGTGACCCCGAGTGCGCATGCGCAGTACCGAGCCCGAGCGCGCATGAGCAGTAGTGAGTCAGAGTGCGTATGAGCAGTAGTGAACCCGAGGGCGCATGAACAGTAGTGAGCCCGTGTACACATGCGCAGTAGCGCGCCCAAGTGGGCATGCGCAGAAGTGAGCTCCAGTGCGCATGTGCATGTCTGAGTCGGTGTGCGCATGCGCAGTAGTGAGTCCGAGTGCGCATCTGCAGTAGCGTGCCCGAGTGCGCATGCGCAGTAGTGAGCCCGAGTGCGCATCCACAGTAGTGAACCCGAATGGGCATTTACAATCATGGGCCCGTGTGCGCATGCGCAGTAGTGACCCCGAGTGCGCATGCGCAGTAGTGAACCCGTGTGCGCATGCGCTGTAGTGAGCCCGAGCGCGCATCCGCAGTAGTGAGCCCGGGTGCGCATGCGCAGTAGTGAGCCCATATGTGCATGCGCAGTAGTGAACCCGAATGCGCATCCACAGTAGTGAACCCGAATGCGCATGTACAATCATGGGCCCGTGTGCGCATGCGCAGTAGTGACCCCGAGTGCGCATGCGCAGTAGCGACCCCGAGCCCGCATCCGCAGTACTGAGCCCGAGTGCGCATGTGCAGTTGTGACCCCGAGTACGCATGCGCAGTAGTGAGCCCGTGTGCGCATGCGAAGGACTGCGCCCGTGTGCGCATGCGCAGAAGTGAGCTCGAGTGCGCATGCGCAGAAGTGAGCTCGAGTGCGCATGCGCAGTAGTGAGTCCGAGTGCGCATGAGCAGTAGTGAGCCCGAGTGCGCGTGCGCAGTAGTGGCCCGTGTGCGGATGTGCAGTAGTGAGCCTGAAAGCGCATGTGCATGTCTGAGCCGGAAAGCGCATGCGCAGTAGTGATCCCGAGTGCGGATGCGCAGTAGTTAGCCCGATTGCGCATCTGCAGCTGTGACCCCGAGTGCGCATGCGCAGTAGTGAGCCCGATTGCGCATCCGCAGTAGTGAGTCCGAGATCGCATGAGCAGTAGTGAGTCCGAGTGCGGATGCACAGTAGTGAGCCCGTGTGCGCATGCGGAGTAGTGCGCCCGTGTGCGCATGCGCAGGTCTGAGCCGGTGGGCGCATGCGCAGTAGCGGCCTCGAGCGCGCACGCGCAGTAGTAAGCCCGAGTGCGCATGAGCAAGTAATGAGTCCGAGTGCGCATGCGCAGTAGTGACCCCGAGTGCGCATGCGCAGTAGTGAGACCGATTGCGCATTTGCAGTGGTGACCCCGAGTGCGCATGCGCAGTAGCGAGCCCGAGCGCGCATGAGCAGTAGTGAGTCAGAGTGCGTATGAGCAGTGGTGGCCCGGAGTGCGCATGCGCAGTAGCGAGCCCGAGCGCGCATGAGCAGTAGTGAGACAGAGTGCGTATGAACAGTCGTGACCCCGAGTGCGCATGCGCAGTAATGGGCCCGATTGCGCATGCGCAGTAGTGACCGCGCGCGCGCATGCGCATTAGTGAGCCCGATTGCGCATCCGCAGCTGTGAGTCCCAGTGCGCATGGGCAGTAGTCACCCCGAGTGCGCATGCGCAGTAGTGAGCCCATGTGCCCATGCGTAGTAGTGAGCCCGAGTGCGCATGCGCAGTAGTGACCCTGAGTGCGCATGCGTAGTAGTGCGCCCGTGTGCGCATCTGCAGTAGCGTGCCCGAGTGCGCATGCGCAGTAGTGAGCCCGAGTTCGCATCCACAGTAGTGAACCCGAATGGGCATTTACAATCATGGGCCCGTGTGCGCATGCGCAGTAGTGACCCCGAGTGCGCATGCGCAGTAGTGAACCCGTGTGCGCATGCGCTGTAGTGAGCCCGAGCGCGCATCCGCAGTAGTGCGCCCGTGTGCGCATGAGCAGAAGTGAGCTCGAGTGCGCATGCGCAGAAGTGAGCTCGAGTGCGCATGCGCAGAAGTGAGCTCGAGTGCGCATGCGCAGTGGTGAGCCCGAGTGCGCGTGCGCAGTAGTGGCCCGAGTGCGCATGCGCAGTAGTGACCGCGATTGCGCATGAGCAGTAGTGAACCCGAGTGCGCATGCGCAGTAGCGAGCCCGAGCGCGCATGAGCAGTAGTGAGTCAGAGTGCGTATGAGCAGTGGTGACCCCGAGTGCGCATGCGCAGTAATGGGCCCGATTGCGCATGCGCAGTAGTGACCGCGCGCGCGCATGCGCATTAGTGAGCCCGATTGCGCATCCGCAGCTGTGAGTCCCAGTGCGCATGGGCAGTAGTCACCCCGAGTGCGCATGCGCAGTAGTGAGCCCATGTGCCCATGCGCAGTAGTGAGCCCGAGTGCGCATGCGCAATAGTGACCCTGAGGGCGCATGCGCAGTAGTGGGCCCGATTGCGCATCTGCGTTGGTGACCGCGAGTGCGCATGCGCATTAGCGAGCCCGAGCGCGCATGCGCAGTAGTGAGCCCGTGTGCGCATGAGCAGTAGTGAACCCGAGTGCGCATGCGCAGTAGTGAGCACGTGTGCGCATGCGCAGTAGTGAGCCCGATTGCGCATTTGCAGTGGTGACCCCGAGTGCGCATGCGCAGTAGCGAGCCCGAGCGCGCATGAGCAGTAGTGAGTCAGAGTGCGTATGAGCAGTAGTGACCCCGAGGGCGCATGCACAGTAGTGAGCCCGTGTGCCCATGCGCAGTAGTGAGCCTGAGTGCGCATGAGCAGTAGTGGGTCCGAGTGCGCATGGGCAGTAGTGACCCCGAGTGCGCATGCGCAGTAGTGAGCCCGTGTGCCCATGAGCAGTACTGAAACCGATTGCGCATCCGCAGTAGTGAGTCCGAGTTCGCATGAGCAGTAGTGAGTCCGAGATCGCATGAGCAGTAATGACCCCGCGTGCGCATGCGCAGTAGTGAGCCCGTGTGCCCATGCGCAGTAGTGAGCCTGAGTGCGCATGAGCAGTAGTGGGTCCGAGTGCGCATGGGCAGTAGTGACCCCGAGTGCGCATGCGCAGTAGTGAGCCCGAGTGCGCATGCGCAGTAGTGAGCCCGATTGCGCATCCGCAGTAGCGAGCCCGAGCGCGCATCCGAGGTAGTGAGTCCGAGTTCGCATGAGCAGTAGTGAGCCCGATTGCGCATCCGCAGTAGCGAGCCCGATTGCGCATGCGCAATAGTGAGCCCGAGTGCGCATGAGCAGTAGTGACCACGAGTGCGCATGCAGAGTAGTGACCCGCAGTGCGCATGCGCAGTAGTGAGCCCGTGTGCGCATGCGCAGTAGTGAGCCCGATTGCGCATCCGGACAGGTGAGACCGATTGCGCATGCGCAATAGTGAGCCCGATTGCGCATCCGCAGTAGTGAGACCGATTGCGCATTTGCAGTAGTGAGTCCTAGAGCGTATTTGCAGTAGCGTCCCCGAGTGCGCATGCGCAGTAGTGACCCCGAGTGCGCATGCGCAGTAGTGTGACCTATTGCGCATCCGCAGTAGTGAGACCGATTGCGCATGCGCAGTAGGGAGCCCGAGTGCGCATGCAGAGTAGTGACCCGCAGTGCGCATGCGCAGTAGTGAGCCCGTGTGCGCATGCGCAGTAGTGAGCCCGATTGCGCATCCGCAGTAGTGAGACCGATTGCGCATGCGCAGTAGTGAGCCCGATTGCGCATCCGCACAGGTGAGACCGATTGCGCATGCGCAATAGTGAGCCCGATTGCGCATCCGCAGTAGTGAGACCGATTGCGCATTTGCAGTAGTGAGTCCTAGAGCGTATTTGCAGTAGCGTCCCCGAGTGCGCATGCGCAGTAGTGACCCCGAGTGCGCATGCGCAGTAGTGTGACCTATTGCGCATCCGCAGTAGTGAGACCGATTGCGCATGCGCAGTAGGGAGCCCGATTGCGCATCCGCAGTAGTGAAACCGATTGCGCATGCGCAGTAGTGAGACCGATTGCGCATCCGCAGTAGTGAGTCTGAGTGCGCATGAGCTGTAGTGACCCTGAGTGCGCATGCGCAGTAGTGAGCCAGATTGCGCATGCGCAGTAGTGAGACCGATTGCGCATGCGCAGTAGTGAGCCCGATTGCGCATCCGCAGTAGTGAGACCGATTGCGCATGCGCAATAGTGAGCCCCATTGCGCATCCGCAGTAGTGAGTCCGAGTGCGCATGAGCAGTAGTGACCCCGAGTGCGGATGCACAGTAGTGAGCCCGTGTGCGCATGCGCAGTAGTGCACCAGTGTGCGCATGCGCAGAAGTGGTCTCGAGTGCTCATGTGCAGGTCTGGGCCGGTGTGCGCATGCACAGTAGCGGCCGCGAGCGCGTAGGCGCCGCAGTGAGCCCGATTGCGCATCCGCAGTAGTGAGACCGATTGCGCATGAGCAGTAGCGACAGCGAGTGCGCATGCGCAGTAGCGAGCCCGAGTGCGCATGAGCAGTAGTGAGTCCGAGTGCGCATGAGCAGTAGTGAGCCCGAGTGCGCATGCAGAGTAGTGACCCGCAGTGCGCATGCGCAGTAGTGAGACCGTGTGCGCATGCGCAGTGGTGAGCCCCATTGCGCATGCGCAGTAGTGAGACCGTGTGCGCATGCGCAGTGGTGAGCCCCATTGCGCATCCGCAGTAGTGAGACCGATTGCGCATGCGCAATAGTGAGCCCGAGTGCGCATGAGCAGTAGTGACCCCGAGTGCGCATGCAGAGTAGTGACCCGCAGTGCGCATGCGCAGTAGTGACCCCGAGTGCGCATGCACAGTAGTGACCCGGAGTGCGCATGCGCAGTAGTGCGATCGTGTGCGCATGCGCAGTAGTGAGCCCGACCGCGCATCAGCAGTTGTAAGCCTGAGTGCGCATGCGCAGTAGTGACCGCGAGTGCGCATGCGCAGTAGCGAGCCCGTGTGCCCATGCGCAGTAGTGAGCCTGAGTGCGCATCCGTAGTAGTGTGCCCGAGTGCGCATGCGCAGTAGTGACCCCGAGTGCGCATGCGCAGTTGTGAGCCCGATTGCGCATCCGCAGTAGTGTGCCCGAATGCGCATCCGCAGTAGTGGCTCCGAGTGCGCATGAGCAGTAGCGAGTCCGAGTGCGCATGAGCAGTAGTGACCCCGAGTGCGCATGCGCAGTAGTGAGCTTGAGTGCGCATCCGCAGTAGTGTGCCCGCACGCGCATGCGCACTAGTGAGCCCGAGTGCGCATGAGCAGTAGTGAATCCGAGTGCGCATGACCAGTCGTGACCACGATTGCACATGCACAGTAGTGACCCCGACCGCGCATCCGCAGTTGTGAGTCCGAGTGCGCATGAGCAGTAGTGACCCCGAGTGCGCATGCACAGTAGTGAGCCCGTGTGCGCATACGCAGTAGTGCACCAGTGTGCGCACGCGCAGAAGTGACCCCGAGTGCGCATGCGCAGTAGTGAGCCCGATTGCGCATCCGCAGTAGTGAGACCGATTGCGCATGCGCAATAGTAAGCCCGATTGCGCATCCGCAGTAGTGAGTCCGAGTGCGCAAGAGCAGTAGTGACCTGGAGTGCGCATGCACGGTAGTGAGCCCGTGCGCGCATCCGCAGTAGTGAGACCGATTGTGCATGCGCAGTAGGGAGCCCCATTGCGCATCCGCAGTAGTGACCTCGATTGCGCATGCGCAGTAGTGAGCCTGAGTGCGCATCCGCAGTGTTGACCCCGACTGCGCATGCGCAGTAGTGAGCCCGTGTACGCATGCGCAGTAGTGAGCTTGAACGCGCATCCGCAGTAGTCAGCCCGATTGCGCATCCGCAGTAGTGAGCCTGATTGCGCTTCCGCAGTAGTGAGACCGATTGCTCATGCGCAGTAGTCAGCCCGATTGCGCATCCGCAGTAGTGACACCGATTGCGCATGCGCAATAGTGAGCCCCATTGCGCATCCGCAGTAGTGAATCCGAGTGCGCATGAGCAGTAGTGACTCCGAGTGCACATGCACAGTAGCGAGCCCGTGTGCGCATGCGCAGTAGTGCACGAGTGTGCGCATGCGCAGAAGTGAGCTCGAGTGCGCATGAGCAGTAGTGAGCCCCATTGCGCATCCGCAGTAGTGAGTCCGAGATCGCATGAGCAGTAATGACCCCGGGTGCGCATGCGCAGTAGTGAGCCCGATTGCGTATCCGCAGTAGTGAGTCCGAGTGCGCATGTGCAGTAGTCACCCCGAGTGCGCATGCGCTGTAGTGAGCCCGTGTTACCATGCGCAGTAGTGAGCCCGTGTGCGTATGCGCAGTAGTGACCCCGAGTGCGTATGCGCAGTAGTGATCCCGAGTGCGGATGCGCAGTAGTTAGCCCGATTGCGCATCTGCAGCGGTGACCCCGAGTGCGCATGCGCAGTAGTGAGCCCGATTGCGCATCCGCAGTAGTGAGTCCGAGATCGCATGAGCAGTAGTGAGTCCGAGTGCGGATGCACAGTAGTGAGCCCGTGTGCGCATGCGGAGTAGTGCGCCCGTGTGCGCATGCGCAGGTCTGAGCCGGTGGGCGCATGCGCAGTAGCGGCCTCGAGCGCGTATGCGCAGTAGTAAGCCCGAGTGCGCATGAGCAAGTAATGAGTCCGAGTGCGCATGCGCAGTAGTGACCCCGAGTGCGCATGCGCTGTAGTGAGACCGATTGCGCATTTGCAGTGGTGACCCCGAGTGCGCATGCGCAGTAGCGAGCCCGAGCGCGCATGAGCAGTAGTGAGTCAGAGTGCGTATCAGCAGTGGTGGCCCGGAGTGCGCATGCGCAGTAGCGAGCCCGAGCGCGCATGAGCAGTAGTGAGACAGAGTGCGTATGAACAGTCGTGACCCCGAGTGCGCATGCGCAGTAATGGGCCCGATTGCGCATGCGCAGTAGTGACCGCGCGCGCGCATGCGCATTAGTGAGCCCGATTGCGCATCCGCAGCTGTGAGTCCCAGTGCGCATGGGCAGTAGTCACCCCGAGTGCGCATGCGCAGTAGTGAGCCCATGTGCCCATGCGTAGTAGTGAGCCCGAGTGCGCATGCGCAGTAGTGACCCTGAGTGCGCATGCGTAGTAGTGGGCCCGATTGCGCATCTGCGTTGGTGACCGCGAGTGCGCATGCGCATTAGCGAGCCCGAGCGCGCATGCGCAGTATTGAGCCCGAGTGCGCATGAGCAGTAGTGAACCCGAGTGCGCATGCGCAGTAGTGAGCACGTGTGCGCATGCGCAGTAGTGAGCCCGCGTGCCCATGCGCAGTAGTGAGTCCGAGTGCGCATCTGCAGTAGCGTGCCCGAGTGCGCATGCGCAGTAGTGAGCCCGAGTTCGCATCCACAGTAGTGAACCCGAATGGGCATTTACAATCATGGGCCCGTGTGCGCATGCGCAGTAGTGACCGCGATTGCGCATGAGCAGTAGTGAACCCGAGTGCGCATGCGCAGTAGCGAGCCCGAGCGCGCATGAGCAGTAGTGAGTCAGAGTGCGTATGAGCAGTGGTGACCCCGAGTGCGCATGCGCAGTAATGGGCCCGATTGCGCATGCGCAGTAGTGACCGCGCGCGCGCATGCGCATTAGTGAGCCCGATTGCGCATCCGCAGCTGTGAGTCCCAGTGCGCATGGGCAGTAGTCACCCCGAGTGCGCATGCGCAGTAGTGAGCCCATGTGCCCATGCGCAGTAGTGAGCCCGAGTGCGCATGCGCAATAGTGACCCTGAGTGCGCATGCGCAGTAGTGGGCCCGATTGCGCATCTGCGTTGGTGACCGCGAGTGCGCATGCGCATTAGCGAGCCCGAGCGCGCATGCGCAGTAGTGAGCCCGTGTGCGCATGAGCAGTAGTGAACCCGAGTGCGCATGCGCAGTAGTGAGCACGTGTGCGCATGCGCAGTAGTGAGCCCGATTGCGCATTTGCAGTGGTGACCCCGAGTGCGCATGCGCAGTAGCGAGCCCGAGCGCGCATGAGCAGTAGTGAGTCAGAGTGCGTATGAGCAGTAGTGACCCCGAGGGCGCATGCACAGTAGTGAGCCCGTGTACACATGCGCAGTAGCGCGCCCATGTGGGCATGCGCAGAAGTGAGCTCGAGTGCGCATGTGCATGTCTGAGTCGGTGTGCGCATGCGCAGTAGCGACCCCGAGTGCGCATGCGCAGTAGTGAGCCCGTGTGCCCATGAGCAGTACTGAAACCGATTGCGCATCCGCAGTAGTGAGTCCGAGTTCGCATGAGCAGTAGTGAGTCCGAGATCGCATGAGCAGTAATGACCCCGCGTGCGCATGCGCAGTAGTGAGCCCGTGTGCCCATGCGCAGTAGTGAGTCCGAGTGCGCACCTGCAGTAGCGTGCCCGAGTGCGCATGCGCAGTAGTGAGCCCGAGTGCGCATCCAGAGTAGTGAACCCGAATGGGCATTTACAATCATGGGCCCGTGTGCGCATGCGCAGTAGTGACCCCGAGTGCGCATGCGCAGTAGTGAACCCGTGTGCGCATGCGCTGTAGTGAGCCCGAGCGCGCATCCGCAGTAGTGAGCCCGAGTGCGCATGTGCAGTAGTGACCCCGAGTACGCATGCGCAGTAGTGAGCCCGTGTGCGCATGCGAAGTAGTGCGCCCGTGTGCGCATGCGCAGAAGTGAGCTCGAGTGCGCATGCGCAGTAGTGAGCACGTGTGCGCATGCGCAGTAGTGAACCCGAATGCGCATCCACAGTAGTGAACCCGAATGCGCATGTACAATCATGGGCCCGTGTGCGCATGCGCAGTAGTGACCCCGAGTGCGCATGCGCAGTAGCGACCCCGAGCCAGCATCCGCAGTACTGAGCCCGAGTGCGCATGTGCAGTAGTGACCCCGAGTACGCATGCGCAGTAGTGAGCCCGTGTGCGCATGCGAAGTAGTGCGCCCGTGTGCGCATGCGCAGAAGTGAGCTCGAGTGCGCATGCGCAGTAGTGAGCACGTGTGCGCATGCGCAGTAGTGAGCCCGAGTGCGCATCTGCAGTAGCGTGCCCGATTGCGCTTCCGCAGTATTGAGTCCGAGTTCGCATGCACAGTAGTGAGCCCGATTGCGCATCCGTAGTAGTGACTCCGAGATCGCATGAGCAATAATGACCCCGAGTGCCAATGCGCAGTAGTGAACCCGTGTGCCCATGCGCAGTAGTGAGCTTGCGCGCGTATGCGCAGAAGTGAGCCCGAGTGCGCATGCGTAGTAGTGACCCCGAGTGCGCATGCACAGTAGTGAGCCCATATGTGCATGCGCAGTAGTGAACCCGAATGCGCATTTGCAGTAGTGACCCCGAGTGCGCATGCGCAGTAGTGACCGCGAGCGCGCATGCGCATTAGTGAGCCCGATTGCGCATCCGCTGCTGTGAGTCCGAGTGCGCATGAGCAGTAGTCACCCCGAGTGCGCATGCGCTGTAGTGAGCCCGTGTGCGCATGCGCAGTACCGAGCCCGAGCGCGCATGAGCAGTAGTGAGTCCGAGTGCGCATGAGCAGTAGTGACCACGAGTGCGCATGCGCAGTAGTGAACCCGAATGCGCATTTGCAGTAGTGAGCCCGATTCCGCATGTGCGTTGGTGACGCCGAGTGCGCATGCGCATTAGCGAGCCCGTGTGCGCATGAGCAGTACTGAAACCGATTGCGCATGCGCAGTAGTGAGTCCGAGTTCGCATGAGCAGTAGTGAGTCCGAGATCGCATGAGCAGTAATGACCCCGGGTGCGCATGCGCAGTAGTGAGCCCGATTGCGTATCCGCAGTAGTGAGTCCGAGTGCGCATGTGCAGTAGTCACCCCGAGTGCGCATGCGCTGTAGTGAGCCCGTGTGCCCATGCGCAGTAGTGAGCCCGTGTGCGTATGCGCAGTAGTGACCCCGAGTGCGTATGCGCAGTAGTGAGCCCGTGTGCGGATGTGCAGTAGTGAGCCTGAAAGCGCATGTGCATGTCTGAGCCGGAAAGCGCATGCGCAGTAGTGATCCCACGTGCGGATGCGCAGTAGTTAGCCCGATTGCGCATCTGCAGCGGTGACCCCGAGTGCGCATGCGCAGTAGTGAGCCCGATTGCCCATCCGCAGTAGTGAGTCCGAGATCGCATGAGCAGTAGTGAGTCCGAGATCGCATGAGCAGTAATGACCCCGCGTGCGCATGCGCAGTAGTGAGCCCGTGTGCCCATTCGCAGTAGTGAGTCCGAGTGCGCATCTGCAGTAGCGTGCCCCAGTGCGCATGCGCAGTAGTGAGCCCGAGTGCGCATCCGCAGTAGTGAGCCCGGGTGCGCATGCGCAGTAGTGAGCCCATGTGTCCATGCGCAGTAGTGAACCCGAATGCGCATCCACAGTAGTGAACCCGAATGCGCATGTACAATCATGGGCCCGTGTGCGCATGCGCAGTAGTGACCCCGAGTGCGCATGCGCAGTAGCGACCCCGAGCCAGCATCCGCAGTACTGAGCCCGAGTGGGCATGTGCAGTAGTGACCCCGAGTACGCATGTGCAGTAGTGACCCCGAGTACGCATGCGCAGTAGTGAGCCCGTGTGCGCATGCGAAGTAGTGCGCCCGTGTGCGCATGCGCAGAAGTGAGCTCGAGTGCGCATGCGCAGTAGTGAGTCCGAGTGCGCATGAGCAGTAGTGAGCCCGAGTGCGCGTGCGCAGTAGTGGCTCCGAGTGCGCGTGCGCAGTAGTGGCTCCGATTGCGCATTCGCAGTAGTGAGTCCGAGATCGCATGAGCAGTAATGAGTCCGAGTGCGCATGAGCAGTAGTGAATACGAGTACGCATGAGCAGTAGTGGCTCCGAGTGCGTATGCACTGCAGTGAGCCCGAGTGCGCATGCACAGTAGTGAGTCCGTGTGCGCATGCGCAGTAGTGCGCTCGTGTGCGCATGCGCAGAAGTGAGCTCGAGTGCGCATGTGCAGGTCTGAGCCGGTGTGCCCATGATCAGTAGCGACCCGGAGCGCGCATGCGCAGTAGTGAGCCCGAGTGCGCATGAGCAGTAGTGAGTCCGACTGCGCATGAGCAGTAGTGAGCCCGTGTGCGCATCCGCAGTAGTGGGACCGATTGCGCATGCACAGTAGTGAGCCCGATTGCGCATCCGCAGTAGTGAGTCCGAGATCGCATGAGCAATAATGACCCCGAGTGCCAATGCGCAGTAGTGAACCCGTGTGCCCATGCGCAGTAGTGAGCTTGCGCGCGTATGCGCAGAAGTGAGCCCGAGTGCGCATGCGCAGTAGTGACCCCGAGTGCGCATGCACAGTAGTGAGCCCGTGTGCGCATCCGCAGTAGTGGGGCCGATTGCGCATGCACAGTAGTGAGCCCGATTGCGCATCCGCAGTAGTGAGTCCGAGATCGCATGAGCAATAATGACCCCGAGTGCGAATGCGCAGTAGTGAACCCGTGTCCTCATGCGCAGTAGTGAGCTTGCGCGCGTATGCGCAGAAGTGAGCCCTAGTGCGCATGCGCAGTAGTGACCCCGAGTGCGCATGCGCAGTAGTGGGCCCGATTGCGCATGCGCAGTAGTGAGACCGATTGCGCATGCGCAGTAGTGACCCCGAGTGCGCGTGAGCAGTAGTGACCCCGAGTGCGCATGCACCGTAGTGAGCCCATATGTGCATGCGCAGTAGTGAACCCGAATGCGCATTTGCAGTAGTGACCCCGAGTGCGCATGCGCAGTAGTGACCGCGTGCGCGCATGCGCATTAGTGAGCCCGATTGCGCATCCGATGCTGTGAGTCCGAGTGCGCATGAGCAGTAGTCACCCCGAGTGCGCATGCGCTGTACCGAGCCCGAGCGCGCATGAGCAGTAGTGAGTCCGAGTGCGCATGAGCAGTAGTGACCACGAGTGCGCATGCGCAGTAGTGAACCCGAATGCGCATTTGCAGTAGTGAGCCCGATTCCGCATGTGCGTTGGTGACGCCGAGTGCGCATGCGCATTAGCGAGCCCGTGTGCGCATGAGCAGTACTGAAACCGATTGCGCATGCGCAGTAGTGAGTCCGAGTTCGCATGAGCAGTAGTGAGTCCGAGATCGCATGAGCAGTAATGACCCCGGGTGCGCATGCGCAGTAGTGAGCCCGATTGCGTATCCGCAGTAGTGAGTCCGAGTGCGCATGTGCAGTAGTCACCCCGAGTGCGCGTGCGCTGTAGTGAGCCCGTGTGCCCATGCGCAGTAGTGAGCCCGTGTGCGTATGCGCAGTAGTGACCCCGAGTGCGTATGCGCAGTAGTGAGCCCGTGTGCGGATGTGCAGTAGTGAGCCTGAAAGCGCATGTGCATGTCTGAGCCGGAAAGCGCATGCGCAGTAGTGATCCCGAGTGCGGATGCGCAGTAGTTAGCCCGATTGCGCATCTGCAGCGGTGATCCCGAGTGCGCATGCGCAGTAGTGAGCCCGATTGCGCATCCGCAGTAGTGAGTCCGAGATCGCATGAGCAGTAGTGAGTCCGAGTGCGGATGCACAGTAGTGAGCCCGTGTGCGCATGCGGAGTAGTGCGCCCGTGTGCGCATGCGCAGGTCTGAGCCGGTGGGCGCATGCGCAGTAGCGGCCTCGAGCGCGCATGCGCAGTAGTAAGCCCGAGTGCGCATGAGCAAGTAATGAGTCCGAGTGCGCATGCGCAGTAGTGACCCCGAGTGCGTATGCGCAGTAGTGAGCCCGTGTGCGGATGTGCAGTAGTGAGCCTGAAAGCGCATGTGCATGTCTGAGCCGGAAAGCGCATGCGCAGTAGTGATCCCGAGTGCGGATGCGCAGTAGTTAGCCCGATTGCGCATCTGCAGCGGTGATCCCGAGTGCGCATGCGCAGTAGTGAGCCCGATAGCGCATCCGCAGTAGTGAGTCCGAGATCGCATGAGCAGTAGTGAGTCCGAGTGCGGATGCGCAGTAGTGAGCCCGATTGCGCATCCGCAGTAGTGAGACCGATTGCGCATGCGTAGTAGTGACCCCGATTGCGCATCCGCAGTAGTGAGCCCGAGTTCGCATGACCAGTAGTGAGTCGGAGTGCGTATGAGCAGTAGTGAGACCGAGTGCGCATGCGCTGTAGTGAGCCCGTGTGCCCATGCACAGTAGTGAGCCCGTGTGCGCATGCGCCGTAGTGAGCCCGAGTGCGCATCCGCAGTAGCGAGCCCGAGCGCGCATCCGCAGTAGTGAGTCCGAGTTCGCATGAGCAGTAGTGAGTCGGAGTGCGTATGAGCAGTAGTGAGACCGAGTGCGCATGGGCAGTAGTGACCCCGAGTGCTCATGCGCACTAGTGAGCCCGAGGGCGCATGAGCAGTAGTGAATCCGAGTGCGCATGACCAGTCGTGACCACGATTGCACATGCACAGTAGTGACCCCGACCGCGCATCCGCAGTTGTGAGACTGAGTGCGCATGCGCAGTAGTGACCCCGAGTGCGCATGCGCAGTAGTGAGCCCGATTGCGCATCCGCAGTTGTGAGACCGATTGCGCATGCGCAGTAGTAAGCCTGATTGCGCATCCGCAGTAGTGAATCCGAGTGCGCATGACCAGTAGTGACCACGATTGCGCATGCACAGTAGTGAGCCCGATTGCGCATCCGAAGTAGTGAGACCGATTGCGCATGCGCAGTCGTGAGCCCGATTGCGCATCCGCACAGGTGAGACCGATTGCGCATACGCAATAGTGAGCCCGATTGCGCATCCGCAGTAGTGAGACCGATTGCGCATGCGCAGTAGTGAGCCCGACCGCGCATCCGCAGTCGTGAGTCCAAGTGAGCATGAGCAGTAGTGACCCCGAGTGCGCATGCAGAGTAGTGACCCGCAGTGCGCATGCGCAGTAGTGAGACCGTGTTCGCATGCGCAGTACTGAGCCCGACCGCGCATCCGCAGTAGCGAGCCCGAGCGCGCATCCGCAGTAGTGAGTCCGAGTTCGCATGAGCAGTAGTGAGCCCGATTGCGCATCCGCAGTAGCGAGCCCGAGCGCGCATCCGCAGTAGTGAGTTCGAGTGCGCATGCGCAGTAGTGAGCCCGACCGCGCATCCGCAGTCGTGAGTCCAAGTGAGCATGAGCAGTAGTGACCCCGAGTGCGCATGCAGAGTAGTGACCCGCAGTGCGCATGCGCAGTAGTGAGACCGTGTTCGCATGCGCAGTACTGAGCCCGACCGCGCATCCGTAGTTATGAGCCTGAGTGCGCATGCGCAGTAGTGACCCCGAGTGCGCATGCGCAGTAGTGAGCCCGATTGCGCATCCGCACTAGTGAGACCGATTGCGCATGCGCAATAGTGAGCCCGATTGCGCATTTGCAGTAGTGAGTCCTAGAGCGCATTTGCAGTAGCGTCCCCGAGTGCGCATGCGCAGTAGTGACCCCGAGTGCGCATGCGCAGTAGTGTGACCTATTGCGCATCCGCAGTAGTGAGACCGCTTGCGCATGCGCAGTATGGAGCCCGATTGCGCATCCGCAGTAGTGAAACCGATTGCGCATGCGCAATAGTGAGACCGATTGCGCATGCGCAGTAGTGCACCAGTGTGCGCATGCGCAGAAGTAAGCTAGAGTGCGCATGTGCAGGTCTGAGCCGGTGTGCGCATGCACAGTAGCGGCCCCGAGCGCGCATGCGCAGTAGCGAGGCCGTGTGCCCATGCGCAGTAGTGAGCCTGAGTGCGCATCCGTAGTAGTGTGCCCGAGTGCGCATGCGCAGTAGTGACCCCGAGTGCGCATGCGCAGTTGTGAGCCCGATTGCTCATCCGCAGTAGTGTGCCCGAATGCGCATGCGCAGTCGTGACCCCGATTACGCATGCGCAGTAGTGAGCCCGACCGCGCATCCGCAGTTGTGAGCCTGAGTGCGCATGCGCAGTAGTAACCCCGAGTGCGCATCCGCAGTAGTGAGACCGATTGCGCATCCGCAGTAGTGAGTCCGAGATCGCATGAGCAGTAATGAGTCCGAGTAGGCATGAGCAGTAGTGAATACGAGTACGCATGAGCAGTAGTGGCCCCGAGTGCGTATGCACTGCAGTGAGCCCGAGTGCGCATGCACAGTAGTGAGTGCGTGTGCGCATGCCCAATAGTGCGCTCGTGTGCGCATGCGCAGAAGTGAGCTCGAGTGCGCATGCGCAGTAGCGACCCCGAGCGCGCATGCGCCATAGTGATCCCGAGTGCGCATGTGCAGTAGTGAGTCGGAGCACGTATGAGCAGTAGTGACCCCGAGTGCACATGCGCAGTAGTGAGCCCGTGTGCCCATGCGCAGTAGTGAGCCCGAGTGCGCTTCGGCAGTAGTGTGCCCGATTGCGCATGGGCAATAGTGAACCCGCTTGCGCATCCGCAGTAGTGAGTCCGAATGCGCATGAGCGGTAGTGACCCCGAGTGCCCATGCACAGTAGCGAGGCCGAGTGCGCATGCGCTGTGGGGAGCCCGATTGCGCATCCGCAGTAGTGAGTCCGCGATCGCATGAGCAGTATTGAGTCCGAGTGCGCATGAGCAGTAGTGAATGCGACTACGCATGAGCAGTAGTGACCCAGAGTGCGTATGCACTGTAGTGAGCCCGAGTGCGCATGCACAGTAGTGAGCCCGTGTGCGCATGCGCAAAAGTGAGCTCGAGTGCGCATGTGCAGGTCTGAGCCTGTGTGCGCATGACCAGTAGCGACGCCGAGCGCGCATGCGCAGTAGTGAGCCCGAGTGCGCATGAGCAGTAGTGGGTCCGAGTGCGCATCCGCAGTAGTGAGCCCGAGTTCGCATGACCAGTAGTGAGTCGGAGTGCGTATGAGCAGTAGTGACCCCGAGTGCGCATGCGCAGTAGTGAGCCCGAGTGCGCATGCGCAGTAGTGAGCCCGATTGCGCATCCGTAGTACCGAGCCCGAGCGCGCATCCGCAGTAGTGAGTCCGAGTTCGCATGAGCAGTAGTGAGTCGGAGTGCGTATGAGCAGTAGTGAGCCCGAGTGCGCATGCGCTGTAGTGAGCCCGTGTGCCCATGCACAGTAGTGAGCCCGTGTGCGCATGCGCCGTAGTGAGCCCGAGTGCGCATGCGCAGTAGTGAGCCCGAGTGCGCATCCACAGTAGTGAACCCGAATGGGCATTTACAATCATGGGCCCGTGTGCGCATGCGCAGTAGTGACCCCGAGTGCGCATGCGCAGTAGCGACCCCGAGCCCGCATCCGCAGTACTGAGCCCGAGTGCGTATGAGCAGTAGTGACCCCGAGTGCGCATGCGCAGTAGTGAGCCCGTGTGCCCATGCGCAGTAGTGAGCCTGAGTGCGCATGAGCAGTAGTTTGTCCGAGGGCGCATGGGCAGTAGTGACCCCGAGTGCCCATGCGCAGTAGTGAGCTCGAGTGCGCATGCGCAGTAGTGAGCCCGATTGCGCATCCGCAGTAGCGAGCCCGAGCGCGCATCCGCAGTAGTGAGTCCGAGTTCGCATGAGCAGTAGTGAGTCGGAGTGCGTATGAGCAGTAGTGAGCCCGAGTGCGCATGCGCTGTAGTGAGCCCGTGTGCCCATGCACAGTAGTGAGCCCGTGTGCGCATGCGCAGTAGTGTGACCTATTGCGCATCCGCAGTAGTGAGACCGATTGCGCATGCGCAGTAGGGAGCCCGATTGCGCATCCGCAGTAGTGAAACCGATTGCGCATGCGCAATAGTGAGACCGATTGCGCATGCGCAGTAGTGAGCCCGACTGCGCATGAGCAGTAGTGAGTCGGAGTGCGTATGAGCAGTAGTGACCCCGAATGCGCGTGCGCAGTAGTGAGCCTGATTGCGCATCCGCAGTAGTGAGACCGATTGCGCATCCGCAGTAGTGAGTCTGAGTGCGCATGAGCTGTAGCGACCCTGAGTGCGCATGCGCAGTAGTGAGACAGATTGCGCATGCGCAGTAGTGAGACCGATTGCGCATGCGCAGTAGTGAGCCCGATTGCGCATCCGCAGTAGTGAGACCGATTGCGCATGCGCAATAGTGAGCCCCATTGCGCATCCGCAGTAGTGAGTCCGAGTGCGCATGAGCAGTAGTGACCCCGAGTGCGCATGCACAGTAGTGAGCCCGTGTGCGCATGCGCAGTAGTGCACCAGTGTGCGCATGCGCAGAAGTGAGCTCGAGTGCTCATGTGCAGGTCTGGGCCGGTGTGCGCATGCACAGTAGCGGCCGCGAGCGCGTATGCGCCGTAGTGAGCCCGATTGCGCATCCGCAGTAGTGAGACCGAGTGCGCATGAGCAGTAGCGACCGCGAGTGCGCATCCGCAGTAGTGAGACCGATTGCGCATGCGCAGTAGGGAGCCCGATTGCGCATCCGCAGTAGTGAGTCCGAGATCGCATGAGCAGTAATGAGTCCGAGTGCGCATGCGCGGTAGTGAGCCCGAGTGCGCATGAGCAGTAGTGAGTCCGAGTGCGCTTGAGCAATAGTGAGCCCGAGTGCGCATGCAGAGTAGTGACCCGCAGTGCGCATGCGCAGTAGTGAGACCGTGTGCGCATGCGCAGTGGTGAGCCCCATTGCGCATCCGCAGTAGTGAGACCGATTGCGCATGCGCAATAGTGAGCCCGAGTGCGCATGTGCAGGTCTGAGCCGGTGTGCCCATGATCAGTAGCGACCCCGAGCGCGCATGCGCAGTAGTGAGCCCGAGTGCGCATGAGCAGTAGTGAGTCCGAGTGCGCATGAGCAGTAGTGAGCCCGAGTGCGCATGCAGAGTAGTGACCCGCAGTGCGCATGCGCAGTAGTGAGACCGTGTGCGCATGCGCAGTAGTGAGCTCCATTGCGCATCCGCAGTAGTGAGTCCGAGTGCGCATGAGCAGTAGTGACCCCGAGTGCGCATGCACAGTAGTGAGCCCGTGTGCGCATGCGCAGTAGTGCACCAGTGTGCGCATGCGCAGAAGTGAGCTCGAGTGCTCATGTGCAGGTCTGGGCCGGTGTGCGCATGCACAGTAGCGGCCGCGAGCGCGTATGCGCCGTAGTGAGCCCGATTGCGCATCCGCAGTAGTGAGACCGAGTGCGCATGAGCAGTAGCGACCGCGAGTGCGCATCCGCAGTAGTGAGACCGATTGCGCATGCGCAGTAGGGAGCCCGATTGCGCATCCGCAGTAGTGAGTCCGAGATCGCATGAGCAGTAATGAGTCCGAGTGCGCATGCGCAGTAGTGAGCCCGAGTGCGCATGAGCAGTAGTGAGTCCGAGTGCGCTTGAGCAATAGTGAGCCCGAGTGCGCATGCAGAGTAGTGACCCGCAGTGCGCATGCGCAGTAGTGAGACCGTGTGCGCATGCGCAGTGGTGAGCCCCATTGCGCATCCGCAGTAGTGAGACCGATTGCGCATGCGCAATAGTGAGCCCGAGTGCGCATGTGCAGGTCTGAGCCGGTGTGCCCATGATCAGTAGCGACCCCGAGCGCGCATGCGCAGTAGTGAGCCCGAGTGCGCATGAGCAGTAGTGAGTCCGAGTGCGCATGAGCAGTAGTGAGCCCGAGTGCGCATGCAGAGTAGTGACCCGCACTGCGCATGCGCAGTAGTGAGACCGTGTGCGCATGCGCAGTAGTGAGCTCCATTGCGCATCCGCAGTAGTGAGACCGATTGCGCATGCGCAATAGTGAGCCCGAGTGCGCATGCGCAGTAGTGACCCCGAGTGCGCATGCGCAGTAGTGACCCCGATTGCGCATGCGCAGTAGTGAGCCCGATTGCGCATCCGCAGCAGTGAGACCGATTGCGCATGCGCAATAGTGAGCCCGATTGCGCATTTGCAGTAGTGAGTCCTAGAGCGCATTTGCAGTAGCGTCCCCGAGTGCGCATGCGCAGTAGTGACCCCGAGTGCGCATGCGCAGTAGTGTGACCTATTGCGCATCCGCAGTAGTGAGACCGATTGCGCATGCGCAGTAGGGAGCCCGATTGCGCATCCGCAATAGTGATACCGATTGCGCATGCGCAATAGTGAGACCGATTGCGCATGCGCAGTAGTGCACCAGTGTGCGCATGCGCAGAAGTAAGCTCGAGTGCGCATGTGCAGGTCTGAGCCGGTGTGCGCATGCACAGTAGCGGCCCCGAGCGCGCATGCGCCGTAGTCAAACCGACTGCGCATGAGCAGTAGTGAGTCGGAGTGCGTATGAGCAGTAGTGACCCCGAATGCGCGTGCGCAGTAGTGAGCCTGATTGCGCATCCGCAGTAGTGAGACCGATTGCGCATCCGCAGTAGTGAGTCTGAGTGCGCATGAGCTGTAGTGACCCTGAGTGCGCATGCGCAGTAGTGAGACAGATTGCGCATGCGCAGTAGTGAGACCGATTGCGCATGCGCAGTAGTGAGCCCGATTGCGCATCCGCAGTAGAGAGACCGATTGCGCATGCGGAATAGTGAGCCCCATTGCGCATCCGCAGTAGTGAGTCCGAGTGCGCATGAGCAGTAGTGACCGCGAGTGCGCATCCGCAGTAGTGAGCCCGAGTTCGCATGACCAGTAGTGAGTCGGAGTGCGTATGTGCAGTAGTGACCCCGAGTGCGCATACGCAGTAGTGAGCCCGATTGCGCATCCGCAGTAGTGAGACCGATTGCGCATGCGTAGTAGTGACCCCGATTGCGCATCCGCAGTAGTGAGCCCGAGTTCGCATGACCAGTAGTGAGTCGGAGTGCGTATGAGCAGTAGTGACCCCGAGTGCGCATGCGCAGTAGTGAGCCCGTGTGCCCATGCGCAGTAGTGAGCCTGAGTGCGCATGAGCAGTAGTGGGTCCGAGTGCGCATGGGCAGTAGTTACCCCGAGTGCGCATGCGCAGTAGTGAGCCCGAGTGCGCATGCGCAGTAGTGAGCCCGATTGCGCATCCGCAGTAGCGAGCCCGAGCGCGCATCCGCAGTAGTGAGCCCGAGTTCGCATGACCAGTAGTGAGTCGGAGTGCGTATGAGCAGTAGTGACCCCGAGTGCGCATGCGCAGTAGTGAGCCCGTGTGCCCATGCGCAGTAGTGAGCCTGAGTGCGCATGAGCAGTAGTGGGTCCGAGTGCCCATGGGCAGTAGTTACCCCGAGTGCGCATGCGCAGTAGCGAGCCCGAGCGCGCATCCGCAGTAGTGAGTCCGAGTGTGCATGAGCAGTTGTGACCCCGAATGCGCATGCGCAGTAGTGAGACCGTGTGCCCATGCGCAGTAGTGAGCCTGAGTGCGCATGGGCAGTAGTGAGCCCGATTGCGCATCCGCACAGGTGAGACCGATTGCGCATGCGCAATAGTGAGCCCGATTGCGCATTTGCAGTAGTGAGTCCTAGAGCGCATTTGCAGTAGCGTCCCCGAGTGCGCATGCGCAGTAGTGACCCCGAGTGCGCATGCGCAGTAGTGTGACCTATTGCGCATCCGCAGTAGTGAAACCGATTGCGCATGCGCAATAGTGAGACCGATTGCGCATCCGCAGTAGTGAGACCGAGTGCGCATGAGCAGTAGCGACCGCGAGTGCGCATCCGCAGTAGTGAGACCGATTGCGCATGCGCAGTAGGGAGCCCGATTGCGCATCCGCAGTAGTGAGTCCGGGATCGCATGAGCAGTAATGAGTCCGAGTGCGCATGCGCAGTAGTGAGCCCGAGTGCGCATGCGCAGTAGTGAGCCCGATTGCGCATCCGCAGTAGTGACCTCGAGTGCGCATGCACAGTAGTGAGCCCGTGTGCGCATGCGCAGTAGTGCACCAGTGTGCGCATGCGCAGTAGTGAGCTTCAGCGCGCATCCGCAATAGTGAGCCCGAGTGCGCATCCGCAGTAGTGAGACCGATTGCGCATCCGCAGTAGTGAGTCCGAGATCGCATGAGCAGTAATGAGTCCGAGTGGGCATGAGCAGTAGTGAATACGAGTACGCATGAGCAGTAGTGGCCCCGAGTGCGTATGCACTGCAGTGAGCCCGAGTGCGCATGCACAGTAGTGAGTGCGTGTGCGCATGCGCAATAGTGCGCTCGTGTGCGCATGCGCAGAAGTGAGCTCGAGTGCGCATGCGCAGTAGCGACCCCGAGCGCGCATGCGCCATAGTGATCCCGAGTGCGCATGTGCAGTAGTGAGTCGGAGCACGTATGAGCAGTAGTGACCCCGAGTGCACATGCGCAGTAGTGAGCCCGTGTGCCCATGCGCAGTAGTGAGCCCGAATGCGCATCGGCAGTAGTGTGCCCGATTGCGCATGGGCAATAGTGAGCCCGCTTGCGCATCCGCAGTAGTGGGTCCGAATGCGCATGAGCGGTAGTGACCCCGAGTGCCCATGCACAGTAGCGAGGCCGAGTGCGCATGCGCAGTGGGGAGCCCGATTGCGCATCCGCAGTAGTGAGTCCGCGATCGCATGAGCAGTATTGAGTCCGAGTGCGCATGAGCAGTAGTGAATACGACTACGCATGAGCAGTAGTGACCCAGAGTGCGTATGCACTGTAGTGAGCCCGAGTGCGCATGCACAGTAGTGAGCCCGTGTGCGCATGCGCAAAAGTGAGCTCGAGTGCGCATGTGCAGGTCTGAGCCTGTGTGCGCATGACCAGTAGCGACGCCGAGCGCGCATGCGCAGTAGTGAGCCCGAGTGCGCATGAGCAGTAGTGGGTCCGAGTGCGCATCCGCAGTAGTGAGCCCGAGTTCGCATGACCAGTAGTGAGTCGGAGTGCGTATGAGCAGTAGTGACCCCGAGTGCGCATGCGCAGTAGTGAGCCCGAGTGCGCATGCGCAGTAGTGAGCCCGATTGCGCATCCGCAGTACCGAGCCCGAGCGCGCATCCGCAGTAGTGAGTCCGAGTTCGCATGAGCAGTAGTGAGTCGGAGTGCGTATGAGCAGTAGTGAGCCCGAGTGCGCATGCGCTGTAGTGAGCCCGTGTGCCCATGCACAGTAGTGAGCCCGTGTGCGCATGCGCCGTAGTGAGCCCGAGTGCGCATGCGCAGTAGTGAGCCCGAGTGCGCATCCACAGTAGTGAACCCGAATGGGCATTTACAATCATGGGCCCGTGTGCGCATGCGCAGTAGTGACCCCGAGTGCGCATGCGCAGTAGCGACCCCGAGCCCGCATCCGCAGTACTGAGCCCGAGTGCGTATGAGCAGTAGTGACCCCGAGTGCGCATGCGCAGTAGTAAGCCCGTGTGCCCATGCGCAGTAGTGAGCCTGAGTGCGCATGAGCAGTAGTGGGTCCGAGTGCCCATGGGCAGTAGTTACCCCGAGTGCGCATGCGCAGTAGCGAGCCCGAGCGCGCATCCGCAGTAGTGAGTCCGAGTGTGCATGAGCAGTTGTGACCCCGAATGCGCATGCGCAGTAGTGAGACCGTGTGCCCATGCGCAGTAGTGAGCCTGAGTGCGCATGGGCAGTAGTGAGCCCGATTGCGCATCCGCACAGGTGAGACCGATTGCGCATGCGCAATAGTGAGCCCGATTGCGCATTTGCAGTAGTGAGTCCTAGAGCGCATTTGCAGTAGCGTCCCCGAGTGCGCATGCGCAGTAGTGACCCCGAGTGCGCATGCGCAGTAGTGTGACCTATTGCGCATCCGCAGTAGTGAGACCGATTGCGCATGCGCAGTAGGGAGCCCGATTGCGCATCCGCAGTAGTGAAACCGATTGCGCATGCGCAATAGTGAGATCGATTGCGCATCCGCAGTAGTGAGACCGAGTGCGCATGAGCAGTAGCGACCGCGAGTGCGCATCCGCAGTAGTGAGACCGATTGCGCATGCGCAGTAGGGAGCCCGATTGCGCATCCGCAGTAGTGAGTCCGGGATCGCATGAGCAGTAATGAGTCCGAGTGCGCATGCGCAGTAGTGAGCCCGAGTGCGCATGCGCAGTAGTGAGCCCGATTGCGCATCCGCAGTAGTGACCTCGAGTGCGCATGCACAGTAGTGAGCCCGTGTGCGCATGCGCAGTAGTGCACCAGTGTGCGCATGCGCAGTAGTGAGCTTCAGCGCGCATCCGCAATAGTGAGCCCGAGTGCGCATCCGCAGTAGTGAGACCGATTGCGCATCCGCAGTAGTGAGTCCGAGATCGCATGAGCAGTAATGAGTCCGAGTGGGCATGAGCAGTAGTGAATACGAGTACGCATGAGCAGTAGTGGCCCCGAGTGCGTATGCACTGCAGTGAGCCCGAGTGCGCATGCACAGTAGTGAGTGCGTGTGCGCATGCGCAATAGTGCGCTCGTGTGCGCATGCGCAGAAGTGAGCTCGAGTGCGCATGCGCAGTAGCGACCCCGAGCGCGCATGCGCCATAGTGATCCCGAGTGCGCATGTGCAGTAGTGAGTCGGAGCACGTATGAGCAGTAGTGACCCCGAGTGCACATGCGCAGTAGTGAGCCCGTGTGCCCATGCGCAGTAGTGAGCCCGAGTGCGCATCGGCAGTAGTGTGCCCGATTGCGCATGGGCAATAGTGAGCCCGCTTGCGCATCCGCAGTAGTGGGTCCGAATGCGCATGAGCGGTAGTGACCCCGAGTGCCCATGCACAGTAGCGAGGCCGAGTGCGCATGCGCAGTGGGGAGCCCGATTGCGCATCCGCAGTAGTGAGTCCGCGATCGCATGAGCAGTATTGAGTCCGAGTGCGCATGAGCCGTAGTGAATACGACTACGCATGAGCAGTAGTGACCCAGAGTGCGTATGCACTGTAGTGAGCCCGAGTGCGCATGCACAGTAGTGAGCCCGTGTGCGCATGCGCAAAAGTGAGCTCGAGTGCGCATGTGCAGGTCTGAGCCTGTGTGCGCATGACCAGTAGCGACACCGAGCGCGCATGCGCAGTAGTGAGCCCGAGTGCGCATGAGCAGTAGTGGGTCCGAGTGCGCATCCGCAGTAGTGAGCCCGAGTTCGCATGACCAGTAGTGAGTCGGAGTGCGTATGAGCAGTAGTGACCCCGAGTGCGCATGCGCAGTAGTGAGCCCGAGTGCGCATGCGCAGTAGTGAGCCCGATTGCGCATCCGCAGTACCGAGCCCGAGCGCGCATCCGCAGTAGTGAGTCCGAGTTCGCATGAGCAGTAGTGAGTCGGAGTGCGTATGAGCAGTAGTGAGCCCGAGTGCGCATGCGCTGTAGTGAGCCCGTGTGCCCATGCACAGTAGTGAGCCCGTGTGCGCATGCGCCTTAGTGAGCCCGAGTGCGCATGCGCAGTAGTGAGCCCGAGTGCGCATCCACAGTAGTGAACCCGAATGGGCATTTACAATCATGGGCCCGTGTGCGCATGCGCAGTAGTGACCCCGAGTGCGCATGCGCAGTAGCGACCCCGAGCCCGCATCCGCAGTACTGAGCCCGAGTGCGTATGAGCAGTAGTGACCCCGAGTGCGCATGCGCAGTAGTGAGCCCGTGTGCCCATGCGCAGTAGTGAGCCTGAGTGCGCATGAGCAGTAGTTTGTCCGAGGGCGCATGGGCAGTAGTGACCCCGAGTGCCCATGCGCAGTAGTGAGCTCGAGTGCGCATGCGCAGTAGTGAGCCCGATTGCGCATCCGCAGTAGCGAGCCCGAGCGCGCATCCGCAGTAGTGAGTCCGAGTTCGCATGAGCAGTAGTGAGTCGGAGTGCGTATGAGCAGTAGTGAGCCCGAGTGCGCATGCGCTATAGTGAGCCCGTGTGCCTATGCACAGTAGTGAAACCGATTGCGCATGCGCAATAGTGAGACCGATTGCGCATGCGTAGTAGTGCACCAGTGTGCGCATGCGCAGAAGTAAGCTCGAGTGCGCATGTGGAGGTCTGAGCCGGTGTGCGCATGCACAGTAGCGGCCCCGAGCGCGCATGCGCCGTAGTCAGCCCGACTGCGCATGAGCAGTAGTGAGTCGGAGTGCGTATGAGCAGTAGTGACCCCGAATGCGCGTGCGCAGTAGTGAGCCTGATTGCGCATCCGCAGTAGTGAGACCGATTGCGCATCCGCAGTAGTGAGTCTGAGTGCGCATGAGCTGTAGTGACCCTGAGTGCGCATGCGCAGTAGTGAGACAGATTGCGCATGCGCAGTAGTGAGACCGATTGCGCATGCGCAGTAGTGAGCCCGATTGCGCATCCGCAGTAGTGAGACCGATTGCGCATGCGCAATAGTGAGCCCCATTGCGCATCCGCAGTAGTGAGTCCGAGTGCGCATGAGCAGTAGTGACCCCGAGTGCGCATGCACAGTAGTGAGCCCGTGTGCGCATGCGCAGAAGTGAGCTCGAGTGCTCATGTGCAGGTCTGGGCCGGTGTGCGCATGCACAGTAGCGGCCGCGAGCGCGCATGCGCCGTAGTCAGCCCGACTGCGCATGAGCAGTAGTGAGTCGGAGTGCGTATGAGCAGTAGTGACCCCGAATGCGCGTGCGCAGTAGTGAGCCTGATTGCGCATCCGCAGTAGTGAGACCGATTGCGCATCCGCAGTAGTGAGTCTGAGTGCGCATGAGCTGTAGTGACCCTGAGTGCGCATGCGCAGTAGTGAGACCGAGTGCGCATGAGCAGTAGCGACCGCGAGTGCGCATCCGCAGTAGTGAGACCGATTGCGCATGCGCAGTAGGGAGCCCGATTGCGCATCCGCAGTAGTGAGTCCGAGATCGCATGAGCAGTAATGAGTCCGAGTGCGCATGCGCGGTAGTGAGCCCGAGTGCGCATGAGCAGTAGTGAGTCCGAGTGCGCTTGAGCAATAGTGAGCCCGAGTGCGCATGCAGAGTAGTGACCCGCAGTGCGCATGCGCAGTAGTGAGACCGTGTGCGCATGCGCAGTGGTGAGCCCCATTGCGCATCCGCAGTAGTGAGACCGATTGCGCATGCGCAATAGTGAGCCCGAGTGCGCATGTGCAGGTCTGAGCCGGTGTGCCCATGATCAGTAGCGACCCCGAGCGCGCATGCGCAGTAGTGAGCCCGAGTGCGCATGAGCAGTAGTGAGTCCGAGTGCGCATGAGCAGTAGTGAGCCCGAGTGCGCATGCAGAGTAGTGACCCGCAGTGCGCATGCGCAGTAGTGAGACCGTGTGCGCATGCGCAGCAGTGAGCTCCATTGCGCATCCGCAGTAGTGAGTCCGAGTGCGCATGAGCAGTAGTGACCCCGAGTGCGCATGCACAGTAGTGAGCCCGTGTGCGCATGCGCAGTAGTGCACCAGTGTGCGCATGCGCAGAAGTGAGCTCGAGTGCTCATGTGCAGGTCTGGGCCGGTGTGCGCATGCACAGTAGCGGCCGCGAGCGCGTATGCGCCGTAGTGAGCCCGATTGCGCATCCGCAGTAGTGAGACCGAGTGCGCATGCGCAGTAGGGAGCCCGATTGCGCATCCGCAGTAGTGAGTCCGGGATCGCATGAGCAGTAATGAGTCCGAGTGCGCATGCGCAGTAGTGAGCCCGAGTGCGCATGCGCAGTAGCGACCGCGAGTGCGCATCCGCAGTAGTGAGACCGATTGCGCATGCGCAATAGTGAGACCGATTGCGCATCCGCAGTAGTGAGACCGAGTGCGCATGAGCAGTAGCGACCGCGAGTGCGCATCCGCAGTAGTGAGACCGATTGCGCATGCGCAGTAGGGAGCCCGATTGCGCATCCGCAGTAGTGAGTCCGGGATCGCATGAGCAGTAATGAGTCCGAGTGCGCATGCGCAGTAGTGAGCCCGAGTGCGCATGCGCAGTAGTGAGCCCGATTGCGCATCCGCAGTAGTGACCCCGAGTGCGCATGCACAGTAGTGAGCCCGTGTGCGCATGCGCAGTAGTGCACCAGTGTGCGCATGCGCAGTAGTGAGCTTCAGCGCGCATCCGCAATAGTGAGCCCGAGTGCGCATCCGCAGTAGTGAGACCGATTGCGCATCCGCAGTAGTGAGTCCGAGATCGCATGAGCAGTAATGAGTCCGAGTGGGCATGAGCAGTAGTGAATACGAGTACGCATGAGCAGTAGTGGCCCCGAGTGCGTATGCACTGCAGTGAGCCCGAGTGCGCATGCACAGTAGTGAGTGCGTGTGCGCATGCGCAATAGTGCGCTCGTGTGCGCATGCGCAGAAGTGAGCTCGAGTGCGCATGCGCAGTAGCGACCCCGAGCGCGCATGCGCCATAGTGATCCCGAGTGCGCATGTGCAGTAGTGAGTCGGAGCACGTATGAGCAGTAGTGACCCCGAGTGCACATGCGCAGTAGTGAGCCCGTGTGCCCATGCGCAGTAGTGAGCCCGAGTGCGCATCGGCAGTAGTGTGCCCGATTGCGCATGGGCAATAGTGAGCCCGCTTGCGCATCCGCAGTAGTGGGTCCGAATGCGCATGAGCGGTAGTGACCCCGAGTGCCCATGCACAGTAGCGAGGCCGAGTGCGCATGCGCAGTGGGGAGCCCGATTGCGCATCCGCAGTAGTGAGTCCGCGATCGCATGAGCAGTATTGAGTCCGAGTGCGCATGAGCAGTAGTGAATACGACTACGCATGAGCAGTAGTGACCCCGAGTGCGCATGCGCAGTAGTGAGCCCGTGTGCCCATGCGCAGTAGTGAGCCTGAGTGCGCATGAGCAGTAGTGGGTCCGAGTGCGCATGGGCAGTAGTGACCCCGAGTGCGCATGCGCAGTAGTGAGCCCGAGTGCGCATGCGCAGTAGTGAATCCGAGTGCGCATGACCAGTAGTGACCACGATTGCGCATGCACAGTAGTGAGCCCGATTGCGCATCCGAAGTAGTGAGACCGATTGCGCATGCGCAGTAGTGAGCCCGATTGCGCATCCGCACAGGTGAGACCGATTGCGCATACGCAATAGTGAGCCCGATTGCGCATCCGCAGTAGTGAGACCGATTGCGCATGCGCAGTAGTGAGCCCGACCGCGCATCCGCAGTCGTGAGTCCAAGTGAGCATGAGCAGTAGTGACCCCGAGTGCGCATGCAGAGTAGTGACCCGCAGTGCGCATGCGCAGTAGTGAGACCGTGTTCGCATGCGCAGTACTGAGCCCGACCGCGCATCCGCAGTAGCGAGCCCGAGCGCGCATCCGCAGTAGTGAGTCCGAGTTCGCATGAGCAGTAGTGAGCCCGATTGCGCATCCGCAGTAGCGAGCCCGAGCGCGCATCCGCAGTAGTGAGTTCGAGTGCGCATGCGCAGTAGTGAGCCCGACCGCGCATCCGCAGTCGTGAGTCCAAGTGAGCATGAGCAGTAGTGACCCCGAGTGCGCATGCAGAGTAGTGACCCGCAGTGCGCATGCGCAGTAGTGAGACCGTGTTCGCATGCGCAGTACTGAGCCCGACCGCGCATCCGTAGTTATGAGCCTGAGTGCGCATGCGCAGTAGTGACCCCGAGTGCGCATGCGCAGTAGTGAGCCCGATTGCGCATCCGCACTAGTGAGACCGATTGCGCATGCGCAATAGTGAGCCCGATTGCGCATTTGCAGTAGTGAGTCCTAGAGCGCATTTGCAGTAGCGTCCCCGAGTGCGCATGCGCAGTAGTGACCCCGAGTGCGCATGCGCAGTAGTGTGACCTATTGCGCATCCGCAGTAGTGAGACCGCTTGCGCATGCGCAGTATGGAGCCCGATTGCGCATCCGCAGTAGTGAAACCGATTGCGCATGCGCAATAGTGAGACCGATTGCGCATGCGCAGTAGTGCACCAGTGTGCGCATGCGCAGAAGTAAGCTAGAGTGCGCATGTGCAGGTCTGAGCCGGTGTGCGCATGCACAGTAGCGGCCCCGAGCGCGCATGCGCAGTAGCGAGGCCGTGTGCCCATGCGCAGTAGTGAGCCTGAGTGCGCATCCGTAGTAGTGTGCCCGAGTGCGCATGCGCAGTAGTGACCCCGAGTGCGCATGCGCAGTTGTGAGCCCGATTGCTCATCCGCAGTAGTGTGCCCGAATGCGCATGCGCAGTCGTGACCCCGATTACGCATGCGCAGTAGTGAGCCCGACCGCGCATCCGCAGTTGTGAGCCTGAGTGCGCATGCGCAGTAGTAACCCCGAGTGCGCATCCGCAGTAGTGAGACCGATTGCGCATCCGCAGTAGTGAGTCCGAGATCGCATGAGCAGTAATGAGTCCGAGTGTTCATGAGCAGTAGTGAATACGAGTACGCATGAGCAGTAGTGACCCAGAGTGCGTATGCACTGTAGTGAGCCCGAGTGCGCATGCACAGTAGTGAGCCCGTGTGCGCATGCGCAAAAGTGAGCTCGAGTGCGCATGTGCAGGTCTGAGCCTGTGTGCGCATGACCAGTAGCGACGCCGAGCGCGCATGCGCAGTAGTGAGCCCGAGTGCGCATGAGCAGTAGTGGGTCCGAGTGCGCATCCGCAGTAGTGAGCCCGAGTTCGCATGACCAGTAGTGAGTCGGAGTGCGTATGAGCAGTAGTGACCCCGAGTGCGCATGCGCAGTAGTGAGCCCGAGTGCGCATGCGCAGTAGTGAGCCCGATTGCGCATCCGCAGTACCGAGCCCGAGCGCGCATCCGCAGTAGTGAGTCCGAGTTCGCATGAGCAGTAGTGAGTCGGAGTGCGTATGAGCAGTAGTGAGCCCGAGTGCGCATGCGCTGTAGTGAGCCCGTGTGCCCATGCACAGTAGTGAGCCCGTGTGCGCATGCGCCGTAGTGAGCCCGAGTGCGCATGCGCAGTAGTGAGCCCGAGTGCGCATCCACAGTAGTGAACCCGAATGGGCATTTACAATCATGGGCCCGTGTGCGCATGCGCAGTAGTGACCCCGAGTGCGCATGCGCAGTAGCGACCCCGAGCCCGCATCCGCAGTACTGAGCCCGAGTGCGTATGAGCAGTAGTGACCCCGAGTGCGCATGCGCAGTAGTGAGCCCGTGTGCCCATGCGCAGTAGTGAGCCTGAGTGCGCATGAGCAGTAGTTTGTCCGAGGGCTCATGGGCAGTAGTGACCCCGAGTGCCCATGCGCAGTAGTGAGCTCGAGTGCGCATGCGCAGTAGTGAGCCCGATTGCGCATCCGCAGTAGCGAGCCCGAGCGCGCATCCGCAGTAGTGAGTCCGAGTTCGCATGAGCAGTAGTGAGTCGGAGTGCGTATGAGCAGTAGTGAGCCCGAGTGCGCATGCGCTGTAGTGAGCCCGTGTGCCCATGCACAGTAGTGAGCCCGTGTGCGCATGCGCAGTAGTGTGACCTATTGCGCATCCGCAGTAGTGAGACCGATTGCGCATGCGCAGTAGGGAGCCCGATTGCGCATCCGCAGTAGTGAAACCGATTGCGCATGCGCAATAGTGAGACCGATTGCGCATGCGTAGTAGTGCACCAGTGTGCGCATGCGCAGAAGTAAGCTCGAGTGCGCATGTGGAGGTCTGAGCCGGTGTGCGCATGCACAGTAGCGGCCCCGAGCGCGCATGCGCCGTAGTCAGCCCGACTGCGCATGAGCAGTAGTGAGTCGGAGTGCGTATGAGCAGTAGTGACCCCGAATGCGCGTGCGCAGTAGTGAGCCTGATTGCGCATCCGCAGTAGTGAGACCGATTGCGCATCCGCAGTAGTGAGTCTGAGTGCGCATGAGCTGTAGCGACCCTGAGTGCGCATGCGCAGTAGTGAGACAGATTGCGCATGCGCAGTAGTGAGACCGATTGCGCATGCGCAGTAGTGAGCCCGATTGCGCATCCGCAGTAGTGAGACCGATTGCGCATGCGCAATAGTGAGCCCCATTGCGCATCCGCAGTAGTGAGTCCGAGTGCGCATGAGCAGTAGTGACCCCGAGTGCGCATGCACAGTAGTGAGCCCGTGTGCGCATGCGCAGTAGTGCACCAGTGTGCGCATGCGCAGAAGTGAGCTCGAGTGCTCATGTGCAGGTCTGGGCCGGTGTGCGCATGCACAGTAGCGGCCGCGAGCGCGTATGCGCCGTAGTGAGCCCGATTGCGCATCCGCAGTAGTGAGACCGAGTGCGCATGAGCAGTAGCGACCGCGAGTGCGCATCCGCAGTAGTGAGACCGATTGCGCATGCGCAGTAGGGAGCCCGATTGCGCATCCGCAGTAGTGAGTCCGAGATCGCATGAGCAGTAATGAGTCCGAGTGCGCATGCGCAGTAGTGAGCCCGAGTGCGCATGAGCAGTAGTGAGTCCGAGTGCGCTTGAGCAATAGTGAGCCCGAGTGCGCATGCAGAGTAGTGACCCGCAGTGCGCATGCGCAGTAGTGAGACCGTGTGCGCATGCGCAGTGGTGAGCCCCATTGCGCATCCGCAGTAGTGAGACCGATTGCGCATGCGCAATAGTGAGCCCGAGTGCGCATGTGCAGGTCTGAGCCGGTGTGCCCATGATCAGTAGCGACCCCGAGCGCGCATGCGCAGTAGTGAGCCCGAGTGCGCATGAGCAGTAGTGAGTCCGAGTGCGCATGAGCAGTAGTGAGCCCGAGTGCGCATGCAGAGTAGTGACCCGCACTGCGCATGCGCAGTAGTGAGACCGTGTGCGCATGCGCAGTAGTGAGCTCCATTGCGCATCCGCAGTAGTGAGACCGAGTGCGCATGAGCAGTAGCGACCGCGAGTGCGCATCCGCAGTAGTGAGACCGATTGCGCATGCGCAGTAGGGAGCCCGAGTGCGCATGCGCAGTAGTGACCCCGAGTGCGCATGCGCAGTAGTGACCCCGATTGCGCATGCGCAGTAGTGACCCCGAGTGCGCATGCGCAGTAGTGTGACCTATTGCGCATCCGCAGTAGTGAGACCGATTGCGCATGCGCAGTAGGGAGCCCGATTGCGCATCCGCAATAGTGATACCGATTGCGCATGCGCAATAGTGAGACCGATTGCGCATGCGCAGTAGTGCACCAGTGTGCGCATGCGCAGAAGTAAGCTCGAGTGCGCATGTGCAGGTCTGAGCCGGTGTGCGCATGCACAGTAGCGGCCCCGAGCGCGCATGCGCCGTAGTCAAACCGACTGCGCATGAGCAGTAGTGAGTCGGAGTGCGTATGAGCAGTAGTGACCCCGAATGCGCGTGCGCAGTAGTGAGCCTGATTGCGCATCCGCAGTAGTGAGACCGATTGCGCATCCGCAGTAGTGAGTCTGAGTGCGCATGAGCTGTAGTGACCCTGAGTGCGCATGCGCAGTAGTGAGACAGATTGCGCATGCGCAGTAGTGAGACCGATTGCGCATGCGCAGTAGTGAGCCCGATTGCGCATCCGCAGTAGAGAGACCGATTGCGCATGCGGAATAGTGAGCCCCATTGCGCATCCGCAGTAGTGAGCCCGAGTGCGCATGAGCAGTAGTGACCGCGAGTGCGCATCCGCAGTAGTGAGCCCGAGTTCGCATGACCAGTAGTGAGTCGGAGTGCGTATGTGCAGTAGTGACCCCGAGTGCGCATACGCAGTAGTGAGCCCGATTGCGCATCCGCAGTAGTGAGACCGATTGCGCATGCGTAGTAGTGACCCCGATTGCGCATCCGCAGTAGTGAGCCCGAGTTCGCATGACCAGTAGTGAGTCGGAGTGCGTATGAGCAGTAGTGACCCCGAGTGCGCATGCGCAGTAGTGAGCCCGTGTGCCCATGCGCAGTAGTGAGCCTGAGTGCGCATGAGCAGTAGTGGGTCCGAGTGCGCATGGGCAGTAGTTACCCCGAGTGCGCATGCGCAGTAGTGAGCCCGAGTGCGCATGCGCAGTAGTGAGCCCGATTGCGCATCCGCAGTAGCGAGCCCGAGCGCGCATCCGCAGTAGTGAGCCCGAGTTCGCATGACCAGTAGTGAGTCGGAGTGCGTATGAGCAGTAGTGACCCCGAGTGCGCATGCGCAGTAGTGAGCCCGTGTGCCCATGCGCAGTAGTGAGCCTGAGTGCGCATGAGCAGTAGTGGGTCCGAGTGCCCATGGGCAGTAGTTACCCCGAGTGCGCATGCGCAGTAGCGAGCCCGAGCGCGCATCCGCAGTAGTGAGTCCGAGTGTGCATGAGCAGTTGTGACCCCGAATGCGCATGCGCAGTAGTGAGACCGTGTGCCCATGCGCAGTAGTGAGCCTGAGTGCGCATGGGCAGTAGTGAGCCCGATTGCGCATCCGCACAGGTGAGACCGATTGCGCATGCGCAATAGTGAGCCCGATTGCGCATTTGCAGTAGTGAGTCCTAGAGCGCATTTGCAGTAGCGTCCCCGAGTGCGCATGCGCAGTAGTGACCCCGAGTGCGCATGCGCAGTAGTGTGACCTATTGCGCATCCGCAGTAGTGAGACCGATTGCGCATGCGCAGTAGGGAGCCCGATTGCGCATCCGCAGTAGTGAGTCCGGGATCGCATGAGCAGTAATGAGTCCGAGTGCGCATGCGCAGTAGTGAGCCCGAGTGCGCATGCGCAGTAGTGAGCCCGATTGCGCATCCGCAGTAGTGACCTCGAGTGCGCATGCACAGTAGTGAGCCCGTGTGCGCATGCGCAGTAGTGCACCAGTGTGCGCATGCGCAGTAGTGAGCTTCAGCGCGCATCCGCAATAGTGAGCCCGAGTGCGCATCCGCAGTAGTGAGACCGATTGCGCATCCGCAGTAGTGAGTCCGAGATCGCATGAGCAGTAATGAGTCCGAGTGGGCATGAGCAGTAGTGAATACGAGTACGCATGAGCAGTAGTGGCCCCGAGTGCGTATGCACTGCAGTGAGCCCGAGTGCGCATGCACAGTAGTGAGTGCGTGTGCGCATGCGCAATAGTGCGCTCGTGTGCGCATGCGCAGAAGTGAGCTCGAGTGCGCATGCGCAGTAGCGACCCCGAGCGCGCATGCGCCATAGTGATCCCGAGTGCGCATGTGCAGTAGTGAGTCGGAGCACGTATGAGCAGTAGCGACCCCGAGTGCACATGCGCAGTAGTGAGCCCGTGTGCCCATGCGCAGTAGTGAGCCCGAATGCGCATCGGCAGTAGTGTGCCCGATTGCGCATGGGCAATAGTGAGCCCGCTTGCGCATCCGCAGTAGTGGGTCCGAATGCGCATGAGCGGTAGTGACCCCGAGTGCCCATGCACAGTAGCGAGGCCGAGTGCGCATGCGCAGTGGGGAGCCCGATTGCGCATCCGCAGTAGTGAGTCCGCTATCGCATGAGCAGTATTGAGTCCGAGTGCGCATGAGCAGTAGTGAATACGACTACGCATGAGCAGTAGTGACCCAGAGTGCGTATGCACTGTAGTGAGCCCGAGTGCGCATGCACAGTAGTGAGCCCGTGTGCGCATGCGCAAAAGTGAGCTCGAGTGCGCATGTGCAGGTCTGAGCCTGTGTGCGCATGACCAGTAGCGACGCCGAGCGCGCATGCGCAGTAGTGAGCCCGAGTGCGCATGAGCAGTAGTGGGTCCGAGTGCGCATCCGCAGTAGTGAGCCCGAGTTCGCATGACCAGTAGTGAGTCGGAGTGCGTATGAGCAGTAGTGACCCCGAGTGCGCATGCGCAGTAGTGAGCCCGAGTGCGCATGCGCAGTAGTGAGCCCGATTGCGCATCCGCAGTACCGAGCCCGAGCGCGCATCCGCAGTAGTGAGTCCGAGTTCGCATGAGCAGTAGTGAGTCGGAGTGCGTATGAGCAGTAGTGAGCCCGAGTGCGCATGCGCTGTAGTGAGCCCGTGTGCCCATGCACAGTAGTGAGCCCGTGTGCGCATGCGCCGTAGTGAGCCCGAGTGCGCATGCGCAGTAGTGAGCCCGAGTGCGCATCCACAGTAGTGAACCCGAATGGGCATTTACAATCATGGGCCCGTGTGCGCATGCGCAGTAGTGACCCCGAGTGCGCATGCGCAGTAGCGACCCCGAGCCCGCATCCGCAGTACTGAGCCCGAGTGCGTATGAGCAGTAGTGACCCCGAGTGCGCATGCGCAGTAGTAAGCCCGTGTGCCCATGCGCAGTAGTGAGCCTGAGTGCGCATGAGCAGTAGTGGGTCCGAGTGCCCATGGGCAGTAGTTACCCCGAGTGCGCATGCGCAGTAGCGAGCCCGAGCGCGCATCCGCAGTAGTGAGTCCGAGTGTGCATGAGCAGTTGTGACCCCGAATGCGCATGCGCAGTAGTGAGACCGTGTGCCCATGCGCAGTAGTGAGCCTGAGTGCGCATGGGCAGTAGTGAGCCCGATTGCGCATCCGCACAGGTGAGACCGATTGCGCATGCGCAATAGTGAGCCCGATTGCGCATTTGCAGTAGTGAGTCCTAGAGCGCATTTGCAGTAGCGTCCCCGAGTGCGCATGCGCAGTAGTGACCCCGAGTGCGCATGCGCAGTAGTGTGACCTATTGCGCATCCGCAGTAGTGAGACCGAATGCGCATGCGCAGTAGGGAGCCCGATTGCGCATCCGCAGTAGTGAAACCGATTGCGCATGCGCAATAGTGAGACCGATTGCGCATCCGCAGTAGTGAGACCGAGTGCGCATGAGCAGTAGCGACCGCGAGTGCGCATCCGCAGTAGTGAGACCGATTGCGCATGCGCAGTAGGGAGCCCGATTGCGCATCCGCAGTAGTGAGTCCGGGATCGCATGAGCAGTAATGAGTCCGAGTGCGCATGCGCAGTAGTGAGCCCGAGTGCGCATGCGCAGTAGTGAGCCCGATTGCGCATCCGCAGTAGTGACCTCGAGTGCGCATGCACAGTAGTGAGCCCGTGTGCGCATGCGCAGTAGTGCACCAGTGTGCGCATGCGCAGTAGTGAGCTTCAGCGCGCATCCGCAATAGTGAGCCCGAGTGCGCATCCGCAGTAGTGAGACCGATTGCGCATCCGCAGTAGTGAGTCCGAGATCGCATGAGCAGTAATGAGTCCGAGTGGGCATGAGCAGTAGTGAATACGAGTACGCATGAGCAGTAGTGGCCCCGAGTGCGTATGCACTGCAGTGAGCCCGAGTGCGCATGCACAGTAGTGAGTGCGTGTGCGCATGCGCAATAGTGCGCTCGTGTGCGCATGCGCAGAAGTGAGCTCGAGTGCGCATGCGCAGTAGCGACCCCGAGCGCGCATGCGCCATAGTGATCCCGAGTGCGCATGTGCAGTAGTGAGTCGGAGCACGTATGAGCAGTAGTGACCCCGAGTGCACATGCGCAGTAGTGAGCCCGTGTGCCCATGCGCAGTAGTGAGCCCGAGTGCGCATCGGCAGTAGTGTGCCCGATTGCGCATGGGCAATAGTGAGCCCGCTTGCGCATCCGCAGTAGTGGGCCCGAATGCGCATGAGCGGTAGTGACCCCGAGTGCCCATGCACAGTAGCGAGGCCGAGTGCGCATGCGCAGTGGGGAGCCCGATTGCGCATCCGCAGTAGTGAGTCCGCGATCGCATGAGCAGTATTGAGTCCGAGTGCGCATGAGCCGTAGTGAATACGACTACGCATGAGCAGTAGTGACCCAGAGTGCGTATGCACTGTAGTGAGCCCGAGTGCGCATGCACAGTAGTGAGCCCGTGTGCGCATGCGCAAAAGTGAGCTCGAGTGCGCATGTGCAGGTCTGAGCCTGTGTGCGCATGACCAGTAGCGACACCGAGCGCGCATGCGCAGTAGTGAGCCCGAGTGCGCATGAGCAGTAGTGGGTCCGAGTGCGCATCCGCAGTAGTGAGCCCGAGTTCGCATGACCAGTAGTGAGTCGGAGTGCGTATGAGCAGTAGTGACCCCGAGTGCGCATGCGCAGTAGTGAGCCCGAGTGCGCATGCGCAGTAGTGAGCCCGATTGCGCATCCGCAGTACCGAGCCCGAGCGCGCATCCGCAGTAGTGAGTCCGAGTTCGCATGAGCAGTAGTGAGTCGGAGTGCGTATGAGCAGTAGTGAGCCCGAGTGCGCATGCGCTGTAGTGAGCCCGTGTGCCCATGCACAGTAGTGAGCCCGTGTGCGCATGCGCCTTAGTGAGCCCGAGTGCGCATGCGCAGTAGTGAGCCCGAGTGCGCATCCACAGTAGTGAACCCGAATGGGCATTTACAATCATGGGCCCGTGTGCGCATGCGCAGTAGTGACCCCGAGTGCGCATGCGCAGTAGCGACCCCGAGCCCGCATCCGCAGTACTGAGCCCGAGTGCGTATGAGCAGTAGTGACCCCGAGTGCGCATGCGCAGTAGTGAGCCCGTGTGCCCATGCGCAGTAGTGAGCCTGAGTGCGCATGAGCAGTAGTTTGTCCGAGGGCGCATGGGCAGTAGTGACCCCGAGTGCCCATGCGCAGTAGTGAGCTCGAGTGCGCATGCGCAGTAGTGAGCCCGATTGCGCATCCGCAGTAGCGAGCCCGAGCGCGCATCCGCAGTAGTGAGTCCGAGTTCGCATGAGCAGTAGTGAGTCGGAGTGCGTATGAGCAGTAGTGAGCCCGAGTGCGCACGCGCTATAGTGAGCCCGTGTGCCTATGCACAGTAGTGAAACCGATTGCGCATGCGCAATAGTGAGACCGATTGCGCATGCGTAGTAGTGCACCAGTGTGCGCATGCGCAGAAGTAAGCTCGAGTGCGCATGTGGAGGTCTGAGCCGGTGTGCGCATGCACAGTAGCGGCCCCGAGCGCGCATGCGCCGTAGTCAGCCCGACTGCGCATGAGCAGTAGTGAGTCGGAGTGCGTATGAGCAGTAGTGACCCCGAATGCGCGTGCGCAGTAGTGAGCCTGATTGCGCATCCGCAGTAGTGAGACCGATTGCGCATCCGCAGTAGTGAGTCTGAGTGCGCATGAGCTGTAGTGACCCTGAGTGCGCATGCGCAGTAGTGAGACAGATTGCGCATGCGCAGTAGTGAGACCGATTGCGCATGCGCAGTAGTGAGCCCGATTGCGCATCCGCAGTAGTGAGACCGCTTGCGCATGCGCAATAGTGAGCCCCATTGCGCATCCGCAGTAGTGAGTCCGAGTGCGCATGAGCAGTAGTGACCCCGAGTGCGCATGCACAGTAGTGAGCCCGTGTGCGCATGCGCAGTAGTGCACCAGTGTGCGCATGCGCAGAAGTGAGCTCGAGTGCTCATGTGCAGGTCTGGGCCGGTGTGCGCATGCACAGTAGCGGCCGCGAGCGCGTATGCGCCGTAGTGAGCCCGATTGCGCATCCGCAGTAGTGAGACCGAGTGCGCATGAGCAGTAGCGACCGCGAGTGCGCATCCGCAGTAGTGAGACCGATTGCGCATGCGCAGTAGGGAGCCCGATTGCGCATCCGCAGTAGTGAGTCCGAGATCGCATGAGCAGTAATGAGTCCGAGTGCGCATGCGCGGTAGTGAGCCCGAGTGCGCATGAGCAGTAGTGAGTCCGAGTGCGCTTGAGCAATAGTGAGCCCGAGTGCGCATGCAGAGTAGTGACCCGCAGTGCGCATGCGCAGTAGTGAGACCGTGTGCGCATGCGCAGTGGTGAGCCCCATTGCGCATCCGCAGTAGTGAGACCGATTGCGCATGCGCAATAGTGAGCCCGAGTGCGCATGTGCAGGTCTGAGCCGGTGTGCCCATGATCAGTAGCGACCCCGAGCGCGCATGCGCAGTAGTGAGCCCGAGTGCGCATGAGCAGTAGTGAGTCCGAGTGCGCATGAGCAGTAGTGAGCCCGAGTGCGCATGCAGAGTAGTGACCCGCAGTGCGCATGCGCAGTAGTGAGACCGTGTGCGCATGCGCAGCAGTGAGCTCCATTGCGCATCCGCAGTAGTGAGTCCGAGTGCGCATGAGCAGTAGTGACCCCGAGTGCGCATGCACAGTAGTGAGCCCGTGTGCGCATGCGCAGTAGTGCACCAGTGTGCGCATGCGCAGAAGTGAGCTCGAGTGCTCATGTGCAGGTCTGGGCCGGTGTGCGCATGCACAGTAGCGGCCGCGAGCGCGTATGCGCCGTAGTGAGCCCGATTGCGCATCCGCAGTAGTGAGACCGAGTGCGCATGCGCAGTAGGGAGCCCGATTGCGCATCCGCAGTAGTGAGTCCGGGATCGCATGAGCAGTAATGAGTCCGAGTGCGCATGCGCAGTAGTGAGCCCGAGTGCGCATGCGCAGTAGCGACCGCGAGTGCGCATCCGCAGTAGTGAGACCGATTGCGCATGCGCAATAGTGAGACCGATTGCGCATCCGCAGTAGTGAGACCGAGTGCGCATGAGCAGTAGCGACCGCGAGTGCGCATCCGCAGTAGTGAGACCGATTGCGCATGCGCAGTAGGGAGCCCGATTGCGCATCCGCAGTAGTGAGTCCGGGATCGCATGAGCAGTAATGAGTCCGAGTGCGCATGCGCAGTAGTGAGCCCGAGTGCGCATGCGCAGTAGTGAGCCCGATTGCGCATCCGCAGTAGTGACCCCGAGTGCGCATGCACAGTAGTGAGCCCGTGTGCGCATGCGCAGTAGTGCACCAGTGTGCGCATGCGCAGTAGTGAGCTTCAGCGCGCATCCGCAATAGTGAGCCCGAGTGCGCATCCGCAGTAGTGAGACCGATTGCGCATCCGCAGTAGTGAGTCCGAGATCGCATGAGCAGTAATGAGTCCGAGTGGGCATGAGCAGTAGTGAATACGAGTACGCATGAGCAGTAGTGGCCCCGAGTGCGTATGCACTGCAGTGAGCCCGAGTGCGCATGCACAGTAGTGAGTGCGTGTGCGCATGCGCAATAGTGCGCTCGTGTGCGCATGCGCAGAAGTGAGCTCGAGTGCGCATGCGCAGTAGCGACCCCGAGCGCGCATGCGCCATAGTGATCCCGAGTGCGCATGTGCAGTAGTGAGTCGGAGCACGTATGAGCAGTAGTGACCCCGAGAGCACATGCGCAGTAGTGAGCCCGTGTGCCCATGCGCAGTAGTGAGCCCGAGTGCGCATCGGCAGTAGTGTGCCCGATTGCGCATGGGCAATAGTGAGCCCGCTTGCGCATCCGCAGTAGTGGGTCCGAATGCGCATGAGCGGTAGTGACCACGAGTGCCCATGCACAGTAGCGAGGCCGAGTGCGCATGCGCAGTGGGGAGCCCGATTGCGCATCCGCAGTAGTGAGTCCGCGATCGCATGAGCAGTATTGAGTCCGAGTGCGCATGAGCAGTAGTGAATACGACTACGCATGAGCAGTAGTGACCCCGAGTGCGCATGCGCAGTAGTGAGCCCGTGTGCCCATGCGCAGTAGTGAGCCTGAGTGCGCATGAGCAGTAGTGGGTCCGAGTGCGCATGGGCAGTAGTGACCCCGAGTGCGCATGCGCAGTAGTGAGCCCGAGTGCGCATGCGCAGTAGTGAGCCCGATTGCGCATCCGCAGTAGCGAGCCCGAGCGCGCATCCGCAGTAGTGAGTCCGAGTTCGCATGAGCAGTAGTGAGTCGGAGTGCGTATGAGCAGTAGTGAGCCCGAGTGCGCATGCGCTGTAGTGAGCCCGTGTGCCCATGCACAGTAGTGAGCCCGTGTGCGCATGCGCCGTAGTGACCCCGATTGCGCATGCGCAGTAGTGAGCCCGCGTTCGCATGACCAGTAGTGAGTCGGAGTGCGTATGAGCAGTAGTGAGCCCGTGTGCGCATGCGCCGTAGTGAGCCCGAGTGCGCATCCGCAGTGATGAGTCCGAGTGCGCATGAGCGGTAGTGACCCCGAGTGCGCATGCACAGTAGTGAGCCTGTGTGCGCATGCGCAGTAGTGGGCCCGTGTGCCCATGCGCAGTAGTGAGCCTGAGTGCGCATCCGCAGTAGTGTGCCCGCGCGCGCATGCGCACTAGTGAGCCCGAGTGCGCATGAGCAGTAGTGAATCCGAGTGCGCATGACCAGTCGTGACCACGATTGCACATGCACAGTAGTGACCCCGACCGCGCGTCCGCAGTTGTGAGCCTGAGTGCGCATGCGCAGTAGTGACCCCGAGTGCGCATGCGCAGTAGTGAGCCCGATTGCGCATCCGCAGTTGTGAGTCCGAGTGCGCATGAGCAGTAGTGACCCCGAGTGCGCTTGAGCAGTAGTGAGTCGGATTGCGTATGAACAGTACTGACCCCGAGTGCGCATGCGCAGTAGTGAGCCCGATTGCGCATCCGCAAAGGAGAGCCCGATTGCGCATCCGCAGTAGTGAGTCCGAGTGCGCATGAGCAGTAGTGACCCCGGGTGCGCATGCACAGTAGTGAGCCCGTGTGCGCATACGCAGTAGTGCACCAGTGTGCGCACGCGCAGAAGTGACCACGAGTGCGCATGCGCAGTAGTGAGCCCGATTGCGCATCCGCAGTAGTGAGACCGATTGCGCATGCGCAATAGTAAGCCCGATTGCGCATCCGCAGTAGTGAGTCCGAGTGCGCAAGAGCAGTAGTGACCCGGAGTGCGCATGCACGGTAGTGAGCCGGTGCGCGCATCCGCAGTAGTGAGACCGATTGTGCATGCGCAGTAGGGAGCCCGGTTGCGCATCCGCAGTAGTGAGTCCGAGATCGCATGAGCAGTAGTGAATACGAGTACGCATGACCAGTAGCGACCCCGAGCGCGCATGCGCAGTAGTGAGCCCGAGTGCGCATGAGCAGTAGTGAGTCGGAGTGCGTATGAGCAGTAGTGACCTCGAGTGCGCATGCGCAGTAGTGAGCCCGATTGCGCATCCGCAGTAGTGACCCCGAGTGCGCATGCACAGTAGTGAGCCCGTGTGCGCATGCGCAGTAGTGCACCAGTGTGCGCATGCGCAGGAGTGAGCTCGAGTGCGATAGTGCAGGTCTGAGGCGGTGTGCGCATGCGCAGTAGTGAGCCCGAGTACGCACGCGCAGTAGTGAGCCCGATTGCGCATCCGCAGTAGTGGGCTCGAGCGCGCATCCGCAGTAGTGAGTTCGTGTGCGCATGAGCAGTAGTGAGTCCAACCGAGCATCCGCAGTAGTGAGCTCGAGTGCGCATGTGCAGGTCTGAGCCGGTGTGCGCATGCGCAGTAGCGACCCCGAGCGCCCATGCGGAGTAGTGAGCCCGAGTGCGCATGAGCAGTAGTGAGTCCGAGTGCGCATGAGCAGTAGGACCCCGACTGCGCATGCGCAGTAGTGAGCCCGATTGCGCATCCGCAGTAGTGAGTCCGAGTGCGCATGAGCAGTAGTGACCCCGAGTGCGCATCTGCAGTAGCGAGCCCGAGTGCGAATCCGCAGTAGTGAGCCCGAGTGCGAATGAGCACTAGTGAGTCCGAGTGCGCATGAGCAGCAGTGACCCCGACTGCGCATGCGCAGTAGTGCGACCGTGTGGGCATGCGCAGTAGTGAGCCTGACCGCGCATGCGCAGAAGTGAGACCGACTGCGCATGAGCAGTAGTGACCCCGACTGCGCATCCGCAGTAGTGAGTCCGATTGCGCATATGTAGTAGTGAGTCCGAGTGCGCATGAGCAGTAGTGACCCCGAGTGCGCATGCGCAGAAGTGAGATCGAGTGCGATAGTGCAGGTCTGAGGCGGTGTGCGCATGCGCAGTAGTGAGCCCGAGTACGCACGCGCAGTAGTGAGTCCGAGTGCGCATGAGCAGTAGGACCCCGACTGCGCATGCGCAGTAGTGAGCCCGATTGCGCATCCGCAGTAGTGAGTTCGTGTGCGCATGAGCAGTAGTGAGTCCAACCGAGCATCCGCAGTAGTGAGCCCGGGTGCGCATGCACAGTAGTGAGAACGAGTGCGCATGCGCAGTAGTGACCCCGAATGCGCATGCCCAGCAGTGAACCAGTCTGCGCATCTGCAGTGGTGACCCCAAACGCGCATGCGCAGTACCAATACCGAGCGCGCATGCGCAGTAGTAAGCCTGTGTGCGCATGCGCAGTAGTGAGCGCGACCTCTCATCCACAGTAGTGAGAACGAGTGCACATGCGCAGTAGTGACCCCGAGTGCGCATGCGCAGAAGTGAGCTCGAGTGCGCATGTGCTGGACTGAGCCGGACCGGGCATGCGCAGTAGCGACCCCGGGCGCGCATGCGCAGTAGTGACCCCGAGTGTGCATGCGCAGTAGTGAGCCCGTGTGCGCATACGCAGTAGTGCACCAGTGTGCGCACGCGCAGAAGTGACCCCGAGTGCGCATGCGCAGTAGTGAGCCCGATTGCGCATCCGCAGTAGTGAGACCGATTGTGCATGCGCAGTAGGGAGCCCGGTTGCGCATCCGCAGTAGTGAGTCCGAGATCGCATGAGCAGTAGTGAATACGAGTACGCATGACCAGTAGCGACCCCGAGCGCGCATGCGCAGTAGTGAGCCCGAGTGCGCATGAGCAGTAGTGAGTCGGAGTGCGTATGAGCAGTAGTGAGCCCGAGTGCGCATGCGCTGTAGTGAGCCCGTGTGCCCATGCACAGTAGTGAGCCCGTGTGCGCATGCGCCTTAGTGAGCCCGAGTGCGCATGCGCAGTAGTGAGCCCGAGTGCGCATCCACAGTAGTGAACCCGAATGGGCATTTACAATCATGGGCCCGTGTGCGCATGCGCAGTAGTGACCCCGAGTGCGCATGCGCAGTAGCGACCCCGAGCCCGCATCCGCAGTACTGAGCCCGAGTGCGTATGAGCAGTAGTGACCCCGAGTGCGCATGCGCAGTAGTGAGCCCGTGTGCCCATGCGCAGTAGTGAGCCTGAGTGCGCATGAGCAGTAGTTTGTCCGAGGGCGCATGGGCAGTAGTGACCCCGAGTGCCCATGCGCAGTAGTGAGCTCGAGTGCGCATGCGCAGTAGTGAGCCCGATTGCGCATCCGCAGTAGCGAGCCCGAGCGCGCATCCGCAGTAGTGAGTCCGAGTTCGCATGAGCAGTAGTGAGTCGGAGTGCGTATGAGCAGTAGTGAGCCCGAGTGCGCACGCGCTATAGTGAGCCCGTGTGCCTATGCACAGTAGTGAAACCGATTGCGCATGCGCAATAGTGAGACCGATTGCGCATGCGTAGTAGTGCACCAGTGTGCGCATGCGCAGAAGTAAGCTCGAGTGCGCATGTGGAGGTCTGAGCCGGTGTGCGCATGCACAGTAGCGGCCCCGAGCGCGCATGCGCCGTAGTCAGCCCGACTGCGCATGAGCAGTAGTGAGTCGGAGTGCGTATGAGCAGTAGTGACCCCGAATGCGCGTGCGCAGTAGTGAGCCTGATTGCGCATCCGCAGTAGTGAGACCGATTGCGCATCCGCAGTAGTGAGTCTGAGTGCGCATGAGCTGTAGTGACCCTGAGTGCGCATGCGCAGTAGTGAGACAGATTGCGCATGCGCAGTAGTGAGACCGATTGCGCATGCGCAGTAGTGAGCCCGATTGCGCATCCGCAGTAGTGAGACCGATTGCGCATGCGCAATAGTGAGCCCCATTGCGCATCCGCAGTAGTGAGTCCGAGTGCGCATGAGCAGTAGTGACCCCGAGTGCGCATGCACAGTAGTGAGCCCGTGTGCGCATGCGCAGTAGTGCACCAGTGTGCGCATGCGCAGAAGTGAGCTCGAGTGCTCATGTGCAGGTCTGGGCCGGTGTGCGCATGCACAGTAGCGGCCGCGAGCGCGTATGCGCCGTAGTGAGCCCGATTGCGCATCCGCAGTAGTGAGACCGAGTGCGCATGAGCAGTAGCGACCGCGAGTGCGCATCCGCAGTAGTGAGACCGATTGCGCATGCGCAGTAGGGAGCCCGATTGCGCATCCGCAGTAGTGAGTCCGAGATCGCATGAGCAGTAATGAGTCCGAGTGCGCATGCGCGGTAGTGAGCCCGAGTGCGCATGAGCAGTAGTGAGTCCGAGTGCGCTTGAGCAATAGTGAGCCCGAGTGCGCATGCAGAGTAGTGACCCGCAGTGCGCATGCGCAGTAGTGAGACCGTGTGCGCATGCGCAGTGGTGAGCCCCATTGCGCATCCGCAGTAGTGAGACCGATTGCGCATGCGCAATAGTGAGCCCGAGTGCGCATGTGCAGGTCTGAGCCGGTGTGCCCATGATCAGTAGCGACCCCGAGCGCGCATGCGCAGTAGTGAGCCCGAGTGCGCATGAGCAGTAGTGAGTCCGAGTGCGCATGAGCAGTAGTGAGCCCGAGTGCGCATGCAGAGTAGTGACCCGCAGTGCGCATGCGCAGTAGTGAGACCGTGTGCGCATGCGCAGCAGTGAGCTCCATTGCGCATCCGCAGTAGTGAGTCCGAGTGCGCATGAGCAGTAGTGACCCCGAGTGCGCATGCACAGTAGTGAGCCCGTGTGCGCATGCGCAGTAGTGCACCAGTGTGCGCATGCGCAGAAGTGAGCTCGAGTGCTCATGTGCAGGTCTGGGCCGGTGTGCGCATGCACAGTAGCGGCCGCGAGCGCGTATGCGCCGTAGTGAGCCCGATTGCGCATCCGCAGTAGTGAGACCGAGTGCGCATGCGCAGTAGGGAGCCCGATTGCGCATCCGCAGTAGTGAGTCCGGGATCGCATGAGCAGTAATGAGTCCGAGTGCGCATGCGCAGTAGTGAGCCCGAGTGCGCATGCGCAGTAGCGACCGCGAGTGCGCATCCGCAGTAGTGAGACCGATTGCGCATGCGCAATAGTGAGACCGATTGCGCATCCGCAGTAGTGAGACCGAGTGCGCATGAGCAGTAGCGACCGCGAGTGCGCATCCGCAGTAGTGAGACCGATTGCGCATGCGCAGTAGGGAGCCCGATTGCGCATCCGCAGTAGTGAGTCCGGGATCGCATGAGCAGTAATGAGTCCGAGTGCGCATGCGCAGTAGTGAGCCCGAGTGCGCATGCGCAGTAGTGAGCCCGATTGCGCATCCGCAGTAGTGACCCCGAGTGCGCATGCACAGTAGTGAGCCCGTGTGCGCATGCGCAGTAGTGCACCAGTGTGCGCATGCGCAGTAGTGAGCTTCAGCGCGCATCCGCAATAGTGAGCCCGAGTGCGCATCCGCAGTAGTGAGACCGATTGCGCATCCGCAGTAGTGAGTCCGAGATCGCATGAGCAGTAATGAGTCCGAGTGGGCATGAGCAGTAGTGAATACGAGTACGCATGAGCAGTAGTGGCCCCGAGTGCGTATGCACTGCAGTGAGCCCGAGTGCGCATGCACAGTAGTGAGTGCGTGTGCGCATGCGCAATAGTGCGCTCGTGTGCGCATGCGCAGAAGTGAGCTCGAGTGCGCATGCGCAGTAGCGACCCCGAGCGCGCATGCGCCATAGTGATCCCGAGTGCGCATGTGCAGTAGTGAGTCGGAGCACGTATGAGCAGTAGTGACCCCGAGAGCACATGCGCAGTAGTGAGCCCGTGTGCCCATGCGCAGTAGTGAGCCCGAGTGCGCATCGGCAGTAGTGTGCCCGATTGCGCATGGGCAATAGTGAGCCCGCTTGCGCATCCGCAGTAGTGGGTCCGAATGCGCATGAGCGGTAGTGACCACGAGTGCCCATGCACAGTAGCGAGGCCGAGTGCGCATGCGCAGTGGGGAGCCCGATTGCGCATCCGCAGTAGTGAGTCCGCGATCGCATGAGCAGTATTGAGTCCGAGTGCGCATGAGCAGTAGTGAATACGACTACGCATGAGCAGTAGTGACCCCGAGTGCGCATGCGCAGTAGTGAGCCCGTGTGCCCATGCGCAGTAGTGAGCCTGAGTGCGCATGAGCAGTAGTGGGTCCGAGTGCGCATGGGCAGTAGTGACCCCGAGTGCGCATGCGCAGTAGTGAGCCCGAGTGCGCATGCGCAGTAGTGAGCCCGATTGCGCATCCGCAGTAGCGAGCCCGAGCGCGCATCCGCAGTAGTGAGTCCGAGTTCGCATGAGCAGTAGTGAGTCGGAGTGCGTATGAGCAGTAGTGAGCCCGAGTGCGCATGCGCTGTAGTGAGCCCGTGTGCCCATGCACAGTAGTGAGCCCGTGTGCGCATGCGCCGTAGTGACCCCGATTGCGCATGCGCAGTAGTGAGCCCGCGTTCGCATGACCAGTAGTGAGTCGGAGTGCGTATGAGCAGTAGTGAGCCCGTGTGCGCATGCGCCGTAGTGAGCCCGAGTGCGCATCCGCAGTGATGAGTCCGAGTGCGCATGAGCGGTAGTGACCCCGAGTGCGCATGCACAGTAGTGAGCCTGTGTGCGCATGCGCAGTAGTGGGCCCGTGTGCCCATGCGCAGTAGTGAGCCTGAGTGCGCATCCGCAGTAGTGTGCCCGCGCGCGCATGCGCACTAGTGAGCCCGAGTGCGCATGAGCAGTAGTGAATCCGAGTGCGCATGACCAGTCGTGACCACGATTGCACATGCACAGTAGTGACCCCGACCGCGCGTCCGCAGTTGTGAGCCTGAGTGCGCATGCGCAGTAGTGACCCCGAGTGCGCATGCGCAGTAGTGAGCCCGATTGCGCATCCGCAGTTGTGAGTCCGAGTGCGCATGAGCAGTAGTGACCCCGAGTGCGCTTGAGCAGTAGTGAGTCGGATTGCGTATGAACAGTACTGACCCCGAGTGCGCATGCGCAGTAGTGAGCCCGATTGCGCATCCGCAAAGGAGAGCCCGATTGCGCATCCGCAGTAGTGAGTCCGAGTGCGCATGAGCAGTAGTGACCCCGGGTGCGCATGCACAGTAGTGAGCCCGTGTGCGCATACGCAGTAGTGCACCAGTGTGCGCACGCGCAGAAGTGACCACGAGTGCGCATGCGCAGTAGTGAGCCCGATTGCGCATCCGCAGTAGTGAGACCGATTGCGCATGCGCAATAGTAAGCCCGATTGCGCATCCGCAGTAGTGAGTCCGAGTGCGCAAGAGCAGTAGTGACCCGGAGTGCGCATGCACGGTAGTGAGCCGGTGCGCGCATCCGCAGTAGTGAGACCGATTGTGCATGCGCAGTAGGGAGCCCGGTTGCGCATCCGCAGTAGTGAGTCCGAGATCGCATGAGCAGTAGTGAATACGAGTACGCATGACCAGTAGCGACCCCGAGCGCGCATGCGCAGTAGTGAGCCCGAGTGCGCATGAGCAGTAGTGAGTCGGAGTGCGTATGAGCAGTAGTGACCTCGAGTGCGCATGCGCAGTAGTGAGCCCGATTGCGCATCCGCAGTAGTGACCCCGAGTGCGCATGCACAGTAGTGAGCCCGTGTGCGCATGCGCAGTAGTGCACCAGTGTGCGCATGCGCAGGAGTGAGCTCGAGTGCGATAGTGCAGGTCTGAGGCGGTGTGCGCATGCGCAGTAGTGAGCCCGAGTACGCACGCGCAGTAGTGAGCCCGATTGCGCATCCGCAGTAGTGGGCTCGAGCGCGCATCCGCAGTAGTGAGTTCGTGTGCGCATGAGCAGTAGTGAGTCCAACCGAGCATCCGCAGTAGTGAGCTCGAGTGCGCATGTGCAGGTCTGAGCCGGTGTGCGCATGCGCAGTAGCGACCCCGAGCGCCCATGCGGAGTAGTGAGCCCGAGTGCGCATGAGCAGTAGTGAGTCCGAGTGCGCATGAGCAGTAGGACCCCGACTGCGCATGCGCAGTAGTGAGCCCGATTGCGCATCCGCAGTAGTGAGTCCGAGTGCGCATGAGCAGTAGTGACCCCGAGTGCGCATCTGCAGTAGCGAGCCCGAGTGCGAATCCGCAGTAGTGAGCCCGAGTGCGAATGAGCACTAGTGAGTCCGAGTGCGCATGAGCAGCAGTGACCCCGACTGCGCATGCGCAGTAGTGCGACCGTGTGGGCATGCGCAGTAGTGAGCCTGACCGCGCATGCGCAGAAGTGAGACCGACTGCGCATGAGCAGTAGTGACCCCGACTGCGCATCCGCAGTAGTGAGTCCGATTGCGCATATGTAGTAGTGAGTCCGAGTGCGCATGAGCAGTAGTGACCCCGAGTGCGCATGCGCAGAAGTGAGATCGAGTGCGATAGTGCAGGTCTGAGGCGGTGTGCGCATGCGCAGTAGTGAGCCCGAGTACGCACGCGCAGTAGTGAGTCCGAGTGCGCATGAGCAGTAGGACCCCGACTGCGCATGCGCAGTAGTGAGCCCGATTGCGCATCCGCAGTAGTGAGTTCGTGTGCGCATGAGCAGTAGTGAGTCCAACCGAGCATCCGCAGTAGTGAGCCCGGGTGCGCATGCACAGTAGTGAGAACGAGTGCGCATGCGCAGTAGTGACCCCGAATGCGCATGCCCAGCAGTGAACCAGTCTGCGCATCTGCAGTGGTGACCCCAAACGCGCATGCGCAGTACCAATACCGAGCGCGCATGCGCAGTAGTAAGCCTGTGTGCGCATGCGCAGTAGTGAGCGCGACCTCTCATCCACAGTAGTGAGAACGAGTGCACATGCGCAGTAGTGACCCCGAGTGCGCATGCGCAGAAGTGAGCTCGAGTGCGCATGTGCTGGACTGAGCCGGACCGGGCATGCGCAGTAGCGACCCCGGGCGCGCATGCGCAGTAGTGACCCCGAGTGTGCATGCGCAGTAGTGAGCCCGTGTGCGCATACGCAGTAGTGCACCAGTGTGCGCACGCGCAGAAGTGACCCCGAGTGCGCATGCGCAGTAGTGAGCCCGATTGCGCATCCGCAGTAGTGAGACCGATTGTGCATGCGCAGTAGGGAGCCCGGTTGCGCATCCGCAGTAGTGAGTCCGAGATCGCATGAGCAGTAGTGAATACGAGTACGCATGACCAGTAGCGACCCCGAGCGCGCATGCGCAGTAGTGAGCCCGAGTGCGCATGAGCAGTAGTGAGTCGGAGTGCGTATGAGCAGTAGTGACCTCGAGTGCGCATGCGCAGTAGTGAGCCCGATTGCGCATCCGCAGTAGTGACCCCGAGTGCGCATGCACAGTAGTGAGCCCGTGTGCGCATGCGCAGTAGTGCACCAGTGTGCGCATGCGCAGGAGTGAGCTCGAGTGCGATAGTGCAGGTCTGAGGCGGTGTGCGCATGCGCAGTAGTGAGCCCGAGTACGCACGCGCAGTAGTGAGCCCGATTGCGCATCCGCAGTAGTGGGCTCGAGCGCGCATCCGCAGTAGTGAGTTCGTGTGCGCATGAGCAGTAGTGAGTCCAACCGAGCATCCACAGTAGTGAGCTCGAGTACGCATGTGCAGGTCTGAGCCGGTGTGCGCATGCGCAGTAGCGACCCCGAGCGCCCATGCGGAGTAGTGAGCCCGAGTGCGCATGAGCAGTAGTGAGTCCGAGTGCGCATGAGCAGTAGGACCCCGACTGCGCATGCGCAGTAGTGAGCCCGATTGCGCATCCGCAGTAGTGAGTTCGTGTGCGCATGAGCAGTAGTGAGTCCAACCGAGCATCCGCAGTAGTGAGCCCGAGTGCGCATGCACAGTAGTGAGAACGAGTGCGCATGCGCAGTAGTGACCCCGAATGCGCATGCCCAGCAGTGAACCAGTCTGCGCATCTGCAGTGGTGACCCCAAACGCGCATGCGCAGTACCAATACCGAGCGCGCATGCGCAGTAGTAAGCCTGTGTGCGCATGCGCAGTAGTGAGCGCGACCTCTCATCCACAGTAGTGAGAACGAGTGCGCATCCGCAGTAGTGAGACCGATTGTGCATGCGCAGTAGGGAGCCCGGTTGCGCATCCGCAGTAGTGAGTCCGAGATCGCATGAGCAGTAGTGAATACGAGTACGCATGACCAGTAGCGACCCCGAGCGCGCATGCGCCATAGTGATCCCGAGTGCGCATGTGCAGTAGTGAGTCGGAGCACGTATGAGCAGTAGTGACCCCGAGTGCACATGCGCAGTAGTGAGACCGTGTGCCGATGCGCAGTAGTGAGCCCGAGTGCGCATCGGCAGTAGTGTGCCCGATTGCGCATGGGCAATAGTGAGCCCGCTTACGCATCCGCAGTAGTGAGACCGATTGCGCATACGCAGTAGTGAGTCCGAGGTCGCATGGGCAGTAGTGACCCCGAGTGCGCATGCGCAGTAGTGAGCCCGATTGCGCATCCGCAGTGGTGAGACCGATTGCGCATGCGCAATGGTAAACCCGATTGTGCATCCGCAGTAATGAGTCCGAGATCGCATGAGCAGTAATGAGTCCGAGTGGGCATGAGCAGTAGTGAATACGAGTACGCATGAGCAGTAGTGGCCCCGAGTGCGTATGCACTGCAGTGAGCCCGAGTGCGCATGCACAGTAGTGAGTGCGTGTGCGCATGCGCAATAGTGCGCTCGTGTGCGCATGCGCAGAAGTGAGCCCGAGTGCGCATGCGCAGTAGCGACCCCGAGCGCGCATGCGCCATAGTGATCCCGAGTGCGCATGTGCAGTAGTGAGTCGGAGCACGTATGAGCAGTAGTGACCCCGAGTCCTCATGCGCAGTAGTGAGCCCGTGTGCCCATGCGCAGTAGTGAGCCCGAGTGCGCATCGGCAGTAGTGTGCCCGATTGCGCATGGGCAATAGTGAGCCCGCTTGCGCATCCGCAGTAGTGGGTCCGAATGCGCATGAGCGGTAGTGACCCCGAGTGCCCATGCACAGTAGCGAGGCCGAGTGCGCATGCGCAGTAGTGAGCCCGATTGCGCATGCGCAGTAGTGAGCCTGAGTGCGCATGAGCAGTAGTGGGTCCGAGTGCGCATCCGCAGTAGTGAGTCCGAGTGCGCATGAGCAGTAGTGACCCCGAGTGCGCATGCGCAGTAGTGCACCAGTGTGCGCACGCGCAGAAGTGACCCCGAGTGCGCATGCGCAGTAGTGAGCCCGATTGCGCATCCGCAGTAGTGAGACCGATTGCGCATGCGCAATAGTAAGCCCGATTGCGCATCCGCAGTAGTGAGTCCGAGTGCGCAAGAGCAGTAGTGACCCGGAGTGCGCATGAGCAGTAGTGACCCCGAGTGCGCATGCGCAGTAGTGAGCCCGTGTGCCCATGCGCAGTAGTGAGCCCGAGTGCGCATGGGCTGTAGTGAGCCCGTGTGCCCATGGACAGTAGTGAGCCCGTGTGCGCATGCGCCGTAGTAAGCCCGAGTGCGCATCCGCAGTAGTGAGTGCGAGTGCGCATGAGCGGTAGTGACCCCGAGTGCGCATGCACAGTAGTGAGCCTGTGTGCGCACGCGCAGTAGTGGGCCCGTGTGCGCATGCGCACTAGTGAGCCCGAGTGCGCATGAGCAGTAGTGAATCCGAGTGCGCATGACCAGTCGTGACCACGATTGCACATGCACAGTAGTGACCGCGACCGCGCGTCCGCAGTTGTGAGCCTGAGTGCGCATGCGCAGTAGTGACCCCGAGTGCGCATGCGCAGTAGTGAGCCCGATTGCGCATCCGCAAAGGTGAGCCCGATTGCGCATCCGCAGTAGTGAGTCCGAGTGCGCATGAGCAGTAGTGACCCCGGGTGCGCATGCACAGTAGTGAGCCCGTGTGCGCATACGCAGTAGTGCACCAGTGTGCGCACGCGCAGAAGTGACCCCGAGTGCGCATTCGCAGAAGTGAGCTGGAGTGCGCATGTGCTGGACTGAGCCGGACCGGGCATGCGCAGTAGCGACCCCGGGCGCGCATGCGCAGTAGTGAGCCGGAGTGCGCATGAGCAGTAGCGACCCCGAGTGCGCATGAGCAGCAGTGACCCCGACTGCGCATGCGCAGTAGTGCGACCGTGTGGGCATGCGCAGTAGTGCGACCGTTTGGGCATGCGCAGTAGTGAGCCTGACCGCGCATGCGCAGTAGTGAGACCGACTGCGCATGAGCAGTAGTGACCCCGACTGCGCATCCGCAGTAGTGAGTCCGATTGCGCATATGTAGTAGTGAGTCCAAGTGCGCATGAGCAGTAGTGACCCCGAGTGCGCATGCGCAGAAGTGAGATCGAGTGCTATAGTGCAGGTCTGAGGCGATGTGCGCATGCGCAGTAGTGAGCCCGAGTACGCACGCGCAGTAGTGAGCCCGATTGCGCATCCGCAGTAGTGGGCCCGAGCGCGCATCCGCAGTAGTGAGTTCGTGTGCGCATGAGCAGTAGTGAGTCCAACCGAGCATCCGCAGTAGTGAGCCCGAGTGCGCATGCACAGTAGTGAGAACGAGTGCGCATGCGCAGTAGTGACCCCGAATGCGCATGCCCAGCAGTGAACCAGTCTGCGCATCTGCAGTGGTGACCCCAAACGCGCATGCGCAGTACCAATACCGAGCGCGCATGCGCAGTAGTAAGCCTGTGTGCGCATGCGCAGTAGTGAGCGCGACCTCTCATCCACAGTAGTGAGAACGAGTGCGCATGCGCAGTAGTGACCCCGAGTGCGCATGCGCAGAAGTGAGCTCGAGTGCGCATGTGCTGGACTGAGCCGGACCGGGCATGCGCAGTAGCGACCCCGGGCGCGCATGCGCAGTAGTGAGCCGGAGTGCGCATGAGCAGTAGCGACCCCGAGTGCGCGTGCGCAGTGGTGACCCCGAGTGCGCATCCGCAGTAGTGAGACCGATTGCGCATGCGCAATAGTGAGCCCGATTGCGCATCCGCAGTAGTGAGAACGAGTGCGCATGAGCAGTAGCGACCCCGAGTGCGCATGCGCAGTAGTGACCCCGAGTGTGCATGCGCAGTAGTGAGCCCGATTGCGCATCCGCAGTAGTGAGACCGATTGCGCATACGCAGTAGTGCACCAGTGTGCGCACGCGCAGAAGTGACCCCGAGTGCGCATGCGCAGTAGTGCGCCCGATTGCGCATCCGCAGTAGTGAGACCGATTGCGCATGCGCAATAGTAAGCCCGATTGCGCATCCGCAGTAGTGAGTCCGAGTGCGCAAGAGCAGTAGTGACCCGGAGTGCGCATGCACGGTAGTGAGCCCGTGCGCGCATCCGCAGTAGTGAGACCGATTGTGCATGCGCAGTAGGGAGCCCGATTGCGCATCCGCAGTAGTGAGTCCGAGATCGCATGAGCAGTAGTGAATACGAGTACGCATGAACAGTAGCGACCCCGAGCGCGCATGCGCAGTAGTGAACCCGAGTGCGCATGAGCAGTAGTGAGTCGGAGTGCGTATGAGCAGTAGTGACCTCGAGTGCGCATGCGCAGTAGTGAGCCCGAGTGCGCATCTGCAGTAGAGACCCCGAGTGCGCATGCGCAGTAGTGAGCCTGATTGCGCATCCGCAGTAGTGAGACCGATTGCGCATGCGCAGTAGTGAGCCCCATTGCGCATCTGCAGTAGTGAGTCCGAGTGCGCATGAGCAGTAGTGACCCCGAGTGCGCATGCACAGTAGCGAGCCCGTGTGCGCATGCGCAGTAGTGAACCAGTCTGCGCATCTGCAGTGGTGACCCCAAACGCGCATGCGCAGTACCAATACCGAGCGCGCATGCGCAGTAGTAAGCCTGTGTGCGCATGCGCAGTAGTGAGCGCGACCTCTCATCCACAGTAGTGAGAACGAGTGCGCATGCGCAGTAGTGAGCCCGAGTACGCACGCGCAGTAGTGAGCCCGATTGCGCATCCGCAGTAGTGGGCCCGAGCGCGCATCCGCAGTAGTGAGTTCGTGTGCGCATGAGCAGTAGTGAGTCCAACCGAGCATCCGCAGTAGTGAGCCCGAGTGCGCATGCACAGTAGTGAGAACGAGTGCGCATGCGCAGTAGTGACCCCGAATGCGCATGCCCAGCAGTGAACCAGTCTGCGCATCTGCAGTGGTGACCCCAAACGCGCATGCGCAGTACCAATACCGAGCGCGCATGCGCAGTAGTAAGCCTGTGTGCGCATGCGCAGTAGTGAGCGCGACCTCTCATCCACAGTAGTGAGAACGAGTGCGCATGCGCAGTAGTGACCCCGAGTGCGCATGCGCAGAAGTGAGCTCGAGTGCGCATGTGCTGGACTGAGCCGGACCGGGCATGCGCAGTAGCGACCCCGGGCGCGCATGCGCAGTAGTGAGCCGGAGTGCGCATGAGCAGTAGCGACCCCGAGTGCGCGTGCGCAGTGGTGACCCCGAGTGCGCATCCGCAGTAGTGAGACCGATTGCGCATGCGCAATAGTGAGCCCGATTGCGCATCCGCAGTAGTGAGAACGAGTGCGCATGAGCAGTAGCGACCCCGAGTGCGCATGCGCAGTAGTGACCCCGAGTGTGCATGCGCAGTAGTGAGCCCGATTGCGCATCCGCAGTAGTGAGACCGATTGCGCATACGCAGTAGTGCACCAGTGTGCGCACGCGCAGAAGTGACCCCGAGTGCGCATGCGCAGTAGTGCGCCCGATTGCGCATCCGCAGTAGTGAGACCGATTGCGCATGCGCAATAGTAAGCCCGATTGCGCATCCGCAGTAGTGAGTCCGAGTGCGCAAGAGCAGTAGTGACCCGGAGTGCGCATGCACGGTAGTGAGCCCGTGCGCGCATCCGCAGTAGTGAGACCGATTGTGCATGCGCAGTAGGGAGCCCGATTGCGCATCCGCAGTAGTGAGTCCGAGATCGCATGAGCAGTAGTGAATACGAGTACGCATGAACAGTAGCGACCCCGAGCGCGCATGCGCAGTAGTGAACCCGAGTGCGCATGAGCAGTAGTGAGTCGGAGTGCGTATGAGCAGTAGTGACCTCGAGTGCGCATGCGCAGTAGTGAGCCCGAGTGCGCATCTGCAGTAGAGACCCCGAGTGCGCATGCGCAGTAGTGAGCCTGATTGCGCATCCGCAGTAGTGAGACCGATTGCGCATGCGCAGTAGTGAGCCCCATTGCGCATCTGCAGTAGTGAGTCCGCGTGCGCATGAGCAGTAGTGACCCCGAGTGCGCATGCACAGTAGCGAGCCCGTGTGCGCATGCGCAGTAGTGAACCAGTCTGCGCATCTGCAGTGGTGACCCCAAACGCGCATGCGCAGTACCAATACCGAGCGCGCATGCGCAGTAGTAAGCCTGTGTGCGCATGCGCAGTAGTGAGCGCGACCTCTCATCCACAGTAGTGAGAACGAGTGCGCATGCGCAGTAGTGACCCCGAGTGCGCATGCGCAGATGTGAGCTCGAGTGCGCATGTGCTGGACTGAGCCGGACCGGGCATGCGCAGTAGCGACCCCGGGCGCGCATGCGCAGTAGTGAGCCGGAGTGCGCATGAGCAGTAGCGACCCCGAGTGCGCGTGCGCAGTGGTGACCCCGTGTGCGCATCCGCAGTAGTGAGACCGATTGCGCATGCGCAATAGTGAGCCCGATTGCGCATCCGCAGTAGTGAGAACGAGTGCGCATGAGCAGTAGCGACCCCGAGTGCGCATGCGCAGTAGTGACCCCGAGTGTGCATGCGCAGTAGTGAGCCCGATTGCGCATACGCAGTAGTGCACCAGTGTGCGCACGCGCAGAAGTGACCCCGAGTGCGCATGCGCAGTAGTGAGCCCGATTGCGCATGCGCAGTAGTGAGCCCGATTGCGCATCCGCAGTAGTGAGACCGATTGCGCATGCGCAATAGTAAGCTCGAGTGCGCATGCGCAGTAGTGAGTCCGAGTGCGCATGAGCAGTAGTGAGCCCGAGTGCGCGTGCACAGTATGGGCCCGAGTGCGCATGCGCAGTAGTGACCGCGATTGCGCATGAGCAGTAGTGAACCCGAGTGCGCATGCGCAGTAGCGAGCCCGAGCGCGCATGAGCAGTAGTGAGTCAGAGTGCGTATGAGCAGTAGTGACCCCGAGGGCGCATGCACAGTAGTGAGCCCGTGTACACATGCGCAGTAGCGACCCCGAGTGCGCATGCGCAGTAGTGAGCCCGTGTGCGCATGAGCAGTACTGAAACCGATTGCGCATCCGCAGTAGTGAGTCCGAGTTCGCATGAGCAGTAGTGAGTCCGAGATCGCATGAGCAGTAATGACCCCGCGTGCGCATGCGCAGTAGTGAGCCCGTGTGCCCATGCGCAGTAGTGAGTCCGAGTGCGCATCTGCAGTAGCGTGCCCGAGTGCGCATGCGCAGTAGTGAGCCCGAGTGCGCATCCACAGTAGTGAACCCGAATGGGCATTTACAATCATGGGCCCGTGTGCGCATGCGCAGTAGTGACCCCCAGTGCGCATGCGCAGTAGCGAACCCGTGTGCGCATGCGCTGTAGTGAGCCCGAGCGCGCATCCGCAGTAGTGAGCCCGGGAGCGCATGCGCAGTAGTGAGCCCATATGTGCATGCGCAGTAGTGAACCCGAATGCGCATCCACAGTAGTGAACCCGAATGCGCATGTACAATCATGGGCCCGCGTGCGCATGCGCAGTAGTGACCCCGAGTGCGCATGCGCAGTAGCGACCCCGAGCCCGCATCCGCAGTACTGAGCCCGAGTGCGCATGTGCAGTAGTGACCCCGAGTACGCATGCGCAGTAATGAGCCCGTGTGCGCATGCGAAGTAGTGCGCCCGTGTGCGCATGCGCAGAAGTGAGCTCGAGTGCGCATGCGCAGTAGTGAGTCCGAGTGCGCATGAGCAGTAGTGAGCCCGAGTGCGCATGCGCATTAGTGAGCCCGATTGCGCATCCGCAGCTGTGAGTCCCAGTGCGCATGGGCAGTAGTCACCCCGAGTGCGCATGCGCAGTAGTGAGCCCATGTGCCCATGCGCAGTAGTGAGCCTGAGTGCGCATGCGCAGTAGTGACCCTGAGTGCGCATGCGCAGTAGTGGGCCCGATTGCGCATCTGCGTTGGTGACCGCGAGTGCGCATGCACATTAGCGATCCCGAGCGCGCATGCGCAGTAGTGAGCCCGAGTGCGCATGAGCAGTAGTGAACCCGAGTGCGCATGCGCAGTAGTGAGCACGTGTGCGCATGCGCAGTAGTGAGCCCGATTGCGCATTTGCAGTGGTGACCCCGAGTGCGCATGTGCAGTAGCGAGCCCGAGCGCGCATGAGCAGTAGTGAGTCAGAGTGCGTATGAGCAGTAGTGACCCCGAGTACGCATGCGCAGTAGTGAGCCCGTGTGCGCATGCGAAGTAGTGCGCCCTTGTGCGCATGCGCAGAAGTGAGCTCGAGTGCGCATGCGCAGTAGTGAGTCCGAGTGCGCATGAGCAGTAGTGAGCCCGAGTGCGCGTGCGCAGTAGTGGCCCCGAGTGCGCATGCGCAGTAGTGACCCCGATTGCGCATGAGCAGTAGTGAACCCGAGTGCGCATGCGCAGTAGTGAGCACGTGTGCGCATGCGCAGTAGTGAGCCCGAGTGCGCATCTGCAGTAGCGTGCCCGAGTGCGCATGCGCGGTAGTGAGCCCGAGTGCGCATCCACAGTAGTGAACCCGAATGCGCATGTACAATCATGGGCCCGTGTGCGCATGCGCAGTAGTGACCCCGAGTGCGCATGCGCAGTAGTGAGCCCGTGTGCGCATGAGCAGTACTGAAACCGATTGCGCATGCGCAGTAGTGAGCCCGTGTGCGCATGAGCAGTACTGAAACCGATTGCGCATCCGCAGTAGTGAGTCCGAGTTCGCATGAGCAGTAGTGAGTCCGAGATCGCATGAGCAGTAATGACCCCGCGTGCGCATGCGCAGTACTGAGCCCGGGTGCGCATGCGCAGTAGTGAGCCCATATGTGCATGCGCAGTAGTGAACCCGAATGCGCATCCACAGTAGTGAACCCGAATGCGCATGTACAATCATGGGCCCGTGTGCGCATGCGCAGTAGTGACCCCTAGTGCGCATGCGCAGTAGCGACCCCGAGCCCGCATCCGCAGTACTGAGCCCGAGTGCGCATGTGCAGTAGTGACCCCGAGTACGCATGCGCAGTAGTGAGCCCGTGTGCGCATGCGAAGTAGTGCGCCCGTGTGCGCATGCGCAGAAGTGAGCTCGAGTGCGCATGCGCAGAAGTGAGCTCGAGTGCGCATGCGCAGTAGTGAGTCCGAGTGCGCATGAGCAGTAGTGAGCCTGAGTGCGCGTGCGCAGTAGTGGCCCGAGTGCGCATGCGCAGTAGTGACCGCGATTGCGCATGAGCAGTAGTGAACCCGAGTGCGCATGCGCAGTAGCGAGCCCGAGCGCGCATGAGCAGTAGTGAGTCAGAGTGCGTATGAGCAGTAGTGACCCCGAGTACGCATGCGCAGTAGTGAGCCCGTGTGCGCATGCGAAGTAGTGCGCCCTTGTGCGCATGCGCAGAAGTGAGCTCGAGTGCGCATGCGCAGTAGTGAGTCCGAGTGCGCATGAGCAGTAGTGAGCCCGAGTGCGCGTGCGCAGTAGTGGCCCCGAGTGCGCATGCGCAGTAGTGACCCCGATTGCGCATGAGCAGTAGTGAACCCGAGTGCGCATGCGCAGTAGTGAGCACGTGTGCGCATGCGCAGTAGTGAGCCCGAGTGCGCATCTGCAGTAGCGTGCCCGAGTGCGCATGCGCGGTAGTGAGCCCGAGTGCGCATCCACAGTAGTGAACCCGAATGCGCATGTACAATCATGGGCCCGTGTGCGCATGCGCAGTAGTGACCCCGAGTGCGCATGCGCAGTAGCGACCCCGAGCGCGCATCTGAAGTACTTAGCCCGAGTGCGCATGTACAGTAGTGACCCCGAGTGCGCATGCGCAGTAGTGAGCTTCAGCGCGCATCTGCAATAGTGAGCCCGAGTGCGCATCCGCAATAGTGAGCCCGATTGCGCATCCGCAGTAGTGAGTCCGAGTTCGCATGCACAGTAGTGACCCCGATTGCGCATGAGCAGTAGTGAACCCGAGTGCGCATGCGCAGTAGTGAGCACGTGTGCGCATGCGCAGTAGTGAGCCCGAGTGCGCATCTGCAGTAGCGTGCCCGAGTGCGCATGCGCGGTAGTGAGCCCGAGTGCGCATCCACAGTAGTGAACCCGAATGCGCATGTACAATCATGGGCCCGTGCGCGCATCCGCAGTAGTGAGACCGATTGCGCATGCGCAGTAGGGAGCCCGATTGCGCATCCGCAGTAGTGAGACCGATTGCGCATGCGCAATAGTGAGACCGATTGCGCATCCGCAGTAGTGAGTCCGAGATCGCATGAGCAGTAATGAGTCCGAGTGCGCATGAGCAGTAGTGAATACGAGTACGCATGAGCAGTAGTGGCCCCGAGTGCGTATGCACTGCAGTGAGCCCGAGTGCGCATGCACAGTAGTGAGTCCGTGTGCGCATGCGCAGTAGTGCGCTCGTGTGCGCATGCGCAGAAGTGAGCTCGAGTGCACATGTGCAGGTCTGAGCCGGTGTGCCCATGATCAGTAGCGACCCCGAGCGCGCATACGCAGTAGTGAGCCTGAGTGCGCATGAGCAGTAGTGACCCCGACTGCGCATCCGCAGTAGTGAGTCCGATTGCGCATATGTAGTAGTGAGTCCGAGTGCGCATGAGCAGTAGTGACCCCGAGTGCGCATGCGCAGAAGTGAGATCGAGTGCGATAGTGCAGGTCTGAGGCGGTGTGCGCATGCGCAGTAGTGAGCCCGAGTACGCACGCGCAGTAGTGAGTCCGAGTGCGCATGAGCAGTAGGACCCCGACTGCGCATGCGCAGTAGTGAGCCCGATTGCGCATCCGCAGTAGTGAGTTCGTGTGCGCATGAGCAGTAGTGAGTCCAACCGAGCATCCGCAGTAGTGAGCCCGGGTGCGCATGCACAGTAGTGAGAACGAGTGCGCATGCGCAGTAGTGACCCCGAATGCGCATGCCCAGCAGTGAACCAGTCTGCGCATCTGCAGTGGTGACCCCAAACGCGCATGCGCAGTACCAATACCGAGCGCGCATGCGCAGTAGTAAGCCTGTGTGCGCATGCGCAGTAGTGAGCGCGACCTCTCATCCACAGTAGTGAGAACGAGTGCACATGCGCAGTAGTGACCCCGAGTGCGCATGCGCAGAAGTGAGCACGAGTGCGCATGTGCTGGACTGAGCCGGACCGGGCATGCGCAGTAGCGACCCCGGGCGCGCATGCGCAGTAGTGACCCCGAGTGTGCATGCGCAGTAGTGAGCCCGTGTGCGCATACGCAGTAGTGCACCAGTGTGCGCACGCGCAGAAGTGACCCCGAGTGCGCATGCGCAGTAGTGAGCCCGATTGCGCATCCGCAGTAGTGAGACCGATTGTGCATGCGCAATAGTAAGCCCGATTGCGCATCCGCAGTAGTGAGTCCGAGTGCGCAAGAGCAGTAGTGACCCGGAGTGCGCATGAGCAGTAGTGACCCCGAGTGCGCATGCGCAGTAGTGAGCCCGTGTGCCCATGCGCAGTAGTGAGCCCGAGTGCGCATGGGCTGTAGTGAGCCCGTGTGCCCATGGACAGTAGTGAGCCCGTGTGCGCATGCGCCGTAGTAAGCCCGAGTGCGCATCCGCAGTAGTGAGTCCGAGTGCGCATGAGCGGTAGTGACCCCGAGTGCGCATGCACAGTAGTGAGCCTGTGTGCGCACGCGCAGTAGTGGGCCCGTGTGCGCATGCGCACTAGTGAGCCCGAGTGCGCATGAGCAGTAGTGAATCCGAGTGCGCATGACCAGTCGTGACCACGATTGCACATGCACAGTAGTGACCGCGACCGCGCGTCCGCAGTTGTGAGCCTGAGTGCGCATGCGCAGTAGTGACCCCGAGTGCGCATGCGCAGTAGTGAGCCCGATTGCGCATCCGCAGTAGTGAGACCGATTGCGCATGCGCAATGGTAAACCCGATTGTGCATCCGCAGTAATGAGTCCGAGTGCGTATGCGCTGTAGTGACCCCACGTGCGCATGCGCAGTAGTGAGCTTCAGCGCGCATCCGCAATAGTGAGCCCGAGTGCGCATCCGCAGTAGTGAGACCGATTGCGCATCCGCAGTAGTGAGTCCGAGATCGCATGAGCAGTAATGAGTCCGAGTGGGCATGAGCAGTAGTGAATACGAGTACGCATGAGCAGTAGTGGCCCCGAGTGCGTATGCACTGCAGTGAGCCCGAGTGCGCATGCACAGTAGTGAGTGCGTGTGCGCATGCGCAATAGTGCGCTCGTGTGCGCATGCGCAGAAGTGAGCTCGAGTGCGCATGCGCAGTAGCGACCCCGAGCGCGCATGCGCCATAGTGATCCCGAGTGCGCATGTGCAGTAGTGAGTCGGAGCACGTATGAGCAGTAGTGACCCCGAGTGCACATGCGCAGTAGTGAGCCCGTGTGCCCATGCGCAGTAGTGAGCCTGAGTGCGCATCGGCAGTAGTGTGCCCGATTGCGCATGGGCAATAGTGAGCCCGCTTGCGCATCCGCAGTAGTGGGTCCGAATGCGCATGAGCGGTAGTGACCCCGAGTGCCCATGCACAGTAGCGAGGCCGAGTGCGCATGCGCAGTGGGGAGCCCGATTGCGCATCCGCAGTAGTGAGTCCGCGATCGCATGAGCAGTATTGAGTCCGAGTGCGCATGAGCAGTAGTGAATACGACTACGCATGAGCAGTAGTGACCCCGAGTGCGTATGCAAAGTAGTGAGCCCGAGTGCGCATGCACAGTAGTGAGCCCGTGTGCGCATGAGCAGTAGTGGGTCCGAGTGCGCATGGGCAGTAGTGACCCCGAGTGCGCATGCGCAGTAGTGAGCCCGAGTGCGCATGCGCAGTAGTGAGCCCGATTGCGCATGCGCAGTAGTGAGCCTGAGTGCGCATGAGCAGTAGTGTTTCCGAGTGCGCATCCGCAGTAGTGAGTCCGAGTGCGCATGAGCAGTAGTGACCCCGAGTGCGCATGCGCAGTAGTGCACCAGTGTGCGCACGCGCAGAAGTGACCCCGAGTGCGCATGCGCAGTAGTGAGCCCGATTGCGCATCCGCAGTAGTGAGACCGATTGCGCATGCGCAATAGTAAGCCCGATTGCGCATCCGCAGTAGTGAGTCCGAGTGCGCAAGAGCAGTAGTGACCCGGAGTGCTCATGAGCAGTAGTGACCCCGAGTGCGCATGCGCAGTAGTGAGCCCGTGTGCCCATGCGCAGTAGTGAGCCCGAGTGCGCATGGGCTGTAGTGAGCCCGTGTGCCCATGGACAGTAGTGAGCCCGTGTGCGCATGCGCCCTAGTAAGCCCGAGTGCGCATCCGCAGTAGTGAGTCCGAGTGCGCATGAGCGGTAGTGACCCCGAGTGCGCATGCACAGTAGTGAGCCTGTGTGCGCATGCGCAGTAGTGGGCCCGTGTGCCCATGCGCAGTAGTGAGCCTGAGTGCGCATGACCAGTAGTGAGTCGGAGTGCGTATGAGCAGTAGTGACCCCGAGTGCGCATGCGCAGTAGTGAGCCCGTGTGCCCATGCGCAGTAGTGAGCCCGAGTGCGCATGAGCAGTAGTGACCCCGGGTGCGCATGCACAGTAGTGAGCCCGTGTGCGCATACGCAGTAGTGCACCAGTGTGCGCACGCGCAGAAGTGACCCCGAGTGCGCATGCGCAGTAGCGAGCCCGATTGCGCATCCGCAGTAGTGAGACCGATTGCGCATGCGCAATAGTAAGCCCGATTGCGCATCCGCAGTAGTGAGTCCGAGTGCGCAAGAGCAGTAGTGACCCGGAGTGCGCATGAGCAGTAGTGACCCCGAGTGCGCATGCGCAGTAGTGAGCCCGTGTGCCCATGCGCAGTAGTGAGCCCGAGTGCGCATGGGCTGTAGTGAGCCCGTGTGCCCATGGACAGTAGTGAGCCCGTGTGCGCATGCGCCGTAGTAAGCCCGAGTGCGCATCCGCAGTAGTGAGTCCGAGCGCGCATGCGCAGTAGTGAGCCGGAGTGCGCATGAGCAGTAGCGACCCCGAGTGCGCGTGCGCAGTGGTGACCCCGAGTGCGCATCCGCAGTAGTGAGACCGATTGCGCATGCGCAATAGTGAGCCCGATTGCGCATCCGCAGTAGTGAGAACGAGTGCGCATGAGCAGTAGCGACCCCGAGTGCGCATGCGCAGTAGTGACCCCGAGTGTGCATGCGCAGTAGTGAGCCCGATTGCGCATCCGCAGTAGTGAGACCGATTGCGCATACGCAGTAGTGCACCAGTGTGCGCACGCGCAGAAGTGACCCCGAGTGCGCATGCGCAGTAGTGAGCCCGATTGCGCATCCGCAGTAGTGAGACCGATTGCGCATGCGCAATAGTAAGCCCGATTGCGCATCCGCAGTAGTGAGTCCGAGTGCGCAAGAGCAGTAGTGACCCGGAGTGCGCATGCACGGTAGTGAGCCCGTGCGCGCATCCGCAGTAGTGAGACCGATTGTGCATGCGCAGTAGGGAGCCCGATTGCGCATCCGCAGTAGTGAGTCCGAGATCGCATGAGCAGTAGTGAATACGAGTACGCATGAACAGTAGCGACCCCGAGCGCGCATGCGCAGTAGTGAACCCGAGTGCGCATGAGCAGTAGTGAGTCGGAGTGCGTATGAGCAGTAGTGACCTCGAGTGCGCATGCGCAGTAGTGAGCCCGAGTGCGCATCTGCAGTAGAGACCCCGAGTGCGCATGCGCAGTAGTGAGCCTGATTGCGCATCCGCAGTAGTGAGACCGATTGCGCATGCGCAGTAGTGAGCCCCATTGCGCATCTGCAGTAGTGAGTCCGAGTGCGCATGAGCAGTAGTGACCCCGAGTGCGCATGCACAGTAGCGAGCCCGTGTGCGCATGCGCAGTAGTGAACCAGTCTGCGCATCTGCAGTGGTGCCCCAAACGCGCATGCGCAGTACCAATACCGAGCGCGCATGCGCAGTAGTAAGCCTGTGTGCGCATGCGCAGTAGTGAGCGCGACCTCTCATCCACAGTAGTGAGAACGAGTGCGCATGCGCAGTAGTGACCCCGAGTGCGCATGCGCAGAAGTGAGCTCGAGTGCGCATGTGCTGGACTGAGCCGGACCGGGCATGCGCAGTAGCGACCCCGGGCGCGCATGCGCAGTAGTGAGCCGGAGTGCGCATGAGCAGTAGCGACCCCGAGTGCGCGTGCGCAGTGGTGACCCCGAGTGCGCATCCGCAGTAGTGAGACCGATTGCGCATGCGCAATAGTGAGCCCGATTGCGCATCCGCAGTAGTGAGAACGAGTGCGCATGAGCAGTAGCGACCCCGAGTGCGCATGCGCAGTAGTGACCCCGAGTGTGCATGCGCAGTAGTGAGCCCGATTGCGCATCCGCAGTAGTGAGACCGATTGCGCATACGCAGTAGTGCACCAGTGTGCGCACGCGCAGAAGTGACCCCGAGTGCGCATGCGCAGTAGTGAGCCCGATTGCGCATGCGCAGTAGTGAGCCCGATTGCGCATCCGCAGTAGTGAGACCGATTGCGCATGCGCAATAGTAAGCTCGAGTGCGCATGCGCAGTAGTGAGTCCGAGTGCGCATGAGCAGTAGTGTGCCCGAGTGCGCGTGCACAGTATGGGCCCGAGTGCGCATGCGCAGTAGTGACCGCGATTGCGCATGACCAGTAGTGAACCCGAGTGCGCATGCGCAGTAGCGAGCCCGAGCGCGCATGAGCAGTAGTGAGTCAGAGTGCGTATGAGCAGTAGTGACCTCGAGTGCGCATGCGCAGTAGTGAGCCCGGGTGCCCATGCGCAGTAGCGAGCCTGACCGCGCATCCGCAGTAGTGAGACCGATTGCGCATGCGCAGTAGTGAGCCCCATTGCGCATCTGCAGTAGTGAGTCCGAGTGCGCATGAGCAGTAGTGACCCCGAGTGCGCATGCACAGTAGCGAGCCCGTGTGCGCATGCGCAGTAGTGAACCAGTCTGCGCATCTGCAGTGGTGACCCCAAACGCGCATGCGCAGTACCAATACCGAGCGCGCATGCGCAGTAGTAAGCCTGTGCGCGCATGCGCAGTAGTGAGCGCGACCTCTCATCCACAGTAGTGAGAACGAGTGCGCATGCGCAGTAGTGACCCCGAGTGCGCATGCGCAGAAGTGAGCTCGAGTGCGCATGTGCTGGACTGAGCCGGACCGGGCATGCGCAGTATCGACCCCGGGCGCGCATGCGCAGTAGTGAGCCGGAGTGCGCATGAGCAGTAGCGACCCCGAGTGCGCGTGCGCAGTGGTGACCCCGAGTGCGCATCCGCAGTAGTGAGACCGATTGCGCATGCGCAATAGTGAGCCCGATTGCGCATCCGCAGTAGTGAGAACGAGTGCGCATGAGCAGTAGCGACCCCGAGTGTGCATGCGCAGTAGTGAGCCCGATTGCGCATCCGCAGTAGTGAGACCGATTGCGCATACGCAGTAGTGCACCAGTGTGCGCACGCGCAGAAGTGACCCCGAGTGCGCATGCGCAGTAGTGAGCCCGATTGCGCATGCGCAGTAGTGAGCCCGATTGCGCATCCGCAGTAGTGAGACCGATTGCGCATGCGCAATAGTAAGCTCGAGTGCGCATGCGCAGTAGTGAGTCCGAGTGCGCATGAGCAGTAGTGAGCCCGAGTGCACGTGCACAGTATGGGCCCGAGTGCGCATGCGCAGTAGTGACCGCGATTGCGCATGAGCAGTAGTGAACCCGAGTGCGCATGCGCAGTAGCGAGCCCGAGCGCGCATGAGCAGTAGTGAGTCAGAGTGCGTATGAGCAGTAGTGACACCGAGGGCGCATGCACAGTAGTGAGCCCGTGTACACATGCGCAGTAGCGACCCCGAGTGCGCATGCGCAGTAGTGAGCCCGTGTGCGCATGAGCAGTACTGAAACCGATTGCGCATCCGCAGTAGTGAGTCCGAGTTCGCATGAGCAGTAGTGAGACCGAGATCGCATGAGCAGTAATGACCCCGCGTGCGCATGCGCAGTAGTGAGCCCGTGTGCCCATGCGCAGTAGTGAGTCCGAGTGCGCATCTGCAGTAGCGTGCCCGAGTGCGCATGCGCAGTAGTGAGCCCGAGTGCGCATCCACAGTAGTGAACCCGAATGGGCATTTACAATCATGGGCCCGTGTGCGCATGCGCAGTAGTGACCCCAGTGCGCATGCGCAGTAGTGAACCCGTGTGCGCATGCGCTGTAGTGAGCCCGAGCGCGCATCCGCAGTAGTGAGCCCGGGAGCGCATGCGCAGTAGTGAGCCCATATGTGCATGCGCAGTAGTGAACCCGAATGCGCATCCACAGTAGTGAACCCGAATGCGCATGTACAATCATGGGCCCGCGTGCGCATGCGCAGTAGTGACCCCGAGTGCGCATGCGCAGTAGCGACCCCGAGCCCGCATCCGCAGTACTGAGCCCGAGTGCGCATGTGCAGTAGTGACCCCGAGTACGCATGCGCAGTAGTGAGCCCGTGTGCGCATGCGAAGTAGTGCGCCCGTGTGCGCATGCGCAGAAGTGAGCTCGAGTGCGCATGCGCAGTAGTGAGTCCGAGTGCGCATGAGCAGTAGTGAGCCCGAGTGCGCATGCGCATTAGTGAGCCCGATTGCGCATCCGCAGCTGTGAGTCCCAGTGCGCATGGGCAGTAGTCACCCCGAGTGCGCATGCGCAGTAGTGAGCCCATGTGCCCATGCGCAGTAGTGAGCCTGAGTGCGCATGCGCAGTAGTGACCCTGAGTGCGCATGCGCAGTAGTGGGCCCGATTGCGCATCTGCGTTGGTGACCGCGAGTGCGCATGCGCATTAGCGATCCCGAGCGCGCATGCGCAGTAGTGAGCCCGAGTGCGCATGAGCAGTAGTGAACCCGAGTGCGCATGCGCAGTAGTGAGCACGTGTGCGCATGCGCAGTAGTGAGCCCGATTGCGCATTTGCAGTGGTGACCCCGAGTGCGCATGTGCAGTAGCGAGCCCGAGCGCGCATGAGCCGTAGTGAGTCAGAGTGCGTATGAGCAGTAGTGACCCCGAGGGCGCATGCACAGTAGTGAGCCCGTGTACACATGCGCAGTAGCGCGCCCATGTGGGCATGCGCAGAAGTGAGCTCGAGTGCGCATGTGCATGTCTGAGTCGGTGTGCGCATGCGCAGTAGCGACCCCGAGTGCGCATGCGCAGTAGTGAGCCCGTGTGCGCATGCGAAGTGGTGCGCCCGTGTGCGCATGCGCAGAAGTGAGCTCGAGTGCGCATGCGCAGAAGTGAGCTCGAGTGCGCATGCGCAGTAGTGAGTCCGAGTGCGCATGAGCAGTAGTGAGCCCGAGTGCGCGTGCGCAGTAGTGGCCCGAGTGCGCATGCGCAGTAGTGGCCCGAGTGCGCATGCGCAGTAGTGACCGCGATTGCGCATGAGCAGTAGTGAACCCGAGTGCGCATGCGCAGTAGCGAGCCCGAGCGCGCATGAGCAGTAGTGAGTCAGAGTGCGTATGAGCAGTGGTGGCCCCGAGTGCGCATGCGCAATAGTGAGCCAGTGTGCCCATGCGCAGTAGTGAGCCTCAGTGCGCATCCGCAGTCGTGTGCCCGAGTGCGCACGAGCAGTAGTGAGTCCGTGTGAGCATGTGCGGTAGTGACCCCGAGACCGCATGCAGAGTAGTGACCCGCAGTGCGCATGCGCAGTAGTGAGACCGAGTGCGCATGCGCAGTTGTGAGCCTGATTGCGCATCGGCAGTAGTGAGACCGATTGCGCATACGTAGTAGTGACCCCGATTGCGCATCCGCAGTAGTGAGTCCGAGGGCGCATGGGCAGTAGTGACCCCGAGTGCGCATGCGGAGTAGTGAGCCCGATTGCGCATCCGCAGTAGTGAGCCCGATTATGCATCCGCAGTAGTAAGCCCGAGGGCGTATGCGCTGTAGTGACCCCACGTGCGCATGCGCAGTAGTGAGCTTCAGCGCGCATCCGCAATAGTGAGCCCGAGTGCGCATCCGCAATAGTGAGCCCGATTGCGCATCCGCAGTAGTGAGACCGAGTTCGCATGCACAGTAGTGAGCCCGATTGCGCATCCGCAGTAGTGACTCCGAGTGCGCATGCGCAGTAGTGACCCCGAGGGCGCATGCACAGTAGTGAGCCCGTGTACACATGCGCAGTAGCGCGCCCATGTGGGCATGCGCAGAAGTGAGCTCGAGTGCGCATGTGCATGTCTGAGTAGGTGTGCGCATGCGCAGTAGCGACCCCGAGTGCGCATGCGCAGTAGTGAGCCCGTGTGCGCATGAGCAGTACTGAAACCGATTGCGCATGCGCAGTAGTGAGCCCGTGTGCGCATGAGCAGTACTGAAACCGATTGCGCATCCGCAGTAGTGAGTCCGAGTTCGCATGAGCAGTAGTGAGTCCGAGATCGCATGAGCAGTAATGACCCCGCGTGCGCATGCGCAGTAGTGAGTCCGAGTGCGCATGAGCAGTGGTGAGCCTGAGTGCGCGTGCGCAGTAGTGGCCCGAGTGCGCATGCGCAGTAGTGACCGCGATTGCGCATGAGCAGTAGTGAACCCGAGTGCGCATGCGCAGTAGCGAGCCCGAGCGCGCATGAGCAGTAGTGAGTCAGAGTGCGTATGAGCAGTAGTGACCCCGAGTACGCATGCGCAGTAGTGAGCCCGTGTGCGCATGCGAAGTAGTGCGCCCTTGTGCGCATGCGCAGAAGTGAGCTCGAGTGCGCATGCGCAGTAGTGAGTCCGAGTGCGCATGAGCAGTAGTGAGCCCGAGTGCGCGTGCGCAGTAGTGGCCCCGAGTGCGCATGCGCAGTAGTGACCCCGATTGCGCATGAGCAGTAGTGAACCCGAGTGCGCATGCGCAGTAGTGAGCACGTGTGCGCATGCGCAGTAGTGAGCCCGAGTGCGCATCTGCAGTAGCGTGCCCGAGTGCGCATGCGCGGTAGTGAGCCCGAGTGCGCATCCACAGTAGTGAACCCGAATGCGCATGTACAATCATGGGCCCGTGTGCGCATGCGCAGTAGTGACCCCGAGTGCGCATGCGCAGTAGCGACCCCGAGCCCGCATCCGAAGTACTTAGCCCGAGTGCGCATGTACAGTAGTGACCCCGAGTGCGCATGCGCAGTAGTGAGCTTCAGCGCGCATCTGCAATAGTGAGCCCGAGTGCGCATCCGCAATAGTGAGCCCGATTGCGCATCCGCAGTAGTGAGTCCGAGTTCGCATGCACAGTAGTGAGCCCGATTGCGCATCCGCAGTAGTGACTCCGAGTGCGCATGAGCAGTAGTGACCCCGAGTGCGCATGCACAGTAGTGAGCCCGTGCGCGCATCCGCAGTAGTGGGACCGATTGCGCATGCGCAGTAGGGAGCCCGATTGCGCATCCGCAGTAGTGAGACCGATTGCGCATGCGCAATAGTGAGACCGATTGCGCATCCGCAGTAGTGAGTCCGAGATCGCATGAGCAGTAATGAGTCCGAGTGCGCATGAGCAGTAGTGAATACGAGTACGCATGAGCAGTAGTGGCCCCGAGTGCGTATGCACTGCAGTGAGCCCGAGTGCGCATGCACGGTAGTGAGTCCGTGTGCGCATGCGCAGTAGTGCGCTCGTGTGCGCATGCGCAGAAGTGAGCTCGAGTGCACATGTGCAGGTCTGAGCCGGTGTGCCCATGATCAGTAGCGACCCCGAGCGCGCATACGCAGTAGTGAGCCTGAGTGCGCATGAGCAGTAGTGAGACCGAGTGCGCATGAGCAGTAGTGAGCCCGAGTGCGCATGCAGAGTAGTGACCCGCAGTGCGCATGCGCAGTAGTGAGCCCGATTGCGCATCCGCAGTAGTGAGACCGATTGCGCATGCGCAATAGTAAGCCCGATTGTGCATCCGCAGTAGTGAGTCCGAGTGCGTATGCGCTGTAGTGACCCCACGTGCGCATGCGCAGTAGTGAGCTTCAGCGCGCATCCGCAATAGTGAGCCCGAGTGCGCATCCGCAGTAGTGAGTCCGAATGCGCATGAGCGGTAGTGACCCCGAGTGCCCATGCACAGTAGCGAGGCCGAGTGCGCATGCGCAGTGGGGAGCCCGATTGCGCATCCGCAGTAGTGAGTCCGCGATCGCATGAGCAGTATTGAGTCCGAGTGCGCATGAGCAGTAGTGAATACGACTATGCATGAGCAGTAGTGACCCCGAGTGCGTATGCACTGTAGTGAGCCCGAGTGCGCATGCACAGCAGTGAGCCCGTATGCGCATGCGCACAGAGCGCCCGTGTGCGCATGCGCAAAAGTGAGCTCGAGTGCGCATGTGCAGGTCTGAGCCTGTGTGCGCATGACCAGTAGCGACGCCGAGCGCGCATGCGCAGTAGTGAGCCCGAGTGCGCATGAGCAGTAGTGAGTCGGAGTGCGTATGTGCAGTAGTGACCCCGAGTGCGCATGCGCAGTAGTGAGACCGATTGCGCATCCGCAGTAATGAGTCCGAGTGCGCATGACCAGTAGCGACGCCGAGCGCGCATGCGCAGTAGTGAGCCCGAGTGCGCATGAGCAGTAGTGAGTCGGAGTGCGTATGTGCAGTAGTGACCCCGAGTGCGCATGCGCAGTAGTGAGACCGATTGCGCATCCGCAGTAGTGAGACCGATTGCGCATGCGCAGTAGGGAGCCCGATTGCGCATCCGCAGTAGTGAAACCGATTGCGCATGCGCAATAGTGAGACCGATTGCGCATCCGCAGTAGTGAGACCGAGTGCGCATGAGCAGTAGCGACCGCGAGTGCGCATCCGCAGTAGTGAGACCGATTGCGCATGCGCAGTAGGGAGCCCGATTGCGCATCCGCAGTAGTGAGTCCGGGATCGCATGAGCAGTAATGAGTCCGAGTGCGCATGCGCAGTAGTGAGCCCGAGTGCGCATGCGCAGTAGTGAGCCCGATTGCGCATCCGCAGTAGTGACCCCGAGTGCGCATGCACAGTAGTGAGCCCGTGTGCGCATGCGCAGTAGTGCACCAGTGTGCGCATGCGCAGTAGTGAGCTTCAGCGCGCATCCGCAATAGTGAGCCCGAGTGCGCATCCGCAGTAGTGAGACCGATTGCGCATCCGCAGTAGTGAGTCCGAGATCGCATGAGCAGTAATGAGTCCGAGTGGGCATGAGCAGTAGTGAATACGAGTACGCATGAGCAGTAGTGGCCCCGAGTGCGTATGCACTGCAGTGAGCCCGAGTGCGCATGCACAGTAGTGAGTGCGTGTGCGCATGCGCAATAGTGCGCTCGTGTGCGCATGCGCAGAAGTGAACTCGAGTGCGCATGCGCAGTAGCGACCCCGAGCGCGCATGCGCCATAGTGATCCCGAGTGCGCATGTGCAGTAGTGAGTCGGAGCACGTATGAGCAGTAGTGACCCCGAGTGCACATGCGCAGTAGTGAGCCCGTGTGCCCATGCGCAGTAGTGAGCCCGAGTGCGCATCGGCAGTAGTGTGCCCGATTGCGCATGGGCAATAGTGAGCCCGCTTGCGCATCCGCAGTAGTGGGTCCGAATGCGCATGAGCGGTAGTGACCCCGAGTGCCCATGCACAGTAGCGAGGCCGAGTGCGCATGCGCAGTGGGGAGCCCGATTGCGCATCCGCAGTAGTGAGTCCGCGATCGCATGAGCAGTATTGAGTCCGAGTGCGCATGAGCAGTAGTGAATACGACTATGCATGAGCAGTAGTGACCCCGAGTGCGTATGCACTGTAGTGAGCCCGAGTGCGCATGCACAGCAGTGAGCCCGTATGCGCATGCGCACAGAGCGCCCGTGTGCGCATGCGCAAAAGTGAGCTCGAGTGCGCATGTGCAGGTCTGAGCCTGTGTGCGCATGACCAGTAGCGACGCCGAGCGCGCATGCGCAGTAGTGAGCCCGAGTGCGCATGAGCAGTAGTGAGTCGGAGTGCGTATGTGCAGTAGTGACCCCGAGTGCGCATGCGCAGTAGTGAGACCGATTGCGCATCCGCAGTAGTGAGTCCGAGTGCGCATGACCAGTAGCGACGCCGAGCGCGCATGCGCAGTAGTGAGCCCGAGTGCGCATGAGCAGTAGTGAGTCGGAGTGCGTATGTGCAGTAGTGACCCCGAGTGCGCATGCGCAGTAGTGAGACCGATTGCGCATCCGCAGTAGTGAGACCGATTGCGCATGCGCAGTAGGGAGCCCGATTGCGCATCCGCAGTAGTGAAACCGATTGCGCATGCGCAATAGTGAGACCGATTGCGCATCCGCAGTAGTGAGACCGAGTGCGCATGAGCAGTAGCGACCGCGAGTGCGCATCCGCAGTAGTGAGACCGATTGCGCATGCGCAGTAGGGAGCCCGATTGCGCATCCGCAGTAGTGAGTCCGGGATCGCATGAGCAGTAATGAGTCCGAGTGCGCATGCGCAGTAGTGAGCCCGAGTGCGCATGCGCAGTAGTGAGCCCGATTGCGCATCCGCAGTAGTGACCCCGAGTGCGCATGCACAGTAGTGAGCCCGTGTGCGCATGCGCAGTAGTGCACCAGTGTGCGCATGCGCAGTAGTGAGCTTCAGCGCGCATCCGCAATAGTGAGCCCGAGTGCGCATCCGCAGTAGTGAGACCGATTGCGCATCCGCAGTAGTGAGTCCGAGATCGCATGAGCAGTAATGAGTCCGAGTGGGCATGAGCAGTAGTGAATACGAGTACGCATGAGCAGTAGTGGCCCCGAGTGCGTATGCACTGCAGTGAGCCCGAGTGCGCATGCACAGTAGTGAGTGCGTGTGCGCATGCGCAATAGTGCGCTCGTGTGCGCATGCGCAGAAGTGAGCTCGAGTGCGCATGCGCAGTAGCGACCCCGAGCGCGCATGCGCCATAGTGATCCCGAGTGCGCATGTGCAGTAGTGAGTCGGAGCACGTATGAGCAGTAGTGACCCCGAGTGCACATGCGCAGTAGTGAGCCCGTGTGCCCATGCGCAGTAGTGAGCCCGAGTGCGCATCGGCAGTAGTGTGCCCGATTGCGCATGGGCAATAGTGAGCCCGCTTGCGCATCCGCAGTAGTGGGTCCGAATGCGCATGAGCGGTAGTGACCCCGAGTGCCCATGCACAGTAGCGAGGCCGAGTGCGCATGCGCAGTGGGGAGCCCGATTGCGCACCCGCAGTAGTGAGTCCGCGATCGCATGAGCAGTATTGAGTCCGAGTGCGCATGAGCAGTAGTGAATACGACTACGCATGAGCAGTAGTGACCCCGAGTGCGCATGCGCAGAAGTGAGCCCGTGTGCCCATGCGCAGTAGTGAGCCTGAGTGCGCATGAGCAGTAGTGGGTCCGAGTGCGCATGGGCAGTAGTGACCCCGAGTGCGCATGCGCAGTAGTGAGCCCGAGTGCGCATGCGCAGTAGTGAGCCCGATTGCGCATCCGCAGTAGCGAGCCCGAGCGCGCATCCGCAGTAGTGAGTCCGAGTTCGCATGAGCAGTAGTGAGTCGGAGTGCGTATGAGCAGTAGTGAGCCCGAGTGCGCATGCGCTGTAGTGAGCCCGTGTGCCCATGCACAGTAGTGAGCCCGTGTGCGCATGCGCCGTAGTGACCCCGATTGCGCATGCGCAGTAGTGAGCCCGCGTTCGCATGACCAGTAGTGAGTCGGAGTGCGTATGAGCAGTAGTGAGCCCGTGTGCGCATGCGCCGTAGTGAGCCCGAGTGCGCATCCGCAGTGATGAGTCCGAGTGCGCATGAGCGGTAGTGACCCCGAGTGCGCATGCACAGTAGTGAGCCTGTGTGCGCATGCGCAGTAGTGGGCCCGTGTGCCCATGCGCAGTAGTGAGCCTGAGTGCGCATCCGCAGTAGTGTGCCCGCGCGCGCATGCGCACTAGTGAGCCCGAGTGCGCATGAGCAGTAGTGAATCCGAGTGCGCATGACCAGTCGTGACCACGATTGCACATGCACAGTAGTGACCCCGACCGCGCGTCCGCAGTTGTGAGCCTGAGTGCGCATGCGCAGTAGTGACCCCGAGTGCGCATGCGCAGTAGTGAGCCCGAGTGCGCATGAGCAGTAGTGAGTCGGAGTGCGTATGTGCAGTAGTGACCCCGAGTGCGCATGCGCAGTAGTGAGACCGATTGCGCATCCGCAGTAGTGAGACCGATTGCGCATGCGCAGTAGGGAGCCCGATTGCGCATCCGCAGTAGTGAAACCGATTGCGCATGCGCAATAGTGAGACCGATTGCGCATCCGCAGTAGTGAGACCGAGTGCGCATGAGCAGTAGCGACCGCGAGTGCGCATCCGCAGTAGTGAGACCGATTGCGCATGCGCAGTAGGGAGCCCGATTGCGCATCCGCAGTAGTGAGTCCGGGATCGCATGAGCAGTAATGAGTCCGAGTGCGCATGCGCAGTAGTGAGCCCGAGGGCGCATGCGCAGTAGTGAGCCCGATTGCGCATCCGCAGTAGTGACCCCGAGTGCGCATGCACAGTAGTGAGCCCGTGTGCGCATGCGCAGTAGTGCACCAGTGTGCGCATGCGCAGTAGTGAGCTTCAGCGCGCATCCGCAATAGTGAGCCCGAGTGCGCATCCGCAGTAGTGAGACCGATTGCGCATCCGCAGTAGTGAGACCGATTGCGCATGCGCAATAGTAAGCCCGATTGCGCATCCGCAGTAGTGAGTCCGAGTGCGCAAGAGCAGTAGTGACCCGGAGTGCGCATGAGCAGTAGTGACCCCGAGTGCGCATGCGCAGTAGTGAGCCCGTGTGCCCATGCGCAGTAGTGAGCCCGAGTGCGCATGGGCTGTAGTGAGCCCGTGTGCCCATGGACAGTAGTGAGCCCGTGTGCGCATGCGCCGTAGTAAGCCCGAGTGCGCATCCGCAGTAGTGAGTCCGAGTGCGCATGAGCGGTAGTGACCCCGAGTGCGCATGCACAGTAGTGAGCCTGTGTGCGCACGCGCAGTAGTGGGCCCGTGTGCGCATGCGCACTAGTGAGCCCGAGTGCGCATGAGCAGTAGTGAATCCGAGTGCGCATGACCAGTCGTGACCACGATTGCACATGCACAGTAGTGACCGCGACCGCGCGTCCGCAGTTGTGAGCCTGAGTGCGCATGCGCAGTAGTGACCCCGAGTGCGCATGCGCAGTAGTGAGCCCGATTGCGCATCCGCAAAGGTGAGCCCGATTGCGCATCCGCAGTAGTGAGTCCGAGTGCGCATGAGCAGTAGTGACCCCGGGTGCGCATGCACAGTAGTGAGCCCGTGTGCGCATACGCAGTAGTGCACCAGTGTGCGCACGCGCAGAAGTGACCCCGAGTGCGCATTCGCAGAAGTGAGCTGGAGTGCGCATGTGCTGGACTGAGCCGGACCGGGCATGCGCAGTAGCGACCCCGGGCGCGCATGCGCAGTAGTGAGCCGGAGTGCGCATGAGCAGTAGCGACCCCGAGTGCGCGTGCGCAGTAGTGAGCCCGATTGCGCATCCGCAGTAGTGAGCCCGAGTGCGAATGAGTACTAGTGAGTCCGAGTGCGCATGAGCAGCAGTGACCCCGACTGCGCATGCGCAGTAGTGCGACCGTGTGGGCATGCGCAGTAGTGCGACCGTGTGGGCATGCGCAGTAGTGAGCCTGACCGCGCATGCGCAGTAGTGAGACCGACTGCGCATGAGCAGTAGTGACCCCGACTGCGCATCCGCAGTAGTGAGTCCGATTGCGCATATGTAGTAGTGAGTCCGAGTGCGCATGAGCAGTAGTGACCCCGAGTGCGCATGCGCAGAAGTGAGATCGAGTGCTATAGTGCAGGTCTGAGGCGGTGTGCGCATGCGCAGTAGTGAGCCCGAGTACGCACGCGCAGTAGTGAGCCCGATTGCGCATCCGCAGTAGTGGGCCCGAGCGCGCATCCGCAGTAGTGAGTTCGTGTGCGCATGAGCAGTAGTGAGTCCAACCGAGCATCCGCAGTAGTGAGCCCGAGTGCGCATGCACAGTAGTGAGAACGAGTGCGCATGCGCAGTAGTGACCCCGAATGCGCATGCCCAGCAGTAAACCAGTCTGCGCATCTGCAGTGGTGACCCCAAACGCGCATGCGCAGTACCAATACCGAGCGCGCATGCGCAGTAGTAAGCCTGTGTGCGCATGCGCAGTAGTGAGCGCGACCTCTCATGCACAGTAGTGAGAACGAGTGCGCATGCGCAGTAGTGACCCCGAGTGCGCATGCGCAGAAGTGAGCTCGAGTGCGCATGTGCTGGACTGAGCCGGACCGGGCATGCGCAGTAGCGACCCCGGGCGCGCATGCGCAGTAGTGAGCCGGAGTGCGCATGAGCAGTAGCGACCCCGAGTGCGCGTGCGCAGTGGTGACCCCGAGTGCGCATCCGCAGTAGTGAGACCGATTGCGCATGCGCAATAGTGAGCCCGATTGCGCATCCGCAGTAGTGAGAACGAGTGCGCATGAGCAGTAGCGACCCCGAGTGCGCATGCGCAGTAGTGACCCCGAGTGTGCATGCGCAGTAGTGAGCCCGATTGCGCATCCGCAGTAGTGAGACCGATTGCGCATACGCAGTAGTGCACCAGTGTGCGCACGCGCAGAAGTGACCCCGAGTGCGCATGCGCAGTAGTGAGCCCGATTGCGCATCCGCAGTAGTGAGACCGATTGCGCATGCGCAATAGTTAGCCCGATCGCGCATCCGCAGTAGTGAGTCCGAGTGCGCAAGAGCAGTAGTGACCCGGAGTGCGCATGCACGGTAGTGAGCCCGTGCGCGCATCCGCAGTAGTGAGACCGATTGTGCATGCGCAGTAGGGAGCCCGATTGCGCATCCGCAGTAGTGAGTCCGAGATCGCATGAGCAGTAGTGAATACGAGTACGCATGAACAGTAGCGACCCCGAGCGCGCATGCGCAGTAGTGAACCCGAGTGCGCATGAGCAGTAGTGAGTCGGAGTGCGTATGAGCAGTAGTGACCTCGAGTGCGCATGCGCAGTAGTGAGCCCGAGTGCGCATCTGCAGTAGAGACCCCGAGTGCGCATGCGCAGTAGTGAGCCTGATTGCGCATCCGCAGTAGTGAGACCGATTGCGCATGCGCAGTAGTGAGCCCCATTGCGCATCTGCACTAGTGAGTCCGAGTGCGCATGAGCAGTAGTGACCCCGAGTGCGCATGCACAGTAGCGAGCCCGTGTGCGCACGAGCAGTAGTGAGTCGGAGTGCGTATGAGCAGTAGTGACCTCGAGTGCGCATGCGCAGTAGTGAGCCCGGGTGCCCATGCGCAGTAGTGAGCCTGACCGCGCATCCGCAGTAGTGAGACCGATTGCGCATGCGCAGTAGTGAGCCCCATTGCGCATCTGCAGTAGTGAGTCCGAGTGCGCATGAGCAGTAGTGACCCCGAGTGCGCATGCACAGTAGCGAGCCCGTGTGCGCATGCGCAGTAGTGAACCAGTCTGCGCATCTGCAGTGGTGCCCCAAACGCGCATGCGCAGTACCAATACCGAGCGCGCATGCGCAGTAGTAAGCCTGTGTGCGCATGCGCAGTAGTGAGCGCGACCTCTCATCCACAGTACTGAGAACGAGTGCGCATGCGCAGTAGTGACCCCGAGTGCGCATGCGCAGAAGTGAGCTCGAGTGCGCATGTGCTGGACTGAGCCGGACCGGGCATGCGCAGTAGCGACCCCGGGCGCGCATGCGCAGTAGTGAGCCGGAGTGCGCATGAGCAGTAGCGACCCCGAGTGCGCGTGCGCAGTGGTGACCCCGAGTGCGCATCCGCAGTAGTGAGACCGATTGCGCATGCGCAATAGTGAGCCCGATTGCGCATCCGCAGTAGTGCACCAGTGTGCGCACGCGCAGAAGTGACCCCGAGTGCGCATGCGCAGTAGTGAGCCCGATTGCGCATGCGCAGTAGTGAGCCCGATTGCGCATCCGCAGTAGTGAGACCGACTGCGCATGCGCAATAGTAAGCTCGAGTGCGCATGCGCAGTAGTGAGTCCGAGTGCGCATGAGCAGTAGTGAGCCCGAGTGCGCGTGCACAGTATGGGCCCGAGTGCGCATGCGCAGTAGTGACCGCGATTGCGCATGACCAGTAGTGAACCCGAGTGCGCATGCGCAGTAGCGAGCCCGAGCGCGCATGAGCAGTAGTGAGTCAGAGTGCGTATGAGCAGTAGTGACCTCGAGTGCGCATGCGCAGTAGTGAGCCCGGGTGCCCATGCGCAGTAGCGAGCCTGACCGCGCATCCGCAGTAGTGAGACCGATTGCGCATGCGCAGTAGTGAGCCCCATTGCGCATCTGCAGTAGTGAGTCCGAGTGCGCATGAGCAGTAGTGACCCCGAGTGCGCATGCACAGTAGCGAGCCCGTGTGCGCATGCGCAGTAGTGAACCAGTCTGCGCATCTGCAGTGGTGACCCCAAGCGCGCATGCGCAGTACCAATACCGAGCGCGCATGCGCAGTAGTAAGCCTGTGTGCGCATGCGCAGTAGTGAGCGCGACCTCTCATCCACAGTAGTGAGAACGAGTGCGCATGCGCAGTAGTGAGCCCGATTGCGCATCCGCAGTAGTGAGACCGACTGCGCATGCGCAATAGTAAGCTCGAGTGCGCATGCGCAGTAGCGACCCCGGGCGCGCATGCGCAGTAGTGAGCCGGAGTGCGCATGAGCAGTAGCGACCCCGAGTGCGCGTGCGCAGTGGTGACCCCGAGTGCGCATCCGCAGTAGTGAGACCGATTGCGCATGCGCAATACTGAGCCCGATTGCGCATCCGCAGTAGTGAGAACGAGTGCGCATGAGCAGTAGCGACCCCGAGTGTGCATGCGCAGTAGTGAGCCCGATTGCGCATCCGCAGTAGTGAGACCGATTGCGCATACGCAGTAGTGCACCAGTGTGCGCACGCGCAGAAGTGACCCCGAGTGCGCATGCGCAGTAGTGAGCCCGATTGCGCATGCGCAGTAGTGAGCCCGATTGCGCATCCGCCGTAGTGAGACCGATTGCGCATGCGCAATAGTAAGCTCGAGTGCGCATGCGCAGTAGTGAGTCCGAGTGCGCATGAGCAGTAGTGAGCCCGAGTGCGCGTGCACAGTATGGGCCCGAGTGCGCATGCGCAGTAGTGACCGCGATTGCGCATGAGCAGTAGTGAACCCGAGTGCGCATGCGCAGTAGCGAGCGCGAGCGCGCATGAGCAGTAGTGAGTCAGAGTGCGTATGAGCAGTAGTGACACCGAGGGCGCATGCACAGTAGTGAGCCCGTGTACACATGCGCAGTAGCGACCCCGAGTGCGCATGCGCAGTAGTGAGCCCGTGTGCGCATGAGCAGTACTGAAACCGATTGCGCATCCGCAGTAGTGAGTCCGAGTTCGCATGAGCAGTAGTGAGTCCGAGATCGCATGAGCAGTAATGACCCCGCGTGCGCATGCGCAGTAGTGAGCCCGTGTGCCCATGCGCAGTAGTGAGTCCGAGTGCGCATCTGCAGTAGCGTGCCCGAGTGCGCATGCGCAGTAGTGAGCCCGAGTGCGCATCCACAGTAGTGAACCCGAATGGGCATTTACAATCATGGGCCCGTGTGCGCATGCGCAGTAGTGACCCCAGTGCGCATGCGCAGTAGTGAACCCGTGTGCGCATGCGCTGTAGTGAGCCCGAGCGCGCATCCGCAGTAGTGAGCCCGGGAGCGCATGCGCAGTAGTGAGCCCATATGTGCATGCGCAGTAGTGAACCCGAATGCGCATCCACAGTAGTGAACCCGAATGCGCATGTACAATCATGGGCCCGCGTGCGCATGCGCAGTAGTGACCCCGAGTGCGCATGCGCAGTAGCGACCCCGAGCCCGTATCCGCAGTACTGAGCCCGAGTGCGCATGTGCAGTAGTGACCCCGAGTACGCATGCGCAGTAGTGAGCCCGTGTGCGCATGCGAAGTAGTGCGCCCGTGTGCGCATGCGCAGAAGTGAGCTCGAGTGCGCATGCGCAGTAGTGAGTCCGAGTGCGCATGAGCAGTAGTGAGCCCGAGTGCGCATGCGCATTAGTGAGCCCGATTGCGCATCCGCAGCTGTGAGTCCCAGTGCGCATGGGCAGTAGTCACCCCGAGTGCGCATGCGCAGTAGTGAGCCCATGTGCCCATGCGCAGTAGTGAGCCTGAGTGCGCATGCGCAGTAGTGACCCTGAGTGCGCATGCGCAGTAGTGGGCCCGATTGCGCATCTGCGTTGGTGACCGCGAGTGCGCATGCGAGTTAGCGATCCCGAGCGCGCATGCGCAGTAGTGAGCCCGAGTGCGCATGAGCAGTAGTGAACCCGAGTGCGCATGCGCAGTAGTGAGCACGTGTGCGCATGCGCAGTAGTGAGCCCGATTGCGCATGAGCAGTAGTGAGTCAGAGTGCGTATGAGCAGTAGTGACCCCGAGGGCGCATGCACAGTAGTGAGCCCGTGTACACATGCGCAGTAGCGCGCCCATGTGGGCATGCGCAGAAGTGAGCTCGAGTGCGCATGTGCATGTCTGAGTCGGTGTGCGCATGCGCAGTAGCGACCCCGAGTGCGCATGCGCAGTAGTGAGCCCGAGTGCGCATCTGCAGTAGCGTGCCCGAGTGCGCATGCGCAATAGTGAGCCTCAGTGCGCATCCGCAGTCGTGTGCCCGAGTGCGCACGAGCAGTAGTGAGTCCGAGTGAGCATGTGCGGTAGTGACCCCGAGACCGCATGCAGAGTAGTGACCCGCAGTGCGCATGCGCAGTAGTGAGACCGAGTGCGCATACGCAGTTGTGAGCCCGATTGCGCATCGGCAGTAGTGAGACCGATTGCGCATACGTAGTAGTGACCCCGATTGCGCATCCGCAGTAGTGAGTCCGAGGGCGCACGGGCAGTAGTGACCCCGAGTGCGCATGCGGAGTAGTGAGCCCGATTGCGCATCCGCAGTAGTGAGCCCGATTGTGCATCCGCAGTAGTAAGCCCGAGGGCGTATGCGCTGTAGTGACCCCGAGGGCGCATGCACAGTAGTGAGCCCTTGTACACATGCGCAGTAGCGCGCCCATGTGGGCATGCGCAGAAGTGAGCTCGAGTGCGCATGTGCATGTCTGAGTCGGTGTGCGCATGCGCAGTAGCGACCCCGAGTGCGCATGCGCAGTAGTGACCCCGCGTGCGCATGCGCAGTAGGGAGCCCGTGTGCCCATGCGCAGTAGTGAGCCCGAGTGCGCATCCACAGTAGTGAACCCGAATGGGCATTTACAATCATGGGCCCGTGTGCGCATGCGCAGTAGTGACCCCCAGTGCGCATGCGCAGTAGTGAACCCGTGTGCGCATGCGCTGTAGTGAGCCCGAGCGCGCATCCGCAGTAGTGAGCCCGGGTGCGCATGCGCAGTAGTGAGCCCATATGTGCATGCGCAGTAGTGAACCCGAATGCGCATCCACAGTAGTGAACCCGAATGCGCATGTACAATCATGGGCCCGTGTGCGCATGCGCAGTAGTGACCCCTAGTGCGCATGCGCAGTAGCGACCCCGAGCCCGCATCCGCAGTACTGAGCCCGAGTGCGCATGTGCAGTAGTGACCCCGAGTACGCATGCGCAGTAGTGAGCCCGTGTGCGCATGCGAAGTAGTGCGCCCGTGTGCGCATGCGCAGAAGTGAGCTCGAGTGCGCATGCGCAGTAGTGAGTCCGAGTGCGCATGAGCAGTAGTGAGCCCGAGTGCGCGTGCGCAGTAGTGGCCCGAGTGCGCATGCGCAGTAGTGACCGCGATTGCGCATGAGCAGTAGTGAACCCGAGTGCGCATGCGCAGTAGCGAGCCCGAGCGCGCATGAGCAGTACTGAGTCAGAGTGCGTATGAGCAGTGGTGGCCCCGAGTGCGCATGCGCAGTAGTGAGCCCGTGTGCGCATGCGAAGTAGTGCGCCCGTGTGCGCATGCGCAGAAGTGAGCTCGAGGGCGCATGCGAAGTAGTGCGCCCGTGTGCGCATGCGCAGAAGTGAGCTCGAGTGCGCATGCGCAGAAGTGAGCTCGAGTGCGCATGCGCAGTAGTGAGTCCGAGTGCGCATGAGCAGTAGTGAGCCCGATTGCGCATGCGCATTGGTGAGCCCGATTGCGCATCCGCAGCTGTGAGTCCCAGTGCGCATGGGCAGTAGTCACCCCGAGTGCGCATGCGCAGTAGTGAGCCCATGTGCCCATGCGCAGTAGTGAGCCTGAGTGCGCATGCGCAGTAGTGACCCTGAGTGCACATGCGCAGTAGTGGGCCCGATTGCGCATCTGCGTTGGTGACCGCGAGTGCGCATGCGCATTAGCGATCCCGAGCGCGCATGCGCAGTAGTGAGCCCGAGTGCGCATGAGCAGTAGTGAACCCGAGTGCGCATGCGCAGTAGTGAGCACGTGTGCGCATGCGCAGTAGTGAGCCCGATTGCGCATTTGCAGTGGTGACCCCGAGTGCGCATGTGCAGTAGCGAGCCCGAGCGCGCATGAGCAGTAGTGAGTCAGAGTGCGTATGAGCAGTAGTGACCCCGAGGGCGCATGCACAGTAGTGAGCCCGTGTACACATGCGCAGTAGCGCGCCCATGTGGGCATGCGCAGAAGTGAGCTCGAGTGCGCATGTGCATGTCTGAGTCTGTGTGCGCATGCGCAGTAGCGACCCCGAGTGCGCATGCGCAGTAGTGAGCCCGTGTGCGCATGAGCAGTACGGAAAACGATTGCGCATCCGCAGTAGTGAGTCCGAGTTCGCATGAGCAGTAGTGAGTCCGAGATCGCATGAGCAGTAATGACCCCGCGTGCGCATGCGCAGTGGTGAGCCCGTGTGCGCATGCGCAGTAGTGAGCCCGAGTGCGCATCTGCAGTAGCGTGCCCGAGTGCGCATGCGCAGTAGTGAGCCCGTGTGCGCATGCGAAGTAGTGCGCCCGTGTGCGCATGCGCAGAAGTGAGCTCGAGTGCGCATGCGCAGAAATGAGCTCGAGTGCGCATGCGCAGTAGTGAGTCCGAGTGCGCATGAGCAGTAGTGAGCCCGAGTGCGCGTGCGCAGTAGTGGCCCGAGTGCGCATGCGCAGTAGTGACCGCGATTGCGCATGAGCAGTAGTGAACCCGAGTGCGCATGCGCAGTAGCGAGCCCGAGCGCGCATGAGCCGCAGTGAGTCAGAGTGCGTATGAGCAGTGGTGGCCCCTAGTGCGCATGCGCAATAGTGAGCCAGTGTGCCCATGCGCAGTAGTGAGCCTCAGTGCGCATCCGCAGTCGTGTGCCCGAGTGCGCACGAGCAGTAGTGAGTCCGTGTGAGCATGTGCGGTAGTGACCCCGAGACCGCATGCAGAGTAGTGACCCGCAGTGCGCATGCGCAGTAGTGAGACCGAGTGCGCATGCGCAGTTGTGAGCCTGATTGCGCATCGGCAGTAGTGAGACCGATTGCGCATACGTAGTAGTGACCCCGATTGCGCATCCGCAGTAGTGAGTCCGAGGGCGCATGGGCAGTAGTGACCCCGAGTGCGCATGCGGAGTAGTGAGCCCGATTGCGCATCCGCAGTAGTGAGCCCGATTATGCATCCGCAGTAGTAAGCCCGAGGGCGTATGCGCTGTAGTGACCCCACGTGCGCATGCGCAGTAGTGAGCTTCAGCGCGCATCCGCAATAGTGAGCCCGAGTGCGCATCCGCAATAGTGAGCCCGATTGGGCATCCGCAGTAGTGAGACCGAGGGCGCATGCACAGTAGTGAGCCCGTGTACACATGCGCAGTAGCGCGCCCATGTGGGCATGCGCAGAAGTGAGCTCGAGTGCGCATGTGCATGTCTGAGTCGGTGTGCGCATGCGCAGCAGCGACCCCGAGTGCGCATGCGCAGTAGTGAGCCCGTGTGCGCATGAGCAGTACTGAAACCGATTGCGCATGCGCAGTAGTGAGCCCGTGTGCGCATGAGCGGTACTGAAACCGATTGCGCATCCGCAGTAGTGAGTCCGAGTTCGCATGAGCAGTAGTGAGTCCGAGATCGCATGAGCAGTAATGACCCCGCGTGCGCATGCGCAGTAGTGAGCCCGGGTGCGCATGCGCAGTAGTGAGCCCATATGTGCATGCGCAGTAGTGAACCCGAATGCCCATCCACAGTAGTGAACCCGAATGCGCATGTACAATCATGGGCCCGTGTGCGCATGAGCAGTACTGAAACCGATTGCGCATCCGCAGTAGTGAGTCCGAGTTCGCATGAGCAGTAGTGAGTCCGAGATCGCATGAGCAGTAATGACCCCGCGTGCGCATGCGCAGTAGTGAGTCCGAGTGCGCATGAGCAGTAGTGAGCCTGAGTGCGCGTGCGCAGTAGTGGCCCAAGTGCGCATGCGCAGTAGTGACCGCGATTGCGCATGAGCAGTAGTGAACCCGAGTGCGCATGCGCAGTAGCGAGCCCGAGCGCGCATGAGCAGTAGTGAGTCAGAGTGCGTATGAGCAGTAGTGACCCCGAGTACGCATGCGCAGTAGTGAGCCCGTGTGCGCATGCGAAGTAGTGCGCCCGTGTGCGCATGCGCAGAAGTGAGCTCGAGTGCGCATGCGCAGTAGTGAGTCCGAGTGCGCATGAGCAGTAGTGAGCCCGAGTGCGCGTGCGCAGTAGTGGCCCCGAGTGCGCATGCGCAGTAGTGACCCCGATTGCGCATGAGCAGTAGTGAACCCGAGTGCGCATGCGCAGTAGTGAGCCCGAGTGCGCATCCACAGTAGTGATCCCGAGTGCGCATGCGCAGTAGTGAGCTTCAGCGCGCATCTGCAATAGTGAGCCCGAGTGCGCATCCGCAATAGTGAGCCCGATTGCGCATCCGCAGTAGTGAGTCCGAGTTCGCATGCACAGTAGTGAGCCCGATTGCGCATCCGCAGTAGTGACTCCGAGTGCGCATGAGCAGTAGTGACCCCGAGTGCGCATGCACAGTAGTGAGCCCGTGCGCGCATCCGCAGTAGTGAGACCGATTGCGCATGCGCAGTAGGGAGCCCGATTGCGCATCCGCAGTAGTGAGACCGATTGCGCATGCGCAATAGTGAGACCGATTGCGCATCCGCAGTAGTGAGTCCGAGATCGCATGAGCAGTAATGAGTCCGAGTGCTCATGAGCAGTAGTGAATACGAGTACGCATGAGCAGTAGTGGCCCCGAGTGCGTATGCACTGCAGTGAGCCCGAGTGCGCATGCACAGTAGTGAGTCCGTGTGCGCATGCGCAGTAGTGCGCTCGTGTGCGCATGCGCAGAAGTGAGCTCGAGTGCACATGTGCAGGTCTGAGCCGGTGTGCCCATGATCAGTAGCGACCCCGAGCGCGCATACGCAGTAGTGAGCCTGAGTGCGCATGAGCAGTAGTGAGTCCGAGTGCGCATGAGCAGTAGTGAGCCCGAGTGCGCATGCAGAGTAGTGACCCGCAGTGCGCATGCGCAGTAGTGAGACCGTGTGCGCATGCGCAGTAGTGAGCCCGATTGCGCATCCGCAGTAGTGAGCCCGAGTTCGCATGACCAGTAGTGAGTCGGAGTGCGTATGAGCAGTAGTGACCCCGAGTGCGCATGCGCAGTATTGAGCCCGTGTGCCCATGCGCAGTAGTGAGCCTGAGTGCGCATGAGCAGTAGTTTGTCCGAGTGCGCATGGGCAGTAGTGACCCCGAGTGCGCATGCGCAGTAGTGAGCCCGAGTGCGCATGCGCAGTTGTGAGCACGATTGCGCATCCGCAGTAGTGAGACCGATTGCGCATGCGCAGTAGTGAGCCCGATTGCGCATCCGCACAGGTGAGACCGATTGCGCATGCGCAATAGTGAGCCCGATTGCGCATCCGCAATAGTGAGACCGATTGCGCATGCGCAGTTGTGCACCAGTGTGCGCATGCGCAGAAGTAAGCTCGAGTGCGCATGTGCAGGTCTGAGCCGGTGTGCGCATGCACAGTAGCGGCCCCGAGCGCGCATGCGCCGTAGTCAGCCCGACTGCGCATGAGCAGTAGTGAGTCGGAGTGCGTATGAGCAGTAGTGACCCCGAATGCGCGTGCGCAGTAGTGAGCCTGATTGCGCATCCGCAGTAGTGAGACCGATTGCGCATCCGCAGTAGTGAGTCTGAGTGCGCATGAGCTGTAGTGACCCTGAGTGCGCATGCGCAGTAGTGAGCCAGATTGCGCATGCGCAGAAGTGAGACCGATTGCGCATGCGCAGTAGTGAGCCCGATTGCGCATCCGCAGTAGTGAGACCGAGTGCGCATCCACAGTAGTGAACCCGAATGGGCATTTACAATCATGGGCCCGTGTGCGCATGCGCAGTAGTGACCCCGAGTGCGCATGCGCAGTAGTGAACCCGTGTGCGCATGCGCTGTAGTGAGCCCGAGCGCGCATCCGCAGTAGTGAGCCCGGGTGCGCATGCGCAGTAGTGAGCCCATATGTGCATGCGCAGTAGTGAACCCGAATGCGCATCCACAGTAGTGAACCCGAATGCGCATGTACAATCATGGGCCCGTGTGCGCATGCGCAGTAGTGACCCCGAGTGCGCATGCGCAGTAGCGACCCCGAGCCCGCATCCGCAGTACTGAGCCCGAGTGCGCATGTGCAGTAGTGACCCCGAGTACGCATGCGCAGTAGTGAGCCCGTGTGCGCATGCGAAGTAGTGCGCCCGTGTGCGCATGCGCAGAAGTGAGCTCGAGTGCGCATGCGCAGAAGTGAGCTCGAGTGCGCATGCGCAGTAGTGAGTCCGAGTGCGCATGAGCAGTAGTGAGCCCGAGTGCGCGTGCGCAGTAGTGGCCCTAGTGCGCATGCGCAGTAGTGACCGCGATTGCGCATGAGCAGTAGTGAACCCGAGTGCGCATGCGCAGTAGCGAGCCCGAGCGCGCACGAGCAGTAGTGAGTCAGAGTGCGTATGAGCAGTGGTGGCCCCGAGTGCGCATGCGCAATAGTGAGCCAGTGTGCCCATGCGCAGTAGTGAGCCTCAGTGCGCATCCGCAGTCGTGTGCCCGAGTGCGCACGAGCAGTAGTGAGTCCGAGTGAGCATGTGCGGTAGTGACCCCGAGACCCCATGCAGAGTAGTGACCCGCAGTGCGCATGCGGAGTAGTGAGCCCGATTGCGCATCCGCAGTAGTGAGCCCGATTGTGCATCCGCAGTAGTGAGCCCGAGGGCGTATGCGCTGTAGTGACCCCGAGGGCGCATGCACAGTAGTGAGCCCTTGTACACATGCGCAGTAGCACGCCCATGTGGGCATGCGCAGAAGTGAGCTCGAGTGCGCATGTGCAGGTCTGAGCCTGTGTGCGCATGACCAGTAGCGACGCCGAGCGCGCATGCGCAGTAGTGACCCCGAGGGCGCATGCACAGTAGTGAGCCTGTGTACACATGCGCAGTAGCGCGCCCATGTGGGCATGCGCAGAAGTGAGCTCGAGTGCGCATGTGCATGTCTGAGTCGGTGTGCGCATGCGCAGTAGCGACCCCGAGTGCGCATGCGCAGTAGTGAGCCCGTGTGCGCATGAGCAGTACTGAAACCGATTGCGCATCCGCAGTAGTGAGTCCGAGTTCGCATGAGCAGTAGTGAGTCCGAGATCGCATGAGCAGTAATGACCCCGCGTGCGCATGCGCAGTAGTGAGCCCGTGTGCCCATGCGCAGTAGTGAGCCCGAGTGCGCATCCACAGTAGTGAACCCGAATGGGCATTTACAATCATGTGCCCGTGTGCGCATGCGCAGTAGTGACCCCTAGTGCGCATGCGCAGTAGCGACCCCGAGCCCGCATCCGCAGTACTGAGCCCGAGTGCGCATGTGCAGTAGTGACCCCGAGTACGCATGCGCAGTAGTGAGCCCGTGTGCGCATGCGAAGTAGTGCGCCCGTGTGCGCATGCGCAGAAGTGAGCTCGAGTGCGCATGCGCAGTAGTGAGTCCGAGTTCGCATGAGCAGTAGTGAGCCCGAGTGCGCGTGCGCAGTAGTGGCCCGAGTCCGCATGCGCAGTAGTGACCGCGATTGCGCATGAGCAGTAGTGAACCCGAGTGCGCATGCGCAGTAGCGAGCCCGAGCGCGCATGAGCAGTAGTGAGTCAGAGTGCGTATGAGCAGTGGTGGCCCCGAGTGCGCATGCGAAGTAGTGCGCCCGTGTGCGCATGCGAAGTAGTGCGCCCGTGTGCGCATGCGCAGAAGTGAGCTCGAGGGCGCATGCGCAGAAGTGAGCTCGAATGCGCATGCGCAGTAGTGAGTCGGTGTGCGCATGCGCAGTAGTGAGTCCGAGTGCGCATGAGAAGTAGTGAGCCCGAGTGCGCGTGCGCAGTAGTGGCCCCGAGTGCGCATGCGCAGTAGTGACCCCGATTGCGCATGAGCAGTAGTGAACCCGAGTGCGCATGCGCAGTAGTGAGCACGTGTTCGCATGCGCAGTAGTGAGCCCGAGTGCGCATCTGCAGTAGCGTGCCCGAGTGCGCATGCGCGGTAGTGAGCCCGAGTGCGCATCCACAGTAGTGAACCCGAATGCGCATATACAATCATGGGCTCGTGTGCGCATGCGCAGTAGTGACCCCGAGTACGCATGCGCAGTAGCGACCCCGAGCCCGCATCCGAAGTACTGAGCCCGAGTGCGCATGTGCAGTAGTGACCCCGAGTGCGCATGCGCAGTAGTGAGATCGTGTGCGCATGCGCAGTAGCGAGACCGAGCGCACATGCGCAGTAGTGAGCCCGAGTGCGCATGCGCAGTAGTGACCCCGGTTGCGCGTGCGCAGTAGTGAGCCCGGACGCGCATCCGCAGTTGTGAGCCTCAGTGCGCATGCGCAGTAGTGACCCCGATTGCGCATGCGCAGTAGTGAGCCCGTGTGCCCATGCGCAGTAGTGAGCCTCAGTGCGCATCCGCAGTCGTGTGCCCGAGTGCGCACGAGCAGTAGTGAGTCCGAGTGAGCATGTGCGGTAGTGACCCCGAGACCGCATGCAAAGTAGTGACCCGCAGTGCGCATGCGCAGTAGTGAGACCGAATGCGCATGCGCAGTTGTGAGCCCGATTGCGCATCGGCAGTAGTGAGACCGATTTCGCATACGTAGTAGTGAGACCGATTGCGCATCCGCAGTAGTGAGTCCGAGGGCGCATGGGCAGTAGTGACCCCGAGTGCGCATGCGCAGTAGTGAGCCCGATTGCGCATCCGCAGTAGTGAGCCCGATTGTGCATCCGCAGTAGTGAGACCGATTGCGCATGCGCAGTAGTGAGCACGATTGCGCATCCGCAGTAGTGAGACCGATTGCGCATGCGCAGTAGTGAGCCCGATTGCGCATCCGCACAGGTGAGACCGATTGCGCATGCGCAATAGTGAGCCCGATTGCGCATCCGCAGTAGTGAGACCGATTGCGCATGCGCAGTAGTGAGCCCGATTGCGCATCCGCACAGGTGAGACCGATTGCGCATGCGCAATAGTGAGCCCGATTGCGCATCCGCAGTAGTGAGACCGATTGCGCATGCGCAGTAGTGAGCCCGACCGCGCATCCGCAGTTATGAGCCTGAATGCGCATGCGCAGTAGTGACCCCGAGTGCGCATGCGCAGTAGTGAGCCCGATTGCGCACCCGCAGTAGTGAGACCGATTGCGCATGCGCAATACTGAGCCCGATTGCGCATTTGCAGTAGTGAGTCCTAGAGCGCATTTGCAGTAGCGTCCCCGAGTGCGCATGCGCAGTAGTGACGCCGAGTGCGCATGCGCAGTAGTGTGACCTATTGCGCATCCGCAGTAGTGAGACCGATTGCGCATGCGCAGTAGGGAGCCCGATTGCGCATCCGCAGTAGTGAAACCGATTGCGCATGCGCAATAGTGAGACCGATTGCGCATGCGCAATAGTGAGCCCCATTGCGCATCCGCAGTAGTGAGTCCGAGTGCGCATGAGCAGTAGTGACCCCGAGTGCGCATGCACAGTAGTGAGCCCGTGTGCGCATGCGCAGTAGTGAGCCCGAGTGCGCATCTGCAGTAGCGTGCCCGAGTGCGCATGCGCAGTAGTGAGCCCGAGTGCGCATCCACAGTAGTGAACCCGAATGGGCATTTACAATCATGGGCCCGTGTGCGCATGCGCAGTAGTGACCCCGAGTGCGCATGCGCAGTAGTGAACCCGTGTGCGCATGCGCTGTAGTGAGCCCGAGCGCGCATCCGCAGTAGTGAGCCCGGGTGCGCATGCGCAGTAGTGAGCCCATATGTGCATGCGCAGTAGTGAACCCGAATGCGCATCCACAGTAGTGAACCCGAATGCGCATGTACAATCATGGGCCCGTGTGCGCATGCGCAGTAGTGACCCCGAGTGCGCATGCGCAGTAGCGACCCCGAGCCCGCATCCGCAGTACTGAGCCCGAGTGCGCATGTGCAGTAGTGACCCCGAGTACGCATGCGCAGTAGTGAGCCCGTGTGCGCATGCGAAGTAGTGCGCCCGTGTGCGCATGCGCAGAAGTGAGCTCGAGTGCGCATGCGCAGAAGTGAGCTCGAGTGCGCATGCGCAGTAGTGAGCACGATTGCGCATCCGCAGTAGTGAGCCCGAGCGCGCATCCGCAGTAGTGAGTCCGAGTTCGCATGAGCAGTAGTGAGTCGGAGTGCGTATGAGCAGTAGTGAGCCCGAGTGCGCATGCGCAGTAGTGAGCCCGTGTGCCCATGCGCAGTAGTGAGCCTGAGTGCGCATGAGCAGTAGTGGGTCCGAGTGCGCGTGGGCAGTAGTGACCCCGAGTGCGCATGCGCAGTAGTGAGCACGATTGCGCATCCGCAGTAGTGAGACCGATTGCGCATGCGCAGTAGTGAGCACGATTGCGCATCCGCAGTAGTGAGACCGATTGCGCATGCGCAGTAGTGAGCCCGATTGCGCATCCGCACAGGTGAGACCGATTGCGCATGCGCAATAGTGAGCCCGATTGCGCATCCGCAGTAGTGAGACCGATTGCGCATGCGCAGTAGTGAGCCCGATTGCGCATCCGCACAGGTGAGACCGATTGCGCATGCGCAATAGTGAGCCCGATTGCGCATCCGCAGTAGTGAGACCGATTGCGCATGCGCAGTAGTGAGCCCGACCGCGCATCCGCAGTTATGAGCCTGAATGCGCATGCGCAGTAGTGACCCCGAGTGCGCATGCGCAGTAGTGAGCCCGATTGCGCATCCGCAGTAGTGAGACCGATTGCGCATGCGCAATACTGAGCCCGATTGCGCATTTGCAGTAGTGAGTCCTAGAGCGCATTTGCAGTAGCGTCCCCGAGTGCGCATGCGCAGTAGTGACGCCGAGTGCGCATGCGCAGTAGTGTGACCTATTGCGCATCCGCAGTAGTGAGACCGATTGCGCATGCGCAGTAGCGAGCCCGATTGCGCATCCGCAGTAGTGAAACCGATTGCGCATGCGCAATAGTGAGACCGATTGCGCATGCGCAATAGTGAGCCCCATTGCGCATCCGCAGTAGTGAGTCCGAGTGCGCATGAGCAGTAGTGACCCCGAGTGCGCATGCACAGTAGTGAGCCCGTGTGCGCATGCGCAGTAGTGAGCCCGAGTGCGCATCTGCAGTAGCGTGCCCGAGTGCGCATGCGCAGTAGTGAGCCCGAGTGCGCATCCACAGTAGTGAACCCGAATGGGCATTTACAATCATGGGCCCGTGTGCGCATGCGCAGTAGTGACCCCGAGTGCGCATGCGCAGTAGTGAACCCGTGTGCGCATGCGCTGTAGTGAGCCCGAGCGCGCATCCGCAGTAGTGAGCCCGGGTGCGCATGCGCAGTAGTGAGCCCATATGTGCATGCGCAGTAGTGAACCCGAATGCGCATCCACAGTAGTGAACCCGAATGCGCATGTACAATCGTGGGCCCGTGTGCGCATGCGCAGTAGTGACCCCGAGTGCGCATGCGCAGTAGCGACCCCGAGCCCGCATCCGCAGTACTGAGCCCGAGTGCGCATGTGCAGTAGTGACCCCGAGTACGCATGCGCAGTAGTGAGCCCGTGTGCGCATGCGAAGTAGTGCGCCCGTGTGCGCATGCGCAGAAGTGAGCTCGAGTGCGCATGCGCAGAAGTGAGCTCGAGTGCGCATGCGCAGTAGTGAGTCCGAGTGCGCATGAGCAGTAGTGAGCCCGAGTGCGCGTGCGCAGTAGTGGCCCGAGTGCGCATGCGCAGTAGTGACCGCGATTGCGCATGAGCAGTAGTGAACCCGAGTGCGCATGCGCAGTAGCGAGCCCGAGCGCGCATGAGCAGTAGTGAGTCAGAGTGCGTATGAGCAGTGGTGGCCCCGAGTGCGCATGCGCAATAGTGAGCCAGTGTGCCCATGCGCAGTAGTGAGCCTCAGTGCGCATCCGCAGTCGTGTGCCCGAGTGCGCACGAGCAGTAGTGAGTCCGAGTGAGCATGTGCGGTAGTGACCCCGAGACCGCATGCAGAGTAGTGACCCGCAGTGCGCATGCGCAGTAGTGAGACCGAGTGCGCATGCGCAGTTGTGAGCCCGATTGCGCATCGGCAGTAGTGAGACCGATTGCGCATACGTAGTAGTGACCCCGATTGCGCATCCGCAGTAGTGAGTCCGAGGGCGCATGGGCAGTAGTGACCCCGAGTGCGCATGCGGAGTAGTGAGCCCGATTGCGCATCCGCAGTAGTGAGCCCGATTGTGCATCCGCAGTAGTAAGCCCGAGGGCGTATGCGCTGTAGTGACCCCGAGGGCGCATGCACAGTAGTGAGCCCTTGTACACATGCGCAGTAGCGCGCCCATGTGGGCATGCGCAGAAGTGAGCTCGAGTGCGCATGTGCAGGTCTGAGCCTGTGTGCGCATGACCAGTAGCGACGCCGAGCGCGCATGCGCAGTAGTGACCCCGAGGGCGCATGCACAGTAGTGAGCCTGTGTACACATGCGCAGTAGCGCGCCCATGTGGGCATGCGCAGAAGTGAGCTCGAGTGCGCATGTGCATGTCTGAGTCGGTGTGCGCATGCGCAGTAGCGACCCCGAGTGCGCATGCGCAGTAGTGAGCCCGTGTGCGCATGAGCAGTACTGAAACCGATTGCGCATCCGCAGTAGTGAGTCCGAGTTCGCATGAGCAGTAGTGAGTCCGAGATCGCATGAGCAGTAATGACCCCGCGTGCGCATGCGCAGTAGTGAGCCCGTGTGCCCATGCGCAGTAGTGAGCCCGAGTGCGCATCCACAGTAGTGAACCCGAATGGGCATTTACAATCATGGGCCCGTGTGCGCATGCGCAGTAGTGACCCCCAGTGCGCATGCGCAGTAGTGAACCCGTGTGCGCATGCGCTGTAGTGAGCCCGAGCGCGCATCCGCAGTAGTGAGCCCGGGTGCGCATGCGCAGTAGTGAGCCCATATGTGCATGCGCAGTAGTGAACCCGAATGCGCATCCACAGTAGTGAACCCGAATGCGCATGTACAATCATGGGCCCGTGTGCGCATGCGCAGTAGCGACCCCGAGCCCGCATCCGCAGTACTGAGCCCGAGTGCGCATGTGCAGTAGTGACCCCGAGTACGCATGCGCAGTAGTGAGCCCGTGTGCGCATGCGAAGTAGTGCGCCCGTGTGCGCATGCGCAGAAGTGAGCTCGAGTGCGCATGCGCAGAAGTGAGCTCGAGTGCGCATGCGCAGTATAGAGTCCGAGTGCGCATGAGCAGTAGTGAGCCTGAGTGCGCGTGCGCAGTAGTGGCCCGAGTGCGCATGCGCAGTAGTGACCGCGATTGCGCATGAGCAGTAGTGAACCCGAGTGCGCATGCGCAGTAGCGAGCCCGAGCGCGCATGAGCAGTAGTGAGTCAGAGTGCGTATGAGCAGTAGTGACCCCGAGTACGCATGCGCAGTAGTGAGCCCGTGTGCGCATGCGAAGTAGTGCGCCCGTGTGCGCATGCGCAGAAGTGAGCTCGAGTGCGCATGCGCAGTAGTGAGTCCGAGTGCGCATGAGCAGTAGTGATCCCGAGTGCGCGTGCGCAGTAGTGACCCCGAGTGCGCATGCGCAGTAGTGACCCCGATTGCGCATGAGCAGTAGTGAACCCGAGTGCGCATGCGCAGTAGTGAGCACGTGTGCGCATGCGCAGTAGTGAGCCCGAGTGCGCATCTGCAGTAGCGTGCCCGAGTGCGCATGCGCGGTAGTGAGCCCGAGTGCGCATCCACAGTAGTGAACCCGAATGCGCATGTACAATCATGGGCCCGTGTGCGCATGCGCAGTAGTGACCCCGAGTGCGCATGCGCAGTAGCGACCCCGAGCCCGCATCCGAAGTACTTAGCCCGAGTGCGCATGTACAGTAGTGACCCCGAGTGCGCATGCGCAGTAGTGAGCTTCAGCGCGCATCTGCAATAGTGAGCCCGAGTGCGCATCCGCAGTAGTGAGTCCGAGTTCGCATGCACAGTAGTGAGCCCGATTGCGCATCCGCAGTAGTGACTCCGAGTGCGCATGAGCAGTAGTGACCCCGAGTGCGCATGCACAGTAGTGAGCCCGTGCGCGCATCCGCAGTAGTGAGACCGATTGCGCATGCGCAGTAGGGAGCCCGATTGCGCATCCGCAGTAGTGAGACCGATTGCGCATGCGCAATAGTGAGACCGATTGCGCATCCGCAGTAGTGAGTCCGAGATCGCATGAGCAGTAATGAGTCCGAGTGCGCATGAGCAGTAGTGAATACGAGTACGCATGAGCAGTAGTGGCCCCGAGTGCGTATGCACTGCAGTGAGCCCGAGTGCGCATGCACAGTAGTGAGTCCGCGATCGCATGAGCAGTATTGAGTCCGAGTGCGCATGAGCAGTAGTGAATACGACTATGCATGAGCAGTAGTGACCCCGAGTGCGTATGCACTGTAGTGAGCCCGAGTGCGCATGCACCGTAGTGAGCCCGTATGCGCATGCGCACACAGCGCCCGTGTGCGCATGCGCAAAAGTGAGCTCGAGTGCGCATGTGCAGGTCTGGGCCTGTGTGCGCATGACCAGTAGCGACGCCGAGCGCGCATGCGCAGTAGTGAGCCCGAGTGCGCATGAGCAGTAGTGGGTCCGAGTGCGCATGGGCAGTAGTGACCCCGAGTGCGCATCCGCAGTAGTGAGCCCGAGTTCGCATGACCAGTAGTGAGTCGGAGTGCGTATGTGCAGTAGTGACCCCGAGTGCGCATGCGCAGTAGTGAGCACGATTGCGCATCCGCAGTAGTGAGACCGATTGCGCATGCGTAGTAGTGACCCCGATTGCGCATCCGCAGTAGTGAGCCCGAGTTCGCATGACCAGTAGTGAGTCGGAGTGCGTATGAGCAGTAGTGACCCCGAGTGCGCATGCGCAGTATTGAGCCCGTGTGCCCATGCGCAGTAGTGAGCCTGAGTGCGCATGAGCAGTAGTTTGTCCGAGTGCGCATGGGCAGTAGTGACCCCGAGTGCGCATGCGCAGTAGTGAGCCCGAGTGCGCATCCACAGTAGTGAACCCGAATGGGCATTTACAATCATGGGCCCGTGTGCGCATGCGCAGTAGTGACCCCGAGTGCGCATGCGCAGTAGTGAACCCGTGTGCGCATGAGCTGTAGTGAGCCCGAGCGCGCATCCGCAGTAGTGAGCCCGGGTGCGCATGCGCAGTAGTGAGCCCATATGTGCATGCGCAGTAGTGAACCCGAATGCGCATCCACAGTAGTGAACCCGAATGCGCATGTACAATCATGGGCCCGTGTGCGCATGCGCAGTAGTGACCCCGAGTGCGCATGCGCAGTAGCGACCCCGAGCCCGCATCCGCAGTACTGAGCCCGAGTGCGCATGTGCAGTAGTGACCCCGAGTACGCATGCGCAGTAGTGAGCCCGTGTGCGCATGCGAAGTAGTGCGCCCGTGTGCGCATGCGCAGAAGTGAGCTCGAGTGCGCATGCGCAGAAGTGAGCTCGAGTGCGCATGCGCAGTAGTGAGTCCGAGTGCGCATGAGCAGTAGTGAGCCCGAGTGCGCGTGCGCAGTAGTGGCCCGAGAGCGCATGCGCAGTAGTGACCGCGATTGCGCATGAGCAGTAGTGAACCCGAGTGCGCATGCGCAGTAGCGAGCCCGAGCGCGCATGAGCAGTAGTGAGTCAGAGTGCGTATGAGCAGTAGTGAATACGAGTACGCATGAGCAGTAGTGGCCCCGAGTGCGTATGCACTGCAGTGAGCCCGCGTGCGCATGCACAGTAGTGAGTCCGTGTGCGCATGCGCAGTAGTGCGCTCGTGTGCGCATGCGCAGAAGTGAGCTCGAGTGCACATGTGCAGGTCTGAGCCGGTGTGCCCATGATCAGTAGCGACCCCGAGCGCGCATACGCAGTAGTGAGCCTGAGTGCGCATGAGCAGTAGTGAGTCCGAGTGCGCATGAGCAGTAGTGAGCCCGAGTGCGCATGCAGAGTAGTGACCCGCAGTGCGCATGCGCAGTAGTGAGACCGTGTGCGCATGCGCAGTAGTGAGCCCGATTGCGCATCCGCAGTAGTGAGACCGATTGCGCATGCGCAATAGTGAGCCCGAGTGCGCATGCGCAGTAGTGACCCCGAGTGCGCATGCGCAGTTGTGAGCCCGATTGCGCATCCGCAGTAGTGAGACCGATTGCGCATGCGTAGTAGTGACCCCGATAGCGCATCCGCAGTAGTGAGACCGAGTTCGCATGTGCAGTAGTGAGCCCGACCGCGCATCCGCAGTCGTGAGTCCAAGGGAGCATGAGCAGTAGTGACTCCGAGTGCGCATGCGCAGTAGTGAGCCCGATTGCGCATCCGCAGTAGTGAGCCCGAGTTCGCATGACCAGTAGTGAGTCGGAGTGCGAATGAGCAGTAGTGACCCCGAGTGCGCATGCGCAGTATTGAGCCCGTGTGCCCATGCGCAGTAGTGAGCCTGAGTGCGCATGAGCAGTAGTTTGTCCGAGTGCGCATGGGCAGTAGTGACCCCGAGTGCGCATGCGTAGTAGTGAGCCCGAGTGCGCATGCGCAGTAGAGAGCCCGATTGCGCATCCGCAGTAGCGAGCCCGAGCGCGCATCCGCAGTAGTGAGTCCGAGTTCGCATGAGCAGTAGTGAGTCGGAGTGCGTATGAGCAGTAGTGAGCCCGAGTGCGCATGCGCTGTAGTGAGCCCGTGTGCCCATGCACAGTAGTGAGCCCGTGTGCGCATGCGCCGTAGTGAACCCGAGTGCGCATCCGCAGTAGTGAGTCCGAGTGCGCATGAGCAGTAGTGACCCCGAGTGCGCATGCGCAGTAGTGAGCCCGTGTGCCCATGCGCAGTAGTGAGCCTGAGTGCGCATGAGCAGTAGTGGGTCCGAGCGCGCATGGGCAGCAGTGACCCCGAGTGCGCATGCGCAGTATTGAGCCCGTGTGCCCATGCGCAGTAGTGAGCCCGAGTGCGCATGCGCAGTAGCGACCCCGAGCCCGCATCCGCAGTACTGAGCCCGAGTGCGCATGTGCAGTAGTGACCCCGAGTACGCATGCGCAGTAGTGAGCCCGTGTGCGCATGCGAAGTAGTGCGCCCGTGTGCGCATGCGCAGAAGTGAGCTCGAGTGCGCATGCGCAGAAGTGAGCTCGAGTGCGCATGCGCAGTAGTGAGTCCGAGTGCGCATGAGCAGTAGTGAGCCCGAGTGCGCGTGCGCAGTAGTGGCCCGAGTGCGCATGCGCAGTAGTGACCGCGATTGCGCATGAGCAGTAGTGAACCCGAGTGCGCATGCGCAGTAGCGAGCCCGAGCGCGCATGAGCAGTAGTGAGTCAGAGTGCGTATGAGCAGTAGTGAATACGAGTACGCATGAGCAGTAGTGGCCCCGAGTGCGTATGCACTGCAGTGAGCCCGCGTGCGCATGCACAGTAGTGAGTCCGTGTGCGCATGCGCAGTAGTGCGCTCGTGCGCGCATGCGCAGAAGTGAGCTCGAGTGCACATGTGCAGGTCTGAGCCGGTGTGCCCATGATCAGTAGCGACCCCGAGCGCGCATACGCAGTAGTGAGCCTGAGTGCGCATGAGCAGTAGTGAGTCCGAGTGCGCATGAGCAGTAGTGAGCCCGAGTGCGCATGCAGAGTAGTGACCCGCAGTGCGCATGCGCAGTAGTGAGACCGTGTGCGCATGCGCAGTAGTGAGCCCGATTGCGCATCCGCAGTAGTGAGACCGATTGCGCATGCGCAATAGTGAGCCCGAGTGCGCATGCGCAGTAGTGACCCCGAGTGCGCATGCGCAGTTGTGAGCCCGATTGCGCATCCGCAGTAGTGAGACCGATTGCGCATGCGTAGTAGTGACCCCGATAGCGCATCCGCAGTAGTGAGACCGAGTTCGCATGCGCAGTAGTGAGCCCGACCGCGCATCCGCAGTCGTGAGTCCAAGGGAGCATGAGCAGTAGTGACTCCGAGTGCGCATGCGCAGTAGTGAGCCCGATTGCGCATCCGCAGTAGTGAGCCCGAGTTCGCATGGCCAGTAGTGAGTCGGAGTGCGTATGAGCAGTAGTGACCCCGAGTGCGCATGCGCAGTATTGAGCCCGTGTGCCCATGCGCAGTAGTGAGCCTGAGTGCGCATGAGCAGTAGTTTGTCCGAGTGCGCATGGGCAGTAGTGACCCCGAGTGCGCATGCGCAGTAGTGAGCCCGAGTGCGCATGCGCAGTAGAGAGCCCGATTGCGCATCCGCAGTAGCGAGCCCGAGCGCGCATCCGCAGTAGTGAGTCCGAGTTCGCATGAGCAGTAGTGAGTCGGAGTGCGTATGAGCAGTAGTGAGCCCGAGTGCGCATGCGCTGTAGTGAGCCCGTGTGCCCATGCACAGTAGTGAGCCCGTGTGCGCATGCGCCGTAGTGAGCCCGAGTGCGCATCCGCAGTAGTGAGTCCGAGTGCGCATGAGCAGTAGTGACCCCGAGTGCGCATGCGCAGTAGTGAGCCCGTGTGCCCATGCGCAGTAGTGAGCCTGAGTGCGCATGAGCAGTAGTGGGTCCGAGTGCGCATGGGCAGCAGTGACCCCGAGTGCGCATGCGCAGTATTGAGCCCGTGTGCCCATGCGCAGTAGTGAGATCGAGTGCGCATGCGCAGTAGCGACCCCGAGCCCGCATCCGCAGTACTGAGCCCGAGTGCGCATGTGCAGTAGTGACCCCGAGTACGCATGCGCAGTAGTGAGCCCGTGTGCGCATGCGAAGTAGTGCGCCCGTGTGCGCATGCGCAGAAGTGAGCTCGAGTGCGCATGCGCAGAAGTGAGCTCGAGTGCGCATGCGCAGTAGTGAGTCCGAGTGCGCATGAGCAGTAGTGAGCCCGAGTGCGCGTGCGCAGTAGTGGCCCGAGTGCGCATGCGCAGTAGTGACCGCGATTGCGCATGAGCAGTAGTGAACCCGAGTGCGCATGCGCAGTAGCGAGCCCGAGCGCGCATGAGCAGTAGTGAGTCAGAGTGCGTATGAGCAGTAGTGAATACGAGTACGCATGAGCAGTAGTGGCCCCGAGTGCGTATGCACTGCAGTGAGCCCGCGTGCGCATGCACAGTAGTGAGTCCGTGTGCGCATGCGCAGTAGTGCGCTCGTGTGCGCATGCGCAGAAGTGAGCTCGAGTGCACATGTGCAGGTCTGAGCCGGTGTGCCCATGATCAGTAGCGACCCCGAGCGCGCATACGCAGTAGTGAGCCTGAGTGCGCATGAGCAGTAGTGAGTCCGAGTGCGCATGAGCAGTAGTGAGCCCGAGTGCGCATGCAGAGTAGTGACCCGCAGTGCGCATGCGCAGTAGTGAGACCGTGTGCGCATGCGCAGTAGTGAGCCCGATTGCGCATCCGCAGTAGTGAGACCGATTGCGCATGCGCAATAGTGAGCCCGAGTGCGCATGCGCAGTAGTGACCCCGAGTGCGCATGCGCAGTTGTGAGCCCGATTGCGCATCCGCAGTAGTGAGACCGATTGCGCATGCGTAGTAGTGACCCCGATAGCGCATCCGCAGTAGTGAGACCGAGTTCGCATGCGCAGTAGTGAGCCCGACCGCGCATCCGCAGTCGTGAGTCCAAGGGAGCATGAGCAGTAGTGACTCCGAGTGCGCATGCGCAGTAGTGAGCCCGATTGCGCAACCGCAGTAGTGAGCCCGAGTTCGCATGACCAGTAGTGAGTCGGAGTGCGTATGAGCAGTAGTGACCCCGAGTGCGCATGCGCAGTATTGAGCCCGTGTGCCCATGCGCAGTAGTGAGCCTGAGTGCGCATGAGCAGTAGCTTGTCCGAGTGCGCATGGGCAGTAGTGACCCCGAGTGCGCATGCGCAGTAGTGAGCCCGAGTGCGCATGCGCAGTAGAGAGCCCGATTGCGCATCCGCAGTAGCGAGCCCGAGCGCGCATCCGCAGTAGTGAGTCCGAGTTCGCATGAGCAGTAGTGAGTCGGAGTGCGTATGAGCAGTAGTGAGCCCGAGTGCGCATGCGCTGTAGTGAGCCCGTGTGCCCATGCACAGTAGTGAGCCCGTGTGCGCATGCGCCGTAGTGAGCCCGAGTGCGCATCCGCAGTAGTGAGTCCGAGTGCGCATGAGCAGTAGTGACCCCGAGTGCGCATGCGCAGTAGTGAGCCCGTGTGCCCATGCGCAGTAGTGAGCCTGAGTGCGCATGAGCAGTAGTGGGTCCGAGTGCGCATGGGCAGCAGTGACCCCGAGTGCGCATGCGCAGTATTGAGCCCGTGTGCCCATGCGCAGTAGTGAGCCCGAGTGCGCGTGCGCAGTAGTGGCCCGAGTGCGCATGCGCAGTAGTGACCGCGATTGCGCATGAGCAGTAGTGAACCCGAATGCGCATGCGCAGTAGCGAGCCCGAGCGCGCATGAGCAGTAGTGAGTCAGAGTGCGTATGAGCAGTGGTGGCCCCGCGTGCGCATGCGCAATAGTGAGCCCGTGTGCCCATGCGCAGTAGTGAGCCTCAGTGCGCATCCGCAGTCGTGTGCCCGAGTGCGCACGAGCAGTAGTGAGTCCGAGTGAGCATGTGCGGTAGTGACCCCGAGACCGCATGCAGAGTAGTGACCCGCAGTGCGCGTGCGCAGTATGGGCCCGAGTGCGCATGCGCAGTAGTGACCGCGATTGCGCATGAGCAGTAGTGAACCCGAGTGCGCATGCGCAGTAGCGAGCCCGAGCGCGCATGAGCAGTAGTGAGTCAGAGTGCGTATGAGCAGTAGTGACCCCGAGGGCGCATGCACAGTAGTGGGCCCGTGTACACATGCGCAGTAGCGTTCCCGAGTGCGCATGCGCAGTAGTGAGCCCGTGTGCGCATGAGCAGTACTGAAACCGATTGCGCATCCGCAGTAGTGAGTCCGAGTTCGCATGAGCAGTAGTGAGTCCGAGATCGCATGAGCAGTAATGACCCCGCGTGCGCATGCGCAGTAGTGAGTCCGAGTGCGCATCTGCAGTAGCGTGCCCGAGTGCGCATGCGCAGTAGTGAGCCCGAGTGCGCATCCACAGTAGTGAACCCGTGTGCGCATGCGCTGTAGTGAGCCCGAGCGCGCATCCGCAGTAGTGAGCCCGGGTGCGCATGCGCAGTAGTGAACCCGAATGCGCATCCACAGTAGTGAACCCGAATGCGCATGTACAATCATGGGCCCGTGTGCGCATGCGCAGTAGTGACCCCTAGTGCGCATGCGCAGTAGCGACCCCGAGCCCGCATCCGCAGTACTGAGCCCGAGTGCGCATGTGCAGTAGTGACCCCGAGTACGCATGCGCAGTAGTGAGCCCGTGTGCGCATGCGAAGTAGTGCGCCCGTGTGCGCATGCGCAGAAGTGAGCTCGAGTGCGCATGCGCAGAAGTGAGCTAGAGTGCGCATGCGCAGTAGTGAGTCCGAGTGCGCATGAGCAGTAGTGAGCCCGAGTGCGCGTGCGCAGTAGTGGCCCGAGTGCGCATGCGCAGTAGTGACCGCGATTGCGCATGAGCAGTAGTGAACCCGAGTGCGCATGCGCAGTAGCGAGCCCGAGCGCGCATGAGCAGTAGTGAGTCAGAGTGCGTATGAGCAGTGGTGGCCCCGAGTGCGCATGCGCAGTAGTGAGCCCGTGTGCGCATGCGAAGTAGTGCGCCCGTGTGCGCATGCGCAGAAGTGAGCTCGAGGGCGCATGCGCAGAAGTGAGCACGAGTGCGCATGCGCAGTAGTGAGTCGGTGTGCGCATGCGCAGTAGCGACCCCGCGTGCGCATGCGCAGTAGTGAGCCCGTGTGCCCATGCGCAGTAGTGAGTCCGAGTGCGCATCTGCAGTAGCGTGCCCGAGTGCGCATGCGCAGTAGTGAGCCCGAGTGCGCATCCACAGTAGTGAACCCGAATAGGCATTTACAATCATGGGCCCGTGTGCGCATGCGCAGTAGTGACCCCGAGTGCGCATGCGCAGTAGTGAACCCGTGTGCGCATGCGCTGTAGTGAGCCCGAGCGCGCATCCGCAGTAGTGAGCCCGGGTGCGCATGCGCAGTAGTGAGCCCATATGTGCATGCGCAGTAGTGAACCCGAATGCGCATCCACAGTAGTGAACCCGAATGCGCATGTACAATCATGGGCCCGTGTGCGCATGCGCAGTAGTGACCCCGAATGCGCATCCACAGTAGTGATCCCGAATGCGCATGTACAATCATGGGCCCGTGTGCGCATGCGCAGTAGTGACCCCGAGTGCGCATGCGCAGTAGCGACCACGAGCCCGCATCCGCAGTACTGAGCCCGAGTGCGCATGTGCAGTAGTGACCCCGAGTACGCATGCGCAGTAGTGAGCCCGTGTGCGCATGCGAAGTAGTGCGCCCGTGTGCGCATGCGCAGAAGTGAGCTCGAGTGCGCATGCGCAGTAGCGAGCCCGAGCGCGCATGAGCAGTAGTGAGTCAGAGTGCGTATGAGCAGTGGTGGCCCCGAGTGCGCATGCGCAATAGTGAGCCCGTGTGCCCATGCGCAGTAGTGAGCCTCAGTGCGCATCCGCAGTCGTGTGCCCGAGTCCGCACGAGCAGTAGTGAGTCCGAGTGAGCATGTGCGGTAGTGACCCCGAGACCGCATGCAGAGTAGTGACCCGCAGTGCGCATGCGCAGTAGTGAGACCGAGTGCGCATGCGCAGTTGTGAGCCCGATTGCGCATCGGCAGTAGTGAGACCGATTGCGCATACGTAGTAGTGACCCCGATTGCGCATCCGCAGTAGTGAGTCCGAGGGGGCATGTGCAGTAGTGACCCCGAGTGCGCATGCGCAGTAGTGAGCCCGATTGCGCATCCGCAGTAGTGAGCCCGATTGTGCATCCGCAGTAGTAAGCCCGAGGGCGTATGCGCTGTAGTGACCCCACGTGCGCATGCGCAGTAGTGAGCTTCAGCGCGCATCCGCAATAGTGAGCTCGAGTGCGCATCCGCAATAGTGAGCCCGATTGCGCATCCGCAGTAGTGAGTCCGAGTTCGCATGCACAGTAGTGAGCCCGATTGCGCATCCGCAGTAGTGACTCCGAGTGCGCATGCGCAGTAGTGACCCCGAGGGCGCATGCACAGTAGTGAGCCCTTGTACACATGCGCAGTAGCGCGCCCATGTGGGCATGCGCAGAAGTGAGCTCGAGTGCGCATGTGCAGGTCTGAGCCTGTGTGCGCATGACCAGTAGCGGCGCCGAGCGCGCATGCGCAGTAGTGACCCCGAGGGCGCATGCACAGTAGTGAGCCCGTGTACACATTCGCAGTAGCGCGCCCATGTGGGCATGCGCAGAAGTGAGCTCGAGTGCGCATGTGCATGTCTGAGTCGGTGTGCGCATGCGCAGTAGCGACCCCGAGTGCGCATGCGCAGTAGTGAGCCCGTGTGCGCATGAGCAGTACTGAAACCGATTGCGCATCGGCAGTAGTGAGTCCGAGTGCGCATGAGCAGTAGTGAGTCCGAGATCGCATGAGCAGTAATGACCCCGCGTGCGCATGCGCAGTAGTGAGCCCGTGTGCCCATGCGCAGTAGTGAGTCCGAGTGCGCATCTGCAGTAGCGTGCCCGAGTGCGCATGCGCAGTAGTGAGCCCGAGTGCGCGTCCACAGTAGTGAACCCGAATGGGCATTTACAATCACGGGCCCGTGTGCGCATGCGCAGTAGTGACCCCCAGTGCGCATGCGCAGTAGTGAACCCGTGTGCGCATGCGCTGTAGTGAGCCCGAGCGCGCATCCGCAGTAGTGAGCCCGGGTGCGCATGCGCAGTAGTGAGCCCATATGTGCATGCGCAGTAGTGAACCCGAATGCGCATCCACAGTAGTGAACCCGAATGCGCATGTACAATCATGGGCCCGTGTGCGCATGCGCAGAAGTGAGCTCGAGTGCGCATGCGCAGTAGTGAGTCCGAGTGCGCATGAGCAGTAGTGAGCCCGAGTGCGCGTGCGCAGTAGTGGCCCGAGTGCGCATGCGCAGTAGTGACAGCGATTGCGCATGAGCAGTAGTGAACCCGAGTGCGCATGCGCAGTAGCGAGCCCGAGCGCGCATGAGCAGTAGTGAGTCAGAGTGCGTATGAGCAGTGGTGGCCCCGAGTGCGCATGCGCAGTAGTGAGCCCGTGTGCGCATGCGAAGTAGTGCGCCCGTGTGCGCATGCGCAGAACTGAGCTCGAGGGCGCATGCGCAGTAGTGAGCCCGTGTGCCCATGCGCAGTAGTGAGTCCGAGTGCGCATCTGCAGTAGCGTCCCCGAGTGCGCATGCGCAGTAGTGAGCCCGAGTGCGCATGCGCAGTAGCGACCCCGAGCCCGCATCCGCAGTACTGAGCCCGAGTGCGCATGTGCAGTAGTGACCCCGAGTACGCATGCGTAGTAGTGAGCCCGTGTGCGCATGCGAAGTAGTGCGCCCGTGTGCGCATGCGCAGAAGTGAGCTCGAGTGCGCATGCGCAGTAGTGAGTCCGAGTGCGCATGAGCAGTAGTTTGTCCGAGTGCGCATGGGCAGTAGTGACCCCGAGTGCGCATGCGCAGTAGTGAGCCCGAGTGCGCATGCGCAGTAGAGAGCCCGATTGCGCATCCGCAGTAGCGAGCCCGAGCGCGCATCCGCAGTAGTGAGTCCGAGTTCGCATGAGCAGTAGTGAGTCGGAGTGCGTATGAGCAGTAGTGAGCCCGAGTGCGCATGCGCTGTAGTGAGCCCGTGTGCCCATGCACAGTAGTGAGCCCGTGTGCGCATGCGCCGTAGTGAGCCCGAGTGCGCATCCGCAGTAGTGAGTCCGAGTGCGCATGAGCAGTAGTGACCCCGAGTGCGCATGCGCAGTAGTGAGCCCGTGTGCCCATGCGCAGTAGTGAGCCTGAGTGCGCATGAGCAGTAGTGGGTCCGAGTGCGCATGGGCAGCAGTGACCCCGAGTGCGCATGCGCAGTATTGAGCCCGTGTGCCCATGCGCAGTAGTGAGCCCGAGTGCGCGTGCGCAGTAGTGGCCCGAGTGCGCATGCGCAGTAGTGACCGCGATTGCGCATGAGCAGTAGTGAACCCGAATGCGCATGCGCAGTAGCGAGCCCGAGCGCGCATGAGCAGTAGTGAGTCAGAGTGCGTATGAGCAGTGGTGGCCCCGCGTGCGCATGCGCAATAGTGAGCCCGTGTGCCCATGCGCAGTAGTGAGCCTCAGTGCGCATCCGCAGTCGTGTGCCCGAGTGCGCACGAGCAGTAGTGAGTCCGAGTGAGCATGTGCGGTAGTGACCCCGAGACCGCATGCAGAGTAGTGACCCGCAGTGCGCGTGCGCAGTATGGGCCCGAGTGCGCATGCGCAGTAGTGACCGCGATTGCGCATGAGCAGTAGTGAACCCGAGTGCGCATGCGCAGTAGCGAGCCCGAGCGCGCATGAGCAGTAGTGAGTCAGAGTGCGTATGAGCAGTAGTGACCCCGAGGGCGCATGCACAGTAGTGGGCCCGTGTACACATGCGCAGTAGCGTTCCCGAGTGCGCATGCGCAGTAGTGAGCCCGTGTGCGCATGAGCAGTACTGAAACCGATTGCGCATCCGCAGTAGTGAGTCCGAGTTCGCATGAGCAGTAGTGAGTCCGAGATCGCATGAGCAGTAATGACCCCGCGTGCGCATGCGCAGTAGTGAGTCCGAGTGCGCATCTGCAGTAGCGTGCCCGAGTGCGCATGCGCAGTAGTGAGCCCGAGTGCGCATCCACAGTAGTGAACCCGTGTGCGCATGCGCTGTAGTGAGCCCGAGCGCGCATCCGCAGTAGTGAGCCCGGGTGCGCATGCGCAGTAGTGAACCCGAATGCGCATCCACAGTAGTGAACCCGAATGCGCATGTACAATCATGGGCCCGTGTGCGCATGCGCAGTAGTGACCCCGAGTGCGCATGCGCAGTAGTGAACCCGTGTGCGCATGCGAAGTAGTGCGCCCGTGTGCGCATGCGCAGAAGTGAGCTCGAGGGCGCATGCGCAGAAGTGAGCACGAGTGCGCATGCGCAGTAGTGAGTCGGTGTGCGCATGCGCAGTAGCGACCCCGCGTGCGCATGCGCAGTAGTGAGCCCGTGTGCCCATGCGCAGTAGTGAGTCCGAGTGCGCATCTGCAGTAGCGTGCCCGAGTGCGCATGCGCAGTAGTGAGCCCGAGTGCGCATCCACAGTAGTGAACCCGAATAGGCATTTACAATCATGGGCCCGTGTGCGCATGCGCAGTAGTGACCCCGAGTGCGCATGCGCAGTAGTGAACCCGTGTGCGCATGCGCTGTAGTGAGCCCGAGCGCGCATCCGCAGTAGTGAGCCCGGGTGCGCATGCGCAGTAGTGAGCCCATATGTGCATGCGCAGTAGTGAACCCGAATGCGCATCCACAGTAGTGAACCCGAATGCGCATGTACAATCATGGGCCCGTGTGAGCATGCGCAGTAGTGACCCCGAATGCGCATCCACAGTAGTGATCCCGAATGCGCATGTACAATCATGGGCCCGTGTGCGCATGCGCAGTAGTGACCCCGAGTGCGCATGCGCAGTAGCGACCACGAGCCCGCATCCGCAGTACTGAGCCCGAGTGCGCATGTGCAGTAGTGACCCCGAGTACGCATGCGCAGTAGTGAGCCCGTGTGCGCATGCGAAGTAGTGCGCCCGTGTGCGCATGCGCAGAAGTGAGCTCGAGTGCGCATGCGCAGTAGCGAGCCCGAGCGCGCATGAGCAGTAGTGAGTCAGAGTGCGTATGAGCAGTGGTGGCCCCGAGTGCGCATGCGCAATAGTGAGCCCGTGTGCCCATGCGCAGTAGTGAGCCTCAGTGCGCATCCGCAGTCGTGTGCCCGAGTCCGCACGAGCAGTAGTGAGTCCGAGTGAGCATGTGCGGTAGTGACCCCGAGACCGCATGCAGAGTAGTGACCCGCAGTGCGCATGCGCAGTAGTCAGACCGAGTGCGCATGCGCAGTTGTGAGCCCGATTGCGCATCGGCAGTAGTGAGACCGATTGCGCATACGTAGTAGTGACCCCGATTGCGCATCCGCAGTAGTGAGTCCGAGGGGGCATGTGCAGTAGTGACCCCGAGTGCGCATGCGCAGTAGTGAGCCCGATTGCGCATCCGCAGTAGTGAGCCCGATTGTGCATCCGCAGTAGTAAGCCCGAGGGCGTATGCGCTGTAGTGACCCCACGTGCGCATGCGCAGTAGTGAGCTTCAGCGCGCATCCGCAATAGTGAGCTCGAGTGCGCATCCGCAATAGTGAGCCCGATTGCGCATCCGCAGTAGTGAGTCCGAGTTCGCATGCACAGTAGTGAGCCCGATTGCGCATCCGCAGTAGTGACTCCGAGTGCGCATGCGCAGTAGTGACCCCGAGGGCGCATGCACAGTAGTGAGCCCTTGTACACATGCGCAGTAGCGCGCCCATGTGGGCATGCGCAGAAGTGAGCTCGAGTGCGCATGTGCAGGTCTGAGCCTGTGTGCGCATGACCAGTAGCGGCGCCGAGCGCGCATGCGCAGTAGTGACCCCGAGGGCGCATGCACAGTAGTGAGCCCGTGTACACATTCGCAGTAGCGCGCCCATGTGGGCATGCGCAGAAGTGAGCTCGAGTGCGCATGTGCATGTCTGAGTCGGTGTGCGCATGCGCAGTAGCGACCCCGAGTGCGCATGCGCAGTAGTGAGCCCGTGTGCGCATGAGCAGTACTGAAACCGATTGCGCATCGGCAGTAGTGAGTCCGAGTGCGCATGAGCAGTAGTGAGTCCGAGATCGCATGAGCAGTAATGACCCCGCGTGCGCATGCGCAGTAGTGAGCCCGTGTGCCCATGCGCAGTAGTGAGTCCGAGTGCGCATCTGCAGTAGCGTGCCCGAGTGCGCATGCGCAGTAGTGAGCCCGAGTGCGCGTCCACAGTAGTGAACCCGAATGGGCATTTACAATCACGGGCCCGTGTGCGCATGCGCAGTAGTGACCCCCAGTGCGCATGCGCAGTAGTGAACCCGTGTGCGCATGCGCTGTAGTGAGCCCGAGCGCGCATCCGCAGTAGTGAGCCCGGGTGCGCATGCGCAGTAGTGAGCCCATATGTGCATGCGCAGTAGTGAACCCGAATGCGCATCCACAGTAGTGAACCCGAATGCGCATGTACAATCATGGGCCCGTGTGCGCATGCGCAGTAGTGACCCCTAGTGCGCATGCGCAGTAGCGACCCCGAGCCCGCATCCGCAGTACTGAGCCCGAGTGCGCATGTGCAGTAGTGACCCCGAGTACGCATGCGCAGTAGTGAGCCCGTGTGCGCATGCGAGGTAGTGCGCCCGTGTGCGCATGCGCAGAAGTGAGCTCGAGTGCGCATGCGCAGAAGTGAGCTCGAGTGCGCATGCGCAGTAGTGAGTCCGAGTGCGCATGAGCAGTAGTGAGCCCGAGTGCGCGTGCGCAGTAGTGGCCCGAGTGCGCATGCGCAGTAGTGACAGCGATTGCGCATGAGCAGTAGTGAACCCGAGTGCGCATGCGCAGTAGCGAGCCCGAGCGCGCATGAGCAGTAGTGAGTCAGAGTGCGTATGAGCAGTGGTGGCCCCGAGTGCGCATGCGCAGTAGTGAGCCCGTGTGCGCATGCGAAGTAGTGCGCCCGTGTGCGCATGCGCAGAACTGAGCTCGAGGGCGCATGCGCAGTAGTGAGCCCGTGTGCCCATGCGCAGTAGTGAGTCCGAGTGCGCATCTGCAGTAGCGTCCCCGAGTGCGCATGCGCAGTAGTGAGCCCGAGTGCGCATGCGCAGTAGCGACCCCGAGCCCGCATCCGCAGTACTGAGCCCGAGTGCGCATGTGCAGTAGTGACCCCGAGTACGCATGCGTAGTAGTGAGCCCGTGTGCGCATGCGAAGTAGTGCGCCCGTGTGCGCATGCGCAGAAGTGAGCTCGAGTGCGCATGCGCAGTAGTGAGTCCGAGTGCGCATGAGCAGTAGTGAGCCCGAGTGCGCGTGCGCAGTAGTGGCCCCGAGTGCGCATGCGCAGTAGTGACCCCGATTGCGCATGAGCAGTAGTGAACCCGAGTGCGCATGCGCAGTAGTGAGCACGTGTGCGCATGCGCAGTAGTGAGCCCGAGTGCGCATCTGCAGTAGCGTGCCCGAGTGCGCATGCGCAGTAGTGAGCCCGAGTGCGCATCCACAGTAGTGAACCCGAATGGGCATTTACAATCATGGGCCCGTGTGCGCATGCGCAGTAGTGACCCCGAGTGCGCATGCGCAGTAGTGAACCCGTGTGCGCATGCGCTGTAGTGAGCCCGAGCGCGCATCCGCAGTAGTGAGCCCGGGTGCGCATGCGCAGTAGTGAGCCCATATGTGCATGCGCAGTAGTGAACCCGAATGCGCATCCACAGTAGTGAACCCGAATGCGCATGTACAATCATGGGCCCGTGTGCGCATGCGCAGTAGTGACCCCGAGTGCGCATGCGCAGTAGCGACCCCGATCCCGCATCCGCAGTACTGAGCCCGAGTGCGCATGTGCAGTAGTGAACCCGAGTACGCATGCGCAGTAGTGAGCCCGTGTGCGCATGCGAAGTAGTGCGCCCGTGTGCGCATGCGCAGAAGTGAGCTCGAGTACGCATGCGCAGTAGTGAGTCCGAGTGCGCATGAGCAGTAGTGAGCCCGAGTGCGCGTGCGCAGTAGTGGCCCCGAGTGCGCATGCGCAGTAGTGAGATCGTGTGCGCATGCGCAGTAGCGAGACCGAGCGCACATGCGCAGTAGTGAGCCCGAGTGCGCATGCGCAGTAGTGACCCCGATTGCGCATCCGCAGTAGTGAGTCCGAGGGCGCATGGGCAGTAGTGACCCCGAGTGCGCATGCGCAGTAGTGAGCCCGATTGCGCATCCGCAGTAGTGAGCCCGATTGTGCATCCGCAGTAGTAAGCCCGAGGGCGTATGCGCTGTAGTGACCCCACGTGCGCATGCGCAGTAGTGAGCTTCAGCGCGCATCCGCAATAGTGAGCCCGAGTGCGCATCCGCAATAGTGAGCCCGATTGCGCATCCGCAGTAGTGAGTCCGAGCTCGCATGCACAGTAGTGAGCCCGATTGCGCATCCGCAGTAGTGACTTCGAGTGCGCATGAGCAGTAGTGACCCCGAGTGCGCATGCACAGTAGTGAGCCCGTGCGCGCATCCGCAGTAGTGAGACCGATTGCGCATGCGCAGTAGGGAGCCCGATTGCGCATCCGCAGTAGTGAGACCGATTGCGCATGCGCAATAGTGAGACCGATTGCGCATCCGCAGTAATGAGTCCGAGATCGCATGAGCAGTAATGAGTCCGAGTGCGCATGAGCAGTAGTGAATACGAGTACGCATGAGCAGTAGTGGCCCCGAGTGCGTATGCACTGCAGTGAGCCCGAGTGCGCATACACAGTAGTGAGTCCGTGTGCGCATGCGCAGTAGTGCGCTCGTGTGCGCATGCGCAGAAGTGAGCTCGAGTGCACATGTGCAGGTCTGAGCCGGTGTGCCCATGATGGGGGTGTCCCACTTGGACGTCGACCGATTGGACGCGTTCCGTTTGGACGGTCCCGATTCGTCGCGTTCCAATTCGAAGCGGTGCCGATTGGACGCGTCCCAATTCGAAGAGGTTAGATTTGGTTAGGTTAGGTTCTATAAGCCCTGCTTAGAATTTAAACGCGTCCAATCGGCACCGCTTCGAATTGGAACGAGTCGAATCGGGACCGTCCAATCGGGACGCGTCCCAGCGGTCGGCGTCCAAGTGGGCATCACTCCCCATGATCAGTAGCGACCCCGAGCGCGCATACGCAGTAGTGAGCCTGAGTGCGCATGAGCAGTAGTGAGTCCGAGTGCGCATGAGCAGTAGTGAGCCCGAGTGCGCATGCAGAGTAGTGACCCGCAGTGCGCATGCGCAGTAGTGAGACCGTGTGCGCATGCGCAGTAGTGAGCCCGATTGCGCATCCGCAGTAGTGAGACCGATTGCGCATGCGCAATAGTGAGCCCGAGTGCGCATGCGCAGTAGTGACCCCGAGGGCGCATGCGCAGTTGTGAGCCCGATTGCGCATCCGCAGTAGTGAGACCGATTGCGCATGCGTAGTAGTGACCCCGATTGCGCATCCGCAGTAGTGAGACCGAGTTCGCATGCGCAGTAGTGAGCCCGACCGCGCATCCGCAGTCGTGAGTCCAAGGGAGCATGAGCAGTAGTGACCCCGAGTGCGCATGCGCAGTAGTGAGCCCGATTGCGCATCCGCAGTAGTGAGACCGATTGCGCAGGCGCAATAGTAAGCCCGATTGTGCATCCGCAGTAGTGAGTCCGAGTGCGTATGCGCTGTAGTGACCCCACGTGCGCATGCGCAGTAGTGAGCTTCAGCGCGCATCCGCAATAGTGAGCCCGAGTGCGCATCCGCAGTAGTGAGCCCGATTGCGCATCCGCAGTAGCGAGCCCGAGCGCGCATCCGCAGTAGTGAGTCCGAGTTCGCATGAGCAGTAGTGAGTCGGAGTGCGTATGAGCAGTAGTGAGCCCGAGTGCGCATGCGCTGTAGTGAGCCCGTGTGCCCATGCACAGTAGTGAGCCCGTGTGCGCATGCGCCGTAGTGAGCCCGAGTGCGCATCCGCAGTAGTGAGTCCGAGTGCGCATGAGCAGTAGTGACCCCGAGTGCGCATGCGCAGTGGTGAGCCCGTGTGCCCATGCGCAGTAGTGAGCCTGAGTGCGCATGAGCAGTAGTGACCTCGAGTGCGTATGCACTGTAGTGAGCCCGAGTGCGCATGCACAGTAGTGAGCCCGTGTGCGCATGCGCACAGAGCGCCCGTGTGCGCATGCGCAAAAGTGAGCTCGAGTGCGCATGTGCAGGTCTGAGCCTGTGTGCGCATGACCAGTAGCGACGCCGAGCGCGTATGCGCAGTAGTGAGCCCGAGTGCGCATGAGCAGTAGTGGGTCCGAGTGCGCATGGGCAGTAGTGACCCCAAGTGCGCATCCGCAGTAGTGAGCCCGAGTTCGCATGACCAGTAGTGAGTCGGAGTGCGTATGTGCAGTAGTGACCCCGAGTGCGCATGCGCAGTAGTGAGCCCGATTGCGCATCCGCAGTAGTGAGACCGATTGCTCATGCGTAGTAGTGACCCCGATTGCGCATCCGCAGTAGGGAGCCCGAGTTCGCATGACCAGTAGTGAGTCGGAGTGCGTATGAGCAGTAGTGACCCCGAGTGCGCATGCGCAGTAGTGAGCCCGTGTGCCCATGCGCAGTAGTGAGCCTGAGTGCGCATGAGCAGTAGTGGGTCCGAGTGCGCATGGGCAGTAGTGACCCCGAGTGCGCATGCGCAGTAGTGAGCCCGAGTGCGCATGCGCAGTAGTGAGCCCGATTGCGCATCCGCAGTAGCGAGCACGAGCGCGCATCCGCAGTAGTGAGTCCGAGTTCGCATGAGCAGTAGTGAGCCCGATTGCGCATCCGCAGTAGCGAGCCCGAGCGCGCATCCGCAGTAGTGAGTCCGAGTGCGCATGAGCAGTAGTGACCCCGAGTGCGCATGCGAAGTAGTGAGCCCGTGTGCCCATGCGCAGTAGTGAGCCTGAGTGCGCATGGGCAGTAGTGACCCCGAGTGCGCATGCGCACTAGTGAGCCCGAGAGCGCATGAGCAGTAGTGAATCCGAGTGCGCATGACCAGTCGTGACCACGATTGCACATGCACAGTAGTGACCCCTACCGCGCATCCGCAGTTGTGAGCCTGAGTGCGCATGCGCAGTAGTGAGCCCGATTGCGCATCCGCAGTTGTGAGACCGATTGCGCATGCGCAGTAGTAAGCCTGATTGCGCATCCGCAGTAGTGAATCCGAGTGCGCATGACCAGTAGTGACCACGATTGCGCATGCGCAGTAGTGAGCCCGATTGCGCATCCGCACAGGTGAGACCGATTGCGCATGCGCAATAGTGAGCCCGATTGCGCATCCGCAGTAGTGAGACCGATTGCGCATGCGCAGTAGTGAGCCCGACCGCGCATCCGCAGTCGTGAGTCCAAGTGTGCATGAGCAGTAGTGACCCCGAGTGCGCATGCAGAGTAGTGACCCCCAGTGCGCATGCGCAGTAGTGAGACCGTGTGCGCATGCGCAGTACTGAGCCCGACCGCGCATCCGTAGTTATGAGCCTGAATGCGCATGCGCAGTAGTGACCCCGAGTGCGCATGCGCAGTAGTGAGCCCGATTGCGCATCCGCAGTAGTGAGACCGATTGCGCATGCGCAATAGTGAGCCCGATTGCGCATTTGCAGTAGTGAGTCCTAGAGCGCATTTGCAGTAGCGTCCCCGAGTGCGCATGCGCAGTAGTGACCCCGAGTGCGCATGCGCAGTAGTGTGACCTATTGCGCATCCGCAGTAGTGAGACCGATTGCGCATGCGCAGTAGGGAGCCCGATTGCGCATCCGCAGTAGTGAAACCGATTGCGCATGCGCAATAGTGAGACCGATTGCGCATGCGCAGTAGTGCACCAGTGTGCGCATGCGCAGAAGTAAGCTCGAGTGCGCATGTGCAGGTCTGAGCCGGTGTGCGCATGCACAGCAGCGGCCCCGAGCGCGCATGCGCCGTAGTCAGCCCGACTGCGCATGAGCAGTAGTGAGTCGGAGTGCGTTTGAGCAGTAGTGACCCCGAATGCGCGTGCGCAGTAGTGAGCCTGATTGCGCATCCGCAGTAGTGAGACCGATTGCGCATCCGCAGTAGTGAGTCTGAGTGCGCATGAGCTGTAGTGACCCTGAGTGCGCATGCGCAGTAGTGAGCCAGATTGCGCATGCGCAGTAGTGAGACCGATTGCGCATGCGCAGTAGTGAGCCCGATTGCGCATCCGCAGTAGTGAGACCGATTTCGCATGCGCAATAGTGAGCCCCATTGCGCATCCGCAGTAGTGAGCCCGAGTGCGCATGAGCAGTAGTGACCCCGAGTGCGCATGCACAGTAGTGAGCCCGTGTGCGCATGCGCAGTAGTGCACCAGTGTGCGCATGCGCAGAAGTGAGCTCGAGTGCTCATGTGCAGGTCTGGGCCGGTGTGCGCATGCACAGTGGCGGCCGGGAGCGCGTATGCGCCGTAGTGAGCCCGATTGCGCATCCGCAGTAGTGAGACCGAGTGCGCATGAGCAGTAGCGACCGCGAGTGCGCATCCGCAGTAGTGAGACCGATTGCGCATGCGTAGTAGTGACCCCGATTGCGCATCCGCAGTAGTGAGACCGAGTTCGCATGCGCAGTAGTGAGCCCGACCGCGCATCCGCAGTCGTGAGTCCAAGGGAGCATGAGCAGTAGTGACCCCGAGTGCGCATGCGCAGTAGTGAGCCCGATTGCGCATCCGCAGTAGTGAGACCGATTGCGCAGGCGCAATTGTAAGCCCGATTGTGCATCCGCAGTAGTGAGTCCGAGTGCGTATGCGCTGTAGTGACCCCACGTGCGCATGCGCAGTAGTGAGCTTCAGCGCGCATCCGCAATAGTGAGCCCGAGTGCGCATCCGCAGTAGTGAGTCCGAATGCGCATGAGCGGTAGTGACCCCGAGTGCCCATGCACAGTAGCGAAGCCGAGTGCGCATGCGCAGTGGGGAGCCCGATTGCGCATCCGCAGTAGTGAGTCCGCGATCGCATGAGCAGTATTGAGTCCGAGTGCGCATGAGCAGTAGTGAATACGACTACGCATGAGCAGTAGTGACCCCGAGTGCGTATGCACTGTAGTGTGCCCGAGTGCGCATGCACAGTAGTGAGCCCGTGTGCCCATGCGCAGTAGTGAGCCCGTGTGCGCATGCGCCGTAGTGAGCCCGAGTGCGCATCCGCAGTAGTGAGTCCGAGTGCGCATGAGCAGTAGTGACCCCGAGTGCGCATGCGCAGTGGTGAGCCCGTGTGCCCATGCGCAGTAGTGAGCCTGAGTGCGCATGAGCAGTAGTGACCTCGAGTGCGTATGCACTGTAGTGAGCCCGAGTGCGCATGCACAGTAGTGCGCCCGTGTGCGCATGCGCACAGAGCGCCCGTGTGCGCATGCGCAAAAGTGAGCTCGAGTGCGCATGTGCAGGTCTGAGCCTGTGTACGCATGACCAGTAGCGACGCCGAGCGCGCATGCGCAGTAGTGAGCCCGAGTGCGCATGCGCAGTAGTGAGCACGTGTGCGCATGCGCAGTAGTGAGCCCGAGTGCGCATCTGCAGTAGCGTGCCCGAGTGCGCATGCGCAGTAGTGAGCCCGAGTGCGCATCCACAGTAGTGAACCCGAATGGGCATTTACAATCATGGGCCCGTGTGCGCATGCGCAGTAGTGACCCCGAGTGCGCATGCGCAGTAGTGAACCCGTGTGCGCATGCGCTGTAGTGAGCCCGAGCGCGCATCCGCAGTAGTGAGCCCGGGTGCGCATGCGCAGTAGTGAGCCCATATGTGCATGCGCAGTAGTGAACCCGAATGCGCATCCACAGTAGTGAACCCGAATGCGCATGTACAATCATGGGCCCGTGTGCGCATGCGCAGTAGTGACCCCGAGTGCGCATGCGCAGTAGCGACCCCGATCCCGCATCCGCAGTACTGAGCCCGAGTGCGCATGTGCAGTAGTGAACCCGAGTACGCATGCGCAGTAGTGAGCCCGTGTGCGCATGCGAAGTAGTGCGCCCGTGTGCGCATGCGCAGAAGTGAGCTCGAGTACGCATGCGCAGTAGTGAGTCCGAGTGCGCATGAGCAGTAGTGAGCCCGAGTGCGCGTGCGCAGTAGTGGCCCCGAGTGCGCATGCGCAGTAGTGAGATCGTGTGCGCATGCGCAGTAGCGAGACCGAGCGCACATGCGCAGTAGTGAGCCCGAGTGCGCATGCGCAGTAGTGACCCCGATTGCGCATCCGCAGTAGTGAGTCCGAGGGCGCATGGGCAGTAGTGACCCCGAGTGCGCATGCGCAGTAGTGAGCCCGATTGCGCATCCGCAGTAGTGAGCCCGATTGCGCATGCGCAGTAGGGAGCCCGATTGCGCATCCGCAGTAGTGAGACCGATTGCGCATGCGCAATAGTGAGACCGATTGCGCATCCGCAGTAATGAGTCCGAGATCGCATGAGCATTAATGAGTCCGAGTGCGCATGAGCAGTAGTGAATACGAGTACGCATGAGCAGTAGTGGCCCCGAGTGCGTATGCACTGCAGTGAGCCCGAGTGCGCATACACAGTAGTGAGTCCGTGTGCGCATGCGCAGTAGTGCGCTCGTGTGCGCATGCGCAGAAGTGAGCTCGAGTGCACATGTGCAGGTCTGAGCCGGTGTGCCCATGATGGGGGTGTCCCACTTGGACGTCGACCGATTGGACGCGTTCCGTTTGGACGGTCCCGATTCGTCGCGTTCCAATTCGAAGCGGTGCCGATTGGACGCGTCCCAATTCGAAGAGGTTAGATTTGGTTAGGTTAGGTTCTATAAGCCCTGCTTAGAATTTAAACGCGTCCAATCGGCACCGCTTCGAATTGGAACGAGTCGAATCGGGACCGTCCAATCGGGACGCGTCCCAGCGGTCGGCGTCCAAGTGGGCATCACTCCCCATGATCAGTAGCGACCCCGAGCGCGCATACGCAGTAGTGAGCCTGAGTGCGCATGAGCAGTAGTGAGTCCGAGTGCGCATGAGCAGTAGTGAGCCCGAGTGCGCATGCAGAGTAGTGACCCGCAGTGCGCATGCGCAGTAGTGAGACCGTGTGCGCATGCGCAGTAGTGAGCCCGATTGCGCATCCGCAGTAGTGAGACCGATTGCGCATGCGCAATAGTGAGCCCGAGTGCGCATGCGCAGTAGTGACCCCGAGGGCGCATGCGCAGTTGTGAGCCCGATTGCGCATCCGCAGTAGTGAGACCGATTGCGCATGCGTAGTAGTGACCCCGATTGCGCATCCGCAGTAGTGAGACCGAGTTCGCATGCGCAGTAGTGAGCCCGACCGCGCATCCGCAGTCGTGAGTCCAAGGGAGCATGAGCAGTAGTGACCCCGAGTGCGCATGCGCAGTAGTGAGCCCGATTGCGCATCCGCAGTAGTGAGACCGATTGCGCAGGCGCAATAGTAAGCCCGATTGTGCATCCGCAGTAGTGAGTCCGAGTGCGTATGCGCTGTAGTGACCCCACGTGCGCATGCGCAGTAGTGAGCTTCAGCGCGCATCCGCAATAGTGAGCCCGAGTGCGCATCCGCAGTAGTGAGTCCGAATGCGCATGAGCGGTAGTGACCCCGAGTGCCCATGCACAGTAGCGAGGCCGAGTGCGCATGCGCAGTGGGGAGCCCGATTGCGCATCCGCAGTAGTGAGTCCGCGATCGCATGAGCAGTATTGAGTCCGAGTGCGCATGAGCAGTAGTGAATACGACTACGCATGAGCAGTAGTGCCCCCGAGTGCGTATGCACTGTAGTGAGCCCGAGTGCGCATGCACAGTAGTGAGCCCGTGTGCGCATGCGCACAGAGCGCCCGTGTGCGCATGCGCAAAAGTGAGCTCGAGTGCGCATGTGCAGGTCTGAGCCTGTGTGCGCATGACCAGTAGCGACGCCGAGCGCGCATGCGCAGTAGTGAGCCCGAGTGCGCATGAGCAGTAGTGGGTCCGAGTGCGCATGGGCAGTAGTGACCCCGATTGCGCATCCGCAGTAGTGAGTCCGCGATCGCATGAGCAGTATTGAGTCCGAGTGCGCATGAGCAGTAGTGAATACGACTACGCATGAGCAGTAGTGCCCCCGAGTGCGTATGCACTGTAGTGAGCCCTAGTGCGCATGCACAGTAGTGACCCCGAGTGCGCATGCGCAGTAGTGAGCCCGATTGCGCATCCGCAGTAGTGAGACCGATTGCGCATGCGTAGTAGTGACCCCGATTGCGCATCCGCAGTAGTGAGCCCGAGCTCGCATGACCAGTAGTGAGTCGGAGTGCGTGTGAGCAGTAGTGAACCCGAGTGCGCATGCGCAGTATTGAGCCCGTGTGCCCATGCGCAGTAGTGAGCCTGAGTGCGCATGAGCAGTAGTTTGTCCGAGTGCGCATGGGCAGTAGTGACCAAGAGTGCGCATGCGCAGTAGTGAGCCCGAGTGCGCATGCGCAGTAGTGAGCGCGATTGCGCATCCGCAGTAGCGAGCCCGAGCGCGCATCCGCAGTAGTGAGTCCGAGTTCGCATGAGCAGTAGTGAGTCGGAGTGCGTATGAGCAGTAGTGAGCCCGATTGCGCATCCGCAGTAGCGAGCACGAGCGCGCATCCGCAGTAGTGAGTCCGAGTTCGCATGAGCAGTAGTGAGCCCGATTGCGCATCCGCAGTAGCGAGCCCGAGCGCGCATCCGCAGTAGTGAGTCCGAGTGCGCATGAGCAGTAGTGACCCCGAGTGCGCATGCGAAGTAGTGAGCCCGTGTGCCCATGCGCAGTAGTGGGTCCGAGTGCGCATGGGCAGCAGTGACCCCGAGTGCGCATGCGCAGTATTGAGCCCGTGTGCCCATGCGCAGTAGTGAGCCCGAGTGCGCGTGCGCAGTAGTGGCCCGAGTGCGCATGCACAGTAGTGACCGCGATTGCGCATGAGCAGTAGTGAACCCGAATGCGCATGCGCAGTAGCGAGCCCGAGCGCGCATGAGCAGTAGTGAGTCAGAGTGCGTATGAGCAGTGGTGGCCCCGCGTGCGCATGCGCAATAGTGAGCCCGTGTGCCCATGCGCAGTAGTGAGCCTCAGTGCGCATCCGCAGTCGTGTGCCCGAGTGCGCACGAGCAGTAGTGAGTCCGAGTGAGCATGTGCGGTAGTGACCCCGAGACCGCATGCAGAGTAGTGACCCGCAGTGCGCGTGCGCAGTATGGGCCCGAGTGCGCATGCGCAGTAGTGACCGCGATTGCGCATGAGCAGTAGTGAACCCGAGTGCGCATGCGCAGTAGCGAGCCCGAGCGCGCATGAGCAGTAGTGAGTCAGAGTGCGTATGAGCAGTAGTGACCCCGAGGGCGCATGCACAGTAGTGGGCCCGTGTACACATGCGCAGTAGCGTTCCCGAGTGCGCATGCGCAGTAGTGAGCCCGTGTGCGCATGAGCAGTACTGAAACCGATTGCGCATCCGCAGTAGTGAGTCCGAGTTCGCATGAGCAGTAGTGAGTCCGAGATCGCATGAGCAGTAATGACCCCGCGTGCGCATGCGCAGTAGTGAGTCCGAGTGCGCATCTGCAGTAGCGTGCCCGAGTGCGCATGCGCAGTAGTGAGCCCGAGTGCGCATCCACAGTAGTGAACCCGTGTGCGCATGCGCTGTAGTGAGCCCGAGCGCGCATCCGCAGTAGTGAGCCCGGGTGCGCATGCGCAGTAGTGAACCCGAATGCGCATCCACAGTAGTGAACCCGAATGCGCATGTACAATCATGGGCCCGTGTGCGCATGCGCAGTAGTGACCCCGAGTGCGCATGCGCAGTAGTGAACCCGTGTGCGCATGCGAAGTAGTGCGCCCGTGTGCGCATGCGCAGAAGTGAGCTCGAGGGCGCATGCGCAGAAGTGAGCACGAGTGCGCATGCGCAGTAGTGAGTCGGTGTGCGCATGCGCAGTAGCGACCCCGCGTGCGCATGCGCAGTAGTGAGCCCGTGTGCCCATGCGCAGTAGTGAGTCCGAGTGCGCATCTGCAGTAGCGTGCCCGAGTGCGCATGCGCAGTAGTGAGCCCGAGTTCGCATCCACAGTAGTGAACCCGAATAGGCATTTACAATCATGGGCCCGTGTGCGCATGCGCAGTAGTGACCCCGAGTGCGCATGCGCAGTAGTGAACCCGTGTGCGCATGCGCTGTAGTGAGCCCGAGCGCGCATCCGCAGTAGTGAGCCCGGGTGCGCATGCGCAGTAGTGAGCCCATATGTGCATGCGCAGTAGTGAACCCGAATGCGCATCCACAGTAGTGAACCCGAATGCGCATGTACAATCATGGGCCCGTGTGAGCATGCGCAGTAGTGACCCCGAATGCGCATCCACAGTAGTGATCCCGAATGCGCATGTACAATCATGGGCCCGTGTGCGCATGCGCAGTAGTGACCCCGAGTGCGCATGCGCAGTAGCGACCACGAGCCCGCATCCGCAGTACTGAGCCCGAGTGCGCATGTGCAGTAGTGACCCCGAGTACGCATGCGCAGTAGTGAGCCCGTGTGCGCATGCGAAGTAGTGCGCCCGTGTGCGCATGCGCAGAAGTGAGCTCGAGTGCGCATGCGCAGTAGCGAGCCCGAGCGCGCATGAGCAGTAGTGAGTCAGAGTGCGTATGAGCAGTGGTGGCCCCGAGTGCGCATGCGCAATAGTGAGCCCGTGTGCCCATGCGCAGTAGTGAGCCTCAGTGCGCATCCGCAGTCGTGTGCCCGAGTCCGCACGAGCAGTAGTGAGTCCGAGTGAGCATGTGCGGTAGTGACCCCGAGACCGCATGCAGAGTAGTGACCCGCAGTGCGCATGCGCAGTAGTCAGACCGAGTGCGCATGCGCAGTTGTGAGCCCGATTGCGCATCGGCAGTAGTGAGACCGATTGCGCATACGTAGTAGTGACCCCGATTGCGCATCCGCAGTAGTGAGTCCGAGGGGGCATGTGCAGTAGTGACCCCGAGTGCGCATGCGCAGTAGTGAGCCCGATTGCGCATCCGCAGTAGTGAGCCCGATTGTGCATCCGCAGTAGTAAGCCCGAGGGCGTATGCGCTGTAGTGACCCCACGTGCGCATGCGCAGTAGTGAGCTTCAGCGCGCATCCGCAATAGTGAGCTCGAGTGCGCATCCGCAATAGTGAGCCCGATTGCGCATCCGCAGTAGTGAGTCCGAGTTCGCATGCACAGTAGTGAGCCCGATTGCGCATCCGCAGTAGTGACTCCGAGTGCGCATGCGCAGTAGTGACCCCGAGGGCGCATGCACAGTAGTGAGCCCTTGTACACATGCGCAGTAGCGCGCCCATGTGGGCATGCGCAGAAGTGAGCTCGAGTGCGCATGTGCAGGTCTGAGCCTGTGTGCGCATGACCAGTAGCGGCGCCGAGCGCGCATGCGCAGTAGTGACCCCGAGGGCGCATGCACAGTAGTGAGCCCGTGTACACATTCGCAGTAGCGCGCCCATGTGGGCATGCGCAGAAGTGAGCTCGAGTGCGCATGTGCATGTCTGAGTCGGTGTGCGCATGCGCAGTAGCGACCCCGAGTGCGCATGCGCAGTAGTGAGCCCGTGTGCGCATGAGCAGTACTGAAACCGATTGCGCATCGGCAGTAGTGAGTCCGAGTGCGCATGAGCAGTAGTGAGTCCGAGATCGCATGAGCAGTAATGACCCCGCGTGCGCATGCGCAGTAGTGAGCCCGTGTGCCCATGCGCAGTAGTGAGTCCGAGTGCGCATCTGCAGTAGCGTGCCCGAGTGCGCATGCGCAGTAGTGAGCCCGAGTGCGCGTCCACAGTAGTGAACCCGAATGGGCATTTACAATCACGGGCCCGTGTGCGCATGCGCAGTAGTGACCCCCAGTGCGCATGCGCAGTAGTGAACCCGTGTGCGCATGCGCTGTAGTGAGCCCGAGCGCGCATCCGCAGTAGTGAGCCCGGGTGCGCATGCGCAGTAGTGAGCCCATATGTGCATGCGCAGTAGTGAACCCGAATGCGCATCCACAGTAGTGAACCCGAATGCGCATGTACAATCATGGGCCCGTGTGCGCATGCGCAGTAGTGACCCCTAGTGCGCATGCGCAGTAGCGACCCCGAGCCCGCATCCGCAGTACTGAGCCCGAGTGCGCATGTGCAGTAGTGACCCCGAGTACGCATGCGCAGTAGTGAGCCCGTGTGCGCATGCGAGGTAGTGCGCCCGTGTGCGCATGCGCAGAAGTGAGCTCGAGTGCGCATGCGCAGAAGTGAGCTCGAGTGCGCATGCGCAGTAGTGAGTCCGAGTGCGCATGAGCAGTAGTGAGCCCGAGTGCGCGTGCGCAGTAGTGGCCCGAGTGCGCATGCGCAGTAGTGACAGCGATTGCGCATGAGCAGTAGTGAACCCGAGTGCGCATGCGCAGTAGCGAGCCCGAGCGCGCATGAGCAGTAGTGAGTCAGAGTGCGTATGAGCAGTGGTGGCCCCGAGTGCGCATGCGCAGTAGTGAGCCCGTGTGCGCATGCGAAGTAGTGCGCCCGTGTGCGCATGCGCAGAACTGAGCTCGAGGGCGCATGCGCAGTAGTGAGCCCGTGTGCCCATGCGCAGTAGTGAGTCCGAGTGCGCATCTGCAGTAGCGTCCCCGAGTGCGCATGCGCAGTAGTGAGCCCGAGTGCGCATGCGCAGTAGCGACCCCGAGCCCGCATCCGCAGTACTGAGCCCGAGTGCGCATGTGCAGTAGTGACCCCGAGTACGCATGCGTAGTAGTGAGCCCGTGTGCGCATGCGAAGTAGTGCGCCCGTGTGCGCATGCGCAGAAGTGAGCTCGAGTGCGCATGCGCAGTAGTGAGTCCGAGTGCGCATGAGCAGTAGTGAGCCCGAGTGCGCGTGCGCAGTAGTGGCCCCGAGTGCGCATGCGCAGTAGTGACCCCGATTGCGCATGAGCAGTAGTGAACCCGAGTGCGCATGCGCAGTAGTGAGCACGTGTGCGCATGCGCAGTAGTGAGCCCGAGTGCGCATCTGCAGTAGCGTGCCCGAGTGCGCATGCGCAGTAGTGAGCCCGAGTGCGCATCCACAGTAGTGAACCCGAATGGGCATTTACAATCATGGGCCCGTGTGCGCATGCGCAGTAGTGACCCCGAGTGCGCATGCGCAGTAGTGAACCCGTGTGCGCATGCGCTGTAGTGAGCCCGAGCGCGCATCCGCAGTAGTGAGCCCGGGTGCGCATGCGCAGTAGTGAGCCCATATGTGCATGCGCAGTAGTGAACCCGAATGCGCATCCACAGTAGTGAACCCGAATGCGCATGTACAATCATGGGCCCGTGTGCGCATGCGCAGTAGTGACCCCGAGTGCGCATGCGCAGTAGCGACCCCGATCCCGCATCCGCAGTACGGAGCCCGAGTGCGCATGTGCAGTAGTGAACCCGAGTACGCATGCGCAGTAGTGAGCCCGTGTGCGCATGCGAAGTAGTGCGCCCGTGTGCGCATGCGCAGAAGTGAGCTCGAGTACGCATGCGCAGTAGTGAGTCCGAGTGCGCATGAGCAGTAGTGAGCCCGAGTGCGCGTGCGCAGTAGTGGCCCCGAGTGCGCATGCGCAGTAGTGAGATCGTGTGCGCATGCGCAGTAGCGAGACCGAGCGCACATGCGCAGTAGTGAGCCCGAGTGCGCATGCGCAGTAGTGACCCCGATTGCGCATCCGCAGTAGTGAGTCCGAGGGCGCATGGGCAGTAGTGACCCCGAGTGCGCATGCGCAGTAGTGAGCCCGATTGCGCATCCGCAGTAGTGAGCCCGATTGTGCATCCGCAGTAGTAAGCCCGAGGGCGTATGCGCTGTAGTGACCCCACGTGCGCATGCGCAGTAGTGAGCTTCAGCGCGCATCCGCAATAGTGAGCCCGAGTGCGCATCCGCAATAGTGAGCCCGATTGCGCATCCGCAGTAGTGAGTCCGAGCTCGCATGCACAGTAGTGAGCCCGATTGCGCATCCGCAGTAGTGACTTCGAGTGCGCATGAGCAGTAGTGACCCCGAGTGCGCATGCACAGTAGTGAGCCCGTGCGCGCATCCGCAGTAGTGAGACCGATTGCGCATGCGCAGTAGGGAGCCCGATTGCGCATCCGCAGTAGTGAGACCGATTGCGCATGCGCAATAGTGAGACCGATTGCGCATCCGCAGTAATGAGTCCGAGATCGCATGAGCAGTAATGAGTCCGAGTGCGCATGAGCAGTAGTGAATACGAGTACGCATGAGCAGTAGTGGCCCCGAGTGCGTATGCACTGCAGTGAGCCCGAGTGCGCATACACAGTAGTGAGTCCGTGTGCGCATGCGCAGTAGTGCGCTCGTGTGCGCATGCGCAGAAGTGAGCTCGAGTGCACATGTGCAGGTCTGAGCCGGTGTGCCCATGATGGGGGTGTCCCACTTGGACGTCGACCGATTGGACGCGTTCCGTTTGGACGGTCCCGATTCGTCGCGTTCCAATTCGAAGCGGTGCCGATTGGACGCGTCCCAATTCGAAGAGGTTAGATTTGGTTAGGTTAGGTTCTATAAGCCCTGCTTAGAATTTAAACGCGTCCAATCGGCACCGCTTCGAATTGGAACGAGTCGAATCGGGACCGTCCAATCGGGACGCGTCCCAGCGGTCGGCGTCCAAGTGGGCATCACTCCCCATGATCAGTAGCGACCCCGAGCGCGCATACGCAGTAGTGAGCCTGAGTGCGCATGAGCAGTAGTGAGTCCGAGTGCGCATGAGCAGTAGTGAGCCCGAGTGCGCATGCAGAGTAGTGACCCGCAGTGCGCATGCGCAGTAGTGAGACCGTGTGCGCATGCGCAGTAGTGAGCCCGATTGCGCATCCGCAGTAGTGAGACCGATTGCGCATGCGCAATAGTGAGCCCGAGTGCGCATGCGCAGTAGTGACCCCGAGGGCGCATGCGCAGTTGTGAGCCCGATTGCGCATCCGCAGTAGTGAGACCGATTGCGCATGCGTAGTAGTGACCCCGATTGCGCATCCGCAGTAGTGAGACCGAGTTCGCATGCGCAGTAGTGAGCCCGACCGCGCATCCGCAGTCGTGAGTCCAAGGGAGCATGAGCAGTAGTGACCCCGAGTGCGCATGCGCAGTAGTGAGCCCGATTGCGCATCCGCAGTAGTGAGACCGATTGCGCAGGCGCAATAGTAAGCCCGATTGTGCATCCGCAGTAGTGAGTCCGAGTGCGTATGCGCTGTAGTGACCCCACGTGCGCATGCGCAGTAGTGAGCTTCAGCGCGCATCCGCAATAGTGAGCCCGAGTGCGCATCCGCAGTAGTGAGCCCGATTGCGCATCCGCAGTAGCGAGCCCGAGCGCGCATCCGCAGTAGTGAGTCCGAGTTCGCATGAGCAGTAGTGAGTCGGAGTGCGTATGAGCAGTAGTGAGCCCGAGTGCGCATGCGCTGTAGTGAGCCCGTGTGCCCATGCACAGTAGTGAGCCCGTGTGCGCATGCGCCGTAGTGAGCCCGAGTGCGCATCCGCAGTAGTGAGTCCGAGTGCGCATGAGCAGTAGTGACCCCGAGTGCGCATGCGCAGTGGTGAGCCCGTGTGCCCATGCGCAGTAGTGAGCCTGAGTGCGCATGAGCAGTAGTGACCTCGAGTGCGTATGCACTGTAGTGAGCCCGAGTGCGCATGCACAGTAGTGAGCCCGTGTGCGCATGCGCACAGAGCGCCCGTGTGCGCATGCGCAAAAGTGAGCTCGAGTGCGCATGTGCAGGTCTGAGCCTGTGTGCGCATGACCAGTAGCGACGCCGAGCGCGTATGCGCAGTAGTGAGCCCGAGTGCGCATGAGCAGTAGTGGGTCCGAGTGCGCATGGGCAGTAGTGACCCCAAGTGCGCATCCGCAGTAGTGAGCCCGAGTTCGCATGACCAGTAGTGAGTCGGAGTGCGTATGTGCAGTAGTGACCCCGAGTGCGCATGCGCAGTAGTGAGCCCGATTGCGCATCCGCAGTAGTGAGACCGATTGCTCATGCGTAGTAGTGACCCCGATTGCGCATCCGCAGTAGGGAGCCCGAGTTCGCATGACCAGTAGTGAGTCGGAGTGCGTATGAGCAGTAGTGACCCCGAGTGCGCATGCGCAGTAGTGAGCCCGTGTGCCCATGCGCAGTAGTGAGCCTGAGTGCGCATGAGCAGTAGTGGGTCCGAGTGCGCATGGGCAGTAGTGACCCCGAGTGCGCATGCGCAGTAGTGAGCCCGAGTGCGCATGCGCAGTAGTGAGCCCGATTGCGCATCCGCAGTAGCGAGCACGAGCGCGCATCTGCAGTAGTGAGTCCGAGTTCGCATGAGCAGTAGTGAGCCCGATTGCGCATCCGCAGTAGCGAGCCCGAGCGCGCATCCGCAGTAGTGAGTCCGAGTGCGCATGAGCAGTAGTGACCCCGAGTGCGCATGCGAAGTAGTGAGCCCGTGTGCCCATGCGCAGTAGTGAGCCTGAGTGCGCATGGGCAGTAGTGACCCCGAGTGCGCATGCGCACTAGTGAGCCCGAGAGCGCATGAGCAGTAGTGAATCCGAGTGCGCATGACCAGTCGTGACCACGATTGCACATGCACAGTAGTGACCCCTACCGCGCATCCGCAGTTGTGAGCCTGAGTGCGCATGCGCAGTAGTGAGCCCGATTGCGCATCCGCAGTTGTGAGACCGATTGCGCATGCGCAGTAGTAAGCCTGATTGCGCATCCGCAGTAGTGAATCCGAGTGCGCATGACCAGTAGTGACCACGATTGCGCATGCGCAGTAGTGAGCCCGATTGCGCATCCGCACAGGTGAGACCGATTGCGCATGCGCAATAGTGAGCCCGATTGCGCATCCGCAGTAGTGAGACCGATTGCGCATGCGCAATAGTGAGCCCGAGTGCGCATGCGCAGTAGTGACCCCGAGGGCGCATGCGCAGTTGTGAGCCCGATTGCGCATCCGCAGTAGTGAGACCGATTGCGCATGCGTAGTAGTGACCCCGATTGCGCATCCGCAGTAGTGAGACCGAGTTCGCATGCGCAGTAGTGAGCCCGACCGCGCATCCGCAGTCGTGAGTCCAAGGGAGCATGAGCAGTAGTGACCCCGAGTGCGCATGCGCAGTAGTGAGCCCGATTGCGCATCCGCAGTAGTGAGACCGATTGCGCAGGCGCAATAGTAAGCCCGATTGTGCATCCGCAGTAGTGAGTCCGAGTGCGTATGCGCTGTAGTGACCCCACGTGCGCATGCGCAGTAGTGAGCTTCAGCGCGCATCCGCAATAGTGAGCCCGAGTGCGCATCCGCAGTAGTGAGTCCGAATGCGCATGAGCGGTAGTGACCCCGAGTGCCCATGCACAGTAGCGAGGCCGAGTGCGCATGCGCAGTGGGGAGCCCGATTGCGCATCCGCAGTAGTGAGTCCGCGATCGCATGAGCAGTATTGAGTCCGAGTGCGCATGAGCAGTAGTGAATACGACTACGCATGAGCAGTAGTGCCCCCGAGTGCGTATGCACTGTAGTGAGCCCGAGTGCGCATGCACAGTAGTGAGCCCGTGTGCGCATGCGCACAGAGCGCCCGTGTGCGCATGCGCAAAAGTGAGCTCGAGTGCGCATGTGCAGGTCTGAGCCTGTGTGCGCATGACCAGTAGCGACGCCGAGCGCGCATGCGCAGTAGTGAGCCCGAGTGCGCATGAGCAGTAGTGGGTCCGAGTGCGCATGGGCAGTAGTGACCCCGATTGCGCATCCGCAGTAGTGAGTCCGCGATCGCATGAGCAGTATTGAGTCCGAGTGCGCATGAGCAGTAGTGAATACGACTACGCATGAGCAGTAGTGCCCCCGAGTGCGTATGCACTGTAGTGAGCCCTAGTGCGCATGCACAGTAGTGACCCCGAGTGCGCATGCGCAGTAGTGAGCCCGATTGCGCATCCGCAGTAGTGAGACCGATTGCGCATGCGTAGTAGTGACCCCGATTGCGCATCCGCAGTAGTGAGCCCGAGCTCGCATGACCAGTAGTGAGTCGGAGTGCGTGTGAGCAGTAGTGAACCCGAGTGCGCATGCGCAGTATTGAGCCCGTGTGCCCATGCGCAGTAGTGAGCCTGAGTGCGCATGAGCAGTAGTTTGTCCGAGTGCGCATGGGCAGTAGTGACCAAGAGTGCGCATGCGCAGTAGTGAGCCCGAGTGCGCATGCGCAGTAGTGAGCCCGATTGCGCATCCGCAGTAGCGAGCCCGAGCGCGCATCCGCAGTAGTGAGTCCGAGTTCGCATGAGCAGTAGTGAGTCGGAGTGCGTATGAGCAGTAGTGAGCCCGATTGCGCATCCGCAGTAGCGAGCACGAGCGCGCATCCGCAGTAGTGAGTCCGAGTTCGCATGAGCAGTAGTGAGCCCGATTGCGCATCCGCAGTAGCGAGCCCGAGCGCGCATCCGCAGTAGTGAGTCCGAGTGCGCATGAGCAGTAGTGACCCCGAGTGCGCATGCGAAGTAGTGAGCCCGTGTGCCCATGCGCAGTAGTGGGTCCGAGTGCGCATGGGCAGCAGTGACCCCGAGTGCGCATGCGCAGTATTGAGCCCGTGTGCCCATGCGCAGTAGTGAGCCCGAGTGCGCGTGCGCAGTAGTGGCCCGAGTGCGCATGCACAGTAGTGACCGCGATTGCGCATGAGCAGTAGTGAACCCGAATGCGCATGCGCAGTAGCGAGCCCGAGCGCGCATGAGCAGTAGTGAGTCAGAGTGCGTATGAGCAGTGGTGGCCCCGCGTGCGCATGCGCAATAGTGAGCCCGTGTGCCCATGCGCAGTAGTGAGCCTCAGTGCGCATCCGCAGTCGTGTGCCCGAGTGCGCACGAGCAGTAGTGAGTCCGAGTGAGCATGTGCGGTAGTGACCCCGAGACCGCATGCAGAGTAGTGACCCGCAGTGCGCGTGCGCAGTATGGGCCCGAGTGCGCATGCGCAGTAGTGACCGCGATTGCGCATGAGCAGTAGTGAACCCGAGTGCGCATGCGCAGTAGCGAGCCCGAGCGCGCATGAGCAGTAGTGAGTCAGAGTGCGTATGAGCAGTAGTGACCCCGAGGGCGCATGCACAGTAGTGGGCCCGTGTACACATGCGCAGTAGCGTTCCCGAGTGCGCATGCGCAGTAGTGAGCCCGTGTGCGCATGAGCAGTACTGAAACCGATTGCGCATCCGCAGTAGTGAGTCCGAGTTCGCATGAGCAGTAGTGAGTCCGAGATCGCATGAGCAGTAATGACCCCGCGTGCGCATGCGCAGTAGTGAGTCCGAGTGCGCATCTGCAGTAGCGTGCCCGAGTGCGCATGCGCAGTAGTGAGCCCGAGTGCGCATCCACAGTAGTGAACCCGTGTGCGCATGCGCTGTAGTGAGCCCGAGCGCGCATCCGCAGTAGTGAGCCCGGGTGCGCATGCGCAGTAGTGAACCCGAATGCGCATCCACAGTAGTGAACCCGAATGCGCATGTACAATCATGGGCCCGTGTGCGCATGCGCAGTAGTGACCCCGAGTGCGCATGCGCAGTAGTGAACCCGTGTGCGCATGCGAAGTAGTGCGCCCGTGTGCGCATGCGCAGAAGTGAGCTCGAGGGCGCATGCGCAGAAGTGAGCACGAGTGCGCATGCGCAGTAGTGAGTCGGTGTGCGCATGCGCAGTAGCGACCCCGCGTGCGCATGCGCAGTAGTGAGCCCGTGTGCCCATGCGCAGTAGTGAGTCCGAGTGCGCATCTGCAGTAGCGTGCCCGAGTGCGCATGCGCAGTAGTGAGCCCGAGTTCGCATCCACAGTAGTGAACCCGAATAGGCATTTACAATCATGGGCCCGTGTGCGCATGCGCAGTAGTGACCCCGAGTGCGCATGCGCAGTAGTGAACCCGTGTGCGCATGCGCTGTAGTGAGCCCGAGCGCGCATCCGCAGTAGTGAGCCCGGGTGCGCATGCGCAGTAGTGAGCCCATATGTGCATGCGCAGTAGTGAACCCGAATGCGCATCCACAGTAGTGAACCCGAATGCGCATGTACAATCATGGGCCCGTGTGAGCATGCGCAGTAGTGACCCCGAATGCGCATCCACAGTAGTGATCCCGAATGCGCATGTACAATCATGGGCCCGTGTGCGCATGCGCAGTAGTGACCCCGAGTGCGCATGCGCAGTAGCGACCACGAGCCCGCATCCGCAGTACTGAGCCCGAGTGCGCATGTGCAGTAGTGACCCCGAGTACGCATGCGCAGTAGTGAGCCCGTGTGCGCATGCGAAGTAGTGCGCCCGTGTGCGCATGCGCAGAAGTGAGCTCGAGTGCGCATGCGCAGTAGCGAGCCCGAGCGCGCATGAGCAGTAGTGAGTCAGAGTGCGTATGAGCAGTGGTGGCCCCGAGTGCGCATGCGCAATAGTGAGCCCGTGTGCCCATGCGCAGTAGTGAGCCTCAGTGCGCATCCGCAGTCGTGTGCCCGAGTCCGCACGAGCAGTAGTGAGTCCGAGTGAGCATGTGCGGTAGTGACCCCGAGACCGCATGCAGAGTAGTGACCCGCAGTGCGCATGCGCAGTAGTCAGACCGAGTGCGCATGCGCAGTTGTGAGCCCGATTGCGCATCGGCAGTAGTGAGACCGATTGCGCATACGTAGTAGTGACCCCGATTGCGCATCCGCAGTAGTGAGTCCGAGGGGGCATGTGCAGTAGTGACCCCGAGTGCGCATGCGCAGTAGTGAGCCCGATTGCGCATCCGCAGTAGTGAGCCCGATTGTGCATCCGCAGTAGTAAGCCCGAGGGCGTATGCGCTGTAGTGACCCCACGTGCGCATGCGCAGTAGTGAGCTTCAGCGCGCATCCGCAATAGTGAGCTCGAGTGCGCATCCGCAATAGTGAGCCCGATTGCGCATCCGCAGTAGTGAGTCCGAGTTCGCATGCACAGTAGTGAGCCCGATTGCGCATCCGCAGTAGTGACTCCGAGTGCGCATGCGCAGTAGTGACCCCGAGGGCGCATGCACAGTAGTGAGCCCTTGTACACATGCGCAGTAGCGCGCCCATGTGGGCATGCGCAGAAGTGAGCTCGAGTGCGCATGTGCAGGTCTGAGCCTGTGTGCGCATGACCAGTAGCGGCGCCGAGCGCGCATGCGCAGTAGTGACCCCGAGGGCGCATGCACAGTAGTGAGCCCGTGTACACATTCGCAGTAGCGCGCCCATGTGGGCATGCGCAGAAGTGAGCTCGAGTGCGCATGTGCATGTCTGAGTCGGTGTGCGCATGCGCAGTAGCGACCCCGAGTGCGCATGCGCAGTAGTGAGCCCGTGTGCGCATGAGCAGTACTGAAACCGATTGCGCATCGGCAGTAGTGAGTCCGAGTGCGCATGAGCAGTAGTGAGTCCGAGATCGCATGAGCAGTAATGACCCCGCGTGCGCATGCGCAGTAGTGAGCCCGTGTGCCCATGCGCAGTAGTGAGTCCGAGTGCGCATCTGCAGTAGCGTGCCCGAGTGCGCATGCGCAGTAGTGAGCCCGAGTGCGCGTCCACAGTAGTGAACCCGAATGGGCATTTACAATCACGGGCCCGTGTGCGCATGCGCAGTAGTGACCCCCAGTGCGCATGCGCAGTAGTGAACCCGTGTGCGCATGCGCTGTAGTGAGCCCGAGCGCGCATCCGCAGTAGTGAGCCCGGGTGCGCATGCGCAGTAGTGAGCCCATATGTGCATGCGCAGTAGTGAACCCGAATGCGCATCCACAGTAGTGAACCCGAATGCGCATGTACAATCATGGGCCCGTGTGCGCATGCGCAGTAGTGACCCCTAGTGCGCATGCGCAGTAGCGACCCCGAGCCCGCATCCGCAGTACTGAGCCCGAGTGCGCATGTGCAGTAGTGACCCCGAGTACGCATGCGCAGTAGTGAGCCCGTGTGCGCATGCGAGGTAGTGCGCCCGTGTGCGCATGCGCAGAAGTGAGCTCGAGTGCGCATGCGCAGAAGTGAGCTCGAGTGCGCATGCGCAGTAGTGAGTCCGAGTGCGCATGAGCAGTAGTGAGCCCGAGTGCGCGTGCGCAGTAGTGGCCCGAGTGCGCATGCGCAGTAGTGACAGCGATTGCGCATGAGCAGTAGTGAACCCGAGTGCGCATGCGCAGTAGCGAGCCCGAGCGCGCATGAGCAGTAGTGAGTCAGAGTGCGTATGAGCAGTGGTGGCCCCGAGTGCGCATGCGCAGTAGTGAGCCCGTGTGCGCATGCGAAGTAGTGCGCCCGTGTGCGCATGCGCAGAACTGAGCTCGAGGGCGCATGCGCAGTAGTGAGCCCGTGTGCCCATGCGCAGTAGTGAGTCCGAGTGCGCATCTGCAGTAGCGTCCCCGAGTGCGCATGCGCAGTAGTGAGCCCGAGTGCGCATGCGCAGTAGCGACCCCGAGCCCGCATCCGCAGTACTGAGCCCGAGTGCGCATGTGCAGTAGTGACCCCGAGTACGCATGCGTAGTAGTGAGCCCGTGTGCGCATGCGAAGTAGTGCGCCCGTGTGCGCATGCGCAGAAGTGAGCTCGAGTGCGCATGCGCAGTAGTGAGTCCGAGTGCGCATGAGCAGTAGTGAGCCCGAGTGCGCGTGCGCAGTAGTGGCCCCGAGTGCGCATGCGCAGTAGTGACCCCGATTGCGCATGAGCAGTAGTGAACCCGAGTGCGCATGCGCAGTAGTGAGCACGTGTGCGCATGCGCAGTAGTGAGCCCGAGTGCGCATCTGCAGTAGCGTGCCCGAGTGCGCATGCGCAGTAGTGAGCCCGAGTGCGCATCCACAGTAGTGAACCCGAATGGGCATTTACAATCATGGGCCCGTGTGCGCATGCGCAGTAGTGACCCCGAGTGCGCATGCGCAGTAGTGAACCCGTGTGCGCATGCGCTGTAGTGAGCCCGAGCGCGCATCCGCAGTAGTGAGCCCGGGTGCGCATGCGCAGTAGTGAGCCCATATGTGCATGCGCAGTAGTGAACCCGAATGCGCATCCACAGTAGTGAACCCGAATGCGCATGTACAATCATGGGCCCGTGTGCGCATGCGCAGTAGTGACCCCGAGTGCGCATGCGCAGTAGCGACCCCGATCCCGCATCCGCAGTACTGAGCCCGAGTGCGCATGTGCAGTAGTGAACCCGAGTACGCATGCGCAGTAGTGAGCCCGTGTGCGCATGCGAAGTAGTGCGCCCGTGTGCGCATGCGCAGAAGTGAGCTCGAGTACGCATGCGCAGTAGTGAGTCCGAGTGCGCATGAGCAGTAGTGAGCCCGAGTGCGCGTGCGCAGTAGTGGCCCCGAGTGCGCATGCGCAGTAGTGAGATCGTGTGCGCATGCGCAGTAGCGAGACCGAGCGCACATGCGCAGTAGTGAGCCCGAGTGCGCATGCGCAGTAGTGACCCCGATTGCGCATCCGCAGTAGTGAGTCCGAGGGCGCATGGGCAGTAGTGACCCCGAGTGCGCATGCGCAGTAGTGAGCCCGATTGCGCATCCGCAGTAGTGAGCCCGATTGTGCATCCGCAGTAGTAAGCCCGAGGGCGTATGCGCTGTAGTGACCCCACGTGCGCATGCGCAGTAGTGAGCTTCAGCGCGCATCCGCAATAGTGAGCCCGAGTGCGCATCCGCAATAGTGAGCCCGATTGCGCATCCGCAGTAGTGAGTCCGAGCTCGCATGCACAGTAGTGAGCCCGATTGCGCATCCGCAGTAGTGACTTCGAGTGCGCATGAGCAGTAGTGACCCCGAGTGCGCATGCACAGTAGTGAGCCCGTGCGCGCATCCGCAGTAGTGAGACCGATTGCGCATGCGCAGTAGGGAGCCCGATTGCGCATCCGCAGTAGTGAGACCGATTGCGCATGCGCAATAGTGAGACCGATTGCGCATCCGCAGTAATGAGTCCGAGATCGCATGAGCAGTAATGAGTCCGAGTGCGCATGAGCAGTAGTGAATACGAGTACGCATGAGCAGTAGTGGCCCCGAGTGCGTATGCACTGCAGTGAGCCCGAGTGCGCATACACAGTAGTGAGTCCGTGTGCGCATGCGCAGTAGTGCGCTCGTGTGCGCATGCGCAGAAGTGAGCTCGAGTGCACATGTGCAGGTCTGAGCCGGTGTGCCCATGATGGGGGTGTCCCACTTGGACGTCGACCGATTGGACGCGTTCCGTTTGGACGGTCCCGATTCGTCGCGTTCCAATTCGAAGCGGTGCCGATTGGACGCGTCCCAATTCGAAGAGGTTAGATTTGGTTAGGTTAGGTTCTATAAGCCCTGCTTAGAATTTAAACGCGTCCAATCGGCACCGCTTCGAATTGGAACGAGTCGAATCGGGACCGTCCAATCGGGACGCGTCCCAGCGGTCGGCGTCCAAGTGGGCATCACTCCCCATGATCAGTAGCGACCCCGAGCGCGCATACGCAGTAGTGAGCCTGAGTGCGCATGAGCAGTAGTGAGTCCGAGTGCGCATGAGCAGTAGTGAGCCCGAGTGCGCATGCAGAGTAGTGACCCGCAGTGCGCATGCGCAGTAGTGAGACCGTGTGCGCATGCGCAGTAGTGAGCCCGATTGCGCATCCGCAGTAGTGAGACCGATTGCGCATGCGCAATAGTGAGCCCGAGTGCGCATGCGCAGTAGTGACCCCGAGGGCGCATGCGCAGTTGTGAGCCCGATTGCGCATCCGCAGTAGTGAGACCGATTGCGCATGCGTAGTAGTGACCCCGATTGCGCATCCGCAGTAGTGAGACCGAGTTCGCATGCGCAGTAGTGAGCCCGACCGCGCATCCGCAGTCGTGAGTCCAAGGGAGCATGAGCAGTAGTGACCCCGAGTGCGCATGCGCAGTAGTGAGCCCGATTGCGCATCCGCAGTAGTGAGACCGATTGCGCAGGCGCAATAGTAAGCCCGATTGTGCATCCGCAGTAGTGAGTCCGAGTGCGTATGCGCTGTAGTGACCCCACGTGCGCATGCGCAGTAGTGAGCTTCAGCGCGCATCCGCAATAGTGAGCCCGAGTGCGCATCCGCAGTAGTGAGCCCGATTGCGCATCCGCAGTAGCGAGCCCGAGCGCGCATCCGCAGTAGTGAGTCCGAGTTCGCATGAGCAGTAGTGAGTCGGAGTGCGTATGAGCAGTAGTGAGCCCGAGTGCGCATGCGCTGTAGTGAGCCCGTGTGCCCATGCACAGTAGTGAGCCCGTGTGCGCATGCGCCGTAGTGAGCCCGAGTGCGCATCCGCAGTAGTGAGTCCGAGTGCGCATGAGCAGTAGTGACCCCGAGTGCGCATGCGCAGTGGTGAGCCCGTGTGCCCATGCGCAGTAGTGAGCCTGAGTGCGCATGAGCAGTAGTGACCTCGAGTGCGTATGCACTGTAGTGAGCCCGAGTGCGCATGCACAGTAGTGAGCCCGTGTGCGCATGCGCACAGAGCGCCCGTGTGCGCATGCGCAAAAGTGAGCTCGAGTGCGCATGTGCAGGTCTGAGCCTGTGTGCGCATGACCAGTAGCGACGCCGAGCGCGTATGCGCAGTAGTGAGCCCGAGTGCGCATGAGCAGTAGTGGGTCCGAGTGCGCATGGGCAGTAGTGACCCCAAGTGCGCATCCGCAGTAGTGAGCCCGAGTTCGCATGACCAGTAGTGAGTCGGAGTGCGTATGTGCAGTAGTGACCCCGAGTGCGCATGCGCAGTAGTGAGCCCGATTGCGCATCCGCAGTAGTGAGACCGATTGCTCATGCGTAGTAGTGACCCCGATTGCGCATCCGCAGTAGGGAGCCCGAGTTCGCATGACCAGTAGTGAGTCGGAGTGCGTATGAGCAGTAGTGACCCCGAGTGCGCATGCGCAGTAGTGAGCCCGTGTGCCCATGCGCAGTAGTGAGCCTGAGTGCGCATGAGCAGTAGTGGGTCCGAGTGCGCATGGGCAGTAGTGACCCCGAGTGCGCATGCGCAGTAGTGAGCCCGAGTGCGCATGCGCAGTAGTGAGCCCGATTGCGCATCCGCAGTAGCGAGCACGAGCGCGCATCCGCAGTAGTGAGTCCGAGTTCGCATGAGCAGTAGTGAGCCCGATTGCGCATCCGCAGTAGCGAGCCCGAGCGCGCATCCGCAGTAGTGAGTCCGAGTGCGCATGAGCAGTAGTGACCCCGAGTGCGCATGCGAAGTAGTGAGCCCGTGTGCCCATGCGCAGTAGTGAGCCTGAGTGCGCATGGGCAGTAGTGACCCCGAGTGCGCATGCGCACTAGTGAGCCCGAGAGCGCATGAGCAGTAGTGAATCCGAGTGCGCATGACCAGTCGTGACCACGATTGCACATGCACAGTAGTGACCCCTACCGCGCATCCGCAGTTGTGAGCCTGAGTGCGCATGCGCAGTAGTGAGCCCGATTGCGCATCCGCAGTTGTGAGACCGATTGCGCATGCGCAGTAGTAAGCCTGATTGCGCATCCGCAGTAGTGAATCCGAGTGCGCATGACCAGTAGTGACCACGATTGCGCATGCGCAGTAGTGAGCCCGATTGCGCATCCGCACAGGTGAGACCGATTGCGCATGCGCAATAGTGAGCCCGATTGCGCATCCGCAGTAGTGAGACCGATTGCGCATGCGCAGTAGTGAGCCCGACCGCGCATCCGCAGTCGTGAGTCCAAGTGTGCATGAGCAGTAGTGACCCCGAGTGCGCATGCAGAGTAGTGACCCCCAGTGCGCATGCGCAGTAGTGAGACCGTGTGCGCATGCGCAGTACTGAGCCCGACCGCGCATCCGTAGTTATGAGCCTGAATGCGCATGCGCAGTAGTGACCCCGAGTGCGCATGCGCAGTAGTGAGCCCGATTGCGCATCCGCAGTAGTGAGACCGATTGCGCATGCGCAATAGTGAGCCCGATTGCGCATTTGCAGTAGTGAGTCCTAGAGCGCATTTGCAGTAGCGTCCCCGAGTGCGCATGCGCAGTAGTGACCCCGAGTGCGCATGCGCAGTAGTGTGACCTATTGCGCATCCGCAGTAGTGAGACCGATTGCGCATGCGCAGTAGGGAGCCCGATTGCGCATCCGCAGTAGTGAAACCGATTGCGCATGCGCAATAGTGAGACCGATTGCGCATGCGCAGTAGTGCACCAGTGTGCGCATGCGCAGAAGTAAGCTCGAGTGCGCATGTGCAGGTCTGAGCCGGTGTGCGCATGCACAGCAGCGGCCCCGAGCGCGCATGCGCCGTAGTCAGCCCGACTGCGCATGAGCAGTAGTGAGTCGGAGTGCGTTTGAGCAGTAGTGACCCCGAATGCGCGTGCGCAGTAGTGAGCCTGATTGCGCATCCGCAGTAGTGAGACCGATTGCGCATCCGCAGTAGTGAGTCTGAGTGCGCATGAGCTGTAGTGACCCTGAGTGCGCATGCGCAGTAGTGAGCCAGATTGCGCATGCGCAGTAGTGAGACCGATTGCGCATGCGCAGTAGTGAGCCCGATTGCGCATCCGCAGTAGTGAGACCGATTTCGCATGCGCAATAGTGAGCCCCATTGCGCATCCGCAGTAGTGAGCCCGAGTGCGCATGAGCAGTAGTGACCCCGAGTGCGCATGCACAGTAGTGAGCCCGTGTGCGCATGCGCAGTAGTGCACCAGTGTGCGCATGCGCAGAAGTGAGCTCGAGTGCTCATGTGCAGGTCTGGGCCGGTGTGCGCATGCACAGTGGCGGCCGGGAGCGCGTATGCGCCGTAGTGAGCCCGATTGCGCATCCGCAGTAGTGAGACCGAGTGCGCATGAGCAGTAGCGACCGCGAGTGCGCATCCGCAGTAGTGAGACCGATTGCGCATGCGTAGTAGTGACCCCGATTGCGCATCCGCAGTAGTGAGACCGAGTTCGCATGCGCAGTAGTGAGCCCGACCGCGCATCCGCAGTCGTGAGTCCAAGGGAGCATGAGCAGTAGTGACCCCGAGTGCGCATGCGCAGTAGTGAGCCCGATTGCGCATCCGCAGTAGTGAGACCGATTGCGCAGGCGCAATTGTAAGCCCGATTGTGCATCCGCAGTAGTGAGTCCGAGTGCGTATGCGCTGTAGTGACCCCACGTGCGCATGCGCAGTAGTGAGCTTCAGCGCGCATCCGCAATAGTGAGCCCGAGTGCGCATCCGCAGTAGTGAGTCCGAATGCGCATGAGCGGTAGTGACCCCGAGTGCCCATGCACAGTAGCGAAGCCGAGTGCGCATGCGCAGTGGGGAGCCCGATTGCGCATCCGCAGTAGTGAGTCCGCGATCGCATGAGCAGTATTGAGTCCGAGTGCGCATGAGCAGTAGTGAATACGACTACGCATGAGCAGTAGTGACCCCGAGTGCGTATGCACTGTAGTGTGCCCGAGTGCGCATGCACAGTAGTGAGCCCGTGTGCCCATGCGCAGTAGTGAGCCCGTGTGCGCATGCGCCGTAGTGAGCCCGAGTGCGCATCCGCAGTAGTGAGTCCGAGTGCGCATGAGCAGTAGTGACCCCGAGTGCGCATGCGCAGTGGTGAGCCCGTGTGCCCATGCGCAGTAGTGAGCCTGAGTGCGCATGAGCAGTAGTGACCTCGAGTGCGTATGCACTGTAGTGAGCCCGAGTGCGCATGCACAGTAGTGCGCCCGTGTGCGCATGCGCACAGAGCGCCCGTGTGCGCATGCGCAAAAGTGAGCTCGAGTGCGCATGTGCAGGTCTGAGCCTGTGTACGCATGACCAGTAGCGACGCCGAGCGCGCATGCGCAGTAGTGAGCCCGAGTGCGCATGCGCAGTAGTGAGCACGTGTGCGCATGCGCAGTAGTGAGCCCGAGTGCGCATCTGCAGTAGCGTGCCCGAGTGCGCATGCGCAGTAGTGAGCCCGAGTGCGCATCCACAGTAGTGAACCCGAATGGGCATTTACAATCATGGGCCCGTGTGCGCATGCGCAGTAGTGACCCCGAGTGCGCATGCGCAGTAGTGAACCCGTGTGCGCATGCGCTGTAGTGAGCCCGAGCGCGCATCCGCAGTAGTGAGCCCGGGTGCGCATGCGCAGTAGTGAGCCCATATGTGCATGCGCAGTAGTGAACCCGAATGCGCATCCACAGTAGTGAACCCGAATGCGCATGTACAATCATGGGCCCGTGTGCGCATGCGCAGTAGTGACCCCGAGTGCGCATGCGCAGTAGCGACCCCGATCCCGCATCCGCAGTACTGAGCCCGAGTGCGCATGTGCAGTAGTGAACCCGAGTACGCATGCGCAGTAGTGAGCCCGTGTGCGCATGCGAAGTAGTGCGCCCGTGTGCGCATGCGCAGAAGTGAGCTCGAGTACGCATGCGCAGTAGTGAGTCCGAGTGCGCATGAGCAGTAGTGAGCCCGAGTGCGCGTGCGCAGTAGTGGCCCCGAGTGCGCATGCGCAGTAGTGAGATCGTGTGCGCATGCGCAGTAGCGAGACCGAGCGCACATGCGCAGTAGTGAGCCCGAGTGCGCATGCGCAGTAGTGACCCCGATTGCGCATCCGCAGTAGTGAGTCCGAGGGCGCATGGGCAGTAGTGACCCCGAGTGCGCATGCGCAGTAGTGAGCCCGATTGCGCATCCGCAGTAGTGAGCCCGATTGCGCATGCGCAGTAGGGAGCCCGATTGCGCATCCGCAGTAGTGAGACCGATTGCGCATGCGCAATAGTGAGACCGATTGCGCATCCGCAGTAATGAGTCCGAGATCGCATGAGCATTAATGAGTCCGAGTGCGCATGAGCAGTAGTGAATACGAGTACGCATGAGCAGTAGTGGCCCCGAGTGCGTATGCACTGCAGTGAGCCCGAGTGCGCATACACAGTAGTGAGTCCGTGTGCGCATGCGCAGTAGTGCGCTCGTGTGCGCATGCGCAGAAGTGAGCTCGAGTGCACATGTGCAGGTCTGAGCCGGTGTGCCCATGATGGGGGTGTCCCACTTGGACGTCGACCGATTGGACGCGTTCCGTTTGGACGGTCCCGATTCGTCGCGTTCCAATTCGAAGCGGTGCCGATTGGACGCGTCCCAATTCGAAGAGGTTAGATTTGGTTAGGTTAGGTTCTATAAGCCCTGCTTAGAATTTAAACGCGTCCAATCGGCACCGCTTCGAATTGGAACGAGTCGAATCGGGACCGTCCAATCGGGACGCGTCCCAGCGGTCGGCGTCCAAGTGGGCATCACTCCCCATGATCAGTAGCGACCCCGAGCGCGCATACGCAGTAGTGAGCCTGAGTGCGCATGAGCAGTAGTGAGTCCGAGTGCGCATGAGCAGTAGTGAGCCCGAGTGCGCATGCAGAGTAGTGACCCGCAGTGCGCATGCGCAGTAGTGAGACCGTGTGCGCATGCGCAGTAGTGAGCCCGATTGCGCATCCGCAGTAGTGAGACCGATTGCGCATGCGCAATAGTGAGCCCGAGTGCGCATGCGCAGTAGTGACCCCGAGGGCGCATGCGCAGTTGTGAGCCCGATTGCGCATCCGCAGTAGTGAGACCGATTGCGCATGCGTAGTAGTGACCCCGATTGCGCATCCGCAGTAGTGAGACCGAGTTCGCATGCGCAGTAGTGAGCCCGACCGCGCATCCGCAGTCGTGAGTCCAAGGGAGCATGAGCAGTAGTGACCCCGAGTGCGCATGCGCAGTAGTGAGCCCGATTGCGCATCCGCAGTAGTGAGACCGATTGCGCAGGCGCAATAGTAAGCCCGATTGTGCATCCGCAGTAGTGAGTCCGAGTGCGTATGCGCTGTAGTGACCCCACGTGCGCATGCGCAGTAGTGAGCTTCAGCGCGCATCCGCAATAGTGAGCCCGAGTGCGCATCCGCAGTAGTGAGTCCGAATGCGCATGAGCGGTAGTGACCCCGAGTGCCCATGCACAGTAGCGAGGCCGAGTGCGCATGCGCAGTGGGGAGCCCGATTGCGCATCCGCAGTAGTGAGTCCGCGATCGCATGAGCAGTATTGAGTCCGAGTGCGCATGAGCAGTAGTGAATACGACTACGCATGAGCAGTAGTGCCCCCGAGTGCGTATGCACTGTAGTGAGCCCGAGTGCGCATGCACAGTAGTGAGCCCGTGTGCGCATGCGCACAGAGCGCCCGTGTGCGCATGCGCAAAAGTGAGCTCGAGTGCGCATGTGCAGGTCTGAGCCTGTGTGCGCATGACCAGTAGCGACGCCGAGCGCGCATGCGCAGTAGTGAGCCCGAGTGCGCATGAGCAGTAGTGGGTCCGAGTGCGCATGGGCAGTAGTGACCCCGATTGCGCATCCGCAGTAGTGAGTCCGCGATCGCATGAGCAGTATTGAGTCCGAGTGCGCATGAGCAGTAGTGAATACGACTACGCATGAGCAGTAGTGCCCCCGAGTGCGTATGCACTGTAGTGAGCCCTAGTGCGCATGCACAGTAGTGACCCCGAGTGCGCATGCGCAGTAGTGAGCCCGATTGCGCATCCGCAGTAGTGAGACCGATTGCGCATGCGTAGTAGTGACCCCGATTGCGCATCCGCAGTAGTGAGCCCGAGCTCGCATGACCAGTAGTGAGTCGGAGTGCGTGTGAGCAGTAGTGAACCCGAGTGCGCATGCGCAGTATTGAGCCCGTGTGCCCATGCGCAGTAGTGAGCCTGAGTGCGCATGAGCAGTAGTTTGTCCGAGTGCGCATGGGCAGTAGTGACCAAGAGTGCGCATGCGCAGTAGTGAGCCCGAGTGCGCATGCGCAGTAGTGAGCCCGATTGCGCATCCGCAGTAGCGAGCCCGAGCGCGCATCCGCAGTAGTGAGTCCGAGTTCGCATGAGCAGTAGTGAGTCGGAGTGCGTATGAGCAGTAGTGAGCCCGATTGCGCATCCGCAGTAGCGAGCACGAGCGCGCATCCGCAGTAGTGAGTCCGAGTTCGCATGAGCAGTAGTGAGCCCGATTGCGCATCCGCAGTAGCGAGCCCGAGCGCGCATCCGCAGTAGTGAGTCCGAGTGCGCATGAGCAGTAGTGACCCCGAGTGCGCATGCGAAGTAGTGAGCCCGTGTGCCCATGCGCAGTAGTGAGCCTGAGTGCGCATGGGCAGTAGTGACCCCGAGTGCGCATGCGCACTAGTGAGCCCGAGAGCGCATGAGCAGTAGTGAATCCGAGTGCGCATGACCAGTCGTGACCACGATTGCACATGCACAGTAGTGACCCCTACCGCGCATCCGCAGTTGTGAGCCTGAGTGCGCATGCGCAGTAGTGAGCCCGATTGCGCATCCGCAGTTGTGAGACCGATTGCGCATGCGCAGTAGTAAGCCTGATTGCGCATCCGCAGTAGTGAATCCGAGTGCGCATGACCAGTAGTGACCACGATTGCGCATGCGCAGTAGTGAGCCCGATTGCGCATCCGCACAGGTGAGACCGATTGCGCATGCGCAATAGTGAGCCCGATTGCGCATCCGCAGTAGTGAGACCGATTGCGCATGCGCAGTAGTGAGCCCGACCGCGCATCCGCAGTCGTGAGTCCAAGTGTGCATGAGCAGTAGTGACCCCGAGTGCGCATGCAGAGTAGTGACCCCCAGTGCGCATGCGCAGTAGTGAGACCGTGTGCGCATGCGCAGTACTGAGCCCGACCGCGCATCCGTAGTTATGAGCCTGAATGCGCATGCGCAGTAGTGACCCCGAGTGCGCATGCGCAGTAGTGAGCCCGATTGCGCATCCGCAGTAGTGAGACCGATTGCGCATGCGCAATAGTGAGCCCGATTGCGCATTTGCAGTAGTGAGTCCTAGAGCGCATTTGCAGTAGCGTCCCCGAGTGCGCATGCGCAGTAGTGACCCCGAGTGCGCATGCGCAGTAGTGTGACCTATTGCGCATCCGCAGTAGTGAGACCGATTGCGCATGCGCAGTAGGGAGCCCGATTGCGCATCCGCAGTAGTGAAACCGATTGCGCATGCGCAATAGTGAGACCGATTGCGCATGCGCAGTAGTGCACCAGTGTGCGCATGCGCAGAAGTAAGCTCGAGTGCGCATGTGCAGGTCTGAGCCGGTGTGCGCATGCACAGCAGCGGCCCCGAGCGCGCATGCGCCGTAGTCAGCCCGACTGCGCATGAGCAGTAGTGAGTCGGAGTGCGTTTGAGCAGTAGTGACCCCGAATGCGCGTGCGCAGTAGTGAGCCTGATTGCGCATCCGCAGTAGTGAGACCGATTGCGCATCCGCAGTAGTGAGTCTGAGTGCACATGAGCTGTAGTGACCCTGAGTGCGCATGCGCAGTAGTGAGCCAGATTGCGCATGCGCAGTAGTGAGACCGATTGTGCATGCGCAGTAGTGAGCCCGATTGCGCATCCGCAGTAGTGAGACCGATTTCGCATGCGCAATAGTGAGCCCCATTGCGCATCCGCAGTAGTGAGCCCGAGTGCGCATGAGCAGTAGTGACCCCGAGTGCGCATGCACAGTAGTGAGCCCGTGTGCGCATGCGCAGTAGTGCACCAGTGTGCGCATGCGCAGAAGTGAGCTCGAGTGCTCATGTGCAGGTCTGGGCCGGTGTGCGCATGCACAGTGGCGGCCGGGAGCGCGTATGCGCCGTAGTGAGCCCGATTGCGCATCCGCAGTAGTGAGACCGAGTGCGCATGAGCAGTAGCGACCGCGAGTGCGCATCCGCAGTAGTGAGACCGATTGCGCATGCGTAGTAGTGACCCCGATTGCGCATCCGCAGTAGTGAGACCGAGTTCGCATGCGCAGTAGTGAGCCCGACCGCGCATCCGCAGTCGTGAGTCCAAGGGAGCATGAGCAGTAGTGACCCCGAGTGCGCATGCGCAGTAGTGAGCCCGATTGCGCATCCGCAGTAGTGAGACCGATTGCGCAGGCGCAATTGTAAGCCCGATTGTGCATCCGCAGTAGTGAGTCCGAGTGCGTATGCGCTGTAGTGACCCCACGTGCGCATGCGCAGTAGTGAGCTTCAGCGCGCATCCGCAATAGTGAGCCCGAGTGCGCATCCGCAGTAGTGAGTCCGAATGCGCATGAGCGGTAGTGACCCCGAGTGCCCATGCACAGTAGCGAAGCCGAGTGCGCATGCGCAGTGGGGAGCCCGATTGCGCATCCGCAGTAGTGAGTCCGCGATCGCATGAGCAGTATTGAGTCCGAGTGCGCATGAGCAGTAGTGAATACGACTACGCATGAGCAGTAGTGACCCCGAGTGCGTATGCACTGTAGTGTGCCCGAGTGCGCATGCACAGTAGTGAGCCCGTGTGCCCATGCGCAGTAGTGAGCCCGTGTGCGCATGCGCCGTAGTGAGCCCGAGTGCGCATCCGCAGTAGTGAGTCCGAGTGCGCATGAGCAGTAGTGACCCCGAGTGCGCATGCGCAGTGGTGAGCCCGTGTGCCCATGCGCAGTAGTGAGCCTGAGTGCGCATGAGCAGTAGTGACCTCGAGTGCGTATGCACTGTAGTGAGCCCGAGTGCGCATGCACAGTAGTGCGCCCGTGTGCGCATGCGCACAGAGCGCCCGTGTGCGCATGCGCAAAAGTGAGCTCGAGTGCGCATGTGCAGGTCTGAGCCTGTGTACGCATGACCAGTAGCGACGCCGAGCGCGCATGCGCAGTAGTGAGCCCGAGTGCGCATGAGCAGTAGTGGGTCCGAGTGCGCATGGGCAGTAGTGACCCCGAGTGCGCATCCGCAGTAGTGAGCCCGAGTTCGCATGACCAGTAGTGAGTCGGAGTGCGTATGTGCAGTAGTGACCCCGAGTGCGCATGCGCAGTAGTGAGCCCGATTGCGCATCCGCAGTAGTGAGACCGATTGCGCATGCGTAGTAGTGACCCCGATTGCGCATCCGCAGTAGTGAGCCCGAGTTCGCATGACCAGTAGTGAGTCGGAGTGCGTATGAGCAGTAGTGACCCCGAGTGCGCATGCGCTGTATTGAGCCCGTGTGCCATGCGCAGTAGTGAGCCTGAGTGCGCATGAGCAGTAGTGGGTCCGAGTGCGCATGGGCAGTAGTGACCCCGAGTGCGCATGCGCAGTAGTGAGCCCGAGTGCGCATGCGCAGTAGTGAGCCCGATTGCGCATCCGCAGTAGCGAGCACGAGCGCGCATCCGCAGTAGTGAGTCCGAGTTCGCATGAGCAGTAGTGAGCCCGATTGCGCATCCGCAGTAGCGAGCCCGAGCGCGCATCCGCAGTAGTGAGTCCGAGTGCGCATGAGCAGTAGTGACCCCGAGTGCGCATGCGAAGTAGTGAGCCCGTGTGCCCATGCGCAGTAGTGAGCCTGAGTGCGCATGGGCAGTAGTGACCCCGAGTGCGCATGCGCACTAGTGAGCCCGAGAGCGCATGAGCAGTAGTGAATCCGAGTGCGCATGACCAGTCGTGACCACGATTGCACATGCACAGTAGTGACCCCGACCGCGCATCCGCAGTTGTGAGCCTGAGTGCGCATGCGCAGTAGTGAGCCCGATTGCACATCCGCAGTTGTGAGACCGATTGCGCATGCGCAGTAGTAAGCCTGATTGCGCATCCGCAGTAGTGAATCCGAGTGCGCATGACCAGTAGTGACCACGATTGCGCATGCGCAGTAGTGAGCCCGATTGCGCATCCGCACAGGTGAGACCGATTGCGCATGCGCAATAGTGAGCCCGATTGCGCATCCGCAGTAGTGAGACCGATTGCGCATGCGCAGTAGTGAGCCCGACCGCGCATCCGCAGTCGTGAGTCCAAGTGTGCATGAGCAGTAGTGACCCCGAGTGCGCATGCAGAGTAGTGACCCCCAGTGCGCATGCGCAGTAGTGAGACCGTGTGCGCATGCGCAGTACTGAGCCCGACCGCGCATCCGTAGTTATGTGCCTGAATGCGCATGCGCAGTAGTGACCCCGAGTGCGCATGCGCAGTAGTGAGCCCGATTGCGCATCCGCAGTAGTGAGACCGATTGCGCATGCGCAATAGTGAGCCCGATTGCGCATTTGCAGTAGTGAGTCCTAGAGCGCATTTGCAGTAGCGTCCCCGAGTGCGCATGCGCAGTAGTGACCCCGAGTGCGCATGCGCAGTAGTGTGACCTATTGCGCATCCGCAGTAGTGAGACCGATTGCGCATGCGCAGTAGGGAGCCCGATTGCGCATCCGCAGTAGTGAAACCGATTGCGCATGCGCAATAGTGAGACCGATTGCGCATGCGCAGTAGTGCACCAGTGTGCGCATGCGCAGAAGTAAGCTCGAGTGCGCATGTGCAGGTCTGAGCCGGTGTGCGCATGCACAGCAGCGGCCCCGAGCGCGCATGCGCCGTAGTCAGCCCGACTGCGCATGAGCAGTAGTGAGTCGGAGTGCGTATGAGCAGTAGTGACCCCGAATGCGCGTGCGCAGTAGTGAGCCTGATTGCGCATCCGCAGTAGTGAGACCGATTGCGCATCCGCAGTAGTGAGTCTGAGTGCGCATGAGCTGTAGTGACCCTGAGTGCGCATGCGCAGTAGTGAGCCAGATTGCGCATGCGCAGTAGTGAGACCGATTGCGCATGCGCAGTAGTGAGCCCGATTGCGCATCCGCAGTAGTGAGACCGATTTCGCATGCGCAATAGTGAGCCCCATTGCGCATCCGCAGTAGTGAGTCCGAGTGCGCATGAGCAGTAGTGACCCCGAGTGCGCATGCACAGTAGTGAGCCCGTGTGCGCATGCGCAGTAGTGCACCAGTGTGCGCATGCGCAGAAGTGAGCTCGAGTGCTCATGTGCAGGTCTGGGCCGGTGTGCGCATGCACAGTAGCGGCCGCGAGCGCGTATGCGCCGTAGTGAGCCCGATCGCGCATCCGCAGTAGTGAGACCGAGTGCGCATGAGCAGTAGCGACCGCGAGTGCGCATCCGCAGTAGTGAGACCGAGTGCGCATGAGCAGTAGCGACCGCGAGTGCGCATCCGCAGTAGTGAGACCGATTGCGCATGCGTAGTAGTGACCCCGATTGCGCATCCGCAGTAGTGAGACCGAGTTCGCATGCGCAGTAGTGAGCCCGACCGCGCATCCGCAGTCGTGAGTCCAAGGGAGCATGAGCAGTAGTGACCCCGAGTGCGCATGCGCAGTAGTGAGCCCGATTGCGCATCCGCAGTAGTGAGACCGATTGCGCAGGCGCAATAGTAAGCCCGATTGTGCATCCGCAGTAGTGAGTCCGAGTGCGTATGCGCTGTAGTGACCCCACGTGCGCATGCGCAGTAGTGAGCTTCAGCGCGCATCCGCAATAGTGAGCCCGAGTGCGCATCCGCAGTAGTGAGTCCGAATGCGCATGAGCGGTAGTGACCCCGAGTGCCCATGCACAGTAGCGAAGCCGAGTGCGCATGCACAGTAGTGCGCCCGTGTGCGCATGCGCACAGAGCGCCCGTGTGCGCATGCGCAAAAGTGAGCTCGAGTGCGCATGTGCAGGTCTGAGCCTGTGTGCGCATGACCAGTAGCGACGCCGAGCGCGCATGCGCAGTAGTGAGCCCGAGTGCGCATGAGCAGTAGTGGGTCCGAGTGCGCATGGGCAGTAGTGACCCCGAGTGCGCATCCGCAGTAGTGAGCCCGAGTTCGCATGACCAGTAGTGAGTCGGAGTGCGTATGTGCAGTAGTGACCCCGAGTGCGCATGCGCAGTAGTGAGCCCGTGTGCGCATGCGCCGTAGTGAGCCCGAGTGCGCATCCGCAGTAGTGAGTCCGAGTGCGCATGAGCAGTAGTGACCCCGAGTGCGCATGCGCAGTGGTGAGCCCGTGTGCCCATGCGCAGTAGTGAGCCTGAGTGCGCATGAGCAGTAGTGACCTCGAGTGCGTATGCACTGTAGTGAGCCCGAGTGCGCATGCACAGTAGTGCGCCCGTGTGCGCATGCGCACAGAGCGCCCGTGTGCGCATGCGCAAAAGTGAGCTCGAGTGCGCATGTGCAGGTCTGAGCCTGTGTGCGCATGACCAGTAGCGACGCCGAGCGCGCATGCGCAGTAGTGAGCCCGAGTGCGCATGAGCAGTAGTGGGTCCGAGTGCGCATGGGCAGTAGTGACCCCGAGTGCGCATCCGCAGTAGTGAGCCCGAGTTCGCATGACCAGTAGTGAGTCGGAGTGCGTATGTGCAGTAGTGACCCCGAGTGCGCATGCGCAGTAGTGAGCCCGATTGCGCATCCGCAGTAGTGAGACCGATTGCGCATGCGTAGTAGTGACCCCGATTGCGCATCCGCAGTAGTGAGCCCGAGTTCGCATGACCAGTAGTGAGTCGGAGTGCGTATGAGCAGTAGTGACCCCGAGTGCGCATGCGCAGTATTGAGCCCGTGTGCCCATGCGCAGTAGTGAGCCTGAGTGCGCATGAGCAGTAGTGGGTCCGAGTGCGCATGGGCAGTAGTGACCCCGAGTGCGCATGCGCAGTAGTGAGCCCGAGTGCGCATGCGCAGTAGTGAGCCCGATTGCGCATCCGCAGTAGCGAGCACGAGCGCGCATCCGCAGTAGTGAGTCCGAGTTCGCATGAGCAGTAGTGAGCCCGATTGCGCATCCGCAGTAGCGAGCCCGAACGCGCATCCGCAGTAGTGAGTCCGAGTGCGCATGAGCAGTAGTGACCCCGAGTGCGCATGCGAAGTAGTGAGCACGTGTGCGCGTGCGCAGTAGTGAGCCCGATTGCGCATTTGCAGTGGTGACCCCGAGTGCGCATGCGCAGTAGCGAGCCCGAGCGCGCATGAGCAGTAGTGAGTCAGAGTGCGTATGAGCAGTAGTGAACCCGAGGGCGCATGAACAGTAGTGAGCCCGTGTACACATGCGCAGTAGCGCGCCCAAGTGGGCATGCGCAGAAGTGAGCTCCAGTGCGCATGTGCATGCCTGAGTCGGTGTGCGCATGCGCAGTAGTGAGTCCGAGTGCGCATCTGCAGTAGCGTGCCCGAGTGCGCATGCGCAGTAGTGAGCCCGAGTGCGCATCCACAGTAGTGAACCCGAATGGGCATTTACAATCATGGGCCCGTGTGCGCATGCGCAGTAGTGACCCCGAGTGCGCATGCGCAGTAGTGAACCCGTGTGCGCATGCGCTGTAGTGAGCCCGAGCGCGCATCCGCAGTAGTGAGCCCGGGTGCGCATGCGCAGTAGTGAGCCCATATGTGCATGCGCAGTAGTGAACCCGAATGCGCATCCACAGTAGTGAACCCGAATGCGCATGTACAATCATGGGCCCGTGTGCGCATGCGCAGTAGTGACCCCGAGTGCGCATGCGCAGTAGCGACCCCGAGCCCGCATCCGCAGTACTGAGCCCGAGTGCGCATGTGCAGTTGTGACCCCGAGTACGCATGCGCACACGGGCTCACTACTGCGCATGCGAAGTAGTGCGCCCGTGTGCGCATGCGCAGAAGTGAGCTCGAGTGCGCATGCGCAGAAGTGAGCTCGAGTGCGCATGCGCAGTAGTGAGTCCGAGTGCGCATGAGCAGTTGTGAGCCCGAGTGCGCATGCGCAGTAGTGACCGCGATTGCGCATGAGCAGTAGTGAACCCGAGTGCGCATGCGCAGTAGCGAGCCCGAGCGCGCATGAGCAGTAGTGAGTCAGAGTGCGTATGAGCAGTGGTGGCCCCGAGTGCGCATGCGCAGTAGCGAGCCCGAGCGCGCATGAGCAGTAGTGAGACAGAGTGCGTATGAACAGTCGTGACCCCGATTGCGCATGCGCAGTAATGGGCCCGATTGCGCATGCGCAGTAGTGATCGCGCGCGCGCATGCGCATTAGTGAGCCCGATTGCGCATCCGCAGCTGTGAGTCCCAGTGCGCATGGGCAGTAGTCACCCCGAGTGCGCATGCGCAGTAGTGAGCCCATGTGCCCATGCGCAGTAGTGGGCCCGATTGCGCATCTGCGTTGGTGACCGCGAGTGCGCATGCGCATTAGCGAGCCCGAGCGCGCATGCGCAGTAGTGAGCCCGAGTGCGCAGGAGCAGTGGTGACCCCGAGTGCGCATGCGCAGTAGCGAGCCCGAGCGCGCATGAGCAGTAGTGGGTCAGAGTGCGTACGAGCAGTAGTGAACCCGAGGGCGCATGAACAGTAGTGAGCCCGTGTACACATGCGCAGTAGCGCGCCCAAGTGGGCATGCGCAGAAGTGAGCTCGAGTGCGCATGTGCATGTCTGAGTCGGTGTGCGCATGCGCAGTAGTGAGTCCGAGTGCGCATCTGAAGTAGCGTGCCCGAGTGCGCATGCGCAGTAGTGAGCCCGAGTGCGCATCCACAGTAGTGAACCCGAATGGGCATTTACAATCATGGGCCCGTGTGCGCATGCGCAGTAGTGACCCCGAGTGCGCATGCGCAGTAGTGAACCCGTGTGCGCATGCGCTGTAGTGAGCCCGAGCGCGCATCCGCAGTAGTGAGCCCGGGTGCGCATGCGCAGTAGTGAGCCCATATGTGCATGCGCAGTAGTGAACCCGAATGCGCATCCACAGTAGTGAACCCGAATGCGCATGTACAATCATGGGCCCGTGTGCGCATGCGCAGAAGTGAGCTCGAGTGCGCATGCGCAGTAGTGAGCCCATGTGCCCATGCGCAGTAGTGGGCCCGATTGCGCATCTGCGTTGGTGACCGCGAGTGCGCATGCGCATTAGCGAGCCCGAGCGCGCATGCGCAGTAGTGAGCCCGAGTGCGCAGGAGCAGTAGTGAACCCGAGTGCGCATGCGCAGTAGTGAGCACGTGTGCGCATGCGCAGTAGTGAGCCCGATTGCGCATTTGCAGTGGTGACCCCGAGTGCGCATGCGCAGTAGCGAGCCCGAGCGCGCATGAGCAGTAGTGAGTCAGAGTGCGTATGAGCAGTAGTGAACCCGAGGGCGCATGAACAGTAGTGAGCCCGTGTACACATGCGCAGTAGCGCGCCCAAGTGGGCATGCGCAGAAGTGAGCTCGAGTGCGCATGTGCATGTCTGAGTCGGTGTGCGCATGCGCAGTAGTGAGTCCGAGTGCGCATCTGCAGTAGCGTGCCCGAGTGCGCATGCGCAGTAGTGAGCCCGAGTGCGCATCCACAGTAGTGAACCCGAATGGGCATTTACAATCATGGACCCGTGTGCGCATGCGCAGTAGTGACCCCGAGTGCGCATGCGCAGTAGTGAACCCGTGTGCGCATGCGCTGTAGTGAGCCCGAGCGCGCATCCGCAGTAGTGAGCCCGGGTGCGCATGCGCAGTAGTGAGCCCATATGTGCATGCGCAGTAGTGAACCCGAATGCGCATCCACAGTTGTGAACCCGAATGCGCATGTACAATCATGGGCCCGTGTGCGCATGCGCAGTAGTGACCCCGAGTGCGCATGCGCAGTAGCGACCCCGAGCCCGCGTCCGCAGTACTGAGCCCGAGTGCGCATGTGCAGTTGTGACCCCGAGTACGCATGCGCAGTAGTGAGCCCGTGTGCGCATGCGAAGGACTGCGCCCGTGTGCGCATGCGCAGAAGTGAGCTCGAGTGCGCATGCGCAGAAGTGAGCTCGAGTGCGCATGCGCAGTAGTGAGTCCGAGTGCGCATGAGCAGTAGTGAGCCCGAGTGCGTATGAGCAGTAGTGACCTCGATTGCGCATGCGCAGTAGTGAGCCTGAGTGCGCATCCGCAGTGTTGACCCCGACTGCGCATGCGCAGTAGTAAGCCCGTGTACGCATGCGCAGTAGTGAGCTTGAACGCGCATCCGCAGTAGTCAGCCCGAGTGCGCATCCGCAGTAGTGAGCCCGATTGCGCATCCGCAGTAGTGACACCGATTGCGCATGCGCAATAGTGAGCCCCATTGCGCATCCGCAGTAGTGAGTCCGAGTGCGCATGAGCAGTAGTGACCCCGAGTGCGCATGCACAGTAGCGAGCCCGTGTGCGCATGCGCAGTAGTACACCAGTGTGCGCATGCGCAGAAGTGAGCTCGATTGCGCATGCGCAATAGTGAGCCCCATTGCGCATCCGCAGCAGTCAGTCCGAGTGCGCATGAGCAGTAGTGACCCCGAGTGCGCATGCACAGTAGCGAGCCCGTGTGCGCATGCGCAGTAGTACACCAGTGTGCGCATGCGCTGTAGTGAGCCCGAGCGCGCATCCGCAGTAGTGAGCCCGGGTGCGCATGCGCAGTAGTGAGCCCATATGTGCATGCGCAGTAGTGAACCCGAATGCGCATCCACAGTAGTGAACCCGAATGCGCATGTACAATCATGGGCCCGTGTGCGCATGCGCAGTAGTGACCCCGAGTGCGCATGCGCAGTAGCGACCCCGAGCCCGCATCCGCAGTACTGAGCCCGAGTGCGCATGTGCAGTTGTGACCCCGAGTACGCATGCGCAGTAGTGAGCCCGTGTGCGCATGCGAAGGAGTGCGCCCGTGTGCGCATGCGCAGAAGTGAGCTCGAGTGCGCATGCGCAGAAGTGAGCTCGAGTGCGCATCCGCAGTACTGAGCCCGAGTGCGCATGTGCAGTTGTGACCCCGAGTACGCATGCGCAGTAGTGAGCCCGTGTGCGCATGCGAAGTAGTGCGCCCGTGTGCGCATGCGCAGAAGTGAGCTCGAGTGCGCATGCGCAGAAGTGAGCTCGAGTGCGCATGCGCAGTAGTGAGTCCGAGTGCGCATGAGCAGTTGTGAGCCCGAGTGCGCGTGCGCAGTAGTGGCCCGAGTGCGCATGCGCAGTAGTGACCGCGATTGCGCATGAGCAGTAGTGAACCCGAGTGCGCATGCGCAGTAGCGAGCCCGAGCGCGCATGAGCAGTAGTGAGTCAGAGTGCGTATGAGCAGTGGTGGCCCCGAGTGCGCATGCGCAGTAGCGAGCCCGAGCGCGCATGAGCAGTAGTGAGACAGAGTGCGTATGAACAGTCGTGACCCCGATTGCGCATGCGCAGTAATGGGCCCGATTGCGCATGCGCAGTAGTGATCGCGCGCGCGCATGCGCATTAGTGAGCCCGATTGCGCATCCGCAGCTGTGAGTCCCAGTGCGCATGGGCAGTAGTCACCCCGAGTGCGCATGCGCAGTAGTGAGCCCATGTGCCCATGCGCAGTAGTGGGCCCGATTGCGCATCTGCGTTGGTGACCGCGAGTGCGCATGCGCATTAGCGAGCCCGAGCGCGCATGCGCAGTAGTGAGCCCGAGTGCGCAGGAGCAGTGGTGACCCCGAGTGCGCATGCGCAGTAGCGAGCCCGAGCGCGCATGAGCAGTAGTGAGTCAGAGTGCGTATGAGCAGTAGTGAACCCGAGGGCGCATGAACAGTAGTGAGCCCGTGTACACATGCGCAGTAGCGCGCCCAAGTGGGCATGCGCAGAAGTGAGCTCGAGTGCGCATGTGCATGTCTGAGTCGGTGTGCGCATGCGCAGTAGTGAGTCCGAGTGCGCATCTGAAGTAGCGTGCCCGAGTGCGCATGCGCAGTAGTGAGCCCGAGTGCGCATCCACAGTAGTGAACCCGAATGGGCATTTACAATCATGGGCCCGTGTGCGCATGCGCAGTAGTGACCCCGAGTGCGCATGCGCAGTAGTGAACCCGTGTGCGCATGCGCTGTAGTGAGCCCGAGCGCGCATCCGCAGTAGTGAGCCCGGGTGCGCATGCGCAGTAGTGAGCCCATATGTGCATGCGCAGTAGTGAACCCGATTGCGCATCCGCAGTAGTGACACCGATTGCGCATGCGCAATAGTGAGCCCCATTGCGCATCCGCAGTAGTGAGTCCGAGTGCGCATGAGCAGTAGTGACCCCGAGTGCGCATGCACAGTAGCGAGCCCGTGTGCGCATGCGCAGTAGTACACCAGTGTGCGCATGCGCAGAAGTGAGCTCGATTGCGCATGCGCAATAGTGAGCCCCATTGCGCATCCGCAGTAGTGAGTCCGAGTGCGCATGAGCAGTAGTGACCCCGAGTGCGCATGCACAGTAGCGAGCCCGTGTGCGCATGCGCAGTAGTACACCAGTGTGCGCATGCGCAGAAGTGAGCTTGATTGCGCATGTGCAGTAGTGAGCCCCATTGCGCATCCGCAGTAGTGAGTCCGAGTGCGCATGAGCAGTAGTGGCGTCGAGTGCGCATGAGCAGTAGTGACCCGGAGTGCGCATGCGCAGTAGTGACATCGTGCGCGCATGCGCAGTAGTACACCAGTGTGCGCATGCGCAGAAGTGAGCCCGAGTGCGCATCCGCAGTAGTGGGACCGATTGCGCATGCACAGTAGTGAGCCCGATTGCGCATCCGCAGTAGTGAGTCCGAGATCGCATGAGCAATAATGACCCCGAGTGCGAATGCGTAGTAGTGAACCCGTGTGCCCATGCGCAGTAGTGAGCTTGCGCGCGTATGCGCAGAAGTGAGCCCGAGTGCGCATGCGCAGTAGTGAGCCAGTGTGCGCATCCGCAGTAGTGGGACCGATTGCGCATGCACAGTAGTGAGCCCGATTGCGCATCCGCAGTAGTGAGTCCGAGATCGCATGAGCAATAATGACCCCGAGTGCGAATGCGCAGTAGTGAACCCGCGTGCCCATGCGCATTAGTGAGCTTGCGCGCGTACGCGCAGAAGTGAGCCCTAGTGCGCATGCGCAGTAGTGACCCCGAGTGCGCATGCGCAGTAGTGGGCCCGATTGCGCATGCGCAGTAGTGAGTCCGATTGCGCATGCGCAGTAGTGAGCCCGACTGCGCATCCGCAGTAGTGAGTCAGAGTGCGTATGAGCAGTAGTGAACCCGAGGGCGCATGCACAGTAGTGAGCCCGTGTACACATGCGCAGTAGCGCGCCCAAGTGGGCATGCGCAGAAGTGAGCTCGAGTGCGCATGTGCATGTCTGAGTCGGTGTGCGCATGCGCTGTAGCGACCCCGAGTGCGCATGCACAGTAGTGAGCCCGTGTGCCCATGCGCAGTAGTGAGTCCGAGTGCGCATCTGCAGTAGCGTGCCCGAGTGCGCATGCGCAGTAGTGAGCCCGATTGCGCATCCACAGTAGTGAACCCGAATGGGCATTTACAATCATGGGCCCGTGTGCGCATGCGCAGTAGTGACCCCGAATGCGCATGCGCAGTAGTGAACCCGTGTGCGCATGCGCTGTAGTGAGCCCGAGCGCGCATCAGCAGTAGTGAGCCCGGGTGCGCATGCGCAGTAGTGAGCCCATATGTGCATGCGCAGTAGTGAACCCGAATGCGCATCCACAGTAGTGAACCCGAATGCGCATGTACAATCATGGGCCCGTGTGCGCATGCGCAGTAGTGACCCCGAGTGCGCATGCGCAGTAGCGACCCCGAGCCCGCATCCGCAGTACTGAGCCCGAGTGCGCATGTGCAGTTGTGACCCCGAGTACGCATGCGCAGTAGTGAGCCCGTGTGCGCATGCGAAGTAGTGCGCCCGTGTGCGCATGCGCAGAAGTGAACTCGAGTGCGCATGTGCAGGTCTGAGCCGGTGTGCCCATGATCAGTAGCGACCCCGAGCGCGCATGCGCAGTAGTGAGCCCGAGTGCGCATGAGCAGTAGTGAGTCCGAGTGCGCATGAGCAGTAGTGAGCCCGAGTGCGCATGCAGAGTAGTGACCCGCAGTGCGCATGCGCAGTAGTGAGACCGTGTGCGCATGCGCAGTAGTGAGCTCCATTGCGCATCCGCAGTAGTGAGACCGATTGCGCATGCGTAGTAGTGACCCCGATTGCGCATCCGCAGTAGTGAGACCGAGTTCGCATGCGCAGTAGTGAGCCCGACCGCGCATCCGCAGTCGTGAGTCCAAGTGAGCATGAGCAGTAGTGACCCCGAGTGCGCATGCACAGTAGTGAGCCCGTGTGCGCATACGCAGTAGTGCACCAGTGTGCGCACGCGCAGAAGTGACCCCGAGTGCGCATGCGCAGTAGTGAGCCCGATTGCGCATCCGCAGTAGTGAGACCGATTGCGCATGCGCAGTAGTGAGCCCGATTGCGCATCCGCAGTAGTGACACCGATTGCGCATGCGCAATAGTGAGCCCCATTGCGCATCCGCAGTAGTGAGTCCGAGTGCGCATGAGCTGTAGTGACCCCGAGTGCGCATGCACAGTAGCGAGCCCGTGTGCGCATGCGCAGAAGTGAGCTCGAGTGCGCATGTGCAGTAGTGAGCCCCATTGCGCATCCGCAGTAGTGAGTCCGAGTGCGCACGAGCAGTAGTGGCGTCGAGTGCGCATGAGCAGTAGTGACCCGGAGTGCGCATGCGCAGTAGTGACATCGTGCGCGCATGCGCAGTAGTACACCAGTGTGCGCATGCGCAGAAGCGAGCTCGAATGCGCATGTGGAGTAGTGAGCCCCATTGCGCATCCGCAGTAGTGAGTCCGAGTGCGCATGGGCAGTTGTGGCGCCGAGTGCGCATGAGCAGTAGTGAGTCGGAGTGCGTATGAACAGTACTGACCCCGAGTGCGCATGCGCAGTAGTGAGGCCGATTGCGCATCCGCAATAGTGAGCCCGATTGCGCATCCGCAGTAGTGAGTCTGAGTTCGCATGTGCAGTAGTGAGTCGGTGTGCGTATGAGCAGTAGTGACCACGAGTGCGCATGAGCAGTAGTGACTCCGAGTGCGCATGCGCAGTAGTGAGCCCGTGTGCGCATCAGCAGTACTGAAACCGATTGCGCATCCGCAGTAGTGAGTCCGAGTTCGCATGAGCAGTAGTGAGTCCGAGATCGCATGAGCAGTAATGACCCCGGGTGCGCAGGCGCAGTAGTGAGCCTGAGCGCGCATTCGCAGTAGTGAACCCGAGTGCGCATGCGCACTAGTGATCCCGAGTGCGCATGAGCAGTAGTGAGCCCCTGTGGGCATGCGCAGTAGTGAGCCCGAGTGCGCATGCGCACTAGTGAGCCCGCGTGCCCATTCGCAGTAGTGAGAATGGGTGCGCGTCCGCAGTAGCGTGCCCGACTACGCATGCGCAGTAGTGTCCCCGAGCGCGCATGCCCACTAGTGAGCCCGAGTGCGCATGAGCAGTAGTGACCCCGAGTGGGCATGCACAGTAGTGACCCGGAGTGCGCATGCGCAGTAGTGAGCTTGAACGCGCATCCGCAGTAGTGAGCCCGAGTGCGCATGTTCAGTAATGGCCGCGAGCGCGCATCCGCAGTAGTGAGTCCGAGTGCGCATGAGCAGTAGTGACGCCGAGTGCGCATGCGCAGTAGTCAGCACGTGTGCGGACGCGCACCAGTGATACCGATTGCGCATGCGCACTAGTGAGCCCGTGTGCGCATGCGCAGCAGCGAGCCCGAGCGCGCATGAGCAGTAGTGAGCGCGTGCGCGGATGCGCAGTAGTGGGCCGGATTGCGCATAAGCAGTAGTGAGCCCGAGTGCGCATGCGCAGTAGTGACCCCGAGTGCGCATGCGCAGTAGTGGGCCGGATTGCGCATAAGCAGTAGTGAGACCGAGTGCGCATGAGCAGTAGTGAGCCCCGGTGGGCATGCGCAGTAGTGAGCCCGTGTGCGCATCCGCAGTAGTGGGACCGATTGCGCATGCACAGTAGTGAGCCCGATTGCGCATCCGCAGTAGTGAGTCCGAGATCGCATGAGCAATAATGACCCCGAGTGCGAATGCGTAGTAGTGAACCCGTGTGCCCATGCGCAGTAGTGAGCTTGCGCGCGCATGCGCAGAAGTGAGCCCGAGTGCGCATGCGCAGTAGTGAGCCAGTGTGCGCATCCGCAGTAGTGGGACCGATTGCGCATGCACAGTAGTGAGCCCGATTGCGCATCCGCAGTAGTGAGTCCGAGATCGCATGAGCAATAATGACCCCGAGTGCGAATGCGCAGTAGTGAACCCGCGTGCCCATGCGCAGTAGTGAGCTTGCGCGCGTACGCGCAGAAGTGAGCCCTAGTGCGCATGCGCAGTAGTGACCCCGAGTGCGCATGCGCAGTAGTGGGCCCGATTGCGCATGCGCAGTAGTGAGTCCGATTGCGCATGCGCAGTAGTGAGCCCGAATGCGCATCCGCAGTAGTGAGTCAGAGTGCGTATGAGCAGTAGTGAACCCGAGGGCGCATGCACAGTAGTGAGCCCGTGTACACATGCGCAGTAGCGCGCCCAAGTGGGCATGCGCAGAAGTGAGCTCGAGTGCGCATGTGCATGTCTGAGTCGGTGTGCGCATGCGCTGTAGCGACCCCGAGTGCGCATGCGCAGTAGTGAGCCCGTGTGCGCATGAGCAGTACTGAAACCGATTGCGCATCCGCAGTAGTGAGTCCGAGTTCGCATGAGCAGTAGTGAGTCCGAGATCGCATGAGCATTAATGACCCCGCGTGCGCATGCACAGTAGTGAGCCCGTGTGCCCATGCGCAGTAGTGAGTCCGAGTGCGCATCTGCAGTAGCGTGCCCGAGTGCGCATGCGCTGTAGTGAGCCCGATTGCGCATCCACAGTAGTGAACCCGAATGGGCATTTACAATCATGGGCCCGTGTGCGCATGCGCAGTAGTGACCCCGAATGCGCATGCGCAGTAGTGAACCCGTGTGCGCATGCGCTGTAGTGAGCCCGAGCGCGCATCAGCAGTAGTGAGCCCGGGTGCGCATGCGCAGTAGTGAGCCCACATGTGCATGCGCAGTAGTGAACCCGAATGCGCATCCACAGTAGTGAACCCGAATGCGCATGTACAATCATGGGCCCGTGTGCGCATGCGCAGTAGCGACCCCGAGTGCGCATGCGCAGTAGCGACCCCGAGCCCGCATCCGCAGTACTGAGCCCGAGTGCGCATGTGCAGTTGTGACCCCGAGTACGCATGCGCAGTAGTGAGCCCGTGTGCGCATGCGAAGTAGTGCGCCCGTGTGCGCATGCGCAGAAGTGAGCTCGAGTGCGCATGCGCAGAAGTGAGCCCGAGTGCGCGTGCGCAGTAGTGGCCCGAGTGCGCATGCGCAGTAGTGACCGCGACTGCGCATGAGCAGTAGTGAACCTGAGTGCGCATGCGCAGTAGCGAGCCCGAGCGCGCATGAGCAGTAGTGAGTCAGAGTGCGTATGAGCAGTGGTGGCCCCGAGTGCGCATGCGCAGTAGCGAGCCCGAGCGCGCATGAGCAGTAGTGAGACAGAGTGCGTATGAACAGTCGTGACCCCGAGTGCGCATGCGCAGTAATGGGCCCGATTGCGCATGCGCAGTAGTGACCGCGCGCGCGCATGCGCATTAGTGAGCCCGATTGCGCATCCGCAGCTGTGAGTCCCAGTGCGCATGGGCAGTAGTCACCCCGAGTGCGCATGCGCAGTAGTGAGCCCGAGTGCGCATGCGCAGTAGTGACCCTGAGTGCGCATGCGCAGTAGTGGGCCCGACTGCGCATGAGCAGTAGTGAGTCGGAGTGCGTATGAGCAGTAGTGACCCCGAATGCGCGTGCGCAGTAGTGAGCCTGATTGCGCATCCGCAGTAGTGAGACCGATTGCGCATCCGCAGTAGTGAGTCTGAGTGCGCATGTGCTGTAGTGACCCTGAGTGCGCATGCGCAGTAGTGAGACAGATTGCGCATGCGCAGTAGTGAGACCGATTGCGCATGCGCAGTAGTGAGCCCGATTGCGCATCCGCAGTAGTGAGACCGATTGCGCATGCGCAATAGTGAGCTCCATTGCGCATCCGCAGTAGTGAGTCCGAGTGCGCATGAGCAGTAGTGACCCCGAGTGCGCATGCACAGTAGTGAGCCCGTGTGCGCATGCGCAGTAGTGCACCAGTGTGCGCATGCGCAGAAGTGAGCTCGAGTGCTCATGTGCAGGTCTGGGCCGGTGTGCGCATGCACAGTAGCGGCCGCGAGCGCGTATGCGCCGTAGTGAGCCCGATTGCGCATCCGCAGTAGTGAGACCGAGTGCGCATGAGCAGTAGCGACCGCGAGTGCGCATCCGCAGTAGTGAGACCGATTGCGCATGCGCAGTAGGGAGCCCGATTGCGCATCCGCAGTAGTGAGTCCGAGATCGCATGGGCAGTAATGCGTCCGAGTGCGCATGCGCAGTAGTGAGCCCGAGTGCGCATGAGCAGTAGTGAGTCCGAGTGCGCATGAGCAGTAGTGAGCCCGAGTGCGCATGCAGAGTAGTGACCCGCAGTGCGCATGCGCAGTAGTGAGACCGTGTGCGCATGCGCAGTACTGAGCCCGACCGCGCATCCGTAGTTATGAGCCTAAATGCGCATGCGCAGTAGTGACCCCGAGTGCGCATGCGCAGTAGTGTGACCTATTGCGCATCCGCAGTAGTGAGACCGATTGCGCATGCGCAGTAGGGAGCCCGATTGCGCATCCGCAGTAGTGAAACCGATTGCGCATGCGCAATAGTGAGCCCGATTGCGCATTCGCAGTAGTGAGTCCGAGTGCTCATGGGCAGTAGTGACCCCGAGTGCGCATGCACAGTAGTGACCCGGAGTGCGCATGCGCAGTAGTGCGATCGTGTGCGCATGCGCAGTAGTGAGCCCGACCGCGCATCCGCAGTTGTAAGCCTGAGTGCGCATGCGCAGTAGTGACCCCGAGTGCGCATGCGCAGTAGCGAGCCCGTGTGCCCATGCGCAGTAGTAAGCCTGAGTGCGCATCCGTAGTAGTGTGCCCGAGTGTGCATGCGCAGTAGTGACCCCGAGTGCGCATGCGCAGTTGTGAGCCCGATTGCGCATCCGCAGTAGTGTGCCCGAATGCGCATGCGCAGTCGTGACCCCGATTACGCATGCGCAGTAGTGAGCCCGACCGCGCATCCGCAGTTGTGAGCCTGAGTGCGCATGCGCAGTAGTAACCCCGAGTGCGCATGCGCAGTAGTGAGCCCGATTGCGCATGCGTAGTAGTGACCACGATTGCGCATCCGCAGTAGTGAGTCCGAGGTCGCATGGGCAGTAGTGACCCCGAGTGCGCATGCGCAGTAGTGAGCCCGATTGCGCATCCGCAGTAGTGAGACCGATTGCGCATGCGCAATAGTAAGCCCGATTGTGCATCCGCAGTAGTGAGTCCGAGTGTGTATGCGCTGTAGTGACCCCACGTGCGCATGCGCAGTAGTGAGCTTCAGCGCGCATCCGCAATAGTGAGCCCGAGTGCGCATCCGCAGTAGTGAGTCCGAGATCGCATGAGCAGTAATGAGTCCGAGTGGGCATGAGCAGTAGTGAATACGAGTACGCATGAGCAGTAGTGGCCCCGAGTGCGTATGCACTGCAGTGAGCCCGAGTGCGCATGCACAGTAGTGAGTGCGTGTGCGCATGCGCAATAGTGCGCTCGTGTGCGCATGCGCAGAAGTGAGCTCGAGTGCGCATGCGCAGTAGCGACCCCGAGCGCGCATGCGCCATAGTGATCCCGAGGGCGCATGTGCAGTAGTAAGTCGGAGCACGTATGAGCAGTAGTGACCCCGAGTGCACATGCGCAGTAGTGAGCCCGTGTGCCCATGCGCAGTAATGAGCCTGAGTGCGCATCGGCAGTAGTGTGCACGATTGCGCATGGGCAATAGTGAGCCCGCTTGCGCATCCGCAGTAGTGAGTCCGAATGCGCATGAGCGGTAGTGACCCCGAGTGCCCATGCACAGTAGCGAGGCCGAGTGCGCATGCGCAGTGGGGAGCCCGATTGCGCATCCGCAGTAGTGAGTCCGCGATCGCATGAGCAGTATTGAGTCCGAGTGCGCATGAGCAGTAGTGAATACGACTACGCATGAGCAGTAGTGACCTCGAGTGCGTATGCACTGTAGTGAGCCCGAGTGCGCATGCACAGTAGTGAGCCCGTGTGCGCATGCGCACAGAGCGCCCGTGTGAGCATGCGCAAAAGTGAGCTCGAGTTCGCATGTGCAGGTCTGAGCCTGTGTGCGCATGACCAGTAGCGACGCTGAGCGCGCATGCGCAGTAGTGAGCCCGAGTGCGCATGAGCAGTAGTGGGTCCGAGTGCGCATCCGCAGTAGTGAGCCCGAGTTCGCATGACCAGTAGTGAGTCGGAGTGCGTATGTGCAGTAGTGACCCCGAGTGCGCATGCGCAGTAGTGAGCCCGATTGCGCATCCGCAGTAGTGAGGCCGATTGCGCATGCGTAGTAGTGACCCCGATTGCGCATCCGCAGTAGTGAGCCCGAGTTCGCATGACCAGCAGTGAGTCGGAGTGCGTATGAGCAGTAGTGACCCCGAGTGCGCATGCGCAGTAGTGAGCCCGTGTGTCCATGCGCAGTAGTGAGCCTGAGTGCGCATGAGCAGTAGTTTGTCCGAGTGCGCATGGGCAGTAGTGACCCCGAGTGCCCATGCGCAGTAGTGAGCCCGAGTGCGCATGCGCAGTAGTGAGGCCGATTGCGCATCCGCAGTAGCGAGCCCGAGCGCGCATCCGCAGTAGTGAGTCCGAGTTCGCATGAGCAGTAGTGAGTCGGAGTGCGTATGAGCAGTTGTGAGACCGTGTGCGCATGCGCTGTAGTGAGCCAGTGTGCCCATGCACAGTAGTGAGCCCGTGTGCGCATGCGCCGTAGTGAGCCCGAGTGCGCATCCGCAGTAGTGAGTCCGAGTGCGCATGAGCAGTAGTGACCCCGAGTGCGCATGCGCAGTAGTGAGCCCGTGTGCCCATGCGCAGTAGTGAGCCTGAGTGCGCATGAGCAGTAGTGACCCCGAGTGCGTATGCACTGTAGTGAGCCCGAGTGCGCATGCACAGTAGTGAGCCCGTGTGCGCATGCGCACAGAGCGCCCGTGTGCGCATGCGCAAAAGTGAGCTCGAGTGCGCATGTGCAGGTCTGAGCCTGTGTGCGCATGACCAGTAGCGACGCCGAGCGCGCATGCGCAGTAGTGAGCCCGAGTGCGCATGAGCAGTAGTGGGTCCGAGTGCGCATGGGCAGTAGTGACCCCGAGTGCGCATCCGCAGTAGTGAGCCCGAGTTCGCATGACCAGTAGTGAGTCGGAGTGCGTATGTGCAGTAGTGACCCCGAGTGCGCATGCGCAGTAGTGAGCCCGATTGCGCATCCGCAGTAGTGAGACCGATTGCGCATGCGTAGTAGTGACCCCGATTGCGCATCCGCAGTAGTGAGCCCGAGTTCGCATGACCAGTAGTGAGTCGGAGTGCGTATGAGCAGTAGTGACCCCGAGTGCGCATGCGCAGTAGTGAGCCCGATTGCGCATCCGCAGTAGTGAGACCGATTGCGCATGCGCAATAGTAAGCCCGATTGTGCATCCGCAGTAGTGAGTCCGAGTGTGTATGCGCTGTAGTGACCCCACGTGCGCATGCGCAGTAGTGAGCTTCAGCGCGCATCCGCAATAGTGAGCCCGAGTGCGCATCCGCAGTAGTGAGTCCGAGATCGCATGAGCAGTAATGAGTCCGAGTGGGCATGAGCAGTAGTGAATACGAGTACGCATGAGCAGTAGTGGCCCCGAGTGCGTATGCACTGCAGTGAGCCCGAGTGCGCATGCACAGTAGTGAGTGCGTGTGCGCATGCGCAATAGTGCGCTCGTGTGCGCATGCGCAGAAGTGAGCTCGAGTGCCCATGCGCAGTAGTGGGCCTGAGTGCGCATGAGCAGTAGTGGGTCCGAGTGCGCATGGGCAGTAGTGACCCCGAGTGCGCATGCGCAGTAGTGAGCCCGAGTGCGCATGCGCAGTAGTGAGCCCGTGTGCGCATGCGCAAAAGTGAGCTCGAGTGCGCATGTGCAGGTCTGAGCCTGTGTGCGCATGACCAGTAGCGACGCCGAGCGCGCATGCGCAGTAGTGAGCCCGAGTGCGCATGAGCAGTAGTGAGCCCGATTGCGCATCCGCAGTAGTGAGCCCGAGTTCGCATGACCAGTAGTGAGTCGGAGTGCGTATGTGCAGTAGTGACCCCGAGTGCGCATGCGCAGTAGTGAGCCCGATTGCGCATCCGCAGTAGTGAGCCCGAGTGCGCATGAGCAGTAGTGAGCCCGATTGCGCATCCGCAGTAGTGAGCCCGAGTTCGCATGACCAGTAGTGAGTCGGAGTGCGTATGAGCAGTAGTGACCCCGAGTACGCATGCGCAGTTGTGAGCCCGTGTGCCCATGCGCAGTAGTGAGCCTGAGTGCGCATGAGCAGTAGTGGGTCCGATTGCGCATGGGCAGTAGCTACCCCGAGTGCGCATGCGCAGTAGTGAGCCCGTGTGCGCATGCGCAAAAGTGAGCTCGAGTGCGCATGTGCAGGTCTGACCCTGTGTGCGCATGACCAGTAGCGACGCCGAGCGCGCACGCGCAGTAGTGAGCCTGAGTGCGCATGGGCAGTAGTGAACCCGAGTGCGCATGCGCACTAGTGAGCCCGAGTGCGCATGAGCAGTAGTGAATCCGAGTGCGCATGACCAGTCGTGACCACGATTGCACATGCACAGTAGTGACCCCGACCGCGCATCCGCAGTTGTGAGCCTGAGTGCGCATGCGCAGTAGTGACCCCGAGCGCGCATGCGCAGTAGTGAGCCCGATTGCGCATCCGCAGTTGTGAGACCGATTGCGCATGCGCAGTAGTAAGCCTGATTGCGCATCCGCAGTAGTGAATCCGAGTGCGCTTGACCAGTAGTGACCACGATTGCGCATGCACAGTAGTGTGCCCGTGTGCGCATGCGCAGTAGTGAGCCCGATTGCGCATCCGCAGTAGTGAGACCGATTGCGCATGCGCAGTAGTGAGCCCGATTGCGTATCCGCACAGGTGAGACCGATTGCGCATGCGCAATAGTGAGCCCGATTGCGCATCCGCAGTAGTGAGACCGATTGCGCATGCGCAGTAGTGAGCCCGACCGCGCATCCGCAGTCGTGAGTCCAAGTGAGCATGAGCAGTAGTGACCCCGAGTGCGCATGCAGAGTAGTGACCCGCAGTGCGCATGCGCAGTAGTGAGACCGTGTGCGCATGCGCAGTACTGAGCCCGACCACGCATCCGTAGTTATGAGCCTGAGTGCGCATGCGCAGTAATGACCCCGAGTGCGCACGCGCAGTAGTGAGCCCGATTGCGCATCCGCAGTAGTGAGACCGATTGCGCATGCGCAATAGTGAGCCCGATTGCGCATTTGCAGTAGTGAGTCCTAGAGCGCATTTGCAGTAGCGTCCACGAGTGCGCATGCGCAGTAGTGACCCCGAGTGCGCATGCGCAGTAGTGTGACCTATTGCGCATCCGCAGTAGTGAGACCGATTGCGTATGCGCAGTAGGGAGCCCGATTGCGCATCCGCAGTAGTGAAACCGATTGCGCATGCGCAATAGTGAGACCGATTGCGCATGCGCAGTAGTGCACCAGTGAGCGCATGCGCAGAAGTAAGCTCGAGTGCGCATGTGCAGGTCTGAGCTGGTGTGCGCATGCAGAGTAGCGGCCCCGAGCGCGCATGCGCCGTAGTCAGCCCGACTGCGCATGAGCAGTAGTGAGTCGGAGTGCGTATGAGCAGTAGTGACCCCGAATGCGCGTGCGCAGTAGTGAGCCTGATTGCGCATCCGCAGTAGTGAGACCGATTGCGCATCCGCAGTGGTGAGTCTGAGTGCGCATGAGCTGTAGTGACCCTGAGTGCGCATGCGCAGTAGTGAGACAGATTGCGCATGCGCAGTAGTAAGACCGATTGCGCATGCGCAGTAGTGAGCCCGATTGCGCATCCGCAGTAGTGAGACCGATTGCGCATGCGCAATAGTGAGCCCCATTGCGCATCCGCAGTAGTGAGTCCGAGTGCGCATGAGCAGTAGTGACCCCGAGTGCGCATGCACAGTAGTGAGCCCGTGTGCGCATGCGCAGTAGTGCACCAGTGTGCGCATGCGCAGAAGTGAGCTCGAGTGCTCATGTGCAGGTCTGGGCCGGTGTGCGCATGCACAGTAGCGGCCGCGAGCGCGTATGCGCCGTAGTGAGCCCGATTGCGCATCCGCAGTAGTGAGACCGAGTGCGCATGAGCAGTAGCGACCGCGAGTGCGCATCCGCAGTAGTGAGACCGATTGCGCATGCGCAGTAGGGAGCCCGATTGCGCATCCGCAGTAGTGAGTCCGAGATCGCATGAGCAGTAATGCGTCCGAGTGCGCATGCGCAGTAGTGAGCCCGAGTGCGCATGAGCAGTAGTGAGTCCGAGTGCGCATGAGCAGTAGTGAGCCCGAGTGCGCATGCAGAGTAGTGACCCGCAGTGCGCATGCGCAGTAGTGAGACCGTGTGCGCATGCGCAGTACTGAGCCCGACCGCGCATCCGTAGTTATGAGCCTGAGTGCGCATGCGCAGTAGTGACCCCGAGTGCGCATGCGCAGTAGTGTGACCTATTGCGCATCCGCAGTAGTGAGACCGATTGCGCATGCGCAGTAGGGAGCCCGATTGCGCATCCGCAGTAGTGAAACCGATTGCGCATGCGCAATAGTGAGCCCGATTGCGCATTCGCAGTAGTGAGTCCGAGTGCTCATGGGCAGTAGTGACCCCGAGTGCGCATGCGCAGTAGCGAGCCCGTGTGCCCATGCGCAGTAGTAAGCCTGAGTGCGCATCCGTAGTAGTGTGCCCGAGTGTGAATGCGCAGTAGTGACCCCGAGTGCGCATGCGCAGTTGTGAGCCCGATTGCGCATCCGCAGTAGTGTGCCCGAATGCGCATGCGCAGTCGTGACCCCGATTACGCATGCGCAGTAGTGAGCCCGACCGCGCATCCGCAGTTGTGAGCCTGAGTGCGCATGCGCAGTAGTAACCCCGAGTGCGCATGCGCAGTAGTGAGCCCGATTGCGCATGCGTAGTAGTGACCACGATTGCGCATCCGCAGTAGTGAGTCCGAGGTCGCATGGGCAGTAGTGACCCCGAGTGCGCATGCGCAGTAGTGAGCCCGATTGCGCATCCGCAGTAGTGAGACCGATTGCGCATGCGCAATAGTAAGCCCGATTGTGCATCCGCAGTAGTGAGTCCGAGTGTGTATGCGCTGTAGTGACCCCACGTGCGCATGCGCAGTAGTGAGCTTCAGCGCGCATCCGCAATAGTGAGCCCGAGTGCGCATCCGCAGTAGTGAGACCGATTGCGCATCCGCAGTAGTGAGTCCGAGATCGCATGAGCAGTAATGAGTCCGAGTGGGCATGAGCAGTAGTGAATACGAGTACGCATGAGCAGTAGTGGCCCCGAGTGCGTATGCACTGCAGTGAGCCCGAGTGCGCATGCACAGTAGTGAGTGCGTGTGCGCATGCGCAATAGTGCGCTCGTGCGCGCATGCGCAGAAGTGAGCTCGAGTGCGCATGCGCAGTAGCGACCCCGAGCGCGCATGCGCCATAGTGATCCCGAGGGCGCATGTGCAGTAGTAAGTCGGAGCACGTATGAGCAGTAGTGACCCCGAGTGCACATGCGCAGTAGTGAGCCCGTGTGCCCATGCGCAGTAATGAGCCTGAGTGCGCATCGGCAGTAGTGTGCACGATTGCGCATGGGCAATAGTGAGCCCGCTTGCGCATCCGCAGTAGTGAGTCCGAATGCGCATGAGCGGTAGTGACCTCGAGTGCCCATGCACAGTAGCGAGGCCGAGTGCGCATGCGCAGTGGGGAGCCCGATTGCGCATCCGCAGTAGTGAGTCCGCGATCGCATGAGCAGTATTGAGTCCGAGTGCGCATGAGCAGTAGTGAATACGACTATGCATGAGCAGTAGTGACCCCGAGTGCGTATGCACTGTAGTGAGCCCGAGTGCGCATCCGCAGTAGTGAGGCCGATTGCGCATGCGTAGTAGTGACCCCGATTGCGCATCCGCAGTAGTGAGCCCGAGTTCGCATGACCAGCAGTGAGTCGGAGTGCGTATGAGCAGTAGTGACCCCGAGTGCGCATGCGCAGTAGTGAGCCCGTGTGTCCATGCGCAGTAGTGAGCCTGAGTGCGCATGAGCAGTAGTTTGTCCGAGTGCGCATGGGCAGTAGTGACCCCGAGTGCCCATGCGCAGTAGTGAGCCCGAGTGCGCATGCGCAGTAGTGAGGCCGATTGCGCATCCGCAGTAGCGAGCCCGAGCGCGCATCCGCAGTAGTGAGTCCGAGTTCGCATGAGCAGTAGTGAGCCCGAGTGCGCATGAGCAGTAGTGGGTCCGAGTGCGCATGGGCAGTAGTGACCCCGAGTGCGCATCCGCAGTAGTGAGCCCGAGTTCGCATGACCAGTAGTGAGTCGGAGTGCGTATGTGCAGTAGTAACCCCGAGTGCGCATGCGCAGTAGTGAGCCCGATTGCGCATCCGCAGTAGTGAGACCGATTGCGCATGCGTAGTAGTGACCCCGATTGCGCATCCGCAGTAGTGAGCCCGAGTTCGCATGACCAGTAGTGAGTCGGAGTGCGTATGAGCAGTAGTGACCCCGAGTGCGCATGCGCAGTAGTGAGCCCGATTGCGCATGCGTAGTAGTGACCCCGATTGCGCATCCGCAGTAGTGAGTCCGAGGTCGCATGGGCAGTAGTGACCCCGAGTGCGCATGCGCAGTAGTGAGCCCGATTGCGCATCCGCAGTAGTGAGACCGATTGCGCATGCGCAATAGTAAGCCCGATTGTGCATCCGCAGTAGTGAGTCCGAGTGTGTATGCGCTGTAGTGACCCCACGTGCGCATGCGCAGTAGTGAGCTTCAGCGCGCATCCGCAATAGTGAGCCCGAGTGCGCATCCGCAGTAGTGAGACCGATTGCGCATCCGCAGTAGTGAGTCCGAGATCGCATGGGCAGTAATGAGTCCGAGTGGGCATGAGCAGTAGTGAATACGACTACGCATGAGCAGTAGTGACCCCGAGTGCGTATGCACTGTAGTGAGCCCGAGTGCGCATGCACAGTAGTGAGCCCGTGTGCGCATGCGCACAGAGCGCCCGTGTGAGCATGCGCAAAAGTGAGCTCGAGTTCGCATGTGCAGGTCTGAGCCTGTGTGCGCATGACCAGTAGCGACGCTGAGCGCGCATGCGCAGTAGTGAGCCCGAGTGCGCATGAGCAGTAGTGGGTCCGAGTGCGCATCCGCAGTAGTGAGCCCGAGTTCGCATGACCAGTAGTGAGTCGGAGTGCGTATGTGCAGTAGTGACCCCGAGTGCGCATGCGCAGTAGTGAGCCCGATTGCGCATCCGCAGTAGTGAGGCCGATTGCGCATGCGTAGTAGTGACCCCGATTGCGCATCCGCAGTAGTGAGCCCGAGTTCGCATGACCAGCAGTGAGTCGGAGTGCGTATGAGCAGTAGTGACCCCGAGTGCGCATGCGCAGTAGTGAGCCCGTGTGTCCATGCGCAGTAGTGAGCCTGAGTGCGCATGAGCAGTAGTTTGTCCGAGTGCGCATGGGCAGTAGTGACCCCGAGTGCCCATGCGCAGTAGTGAGCCCGAGTGCGCATGCGCAGTAGTGAGGCCGATTGCGCATCCGCAGTAGCGAGCCCGAGCGCGCATCCGCAGTAGTGAGTCCGAGTTCGCATGAGCAGTAGTGAGTCGGAGTGCGTATGAGCAGTTGTGAGACCGTGTGCGCATGCGCTGTAGTGAGCCAGTGTGCCCATGCACAGTAGTGAGCCCGTGTGCGCATGCGCCGTAGTGAGCCCGAGTGCGCATCCGCAGTAGTGAGTCCGAGTGCGCATGAGCAGTAGTGACCCCGAGTGCGCATGCGCAGTAGTGAGCCCGTGTGCCCATGCGCAGTAGTGAGCCTGAGTGCGCATGAGCAGTAGTGACCCCGAGTGCGTATGCACTGTAGTGAGCCCGAGTGCGCATGCACAGTAGTGAGCCCGTGTGCGCATGCGCACAGAGCGCCCGTGTGCGCATGCGCAAAAGTGAGCTCGAGTGCGCATGTGCAGGTCTGAGCCTGTGTGCGCATGACCAGTAGCGACGCCGAGCGCGCATGCGCAGTAGTGAGCCCGAGTGCGCATGAGCAGTAGTGGGTCCGAGTGCGCATGGGCAGTAGTGACCCCGAGTGCGCATCCGCAGTAGTGAGCCCGAGTTCGCATGACCAGTAGTGAGTCGGAGTGCGTATGTGCAGTAGTGACCCCGAGTGCGCATGCGCAGTAGTGAGCCCGATTGCGCATCCGCAGTAGTGAGACCGATTGCGCATGCGTAGTAGTGACCCCGATTGCGCATCCGCAGTAGTGAGCCCGAGTTCGCATGACCAGTAGTGAGTCGGAGTGCGTATGAGCAGTAGTGACCCCGAGTGCGCATGCGCAGTAGTGAGCCCGATTGCGCATGCGTAGTAGTGACCCCGATTGCGCATCCGCAGTAGTGAGTCCGAGGTCGCATGGGCAGTAGTGACCCCGAGTGCGCATGCGCAGTAGTGAGCCCGATTGCGCATCCGCAGTAGTGAGACCGATTGCGCATGCGCAATAGTAATCCCGATTGTGCATCCGCAGTAGTGAGTCCGAGTGCGTATGCGCTGTAGTGACCCCACGTGCGCATGCGCAGTAGTGAGCTTCAGCGCGCATCCGCAATAGTGAGCCCGAGTGCGCATCCGCAGTAGTGAGACCGATTGCGCATCCGCAGTAGTGAGTCCGAGATCGCATGAGCAGTAATGAGTCCGAGTGGGCATGAGCAGTAGTGAATACGAGTACGCATGGGCAGTAGTGACCCCGAGTGCCCATGCGCAGTAGTGAGCCCGAGTGCGCATGCGCAGTAGTGAGGCCGATTGCGCATCCGCAGTAGCGAGCCCGAGCGCGCATCCGCAGTAGTGAGTCCGAGTTCGCATGAGCAGTAGTGAGTCGGAGTGCGTATGAGCAGTTGTGAGACCGTGTGCGCATGCGCTGTAGTGAGCCAGTGTGCCCATGCACAGTAGTGAGCCCGTGTGCGCATGCGCCGTAGTGAGCCCGAGTGCGCATCCGCAGTAGTGAGTCCGAGTGCGCATGAGCAGTAGTGACCCCGAGTGCGCATGCGCAGTAGTGAGCCCGTGTGCCCATGCGCAGTAGTGAGCCTGAGTGCGCATGAGCAGTAGTGACCCCGAGTGCGTATGCACTGTAGTGAGCCCGAGTGCGCATGCACAGTAGTGAGCCCGTGTGCGCATGCGCACAGAGCGCCCGTGTGCGCATGCGCAAAAGTGAGCTCGAGTGCGCATGTGCAGGTCTGAGCCTGTGTGCGCATGACCAGTAGCGACGCCGAGCGCGCATGCGCAGTAGTGAGCCCGAGTGCGCATGAGCAGTAGTGGGTCCGAGTGCGCATGGGCAGTAGTGACCCCGAGTGCGCATCCGCAGTAGTGAGCCCGAGTTCGCATGACCAGTAGTGAGTCGGAGTGCGTATGTGCAGTAGTGACCCCGAGTGCGCATGCGCAGTAGTGAGCCCGATTGCGCATCCGCAGTAGTGAGACCGATTGCGCATGCGTAGTAGTGACCCCGATTGCGCATCCGCAGTAGTGAGCCCGAGTTCGCATGACCAGTAGTGAGTCGGAGTGCGTATGAGCAGTAGTGACCCCGAGTGCGCATGCGCAGTAGTGAGCCCGATTGCGCATGCGTAGTAGTGACCCCGATTGCGCATCCGCAGTAGTGAGTCCGAGGTCGCATGGGCAGTAGTGACCCCGAGTGCGCATGCGCAGTAGTGAGCCCGATTGCGCATCCGCAGTAGTGAGACCGATTGCGCATGCGCAATAGTAATCCCGATTGTGCATCCGCAGTAGTGAGTCCGAGTGCGTATGCGCTGTAGTGACCCCACGTGCGCATGCGCAGTAGTGAGCTTCAGCGCGCATCCGCAATAGTGAGCCCGAGTGCGCATCCGCAGTAGTGAGACCGATTGCGCATCCGCAGTAGTGAGTCCGAGATCGCATGAGCAGTAATGAGTCCGAGTGGGCATGAGCAGTAGTGAATACGAGTACGCATGAGCAGTAGTGGTCCCGAGTGCGTATGCACTGCAGTGAGCCCGAGTGCGCATGCACAGTAGTGAGTGCGTGTGCGCATGCGCAATAGTGCGCTCGTGTGCGCATGCGCAGAAGTGAGCTCGAGTGCGCATGCGCAGTAGCGACCCCGAGCGCGCATGCGCCATAGTGATCCCGAGGGCGCATGTGCAGTAGTAAGTCGGAGCACGTATGAGCAGTGGTGACCCCGAGTGCACATGCGCAGTAGTGAGCCCGTGTGCCCATGCGCAGTAATGAGCCTGAGTGCGCATCGGCAGTAGTGTGCCCGATTGCGCATGGGCAATAGTGAGCCCGCTTGCGCATCCGCAGTAGTGAGTCCGAATGCGCATGAGCGGTAGTGACCCCGAGTGCCAATGCACAGTAGCGAGGCCGAGTGCGCATGCGCAGTGGGGAGCCCGATTGCGCATCCGCAGTAGTGAGTCCGCGATCGCATGAGCAGTATTGAGTCCGAGTGCGCATGAGCAGTAGTGAATACGACTACGCATGAGCAGTAGTGACCCCGAGTGCGTATGCACTGTAGTGAGCCCGAGTGCGCATGCACAGTAGTGAGCCCGTGTGCGCATGCGCACAGAGCGCCCGTGTGCGCATGCGCAAAAGTGAGCTCGAGTGCGCATGTGCAGGTCTGAGCCTGTGTGCGCATGACCAGTAGCGACGCCGAGTGCGCATGCGCAGTAGTGAGCCCGTGTGCCCATGCGCAGTAGTGGGCCTGAGTGCGCATGAGCAGTAGTGGGTCCGAGTGCGCATGGGCAGTAGTGACCCCGAGTGCGCATGCGCAGTAGTGAGCCCGAGTGCGCATGCGCAGTAGTGAGCCCGTGTGCGCATGCGCAAAAGTGAGCTCGAGTGCGCATGTGCAGGTCTGAGCCTGTGTGCGCATGACCAGTAGCGACGCCGAGCGCGCATGCGCAGTAGTGAGCCCGAGTGCGCATGAGCAGTAGTGAGCCCGATTGCGCATCCGCAGTAGTGAGCCCGAGTTCGCATGACCAGTAGTGAGTCGGAGTGCGTATGTGCAGTAGTGACCCCGAGTGCGCATGCGCAGTAGTGAGCCCGATTGCGCATCCGCAGTAGTGAGCCCGAGTGCGCATGAGCAGTAGTGAGCCCGATTGCGCATCCGCAGTAGTGAGCCCGAGTTCGCATGACCAGTAGTGAGTCGGAGTGCGTATGAGCAGTAGTGACCCCGAGTGCGCATGCGCAGTTGTGAGCCCGTGTGCCCATGCGCAGTAGTGAGCCTGAGTGCGCATGAGCAGTAGTGGGTCCGATTGCGCATGGGCAGTAGCTACCCCGAGTGCGCATGCGCAGTAGTGAGCCCGTGTGCGCATGCGCAAAAGTGAGCTCGAGTGCGCATGTGCAGGTCTGACCCTGTGTGCGCATGACCAGTAGCGACGCCGAGCGCGCACGCGCAGTAGTGAGCCTGAGTGCGCATGGGCAGTAGTGAACCCGAGTGCGCATGCGCACTAGTGAGCCCGAGTGCGCATGAGCAGTAGTGAATCCGAGTGCGCATGACCAGTCGTGACCACGATTGCACATGCACAGTAGTGACCCCGACCGCGCATCCGCAGTTGTGAGCCTGAGTGCGCATGCGCAGTAGTGACCCCGAGCGCGCATGCGCAGTAGTGAGCCCGATTGCGCATCCGCAGTTGTGAGACCGATTGCGCATGCGCAGTAGTAAGCCTGATTGCGCATCCGCAGTAGTGAATCCGAGTGCGCTTGACCAGTAGTGACCACGATTGCGCATGCACAGTAGTGTGCCCGTGTGCGCATGCGCAGTAGTGAGCCCGATTGCGCATCCGCAGTAGTGAGACCGATTGCGCATGCGCAGTAGTGAGCCCGATTGCGTATCCGCACAGGTGAGACCGATTGCGCATGCGCAATAGTGAGCCCGATTGCGCATCCGCAGTAGTGAGACCGATTGCGCATGCGCAGTAGTGAGCCCGACCGCGCATCCGCAGTCGTGAGTCCAAGTGAGCATGAGCAGTAGTGACCCCGAGTGCGCATGCAGAGTAGTGACCCGCAGTGCGCATGCGCAGTAGTGAGACCGTGTGCGCATGCGCAGTACTGAGCCCGACCACGCATCCGTAGTTATGAGCCTGAGTGCGCATGCGCAGTAATGACCCCGAGTGCGCACGCGCAGTAGTGAGCCCGATTGCGCATCCGCAGTAGTGAGACCGATTGCGCATGCGCAATAGTGAGCCCGATTGCGCATTTGCAGTAGTGAGTCCTAGAGCGCATTTGCAGTAGCGTCCACGAGTGCGCATGCGCAGTAGTGACCCCGAGTGCGCATGCGCAGTAGTGTGACCTATTGCGCATCCGCAGTAGTGAGACCGATTGCGTATGCGCAGTAGGGAGCCCGATTGCGCATCCGCAGTAGTGAAACCGATTGCGCATGCGCAATAGTGAGACCGATTGCGCATGCGCAGTAGTGCACCAGTGAGCGCATGCGCAGAAGTAAGCTCGAGTGCGCATGTGCAGGTCTGAGCCGGTGTGCGCATGCAGAGTAGCGGCCCCGAGCGCGCATGCGCCGTAGTCAGCCCGACTGCGCATGAGCAGTAGTGAGTCGGAGTGCGTATGAGCAGTAGTGACCCCGAATGCGCGTGCGCAGTAGTGAGCCTGATTGCGCATCCGCAGTAGTGAGACCGATTGCGCATCCGCAGTGGTGAGTCTGAGTGCGCATGAGCTGTAGTGACCCTGAGTGCGCATGCGCAGTAGTGAGGCAGATTGCGCATGCGCAGTAGTAAGACCGATTGCGCATGCGCAGTAGTGAGCCCGATTGCGCATCCGCAGTAGTGAGACCGATTGCGCATGCGCAATAGTGAGCCCCATTGCGCATCCGCAGTAGTGAGTCCGAGTGCGCATGAGCAGTAGTGACCCCGAGTGCGCATGCACAGTAGTGAGCCCGTGTGCGCATGCGCAGTAGTGCACCAGTGTGCGCATGCGCAGAAGTGAGCTCGAGTGCTCATGTGCAGGTCTGGGCCGGTGTGCGCATGCACAGTAGCGGCCGCGAGCGCGTATGCGCCGTAGTGAGCCCGATTGCGCATCCGCAGTAGTGAGACCGAGTGCGCATGAGCAGTAGCGACCGCGAGTGCGCATCCGCAGTAGTGAGACCGATTGCGCATGCGCAGTAGGGAGCCCGATTGCGCATCCGCAGTAGTGAGTCCGAGATCGCATGAGCAGTAATGCGTCCGAGTGCGCATGCGCAGTAGTGAGCCCGAGTGCGCATGAGCAGTAGTGAGTCCGAGTGCGCATGAGCAGTAGTGAGCCCGAGTGCGCATGCAGAGTAGTGACCCGCAGTGCGCATGCGCAGTAGTGAGACCGTGTGCGCATGCGCAGTACTGAGCCCGACCGCGCATCCGTAGTTATGAGCCTGAGTGCGCATGCGCAGTAGTGACCCCGAGTGCGCATGCGCAGTAGTGTGACCTATTGCGCATCCGCAGTAGTGAGACCGATTGCGCATGCGCAGTAGGGAGCCCGATTGCGCATCCGCAGTAGTGAAACCGATTGCGCATGCGCAATAGTGAGCCCGATTGCGCATTCGCAGTAGTGAGTCCGAGTGCTCATGGGCAGTAGTGACCCCGAGTGCGCATGCACAGTAGTGACCCGGAGTGCGCATGCGCAGTAGTGCGATCGTGTGCGCATGCGCAGTTGTGAGCCCGACCGCGCATCCGCAGTTGTAAGCCTGAGTGCGCATGCGCAGTAGTGACCCCGAGTGCGCATGCGCAGTAGCGAGCCCGTGTGCCCATGCGCAGTAGTAAGCCTGAGTGCGCATCCGTAGTAGTGTGCCCGAGTGTGAATGCGCAGTAGTGACCCCGAGTGCGCATGCGCAGTTGTGAGCCCGATTGCGCATCCGCAGTAGTGTGCCCGAATGCGCATGCGCAGTCGTGACCCCGATTACGCATGCGCAGTAGTGAGCCCGACCGCGCATCCGCAGTTGTGAGCCTGAGTGCGCATGCGCAGTAGTAACCCCGAGTGCGCATGCGCAGTAGTGAGCCCGATTGCGCATGCGTAGTAGTGACCACGATTGCGCATCCGCAGTAGTGAGTCCGAGGTCGCATGGGCAGTAGTGACCCCGAGTGCGCATGCGCAGTAGTGAGCCCGATTGCGCATCCGCAGTAGTGAGACCGATTGCGCATGCGCAATAGTAAGCCCGATTGTGCATCCGCAGTAGTGAGTCCGAGTGTGTATGCGCTGTAGTGACCCCACGTGCGCATGCGCAGTAGTGAGCTTCAGCGCGCATCCGCAATAGTGAGCCCGAGTGCGCATCCGCAGTAGTGAGACCGATTGCGCATCCGCAGTAGTGAGTCCGAGATCGCATGAGCAGTAATGAGTCCGAGTGGGCATGAGCAGTAGTGAATACGAGTACGCATGAGCAGTAGTGGCCCCGAGTGCGTATGCACTGCAGTGAGCCCGAGTGCGCATGCACAGTAGTGAGTGCGTGTGCGCATGCGCAATAGTGCGCTCGTGCGCGCATGCGCAGAAGTGAGCTCGAGTGCGCATGCGCAGTAGCGACCCCGAGCGCGCATGCGCCATAGTGATCCCGAGGGCGCATGTGCAGTAGTAAGTCGGAGCACGTATGAGCAGTAGTGACCCCGAGTGCACATGCGCAGTAGTGAGCCCGTGTGCCCATGCGCAGTAATGAGCCTGAGTGCGCATCGGCAGTAGTGTGCACGATTGCGCATGGGCAATAGTGAGCCCGCTTGCGCATCCGCAGTAGTGAGTCCGAATGCGCATGAGCGGTAGTGACCTCGAGTGCCCATGCACAGTAGCGAGGCCGAGTGCGCATGCGCAGTGGGGAGCCCGATTGCGCATCCGCAGTAGTGAGTCCGCGATCGCATGAGCAGTATTGAGTCCGAGTGCGCATGAGCAGTAGTGAATACGACTATGCATGAGCAGTAGTGACCCCGAGTGCGTATGCACTGTAGTGAGCCCGAGTGCGCATCCGCAGTAGTGAGGCCGATTGCGCATGCGTAGTAGTGACCCCGATTGCGCATCCGCAGTAGTGAGCCCGAGTTCGCATGACCAGCAGTGAGTCGGAGTGCGTATGAGCAGTAGTGACCCCGAGTGCGCATGCGCAGTAGTGAGCCCGTGTGTCCATGCGCAGTAGTGAGCCTGAGTGCGCATGAGCAGTAGTTTGTCCGAGTGCGCATGGGCAGTAGTGACCCCGAGTGCCCATGCGCAGTAGTGAGCCCGAGTGCGCATGCGCAGTAGTGAGGCCGATTGCGCATCCGCAGTAGCGAGCCCGAGCGCGCATCCGCAGTAGTGAGTCCGAGTTCGCATGAGCAGTAGTGAGCCCGAGTGCGCATGAGCAGTAGTGGGTCCGAGTGCGCATGGGCAGTAGTGACCCCGAGTGCGCATCCGCAGTAGTGAGCCCGAGTTCGCATGACCAGTAGTGAGTCGGAGTGCGTATGTGCAGTAGTAACCCCGAGTGCGCATGCGCAGTAGTGAGCCCGATTGCGCATCCGCAGTAGTGAGACCGATTGCGCATGCGTAGTAGTGACCCCGATTGCGCATCCGCAGTAGTGAGCCCGAGTTCGCATGACCAGTAGTGAGTCGGAGTGCGTATGAGCAGTAGTGACCCCGAGTGCGCATGCGCAGTAGTGAGCCCGATTGCGCATGCGTAGTAGTGACCCCGATTGCGCATCCGCAGTAGTGAGTCCGAGGTCGCATGGGCAGTAGTGACCCCGAGTGCGCATGCGCAGTAGTGAGCCCGATTGCGCATCCGCAGTAGTGAGACCGATTGCGCATGCGCAATAGTAAGCCCGATTGTGCATCCGCAGTAGTGAGTCCGAGTGTGTATGCGCTGTAGTGACCCCACGTGCGCATGCGCAGTAGTGAGCTTCAGCGCGCATCCGCAATAGTGAGCCCGAGTGCGCATCCGCAGTAGTGAGACCGATTGCGCATCCGCAGTAGTGAGTCCGAGATCGCATGGGCAGTAATGAGTCCGAGTGGGCATGAGCAGTAGTGAATACGAGTACGCATGAGCAGTAGTGGCCCCGAGTGCGTATGCACTGCAGTGAGCCCGAGTGCGCATGCACAGTAGTGAGTGCGTGTGCGCATGCGCAATAGTGCGCTCGTGTGCGCATGCGCAGAAGTGAGCTCGAGTGCGCATGCGCAGTAGCGACCCCGAGCGCGCATGCGCCATAGTGATCCCGAGGGCGCATGTGCAGTAGTAAGTCGGAGCACGTATGAGCAGTAGTGACCCCGAGTGCACATGCGCAGTAGTGAGCCCGTGTGCCCATGCGCAGTAATGAGCCTGAGTGCGCATCGGCAGTAGTGTGCACGATTGCGCATGGGCAATAGTGAGCCCGCTTGCGCATCCGCAGTAGTGAGTCCGAATGCGCATGAGCGGTAGTGACCCCGAGTGCCCATGCACAGTAGCGAGGCCGAGTGCGCATGCGCAGTGGGGAGCCCGATTGCGCATCCGCAGTAGTGAGTCCGCGATCGCATGAGCAGTATTGAGTCCGAGTGCGCATGAGCAGTAGTGAATACGACTACGCATGAGCAGTAGTGACCCCGAGTGCGTATGCACTGTAGTGAGCCCGAGTGCGCATGCACAGTAGTGAGCCCGTGTGCGCATGCGCACAGAGCGCCCGTGTGAGCATGCGCAAAAGTGAGCTCGAGTGCGCATGTGCAGGTCTGAGCCTGTGTGCGCATGACCAGTAGCGACGCTGAGCGCGCATGCGCAGTAGTGAGCCCGAGTGCGCATGAGCAGTAGTGGGTCCGAGTGCGCATCCGCAGTAGTGAGCCCGAGTTCGCATGACCAGTAGTGAGTCGGAGTGCGTATGTGCAGTAGTGACCCCGAGTGCGCATGCGCAGTAGTGAGCCCGATTGCGCATCCGCAGTAGTGAGGCCGATTGCGCATGCGTAGTAGTGACCCCGATTGCGCATCCGCAGTAGTGAGCCCGAGTTCGCATGACCAGCAGTGAGTCAGAGTGCGTATGAGCAGTAGTGACCCCGCGTGCGCATGCGCAGTAGTGAGCCCGTGTGTCCATGCGCAGTAGTGAGCCCGTGTGTCCATGCGCAGTAGTGAGCCTGAGTGCGCATGAGCAGTAGTTTGTCCGAGTGCGCATGGGCAGTAGTGACCCCGAGTGCCCATGCGCAGTAGTGAGCCCGAGTGCGCATGCGCAGTAGTGAGGCCGATTGCGCATCCGCAGTAGCGAGCCCGAGCGCGCATCCGCAGTAGTGAGTCCGAGTTCGCATGAGCAGTAGTGAGTCGGAGTGCGTATGAGCAGTTGTGAGACCGTGTGCGCATGCGCTGTAGTGAGCCCGTGTGCCCATGCACAGTAGTGAGCCCGTGTGCGCATGCGCAGTAGTGAGCCCGATTGCGCATGCGTAGTAGTGACCCCGATTGCGCATCCGCAGTAGTGAGCCCGAGGTCGCATGGGCAGTAGTGACCCCGAGTGCGCATGCGCAGTAGTGAGCCCGATTGCGCATCCGCAGTAGTGAGACCGATTGCGCATGCGCAATAGTAATCCCGATTGTGCATCCGCAGTAGTGAGTCCGAGTGCGTATGCGCTGTAGTGACCCCACGTGCGCATGCGCAGTAGTGAGCTTCAGCGCGCATCCGCAATAGTGAGCCCGAGTGCGCATCCGCAGTAGTGAGACCGATTGCGCATCCGCAGTAGTGAGTCCGAGATCGCATGAGCAGTAATGAGTCCGAGTGGGCATGAGCAGTAGTGAATACGAGTACGCATGAGCAGTAGTGGCCCCGAGTGCGTATGCATTGCAGTGAGCCCGAGTGCGCATGCACAGTAGTGAGTGCGTGTGCGCATGCGCAATAGTGCGCTCGTGTGCGCATGCGCAGAAGTGAGCTCGAGTGCGCATGCGCAGTAGCGACCCCGAGCGCGCATGCGCCATAGTGATCCCGAGGGCGCATGTGCAGTAGTAAGTCGGAGCACGTATGAGCAGTAGTGACCCCGAGTGCACATGCGCAGTAGTGAGCCCGTGTGCCCATGCGCAGTAATGAGCCTGAGTGCGCATCGGCAGTAGTGTGCACGATTGCGCATGGGCAATAGTGAGCCCGCTTGCGCATCCGCAGTAGTGAGTCCGAATGCGCATGAGCGGTAGTGACCCCGAGTGCCCATGCACAGTAGCGAGGCCGAGTGCGCATGCGCAGTGGGGAGCCCGATTGCGCATCCGCAGTAGTGAGTCCGCGATCGCATGAGCAGTATTGAGTCCGAGTGCGCATGAGCAGTAGTGAATACGACTACGCATGAGCAGTAGTGACCCCGAGTGCGTATGCACTGTAGTGAGCCCGAGTGCGCATCCGCAGTAGTGAGGCCGATTGCGCATGCGTAGTAGTGACCCCGATTGCGCATCCGCAGTAGTGAGCCCGAGTTCGCATGACCAGCAGTGAGTCGGAGTGCGTATGAGCAGTAGTGACCCCGAGTGCGCATGCGCAGTAGTGAGCCCGTGTGTCCATGCGCAGTAGTGAGCCTGAGTGCGCATGAGCAGTAGTTTGTCCGAGTGCGCATGGGCAGTAGTGACCCCGAGTGCCCATGCGCAGTAGTGAGCCCGAGTGCGCATGCGCAGTAGTGAGGCCGATTGCGCATCCGCAGTAGCGAGCCCGAGCGCGCATCCGCAGTAGTGAGTCCGAGTTCGCATGAGCAGTAGTGGGTCCGAGTGCGCATGGGCAGTAGTGACCCCGAGTGCGCATCCGCAGTAGTGAGCCCGAGTTCGCATGACCAGTAGTGAGTCGGAGTGCGTATGTGCAGTAGTAACCCCGAGTGCGCATGCGCAGTAGTGAGCCCGATTGCGCATCCGCAGTAGTGAGACCGATTGCGCATGCGTAGTAGTGACCCCGATTGCGCATCCGCAGTAGTGAGCCCGAGTTCGCATGACCAGTAGTGAGTCGGAGTGCGTATGAGCAGTAGTGACCCCGAGTGCGCATGCGCAGTAGTGAGCCCGATTGCGCATGCGTAGTAGTGACCCCGATTGCGCATCCGCAGTAGTGAGTCCGAGGTCGCATGGGCAGTAGTGACCCCGAGTGCGCATGCGCAGTAGTGAGCCCGATTGCGCATCCGCAGTAGTGAGACCGATTGCGCATGCGCAATAGTAAGCCCGATTGTGCATCCGCAGTAGTGAGTCCGAGTGCGTATGCGCTGTAGTGACCCCACGTGCGCATGCGCAGTAGTGAGCTTCAGCGCGCATCCGCAATAGTGAGCCCGAGTGCGCATCCGCAGTAGTGAGACCGATTGCGCATCCGCAGTAGTGAGTCCGAGATCGCATGAGCAGTAATGAGTCCGAGTGGGCATGAGCAGTAGTGAATACGAGTACGCATGAGCAGTAGTGGCCCCGAGTGCGTATGCACTGCAGTGAGCCCGAGTGCGCATGCACAGTAGTGAGTGCGTGTGCGCATGCGCAATAGTGCGCTCGTGTGCGCATGCGCAGAAGTGAGCTCGAGTGCGCATGCGCAGTAGCGACCCCGAGCGCGCATGCGCCATAGTGATCCCGAGGGCGCATGTGCAGTAGTAAGTCGGAGCACGTATGAGCAGTAGTGACCCCGAGTGCACATGCGCAGTAGTGAGCCCGTGTGCCCATGCGCAGTAATGAGCCTGAGTGCGCATCGGCAGTAGTGTGCCCGATTGCGCATGGGCAATAGTGAGCCTGCTTGCGCATCCGCAGTAGTGTGCCCGAATGCGCATGCGCAGTCGTGACCCCGATTACGCATGCGCAGTAGTGAGCCCGACCGCGCATCCGCAGTTGTGAGCCTGAGTGCGCATGCGCAGTAGTAACCCCGAGTGCGCATGCGCAGTAGTGAGCCCGATTGCGCATGCGTAGTAGTGACCCCGATTGCGCATCCGCAGTAGTGAGTCCGAGGTCGCATGGGCAGTAGTGACCCCGAGTGCGCATGCGCAGTAGTGAGCCCGATTGCGCATCCGCAGTAGTGAGACCGATTGCGCATGCGCAATAGTAAGCCCGATTGTGCATCCGCAGTAGTGAGTCCGAGTGCGTATGCGCTGTAGTGACCCCACGTGCGCATGCGCAGTAGTGAGCTTCAGCGCGCATCCGCAATAGTGAGCCCGAGTGCGCATCCGCAGTAGTGAGACCGATTGCGCATCCGCAGTAGTGAGTCCGAGATCGCATGAGCAGTAATGAGTCCGAGTGGGCATGAGCAGTAGTGAATACGAGTACGCATGAGCAGTAGTGGCCCCGAGTGCGTATGCACTGCAGTGAGCCCGAGTGCGCATGCACAGTAGTGAGTGCGTGTGCGCATGCGCAATAGTGCGCTCGTGTGCGCATGCGCAGAAGTGAGCTCGAGTGCGCATGCGCAGTAGCGACCCCGAGCGCGCATGCGCCATAGTGATCCCGAGGGCGCATGTGCAGTAGTAAGTCGGAGCACGTATGAGCAGTAGTGACCCCGAGTGCACATGCGCTGTAGTGAGCCCGTGTGCCCATGCGCAGTAATGAGCCTGAGTGCGCATCGGCAGTAGTGTGCCCGATTGCGCATGGGCAATAGTGAGCCTGCTTGCGCATCCGCAGTAGTGTGCCCGAATGCGCATGCGCAGTCGTGACCCCGATTACGCATGCGCAGTAGTGAGCCCGACCGCGCATCCGCAGTTGTGAGCCTGAGTGCGCATGCGCAGTAGTAACCCCGAGTGCGCATGCGCAGTAGTGAGCCCGATTGCGCATGCGTAGTAGTGACCCCGATTGCGCATCCGCAGTAGTGAGTCCGAGGTCGCATGGGCAGTAGTGACCCCGAGTGCGCATGCGCAGTAGTGAGCCCGATTGCGCATCCGCAGTAGTGAGACCGATTGCGCATGCGCAATAGTAAGCCCGATTGTGCATCCGCAGTAGTGAGTCCGAGTGTGTATGCGCTGTAGTGACCCCACGTGCGCATGCGCAGTAGTGAGCTTCAGCGCGCATCCGCAATAGTGAGCCCGAGTGCGCATCCGCAGTAGTGAGACCGATTGCGCATCCGCAGTAGTGAGTCCGAGATCGCATGAGCAGTAATGAGTCCGAGTGGGCATGAGCAGTAGTGAATACGAGTACGCATGAGCAGTAGTGGCCCCGAGTGCGTATGCACTGCAGTGAGCCCGAGTGCGCATGCACAGTAGTGAGTGCGTGTGCGCATGCGCAATAGTGCGCTCGTGTGCGCATGCGCAGAAGTGAGCTCGAGTGCGCATGCGCAGTAGCGACCCCGAGCGCGCATGCGCCATAGTGATCCCGAGGGCGCATGTGCAGTAGTAAGTCGGAGCACGTATGAGCAGTAGTGACCCCGAGTGCACATGCGCAGTAGTGAGCCCGTGTGCCCATGCGCAGTAATGAGCCTGAGTGCGCATCGGCAGTAGTGTGCACGATTGCGCATGGGCAATAGTGAGCCCGCTTGCGCATCCGCAGTAGTGAGTCCGAATGCGCATGAGCGGTAGTGACCCCGAGTGCCCATGCACAGTAGCGAGGCCGAGTGCGCATGCGCAGTGGGGAGCCCGATTGCGCATCCGCAGTAGTGAGTCCGCGATCGCATGAGCAGTATTGAGTCCGAGTGCGCATGAGCAGTAGTGAATACGACTACGCATGAGCAGTAGTGACCCCGAGTGCGTATGCACTGTAGTGAGCCCGAGTGCGCATGCACAGTAGTGAGCCCGTGTGCGCATGCGCACAGAGCGCCCGTGTGCGCATGCGCAAAAGTGAGCTCGAGTGCGCATGTGCAGGTCTGAGCCTGTGTGCGCATGACCAGTAGCGACGCCGAGTGCGCATGCGCAGTAGTGAGCCCGTGTGCCCATGCGCAGTAGTGGGCCTGAGTGCGCATGAGCAGTAGTGGGTCCGAGTGCGCATGGGCAGTAGTGACCCCGAGTGCGCATGCGCAGTAGTGAGCCCGAGTGCGCATGCGCAGTAGTGAGCCCGTGTGCGCATGCGCAAAAGTGAGCTCGAGTGCGCATGTGCAGGTCTGACCCTGTGTGCGCATGACCAGTAGCGACGCCGAGCGCGCATGCGCAGTAGTGAGCCTGAGTGCGCATGGGCAGTAGTGAACCCGAGTGCGCATGCGCACTAGTGAGCCCGAGTGCGCATGAGCAGTAGTGAATCCGAGTGCGCATGACCAGTCGTGACCACGATTGCACATGCACAGTAGTGACCCCGACCGCGCATCCGCAGTTGTGAGCCTGAGTGCGCATGCGCAGTAGTGACCCCGAGCGCGCATGCGCAGTAGTGAGCCCGATTGCGCATCCGCAGTTGTGAGACCGATTGCGCATGCGCAGTAGTAAGCCTGATTGCGCATCCGCAGTAGTGAATCCGAGTGCGCTTGACCAGTAGTGACCACGATTGCGCATGCACAGTAGTGAGCCCGTGTGCGCATGCGCAGTAGTGAGCCCGATTGCGCATCCGCAGTAGTGAGACCGATTGCGCATGCGCAGTAGTGAGCCCGACTGCGCATTCGCAGTCGTGAGTCCAAGTGAGCATGAGCAGTAGTGACCCCGAGTGCGCATGCAGAGTAGTGACCCGCAGTGCGCATGCGCAGTACTGAGACCGTGTGCGCATGCGCAGTACTGAGCCCGACCACGCATCCGTAGTTATGAGCCTGAGTGCGCATGCGCAGTAATGACCCCGAGTGCGCACGCGCAGTAGTGAGCCCGATTGCGCATCCGCAGTAGTGAGACCGATTGCGCATGCGCAATAGTGAGCCCGATTGCGCATTTGCAGTAGTGAGTCGTAGAGCGCATTTGCAGTAGCGTCCACGAGTGCGCATGCGCAGTAGTGACCCCGAGTGCGCATGCGCAGTAGTGTGACCTATTGCGCATCCGCAGTAGTGAGACCGATTGCGTATGCGCAGTAGGGAGCCCGATTGCGCATCCGCAGTAGTGAAACCGATTGCGCATGCGCAATAGTGAGACCGATTGCGCATGCGCAGTAGTGCACCAGTGAGCGCATGCGCAGAAGTAAGCTCGAGTGCGCATGTGCAGGTCTGAGCCGGTGTGCGCATGCAGAGTAGCGGCCCCGAGCGCGCATGCGCCGTAGTCAGCCCGACTGCGCATGAGCAGTAGTGAGTCGGAGTGCGTATGAGCAGTAGTGACCCCGAATGCGCGTGCGCAGTAGTGAGCATGATTGCGCATCCGCAGTAGTGAGACCGATTGCGCATCCGCAGTGGTGAGTCTGAGTGCGCATGAGCTGTAGTGACCCTGAGTGCGCATGCGCAGTAGTGAGCTTCAGCGCGCATCCGCAATAGTGAGCCCGAGTGCGCATCCGCAGTAGTGAGACCGATTGCGCATCCGCAGTAGTGAGTCCGAGATCGCATGAGCAGTAATGAGTCCGAGTGGGTATGAGCAGTAGTGAATACGAGTACGCATGAGCAGTAGTGGCCCCGAGTGCGTATGCACTGCAGTGAGCCCGAGTGCGCATGCACAGTAGTGAGTGCGTGTGCGCATGCGCAATAGTGCGCTCGTGTGCGCATGCGCAGAAGTGAGCTCGAGTGCGCATGCGCAGTAGCGACCCCGAGCGCGCATGCGCCATAGTGATCCCGAGGGCGCATGTGCAGTAGTAAGTCGGAGCACGTATGAGCAGTAGTGACCCCGAGTGCACATGCGCAGTAGTGAGCCCGTGTGCCCATGCGCAGTAATGAGCCTGAGTGCGCATCGGCAGTAGTGTGCCCGATTGCGCATGGGCAATAGTGAGCCTGCTTGCGCATCCGCAGTAGTGTGCCCGAATGCGCATGCGCAGTCGTGACCCCGATTACGCATGCGCAGTAGTGAGCCCGACCGCGCATCCGCAGTTGTGAGCCTGAGTGCGCATGCGCAGTAGTAACCCCGAGTGCGCATGCGCAGTAGTGAGCCCGATTGCGCATGCGTAGTAGTGACCCCGATTGCGCATCCGCAGTAGTGAGTCCGAGGTCGCATGGGCAGTAGTGACCCCGAGTGCGCATGCGCAGTAGTGAGCCCGATTGCGCATCCGCAGTAGTGAGACCGATTGCGCATGCGCAATAGTAAGCCCGATTGTGCATCCGCAGTAGTGAGTCCGAGTGCGTATGCGCTGTAGTGACCCCACGTGCGCATGCGCAGTAGTGAGCTTCAGCGCGCATCCGCAATAGTGAGCCCGAGTGCGCATCCGCAGTAGTGAGACCGATTGCGCATCCGCAGTAGTGAGTCCGAGATCGCATGAGCAGTAATGAGTCCGAGTGGGCATGAGCAGTAGTGAATACGAGTACGCATGAGCAGTAGTGGCCCCGAGTGCGTATGCACTGCAGTGAGCCCGAGTGCGCATGCACAGTAGTGAGTGCGTGTGCGCATGCGCAATAGTGCGCTCGTGTGCGCATGCGCAGAAGTGAGCTCGAGTGCGCATGCGCAGTAGCGACCCCGAGCGCGCATGCGCCATAGTGATCCCGAGGGCGCATGTGCAGTAGTAAGTCGGAGCACGTATGAGCAGTAGTGACCCCGAGTGCACATGCGCAGTAGTGAGCCCGTGTGCCCATGCGCAGTAATGAGCCTGAGTGCGCATCGGCAGTAGTGTGCCCGATTGCGCATGGGCAATAGTGAGCCTGCTTGCGCATCCGCAGTAGTGTGCCCGAATGCGCATGCGCAGTCGTGACCCCGATTACGCATGCGCAGTAGTGAGCCCGACCGCGCATCCGCAGTTGTGAGCCTGAGTGCGCATGCGCAGTAGTAACCCCGAGTGCGCATGCGCAGTAGTGAGCCCGATTGCGCATGCGTAGTAGTGACCCCGATTGCGCATCCGCAGTAGTGAGTCCGAGGTCGCATGGGCAGTAGTGACCCCGAGTGCGCATGCGCAGTAGTGAGCCCGATTGCGCATCCGCAGTAGTGAGACCGATTGCGCATGCGCAATAGTAAGCCCGATTGTGCATCCGCAGTAGTGAGTCCGAGTGTGTATGCGCTGTAGTGACCCCACGTGCGCATGCGCAGTAGTGAGCTTCAGCGCGCATCCGCAATAGTGAGCCCGAGTGCGCATCCGCAGTAGTGAGACCGATTGCGCATCCGCAGTAGTGAGTCCGAGATCGCATGAGCAGTAATGAGTCCGAGTGGGCATGAGCAGTAGTGAATACGAGTACGCATGAGCAGTAGTGGCCCCGAGTGCGTATGCACTGCAGTGAGCCCGAGTGCGCATGCACAGTAGTGAGTGCGTGTGCGCATGCGCAATAGTGCGCTCGTGTGCGCATGCGCAGAAGTGAGCTCGAGTGCGCATGCGCAGTAGCGACCCCGAGCGCGCATGCGCCATAGTGATCCCGAGGGCGCATGTGCAGTAGTAAGTCGGAGCACGTATGAGCAGTAGTGACCCCGAGTGCACATGCGCAGTAGTGAGCCCGTGTGCCCATGCGCAGTAATGAGCCTGAGTGCGCATCGGCAGTAGTGTGCACGATTGCGCATGGGCAATAGTGAGCCCGCTTGCGCATCCGCAGTAGTGAGTCCGAATGCGCATGAGCGGTAGTGACCCCGAGTGCCCATGCACAGTAGCGAGGCCGAGTGCGCATGCGCAGTGGGGAGCCCGATTGCGCATCCGCAGTAGTGAGTCCGCGATCGCATGAGCAGTATTGAGTCCGAGTGCGCATGAGCAGTAGTGAATACGACTACGCATGAGCAGTAGTGACCCCGAGTGCGTATGCACTGTAGTGAGCCCGAGTGCGCATGCACAGTAGTGAGCCCGTGTGCGCATGCGCACAGAGCGCCCGTGTGCGCATGCGCAAAAGTGAGCTCGAGTGCGCATGTGCAGGTCTGAGCCTGTGTGCGCATGACCAGTAGCGACGCCGAGTGCGCATGCGCAGTAGTGAGCCCGTGTGCCCATGCGCAGTAGTGGGCCTGAGTGCGCATGAGCAGTAGTGGGTCCGAGTGCGCATGGGCAGTAGTGACCCCGAGTGCGCATGCGCAGTAGTGAGCCCGAGTGCGCATGCGCAGTAGTGAGCCCGTGTGCGCATGCGCAAAAGTGAGCTCGAGTGCGCATGTGCAGGTCTGACCCTGTGTGCGCATGACCAGTAGCGACGCCGAGCGCGCATGCGCAGTAGTGAGCCTGAGTGCGCATGGGCAGTAGTGAACCCGAGTGCGCATGCGCACTAGTGAGCCCGAGTGCGCATGAGCAGTAGTGAATCCGAGTGCGCATGACCAGTCGTGACCACGATTGCACATGCACAGTAGTGACCCCGACCGCGCATCCGCAGTTGTGAGCCTGAGTGCGCATGCGCAGTAGTGACCCCGAGCGCGCATGCGCAGTAGTGAGCCCGATTGCGCATCCGCAGTTGTGAGACCGATTGCGCATGCGCAGTAGTAAGCCTGATTGCGCATCCGCAGTAGTGAATCCGAGTGCGCTTGACCAGTAGTGACCACGATTGCGCATGCACAGTAGTGAGCCCGTGTGCGCATGCGCAGTAGTGAGCCCGATTGCGCATCCGCAGTAGTGAGACCGATTGCGCATGCGCAGTAGTGAGCCCGACTGCGCATCCGCAGTCGTGAGTCCAAGTGAGCATGAGCAGTAGTGACCCCGAGTGCGCATGCAGAGTAGTGACCCGCAGTGCGCATGCGCAGTACTGAGACCGTGTGCGCATGCGCAGTACTGAGCCCGACCACGCATCCGTAGTTATGAGCCTGAGTGCGCATGCGCAGTAATGACCCCGAGTGCGCACGCGCAGTAGTGAGCCCGATTGCGCATCCGCAGTAGTGAGACCGATTGCGCATGCGCAATAGTGAGCCCGATTGCGCATTTGCAGTAGTGAGTCGTAGAGCGCATTTGCAGTAGCGTCCACGAGTGCGCATGCGCAGTAGTGACCCCGAGTGCGCATGCGCAGTAGTGTGACCTATTGCGCATCCGCAGTAGTGAGACCGATTGCGTATGCGCAGTAGGGAGCCCGATTGCGCATCCGCAGTAGTGAAACCGATTGCGCATGCGCAATAGTGAGACCGATTGCGCATGCGCAGTAGTGCACCAGTGAGCGCATGCGCAGAAGTAAGCTCGAGTGCGCATGTGCAGGTCTGAGCCGGTGTGCGCATGCAGAGTAGCGGCCCCGAGCGCGCATGCGCCGTAGTCAGCCCGACTGCGCATGAGCAGTAGTGAGTCGGAGTGCGTATGAGCAGTAGTGACCCCGAATGCGCGTGCGCAGTAGTGAGCATGATTGCGCATCCGCAGTAGTGAGACCGATTGCGCATCCGCAGTGGTGAGTCTGAGTGCGCATGAGCTGTAGTGACCCTGAGTGCGCATGCGCAGTAGTGAGACAGATTGCGCATGCGCAGTAGTAAGACCGATTGCGCATGCGCAGTAGTGAGCCCGATTGCGCATCCGCAGTAGTGAGACCGATTGCGCATGCGCAATAGTGAGCCCCATTGCGCATCCGCAGTAGTGAGTCCGAGTGCGCATGAGCAGTAGTGACCCCGAGTGCGCATGCACAGTAGTGAGCCCGTGTGCGCATGCGCAGTAGTGCACCAGTGTGCGCATGCGCAGAAGTGAGCTCGAGTGCTCATGTGCAGGTCTGGGCCGGTGTGCGCATGCACAGTAGTGAGTGCGTGTGCGCATGCGCAATAGTGCGCTCGTGTGCGCATGCGCAAAAGTGAGCTCGAGTGCGCATGCGCAGTAGCGACCCCGAGCGCGCATGCGCCATAGTGATCCCGAGGGCGCATGTGCAGTAGTAAGTCGGAGCACGTATGAGCAGTAGTGACCCCGAGTGCACATGCGCAGTAGTGAGCCCGTGTGCCCATGCGCAGTAATGAGCCTGAGTGCGCATCGGCAGTAGTGTGCCCGATTGCGCATGGGCAATAGTGAGCCCGCTTGCGCATCCGCAGTAGTGTGCCCGAATGCGCATGCGCAGTCGTGACCCCGATTACGCATGCGCAGTAGTGAGCCCGACCGCGCATCCGCAGTTGTGAGCCTGAGTGCGCATGCGCAGTAGCAACCCCGAGTGCGCATGCGCAGTAGTGAGCCCGATTGCGCATGCGTAGTAGTGACCCCGATTGCGCATCCGCAGTAGTGAGTCCGAGGTCGCATGGGCAGTAGTGACCCCGAGTGCGCATGCGCAGTAGTGAGCCCGATTGCGCATCCGCAGTAGTGAGACCGATTGCGCATGCGCAATAGTAAGCCCGATTGTGCATCCGCAGTAGTGAGTCCGAGTGCGTATGCGCTGTAGTGACCCCACGTGCGCATGCGCAGTAGTGAGCTTCAGCGCGCATCCGCAATAGTGAGCCCGAGTGCGCATCCGCAGTAGTGAGACCGATTGCGCATCCGCAGTAGTGAGTCCGAGATCGCATGAGCAGTAATGAGTCCGAGTGGGCATGAGCAGTAGTGAATACGAGTACGCATGAGCAGTAGTGGCCCCGAGTGCGTATGCACTGCAGTGAGCCCGAGTGCGCATGCACAGTAGTGAGTGCGTGTGCGCATGCGCCATAGTGCGCTCGTGTGCGCATGCGCAGAAGTGAGCTCGAGTGCGCATGCGCAGTAGCGACCCCGAGCGCGCATGCGCCATAGTGATCCCGAGGGCGCATGTGCAGTAGTAAGTCGGAGCACGTATGAGCAGTAGTGACCCCGAGTGCACATGCGCAGTAGTGAGCCCGTGTGCCCATGCGCAGTAATGAGCCTGAGTGCGCATCGGCAGTAGTGTGCACGATTGCGCATGGGCAATAGTGAGCCCGCTTGCGCATCCGCAGTAGTGAGTCCGAATGCGCATGAGCGGTAGTGACCCCGAGTGCCCATGCACAGTAGCGAGGCCGAGTGCGCATGCGCAGTGGGGAGCCCGATTGCGCATCCGCAGTAGTGAGTCCGCGATCGCATGAGCAGTATTGAGTCCGAGTGCGCATGAGCAGTAGTGAATACGACTACGCATGAGCAGTAGCGACCCCGAGTGCGTATGCACTGTAGTGAGCCCGAGTGCGCATGCACAGTAGTGAGCCCGTGTGCGCATGCGCACAGAGCGCCCGTGTGAGCATGCGCAAAAGTGAGCTCGAGTGCGCATGTGCAGGTCTGAGCCTGTGTGCGCATGACCAGTAGCGACGCTGAGCGCGCATGCGCAGTAGTGAGCCCGAGTGCGCATGAGCAGTAGTGGGTCCGAGTGCGCATCCGCAGTAGTGAGCCCGAGTTCGCATGACCAGTAGTGAGTCGGAGTGCGTATGTGCAGTAGTGACCCCGAGTGCGCATGCGCAGTAGTGAGCCCGATTGCGCATCCGCAGTAGTGAGGCCGATTGCGCATGCGTAGTAGTGACCCCGATTGCGCATCCGCAGTAGTGAGCCCGAGTGCGCATGCACAGTAGTGAGCCCGTGTGCGCATGCGCACAGAGCGCCCGTGTGCGCATGCGCAAAAGTGAGCTCGAGTGCGCATGTGCAGGTCTGAGCCTGTGTGCGCATGACCAGTAGCGACGCCGAGCGCGCATGCGCAGTAGTGAGCCCGAGTGCGCATGAGCAGTAGTGGGTCCGAGTGCGCATGGGCAGTAGTGACCCCGAGTGCGCATCCGCAGTAGTGAGCCCGAGTTCGCATGACCAGTAGTGAGTCGGAGTGCGTATGTGCAGTAGTGACCCCGAGTGCGCATGCGCAGTAGTGAGCCCGATTGCGCATCCGCAGTAGTGAGACCTATTGCGCATGCGTAGTAGCGACCCCGATTGCGCATCCGCAGTAGTGAGCCCGAGTTCGCATGACCAGTAGTGAGTCGGAGTGCGTATGAGCAGTAGTGACCCCGAGTGCGCATGCGCAGTAGTGAGCCCGATTGCGCATGCGTAGTAGTGACCCCGATTGCGCATCCGCAGTAGTGAGTCCGAGGTCGCATGGGCAGTAGTGACCCCGAGTGCGCATGCGCAGTAGTGAGCCCGATTGCGCATCCGCAGTAGTGAGACCGATTGCGCATGCGCAATAGTAATCCCGATTGTGCATCCGCAGTAGTGAGTCCGAGTGCGTATGCGCTGTAGTGACCCCACGTGCGCATGCGCAGTAGTGAGCTTCAGCGCGCATCCGCAATAGTGAGCCCGAGTGCGCATCCGCAGTAGTGAGACCGATTGCGCATCCGCAGTAGTGAGTCCGAGATCGCATGAGCAGTAATGAGTCCGAGTGGGCATGAGCAGTAGTGAATACGAGTACGCATGAGCAGTAGTGGCCCCGAGTGCGTATGCACTGCAGTGAGCCCGAGTGCGCATGCACAGTAGTGAGTGCGTGTGCGCATGCGCAATAGTGCGCTCGTGTGCGCATGCGCAGAAGTGAGCTCGAGTGCGCATGCGCAGTAGCGACCCCGAGCGCGCATGCGCCATAGTGATCCCGAGGGCGCATGTGCAGTAGTAAGTCGGAGCACGTATGAGCAGTAGTGACCCCGAGTGCACATGCGCAGTAGTGAGCCCGTGTGCCCATGCGCAGTAATGAGCCTGAGTGCGCATCGGCAGTAGTGTGCCCGATTGCGCATGGGCAATAGTGAGCCCGCTTGCGCATCCGCAGTAGTGAGTCCGAATGCGCATGAGCGGTAGTGACCCCGAGTGCCCATGCACAGTAGCGAGGCCGAGTGCGCATGCGCAGTGGGGAGCCCGATTGCGCATCCGCAGTAGTGAGTCCGCGATCGCATGAGCAGTATTGAGTCCGAGTGCGCATTAGCAGTAGTGAATACGACTACGCATGAGCAGTAGTGACCCCGAGTGCGTATGCACTGTAGTGAGCCCGAGTGCGCATGCACAGTAGTGAGCCCGTGTGCGCATGCGCACAGAGCGCCCGTGTGCGCATGCGCAAAAGTGAGCTCGAGTGCGCATGTGCAGGTCTGAGCCTGTGTGCGCATGACCAGTAGCGACGCCGAGTGCGCATGCGCAGTAGTGAGCCCGTGTGCCCATGCGCAGTAGTGGGCCTGAGTGCGCATGAGCAGTAGTGGGTCCGAGTGCGCATGGGCAGTAGTGACCCCGAGTGCGCATGCGCAGTAGTGAGCCCGAGTGCGCATGCGCAGTAATGAGCCCGTGTGCGCATGCGCAAAAGTGAGCTCGAGTGCGCATGTGCAGGTCTGAGCCTGTGTGCGCATGACCAGTAGCGACGCCGAGCGCGCATGCGCAGTAGTGAGCCCGAGTGCGCATGAGCAGTAGTGAGCCCGATTGCGCATCCGCAGTAGTGAGCCCGAGTTCGCATGCCCAGTAGTGAGTCGGAGTGCGTATGTGCAGTAGTGACCCCGAGTGCGCATGCGCAGTGGTGAGCCCGATTGCGCATCCGCAGTAGTGAGACCGATTGCGCATGCGCAGTAGTGAGCCCGATTGCGTATCCGCACAGGTGAGACCGATTGCGCATGCGCAATAGTGAGCCCGATTGCGCATCCGCAGTAGTGAGACCGATTGCGCATGCGCAGTAGTGAGCCCGACCGCGCATCCGCAGTCGCGAGTCCAAGTGAGCATGAGCAGTAGTGACCCCGAGTGCGCATGCAGAGTAGTGACCCGCAGTGCGCATGCGCAGTAGTGAGACCGTGTGCGCATGCGCAGTACTGAGCCCGACCACGCATCCGTAGTTATGAGCCTGAGTGCGCATGCGCAGTAATGACCCCGAGTGCGCACGCGCAGTAGTGAGCCCGATTGCGCATCCGCAGTAGTGAGACCGATTGCGCATGCGCAATAGTGAGCCCGATTGCGCATTTGCAGTAGTGAGTCCTAGAGCGCATTTGCAGTAGCGTCCCCGAGTGCGCATGCGCAGTAGTGACCCCGAGTGCGCATGCGCAGTAGTGTGACCTATTGCGCATCCGCAGTAGTGAGACCGATTGCGTATGCGCAGTAGGGAGCCCGATTGCGCATCCGCAGTAGTGAAACCGATTGCGCATGCGCAATAGTGAGACCGATTGCGCATGCGCAGTAGTGCACCAGTGAGCGCATGCGCAGAAGTAAGCTCGAGTGCGCATGTGCAGGTCTGAGCCGGTGTGCGCATGCAGAGTAGCGGCCCCGAGCGCGCATGCGCCGTAGTCAGCCCGACTGCGCATGAGCAGTAGTGAGTCGGAGTGCGTATGAGCAGTAGTGACCCGGAATGCGCGTGCGCAGTAGTGAGCCTGATTGCGCATCCGCAGTAGTGAGACCGATTGCGCATCCGCAGTGGTGAGTCTGAGTGCGCATGAGCTGTAGTGACCCTGAGTGCGCATGCGCAGTAGTGAGACAGATTGCGCATGCGCAGTAGTAAGACCGATTGCGCATGCGCAGTAGTGAGCCCGATTGCGCATCCGCAGTAGTGAGACCGATTGCGCATGCGCAATAGTGAGCCCCATTGCGCATCCGCAGTAGTGAGTCCGAGTGCGCATGAGCAGTAGTGACCCCGAGTGCGCATGCACAGTAGTGAGCCCGTGTGCGCATGCGCAGTAGTGCACCAGTGTGCGCATGCGCAGAAGTGAGCTCGAGTGCTCATGTGCAGGTCTGGGCCGGTGTGCGCATGCACAGTAGCGGCCGCGAGCGCGTATGCGCCGTAGTGAGCCCGATTGCGCATCCGCAGTAGTGAGACCGATTGCGCATGCGCAATAGTGAGCCCCATTGCGCATCCGCAGTAGTGAGACCGAGTGCGCATGAGCAGTAGCGACCGCGAGTGCGCATCCGCAGTAATGAGACCGATTGCGCATGCGCAGTAGGGAGCCCGATTGCGCATCCGCAGTAGTGAGTCCGAGATCGCATGAGCAGTAATGCGTCCGAGTGCGCATGCGCAGTAGTGAGCCCGAGTGCGCATGAGCAGTAAGTGAGTCCGAGTGCGCATGAGCAGTAGTGAGCCCGAGTGCGCATGCAGAGTAGTGACCCGCAGTGCGCATGCGCAGTAGTGAGACCGTGTGCGCATGCGCAGTACTGAGCCCGACCGCGCATCCGTAGTTATGAGCCTGAGTGCGCATGCGCAGTAGTGACCCCGAGTGCGCATGCGCAGTAGTGTGACCTATTGCGCATCCGCAGTAGTGAGACCGATTGCGCATGCGCAGTAGGGAGCCCGACCGCGCATCCGCAGTTGTAAGCCTGAGTGCGCATGCGCAGTAGTGACCCCGAGTGCGCATGCGCAGTAGCGAGCCCGTGTGCCCATGCGCAGTAGTGAGCCTGAGTGCGCATCCGTAGTAGTGTGCCCGAGTGCGCATGCGCAGTAGTGACCCCGAGTGCGCATGCGCAGTTGTGAGCCCGATTGCGCATCCGCAGTAGTGTGCCCGAATGCGCATGCGCAGTCGCGACCCCGATTACGCATGCGCAGTAGTGAGCCCGACCGCGCATCCGCAGTTGTGAGCCCGATTGCGCATCCGCAGTAGTGTGCCCGAATGCGCATCCGCAGTAGTGGCTCCGAGTGCGCATGAGCAGTAGTGAGTCCGAGTGCGCATGAGCAGTAGTGACTCCGAGTGCGCATGCGCAGTAGTGAGCCCGTGTGCGCATGCACAGTAGTGAGCCCGTGTGCGCATGCGCACAGAGCGCCCGTGTGCGCATGCGCAAAAGTGAGCTCGAGTGCGCATGTGCAGGTCTGAGCCTGTGTGCGCATGACCAGTAGCGACGCCGAGAGCGCATGCGCAGTAGTGAGCCCGAGTGCGCATGAGCAGTAGTGGGTCCGACTGCGCATGGGCAGTAGTGACCCCGAGTGCGCATCCGCAGTAGTGAGCCCGAGTTCGCATGACCAGTAGTGAGTCGGAGTGCGTATGTGCAGTAGTGACCCCGAGTGCGCATGCGCAGTAGTGAGCCCGATTGCGCATCCGCAGTAGTGAGACCGATTGCGCATGCGTAGTAGTGACCCCGAGTGCGCATCCGCAGTAGTGAGCCCGAGTTCGCATGACCAGTAGTGAGTCGGAGTGCGTATGAGCAGTAGTGACCCCGAGTGCGCATGCGCAGTAGTGAACCCGTGTGCCCATGCGCAGTAGTGAGCCTGAGTGCGCATGAGCAGTAGTGGGTCCGAGTGCGCATGGGCAGTAGTTACCCCGAGTGCGCATGCGCAGTAGTGAGCCCGAGTGCGCATGCGCAGTAGTGAGCCCGATTGCGCATCTGCAGTAGCGAGCCCGAGCTCGCATCCGCAGTAGTGAGTCCGAGCTCGCATGAGCAGTAGTGAGTCGGAGTGCGTATGAGCAGTAGTGAGCCCGAGTGTGCATGCGCTGTAGTGAGCCCGTGTGCCCATGCACAGTAGTGAGCCCGTGTGCGCATGCGCCGTAGTGAGCCCGAGTGCGCATCCGCAGTAGTGAGTCCGAGTGCGCATGAGCAGTAGTGACCCCGAGTGCGCATGCGCAGTAGTGAGCCCGAGTGCGCATGCGCAGTAGTGAGCCCGTGTGCCCATGCGCAGTAGTGAGCCTGAGTGCGCATGAGCAGTAGTTTGTCCGAGTGCGCATGGGCAGTAGTGACCCCGAGTGCTCATGGGCTGTAGTGACCCCGAGTGCGCATGCACAGTAGTGAGCCGGAGTGCGCATGCGCAGTAGTGCGATCGTGTGCGCATGCGCAGTAGTGAGCCCGACCGCGCATCCGCAGTTGTAAGCCTGAGTGCGCATGCGCAGTAGTGACCCCGAGTGCGCATGCGCAGTAGCGAGCCCGAGCGCGCATCCGCAGTAGTGAGTCCGAGTTCGCATGAGCAGTAGTGAGTCGGAGTGCGTATGAGCAGTAGTGAGACCGTGTGCGCATGCGCTGTAGTGAGCCCGTGTGCCCATGCACAGTAGTGAGCCTGTGTGCGCATGCGCCGTAGTGAGCCCGAGTGCGCATCCGCAGTAGTGAGTCCGAGTGCGCATGAGCAGTAGTGACCCCGAGTGCGCATGCGCAGTTGTGAGCCCGATTGCGCATCCGCAGTAGTGTGCCCGAATGCGCATCCGCAGTAGTGGCTCCGAGTGCGCATGAGCAGTAGTGAGTCCGAGTGCGCATGAGCAGTAGTGACTCCGAGTGCGCATGCGCAGTAGTGAGCCCGTGTGCGCATCAGCAGTACTGAAACCGATTGCGCATCCGCAGTAGTGAGTCCGAGTTCGCATGAGCAGTAGTGAGCCTGAGTGCGCATGAGCAGTAGTTTGTCCGAGTGCGCATGGGCAGTAGTGACCCCGAGTGCGCATGAGCAGTAGTGACCCCGAGTGCGCATGCGCAGTAGTGAGCCCGAGTGCGCATGCGCAGTAGTGAGCCCGTGTGCCCATGCGCAGTAGTGAGCCTGAGTGCGCATGAGCAGTAGTTTGTCCGAGTGCGCATGGGCAGTAGTGACCCCGAGTGCTCATGGGCTGTAGTGACCCCGAGTGCGCATGCACAGTAGTGAGCCGGAGTGCGCATGCGCAGTAGTGCGATCGTGTGCGCATGCGCAGTAGTGAGCCCGACCGCGCATCCGCAGTTGTAAGCCTGAGTGCGCATGCGCAGTAGTGACCCCGAGTGCGCATGCGCAGTTGTGAGCCCGATTGCGCATCCGCAGTAGTGTGCCCGAATGCGCATCCGCAGTAGTGGCTCCGAGTGCGCATGAGCAGTAGTGAGTCCGAGTGCGCATGAGCAGTAGTGACTCCGAGTGCGCATGCGCAGTAGTGAGCCCGTGTGCGCATCAGCAGTACTGAAACCGATTGCGCATCCGCAGTAGTGAGTCCGAGTTCGCATGAGCAGTAGTGAGTCCGAGATCGCATGAGCAGTAATGACCCCGGGTGCGCAGGCGCAGTAGTGAGCCTGAGCGCGCATCCGCAGTAGTGAACCCGAATGCGCATGCGCACTAGTGATCCCCAGTGCGCATGCGCACTAGTGAGCCCGTGTGCGCATGCGCAGCAGCGAGCCCGAGCGCGCATGAGCAGTAGTGAGCCCGTTCGCGGATGCGCAGTAGTGAGCCTGAGTGCGCATCCGCAGTAGTGAGCCCGAGTGCGCATGCGCAGTAGTGACCCTGAGTGCGCATGCACAGTAGTGAGCCCGTGTGCGCATCCGCAGTAGTGGGACCGATTGCGCATGCACAGTAGTGAGCCCGATTGCGCATCCGCAGTAGTGAGTCCGAGATCGCATGAGCAATAATGACCCCGAGTGCGAATGCGCAGTAGTGAACCCGTGTGCCCATGCGCAGTAGTGAGCTTGCACGCGTATGCGAAGAAGTGAGCCCGAGTGCGCATGCGCAGTAGTGACCCCGAGTGCGCATGCGCAGTAGTGACCCCGAGTGCGCATGCGCAGTAGCGAGCCCGTGTGCCCATGCGCAGTAGTGAGCCTGAGTGCGCATCCGTAGTAGTGTGCCCGAGTGCGCATGCGCAGTAGTGACCCCGAGTGCGCATGCGCAGTTGTGAGCCCGATTGCGCATCCGCAGTAGTGTGCCCGAATGCGCATGCGCAGTCGCGACCCCGATTACGCATGCGCAGTAGTGAGCCCGAGCTCGCATCCGCAGTAGTGAGTCCGAGCTCGCATGAGCAGTAGTGAGTCGGAGTGCGTATGAGCAGTAGTGAGCCCGAGTGTGCATGCGCTGTAGTGAGCCCGTGTGCCCATGCACAGTAGTGAGCCCGTGTGCGCATGCGCCGTAGTGAGCCCGAGTGCGCATCCGCAGTAGTGAGTCCGAGTGCGCATGAGCAGTAGTGACCCCGAGTGCGCATGCGCAGTAGTGAGCCCGAGTGCGCATGCGCAGTAGTGAGCCCGTGTGCCCATGCGCAGTAGTGAGCCTGAGTGCGCATGAGCAGTAGTTTGTCCGAGTGCGCATGGGCAGTAGTGACCCCGAGTGCTCATGGGCTGTAGTGACCCCGAGTGCGCATGCACAGTAGTGAGCCGGAGTGCGCATGCGCAGTAGTGCGATCGTGTGCGCATGCGCAGTAGTGAGCCCGACCGCGCATCCGCAGTTGTAAGCCTGAGTGCGCATGCGCAGTAGTGACCCCGAGTGCGCATGCGCAGTAGCGAGCCCGAGCGCGCATCCGCAGTAGTGAGTCCGAGTTCGCATGAGCAGTAGTGAGTCGGAGTGCGTATGAGCAGTAGTGAGACCGTGTGCGCATGCGCTGTAGTGAGCCCGTGTGCCCATGCACAGTAGTGAGCCCGTGTGCGCATGCGCCGTAGTGAGCCCGAGTGCGCATCCGCAGTAGTGAGTCCGAGTGCGCATGAGCAGTAGTGACCCCGAGTGCGCATGCGCAGTTGTGAGCCCGATTGCGCATCCGCAGTAGTGTGCCCGAATGCGCATCCGCAGTAGTGGCTCCGAGTGCGCATGAGCAGTAGTGAGTCCGAGTGCGCATGAGCAGTAGTGACTCCGAGTGCGCATGCGCAGTAGTGAGCCCGTGTGCGCATCAGCAGTACTGAAACCGATTGCGCATCCGCAGTAGTGAGTCCGAGTTCGCATGAGCAGTAGTGAGCCTGAGTGCGCATGAGCAGTAGTTTGTCCGAGTGCGCATGGGCAGTAGTGACCCCGAGTGCGCATGAGCAGTAGTGACCCCGAGTGCGCATGCGCAGTAGTGAGCCCGAGTGCGCATGCGCAGTAGTGAGCCCGTGTGCCCATGCGCAGTAGTGAGCCTGAGTGCGCATGAGCAGTAGTTTGTCCGAGTGCGCATGGGCAGTAGTGACCCCGAGTGCTCACGGGCTGTAGTGACCCCGAGTGCGCATGCACAGTAGTGAGCCGGAGTGCGCATGCGCAGTAGTGCGATCGTGTGCGCATGCGCAGTAGTGAGCCCGACCGCGCATCCGCAGTTGTAAGCCTGAGTGCGCATGCGCAGTAGTGACCCCGAGTGCGCATGCGCAGTAGCGAGCCCGAGCGCGCATCCGCAGTAGTGAGTCCGAGTTCGCATGAGCAGTAGTGAGTCGGAGTGCGTATGAGCAGTAGTGAGACCGTGTGCGCATGCGCTGTAGTGAGCCCGTGTGCCCATGCACAGTAGTGAGCCCGTGTGCGCATGCGCCGTAGTGAGCCCGAGTGCGCATCCGCAGTAGTGAGTCCGAGTGCGCATGAGCAGTAGTGACCCCGAGTGCGCATGCGCAGTTGTGAGCCCGATTGCGCATCCGCAGTAGTGTGCCCGAATGCGCATCCGCAGTAGTGGCTCCGAGTGCGCATGAGCAGTAGTGAGTCCGAGTGCGCATGAGCAGTAGTGACTCCGAGTGCGCATGCGCAGTAGTGAGCCCGTGTGCGCATCAGCAGTACTGAAACCGATTGCGCATCCGCAGTAGTGAGTCCGAGTTCGCATGAGCAGTAGTGAGTCCGAGATCGCATGAGCAGTAATGACCCCGGGTGCGCAGGCGCAGTAGTGAGCCTGAGCGCGCATCCGCAGTAGTGAACCCGAATGCGCATGCGCACTAGTGATCCCCAGTGCGCATGCGCACTAGTGAGCCCGTGTGCGCATGCGCAGCAGCGAGCCCGAGCGCGCATGAGCAGTAGTGAGCCCGTGCGCGGATGCGCAGTAGTGAGCCTGAGTGCGCATCCGCAGTAGTGAGCCCGAGTGCGCATGCGCAGTAGTGACCCTGAGTGCGCATGCACAGTAGTGAGCCCGTGTGCGCATCCGCAGTAGTGGGACCGATTGCGCATGCACAGTAGTGAGCCCGATTGCGCATCCGCAGTAGTGAGTCCGAGATCGCATGAGCAATAATGACCCCGAGTGCGAATGCGCAGTAGTGAACCCGTGTGCCCATGCGCAGTAGTGAGCTTGCACGCGTATGCGCAGAAGTGAGCCCGAGTGCGCATGCGCAGTAGTGACCCCGAGTGCGCATGCGCAGTAGTGACCCCGAGTGCGCATGCGCAGTAGTGGGCCGGATTGCGCATAAGCAGTAGTGAGACCGAGTGCGCATGAGCAGTAGTGAGCCCCTGTGGGCATGCGCAGTAGTGAGCCCGTGTGCGCATCCGCAGGAGTGGGACCGATTGCGCATGCACAGTAGTGAGCCCGATTGCGCATCCGCAGTAGTGAGTCCGAGATCGCATCAGCAATAATGACCCTGAGTGCGAATGCGCAGTAGTGAACCCGTGTGCCCATGCGCAGTAATGAGCTTGCGCGCGTATGCGCAGAAGTTAGCCCTAGTGCGCATGCGCAGTAGTGACCCCGAGTGCGCATGCGCAGTAGTGGGCCCGATTGCGCATGCGCAGTAGTGAGTCCGATTGCGCATGCGCAGTAGTGAGCCCGATTGCGCATCCGCTGCTGTGAGTCCGAGTGCGCATGAGCAGTAGTCACCCCGAGTGCGCATGCGCTGTAGTGAGCCCGTGTGCGCATGCGCAGTACCGAGCCCGAGCGCGCATGAGCAGTAGTGAGTCCGAGTGCGCATGAGCAGTAGTGACCACGAGTGCGCATGCGCAGTAGTGAACCCGAATGCGCATTTGCAGTAGTGAGCCCGATTCCGCATGTGCGTTGGTGACGCCGAGTGCGCATGCGCATTAGCGAGCCCGTGTGCGCATGAGCAGTACTGAAACCGATTGCGCATGCGCAGTAGTGAGTCCGAGTTCGCATGAGCAGTAGTGAGTCCGAGATCGCATGAGCAGTAATGACCCCGGGTGCGCATGCGCAGTAGTGAGCCCGATTGCGTATCCGCAGTAGTGAGTCCGAGTGCGCATGTGCAGTAGTCACCCCGAGTGCGCATGCGCTGTAGTGAGCCCGTGTGCCCATGCGCAGTAGTGAGCCCGTGTGCGTATGCGCAGTAGTGACCCCGAGTGCGTATGCGCAGTAGTGAGCCCGTGTGCGCATCTGCAGCGGTGACCCCGAGTGCGCATGCGCAGTAGTGAGCCCGATTGCGCATGCGCTGTAGTGAGCCCGAGCGCGCATCCGCAGTAGTGAGCCCGTGTGCCCATGCGCAGTAGTGAGTCAGAGTGCGTATGAGCAGTAGTGAACCCGTGTGCCCATGCGCAGTAGTGAGCTTGCGCGCGTATGCGCAGAAGTGAGCCCGAGGGCGCATGCGCAGTAGTGAGCCCGTGTGCGCATGAGCAGTACTGAAACCGATTGCGCATCCGCAGTAGTGAGTCCGAGTTCGCATGAGCAGTAGTGAGTCCGAGGTCGCATGAGCAGTAATGACCCCGCGTGCGCATGCGCAGTAGTGAGCCCGAGTGCGCATGCGCAGTAGTGAACCCGTGTGCGTATGCGCTGTAGTGAGCCCGAGCGCGCATCCGCAGTAGTGAGCCCGGGTGCGCATGCGCAGTAGTGAGCCCATATGTGCATGCGCAGTAGTGAACCCGAATGCGCATCCACAGTAGTGAACCCGAATGCGCATGTACAATCATGGGCCAGTGTGCGCATACGCAGTAGTGACCCCGAGTGCGCATGCGCAGTAGCGACCCCGAGCCCGCATCCGCAGTACTGAGCCCGAGTGCGCATGTGCAGTAGTGACCCCGAGTACGCATGCGCAGTAGTGAGCCCGAGTGCGCATGAGCAGTAGTGAGTCCGAGTGCGCATGAGCAGTAGTGAGCCCGAGTGCGCATGCAGAGTAGTGACCCGCAGTGCGCATGCGCAGCAGTGAGACCGTGTGCGCATGCGCAGTAGTGAGCTCCATTGCGCGTCCGCAGTAGTGAGACCGTTTGTGCATGCGCAATAGTGAGCCCGAGTGCGCATGCGCAGTAGTGACCCCGAGTGCGCATGCGCAGTTGTGAGCCCGATTGCGCATCCGCAGTAGTGAGACCGATTGCGCATGCGTAGTAGTGACCCCGATTGCGTATCCGCAGTAGTGAGACCGAGTTCGCATGCGCAGTAGTGAGCCCGACCGCGCATCCGCAGTCGTGAGTCCAAGTGAGCATGAGCAGTAGTGACCCCGAGTGCGCATGCACAGTAGTGAGCCCGTGTGCGCATACGCAGTAGTGCACCAGTGTGCGCACGCGCAGAAGTGACCCCGAGTGCGCATGCGCAGTAGTGAGCCCGATTGCGCATCCGCAGTAGTGAGACCGATTGCGCATGCGCAGTAGTGAGCCCGATTGCGCATCCGCAGTAGTGACACCGATTGCGCATGCGCAATAGTGAGCCCCATTGCGCATCCGCAGTAGTGAGTCCGAGTGCGCATGAGCAGTAGTGACCCCGAGTGCGCATGCACAGTAGCGAGCCCGTGTGCGCATGCGCAGAAGTGAGCTCGAGTGCGCATGTGCAGTAGTGAGCCCCATTGCGCATCCGCAGTAGTGAGTCCGAGTGCGCATGAGCAGTAGTGGCGTCGAGTGCGCATGAGCAGTAGTGACCCGGAGTGCGCATGCGCAGTAGTGACATCGTGCGCGCATGCGCAGTAGTACACCAGTGTGCGCATGCGCAGAAGTGAGCTCGAGTGCGCATGTGCAGTAGTGAGCCCCATTGCGCATCCGCAGTAGTGAGTCCGAGTGCGCATGGGCAGTTGTGGCGCCGAGTGCGAATGAGCAGTAGTGAGTCGGAGTGCGTATGAACAGTACTGACCCCGAGTGCGCATGCGCAGTAGTGAGGCCGATTGCGCATCCGCAATAGTGAGCCCGATTGCGCATCCGCAGTAGTGAGTCTGAGTTAGCATGTGCAGTAGTGAGTCGGTGTGCGTATGAGCAGTAGTGACCCCGAGTGCGCATGCGCACTAGTGAGCCCGCGTGCCCATTCGCAGTAGTGAGAATGGGTGCGCGTCCGCAGTAGCGTGCCCGACTACGCATGCGCAGTAGTGTCCCCGAGCGCGCATGCCCACTAGTGAGCCCGAGTGCGCATGAGCAGTAGTGACCCCGAGTGGGCATGCACAGTAGTGACCCGGAGTGCGCATGCGCAGTAGTGAGATCGTGCGCGCATGCGCAGTAGTGAGATTGAACGCGCATCCGCAGTAGTGAGCCCGAGTGCGCATGTTCAGTAATGGCCGCGAGCGCGCATCCGCAGTAGTGAGTCCGAGTGCGCATGAGCAGGAGTGACTCCGAGTGCGCATGCGCAGGAGTGACTCCGAGTGCGCATGCGCAGTAGTGAGCCCGTGTGCGCATCAGCAGTACTGAAACCGATTGCGCATCCGCAGTAGTGAGTCCGAGTTCGCATGAGCAGTAGTGAGTCCGAGATCGCATAAGCAGTAATGACCCCGGGTGCGCAGGCGCAGTAGTGAGCCTGAGCGCGCATCCGCAGTAGTGAACCCGAGTGCGCATGCGCACTAGTGATCCCGAGTGCGCATGAGCAGTAGTGAGCCCCTGTGGGCATGCGCAGTAGTGAGCCCGAGTGCGCATGCGCACTAGTGAGCCCGCGTGCCCATTCGCAGTAGTGAGAATGGGTGCGCGTCCGCAGTAGCGTGCCCGACTACGCATGCGCAGTAGTGTCCCCGAGCGCGCATGCCCACTAGTGAGCCCGAGTGCGCATGAGCAGTAGTGACCCCGAGTGGGCATGCACAGTAGTGACCCGGAGTGCGCATGCGCAGTAGAGAGATCGTGCGCGCATGCGCAGTAGTGAGCTTGAACGCGCATCCGCAGTAGTGAGCCCGAGTGCGCATGTTCAGTAATGGCCGCGAGCGCGCATCCGCAGTAGTGAGTCCGAGTGCGCATGAGCAGTAGTGACTCCGAGTGCGCATGTGCAGTAGTGAGCCCGTGTGCGCATCAGCAGTACTGAAACCGATTGCGCATCCGCAGTAGTGAGTCCGAGTTCGCATGAGCAGTAGTGAGTCCGAGATCGCATGAGCAGTAATGACCCCGGGTGCGCAGGCGCAGTAGTGAGCCTGAGCGCGCATCCGCAGTAGTGAACCCGAATGCGCATGCGCACTAGTGAACCCGAGTGCGCATGAGCAGTAGTGAGCCCCTGTGGGCATGCGCAGTAGTGAGCCCGAGTGCGCATGAGCAGTAGTGACCCCGAGTGCGCATGCGCAGTAGTCAGCCCGTGTGCGGACGCGCACCAGTGATACCGATTGCGCATGCGCACTAGTGAGCCCGTGTGCGCATGCGCAGCAGCGAGCCCGAGCGCGCATGAGCAGTAGTGAGCGCGTGCGCGGATGCGCAGTAGTGGGCCGGATTGCGCATAAGCAGTAGTGAGCCCGAGTGCGCATGCGCAGTAGTGACCCCGAGTGCGCATGCGCAGTAGTGAGCCTGAGTGCGCATGAGCAGTAGTTTGTCCGAGTGCGCATGGGCAGTAGTGACCCCGAGTGCTCACGGGCTGTAGTGACCCCGAGTGCGCATGCACAGTAGTGAGCCGGAGTGCGCATGCGCAGTAGTGCGATCGTGTGCGCATGCGCAGTAGTGAGCCCGACCGCGCATCCGCAGTTGTAAGCCTGAGTGCGCATGAGCAGTAGTGACCCCGAGTGCGCATGCGCAGTAGCGAGCCCGAGCGCGCATCCGCAGTAGTGAGTCCGAGTTCGCATGAGCAGTAGTGAGTCGGAGTGCGTATGAGCAGTAGTGAGACCGTGTGCGCATGCGCTGTAGTGAGCCCGTGTGCCCATGCACAGTAGTGAGCCCGTGTGCGCATGCGCCGTAGTGAGCCCGAGTGCGCATCCGCAGTAGTGAGTCCGAGTGCGCATGAGCAGTAGTGACCCCGAGTGCGCATGCGCAGTTGTGAGCCCGATTGCGCATCCGCAGTAGTGTGCCCGAATGCGCATCCGCAGTAGTGGCTCCGAGTGCGCATGAGCAGTAGTGAGTCCGAGTGCGCATGAGCAGTAGTGACTCCGAGTGCGCATGCGCAGTAGTGAGCCCGTGTGCGCATCAGCAGTACTGAAACCGATTGCGCATCCGCAGTAGTGAGTCCGAGTTCGCATGAGCAGTAGTGAGTCCGAGATCGCATGAGCAGTAATGACCCCGGGTGCGCAGGCGCAGTAGTGAGCCTGAGCGCGCATCCGCAGTAGTGAACCCGAATGCGCATGCGCACTAGTGATCCCCAGTGCGCATGCGCACTAGTGAGCCCGTGTGCGCATGCGCAGCAGCGAGCCCGAGCGCGCATGAGCAGTAGTGAGCCCGTGCGCGGATGCGCAGTAGTGAGCCTGAGTGCGCATCCGCAGTAGTGAGCCCGAGTGCGCATGCGCAGTAGTGACCCTGAGTGCGCATGCACAGTAGTGAGCCCGTGTGCGCATCCGCAGTAGTGGGACCGATTGCGCATGCACAGTAGTGAGCCCGATTGCGCATCCGCAGTAGTGAGTCCGAGATCGCATGAGCAATAATGACCCCGAGTGCGAATGCGCAGTAGTGAACCCGTGTGCCCATGCGCAGTAGTGAGCTTGCACGCGTATGCGCAGAAGTGAGCCCGAGTGCGCATGCGCAGTAGTGACCCCGAGTGCGCATGCGCAGTAGTGACCCCGAGTGCGCATGCGCAGTAGTGGGCCGGATTGCGCATAAGCAGTAGTGAGACCGAGTGCGCATGAGCAGTAGTGAGCCCCTGTGGGCATGCGCAGTAGTGAGCCCGTGTGCGCATCCGCAGGAGTGGGACCGATTGCGCATGCACAGTAGTGAGCCCGATTGCGCATCCGCAGTAGTGAGTCCGAGATCGCATCAGCAATAATGACCCTGAGTGCGAATGCGCAGTAGTGAACCCGTGTGCCCATGCGCAGTAATGAGCTTGCGCGCGTATGCGCAGAAGTTAGCCCTAGTGCGCATGCGCAGTAGTGACCCCGAGTGCGCATGCGCAGTAGTGGGCCCGATTGCGCATGCGCAGTAGTGAGTCCGATTGCGCATGCGCAGTAGTGAGCCCGATTGCGCATCCGCTGCTGTGAGTCCGAGTGCGCATGAGCAGTAGTCACCCCGAGTGCGCATGCGCTGTAGTGAGCCCGTGTGCGCATGCGCAGTACCGAGCCCGAGCGCGCATGAGCAGTAGTGAGTCCGAGTGCGCATGAGCAGTAGTGACCACGAGTGCGCATGCGCAGTAGTGAACCCGAATGCGCATTTGCAGTAGTGAGCCCGATTCCGCATGTGCGTTGGTGACGCCGAGTGCGCATGCGCATTAGCGAGCCCGTGTGCGCATGAGCAGTACTGAAACCGATTGCGCATGCGCAGTAGTGAGTCCGAGTTCGCATGAGCAGTAGTGAGTCCGAGATCGCATGAGCAGTAATGACCCCGGGTGCGCATGCGCAGTAGTGAGCCCGATTGCGTATCCGCAGTAGTGAGTCCGAGTGCGCATGTGCAGTAGTCACCCCGAGTGCGCATGCGCTGTAGTGAGCCCGTGTGCCCATGCGCAGTAGTGAGCCCGTGTGCGTATGCGCAGTAGTGACCCCGAGTGCGTATGCGCAGTAGTGAGCCCGTGTGCGCATCTGCAGCGGTGACCCCGAGTGCGCATGCGCAGTAGTGAGCCCGATTGCGCATGCGCTGTAGTGAGCCCGAGCGCGCATCCGCAGTAGTGAGCCCGTGTGCCCATGCGCAGTAGTGAGTCAGAGTGCGTATGAGCAGTAGTGAACCCGTGTGCCCATGCGCAGTAGTGAGCTTGCGCGCGTATGCGCAGAAGTGAGCCCGAGGGCGCATGCGCAGTAGTGAGCCCGTGTGCGCATGAGCAGTACTGAAACCGATTGCGCATCCGCAGTAGTGAGTCCGAGTTCGCATGAGCAGTAGTGAGTCCGAGGTCGCATGAGCAGTAATGACCCCGCGTGCGCATGCGCAGTAGTGAGCCCGAGTGCGCATGCGCAGTAGTGAACCCGTGTGCGTATGCGCTGTAGTGAGCCCGAGCGCGCATCCGCAGTAGTGAGCCCGGGTGCGCATGCGCAGTAGTGAGCCCATATGTGCATGCGCAGTAGTGAACCCGAATGCGCATCCACAGTAGTGAACCCGAATGCGCATGTACAATCATGGGCCAGTGTGCGCATACGCAGTAGTGACCCCGAGTGCGCATGCGCAGTAGCGACCCCGAGCCCGCATCCGCAGTACTGAGCCCGAGTGCGCATGTGCAGTAGTGACCCCGAGTACGCATGCGCAGTAGTGAGCCCGAGTGCGCATGAGCAGTAGTGAGTCCGAGTGCGCATGAGCAGTAGTGAGCCCGAGTGCGCATGCAGAGTAGTGACCCGCAGTGCGCATGCGCAGCAGTGAGACCGTGTGCGCATGCGCAGTAGTGAGCTCCATTGCGCGTCCGCAGTAGTGAGACCGTTTGTGCATGCGCAATAGTGAGCCCGAGTGCGCATGCGCAGTAGTGACCCCGAGTGCGCATGCGCAGTTGTGAGCCCGATTGCGCATCCGCAGTAGTGAGACCGATTGCGCATGCGTAGTAGTGACCCCGATTGCGTATCCGCAGTAGTGAGACCGAGTTCGCATGCGCAGTAGTGAGCCCGACCGCGCATCCGCAGTCGTGAGTCCAAGTGAGCATGAGCAGTAGTGACCCCGAGTGCGCATGCACAGTAGTGAGCCCGTGTGCGCATACGCAGTAGTGCACCAGTGTGCGCACGCGCAGAAGTGACCCCGAGTGCGCATGCGCAGTAGTGAGCCCGATTGCGCATCCGCAGTAGTGAGACCGATTGCGCATGCGCAGTAGTGAGCCCGATTGCGCATCCGCAGTAGTGACACCGATTGCGCATGCGCAATAGTGAGCCCCATTGCGCATCCGCAGTAGTGAGTCCGAGTGCGCATGAGCAGTAGTGACCCCGAGTGCGCATGCACAGTAGCGAGCCCGTGTGCGCATGCGCAGAAGTGAGCTCGAGTGCGCATGTGCAGTAGTGAGCCCCATTGCGCATCCGCAGTAGTGAGTCCGAGTGCGCATGAGCAGTAGTGGCGTCGAGTGCGCATGAGCAGTAGTGACCCGGAGTGCGCATGCGCAGTAGTGACATCGTGCGCGCATGCGCAGTAGTACACCAGTGTGCGCATGCGCAGAAGTGAGCTCGAGTGCGCATGTGCAGTAGTGAGCCCCATTGCGCATCCGCAGTAGTGAGTCCGAGTGCGCATGGGCAGTTGTGGCGCCGAGTGCGAATGAGCAGTAGTGAGTCGGAGTGCGTATGAACAGTACTGACCCCGAGTGCGCATGCGCAGTAGTGAGGCCGATTGCGCATCCGCAATAGTGAGCCCGATTGCGCATCCGCAGTAGTGAGTCTGAGTTAGCATGTGCAGTAGTGAGTCGGTGTGCGTATGAGCAGTAGTGACCCCGAGTGCGCATGCGCACTAGTGAGCCCGCGTGCCCATTCGCAGTAGTGAGAATGGGTGCGCGTCCGCAGTAGCGTGCCCGACTACGCATGCGCAGTAGTGTCCCCGTGCGCGCATGCCCACTAGTGAGCCCGAGTGCGCATGAGCAGTAGTGACCCCGAGTGGGCATGCACAGTAGTGACCCGGAGTGCGCATGCGCAGTAGTGAGATCGTGCGCGCATGCGCAGTAGTGAGATTGAACGCGCATCCGCAGTAGTGAGCCCGAGTGCGCATGTTCAGTAATGGCCGCGAGCGCGCATCCGCAGTAGTGAGTCCGAGTGCGCATGAGCAGGAGTGACTCCGAGTGCGCATGCGCAGGAGTGACTCCGAGTGCGCATGCGCAGTAGTGAGCCCGTGTGCGCATCAGCAGTACTGAAACCGATTGCGCATCCGCAGTAGTGAGTCCGAGTTCGCATGAGCAGTAGTGAGTCCGAGATCGCATAAGCAGTAATGACCCCGGGTGCGCAGGCGCAGTAGTGAGCCTGAGCGCACATCCGCAGTAGTGAACCCGAGTGCGCATGCGCACTAGTGATCCCGAGTGCGCATGAGCAGTAGTGAGCCCCTGTGGGCATGCGCAGTAGTGAGCCCGAGTGCGCATGCGCACTAGTGAGCCCGCGTGCCCATTCGCAGTAGTGAGAATGGGTGCGCGTCCGCAGTAGCGTGCCCGACTACGCATGCGCAGTAGTGTCCCCGAGCGCGCATGCCCACTAGTGAGCCCGAGTGCGCATGAGCAGTAGTGACCCCGAGTGGGCATGCACAGTAGTGACCCGGAGTGCGCATGCGCAGTAGAGAGATCGTGCGCGCATGCGCAGTAGTGAGCTTGAACGCGCATCCGCAGTAGTGAGCCCGAGTGCGCATGTTCAGTAATGGCCGCGAGCGCGCATCCGCAGTAGTGAGTCCGAGTGCGCATGAGCAGTAGTGACTCCGAGTGCGCATGTGCAGTAGTGAGCCCGTGTGCGCATCAGCAGTACTGAAACCGATTGCGCATCCGCAGTAGTGAGTCCGAGTTCGCATGAGCAGTAGTGAGTCCGAGATCGCATGAGCAGTAATGACCCCGGGTGCGCAGGCGCAGTAGTGAGCCTGAGCGCGCATCCGCAGTAGTGAACCCGAATGCGCATGCGCACTAGTGAACCCGAGTGCGCATGAGCAGTAGTGAGCCCCTGTGGGCATGCGCAGTAGTGAGCCCGAGTGCGCATGAGCAGTAGTGACCCCGAGTGCGCATGCGCAGTAGTCAGCCCGTGTGCGGACGCGCACCAGTGATACCGATTGCGCATGCGCACTAGTGAGCCCGTGTGCGCATGCGCAGCAGCGAGCCCGAGCGCGCATGAGCAGTAGTGAGCGCGTGCGCGGATGCGCAGTAGTGGGCCGGATTGCGCATAAGCAGTAGTGAGCCCGAGTGCGCATGCGCAGTAGTGACCCCGAGTGCGCATGCGCAGTAGTGGGCCGGATTGCGCATAAGCAGTAGTGAGACCGAGTGCGCATGAGCAGTAGTGAGCCCCGGTGGGCATGCGCAGTAGTGAGCCCGTGTGCGCATCCGCAGTAGTGGGACCGATTGCGCATGCACAGTAGTGAGCCCGATTGCGCACCCGCAGTAGTGAGTCCGAGATCGCATGAGCAATAATGACCCCGAGTGCGAATGCGCAGTAGTGAACCCGTGTGCCCATGCGCAGTAGTGAGCTTGCGCGCGTATGCGCAGAAGTGAGCCCGAGTGCGCATGCGCAGTAGTGAGCCTGTGTGCGCATCCGCAGTAGTGGGACCGATTGCGCATGCACAGTAGTGAGCCCGATTGCGCATCCGCAGTAGTGAGTCCGAGATCGCATGAGCAATAATGACCCCGAGTGCGAATGCGCAGTAGTGAACCCGCGTGCCCATGCGCAGTAGTGAGCTTGCGCGCGTATGCGCAGAAGTGAGCCCTAGTGCGCATGCGCAGTAGTGACCCCGAGTGCGCATGCGCAGTAGTGGGCCCGATTGCGCATGCGCAGTAGTGAGTCCGATTGCGCATGCGCAGTAGTGAGCCCGACTGCGCATCCGCAGTAGTGAGTTCGAGTTCGCATGAGCAGTAGTGAGTAGGAGCGCGTATGAGCAGTAGTGACCCCGAGTGCGCGTGAGCAGTAGTGACCCCGAGTGCGTATGCACCGTAGTGAGCCCATATGTGCATGCGCAGGAGTGAACCCGAATGCGCATTTGCAGTAGTGATCCCGAGGGCGCATGCGCAGTAGTGACCGCGAGCCCGCATGCGCATTAGTGAGCCCGATTGCGCATCCGCTGCTGTGAGTCCGAGTGCGCATGAGCAGTAGTCACCCCGAGTGCGCATGCGCTGTAGTGAGCCCGTGTGCGCATGCGCAGTACCGAGCCCGAGCGCGCATGAGCAGTAGTGAGTCCGAGTGCGCATGAGCAGTAGTGACCACGAGTGCGCATGCGCAGTAGTGAACCCGAATGCGCATTTGCAGTAGTGAGCCCGATTCCGCATGTGCGTTGGTGACGCCGAGTGCGCATGCGCATTAGCGAGCCCGTGTGCGCATGAGCAGTACTGAAACCGATTGCGCATGCGCAGTAGTGAGTCCGAGTTCGCATGAGCAGTAGTGAGTCCGAGATCGCATGAGCAGTAATGACCCCGGGTGCGCATGCGCAGTAGTTAGCCCGATTGCGCATCTGCAGCGGTGACCCCGAGTGCGCATGCGCAGTAGTGAGCCCGATTGCGCATCCGCAGTAGTGAGTCCGAGATCGCATGAGCAGTAGTGAGTCCGAGTGCGGATGCACAGTAGTGAGCCCGTGTGCGCATGCGGAGTAGTGCGCCGGTGTGCGCATGCGCAGGTCTGAGCCGGTGGGCGCATGCGCAGTAGCGGCCTCGAGCGCGCACGCGCAGTAGTAAGCCCGAGTGCGCATGAGCAAGTAATGAGTCCGAGTGCGCATGCGCAGTAGTGACCCCGAGTGCGCATGCGCAGTAGTGAGACCGATTGCGCATTTGCAGTGGTGACCCCGAGTGCGCATGCGCAGTAGCGAGCCCGAGCGCGCATGAGCAGTAGTGAGTCAGAGTGCGTATGAGCAGTGGTGGCCCCGAGTGCGCATGCGCAGTAGCGTGCCCGAGCGCGCATGAGCAGTAGTGAGACAGAGTGCGTATGAACAGTCGTGACCCCGAGTGCGCATGCGCAGTAATGGGCCCGATTGCGCATGCGCAGTAGTGACCGCGCGCGCGCATGCGCATTAGTGAGCCCGATTGCGCATCCGCAGCTGTGAGTCCCAGTGCGCATGGGCAGTAGTCACCCCGACTGCGCATGCGTAGTAGTGAGCCCATGTGCCCATGCGCAGTAGTGAGCCCGAGTGCGCATGCGCAGATGTGACCCTGAGTGCGCATGCGCAGTAGTGGGCCCGATTGCGCATCTGCGTTGGTGACCGCGAGTGCGCATGCGCATTAGCGAGCCCGAGCGCGCATGCGCAGTAGTGAGCCCGAGTGCGCAGGAGCAGTAGTGAACCCGAGTGCGCATGCGCAGTAGTGAGCACGTGTGCGCATGCGCAGTAGTGAGCCCGATTGCGCATTTGCAGTGGTGACCCCGAGTGCGCATGCGCAGTAGCGAGCCCGAGCGCGCATGAGCAGTAGTGAGTCAGAGTGCGTATGAGCAGTAGTGAACCCGAGGGCGCATGCACAGTAGTGAGCCCGTGTACACATGCGCAGTAGCGCGCCCAAGTGGGCATGCGCAGAAGTGAGCTCGAGTGCGCATGTGCATGGCTGAGTCGGTGTGCGCATGCGCAGTAGCGACCACGAGTGCGCATGCGCAGTAGTGAGCCCGTGTGCGCATGAGCAGTACTGAAACCGATTGCGCATCCGCAGTAGTGAGTCCGAGTTCGCATGAGCAGTAGTGAGTCCGAGATCGCATGAGCACTAATGACACCGCGTGCGCATGCGCAGTAGTGAGCCCGTGTGCCCATGCGCAGTAGTGAGTCCGAGTGCGCATCTGCAGTAGCGTGCCCGAGTGCGCATGCGCAGTAGTGAGCACGAGTGCGCATCCACAGTAGTGAACCCGAATGGGCATTTACAATCATGGGCCCGTGTGCGCATGCGCAGTAGTGACCCCGAGTGCGCATGCGCAGTAGTGAACCCGTGTGCGCATGCGCTGTAGTGAGCCCGAGTGCGCATGTACAGTTGTGACCCCGAGTACGCATGCGCAGTAGTGAGCCCGTGTGCGCATGCGAAGTAGTGCGCCCGTGTGCGCATGCGCAGAAGTGTGCTCGAGTGCGCATGCGCAGAAGTGAGCTCGAGTGCGCATGCGCAGTAGTGAGTCCGAGTGCGCATGAGCAGTAGTGAGCCCGAGTGCGCGTGCGCAGTAGTGGCCCGAGTGCGCATGCGAAGTAGTGCGCCCGTGTGCGCATGCGCAGAAGTGAGCTCGAGTGCGCATGCGCAGAAGTGAGCCCGAGTGCGCATGCGCAGTAATGGGCCCGATAGCGCATGCGCAGTAGTGACCGCGCGCGCGCATGCGCATTAGTGAGCCCGATTGCGCATCCGCAGCTGTGAGTCCCAGTGCGCATGGGCAGTAGTCACCCCGAGTGCGCATGCGCAGTAGTGAGCCCGAGTGCGCATGCGCAGTAGTGACCCTGAGTGCGCATGCGCAGTAGTGAGCCCGATTGCGCATTTGCAGTGGTGACCCCGAGTGCGCATGCGCAGTAGCGAGCCCGAGCGCGCATGAGCAGTAGTGAGTCAGAGTGCAAATGAGCAGTAGTGACCCCGAGGGCGCATGCACAGTAGTGAGCCCGTGTACACATGCGCAGTAGGGCGCCCATGTGGGCATGCGCAGAAGTGAGCTCGAGTGCGCATGTGCATGTCTGAGACGGTGTGCGCATGCGCAGTAGCGACCCCGAGTGCGCATGCGCAGTAGTGAGCCCCTGTGCCCATGAGCAGTACTGAAACCGATTGCGCATCTGCAGTAGTGAGTCCGAGTTCGCATGAGCAGTAGTGAGTCCGAGGTCGCATGAGCAGTAATGACCCCGCGTGCGCATGCGCAGTAGTGAGCCCATATGTGCATGCGCAGTAGTGAACCCGAATGCGCATCCACAGTAGTGAACCCGAATGCGCATGTACAATCATGGGCCCGTGTGCGCATACGCAGTAGTGACTCCGAGTGCGCATGCGCAGTAGCGACCCCGAGCCCGCATCCGCAGTACTGAGCCCGAGTGCGCATGTGCAGTAGTGACCCCGAGTACGCATGCGCAGTAGTGAGCCCGTGTGCGCATGCGAAGTAGTGCGCCCGTGTGCGCATGCGCAGAAGTGAGCTCGAGTGCGCATGCGCAGTAGTGAGTACGAGTGCGCATGAGCAGTAGTGAGCCCGAGTGCGCGTGCGCAGTAGTGGCTCCGAGTGCGCATACGCAGTAGTGACCCCGAATGCGCATGAGCAGTAGTGAACCCGAGTGCGCATGCGCAGTAGTGAGCACGTGTGCGCATGCGCAGTAGTGAGCCCGAATGCGCATCTGCAGTAGCGTGCCCGAGTGCGCATCCGCAGTAGTGAGTCCGAGTTCGCATGCACAGTAGTTAGCCCGATTGCGCATCCGCAGTAGTGACTCCGAGTGCGCATGAGCAGTAGTGACCCCGAGTGCGCATGCACAGTAGTGAGCCCGTGCGCGCATCCGCAGCAGTGAGACCGATTGCGCATGCGCAGTAGGGAGCCCGATTGCGCATCCGCAGTAGTGAGACCGATTGCGCATGCGCAATGGTGAGACCAATTGCGCATTCGCAGTAGTGAGTCCGAGATCGCATGAGTAGTAATGAGTCCGAGTGCGCATGAGCAGTAGTGAATACGAGTACGCATGCACAGTAGTGACCCGCAGTGCGCATGCGCAGTAGTGAGACCGTGTGCGCATGCGCAGTAGTGAGCTCCATTGCGCATCCGCAGTAGTGAGACCGATTGCGCATGAGCAGTAGTGAATACGAGTACGCATGATCAGTAGCGACCCCGAGCGCGCATGCGCAGTAGTGAGCCCGAGTGCGCATGAGCAGTAGTGAGTCGGAGTGCGTATGAGCAGTAGTGACCTCGATTGCGCATGCGCAGTAGTGAGCCTGAGTGCGCATCCGCAGTGTTGACCCCGACTGCGCATGCGCAGTAGCGAGCCCGTGTACCCATGCGCAGTAGTGAGCTTGAACGCGCATCCGCAGTAGTCAGCCCGAGTGCGCATCCGCAGTAGTGAGCCCCATTGCGCATCCGCAGTAGTGAGTCCGAGTGCGCATGCACAGTAGCGAGCACGTGTGCGCATGCGCAGAAGTGAGCTCGAGTGCGCATGTGCAGTAGTGAGCCCCATTGCGCATCCGCAGTAGTGAGTCCGAGTGCGCATGAGCAGTAGTGGCGTCGAGTGCGCATGAGCAGTAGTGACCCGGAGTGCGCATGCGCAGTAGTGACATCGTGCGCGCATGCGCAGTAGTACACCAGTGTGCGCATGCGCAGAAGTGAGCTCGAGTGCGCATGTGCAGTAGTGAGCCCCATTGCGCATCCGCAGTAGTGAGTCCGAGTGCGCATGGGTAGTTGTGGCGCCGAGTGCGCATGAGCAGTAGTGAGTCGGTGTGCGTATGAGCAGTAGTGACCCCGAGTGCGCATGCGCACTAGTGAACCCGCGTGCCCATTCGCAGTAGTGAGAATGGGTGCGCGTCCGCAGTAGCGTGCCCGACTACGCATGCGCAGTAGTGTCCCCGAGCGCGCAAGCCCACTAGTGAGCCCGAGTGCGCATGAGCAGTAGTGACCCCGAGTGGGCATGCACAGTAGTGACCCGGAGTGCGCATGCGCAGTAGTGAGATAGTGCGCGCATGCGCAGTAGTGAGCTTGATCGCGCATCCGCAGTAGTAAGCCCGAGTGCGCATGTTCAGTAATGGCCGCGAGCGCGCATCCGCAGTAGTGAGTCCGAGTGCGCATGAGCAGTAGTGACTCCGAGTGCGCATGCGCAGTAGTGAGCCCGTGTGCGCATCAGCAGTACTGAAACCGATTGCGCATCCGCAGTAGTGATCCCGAGTGCGCATGAGCAGTAGTGAGCCCCTGTGGGCATGCGCAGTAGTGAGCCCGAGTGCGCATGAGCAGTAGTGACACCGAGTGCGCATGCGCAGTAGTCAGCCCGTGTGCGGACGCGCACCAGTGATACCGATTGCGCATGCGCACTAGTGAGCCCGTGTGCGCATGCGCAGCAGCGAGCCCGAGCGCGCATGAGCAGTAGTGAGCCCGTGCGCGGATGCGCAGTAGTGAGCCTGAGTGCGCATCCGCAGTAGTGAGCCCGATTGCGCATCCGCAGTAGTGAGTCCGAGATCGCATGAGCAATAATGACCCCGAGTGCGAATGCGCAGTAGTGAACCCGTGTGCCCATGCGCAGTAGTGAGCTTGCGCGCGTATGCGCAGAAGTGAGCCCGAGTGCGCATGCGCAGTAGCGACCCCGAGTGCGCATGCGCAGTAGTGGGCCGGATTGCGAATAAGCAGTAGTGAGACCGAGTGCGCATGAGCAGTAGTGGGACCGATTGCGCATGCACAGTAGTGAGCCCGATTGCGCATCCGCAGTAGTGAGTCCGAGTGCGCATGCACAGTAGTGAGCCCCTGTGCGCATCCGCAGTAGTGGGACCGATTGCGCATGCACAGTAGTGAGCCCGATTGCGCATCCGCAGTAGTGAGTCCGAGATCGCATGAGCAATAATGACCCCGAGTGCGAATGCGCAGTAGTGAACCCGAATGCGCATTTGCAGTAGTGAGCCCGATTCCGCATGTGCGTTGGTGACGCCGAGTGCGCATGCGCATTAGCGAGCCCGTGTGCGCATGCGCAGAAGTGAGCTCGAGTGCGCATGTGCAGTAGTGAGCCCCATTGCGCATCCGCAGTAGTGAGTCCGAGTGCGCATGGGCAGTTGTGGCGCCGAGTGCGCATGAGCAGTAGTGAGTCGGTGTGCGTATGAGCAGTAGTGACCCCGAGTGCGCATGCGCACTAGTGAGCCCGCGTGCCCATTCGCAGTAGTGAGAATGGGTGCGCGTCCGCAGTAGCGTGCCCGACTACGCATGCGCAGTAGTGTCCCCGAGCGCGCATGCCCACTAGTGAGCCCGAGTGCGCATGAGCAGTAGTGACCCCGAGTGGGCATGCACAGTAGTGACCCGGAGTGCGCATGCGCAGTAGTGAGATTGTGCGCGCATGCGCAGTAGTGAGCTTGAACGCGCATCCGCAGTAGTAAGCCCGAGTGCGCATGTTCAGTAATGGCCGCGAGCGCGCATCCGCAGTAGTGAGTCCGAGTGCGCATGAGCAGTAGTGACTCCGAGTGCGCATGCGCAGTAGTGAGCCCGTGTGCGCATCAGCAGTACTGAAACCGATTGCGCATCCGCAGTAGTGATCCCGAGTGCACATGAGCAGTAGTGAGCCCCTGTGGGCATGCGCAGTAGTGAGCCCGAGTGCGCATGAGCAGTAGTGACACCGAGTGCGCATGCGCAGTAGTCAGCCCGTGTGCGGACGCGCACCAGTGATACCGATTGCGCATGCGCACTAGTGAGCCCGTGTGCGCATGCGCAGCAGCGAGCCCGAGTGCGCATGCGCAGTAGTGAGACCGATTGCGCATTTGCAGTGGTGACCCCGAGTGCGCATGCGCAGTAGCGAGCCCGAGCGCGCATGAGCAGTAGTGAGTCAGAGTGCGTATGAGCAGTGGTGGCCCCGAGTGCGCATGCGCAGTAGAGAGCCCGAGCGCGCATGAGCAGTAGTGAGACAGAGTGCGTATGAACAGTCGTGACCCCGAGTGCGCATGCGCAGTAATGGGCCCGATTGCGCATGCGCAGTAGTGACCGCGCGCGCGCATGCGCATTAGTGAGCCCGATTGCGCATCCGCAGCTGTGAGTCCCAGTGCGCATGGGCAGTAGTCACCCCGAGTGCGCATGCGCAGTAGTGAGCCCATGTGCCCATGCGCAGTAGTGAGCCCGAGTGCGCATGCGCAGTAGTAACCCTGAGTGCGCATGCGCAGTAGTGGGCCCGATTGCGCATCTGCGTTGGTGACCGCCAGTGCGCATGCGCATTAGCGAGCCCGAGCGCGCATGCGCAGTAGTGAGCCAGAGTGCGCATGAGCAGTAGTGAACCCGAGTGCGCATGCGCAGTAGTGAGCCCGTGTGCCCATGCGCAGTAGTGAGTCCGAGTGCGCATCTGGAGTAGCGTGCCCGAGTGCGCATGCGCAGTAGGGAGCCCGAGTGCGCATCCACAGTAGTGAACCCGAATGGGCAATTACAATCATGGGCCCGTGTGCGCATGCGCAGTAGTGACCCCGAGTGCGCATGCGCAGTAGTGAACCCGTGTGCGCATGCGCTGTAGTGAGACCGAGCGCGCATCCGCAGTAGTGACCCCGGGTGCGCATGCGCAGTAGTGAGCCCATATGTGCATGCGCAGTAGTGAACGCGAATGCGCATCCACAGCAGTGAACCCGAATGCGCATGTACAATCATGGGCCCGTGTGCGCATGCGCAGTAGTGAGTCCGAGTGCGCATGAGCAGTAGTGAGCCCGAGTGCGCGAGCGCAGTAGTGGCCCGAGTGCGCATGCGCAGTAGTGACCGCGATTGCGCATGAGCAGTAGTGAACCCGAGTGCGCATGCGCAGTAGCGAGCCCGAGCGCGCATGAGCAGTAGTGAGTCAGAGTGCGTATGAGCAGTGGTGGCCCCGAGTGCGCATGCGCAGTAGCGAGCCCGAGCGCGCATGAGCAGTAGTGAACCCGAGTGCGCATGCGCAGTAGTGAGCACGTGTGCGCATGCGCAGTAGTGAGCCCGATTGCGCATTTGCAGTGGTGACCCCGAGTGCGCATGCGCAGTAGCGAGCCCGAGCGCGCATGAGCAGTAGTGAGTCAGAGTGCGTATGAGCAGTAGTGACCCCGAGGGCGCATGCACAGTAGTGAGCCCGTGTACACATGCGCAGTAGCGCGCCCATGTGGGCATGCGCAGAAGTGAGCTCGAGTGCGCATGTGCATGTCTGAGTCGGTGTGCGCATGCGCAGTAGCGACCCCGAGTGCGCATGCGCAGTAGTGAGCCCGTGTGCCCATGCGCAGTAGTGAGTCCGAGTGCGCATCTGCAGTAGCGTGCCCGAGTGCGCATGCGCAGTAGTGAGCCCGTGTGCCCATGCGCAGTAGTGAGTCCGAGTGCGCATCTGGAGTAGCGTGCCCGAGTGCGCATGCGCAGTAGGGAGCCCGAGTGCGCATCCACAGTAGTGAACCCGAATGGGCAATTACAATCATGGGCCCGTGTGCGCATGCGCAGTAGTGACCCCGAGTGCGCATGCGCAGTAGTGAACCCGTGTGCGCATGCGCTGTAGTGAGACCGAGCGCGCATCCGCAGTAGTGACCCCGGGTGCGCATGCGCAGTAGTGAGCCCATATGTGCATGCGCAGTAGTGAACGCGAATGCGCATCCACAGCAGTGAACCCGAATGCGCATGTACAATCATGGGCCCGTGTGCGCATGCGCAGTAGTGAGTCCGAGTGCGCATGAGCAGTAGTGAGCCCGAGTGCGCGAGCGCAGTAGTGGCCCGAGTGCGCATGCGCAGTAGTGACCGCGATTGCGCATGAGCAGTAGTGAACCCGAGTGCGCATGCGCAGTAGCGAGCCCGAGCGCGCATGAGCAGTAGTGAGTCAGAGTGCGTATGAGCAGTGGTGGCCCCGAGTGCGCATGCGCAGTAGCGAGCCCGAGCGCGCATGAGCAGTAGTGAACCCGAGTGCGCATGCGCAGTACTGAGCACGTGTGCGCATGCGCAGTAGTGAGCCCGATTGCGCATTTGCAGTGGTGACCCCGAGTGCGCATGCGCAGTAGCGAGCCCGAGCGCGCATGAGCAGTAGTGAGTCAGAGTGCGTATGAGCAGTAGTGACCCCGAGGGCGCATGCACAGTAGTGAGCCCGTGTACACATGCGCAGTAGCGCGCCCATGTGGGCATGCGCAGAAGTGAGCTCGAGTGCGCATGTGCATGTCTGAGTCGGTGTGCGCATGCGCAGTAGCGACCCCGAGTGCGCATGCGCAGTAGTGAGCCCGTGTGCCCATGCGCAGTAGTGAGTCCGAGTGCGCATCTGCAGTAGCGTGCCCGAGTGCGCATGCGCAGTAGTGGGCCCGAGTGCGCATCCAGAGTAGTGAACCCGAATGGGCATTTACAATCATGGGCCCGTGTGCGCATGCGCAGTAGTGACCCCGAGCCCGCATCCGCAGTACTGAGCCCGAGTGCGCATGTACAGTAGTGACCCCGAGTACGCATGCGCAGTAGTGAGCCCGTGTGCGCATGCGAAGTAGTGCGCCCGTGTGCGCATGCGCAGAAGTGAGCTCGAGTGCGCATGCGCAGTAGTGAGTCCGAGTGCGCATGAGCAGTAGTGAGCCCGAGTGCGCGTGCACAGTAGTGGCTCCGTGTGCGCATGCGCAGTAGTGACCCCGATTGCGCATGAGCAGTAGTGAACCCGAGTGCGCATGCGCAGTAGTGAGCACGTGTGCGCATGCGCAGTAGTGAGCCCGAGTGCGCATCTGCAGTAGCGTGCCCGAGTGCGCATCCGCAGTAGTGAGTCCGAGTTCGCATGCACAGTAGTGAGCCCGATTGAGCATCCGCAGTAGTGACTCCGAGTGCGCATGAGCAGTAGTGACCCCGAGTGCGCATGCACAGTAGTGAGCCCGTGCGCGCATCCGCAGTAGTGAGACCGATTGCGCATGCGCAGTAGGGAGCCCGATTGCGCATCCGCAGTAGTGAGACCGATTGCGCATGCGCAATAGTAAGACCGATTGCGCATTCGCAGTAGTGAGTCCGAGATCGCATGAGCAGTAATGAGTCCGAGTGCGCATGAGCAGTAGTGAATACGAGTACGCATGAGCAGTAGTGGCTCCGAGTGCGTATGCACTGCAGTGTGCCCGAATGCGCATGCGCAGTCGTGACCCCGATTACGCATGCGCAGTAGTGAGCCCGACCGCGCATCCGCAGTAGTGAGTCCGAGTTCGCATGAGCAGTAGTGAGTCGGAGTGCGTATGACCAGTAGTGAGACCGAGTGCGCATGCGCTGTAGTGAGCCCGTGTGCCCATGCACAGTAGTGAGCCCGTGTGCGCATGCGCCGTAGTGAGCCCGAGTGCGCATCCGCAGTAGTGAGTCCGAGTGCGCATGAGCAGTAGTGACCCCGAGTGCGCATGAGCAGTCGTGAGCCCGTGTGCGCATGCGCACAGAGCGCCCGTGTGCGCATGCGCAAAAGTGAGCTCGAGTGCGCATGTGCAGGTCTGAGCCTGTGTGGGCATGACCAGTAGCGACGCCGAGCGCGCATGCGCAGTAGTGAGCCCGAGTGCGCATGAGCAGTAGTGGGTCCGAGTGCGCATCCGCAGTAGTGACCCCGAGTGCGCATGCGCAGTAGTGAGCCCGATTGCGCATCCGCAGTAGTGAGCCCGAGTGCGCATGCACAGTAGTGAGCCCGTGTACGCATGCGCACAGAGCGCCCGTGTGCGCATGCGCAAAAGTGAGCTCGAGTGCGCATGTGCAGGTCTGAGCCTGTGTGCGCATGACCAGTAGCGACGCCGAGCGCGCATGCGCAGTAGTGAGCCCGAGTGCGCATGAGCAGTAGTGGGTCCGAGTGCGCATGGGCAGTAGTGACCCCGAGTGCGCATCCGCAGTTGTGAGCCCGAGTTCGCATGACCAGTAGTGAGTCGGAGTGCGTATGTGCAGTAGTGACCCCGAGTGCGCATGCGCAGTAGTGAGCCCGATTGCGCATCCGCAGTAGTGAGACCGATTGCGCATGCGTAGTAGTGACCCCGATTGCGCATCCGCAGTAGTGAGCCCGAGTTCGCATGACCAGTAGTGAGTCGGAGTGCGTATGAGCAGTAGTGACCCCGAGTGCGCATGCGCAGTAGTGAGCCCGTGTGCCCATGCGCAGTAGTGAGCCTGAGTGCGCATGAGCAGTAGTGGGTCCGAGTGCGCATGGGCAGTAGTTGCCCCGAGTGCGCATGCGCAGTAGTGAGCCCGAGTGCGCATGCGCAGTAGTGAGCCCGATTGCGCATCCGCAGTAGCGAGCCCGAGCTCGCATCCGCAGTAGTGAGTCCGAGTTCGCATGAGCAGTAGTGAGTCGGAGTGCGTATGAGCAGTAGTGAGCCCGAGTGTGCATGCGCTGTAGTGAGCCCGTGTGCCCATGCACAGTAGTGAGCCCGTGTGCGCATGCGCCGTAGTGAGCCCGAGTGCGCATCCGCAGTAGTGAGTCCGAGTGCGCATGAGCAGTAGTGAGTCGGAGTGCGTATGTGCAGTAGTGACCCCGAGTGCGCATGCGCAGTAGTGAGCCCGATTGCGCATCCGCAGTACTGAGACCGATTGCGCATGCGTAGTAGTGACCCCGATTGCGCATCCGGAGTAGTGAGCCCGAGTTCGCATGACCAGTAGTGAGTCGGAGTGCGTATGAGCAGTAGTGACCCCGAGTGCGCATGCGCAGTTGTGAGCCCGTGTGCCCATGCGCAGTAGTGAGCCCGAGTGCGCATGAGCAGTAGTGACACCGAGTGCGCATGCGCAGTAGTCAGCCCGTGTGCGGACGCGCACCAGTGATACCGATTGCGCATGCGCACTAGTGAGCCCGTGTGCGCATGCGCAGCAGCGAGCCCGAGCGCGCATGAGCAGTAGTGAGCCCGTGCGCGGATGCGCAGTAGTGAGCCTGAGTGCGCATCCGCAGTAGTGAGCCCGATTGCGCATCCGCAGTAGTGAGTCCGAGATCGCATGAGCAATAATGACCCCGAGTGCGAATGCGCAGTAGTGAACCCGTGTGCCCATGCGCAGTAGTGAGCTTGCGCGCGTATGCGCAGAAGTGAGCCCGAGTGCGCATGCGCAGTAGCGACCCCGAGTGCGCATGCGCAGTAGTGGGCCGGATTGCGAATAAGCAGTAGTGAGACCGAGTGCGCATGAGCAGTAGTGGGACCGATTGCGCATGCACAGTAGTGAGCCCGATTGCGCATCCGCAGTAGTGAGTCCGAGTGCGCATGCACAGTAGTGAGCCCGTGTGCGCATCCGCAGTAGTGGGACCGATTGCGCATGCACAGTAGTGAGCCCGATTGCGCATCCGCAGTAGTGAGTCCAAGATCGCATGAGCAATAATGACCCCGAGTGCGAATGCGCAGTAGTGAACCCGAATGCGCATTTGCAGTAGTGAGCCCGATTCCGCATGTGCGTTGGTGACGCCGAGTGCGCATGCGCATTAGCGAGCCCGTGTGCGCATGAGCAGTACTGAAACCGATTGCGCATGCGCAGTAGTGAGTCCGAGTTCGCATGAGCAGTAGTGAGTCCGAGATCGCATGAGCAGTAATGACCCCGGGTGCGCATGTGCAGTAGTCACCCCGAGTGCGCATGCGGTGTAGTGAGCCCGTGTGCCCATGCGCAGTAGTGAGCCCGAGTGCGCATGCGCAGTAGCGACCCCGAGCCCGCATCCGCAGTACTGAGCCCGAGTGCGCATGTGCAGTAGTGACCCCGAGTACGCATGCGCAGTAGTGAGCCCGTGTGCGCATGCGAAGTAGTGCGCCCGTGTGCGCATGCGCAGAAGTGAGCTCGAGTGCGCATGCGCAGTAGTGAGTACGAGTGCGCATGAGCAGTAGTGAGCCCGAGTGCGCGTGCGCAGTAGTGGCTCCGAGTGCGCATACGCAGTAGTGACCCCGATTGCGCATGAGCAGTAGTGAACCCGAGTGCGCATGCGCAGTAGTGAGCACGTGTGCGCATGCGCAGTAGTGAGCCCGAATGCGCATCTGCAGTAGCGTGCCCGAGTGCGCATCCGCAGTAGTGAGTCCGAGTTCGCATGCACAGTAGTTAGCCCGATTGCGCATCCGCAGTAGTGACTCCGAGTGCGCATGAGCAGTAGTGACCCCGAGTGCGCATGCACAGTAGTGAGCCCGTGCGCGCATCCGCAGCAGTGAGACCGATTGCGCATGCGCAGTAGGGAGCCCGATTGCGCATCCGCAGTAGTGAGACCGATTGCGCATGCGCAATGGTGAGACCAATTGCGCATTCGCAGTAGTGAGTCCGAGATCGCATGAGTAGTAATGAGTCCGAGTGCGCATGAGCAGTAGTGAATACGAGTACGCATGCACAGTAGTGACCCGCAGTGCGCATGCGCAGTAGTGAGACCGTGTGCGCATGCGCAGTAGTGAGCTCCATTGCGCATCCGCAGTAGTGAGACCGATTGCGCATGAGCAGTAGTGAATACGAGTACGCATGATCAGTAGCGACCCCGAGCGCGCATGCGCAGTAGTGAGCCCGAGTGCGCATGAGCAGTAGTGAGTCGGAGTGCGTATGAGCAGTAGTGACCTCGATTGCGCATGCGCAGTAGTGAGCCTGAGTGCGCATCCGCAGTGTTGACCCCGACTGCGCATGCGCAGTAGCGAGCCCGTGTACCCATGCGCAGTAGTGAGCTTGAACGCGCATCCGCAGTAGTCAGCCCGAGTGCGCATCCGCAGTAGTGAGCCCCATTGCGCATCCGCAGTAGTGAGTCCGAGTGCGCATGCACAGTAGCGAGCACGTGTGCGCATGCGCAGAAGTGAGCTCGAGTGCGCATGTGCAGTAGTGAGCCCCATTGCGCATCCGCAGTAGTGAGTCCGAGTGCGCATGAGCAGTAGTGGCGTCGAGTGCGCATGAGCAGTAGTGACCCGGAGTGCGCATGCGCAGTAGTGACATCGTGCGCGCATGCGCAGTAGTACACCAGTGTGCGCATGCGCAGAAGTGAGCTCGAGTGCGCATGTGCAGTAGTGAGCCCCATTGCGCATCCGCAGTAGTGAGTCCGAGTGCGCATGGGTAGTTGTGGCGCCGAGTGCGCATGAGCAGTAGTGAGTCGGTGTGCGTATGAGCAGTAGTGACCCCGAGTGCGCATGCGCACTAGTGAACCCGCGTGCCCATTCGCAGTAGTGAGAATGGGTGCGCGTCCGCAGTAGCGTGCCCGACTACGCATGCGCAGTAGTGTCCCCGAGCGCGCAAGCCCACTAGTGAGCCCGAGTGCGCATGAGCAGTAGTGACCCCGAGTGGGCATGCACAGTAGTGACCCGGAGTGCGCATGCGCAGTAGTGAGATAGTGCGCGCATGCGCAGTAGTGAGCTTGATCGCGCATCCGCAGTAGTAAGCCCGAGTGCGCATGTTCAGTAATGGCCGCGAGCGCGCATCCGCAGTAGTGAGTCCGAGTGCGCATGAGCAGTAGTGACTCCGAGTGCGCATGCGCAGTAGTGAGCCCGTGTGCGCATCAGCAGTACTGAAACCGATTGCGCATCCGCAGTAGTGATCCCGAGTGCGCATGAGCAGTAGTGAGCCCCTGTGGGCATGCGCAGTAGTGAGCCCGAGTGCGCATGAGCAGTAGTGACACCGAGTGCGCATGCGCAGTAGTCAGCCCGTGTGCGGACGCGCACCAGTGATACCGATTGCGCATGCGCACTAGTGAGCCCGTGTGCGCATGCGCAGCAGCGAGCCCGAGCGCGCATGAGCAGTAGTGAGCCCGTGCGCGGATGCGCAGTAGTGAGCCTGAGTGCGCATCCGCAGTAGTGAGCCCGATTGCGCATCCGCAGTAGTGAGTCCGAGATCGCATGAGCAATAATGACCCCGAGTGCGAATGCGCAGTAGTGAACCCGTGTGCCCATGCGCAGTAGTGAGCTTGCGCGCGTATGCGCAGAAGTGAGCCCGAGTGCGCATGCGCAGTAGCGACCCCGAGTGCGCATGCGCAGTAGTGGGCCGGATTGCGAATAAGCAGTAGTGAGACCGAGTGCGCATGAGCAGTAGTGGGACCGATTGCGCATGCACAGTAGTGAGCCCGATTGCGCATCCGCAGTAGTGAGTCCGAGTGCGCATGCACAGTAGTGAGCCCCTGTGCGCATCCGCAGTAGTGGGACCGATTGCGCATGCACAGTAGTGAGCCCGATTGCGCATCCGCAGTAGTGAGTCCGAGATCGCATGAGCAATAATGACCCCGAGTGCGAATGCGCAGTAGTGAACCCGAATGCGCATTTGCAGTAGTGAGCCCGATTCCGCATGTGCGTTGGTGACGCCGAGTGCGCATGCGCATTAGCGAGCCCGTGTGCGCATGCGCAGAAGTGAGCTCGAGTGCGCATGTGCAGTAGTGAGCCCCATTGCGCATCCGCAGTAGTGAGTCCGAGTGCGCATGGGCAGTTGTGGCGCCGAGTGCGCATGAGCAGTAGTGAGTCGGTGTGCGTATGAGCAGTAGTGACCCCGAGTGCGCATGCGCACTAGTGAGCCCGCGTGCCCATTCGCAGTAGTGAGAATGGGTGCGCGTCCGCAGTAGCGTGCCCGACTACGCATGCGCAGTAGTGTCCCCGAGCGCGCATGCCCACTAGTGAGCCCGAGTGCGCATGAGCAGTAGTGACCCCGAGTGGGCATGCACAGTAGTGACCCGGAGTGCGCATGCGCAGTAGTGAGATTGTGCGCGCATGCGCAGTAGTGAGCTTGAACGCGCATCCGCAGTAGTAAGCCCGAGTGCGCATGTTCAGTAATGGCCGCGAGCGCGCATCCGCAGTAGTGAGTCCGAGTGCGCATGAGCAGTAGTGACTCCGAGTGCGCATGCGCAGTAGTGAGCCCGTGTGCGCATCAGCAGTACTGAAACCGATTGCGCATCCGCAGTAGTGATCCCGAGTGCACATGAGCAGTAGTGAGCCCCTGTGGGCATGCGCAGTAGTGAGCCCGAGTGCGCATGAGCAGTAGTGACACCGAGTGCGCATGCGCAGTAGTCAGCCCGTGTGCGGACGCGCACCAGTGATACCGATTGCGCATGCGCACTAGTGAGCCCGTGTGCGCATGCGCAGCAGCGAGCCCGAGTGCGCATGCGCAGTAGTGAGACCGATTGCGCATTTGCAGTGGTGACCCCGAGTGCGCATGCGCAGTAGCGAGCCCGAGCGCGCATGAGCAGTAGTGAGTCAGAGTGCGTATGAGCAGTGGTGGCCCCGAGTGCGCATGCGCAGTAGAGAGCCCGAGCGCGCATGAGCAGTAGTGAGACAGAGTGCGTATGAACAGTCGTGACCCCGAGTGCGCATGCGCAGTAATGGGCCCGATTGCGCATGCGCAGTAGTGACCGCGCGCGCGCATGCGCATTAGTGAGCCCGATTGCGCATCCGCAGCTGTGAGTCCCAGTGCGCATGGGCAGTAGTCACCCCGAGTGCGCATGCGCAGTAGTGAGCCCATGTGCCCATGCGCAGTAGTGAGCCCGAGTGCGCATGCGCAGTAGTAACCCTGAGTGCGCATGCGCAGTAGTGGGCCCGATTGCGCATCTGCGTTGGTGACCGCCAGTGCGCATGCGCATTAGCGAGCCCGAGCGCGCATGCGCAGTAGTGAGCCAGAGTGCGCATGAGCAGTAGTGAACCCGAGTGCGCATGCGCAGTAGTGAGCCCGTGTGCCCATGCGCAGTAGTGAGTCCGAGTGCGCATCTGGAGTAGCGTGCCCGAGTGCGCATGCGCAGTAGGGAGCCCGAGTGCGCATCCACAGTAGTGAACCCGAATGGGCAATTACAATCATGGGCCCGTGTGCGCATGCGCAGTAGTGACCCCGAGTGCGCATGCGCAGTAGTGAACCCGTGTGCGCATGCGCTGTAGTGAGACCGAGCGCGCATCCGCAGTAGTGACCCCGGGTGCGCATGCGCAGTAGTGAGCCCATATGTGCATGCGCAGTAGTGAACGCGAATGCGCATCCACAGCAGTGAACCCGAATGCGCATGTACAATCATGGGCCCGTGTGCGCATGCGCAGTAGTGAGTCCGAGTGCGCATGAGCAGTAGTGAGCCCGAGTGCGCGAGCGCAGTAGTGGCCCGAGTGCGCATGCGCAGTAGTGACCGCGATTGCGCATGAGCAGTAGTGAACCCGAGTGCGCATGCGCAGTAGCGAGCCCGAGCGCGCATGAGCAGTAGTGAGTCAGAGTGCGTATGAGCAGTGGTGGCCCCGAGTGCGCATGCGCAGTAGCGAGCCCGAGCGCGCATGAGCAGTAGTGAACCCGAGTGCGCATGCGCAGTAGTGAGCACGTGTGCGCATGCGCAGTAGTGAGCCCGATTGCGCATTTGCAGTGGTGACCCCGAGTGCGCATGCGCAGTAGCGAGCCCGAGCGCGCATGAGCAGTAGTGAGTCAGAGTGCGTATGAGCAGTAGTGACCCCGAGGGCGCATGCACAGTAGTGAGCCCGTGTACACATGCGCAGTAGCGCGCCCATGTGGGCATGCGCAGAAGTGAGCTCGAGTGCGCATGTGCATGTCTGAGTCGGTGTGCGCATGCGCAGTAGCGACCCCGAGTGCGCATGCGCAGTAGTGAGCCCGTGTGCCCATGCGCAGTAGTGAGTCCGAGTGCGCATCTGCAGTAGCGTGCCCGAGTGCGCATGCGCAGTAGTGAGCCCGTGTGCCCATGCGCAGTAGTGAGTCCGAGTGCGCATCTGGAGTAGCGTGCCCGAGTGCGCATGCGCAGTAGGGAGCCCGAGTGCGCATCCACAGTAGTGAACCCGAATGGGCAATTACAATCATGGGCCCGTGTGCGCATGCGCAGTAGTGACCCCGAGTGCGCATGCGCAGTAGTGAACCCGTGTGCGCATGCGCTGTAGTGAGACCGAGCGCGCATCCGCAGTAGTGACCCCGGGTGCGCATGCGCAGTAGTGAGCCCATATGTGCATGCGCAGTAGTGAACGCGAATGCGCATCCACAGCAGTGAACCCGAATGCGCATGTACAATCATGGGCCCGTGTGCGCATGCGCAGTAGTGAGTCCGAGTGCGCATGAGCAGTAGTGAGCCCGAGTGCGCGAGCGCAGTAGTGGCCCGAGTGCGCATGCGCAGTAGTGACCGCGATTGCGCATGAGCAGTAGTGAACCCGAGTGCGCATGCGCAGTAGCGAGCCCGAGCGCGCATGAGCAGTAGTGAGTCAGAGTGCGTATGAGCAGTGGTGGGCCCGAGTGCGCATGCGCAGTAGCGAGCCCGAGCGCGCATGAGCAGTAGTGAACCCGAGTGCGCATGCGCAGTAGTGAGCACGTGTGCGCATGCGCAGTAGTGAGCCCGATTGCGCATTTGCAGTGGTGACCCCGAGTGCGCATGCGCAGTAGCGAGCCCGAGCGCGCATGAGCAGTAGTGAGTCAGAGTGCGTATGAGCAGTAGTGACCCCGAGGGCGCATGCACAGTAGTGAGCCCGTGTACACATGCGCAGTAGCGCGCCCATGTGGGCATGCGCAGAAGTGAGCTCGAGTGCGCATGTGCATGTCTGAGTCGGTGTGCGCATGCGCAGTAGCGACCCCGAGTGCGCATGCGCAGTAGTGAGCCCGTGTGCCCATGCGCAGTAGTGAGTCCGAGTGCGCATCTGCAGTAGCGTGCCCGAGTGCGCATGCGCAGTAGTGGGCCCGAGTGCGCATCCAGAGTAGTGAACCCGAATGGGCATTTACAATCATGGGCCCGTGTGCGCATGCGCAGTAGTGACCCCGAGCCCGCATCCGCAGTACTGAGCCCGAGTGCGCATGTACAGTAGTGACCCCGAGTACGCATGCGCAGTAGTGAGACCGATTGCGCATGCGCAGTAGGGAGCCCGATTGCGCATCCGCAGTAGTGAGACCGATTGCGCATGCGCAATAGTAAGACCGATTGCGCATTCGCAGTAGTGAGTCCGAGATCGCATGAGCAGTAATGAGTCCGAGTGCGCATGAGCAGTAGTGAATACGAGTACGCATGAGCAGTAGTGGCTCCGAGTGCGTATGCACTGCAGTGTGCCCGAATGCGCATGCGCAGTCGTGACCCCGATTACGCATGCGCAGTAGTGAGCCCGACCGCGCATCCGCAGTAGTGAGTCCGAGTTCGCATGAGCAGTAGTGAGTCGGAGTGCGTATGACCAGTAGTGAGACCGAGTGCGCATGCGCTGTAGTGAGCCCGTGTGCCCATGCACAGTAGTGAGCCCGTGTGCGCATGCGCCGTAGTGAGCCCGAGTGCGCATCCGCAGTAGTGAGTCCGAGTGCGCATGAGCAGTAGTGACCCCGAGTGCGCATGAGCAGTCGTGAGCCCGTGTGCGCATGCGCACAGAGCGCCCGTGTGCGCATGCGCAAAAGTGAGCTCGAGTGCGCATGTGCAGGTCTGAGCCTGTGTGGGCATGACCAGTAGCGACGCCGAGCGCGCATGCGCAGTAGTGAGCCCGAGTGCGCATGAGCAGTAGTGGGTCCGAGTGCGCATCCGCAGTAGTGACCCCGAGTGCGCATGCGCAGTAGTGAGCCCGATTGCGCATCCGCAGTAGTGAGCCCGAGTGCGCATGCACAGTAGTGAGCCCGTGTACGCATGCGCACAGAGCGCCCGTGTGCGCATGCGCAAAAGTGAGCTCGAGTGCGCATGTGCAGGTCTGAGCCTGTGTGCGCATGACCAGTAGCGACGCCGAGCGCGCATGCGCAGTAGTGAGCCCGAGTGCGCATGAGCAGTAGTGGGTCCGAGTGCGCATGGGCAGTAGTGACCCCGAGTGCGCATCCGCAGTTGTGAGCCCGAGTTCGCATGACCAGTAGTGAGTCGGAGTGCGTATGTGCAGTAGTGACCCCGAGTGCGCATGCGCAGTAGTGAGCCCGATTGCGCATCCGCAGTAGTGAGACCGATTGCGCATGCGTAGTAGTGACCCCGATTGCGCATCCGCAGTAGTGAGCCCGAGTTCGCATGACCAGTAGTGAGTCGGAGTGCGTATGAGCAGTAGTGACCCCGAGTGCGCATGCGCAGTAGTGAGCCCGTGTGCCCATGCGCAGTAGTGAGCCTGAGTGCGCATGAGCAGTAGTGGGTCCGAGTGCGCATGGGCAGTAGTTGCCCCGAGTGCGCATGCGCAGTAGTGAGCCCGAGTGCGCATGCGCAGTAGTGAGCCCGATTGCGCATCCGCAGTAGCGAGCCCGAGCTCGCATCCGCAGTAGTGAGTCCGAGTTCGCATGAGCAGTAGTGAGTCGGAGTGCGTATGAGCAGTAGTGAGCCCGAGTGTGCATGCGCTGTAGTGAGCCCGTGTGCCCATGCACAGTAGTGAGCCCGTGTGCGCATGCGCCGTAGTGAGCCCGAGTGCGCATCCGCAGTAGTGAGTCCGAGTGCGCATGAGCAGTAGTGAGTCGGAGTGCGTATGTGCAGTAGTGACCCCGAGTGCGCATGCGCAGTAGTGAGCCCGATTGCGCATCCGCAGTACTGAGACCGATTGCGCATGCGTAGTAGTGACCCCGATTGCGCATCCGGAGTAGTGAGCCCGAGTTCGCATGACCAGTAGTGAGTCGGAGTGCGTATGAGCAGTAGTGACCCCGAGTGCGCATGCGCAGTTGTGAGCCCGTGTGCCCATGCGCAGTAGTGAGCCCGAGTGCGCATGAGCAGTAGTGACACCGAGTGCGCATGCGCAGTAGTCAGCCCGTGTGCGGACGCGCACCAGTGATACCGATTGCGCATGCGCACTAGTGAGCCCGTGTGCGCATGCGCAGCAGCGAGCCCGAGCGCGCATGAGCAGTAGTGAGCCCGTGCGCCGATGCGCAGTAGTGAGCCTGAGTGCGCATCCGCAGTAGTGAGCCCGATTGCGCATCCGCAGTAGTGAGTCCGAGATCGCATGAGCAATAATGACCCCGAGTGCGAATGCGCAGTAGTGAACCCGTGTGCCCATGCGCAGTAGTGAGCTTGCGCGCGTATGCGCAGAAGTGAGCCCGAGTGCGCATGCGCAGTAGCGACCCCGAGTGCGCATGCGCAGTAGTGGGCCGGATTGCGAATAAGCAGTAGTGAGACCGAGTGCGCATGAGCAGTAGTGGGACCGATTGCGCATGCACAGTAGTGAGCCCGATTGCGCATCCGCAGTAGTGAGTCCGAGTGCGCATGCACAGTAGTGAGCCCGTGTGCGCATCCGCAGTAGTGGGACCGATTGCGCATGCACAGTAGTGAGCCCGATTGCGCATCCGCAGTAGTGAGTCCAAGATCGCATGAGCAATAATGACCCCGAGTGCGAATGCGCAGTAGTGAACCCGAATGCGCATTTGCAGTAGTGAGCCCGATTCCGCATGTGCGTTGGTGACGCCGAGTGCGCATGCGCATTAGCGAGCCCGTGTGCGCATGAGCAGTACTGAAACCGATTGCGCATGCGCAGTAGTGAGTCCGAGTTCGCATGAGCAGTAGTGAGTCCGAGATCGCATGAGCAGTAATGACCCCGGGTGCGCATGTGCAGTAGTCACCCCGAGTGCGCATGCGGTGTAGTGAGCCCGTGTGCCCATGCGCAGTAGTGAGCCCGTGTGCGCATGCGCAGAAGTGAGCTCGAGTGCGCATGTGCAGTAGTGAGCCCCATTGCGCATCCGCAGTAGTGAGTCCGAGTGCGCATGAGCAGTAGTGGCGTCGAGTGCGCATGAGCAGTAGTGACCCGGAGTGCGCATGCGCAGTAGTGACATCGTGCGCGCATGCGCAGTAGTACTCCAGTGTGCGCATGCGCAGAAGTGAGCTCGAGTGCGCATGTGCAGTAGTGAGCCCCATTGCGCATCCGCAGTAGTGAGTCCGAGTGCGCATGGGCAGTTGTGGCGCCGAGTGCGCATGAGCAGTAGTGAGTCGGTGTGCGTATGAGCAGTAGTGACCCCGAGTGCGCATGCGCACTAGTGAGCCCGCGTGCCCATTCGCAGTAGTGAGAATGGGTGCGCGTCCGCAGTAGCGTGCCCGACTACGCATGCGCAGTAGTGTCCCCGAGCGCGCATGCCCACTAGTGAGCCCGAGTGCGCATGAGCAGTAGTGACCCCGAGTGGGCATGCACAGTAGTGACCCGGAGTGCGCATGCGCAGTAGTGAGATTGTGCGCGCATGCGCAGTAGTGAGCTTGAACGCGCTTCCGCAGTAGTAAGCCCGAGTGCGCATGTTCAGTAATGGCCGCGAGCGCGCATCCGCAGTAGTGAGTCCGAGTGCGCATGAGCAGTAGTGACTCCGAGTGCGCATGCGCAGTAGTGAGCCCGTGTGCGCATCAGCAGTACTGAAACCGATTGCGCATCCGCAGTAGTGATCCCGAGTGCGCATGAGCAGTAGTGAGCCCCTGTGGGCATGCGCAGTAGTGAGCCCGAGTGCGCATGAGCAGTAGTGACACCGAGTGCGCATGCGCAGTAGTCAGCCCGTGTGCGGACGCGCACCAGTGATACCGATTTCGCATGCGCACTAGTGAGCCCGTGTGCGCATGCGCAGCAGCGAGCCCGAGTGCGCATGCGCAGTAGTGAGACCGATTGCGCATTTGCAGTGGTGACCCCGAGTGCGCATGCGCAGTAGCGAGCCCGAGCGCGCATGAGCAGTAGTGAGTCAGAGTGCGTATGAGCAGTGGTGGCCCCGAGTGCGCATGCGCAGTAGAGAGCCCGAGCGCGCATGAGCAGTAGTGAGACAGAGTGCGTATGAACAGTCGTGACCCCGAGTGCGCATGCGCAGTAATGGGCCCGATTGCGCATGCGCAGTAGTGACCGCGCGCGCGCATGCGCATTAGTGAGCCCGATTGCGCATCCGCAGCTGTGAGTCCCAGTGCGCATGGGCAGTAGTCACCCCGAGTGCGCATGCGCAGTAGTGAGCCCATGTGCCCATGCGCAGTAGTGAGCCCGAGTGCGCATGCGCAGTAGTAACCCTGAGTGCGCATGCGCAGTAGTGGGCCCGATTGCGCATCTGCGTTGGTGACCGCCAGTGCGCATGCGCATTAGCGAGCCCGAGCGCGCATGCGCAGTAGTGAGCCCGAGTGCGCATGAGCAGTAGTGAACCCGAGTGCGCATGCGCAGTAGTGAGCACGTGTGCGCATGCGCAGTAGTGAGCCCGATTGCGCATTTGCAGTGGTGACCCCGAGTGCGCATGCGCAGTAGCGAGCCCGAGCGCGCATGAGCAGTAGTGAGTCAGAGTGCGTATGAGCAGTAGTGTCCCCGAGGGCGCATGCACAGTAGTGAGCCCGTGTACACATGCGCAGTAGCGCGCCCATGTGGGCATGCGCAGAAGTGAGCTCGAGTGCGCATGTGCATGTCTGAGTCGGTGTGCGCATGCGCAGTAGCGACCCCTAGTGCGCATGCGCAGTAGTGAGCCCGTGTGCGCATGAGCAGTACTGAAACCGATTGCGCATCCGCAGTAGTGAGTCCGAGTTCGCATGAGCAGTAGTGAGTCCGAGATCGCATGAGCACTAATGACCCCGCGTGCGCATGCGCAGTAGTGAGCCCGTGTGCCCATGCGCAGTAGTGAGTCCGAGTGCGCATCTGCAGTAGCGTGCCCGAGTGCGCATGCGCAGTAGGGAGCCCGAGTGCGCATCCACAGTAGTGAACCCGAATGGGCAATTACAATCATGGGCCCGTGTGCGCATGCGCAGTAGTGACCCCGAGTGCGCATGCGCAGTAGTGAACCCGTGTGCGCATGCGCTGTAGTGAGACCGAGCGCGCATCCGCAGTAGTGACCCCGGGTGCGCATGCGCAGTAGTGAGCCCATATGTGCATGCGCAGTAGTGAACCCGAATGCGCATCCACAGCAGTGAACCCGAATGCGCATGTACAATCATGGGCCCGTGTGCGCATGCGCAGTAGTGAGTCCGAGTGCGCATGAGCAGTAGTGAGCCCGAGTGCGCGTGCGCAGTAGTGGCCCGAGTGCGCATGCGCAGTAGTGACCGCGATTGCGCATGAGCAGTAGTGAACCCGAGTGCGCATGCGCAGTAGCGAGCCCGAGCGCGCATGAGCAGTAGTGAGTCAGAGTGCGTATGAGCAGTGGTGGCCCCGAGTGCGCATGCGCAGTAGCGAGCCCGAGCGCGCATGAGCAGTAGTGAGACAGAGTGCGTATGAACAGTCGTGACCCCGAGTGCGCATGCGCAGTAATGGGCCCGATTGCGCATGCGCAGTAGTGACCGCGCGCCCGCATGCGCATTAGTGAGCCCGATTGCCCATCCGCAGCTGTGAGTCCCAGTGCGCATGCACAGTAGTCACCCCGAGTGCGCATGCGCAGTAGTAAACCCATGTGCCCATGCGCAGTAGTGAGCCCGAGTGCGCATGCGCAGTAGTGACCCTGAGTGCGCATGCGCAGTAGTGGGCCCGATTGCGCATCTGCGTTGGTGACCGCGAGTGCGCATGCGCATTAGCGAGCCCGAGCGCGCATACGCAGTAGTGAGCCCGAGTGCGCATGAGCAGTAGTGAACCCGAGTGCGCATGCGCAGTAGTGAGCACGTGTGCGCATGCGCAGTAGTGAGCCCGATTGCGCATTTGCAGTGGTGACCCCGACTGCGCATGCGCAGTAGTGAGTCAGAGTGCGTATGAGCAGTAGTGACCCCGAGGGCGCATGCACAGTAGTGAGCCCGTGTACACATGCGCAGTAGCGCGCCCATGTGGGCATGCGCAGAAGTGAGCTCGAGTGCGCATGTGCATGTCTGAGTCGGTGTGCGCATGCGCAGTAGCGACCCCGAGTGCGCATGCGCAGTAGTGAGCCCGTGTGCCCATGCGCAGTAGTGAGTCCGAGTGCGCATCTGCAGTAGCGTGGCCGAGTGCGCATGCGCAGTAGTGGGCCCGAATGCGCATCCAGAGTAGTGAACCCGAATGGGCATTTACAATCATGGGCCCGTGTGCGCATGCGCAGTAGTGACCCCGAGCCCGCATCCGCAGTACTGAGCCCGAGTGCGCATGTACAGTAGTGACCCCGAGTACGCATGCGCAGTAGTGAGCCCGTGTGCGCATGCGAAGTAGTGCGCCCGTGTGCGCATGCGCAGAAGTGAGCTCGAGTGCGCATGCGCAGTAGTGAGTCCGAGTGCGCATGAGCAGTAGTGAGCCCGAGCGCGCGTGCACAGTAGTGGCACCGTGTGCGCATGTGCAGTAGTGACACCGATTGCGCATGAGCAGTAGTGAACCCGAGTGCGCATGCGCAGTAGTGAGCACGTGTGCGCATGCGCAGTAGTGAGCCCGAGTGCGCATCTGCAGTAGCGTGCCCGAGTGCGCATCCGCAGTAGTGAGTCCGAGTTCGCATGCACAGTAGTGAGCCCGATTGAGCATCCGCAGTAGTGACTCCGAGTGCGCATGAGCAGTAGTGACCCCGAGTGCGCATGCACAGTAGTGAGCCCGTGCGCGCATCCGCAGTAGTGAGACCGATTGCGCATGCGCAGTAGGGAGCCCGATTGCGCATCCGCAGTAGTGAGACCGATTGCGCATGCGCAATAGTAAGACCGATTGCGCATTCGCAGTAGTGAGTCCGAGTTCGCATGAGCAGTAGTGAGTCGGAGTGCGTATGACCAGTAGTGAGACCGAGTGCGCATGCGCTGTAGTGAGCCCGTGTGCCCATGCACAGTAGTGAGCCCGTGTGCGCATGCGCCGTAGTGAGCCCGAGTGCGCATCCGCAGTAGTGAGTCCGAGTGCGCATGAGCAGTAGTGACCCCGAGTGCGCATGAGCAGTAGTGAGCCCGTGTGCGCATGCGCACAGAGCGCCCGTGTGCGCATGCGCAAAAGTGAGCTCGAGTGCGCATGTGCAGGTCTGAGCCTGTGTGCGCATGACCAGTAGCGACGCCGAGCGCGCATGCGCAGTAGTGAGCCCGAGTGCGCATGAGCAGTAGTGGGTCCGAGTGCGCATCCGCAGTAGTGACCCCGAGTGCGCATGCGCAGTAGTGAGCCCGATTGCGCATCCGCAGTAGTGAGCCCGAGTGCGCATGCACAGTAGTGAGCCCGTGTACGCATGCGCACAGAGCGCCCGTGTGCGCATGCGCAAAAGTGAGCTCGAGTGCGCATGTGCAGGTCTGAGCCTGTGTGCGCATGACCAGTAGCGACGCCGAGCGCGCATGCGCAGTAGTGAGCCCGAGTGCGCATGAGCAGTAGTGGGTCCGAGTGCGCATGGGCAGTAGTGACCCCGAGTGCGCATCCGCAGTTGTGAGCCCGAGTTCGCATGACCAGTAGTGAGTCGGAGTGCGTATGTGCAGTAGTGACCCCGAGTGCGCATGCGCAGTAGTGAGCCCGATTGCGCATGCGCAGTAGTGAGACCGATTGCGCATGCGTAGTAGTGACCCCGATTGCGCATCCGCAGTAGTGAGCCCGAGTTCGCATGACCAGTAGTGAGTCGGAGTGCGTATGAGCAGTAGTGACCCCGAGTGCGCATGCGCAGTAGTGAGCCCGTGTGCCCATGCGCAGTAGTGAGCCTGAGTGCGCATGAGCAGTAGTGGGTCCGAGTGCGCATGGGCAGTAGTTACCCCGAGTGCGCATGCGCAGTAGTGAGCCCGAGTGCGCATGCGCAGTAGTGAGCCCGATTGCGCATCCGCAGTAGCGAGCCCGAGCTCGCATCCGCAGTAGTGAGTCCGAGTTCGCATGAGCAGTAGTGAGTCGGAGTGCGTATGAGCAGTAGTGAGCCCGAGTGTGCATGCGCTGTTGTGAGCCCGTGTGCCCATGCACAGTAGTGAGCCCGTGTGCGCATGCGCCGTAGTGAGCCCGAGTGCGCATCCGCAGTAGTGAGTCCGAGTGCGCATGAGCAGTAGTGACCCCGAGTGCGCATGCGCAGTAGTGAGCCCGTGTGCATATGCGCAGTAGTGGGCCTGAGTGCGCATGAGCAGTCGTGGGTCCGAGTGCGCATGGGCAGTAGTGACCTCGAGTGCGCATGCGCAGTAGTGAGCCCGTGTGCGCATGCGCAAAAGTGAGCTCGAGTGCGCATGTGCAGGTCTGAGCCTGTGTGCGCATGACCAGTAGCGACGCCGAGCGCGCATGCGCAGTAGTGAGCCCGAGTGCGCATGAGCAGTAGTGAGCCCGATTGCGCATCCGCAGTAGTGAGGCCGAGTTCGCATGACCAGTAGTGAGTCGGAGTGCGTATGTGCAGTAGTGACCCCGAGTGCGCATGCGCAGTAGTGAGCCCGATTGCGCATCCGCAGTACTGAGACCGATTGCGCATGCGTAGTAGTGACCCCGATTGCGCATCCGGAGTAGTGAGCCCGAGTTCGCATGACCAGTAGTGAGTCGGAGTGCGTATGAGCAGTAGTGACCCCGAGTGCGCATGCGCAGTTGTGAGCCCGTGTGCCCATGCGCAGTAGTGAGCCTGAGTGCGCATCCGTAGTAGTGTGCCCGAGTGCGCATGCGCAGTAGTGACCCCGAGTGCGCATGCGCAGTTGTGAGCCCGATTGCGCATCCGCAGTAGTGTGCCCGAATGCGCATGCGCAGTCGTGACCCCGATTACGCATGCGCAGTAGTGAACCTGACCGCGCATCCGCAGTTGTGAGCCTGAGTGCGCATGCGCAGTAGTAACCCCGAGTGCGCATGCGCAGTAGTGAGCCCGATTGCGCATGCGTAGTAGTGACCCCGATTGCGCATCCGCAGTAGTGAGTCCGAGGTCGCATGGGCAGTAGTGACCCCGAGTGCGCATGCGCAGTAGTGAGCCCGATTGCGCATCCGCAGTAGTGAGACCGATTGCGCATGCGCAATAGTAAGCCCGATTGTGCATCCGCAGTAGTGAGTCCGAGTGTGTATGCGCTGTAGTGACCCCACGTGCGCATGCGCAGTAGTGAGCTTCAGCGCGCATCCGCAATAGTGAGCCCGAGTGCGCATGCGCAGTAGTGAGTCCGAGTGCGCATGAGCAGTAGTGAACCCGAGTGCGCATGCGCAGTAGTGAGCACGTGTGCGCATGCGCAGTAGTGAGCCCGAATGCGCATCTGCAGTAGCGTGCCCGAGTGCGCATCCGCAGTAGTGAGTCCGAGTTCGCATGCACAGTAGTTAGCCCGATTGCGCATCCGCAGTAGTGACTCCGAGTGCGCATGAGCAGTAGTGACCCCGAGTGCGCATGCACAGTAGTGAGCCCGTGCGCGCATCCGCAGTAGTGAGACCGATTGCGCATGCGCAGTAGGGAGCCCGATTGCGCATCCGCAGTAGTGAGACCGATTGCGCATGCGCAATGGTGAGACCAATTGCGCATTCGCAGTAGTGAGTCCGAGATCGCATGAGCAGTAATGACTCCGAGTGCGCATGAGCAGTAGTGAATACGAGTACGCATGCACAGTAGTGACCCGCAGTGCGTATGCGCAGTAGTGAGACCGCGTGCGCATGCGCAGTAGTGAGCTCCATTGCGCATCCGCAGTAGTGAGACCGATTGCGCATGAGCAGTAGTGAATACGAGTACGCATGACCAGTAGCGACCCCGAGCGCGCATGCGCAGTAGTGAGCCCGAGTGCGCATGAGCAGTAGTGAGTCGGAGTGCGTATGAGCAGTAGTGACCTCGATTGCGCATGCGCAGTAGTGAGCCTGAGTGCGCATCCGCAGTGTTGACCCCGACTGCGCATGCGCAGTAGTGAGCCCGTGTACCCATGCGCAGTAGTGAGCTTGAACGCGCATCCGCAGTAGTCAGCCCGAGTGCGCATCCGCAGTAGTGAGCCCCATTGCGCATCCGCAGTAGTGAGTCCGAGTGCGCATGCACAGTAGCGAGCACGTGTGCGCATGCGCAGAAGTGAGCTCGAGTGCGCATGTGCAGTAGTGAGCCCCATTGCGCATCCGCAGTAGTGAGTCCGAGTGCGCATGAGCAGTAGTGGCGTCGAGTGCGCATGAGCAGTAGTGACCCGGAGTGCGCATTCGCAGTAGTGACATCGTGCGCGCATGCGCAGTAGTACACCAGTGTGCGCATGCGCAGAAGTGAGCTCGAGTGCGCATGTGCAGTAGTGAGCCCCATTGCGCATCCGCAGTAGTGAGTCCGAGTGCGCATGGGCAGTTGTGGCGCCGAGTGCGCATGAGCAGTAGTGAGTCGGTGTGCGTATGAGCAGTAGTGACCCCGAGTGCGCATGCGCACTAGTGAGCCCGCGTGCCCATTCGCAGTAGTGAGAATGGGTGCGCGTCCGCAGTAGCGTGCCCGACTACGCATGCGCAGTAGAGTCCCCGAGCGCGCATGCCCACTAGTGAGCCCGAGTGCGCATGAGCAGTAGTGACCCCGAGTGCGCATGCGCAGTAGAGAGCCCGAGCGCGCATGAGCAGTAGTGAGACAGAGTGCGTATGAACAGTCGTGACCCCGAGTGCGCATGCGCAGTAATGGGCCCGATTGCGCATGCGCAGTAGTGACCGCGCGCTCGCATGCGCATTAGTGAGCCCGATTGCGCATCCGCAGCTGTGAGTCCCAGTGCGCATGGGCAGTAGTCACCCCGAGTGCGCATGCGCAGTAGTGAGCCCATGTGCCCATGCGCAGTAGTGAGCCCGAGTGCGCATGCGCAGTAGTGACCCTGAGTGCGCATGCGCAGTAGTGGGCCCGATTGCGCATCTGCGTTGGTGACCGCCAGTGCGCATGCGCATTAGCGAGCCCGAGCGCGCATGCGCAGTAGTGAGCCCGAGTGCGCATGAGCAGTAGTGAACCCGAGTGCATATGCGCAGTAGTGAGCACGTGTGCGCATGCGCAGTAGTGAGCCCGATTGCGCATTTGCAGTGGTGACCCCGAGTGCGCATGCGCAGTAGCGAGCCCGAGCGCGCATGAGCAGTAGTGAGTCAGAGTGCGTATGAGCAGTAGTGTCCCCGAGGGCGCATGCACAGTAGTGAGCCCGTGTACACATGTGCAGTAGCGCGCCCATGTGGGCATGCGCAGAAGTGAGCTCGAGTGCGCATGTGCAGTAGTGAGCCTGAGTGCGCATGAGCAGTAGTGGGTCCGAGTGCGCATGGGCAGTAGTTACCCCGAGTGCGCATGCGCAGTAGTGAGCCCGAGTGCGCATGCGCAGTAGTGAGCCCGATTGCGCATCCGCAGTAGCGAGCCCGAGCTCGCATCCGCAGTAGTGGGTCCGAGTTCGCATGAGCAGTAGTGAGTCGGAGTGCGTATGAGCAGTAGTGAGCCCGAGTGTGCATGCGCTGTAGTGAGCCCGTGTGCCCATGCACAGTAGTGAGCCCGTGTGCGCATGCGCCGTAGTGAGCCCGAGTGCGCATCCGCAGTAGTGAGTCCGAGTGCGCATGAGCAGTAGTGAGCCCGATTGCGCATCCGCAGTAGTGAGGCCGAGTTCGCATGACCAGTAGTGAGTCGGAGTGCGTATGTGCAGTAGTGACCCCGAGTGCGCATGCGCAGTAGTGAGCCCGATTGCGCATCCGCAGTACTGAGACCGATTGCGCATGCGTAGTAGTGACCCCGATTGCGCATCCGGAGTAGTGAGCCCGAGTTCGCATGACCAGTAGTGAGTCGGAGTGCGTATGAGCAGTAGTGACCCCGAGTGCGCATGCGCAGTTGCGAGCCCGTGTGCCCATGCGCAGTAGTGAGCCTGAGTGCGCATCCGTAGTAGTGTGCCCGAGTGCGCATGCGCAGTAGTGACCCCGAGTGCGCATGCGCAGTTGTGAGCCCGATTGCGCATCCGCAGTAGTGTGCCCGAATGCGCATGCGCAGTCGTGACCCCGATTACGCATGCGCAGTAGTGAGCCTGACCGCGCATCCGCAGTTGTGAGCCTGAGTGCGCATGCGCAGTAGTAACCCCGAGTGCGCATGCGCAGTAGTGAGCCCGATTGCGCATGCGTAGTAGTGACCCCGATTGCGCATCCGCAGTAGTGAGTCCGAGGTCGCATGGGCAGTAGTGACCCCGAGTGCGCATGCGCAGTAGTGAGCCCGATTGCGCATCCGCAGTAGTGAGACCGATTGCGCATGCGCAATAGTAAGCCCGATTGTGCATCCGCAGTAGTGAGTCCGAGTGTGTATGCGCTGTAGTGACCCCACGTGCGCATGCGCAGTAGTGAGCTTCAGCGCGCATCCGCAATAGTGAGCCCGAGTGCGCATGCGCAGTAGTGAGTCCGAGTGCGCATGAGCAGTAGTGAACCCGAGTGCGCATGCGCAGTAGTGAGCACGTGTGCGCATGCGCAGTAGTGAGCCCGAATGCGCATCTGCAGTAGCGTGCCCGAGTGCGCATCCGCAGTAGTGAGTCCGAGTTCGCATGCACAGTAGTTAGCCCGATTGCGCATCCGCAGTAGTGACTCCGAGTGCGCATGAGCAGTAGTGACCCCGAGTGCGCATGCACAGTAGTGAGCCCGTGCGCGCATCCGCAGTAGTGAGACCGATTGCGCATGCGCAGTAGGGAGCCCGATTGCGCATCCGCAGTAGTGAGACCGATTGCGCATGCGCAATGGTGAGACCAATTGCGCATTCGCAGTAGTGAGTCCGAGATCGCATGAGCAGTAATGACTCCGAGTGCGCATGAGCAGTAGTGAATACGAGTACGCATGCACAGTAGTGACCCGCAGTGCGTATGCGCAGTAGTGAGACCGCGTGCGCATGCGCAGTAGTGAGCTCCATTGCGCATCCGCAGTAGTGAGACCGATTGCGCATGAGCAGTAGTGAATACGAGTACGCATGACCAGTAGCGACCCCGAGCGCGCATGCGCAGTAGTGAGCCCGAGTGCGCATGAGCAGTAGTGAGTCGGAGTGCGTATGAGCAGTAGTGACCTCGATTGCGCATGCGCAGTAGTGAGCCTGAGTGCGCATCCGCAGTGTTGACCCCGACTGCGCATGCGCAGTAGTGAGCCCGTGTACCCATGCGCAGTAGTGAGCTTGAACGCGCATCCGCAGTAGTCAGCCCGAGTGCGCATCCGCAGTAGTGAGCCCCATTGCGCATCCGCAGTAGTGAGTCCGAGTGCGCATGCACAGTAGCGAGCACGTGTGCGCATGCGCAGAAGTGAGCTCGAGTGCGCATGTGCAGTAGTGAGCCCCATTGCGCATCCGCAGTAGTGAGTCCGAGTGCGCATGAGCAGTAGTGGCGTCGAGTGCGCATGAGCAGTAGTGACCCGGAGTGCGCATTCGCAGTAGTGACATCGTGCGCGCATGCGCAGTAGTACACCAGTGTGCGCATGCGCAGAAGTGAGCTCGAGTGCGCATGTGCAGTAGTGAGCCCCATTGCGCATCCGCAGTAGTGAGTCCGAGTGCGCATGGGCAGTTGTGGCGCCGAGTGCGCATGAGCAGTAGTGAGTCGGTGTGCGTATGAGCAGTAGTGACCCCGAGTGCGCATGCGCACTAGTGAGCCCGCGTGCCCATTCGCAGTAGTGAGAATGGGTGCGCGTCCGCAGTAGCGTGCCCGACTACGCATGCGCAGTAGAGTCCCCGAGCGCGCATGCCCACTAGTGAGCCCGAGTGCGCATGAGCAGTAGTGACCCCGAGTGGGCATGCACAGTAGTGACCCGGAGTGCGCATGCGCAGTAGTGAGATTGTGCGCGCATGCGCAGTAGTGAGCTTGAACGCGCATCCGCAGTAGTAAGCCCGAGTGCGCATGTTCAGTAATGGCCGCGAGCGCGCATCCGCAGTAGTGAGTCCGAGTGCGCATGAGCAGTAGTGACTCCGAGTGCGCATGCGCAGTAGTGAGCCCGTGTGCGCATCAGCAGTACTGAAACCGATTGCGCATCCGCAGTAGTGATCCCGAGTGCGCATGAGCAGTAGTGAGCCCCTGTGGGCATGCGCAGTAGTGAGCCCGAGTGCGCATGAGCAGTAGTGACACCGAGTGCGCATGCGCAGTAGTCAGCCCGTGTGCGGACGCGCACCAGTGATACCGATTGCGCATGCGCACTAGTGAGCCCGTGTGCGCATGCGCAGCAGCGAGCCCGAGCGCGCATGAGCAGTAGTGAGCCCGTGCGCGGATGCGCAGTAGTGAGCCTGAGTGCGCATCCGCAGTAGTGAGCCCGATTGCGCATCCGCAGTAGTGAGTCCGAGATCGCATGAGCAATAATGACCCCGAGTGCGAATGCGCAGTAGTGAACCCGTGTGCCCATGCGCAGTAGTGAGCTTGCGCGCGTATGCGCAGAAGTGAGCCCGAGTGCGCATGCGCAGTAGCGACCCCGAGTGCGCATGCGCAGTAGTGGGCCGGATTGCGAATAAGCAGTAGTGAGACCGAGTGCGCATGTGCAGTAGTGGGACCGATTGCGCATGCACAGTAGTGAGCCCGATTGCGCATCCGCAGTAGTGAGTCCGAGTGCGCATGCACAGTAGTGAGCCCGTGTGCGCATCCGCAGTAGTGGGACCGATTGCGCATGCACAGTAGTGAGCCCGATTGCGCATCCGCAGTAGTGAGTCCGAGATCGCATGAGCAATAATGACCCCGAGTGCGAATGAGCAGTAGTGAACCCGAATGCGCATTTGCAGTAGTGAGCCCGATTCCGCATGTGCGTTGGTGACGCCGAGTGCGCATGCGCATTAGCGAGCCCGTGTGCGCATGAGCAGTACTGAAACCGATTGCGCATGCGCAGTAGTGAGTCCGAGTTCGCATGAGCAGTAGTGAGTCCGAGATCGCATGAGCAGTAATGACCCCGGGTGCGCATGTGCAGTAGTCACCCCGAGTGCGCATGCGCTGTAGTGAGCCCGTGTGCCCATGCGCAGTAGTGAGCCCGTGTGCGTATGCGCAGTAGTGACCCCGAGTGCGTATGCGCAGTAGTGAGGCCGTGTGCGGATGTGCAGTAGTGAGCCTGAAAGCGCATGTGCATGTCTGAGCCGGAAAGCGCATGCGCAGTAGTGATCCCGAGTGCGGATGCGCAGTAGTTAGCCCGATTGCGCATCTGCAGCGGTGACTCCGAGTGCGCATGCGCAGTAGTGAGCCCGATTGCGCATCCGCAGTAGTGAGTCCGAGATCGCATGAGCAGTAGTGAGTCCGAGTGCGGATGCACAGTAGTGAGCCCGTGTGCGCATGCGCAGGTCTGAGCCGGTGGGCGCATGCGCAGTAGCGGCCTCGAGCGCGCATGCGCAATAGTAAGCCCGAGTGCGCATGAGCAAGTAATGAATCCGAGTGCGCATGCGCAGTAGTGACCCCGAGTGCGCATGCGCAGTAGTGAGACCGATTGCGCATTTGCAGTGGTGACCCCGAGTGCGCATGCGCAGTAGCGAGCCCGAGCGCGCATGAGCAGTAGTGAGTCAGAGTGCGTATGAGCAGTGGTGGCCCCGAGTGCGCATGCGCAGTAGAGAGCCCGAGCGCGCATGAGCAGTAGTGAGACAGAGTGCGTATGAACAGTCGTGACCCCGAGTGCGCATGCGCAGTAATGGGCCCGATTGCGCATGCGCAGTAGTGACCGCGCGCTCGCATGCGCATTAGTGAGCCCGATTGCGCATCCGCAGCTGTGAGTCCCAGTGCGCATGGGCAGTAGTCACCCCGAGTGCGCATGCGCAGTAGTGAGCCCATGTGCCCATGCGCAGTAGTGAGCCCGAGTGCGCATGCGCAGTAGTGACCCTGAGTGCGCATGCGCAGTAGTGGGCCCGATTGCGCATCTGCGTTGGTGACCGCCAGTGCGCATGCGCATTAGCGAGCCCGAGCGCGCATCCGCAGTAGTGAGTCCGAGTTCGCATGAGCAGTAGTGAGTCCGAGATCGCATGAGCACTAATGACCCCGCGTGCGCATGCGAAGTAGTGAGCCCGTGTGCCCATGCGCAGTAGTGAGTCCGAGTGCGCATCTGCAGTAGCGTGCCCGAGTGCGCATGCGCAGTAGGGAGCCCGAGTGCGCATCCACAGTAGTGAACCCGAATGGGCAATTACAATCATGGGCCCGTGTGCGCATGCGCAGTAGTGAGCCCGAGTGCGCATGAGCAGTAGTGACACCGAGTGCGCATGCGCAGTAGTCAGCCCGTGTGCGGACGCGCACCAGTGATACCGATTGCGCATGCGCACTAGTGAGCCCGTGTGCGCATGCGCAGCAGCGAGCCCGAGCGCGCATGAGCAGTAGTGAGCCCGTGCGCGGATGCGCAGTAGTGAGCCTGAGTGCGCATCCGCAGTAGTGAGCCCGATTGCGCATCCGCAGTAGTGAGTCCGAGATCGCATGAGCAATAATGACCCCGAGTGCGAATGCGCAGTAGTGAACCCGTGTGCCCATGCGCAGTAGTGAGCTTGCGCGCGTATGCGCAGAAGTGAGCCCGAGTGCGCATGCGCAGTAGCGACCCCGAGTGCGCATGCGCAGTAGTGGGCCGGATTGCGAATAAGCAGTAGTGAGACCGAGTGCGCATGTGCAGTAGTGGGACCGATTGCGCATGCACAGTAGTGAGCCCGATTGCGCATCCGCAGTAGTGAGTCCGAGTGCGCATGCACAGTAGTGAGCCCGTGTGCGCATCCGCAGTAGTGGGACCGATTGCGCATGCACAGTAGTGAGCCCGATTGCGCATCCGCAGTAGTGAGTCCGAGATCGCATGAGCAATAATGACCCCGAGTGCGAATGAGCAGTAGTGAACCCGAATGCGCATTTGCAGTAGTGAGCCCGATTCCGCATGTGCGTTGGTGACGCCGAGTGCGCATGCGCATTAGCGAGCCCGTGTGCGCATGAGCAGTACTGAAAACGATTGCGCATGCGCAGTAGTGAGTCCGAGTTCGCATGAGCAGTAGTGAGTCCGAGATCGCATGAGCAGTAATGACCCCGGGTGCGCATGTGCAGTAGTCACCCCGAGTGCGCATGCGCTGTAGTGAGCCCGTGTGCCCATGCGCAGTAGTGAGCCCGTGTGCGTATGCGCAGTAGTGACCCCGAGTGCGTATGCGCAGTAGTGAGGCCGTGTGCGGATGTGCAGTAGTGAGCCTGAAAGCGCATGTGCATGTCTGAGCCGGAAAGCGCATGCGCAGTAGTGATCCCGAGTGCGGATGCGCAGTAGTTAGCCCGATTGCGCATCTGCAGCGGTGACTCCGAGTGCGCATGCGCAGTAGTGAGCCCGATTGCGCATCCGCAGTAGTGAGTCCGAGATCGCATGAGCAGTAGTGAGTCCGAGTGCGGATGCACAGTAGTGAGCCCGTGTGCGCATGCGCAGGTCTGAGCCGGTGGGCGCATGCGCAGTAGCGGCCTCGAGCGCGCATGCGCAGTAGTAAGCCCGAGTGCGCATGAGCAAGTAATGATTCCGAGTGCGCATGCGCAGTAGTGACCCCGAGTGCGCATGCGCAGTAGTGAGACCGATTGCGCATTTGCAGTGGTGACCCCGAGTGCGCATGCGCAGTAGCGAGCCCGAGCGCGCATGAGCAGTAGTGAGTCAGAGTGCGTATGAGCAGTGGTGGCCCCGAGTGCGCATGCGCAGTAGAGAGCCCGAGCGCGCATGAGCAGTAGTGAGACAGAGTGCGTATGAACAGTCGTGACCCCGAGTGCGCATGCGCAGTAATGGGCCCGATTGCGCATGCGCAGTAGTGACCGCGCGCTCGCATGCGCATTAGTGAGCCCGATTGCGCATCCGCAGCTGTGAGTCCCAGTGCGCATGGGCAGTAGTCACCCCGAGTGCGCATGCGCAGTAGTGAGCCCATGTGCCCATGCGCAGTAGTGAGCCCGAGTGCGCATGCGCAGTAGTGACCCTGAGTGCGCATGCGCAGTAGTGGGCCCGATTGCGCATCTGCGTTGGTGACCGCCAGTGCGCATGCGCATTAGCGAGCCCGAGCGCGCATGCGCAGTAGTGAGCCCGAGTGCGCATGAGCAGTAGTGAACCCGAGTGCGCATGCGCAGTAGTGAGCACGTGTGCGCATGCGCAGTAGTGAGCCCGATTGCGCATTTGCAGTGGTGACCCCGAGTGCGCATGCGCAGTAGCGAGCCCGAGCGCGCATGAGCAGTAGTGAGTCAGAGTGCGTATGAGCAGTAGTGTCCCCGAGGGCGCATGCACAGTAGTGGGCCCGTGTACACATGTGCAGTAGCGCGCCCATGTGGGCATGCGCAGAAGTGAGCCCATATGTGCATGCGCAGTAGTGAACCCGAATGCGCATCCACAGCAGTGAACCCGAATGCGCATGTACAATCATGGGCCCGTGTGCGCATGCGCAGTAGTGAGTCCGAGTGCGCATGAGCAGTAGTGAGCCCGAGTGCGCGTGCGCAGTAGTGGCCCGAGTGCGCATGCGCAGTAGTGACCGCGATTGCGCATGAGCAGTAGTGAACCCGAGTGCGCATGCGCAGTAGCGAGCCCGAGCGCGCATGAGCAGTGGTGAGTCAGAGTGCGTATGAGCAGTGGTGGCCCCGAGTGCGCATGCGCAGTAGCGGGCCCGAGCGCGCATGAGCAGTAGTGAGACAGAGTGCGTATGAACAGTCGTGACCCCGAGTGCGCATGCGCAGTAATGGGCCCGATTGCGCATGCGCAGTAGTGACCGCGCGCGCGCATGCGCATTAGTGAGCCCGATTGCCCATCCGCAGCTGTGAGTCCCAGTGCGCATGCACAGTAGTCACCCCGAGTGCGCATGCGCAGTAGTAAACCCATGTGCCCATGCGCAGTAGTGAGCCCGAGTGCGCATGCGCAGTAGTGGGCCCGATTGCGCATCTGCGTTGGTGACCGCGAGTGCGCATGCGCATTAGCGAGCCCGAGCGCGCATGCGCAGTAGTGAGCCCGAGTGCGCATGAGCAGTAGTGAACCCGAGTGCGCATGCGCAGTAGTGAGCACGTGTGCGCATGCGCAGTAGTGAGCCCGATTGCGCATTTGCAGTGGTGACCCCGAGTGCGCATGCGCAGTAGCGAGCCCGAGCGCGCATGAGCAGTAGTGAGTCAGAGTGCGTATGAGCAGTAGTGACCCCGAGGGCGCATGCACAGTAGTGAGCCCGTGTACACATGCGCAGTAGCGCGCCCATGTGGGCATGCGCAGAAGTGAGCTCGAGTGCGCATGTGCATGTCTGAGTCGGTATGCGCATGCGCAGTAGCGACCCCGAGTGCGCATGCGCAGTAGTGAGCCCGTGAGCCCATGCGCAGTAGTGAGTCCGAGTGCGCATCTGCAGTAGCGTGCCCGAGTGCGCATGCGCAGTAGTGGGCCCGAGTGCGCATCCAGAGTAGTGAACCCGAATGGGCATTTACAATCATGGGCCCGTGTGCGCATGCGCAGTAGTGACCCCGAGCCCGCATCCGCAGTACTGAGCCCGAGTGCGCATGTGCAGTAGTGACCCCGAGTACGCATGCGCAGTAGTGAGCCCGTGTGCGCATGCGAAGTAGTGCGCCCGTGTGCGCATGCGCAGAAGTGAGCTCGAGTGCGCATGCGCAGTAGTGAGTCCGAGTGCGCATGAGCAGTAGTGAGCCCGAGTGCGCGTGCGCAGTAGTGGCTCCGTGTGCGCATGCGCAGTAGTGACCCCGATTGCGCATGAGCAGTAGTGAACCCGAGTGCGCATGCGCAGTAGTGAGCACGTGTGCGCATGCGCAGTAGTGAGCCCGAGTGCGCATCTGCAGTAGCGTGCCCGAGTGCGCATCCGCAGTAGTGAGTCCGAGTTCGCATGCACAGTAGTGAGCCCGATTGAGCATCCGCAGTAGTGACTCCGAGTGCGCATGAGCAGTAGTGACCCCGAGTGCGCATGCACAGTAGTGAGCCCGTGCGCGCATCCGCAATAGTGAGCCCGATTGCGCATCCGCAGTAGTGAGACCGATTGCGCATGCGCAGTAGTGAGCCCGACCGCGCATCCGCAGTCGTGAGTCCAAGTGAGCATGAGCAGTAGTGACCCCGAGTGCGCATGCAGAGTAGTGACCCGCAGTGCGCATGCGCAGTAGTGACCCCGAGTGCGCATGCACAGTAGTGAGCCCGTGCGCGCATCCGCAGTAGTGAGACCGATTGCGCATGCGCAGTAGGGAGCCCAATTGCGCATCCGCAGTAGTGAGACCGATTGCGCATGCGCAATAGTAAGACCGATTGCGCATTCGCAGTAGTGAGTCCGAGATCGCATGAGCAGTAATGAGTCCGAGTGCGCATGAGCAGTAGTGAATACGAGTACGCATGAGCAGTAGTGGCTCCGAGTGCGTATGCACTGCAGTGTGCCCGAATGCGCATGCGCAGTCGTGACCCCGATTACGCATGCGCACAGAGCGCCCGTGTGCGCATGCGCAAAAGTGAGCTCGAGTGCGCATGTGCAGGTCTGAGCCTGTGTGCGCATGACCAGTAGCGACGCCGAGCGCGCATGCGCAGTAGTGAGCCCGAGTGCGCATGAGCAGTAGTGGGTCCGAGTGCGCATCCGCAGTAGTGAGCCCGAGTTCGCATGACCAGTAGTGAGTCGGAGTGCGTATGTGCAGTAGTGACCCCGAGTGCGCATGCGCAGTAGTGAGCCCGATTGCGCATCCGCAGTAGTGAGGCCGATTGCGCATGCGTAGTAGTGACCCCGATTGCGCATCCGCAGTAGTGAGCCCGAGTTCGCATGACCAGCAGTGAGTCGGAGTGCGTATGAGCAGTAGTGACCCCGAGTGCGCATGCGCAGTAGTGAGCCCGTGTGTCCATGCGCAGTAGTGAGCCTGAGCGCGCATGAGCAGTAGTTTGTCCGAGTGCGCATGGGCAGTAGTGACCCCGAGTGCCCATGCGCAGTAGTGAGCCCGAGTGCGCATGCGCAGTAGTGAGCCCGATTGCGCATCCGCAGTAGCGAGCCCGAGCGCGCATCCGCAGTAGTGAGCCCGAGTTCGCATGAGCAGTAGTGAGTCGGAGTGCGTATGAGCAGTAGTGAGACCGTGTGCGCATGCGCAGTAGTGAGCCCATGTGTCCATGCGCAGTAGTGAGCCTGAGTGCGCATGAGCAGTAGTTTGTCCGAGTGCGCATGGGCAGTAGTGACCCCGAGTGCCCATGCGCAGTAGTGAGCCCGAGTGCGCATCCGCAGTAGTGAGTCCGAGTGCGCATGAGCAGTAGTGAGCCCGAGTGCGCATTCGCAGTAGTGAGACCGATTGCGCATGCGCAATAGTAAGCCCGATTGTGCATCCGCAGTAGTGAACCCGTGTGCGCATGCGCTGTAGTGAGCCCGAGTGCGCATGCACAGTAGTGAGCCCGTGTACGCATGCGCACAGAGCGCCCGTGTGCGCATGCGCAAAAGTGAGCTCGAGTGCGCATGTGCAGGTCTGAGCCTGTGTGCGCATGACCAGTAGCGACGCCGAGCGCGCATGCGCAGTAGTGAGCCCGAGTGCGCATGAGCAGTAGTGGGTCCGAGTGCGCATGGGCAGTAGTGACCCCGAGTGCGCATCCGCAGTAGTGAGCCCGAGTTCGCATGACCAGTAGTGAGTCGGAGTGCGTATGTGCAGTAGTGACCCCGAGTGCGCATGCGCAGTAGTGAGCCCGATTGCGCATCCGCAGTAGTGAGACCGATTGCGCATGCGTAGTAGTGACCCCGATTGCGCATCCGCAGTAGTGAGCCCGAGTTCGCATGACCAGTAGTGAGTCGGAGTGCGTATGAGCAGTAGTGACCCCGAGTGCGCATGCGCAGTAGTGAGCCCGTGTGCCCATGCGCAGTAGTGAGCCTGAGTGCGCATGAGCAGTAGTGGGTCCGAGTGCGCATGGGCAGTAGTTACCCCGAGTGCGCATGCGCAGTAGTGAGCCCGAGTGCGCATGCGCAGTAGTGAGCCCGATTGCGCATCCGCAGTAGCGAGCCCGAGCTCGCATCCGCAGTAGTGAGTCCGCGTTCGCATGAGCAGTAGTGAGTCGGAGTGCGTATGAGCAGTAGTGAGCCCGAGTGTGCATGCGCTGTAGTGAGCCCGTGTGCCCATGCACAGTAGTGAGCCCGTGTGCGCATGCGCCGTAGTGAGCCCGAGTGCGCATCCGCAGTAGTGAGTCCGAGTGCGCATGAGCAGTAGTGACCCCGAGTGCGCATGCGCAGTAGTGAGCCCGTGTGCATATGCGCAGTAGTGGGCCTGAGTGCGCATGAGCAGTAGTGGGTCCGAGTGCGCATGGGCAGTAGTGACCTCGAGTGCGCATGTGCAGTAGTGACCCCGAGTGCGCATGCGCAGTAGTGAGCCCGATTGCGCATCCGCAGTACTGAGACCGATTGCGCATGCGTAGTAGTGACCCCGATTGCGCATCCGGAGTAGTGAGCCCGAGTTCGCATGACCAGTAGTGAGTCGGAGTGCGTATGAGCAGTAGTGACCCCGAGTGCGCATGCGCAGTTGTGAGCCCGTGTGCCCATGCGCAGTAGTGAGCCTGAGTGCGCATCCGTAGTAGTGTGCCCGAGTGCGCATGCGCAGTAGTGACCCCGAGTGCGCATGCGCAGTTGTGAGCCCGATTGCGCATCCGCAGTAGTGTGCCCGAATGCGCATGCGCAGTCGTGACCCCGATTACGCATGCGCAGTAGTGAGCCTGACCGCGCATCCGCAGTAGTGAGTCCGAGGCCGCATGGGCAGTAGTGACCCCGAGTGCGCATGCGCAGTAGTGAGCCCGATTGCGCATCCGCAGTAGTGAGACCGATTGCGCATGCGCAATAGTAAGCCCGATTGTGCATCCGCAGTAGTGAGTCCGAGTGTGTATGCGCTGTAGTGACCCCACGTGCGCATGCGCAGTAGTGAGCTTCAGCGCGCATCCGCAATAGTGAGCCCGAGTGCGCATCCGCAGTAGTGAGACCGATTGCGCATCCGCAGTAGTGAGTCCGAGATCGCATGAGCAGTAATGAGTCCGAGTGGGCATGAGCAGTAGTGAATACGAGTACGCATGAGCAGTAGTGGCCCCGAGTGCGTATGCACTGCAGTGAGCCCGAGTGCGCATGCACAGTAGTGAGTGCGTGTGCGCATGCGCAATAATGCGCTCGTTTGCGCATGCGCAGAAGTGAGCTCGAGTGCGCATGCGCAGTAGCGACCCCGAGCGCGCATGCGCCATAGTGATCCCGAGGGCGCATGTGCAGTAGTAAGTCGGAGCACCTATGAGCAGTAGTGACCCCGAGTGCACATGCGCAGTAGTGAGCCCGTGTGCCCATGCGCAGTAATGAGCCTGAGTGCGCATCGGCAGTAGTGTGCCCGATTGCGCATGGGCAATAGTGAGCCCGCTTGCGCATCCGCAGTAGTGAGTCCGAATGCGCATGAGCGGTAGTGACCCCGAGTGCCCATGCACAGTAGCGAGGCCGAGTGCGCATGCGCAGTGGGGAGCCCGATTGCGCATCCGCAGTAGTGAGTCCGCGATCGCATGAGCAGTATTGTGTCCGAGTGCGCATGAGCAGTAGTGAATACGACTACGCATTAGCAGTAGTGACCCCGAGTGCGTATGCACTGTAGTGAGCCCGAGTGCGCATGCACAGTAGTGAGCCCGTGTGCGCATGCGCACAGAGCGCCCGTGTGCGCATGCGCAAAAGTGAGCTCGAGTGCGCATGTGCAGGTCTGAGCCTGTGTGCGCATGACCAGTAGCGACGCCGAGCGCGCATGGGCAATAGTGAGCCCGAGTGCGCATGAGCAGTAGTGGGTCCGAGTGCGCATCCGCAGTAGTGAGCCCGAGTTCGCATGACCAGTAGTGAGTCGGAGTGCGTATGTGCAGTAGTGACCCCGAGTGCGCATGCGCAGTAGTGAGCCCGATTGCGCATCCGCAGTAGTGAGGCCGATTGCGCATGGGCAGTAGTGACCCCGAGTGCGCATGCGCACTAGTGAGCCCGAGTGCGCATGAGCAGTAGTGAATCCGAGTGCGCATGCGCAGTAGTGACCCCGCGCGCGCATGCGCAGTAGTGAGCCCGATTGCGCATCCGCAGTTGTGAGACCGATTGCGCATGCGCAGTAGTAAGCCTGATTGCGCATCCGCAGTAGTGAATCCGAGTGCGCTTGACCAGTAGTGACCACGATTGCGCATGCACAGTAGTGAGCCCGTGTGCGCATGCGCAGTAGTGAGCCCGATTGCGCATCCGCAGTAGTGAGACCGATTGCGCATGCGCAGTAGTGAGCCCGATTGCGCATCCGCACAGGTGAGACCGATTGCGCATGCGCAATAGTGAGCCCGATTGCGCATCCGCAGTAGTGAGACCGATTGCGCATGCGCAGTAGTGAGCCCGACCGCGCATCCGCAGTCGTGAGTCCAAGTGAGCATGAGCAGTAGTGACCCCGAGTGCGCATGCAGAGTAGTGACCCGCAGTGCGCATGCGCAGTAGTGAGACCGTGTGCGCATGCGCAGTACTGAGCCCGTCCGCGCATCCGTAGTTATGAGCCTGAGTCCGCATGCGCAGTAATGACCCCGAGTGCGCACGCGCAGTAGTGAGCCCGATTGCGCGTCCGCAGTAGTGAGACCGATTGCGCATGCGCAATAGTGAGCCCGATTGCGCATTTGCAGTAGTGAGTCCTAGAGCGCATTTGCAGTAGCGTCCCCGAGTGCGCATGCGCAGTAGTGACCCCGAGTGCGCATGCGCAGTAGTGTGACCTATTGCGCATCCGCAGTAGTGAGACCGATTGCGCATGCGCAGTAGTGAGCCCGATTGCGCATCCGCAGTAGTGAGACCGATTGCGCATGCGCAATAGTGAGCCCGATTGCGCATCCGCAGTAGTGACTCCGAGTGCGCATGAGCAGTAGTGACCCCGAGTGCGCATGCACAGTAGTGAGCCCGTGCGCGCATCCGCAGTAGTGAGACCGATTGCGCATGCGCAGTAGGGAGCCCAATTGCGCATCCGCAGTAGTGAGACCGATTGCGCATGCGCAATAGTAAGACCGATTGCGCATTCGCAGTAGTGAGTCCGAGATCGCATGAGCAGTAATGAGTCCGAGTGCGCATGAGCAGTAGTGAATACGAGTACGCATGAGCAGTAGTGGCTCCGAGTGCGTATGCACTGCAGTGTGCCCGAATGCGCATGCGCAGTCGTGACCCCGATTACGCATGCGCACAGAGCGCCCGTGTGCGCATGCGCAAAAGTGAGCTCGAGTGCGCATGTGCAGGTCTGAGCCTGTGTGCGCATGACCAGTAGCGACGCCGAGCGCGCATGCGCAGTAGTGAGCCCGAGTGCGCATGAGCAGTAGTGGGTCCGAGTGCGCATCCGCAGTAGTGAGCCCGAGTTCGCATGACCAGTAGTGAGTCGGAGTGCGTATGTGCAGTAGTGACCCCGAGTGCGCATGCGCAGTAGTGAGCCCGATTGCGCATCCGCAGTAGTGAGGCCGATTGCGCATGCGTAGTAGTGACCCCGATTGCGCATCCGCAGTAGTGAGCCGGAGTTCGCATGACCAGCAGTGAGTCGGAGTGCGTATGAGCAGTAGTGACCCCGAGTGCGCATGCGCAGTAGTGAGCCCGTGTGTCCATGCGCAGTAGTGAGCCTGAGCGCGCATGAGCAGTAGTTTGTCCGAGTGCGCATGGGCAGTGGTGACCCCGAGTGCCCATGCGCAGTAGTGAGCCCGAGTGCGCATGCGCAGTAGTGAGCCCGATTGCGCATCCGCAGTAGCGAGCCCGAGCGCGCATCCGCAGTAGTGAGCCCGAGTTCGCATGAGCAGTAGTGAGTCGGAGTGCGTATGAGCAGTAGTGAGACCGTGTGCGCATGCGCAGTAGTGAGCCCATGTGTCCATGCGCAGTAGTGAGCCTGAGTGCGCATGAGCAGTAGTTTGTCCGAGTGCGCATGGGCAGTAGTGACCCCGAGTGCCCATGCGCAGTAGTGAGCCCGAGTGCGCATCCGCAGTAGTGAGTCCGAGTGCGCATGAGCAGTAGTGAGCCCGAGTGCGCATTCGCAGTAGTGAGACCGATTGCGCATGCGCAATAGTAAGCCCGATTGTGCATCCGCAGTAGTGAACCCGTGTGCGCATGCGCTGTAGTGAGCCCGAGTGCGCATGCACAGTAGTGAGCCCGTGTACGCATGCGCACAGAGCGCCCGTGTGCGCATGCGCAAAAGTGAGCTCGAGTGCGCATGTGCAGGTCTGAGCCTGTGTGCGCATGACCAGTAGCGACGCCGAGCGCGCATGCGCAGTAGTGAGCCCGAGTGCGCATGAGCAGTAGTGGGTCCGAGTGCGCATGGGCAGTAGTGACCCCGAGTGCGCATCCGCAGTAGTGAGCCCGAGTTCGCATGACCAGTAGTGAGTCGGAGTGCGTATGTGCAGTAGTGACCCCGAGTGCGCATGCGCAGTAGTGAGCCCGATTGCGCATCCGCAGTAGTGAGACCGATTGCGCATGCGTAGTAGTGACCCCGATTGCGCATCCGCAGTAGTGAGCCCGAGTTCGCATGACCAGTAGTGAGTCGGAGTGCGTATGAGCAGTAGTGACCCCGAGGGCGCATGCGCAGTAGTGAGCCCGTGTGCCCATGCGCAGTAGTGAGCCTGAGTGCGCATGAGCAGTAGTGGGTCCGAGTGCGCATGGGCAGTAGTTACCCCGAGTGCGCATGCGCAGTAGTGAGCCCGAGTGCGCATGCGCAGTAGTGAGCCCGATTGCGCATCCGCAGTAGCGAGCCCGAGCTCGCATCCGCAGTAGTGAGTCCGAGTTCGCATGAGCAGTAGTGAGACGGAGTGCGTATGAGCAGTAGTGAGCCCGAGTGTGCATGCGCTGTAGTGTGCCCGTGTGCCCATGCACAGTAGTGAGCCCGTGTGCGCATGCGCCGTAGTGAGCCCGAGTGCGCATCCGCAGTAGTGAGTCCGAGTGCGCATGAGCAGTAGTGACCCCGAGTGCGCATGCGCAGTAGAGAGCCCGTGTGCCCATGCGCAGTAGTGAGCCTGAGTGCGCATGAGCAGTAGTGGGTCCGATTGCGCATGGGCAGTAGTTACCCCGAGTGCGCATGCGCAGTAGTGAGCCCGTGTGCGCATGCGCAAAAGTGAGCTCGAGTGCGCATGTGCAGGTCTGAGCCTGTGTGCGCATGACCAGTAGCGACGCCGAGCGCGCATGCGCAGTAGTGAGCCTGAGTGCGCATGGGCAGTAGTGACCCCGAGTGCGCATGCGCACTAGTGAGCCCGAGTGCGCATGAGCAGTAGTGAATCCGAGTGCGCATGACCAGTCGTGACCACGATTGCACATGCACAGTAGTGACCCCGACCGCGCATCCGCAGTTGTGAGCCTGAGTGCGCATGCGCAGTAGTGACCCCGCGCGCGCATGCGCAGTAGTGAGCCCGATTGCGCATCCGCAGTTGTGAGACCGATTGCGCATGCGCAGTAGTAAGCCTGATTGCGCATCCGCAGTAGTGAATCCGAGTGCGCTTGACCAGTAGTGACCACGATTGCGCATGCACAGTAGTGAGCCCGTGTGCGCATGCGCAGTAGTGAGCCCGATTGCGCATCCGCAGTAGTGAGACCGATTGCGCATGCGCAGTAGTGAGCCCGATTGCGCATCCGCACAGGTGAGACCGATTGCGCATGCGCAATAGTGAGCCCGATTGCGCATCCGCAGTAGTGAGACCGATTGCGCATGCGCAGTAGTGAGCCCGACCGCGCATCCGCAGTCGTGAGTCCAAGTGAGCATGAGCAGTAGTGACCCCGAGTGCGCATGCAGAGTAGTGACCCGCAGTGCCCATGCGCAGTAGTGAGACCGTGTGCGCATGCGCAGTACTGAGCCCGACCGCGCATCCGTAGTTATGAGCCTGAGTGCGCATGCGCAGTAATGACCCCGAGTGCGCACGCGCAGTAGTGAGCCCGATTGCGCATCCGCAGTAGTGAGACCGATTGCGCATGCGCAATAGTGAGCCCGATTGCGCATTTGCAGTAGTGAGTCCTAGAGCGCATTTGCAGTAGCGTCCCCGAGTGCGCATGCGCAGTAGTGACCCCGAGTGCGCATGCGCAGTAGTGTGACCTATTGCGCATCCGCAGTAGTGAGACCGATTGCGCATGCGCAGTAGGGAGCCCGATTGCGCATCCGCAGTAGTGAAACCGATTGCGCATGCGCAATAGTGAGACCGATTGCGCATGCGCAGTAGTGCACCAGTGTGCGCATGCGCAGAAGTAAGCTCGAGTGCGCATGTGCAGGTCTGAGCCGGTGTGCGCATGCACAGTAGCGGCCCCGAGCGCGCATGCGCCGTAGTCAGCCCGACTGCGCATGAGCAGTAGTGAGTCGGAGTGCGTATGAGCAGTAGTGACCCCGAGTGCGCATGCACAGTAGTGAGCCCGTGTGCGCATGCGCAGTAGTGCACCAGTGTGCGCATGCGCAGAAGTGAGCTCGAGTGCTCATGTGCAGGTCTGGGCCGGTGTGCGCATGCACAGTAGCGGCCGCGAGCGCGTATGCGCCGTAGTGAGCCCGATTGCGCATCCGCAGTAGTGAGACCGAGTGCGCATGAGCAGTAGCGACCGCGAGTGCGCATCCGCAGTAGTGAGACCGATTGCGCATGCGCAGTAGGGAGCCCGATTGCGCATCCGCAGTAGTGAGTCCGAGATCGCATGAGCAGTAATGCGTCCGAGTGCGCATGCGCAGTAGTGAGCCCGAGTGCGCATTCGTAGTAGTGTGCCCGAGTGCGCATGCGCAGTAGTGACCCCGAGTGCGCATGCGCAGTTGTGAGCCCGATTGCGCATCCGCAGTAGTGTGCCCGAGTTCGCATGACCAGTAGTGAGTCGGGGTGCGTATGAGCAGTAGTGACCCCGAGTGCGCATGTGCAGTAGTGAGCCCGTGTGTCCATGCGCAGTAGTGAGCCTGAGTGCGCATGAGCAGTAGTTTGTCCGAGTGCGCATGGGCAGTAGTGACCCCGAGTGCCCATGCGCAGTAGTGAGCCCGAGTGCGCATGCGCAGTAGTGAGCCCGATTGCGCATGCGCAGTACCGAGCCCGAGCGCGCATCCGCAGTAGTGAGTCCGAGTGCGCATGAGCAGTAGTGACCCCGAGTGCGCATGCAGAGTAGTGACCCGCAGTGCGCATGCGCAGTAGTGAGACCGTGTGCGCATGCGCAGTACTGAGCCCGACCGCGCATCCGTAGTTATGAGCCCGAGTGCGCATGCGCAGTAGTGAGCCCGAGTGCGCATGAGCAGTAGTGGGTCCGAGTGCGCATCCGCAGTAGTGAGCCCGAGTTCGCATGACCAGTAGTGAGTCGGAGTGCGTATGTGCAGTAGTGACCCCGAGTGCGCATGCGCATTAGTGAGCCCGATTGCGCATCCGCAGTAGCGAGCCCGAGCTCGCATCCGCAGTAGTGAGTCCGAGCTCGCATGAGCAGTAGTGAGTCGGAGTGCGTATGAGCAGTAGTGAGCCCGAGTGTGCATGCGCTGTAGTGAGCCCGTGTGCCCATGCACAGTAGTGAGCCCGTGTGCGCATGCGCCGTAGTGAGCCCGAGTGCGCATCCGCAGTAGTGAGTCCGAGTGCGCATGAGCAGTAGTGACCCCGAGTGCGCATGCGCAGTAGTGAGCCCGAGTGCGCATGCGCAGTAGTGAGCCCGTGTGCCCATGCGCAGTAGTGAGCCTGAGTGCGCATGAGCAGTAGTTTGTCCGAGTGCGCATGGGCAGTAGTGACCCCGAGTGCTCATGGGCTGTAGTGACCCCGAGTGCGCATGCACAGTAGTGAGCCGGAGTGCGCATGCGCAGTGGTGCGATCGTGTGCGCATGCGCAGTAGTGAGCCCGACCGCGCATCCGCAGTTGTAAGCCTGAGTGCGCATGCGCAGTAGTGACCCCGAGTGCGCATGCGCAGTAGCGAGCCCGTGTGCCCATACGCAGTAGTGAGCCTGAGTGCGCATCCGTAGTAGTGTGCCCGAGTGCGCATGCGCAGTAGTGACCCCGAGTGCGCATGCGCAGTTGTGAGCCCGATTGCGCATCCGCAGTAGTGTGCCCGAATGCGCATGCGCAGTCGTGACCCCGATTACGCATGCGCAGTAGTGAGCCCGACCGCGCATCCGCAGTTGTGAGCCTGAGTGCGCATGCGCAGTAGTAACCCCGAGTGCGCATGCGCAGTAGTGAGCCCGATTGCGCATGCGCAATAGTAAGCCCGATTGTGCATCCGCAGTAGTGAGTCCGAGTGCGTATGCGCTGTAGTGACCCCACGTGCGCATGCGCAGTAGTGAGCTTCAGCGCGCATCCGCAATAGTGAGCCCGAGTGCGCATCCGCAGTAGTGAGACCGATTGCGCATCCGCAGTAGTGAGTCCGAGATCGCATGAGCAGTAATGAGTCCGAGTGGGCATGAGCAGTAGTGAATACGAGTACGCATGAGCAGTAGTGGCCCCGAGTGCGTATGCACTGCAGTGAGCCCGAGTGCGCATGCACAGTAGTGAGTGCGTGTGCGCATGCGCAGTAGTGCGCTCGTGTGCGCATGCGCAGAAGTGTGCTCGAGTGCGCATGCGCAGTAGCGACCCCGAGCGCGCATGCGCCATAGTGATCCCGAGGGCGCATGTGCAGTAGTAAGTCGGAGCACGTATGAGCAGTAGTGACCCCGAGTGCACATGCGCAGTAGTGAGCCCCTGTGCCCATGCGCAGTAATGAGCCTGAGTGCGCATCGGCAGTAGTGTGCCCGATTGCGCATGGGCAATAGTGAGCCCGCTTGCGCATCCGCAGTAGTGAGTCCGAATGCGCATGAGCGGTAGTGACCCCGAGTGCCCATGCACAGTAGCGAGGCCGAGTGCGCATGCGCAGTGGGGAGCCCGATTGCGCATCCGCAGTAGTGAGTCCGCGATCGCATGAGCAGTATTGAGTCCGAGTGCGCATGCACAGTAGTGAGCCCGTGCGCGCATGCGCACAGAGCGCCCGTGTGCGCATGCGCCGTAGTGAGCCCGAGTTCGCATGACCAGTAGTGAGTCGGAGTGCGTATGTGCAGTAGTGACCCCGAGTGCGCATGCGCAGTAGTGAGCCCGATTGCGCATCCGCAGTAGTGAGGCCGATTGCGCATGCGTAGTAGTGACCCCGATTGCGCATCCGCTGTAGTGAGCCCGAGTTCGCATGACCAGTAGTGAGTCGGAGTGCGTATGAGCAGTAGTGACCCCGAGTGCGCATGCGGAGTAGTGAGCCCATGTGTCCATGCGCAGTAGTGAGCCTGAGTGCGCATGAGCAGTAGTTTGTCCGAGTGCGCATGGGCAGTAGTGACCCCGAGTGCCCATGCGCAGTAGTGAGCCCGAGTGCGCATGCGCAGTAGTGAGCCCGATTGCGCATCCGCAGTAGCGAGCCCGAGCGCGCATCCGCAGTAGTGAGTCCGAGTTCGCATGAGCAGTAGTGAGTCGGAGTGCGTATGAGCAGTAGTGAGACCGTGTGCGCATGCGCTGTAGTGAGCCCGTGTGCCCATGCACAGTAGTGAGCCCGTGTGCGCATGCGCCGTAGTGAGCCCGAGTGCGCATCCGCAGTAGTGAGTCCGAGTGCGCATGAGCAGTAGTGACCCCGAGTGCGCATGCGCAAGAGTGAGCCCGTGTGCCCATGCGCAGTAGTGAGCCTGAGTGCGCATGAGCAGTAGTGACCCCGAGTGCGTATGCACTGTAGTGAGCCCGAGTGCGCATGCACAGTAGTGAGCCCGTGTGCGCATGCGCACAGAGCGCCCGTGTGCGCATGCGCAAAAGTGAGCTCGAGTGCGCATGTGCAGGTCTGAGCCTGTGTGCGCATGACCAGTAGCGACGCCGAGCGCGCATGCGCAGTAGTGAGCCCGAGTGCGCATGAGCAGTAGTGGGTCCGAGTGCGCATGGGCAGTAGTGACCCCGAGTGCGCATCCGCAGTAGTGAGCCCGAGTTCGCATGACCAGTAGTGAGTCGGAGTGCGTATGTGCAGTAGTGACCCCGAGTGCGCATGCGCAGTAGTGAGCCCGATTGCGCATCCGCAGTAGTGAGACAGATTGCGCATGCGTAGTAGTGACCCCGATTGCGCATCCGCAGTAGTGAGCCCGAGTTCGCATGACCAGTAGTGAGTCGGAGTGCGTATGAGCAGTAGTGACCCCGAGTGCGCATGCGCAGTAGTGAGCCCGTGTGCCCATGCGCAGTAGTGGGCCTGAGTGCGCATGAGCAGTAGTGGGTCCGAGTGCGCATGGGCAGTAGTTACCCCGAGTGCGCATGCGCAGTAGTGAGCCCGAGTGCGCATGCGCAGTAGTGAGCCCGTGTGCCCATGCGCAGTAGTGAGCCTGAGTGCGCATGAGCAGTAGTTTGTCCGAGTGCGCATGGGCAGTAGTGACCCCGAGTGCCCATGCGCAGTAGTGAGCCCGAGTGCGCATGCGCAGTAGTGAGCCCGATTGCGCATCCGCAGTAGCGAGTCCGAGTGCGCATGAGCAGTAGTGACCCCAAGTGCGTATGCACTGTAGTGAGCCCGAGTGCGCATGCACAGTAGTGAGCCCGTGTGCGCATGCGCACAGAGCGCCCGTGTGCGCATGCGCAAAAGTGAGCTCGAGTGCGCATGTGCAGGTCTGAGCCTGTGTGCGCATGACCAGTAGCGACGCCGAGCGCGCATGCGCAGTAGTGAGCCCGAGTGCGCATGAGCAGTAGTGGGTCCGAGTGCGCATGGGCAGTAGTGACCCCGAGTGCGCATCCGCAGTAGTGAGTCCGAGTTCGCATGACCAGTAGTGAGTCGGAGTGCGTATGTGCAGTAGTGACCCCGAGTGCGCATGCGCAGTAGTGAGCCCGATTGCGCATCCGCAGTAGTGAGACCGATTGCGCATGCGTAGTAGTGACCCCGATTGCGCATCCGCAGTAGTGAGCCCGAGTTCGCATGACCAGTAGTGAGTCGGAGTGCGTATGAGCAGTAGTGACCCCGAGTGCGCATGCGCAGTAGTGCGCCCGTGTGCCCATGCGCAGTAGTGAGCCTGAGTGCGCATGAGCAGTAGTGGGTCCGAGTGCGCATGAGCAGTAGTGAACCCGGGTGCGCATGCGCAGTAGTGAGCCCGAGTGCGCATGCGCAGTAGTGAGCCCGATTGCGCATCCGCAGTAGCGAGCCCGAGCGCGCATCCGCAGTAGTGAGTCCGAGTTCGCATGAGCAGTAGTGAGCCCGATTGTGCATCCGCAGTAGCGAGCCCGAGCGCGCATCCGCAGTAGTGAGTCCAAGTGCGCATGAGCAGTAGTGACCCCGAGTGCGCATGCGCAGTAGTGAGCCCGTGTGCCCATGCGCAGTAGTGAGCCTGAGTGCGCATGGGCAGTAGTGAGCCCGTGTGCGCATGCGAAGTAGTGCGCCCGTGTGCGCATGCGCAGAAGTGAGCTCGAGTGCGCATGCGCAGAAGTGAGCTCGAGTGCGCATGCGCAGTAGTGAGTCCGAGTGCGCATGAGCAGTAGTGAGCCCGAGTGCGCGTGCGCAGTAGTGGCCCGAGTGCGCATGCGCAGTAGTGACCGCGATTGCGCATGAGCAGTAGTGAACCCGAGTGCGCATGCGCAGTAGCGAGCCCGAGCGCGCATGAGCAGTAGTGAGTCAGAGTGCGTATGAGCAGTGGTGGCCCCGAGTGCGCATGCGCAGTAGCGAGCCCGAGCGCGCATGAGCAGTAGTGAGACAGAGCGCGTATGAACAGTCGTGACCCCGAGTGCGCATGCGCAGTAATGGGCCCGAGTGCGCATGCGCAGTAGTGTGCCCGTGTGCCCATGCGCAGTAGTGAGCCTGAGTGCGCATGAGCAGTAGTGGGTCCGAGTGCGCATGAGCAGTAGTGAACCCGGGTGCGCATGCGCAGTAGTGAGCCCGAGTGCGCATGCGCAGTAGTGAGCCCGATTGCGCATCCGCAGTAGCGAGCCCGAGCGCGCATCCGCAGTAGTGAGTCCGAGTTCGCATGAGCAGTAGTGAGCCCGATTGTGCATCCGCAGTAGCGAGCCCGAGCGCGCATCCGCAGTAGTGAGTCCAAGTGCGCATGAGCAGTAGTGACCCCGAGTGCGCATGCGCAGTAGTGAGCCCGTGTGCCCATGCGCAGTAGTGAGCCTGAGTGCGCATGGGCAGTAGTGAGCCCGTGTGCGCATGCGAAGTAGTGCGCCCGTGTGCGCATGCGCAGAAGTGAGCTCGAGTGCGCATGCGCAGAAGTGAGCTCGAGTGCGCATGCGCAGTAGTGAGTCCGAGTGCGCATGAGCAGTAGTGAGCCCGAGTGCGCGTGCGCAGTAGTGGCCCGAGTGCGCATGCGCAGTAGTGACCGCGATTGCGCATGAGCAGTAGTGAACCCGAGTGCGCATGCGCAGTAGCGAGCCCGAGCGCGCATGAGCAGTAGTGAGTCAGAGTGCGTATGAGCAGTGGTGGCCCCGAGTGCGCATGCGCAGTAGCGAGCCCGAGCGCGCATGAGCAGTAGTGAGACAGAGTGCGTATGAACAGTCGTGACCCCGAGTGCGCATGCGCAGTAATGGGCCCGATTGCGCATGCGCAGTAGTGACCGCGCGCGCGCATGCGCATTAGTGAGCCCGATTGCCCATCCGCAGCTGTGAGTCCCAGTGCGCATGGGCAGTAGTCACCCCGAGTGCGCATGCGCAGTAGTGAGCCCATGTGCCCATGCGCAGTAGTGAGCCCGAGTGCGTATGCGCAGTAGTGACCCTGAGTGCGCATCCGCAGTAGTGGGCCCGATTGCGCATCTGCGTTGATGACCGCGAGTGCGCATGCGCATTAGCGAGCCCGAGCGCGCATGCGCAGTAGTGAGCCCGAGTGCGCATGAGCAGTAGTGAACCCGAGTGCGCATGCGCAGTAGTGAGCACGTGTGCGCATGCGCAGTAGTGAGCCCGATTGCGCATTTGCAGTGGTGACCCCGAGTGCGCATGCGCAGTAGCGAGCCCGAGCGCGCATGAGCAGTAGTGAGTCAGAGTGCGTATGAGCAGTAGTGACCCCGAGAGCGCATGCACAGTAGTGAGCCCGTGTACACATGCGCAGTAGCGCGCCCATGTGGGCATGCGCAGAAGTGAGCTCGAGTGCGCATGTGCATGTCTGACTCGGTGTGCGCATGCGCAGTAGCGACCCCGAGTGCGCATGCGCAGTAGTGAGCCCGTGTGCCCATGCGCAGTAGTGAGTCCGTGTGCGCATCTGCAGTAGCGTGCCCGAGTGCGCATGCGCAGTAGTGAGCCCGAGTGCGCATCCAGAGTAGTGAACCCGAATGGGCATTTACAATCATGGGCCCGTGTGCGCATGCGCAGTAGTGACCCCGAGTGCGCATGCGCAGTAGTGAACTCGTGTGCGCATGCTCTGTAGTGAGCCCGAGCGCGCATCCGCAGTAGTGAGCCCGGGTGCGCATGCGCAATAGTGAGCCCATATGTGCATGCGCAGTAGTGAACCCGAATGCGCATCCACAGTAGTGAACCCGAATGCGCATGTACAATCATGGGCCCGTGTGCGCATGCGCAGTAGTGACCCCGAGTGCGCATGCGCAGTAGCGACCCCGAGCCCGCATCCGCAGTACTGAGCCCGAGTGCGCATGTGCAGTAGTGACCCCGAGTACGCATGCGCAGTAGTGAGCCCTTGTGCGCATGCGAAGTAGTGAGACCGATCGCGCATGCGCAGTAGGGAGCCCGATTGCGCATCCGCAGTAGTGAGACCGATTGCGCATGCGCAATAGTGAGACCGATTGCGCATTCGCAGTAGTGAGTCCGAGATCGCATGAGCAGTAATGAATCCGAGTGCGCATGAGCAGTAGTGAATACGAGTACGCATGAGCAGTAGTGGCTCCGAGTGCGTATGCACTGCAGTGTGCCCGAAGGCGCATGCGCAGTCGTGACCCCGATTACGCATGCGCAGTAGTGAGCCCGACCGCGCATCCGCAGTTGTGAGCCTGAGTGCGCATGCGCAGTAGTGAACCCGAATGCGCATGCGCAGTAGTGAGCCCGTGTGCCCATGCGCAGTAGTGAGCCTGAGTGCGCATGAGCAGTAGTGGGTCCGAGTGCGCATGGGCAGTAGTTACCCCGAGTGCGCATGCGCAGTAGTGAGCCCGAGTTCGCATGCGCAGTAGTGAGCCCGATTGCGCATCCGCAGTAGCGAGCCCGAGCTCGCATCCGCAGTAGTGAGTCCGAGTTCGCATGAGCAGTAGTGAGTCGGAGTGCGTATGAGCAGTAGTGAGCCCGAGTGCGCATGCGCTGTAGTGAGCCCGTGTGCCCATGCACAGTAGTGAGCCCGTGTGCGCATGCGCCGTAGTGAGCCCGAGTGCGCATCCGCAGTAATGAGTCCGAGTGCGCATGAGCAGTAGTGACCCCGAGTGCGCATGCGCAGTAGTGAGCCCGTGTGCCCATGCGCAGTAGTGAGCCGGAGTGCGCATGAGCAGTAGTGGGTCCGAGTGCGCATGGGCAGTAGTGACCCCGAGTGCGCATGCGCAGTAGTGAGCCCGAGTGCGCATGAGCAGTAGTTACCCCGAGTGCGCATGCGCAGTAGTGAGCCCGTGTGCCCATGCGCAGTAGTGAGCCTGAGTGCGCATGGGCAGTAGTGACCCCGAGTGCGCATGCGCACTAGTGAGCCCGAGTGCGCATGAGCAGTAGTGAATCCGAGTGCGCATGACCAGTCGTGACCACGATTGCACATGCACAGTAGTGACCCCGACCGCGCATCCGCAGTTGTGAGCCTGAGTGCGCATGCGCAGTAGTGACCCCGAGTGCGCATGCGCAGTAGTGAGCCGGATTGCGCATCCGCAGTTGTGAGACCGATTGCGCATGCGCAGTAGTAAGCCTGATTGCGCATCCGCAGTAGTGAATCCGAGTGCGCATGACCAGTAGTGACCACGATTGCGCATGCACAGTAGTGAGCCCGTGTGCGCATGCGCAGTAGTGAGCCCGATTGCGCATACGCAGTAGTGAGACCGATTGCGCATGCGCAGTAGTGAGCCCGATTGCGCATCCGCACAGGGGAGACCGATTGCGCATGCGCAATAGTGAGCCCGATTGAGCATCCGCAGTAGTGAGACCGATTGCGCATGCGCAGTACTGAGCCCGACCGCGCATCCGCAGTCGTGAGTCCAAGTGAGCATGAGCAGTAGTGACCCCGAGTGCGCATGCAGAGTAGTGACCCGCAGTGCGCATGCGCAGCAGTGAGACCGTGTGCGCATGCGCAGTACTGAGCCCGACCGCGCATCCGTAGTTATGAGCCTGAGTGCGCATGCGCAGTAGTGACCCCGAGTGCGCATGCGCAGTAGTGAGCCCGATTGCGCATCCGCAGTAGTGAGACCGATTGCGCATGCGCAATAGTGAGCCCGATTGCGCATTTGCAGTAGTGAGTCCTAGAGCGCATTTGCAGTAGCGTCCCCGAGTGCGCATGCGCAGTAGTGACCCCGAGTGCGCATGCGCAGTAGTGTGACCTATTGCGCATCCGCAGTAGTGAGACCGATTGCGCATGCGCAGTAGGGAGCCCGATTGCGCATCCGCAGTAGTGAAACCGATTGCGCATGCGCAATAGTGAGCCCGATTGCGCATTCGCAGTAGTGAGTCCGAGTGCTCATGGGCAGTAGTGACCCCGAGTGCGCATGCACAGTAGTGACCCGGAGTGCGCATGCGCAGTAGTGCGATCGTGTGCGCATGCGCAGTAGTGAGCCCGACCGCGCATCCGCAGTTGTAAGCCTGAGTGCACATGCGCAGTAGTGACCCCGAGTGCGCATGCGCAGTAGCGAGCCCGTGTGCCCATGCGCAGTAGTGAGCCTGAGTGCGCATCCGTAGTAGAGTGCCCGAGTGCGCATGCGCAGTAGTGACCCCGAGTGCGCATGCGCAGTTGTGAGCCCGCTTGCGCATCCGCAGTAGTGTGCCCGAATGCGCATGCGCAGTCGTGACCCCGATTACGCATGCGCAGTAGTGAGCCCGACCGCGCATCCGCAGTTGTGAGCCTGAGTGCGCATGCGCAGTAGTAACCCCGAGTGCGCATGCGCAGTAGTGAGCCCGATTGCGCATGCGTAGTAGTGACCCCGATTGCGCATCCGCAGTAGTGAGTCCGAGGTCGCATGGGCAGTAGTGACCCCGAGTGCGCATGCGCAGTAGTGAGCCCGATTGCGCATCCGCAGTAGTGAGACCGATTGCGCATGCGCAATAGTAAGCCCGATTGTGCATCGGCAGTAGTGAGTCCGAGTGCGTATGCGCTGTAGTGACCCCACGTGCGCATGCGCAGTAGTGAGCTTCAGCGCGCATCCGCAATAGTGAGCCCGAGTGCGCATCCGCAGTAGTGAGACCGATTGCGCATCCGCAGTAGTGAGTCCGAGATCGCATGAGCAGTAATGAGTCCGAGTGGGCATGAGCAGTAGTGAATACGAGTACGCATGAGCAGTAGTGGCCCCGAGTGCGTATGCACTGCAGTGAGCCCGAGTGCGCATGCACAGTAGTGAGTGCGTGTGCGCATGCGCAATAGTGCGCTCGTGTGCGCATGCGCAGAAGTGAGCTCAAGTGCGCATGCGCAGTAGCGACCCCGAGCGCGCATGCGCCATAGTGATCCCGAGTGCGCATGTGCAGTAGTGAGTCGGAGCTCGTATGAGCAGTAGTGACCCCGAGTGCACATGCGCAGTAGTGTGCCCGTGTGCCCATGCGCAGTAATGAGCCCGATTGCGCATGGGCAATAGTGAGCCCGCTTGCGCATCCGCAGTAGTGAGTCCGAATGCGCATGAGCGGTAGTGACCCCGAGTGCCCATGCACAGTAGCGAGGCCCAGTGCGCATGCGCAGTGGGGAGCCCGATTGCGCATCCGCAGTAGTGAGTCCGCGATCGCATGAGCAGTATTGAGTCCGAGTGCGCATGAGCAGTAGTGAATACGACTACGCATGAGCAGTAGTGACCCCGAGTGCGTATGCACTGTAGTAAGCCCGAGTGCGCATGCGCACAGAGCGCCCGTGTGCGCATGCGCAAAAGTGAGCTCGAGTGCGCATGTGCAGGTCTGAGCCTGTGTGCGCATGACCAGTACCGACGCCGAGCGCGCATGCGCAGTAGTGAGCCCGAGTGCGCATGAGCAGTAGTGGGTCCGAGTGCGCATCCGCAGTAGTGAGCCCGAGTTCGCATGACCAGTAGTGAGTCGGAGTGCGTATGTGCAGTAGTGACCCCGAGTGCGCATGCGCAGTAGTGAGCCCGATTGCGCATCCGCAGTAGTGAGACCGATTGCGCATGCGTAGTAGTGACCCCGATTGCGCATCCGCAGTAGTGAGCCCGATTTCGCATGACCAGTACTGAGTCGGAGTGCGTATGAGCAGTAGTGACCCCGAGTGCGCATGCGCAGTAGTGAGCCCGTGTGCCCATGCGCAGTAGTGAGCCTGAGTGCGCATGAGCAGTAGTTTGTCCGAGTGCGCATGGGCAGTAGTGACCCCGAGTGCCCATGCGCAGTAGCGAGCCCGAGTGCGCATGCGCAGTAGTGAGCCCGATTGCGCATCCGCAGTAGCGAGCCCGAGCGCGCATCCGCAGTAGTGAGTCCGAGTTCGCATGGGCAGTAGTGAGTCGGAGTGCGTATGAGCAGTAGTGAGACCGAGTGCGCATGCGCTGTAGTGAGCCCGTGTGCCCATGCACAGTAGTGAGCCCGTGTGCGCATGCGCCGTAGTGAGCCCGAGTGCGCATCCGCAGTAGTGAGTCCGAGTGCGCATGAGCAGTAGTGACCCCGAGTGCGCATGCGCAGTAGTGAGCCCGTGTGTCCATGCGCAGTGGTGAGCCTGAGTGCGCATGAGCAGTAGTGACCCCGAGTGCGTATGCACTGTAGTGAGCCCGAGTGCGCATGCACAGTAGTGACCCCGATTGCGCATCCGCAGTAGTGAGACCGATTGCGCATGCGCAATAGTGAGCCCGATTGCGCATTTGCAGTAGTGAGTCCTAGAGCGCATTTGCAGTAGCGTCCCCGAGTGCGCATGCGCAGTAGTGACCCCGAGTGCGCATGCGCAGTAGTGTGACCTATTGCGCATCCGCAGTAGTGAGACCGATTGCGCATGCGCAGTAGGGAGCCCGATTGCGCATCCGCAGTAGTGAAACCGATTGCGCATGCGCAATAGTGAGACCGATTGCGCATGCGCAGTAGTGCACCAGTGTGCGCATGCGCAGAAGTAAGCTCGAGTGCGCATGTGCAGGTCTGAGCCGGTGTGCGCATGCACAGTAGCGGCCCCGAGCGCGCATGCGCCGTAGTCAGCCCGACTGCGCATGAGCAGTAGTGAGTCGGAGTGCGTATGAGCAGTAGTGACCCCGAGTGCGCATGCACAGTAGTGAGCCCGTGTGCGCATGCGCAGTAGTGCACCAGTGTGCGCATGCGCAGAAGTGAGCTCGAGTGCTCATGTGCAGGTCTGGGCCGGTGTGCGCATGCACAGTAGCGGCCGCGAGCGCGTATGCGCCGTAGTGAGCCCGATTGCGCATCCGCAGTAGTGAGACCGAGTGCGCATGAGCAGTAGCGACCGCGAGTGCGCATCCGCAGTAGTGAGACCGATTGCGCATGCGCAGTAGGGAGCCCGATTGCGCATCCGCAGTAGTGAGTCCGAGATCGCATGAGCAGTAATGCGTCCGAGTGCGCATGCGCAGTAGTGAGCCCGAGTGCGCATCCGTAGTAGTGTGCCCGAGTGCGCATGCGCAGTAGTGACCCCGAGTGCGCATGCGCAGTTGTGAGCCCGATTGCGCATCCGCAGTAGTGTGCCCGAGTTCGCATGACCAGTAGTGAGTCGGAGTGCGTATGAGCAGTAGTGACCCCGAGTGCGCATGTGCAGTAGTGAGCCCGTGTGTCCATGCGCAGTAGTGAGCCTGAGTGCGCATGAGCAGTAGTTTGTCCGAGTGCGCATGGGCAGTAGTGACCCCGAGTGCCCATGCGCAGTAGTGAGCCCGAGTGCGCATGCGCAGTAGTGAGCCCGATTGCGCATGCGCAGTACCGAGCCCGAGCGCGCATCCGCAGTAGTGAGTCCGAGTGCGCATGAGCAGTAGTGACCCCGAGTGCGCATGCAGAGTAGTGACCCGCAGTGCGCATGCGCAGTAGTGAGACCGTGTGCGCATGCGCAGTACTGAGCCCGACCGCGCATCCGTAGTTATGAGCCCGAGTGCGCATGCGCAGTAGTGTGACCTGTGACGATGTCGCGTCACGTCGGCAACGTGCTCCGTCGCGTGCCGACGACCGCGCATCGTCAGCCGCGCACCGCGGTGGGGTACCCCCCACCGAGACCACCCGCGAGACCGTGACCTACTTAGATACCGATCGATCGCGTGATCGATGGAGTTGGCCCGGGGCGTCGGCCCCGAAAGGATCTCTCCGGAGATCCGCTCCCAGGCGTAAAGGTCTTCCTGGCTTGAAGGGTACCCTGAGCTAGGTGGACTGGAGGCCAGTCTCAGGAGGAAGGGTAACACTTCTTCTGAGACCAGCCGAGCCAACGGTCAGCCAGCAAACCGACTCGACAGGGTAACACGGAGGGTCGGTAAGCTGGAGACAGTCGCCACAAGGAGGGGGTAGCACCTCCGCGCGGTAACTGTCCGATCGTGGAGGAACGAGCCAGCTCCCTCGAAGGCTAGCCTAGCCACAGGTCAGCCGGCGAGTCGACTTAACGGGGGAGCCCGGAGAGTTGGCAAGTCGGAGGCAGTAGCCGCGCTGGGAGGGTAGCACCACGGCGCGGTGTCTGTCCGAACGTGGAGGCGCCTGTAAGACCCCACTGGGGCAATCTCGGAACACTCTCGGAACAACCAGGTTCCAATTTAATAAGAGCAAGGCAAGGCCAGAACTGGCCATTTACCCGGTGTACTTTGATATCCCCTCTCTCCTCCTCCTCTTGCGACCGTAGTCTAAGACCCGCGAACGCGCCTCCGCGTAACCCGCGAAACGCGCCTCCGCATCCGACCGCGCCGACCGACACGCGAGTACGTCCCGCGACGAACCGCGTCCGCCCGTAAACCGCGAGCGCGCCTCCGCGTAACCCGCGAAACGCGTCTCCGCGCCCGAAACTCCGCCGTATACGGACATCCCGCGATGTCCCCCGTACCGCACCCCGTCCGCCGTTTAGTCCGTAAGGTATAGTCCGTAAGATATAGTATATAAGATAGATTGTAAGAGAGTTAGGCTTCGCGTAGTTTATAAGATAGAATGTAAGCTAGGTAGGATAGCATGTAAGATTCGCGCCGCCGTCATATGTTTTGTAACGCCTCTTGTAACTTTGTAGAAACCTAACATCGAGCCGCCACCGAAACCGGCAGCCTCGGCCGGCACCGCCGCGACACCCGCGCAGCCCACAGAAAAGGAAGGAGACAATAAAAGAGTAGTTTAAAGGCGAATCCTGCGTTTTCTCTTTCTACCCTGCGACCAGTCCCCTTCCCCACCGCGATCGGCTCCCTCGCGAAAACCCTGGCTCGCGGAAGCGTCCGGCACCAGGGGGCCCGCGAGTCGCGACTCCACCGCGTTGCCTAGCAACGCGGTGCGACGAAACCGACTCCGTTACATGGCGCCCGAACAGGGACCGGTGGAAGGGGACTGAGACAGTGACGGCGGCGAATTTAGCTTTAAGTACGCGTGCGAGAGCGGAGGAACAGGAAGAAGAGGACGAACCACCGAACCGAGAGCAACGAGACTGAAGCGATGGCACATCGACCCAGGAGGGAGAGCATCGACGCTCCACGAGGTGCCAAGGGGAAACGGCCGGGGACCCCGGTTCCCCGAGAACCCCTTGGCCCAGCAGCATCGCCGACCACCAGCACTCCACCAGGCGGTGGAGTAAGCCGGCGAGCCAGTCAGGGACACCGCCTTGACTGGCCAGAAGACGGCAGAGGGTTCTGCCTTTCAGCCAACTCCGAGCTGACCAGAGACCAGGACCCGTTCCGGAGCGAGGCGTTATGCCCGCTGGTCACCGTAGCAGGAGCGACTCCACCCGTCAACAGCAGCCAGCGGTCATTCCTGTGGCCGCCCCGGACCGAACCAGACCGACCGGAGGAGAACGACACCAGCCAGGGGCACGAACGAACACGAAAGTTCACGTGGCCCCCACCATCCCGGCCCGGGTATTCGGCGGAGCCGCCGCTAGTTGGCGACGCCGAGCCCAGGAGTATAAGGACAGGAGACTCCCACACCGAAGGAGTCTTGACTCGGTGGCAACCGAAGAGTACACATCGTGGAGAGGCAACCAGACCTGTGAAGAAGATGCCAGGAATAGCTTGGGTTTACCGGCTCCGTAAACCAGAAGTCCTCCGCGAATTGGAGCGACTCCAGCTACCGACCGACGGCACGTGGGTACAGCTACGGCAAAGGCTGGCCACCTACGTGCGCAACCATCCAGGAGAGTTTCCGGACCGACCAGCCGACGAACCCGGGTACAAGGAGGAAGTCGACCGCACCCGTGATTACGAGGAATTCCATGCCGAAATCGCCAGGATGTGGCCGACCAATGTCCAGGCCACGCAGGTCGGGGTAGGCAACACCTCCACCCCGACACACGCCGAGGGAGGACCGTCACCAGCCATTCCGCCCGAGCCCGCGAATCCAACTGGGCAACTAGGACCGTCGACAAGCCAGGCGCCTCCACCTGCGCCGACCTCCGCCGCGCCAGCTCCTTATGATCCTATTAGGTTCATGGAAATGGTGCGGAGGTGGAATTGTCAATTCGACGGGCGAGACGCTCAAGCCTTTCTCGAGCGTTTGGAAGAGCTGCAGGAATCATACCAGCTGACCGGCGACCAGATGTTAAGAGGATTTCCCGAACTCCTACGAGGCGATGCCCAGCTCTGGTATCGCAACGTGTCCCGAAAGGTTAACACTTGGGACGAACTCCGTAACCGACTCCGAAATTTCTTCCTGCCAGCTGCCGAGAGAACCCGCCTGGATTTGCAGATCGCAAATCGCCGTCAAGCACCGGATGAGCCCGTGCGCTCATATATCACCGCTATCACCACCTTGATGCGTCGACGTGGAGGCTACACCGAGGAGGAAGAGCTCGACGTAATCTACAGCAACTTGACGGAAGATCTGCGACTTTACCTACGAAGAACCGGACTCAGGGACGTAGACGACCTGATCGCCCAGGCAGACGCGGTGACCGCACTTCTGGCCACCAGGAACGCACGGAACGCCAGAAAGGAGGAGTCAACGACGCGGAGTAGCCGACCGCCCGAAACATCAGGGGCGCACGTCGCCAGCGATTACCACCGGGACACCCACTGCTGGCGATGCGGGCAAAGAGGACATAATCGACAGCAATGTCGAAACGAGTACCTCCGCTTTTGCGCCCGTTGCGGAAGAGAAGGTACTCTCAGCCGCGACTGCCCTTGCGACAAGCCGGGAAACGCCAACCGGGCCGGGGAGACCCGGCCCCGAAGATAAAACAGCAGGAGAAATCCGCTATCTCCATGGCCCGTCGCAGTCAACCGACGCGATCGGAAAAAACCAGTCGACCGAAACCAGATCGCCGATCTCAACCAGAACCGACCAGAGGATCCGAACAACCAGGAGAAGATCAGCGAACAACACCGAAGACGACCGAACACCAGGAAACCGTCCGTCCAGTACCGGTCAGCGACAATCAGCCAGTACCGTCCAGCAACCGACCAGAACCCGCCGACCGAATTGACCAGAAGGACCGACTGGTATTGGACGTCCAGATCGGAGGAAAAACCGTGTCCGCATTATTGGACACAGGAGCAGTTTCCTCCTACATCGATCAACACACAGCGCAGATTTGCCGTGAAGCCGGGTGGCGGAGGCGCCGCCACAATTTGGTGACCGCACTGGCAAACGGGGAACATATAGCTACGAAAAATAGCTATCAAGGAGAAGTTCTCGTCCAGGGCGCTCGTCAAGATCACCGATTCTACGAAATGCCGAATCTCGCATACAGCATGGTGCTGGGGATGGACATCCTCCGCAAATTGCAACTCCAAGTCTGGTTGACAGGTCAACCCATCACCGACTGCAGAGGAAAGCCCGAACCATCTACGACGCAAGAAAACCGCACCATCGCAGCAACCAGCGGACTGATTGAGGCGTCAGCCCAACAGTTACAGCAGCTGGACCGGATCATCGCCCAGGAGAAGAGGAGGTTCGAGGAGGTCAAAGGGCCTACCCCTTTGATCGAACACGAAATCCGGCTGGAAGACCCGACGCCGATTAAGCAACGCTATCGGCCCCGTAACCCCACCATGCAGCGCCTGATCGACACCGAAGTACAAAAGATGCTCGACGAAGGGGTAATACAACCGTCCAGCAGCCCTTGGAGCTCTCCAATAGTGATGGCGAAGAAGAAAAGCGGCGAATATCGGTTTTGCGTAGATTTCCGTCGACTAAATGATGTAACGCGGAAAGATGCGTATCCGTTACCGCAGGTCAACGCGACGTTAGATAAGTTACGCGGAGCGAAATATTTGTCTACAATAGATTTAAAAAATGGATATTGGCAGGTACCTTTAACTCCCGAAAGCCGACCTTTGACCGCCTTTACCGTTCCTGGCCGTGGGCTCATGGAGTTCACGGTAATGCCTTTCGGACTTCACTCCGCACCCTCCACCTTCCAGAGACTCCTAGACCGAGTAATCACTCCGGAAATGGCGCCTCACGCGTTCGCCTACCTAGACGACATTGTAGTAGTCACCTCCACCTTTGACGATCACCTCCGCGTGTTAACCGAGGTTTTTCGCCGTCTACGCAGCGCGAAATTGCGACCGAATTGGGAGAAATGTCAATTCGCGAGAACAAGTCTAAAATATCTCGGACATTTAGTTGACCAGCGCGGCCTCCGAACCGATCCTGAAAAAGTAGCTGCAGTCGCCGAGTTACCTCCACCTACCAATATAAAAGAACTCCGCCGATTCCTCGGGTTACTGTCCTGGTATCGCCGTTTCCTCCGCGATATTTCCCAAACCGCCGCCCCACTGACTCAACTCCTCAAGAAAAAAGTTAAATGGTCGTGGGAAGAGCCTCAACAGCGAGCCTTCGAGGAGCTACGCCGAAGACTTACGGAGGCGCCTGTTCTGGCAGTACCGAACTGGGATCTCACCTTCGTCCTGCAAACCGACGCCAGCATGGACGGCTTGGGAGCCGTTCTCACCCAGGAAGACGAAGATGGGGAACGGGTTATCGCCTACGCAAGCCGGACACTCACTCAGGCGGAACGCAATTATTCGACAACCGAGTTGGAGTGTCTAGCCGTCCGGTGGGGCATCTGGAAGATGCGCCATTACCTCGAGGGAAACCACTTCGTCGTTTTGACCGACCATCAGTCTCTGAAGTGGCTCGAGAAGATTGACAACCCTTCCGGTAGACTCGCCCGTTGGGCCCTAGAACTCGGACAATGGGACTTCGAGATACGCTACCGAAAAGGACCGGACAACACCGTCGCAGATGCACTTTCCCGCCAACCGCGTGCCACGTGCGAAATGCGAGGACCATTCAGATGCTCGTGGTACAACAACTATCTTCAAGGAACAGCGCAACATCCCGAACAATATCCCGACTACCGGATTGAAGACGGACGCCTGTATCGACACATTCTGCACACGCTCGATTTCAACGAGCAGGATTCGAACGAGCAGTGGAAGCTGTGCGTGCCGAAAGAAGATAGAGCGCGGGTCCTCCAGGAGGCGCACGATGACCCAACGGCAGGACACTTAGGAATCGCTAAAACGCTCGCACGGATAGCCCGCGTATACTATTGGCCAGGAATGCTACGAGAAGCCACGAAATACGTCCGAGAATGTCGCAGCTGCCAAAAATTCAAATCACAGCAGCAGACTCTCCCAGGAGCAATGCAGCCGACCAGTGTCCAGCAACCGTGGGAGATGGTTTCTGCCGATCTTGTAGGACCACTTCCACGATCGACCAACGGGAACACCACGCTGCTCGTCTTTCAAGATCGATTCACGAAATGGATCGAACTCCGCCCGCTGAAGAAAGCCACGGCGAGCGCCATTGTGAAGGCCCTTAATGAATTGGTCATCCTGCGACACGGATGTCCACGAGTCATCGTTACGGACAACGGTCGGCAATTTATTAGCCAGGACTTCACCCGTGCACTCAAAGAGAGTGCGATCCAGCACCGCCGTACACCGCCGTACACACCGCAGTGTAATCCAGTAGAACGGGCCAATCGGGTTATAAAAACTATGATTGGTCAGTTCATCGGCCGGACACAACGAGGATGGGACCAGCGATTACCAGAACTCGCTTTCGCGTACAACACCGCTCGCCACGAAGCTACGGGGCACACTCCAGCATTTTTGAACACGGGGAGAGAGTTTATCCCCCCAGGTACCCTCCACCAGGAAAACCGCCGACCAGCCACGGGTCCATGGGAGAAACGACTCACCCAATTAAAAGATGCGTACGAACTGGCAAGAGTTCGATTAGCACAGGAGTTCCAGCGACAACAAAAATACTACAACCTCCGACGCCGCGACTGGCAACCGCAGATCGGGGAGGAAGTATGGAAGCGGACGCACGTGCTCTCCAACAAGGCGGAGGCGCGCAATGCGAAGCTCGTCGAGAAGTACGAAGGACCCTTCGAAATTGCGCGAAAAATCTCACCTGTAATCTACGATCTCCGGGACCTGAGAGGGAAGAAGATAGAACATATTCATGTACGAGACATGAAGCCGGTGACAGGGGTGGGGACCCCCTCCCAAACCACTTACAGGTATAAAGGTAGCAACGAGCCAGGAGCAAGGATCAGTCAACATCAAGACAGCTACGAAAGCAAACAAACCGACAACGATGGCGAGCAATCACAACAACCCGTGGGACCTCTCCGAGCTAGGGCGCGAGATCGACGAAGCGATTCGAAGAATGCAGGTTTGGGAAAAGTTCCGGGAAGACCCCCGTCGCCTAACACCGACCGAGAGGGAGCAAATTCACCGTGAATTGCGAAGAATCCAGAATAGTCAACGACGAGCGATGGAAGCAACACGTCGAAAGAGAACGGCTCCGAAGAAGATCCCGACACCGAAGGCGAAACCTCCGGCAGGGGAATACTTCCCGGCAAAGCGTGTGAAGCCACCCATCGCACCCGGGGACAGGGAACCAAAGCCGGCCTCCACCAGAGAAGCAGCTACTTCCGCCGAAGGACTGGCTCCGCTGACCGACCTGCAGCCGACCGCAGCAGCCGCAGACCCGCAGCCGGCAGCACCTCCACCACAGCCGCCACAGCCTCTACCCCTACTGATGGCACCGGAGGCCCCCGGGAGGCGGCCAACAATCGCAGTGACGCTGCCCGACGGTAGTGTCCATCGGTTGCCCTTGGGCATCCGCCGACATCGCAAGATGTCCCGGGGGCGCCGATGGACGATACTACTCGACCCGACCGGAAAAGTCATCGAGTTCCGGCCAGGAGTACAGGTAATAACCGACACCACATATATTATAACCGACATTGTACCGTAGATATTGTAACCGACACCGGGTATATTTTAACCGACACCGCGTTGTATATTGTAACCGGCGTAATTGTAAATATTTGGTAGTTAAGGAATGCGACGACCAAGGTCCTATACCTTGGTCTACCCGGAGGAGGAGGGGGGTGTGACGATGTCGCGTCACGTCGGCAACGTGCTCCGTCGCGTGCCGACGACCGCGCATCGTCAGCCGCGCACCGCGGTGGGGGACCCCCCACCGAGACCACCCGCGAGACCGTGACCTACTTAGATACCGGTCGATCGCGTGATCGATGGAGTTGGCCCGGGGCGTCGGCCCCGAAAGGATCTCTCCGGAGATCCGCTCCCAGGCGTAAAGGTCTTCCTGGCTTGAAGGGTACCCTGAGCTAGGTGGACTGGAGGCCAGTCTCAGGAGGAAGGGTAACACTTCTTCTGAGACCAGCCGAGCCAACGGTCAGCCAGCAAACCGACTCGACAGGGTAACACGGAGGGTCGGTAAGCTGGAGACAGTCGCCACAAGGAGGGGGTAGCACCTCCGCGCGGTAACTGTCCGATCGTGGAGGAACGAGCCAGCTCCCTCGAAGGCTAGCCTAGCCACAGGTCAGCCGGCGAGTCGACTTAACGGGGGAGCCCGGAGAGTTGGCAAGTCGGAGGCAGTAGCCGCGCTGGGAGGGTAGCACCACGGCGCGGTGTCTGTCCGAACGTGGAGGCGCCTGTAAGACCCCACTGGGGCAATCTCGGAACACTCTCGGAACAACCAGGTTCCAATTTAATAAGAGCAAGGCAAGGCCAGAACTGGCCATTTACCCGGTGTACTTTGATATCCCCTCTCTCCTCCTCCTCTTGCGACCGTAGTCTAAGACCCGCGAACGCGCCTCCGCGTAACCCGCGAAACGCGTCTCCGCGCCCGACACTCCGCCGTATACGGACATCCCGCGATGTCCCCCGTACCGCACCCCGTCCGCCGTTTAGTCCGTAAGGTATAGTCCGTAAGATATAGTATATAAGATAGATTGTAAGAGAGTTAGGCTTCGCGTAGTTTATAAGATAGAATGTAAGCTAGGTAGGATAGCATGTAAGATTCGCGCCGCCGTCATATGTTTTGTAACGCCTCTTGTAACTTTGTAGAAACCTAACATCGAGCCGCCACCGAAACCGGCAGCCTCGGCCGGCACCGCCGCGACACCCGCGCAGCCCACAGAAAAGGAAGGAGACAATAAAAGAGTAGTTTAAAGGCGAATCCTGCGTTTTCTCTTTCTACCCTGCGACCAGTCCCCTTCCCCACCGCGATCGGCTCCCTCGCGAAAACCCTGGCTCGCTGAAGCGTCCGGCACCAGGGGGCCCGCGAGTCGCGACTCCACCGCGTTGCCTAGCAACGCGGTGCGACGAAACCGACTCCGTTACAGACCTATTGCGCATCCGCAGTAGTGAGACCGATTGCGCATGCGCAGTAGGGAGCCCGACCGCGCATCCGCAGTTGTGAGCCTGAGTGCGCATGCGCAGTAGTAACCCCGAGTGCGCATGCGCAGTAGTGAGCCCGATTGCGCATCCGCAGTAGTGAGACCGATTGCGCATGCGCACAGAGCGCCCGTGTGCGCATGCGCAAAAGTGAGCTCGAGTGCGCATGTGCAGGTCTGAGCCTGTGTGCGCATGACCAGTAGCGACGCCGAGCGCGCATGCGCAGTAGTGAGCCCGAGTGCGCATGAGCAGTAGTGGGTCCGAGTGCGCATCCGCAGTAGTGAGCCCGAGTTCGCATGACCAGTAGTGAGTCGGAGTGCGTATGTGCAGTAGTGACCCCGAGTGCGCATGCGCAGTAGTGAGCCCGATTGCGCATCCGCAGTAGTGAGGCCGATTGCGCATGCGTAGTAGTGACCCCGATTGCGCATCCGCAGTAGTGAGCCCGAGTTCGCATGACCAGTAGTGAGTCGGAGTGCGTATGAGCAGTAGTGACCCCGAGTGCGCATGTGCAGTAGTGAGCCCGTGTGTCCATGCGCAGTAGTGAGCCTGAGTGCGCATGAGCAGTAGTTTGTCCGAGTGCGCATGGGCAGTAGTGACCCCGAGTGCCCATGCGCAGTAGTGAGCCCGAGTGCGCATGCGCAGTAGTGAGCCCGATTGCGCATGCGCAGTAGTGTGACCTATTGCGCATCCGCAGTAGTGAGACCGATTGCGCATGCGCAGTAGGGAGCCCGATTGCGCATCCGCAGTAGTGAAACCGATTGCGCATGCGCTATAGTGAGACCGATTGCGCATGCGCAGTAGTGCACCAGTGTGCGCATGCGCAGAAGTAAGCTCGAGTGCGCATGTGCAGGTCTGAGCCGGTGTGCGCATGCACAGTAGCGGCCCCGAGCGCGCATGCGCCGTAGTCAGCCCGACTGCGCATGAGCAGTAGTGAGTCGGAGTGCGTATGAGCAGTAGTGACCCCGAGTGCGCATGCACAGTAGTGAGACCGATTGCGCATGCGCAGTAGGGAGCCCGATTGCGCATCCGCAGTAGTGAGTCCGAGATCGCATGAGCAGTAATGCGTCCGAGTGCGCATGCGCAGTAGTGAGCCCGAGTGCGCATCCGTAGTAGTGTGCCCGAGTGCGCATGCGCAGTAGTGACCCCGAGTGCGCATGCGCAGTTGTGAGCCCGATTGCGCATCCGCAGTAGTGTGCCCGAGTTCGCATGACCAGTAGTGAGTCGGAGTGCGTATGAGCAGTAGTGACCCCGAGTGCGCATGTGCAGTAGTGAGCCCGTGTGTCCATGCGCAGTAGTGAGCCTGAGTGCGCATGAGCAGTAGTTTGTCCGAGTGCGCATGGGCAGTAGTGACCCCGAGTGCCCATGCGCAGTAGTGAGCCCGAGTGCGCATGCGCAGTAGTGAGCCCGATTGCGCATGCGCAGTACCGAGCCCGAGCGCGCATCCGCAGTAGTGAGTCCGAGTGCGCATGAGCAGTAGTGACCCCGAGTGCGCATGCAGAGTAGTGACCCGCAGTGCGCATGCGCAGTAGTGAGACCGTGTGCGCATGCGCAGTACTGAGCCCGACCGCGCATCCGTAGTTATGAGCCCGAGTGCGCATGCGCAGTAGTGTGACCTATTGCGCATCCGCAGTAGTGAGACCGATTGCGCATGCGCAGTAGGGAGCCCGACCGCGCATCCGCAGTTGTGAGCCTGAGTGCGCATGCGCAGTAGTAACCCCGAGTGCGCATGCGCAGTAGTGAGCCCGATTGCGCATCCGCAGTAGTGAGACCGATTGCGCATGCGCACAGAGCGCCCGTGTGCGCATGCGCAAAAGTGAGCTCGAGTGCGCATGTGCAGGTCTGAGCCTGTGTGCGCATGACCAGTAGCGACGCCGAGCGCGCATGCGCAGTAGTGAGCCCGAGTGCGCATGAGCAGTAGTGGGTCCGAGTGCGCATCCGCAGTAGTGAGCCCGAGTTCGCATGACCAGTAGTGAGTCGGAGTGCGTATGTGCAGTAGTGACCCCGAGTGCGCATGCGCAGTAGTGAGCCCGATTGCGCATCCGCAGTAGTGAGGCCGATTGCGCATGCGTAGTAGTGACCCCGATTGCGCATCCGCAGTAGTGAGCCCGAGTTCGCATGACCAGTAGTGAGTCGGAGTGCGTATGAGCAGTAGTGACCCCGAGTGCGCATGTGCAGTAGTGAGCCCGTGTGTCCATGCGCAGTAGTGAGCCTGAGTGCGCATGAGCAGTAGTTTGTCCGAGTGCGCATGGGCAGTAGTGACCCCGAGTGCCCATGCGCAGTAGTGAGCCCGAGTGCGCATGCGCAGTAGTGAGCCGGATTGCGCATGCGCAGTACCGAGCCCGAGCGCGCATCCGCAGTAGTGAGTCCGAGTTCGCATGAGCAGTAGTGAGTCGGAGTGCGTATGAGCAGTAGTGAGACCGTGTGCGCATGCGCTGTAGTGAGCCCGTGTGCCCATGCACAGTAGTGAGCCCGTGTGCGCATGCGCCGTAGTGAGCCCGAGTGCGCATCCGCAGTAGTGAGTCCGAGTGCGCATGAGCAGTAGTGACCCCGAGTGCGCATGCGCAGTAGTGAGCCCGTGTGCCCATGTGCAGTAGTGAGCCTGAGTGCGCATGAGCAGTAGTGACCCCGAGTGCGTATGCACTGTAGTGAGCCCGAGTGCGCATGCACAGTAGTGAGCCCGTGTGCGCATGCGCACAGATCGCCCGTGTGCGCATGCGCAAAAGTGAGCTCGAGTGCGCATGTGCAGGTCTGAGCCTGTGTGCGCATGACCAGTAGCGACGCCGAGCGCGCATGCGCAGTAGTGAGCCCGAGTGCGCATGAGCAGTAGTGGGTCCGAGTGCGCATGGGCAGTAGTGACCCCGAGTGCGCATCCGCAGTAGTGAGCCCGAGTTCGCATGACCAGTAGTGAGTCGGAGTGCGTATGTGCAGTAGTGACCCCGAGTGCGCATGCGCAGTAGTGAGCCCGATTGCGCATCCGCAGTAGTGAGACCGATTGCGCATGCGTAGTCGTGACCCCGATTGCGCATCCGCAGTAGTGAGCCCGAGTTCGCATGACCAGTAGTGAGTCGGAGTGCGTATGAGCAGTAGTGATCCCGAGTGCGCATGCGCAGTAGTGAGCCCGTGTGCCCATGCGCAGTAGTGAGCCTGAGTGCGCATGAGCAGTAGTGGGTCCGAGTGCGCATGGGCAGTAGTTACCCCGAGTGCGCATGCGCAGTAGTGAGCCCGAGTGCGCATGCGCAGTAGTGAGCCCGATTGCGCATCCGCAGTAGCGAGCCCGTGTGCCCATGCGCAGTAGTGAGCCTGAGTGCGCATGCGCAGTAGTAACCCCGAGTGCGCATGCGCAGTAGTGAGCCCGATTGCGCATGCGCAATAGTAAGCCCGATTGTGCATCCGCAGTAGTGAGTCCGAGTGCGTATGCGCTGTAGTGACCCCACGTGCGCATGCGCAGTAGTGAGCTTCAGCGCGCATCCGCAATAGTGAGCCCGAGTGCGCATCCGCAGTAGTGAGACCGATTGCGCATCCGCAGTAGTGAGTCCGAGATCGCATGAGCAGTAATGAGTCCGAGTGGGCATGAGCAGTAGTGAATACGAGTACGCATGAGCAGTAGTGGCCCCGAGTGCGTATGCACTGCAGTGAGCCCGAGTGCGCATGCACAGTAGTGAGTGCGTGTGCGCATGCGCAATAGTGCGCTCGTGTGCGCATGCGCAGAAGTGTGCTCGAGTGCGCATGCGCAGTAGCGACCCCGAGCGCGCATGCGCCATAGTGATCCCGAGGGCGCATGTGCAGTAGTAAGTCGGAGCACGTATGAGCAGTAGTGACCCCGAGTGCACATGCGCAGTAGTGAGCCCCTGTGCCCATGCGCAGTAATGAGCCTGAGTGCGCATCGGCAGTAGTGTGCCCGATTGCGCATGGGCAATAGTGAGCCCGCTTGCGCATCCGCAGTAGTGAGTCCGAATGCGCATGAGCGGTAGTGACCCCGAGTGCCCATGCACAGTAGCGAGGCCGAGTGCGCATGCGCAGTGGGGAGCCCGATTGCGCATCCGCAGTAGTGAGTCCGCGATCGCATGAGCAGTATTGAGTCCGAGTGCGCATGCACAGTAGTGAGCCCGTGCGCGCATGCGCAGTAGTGAGCCCGTGTGCCCATGCGCAGTAGTGACCGCGATTGCGCATGAGCAGTAGTGAACCCGAGTGCGCATGCGCAGTAGCGAGCCCGAGCGCGCATGAGCAGTAGTGAGTCAGAGTGCGTATGAGCAGTGGTGGCCCCGAGTGCGCATGCGCAGTAGCGAGCCCGAGCGCGCATGAGCAGTAGTGAGACAGAGTGCGTATGAACAGTCGTGACCCCGAGTGCGCATGCGCAGTAATGGGCCCGATTGCGCATGCGCAGTAGTGACCGCGCGCGCGCATGCGCATTAGTGAGCCCGATTGCCCATCCGCAGCTGTGAGTCCCAGTGCGCATGGGCAGTAGTCACCCCGAGTGCGCATGCGCAGTAGTGAGCCCATGTGCCCATGCGCAGTAGTGAGCCCGAGTGCGCATGCGCAGTAGTGACCCTGAGTGCGCATCCGCAGTAGTGGGCCCGATTGCGCATCTGCGTTGATGACCGCGAGTGCGCATGCGCATTAGCGAGCCCGAGCGCGCATGCGCAGTAGTGAGCCCGAGTGCGCATGAGCAGTAGTGAACCCGAGTGCGCATGCGCAGTAGTGAGCACGTGTGCGCATGCGCAGTAGTGAGCCCGATTGCGCATTTGCAGTGGTGACCCCGAGTGCGCATGCGCAGTAGCGAGCCCGAGCGCGCATGAGCAGTAGTGAGTCAGAGTGCGTATGAGCAGTAGTGACCCCGAGGGCGCATGCACAGTAGTGAGCCCGTGTACACATGCGCAGTAGCGCGCCCATGTGGGCATGCGCAGAAGTGAGCTCGAGTGCGCATGTGCATGTCTGAGTCGGTGTGCGCATGCGCAGTAGCGACCCCGAGTGCGCATGCGCAGTAGTGAGCCCGTGTGCCCATGCGCAGTAGTGAGTCCGTGTGCGCATCTGCAGTAGCGTGCCCGAGTGCGCATGCGCAGTAGTGAGCCCGAGTGCGCATCCAGAGTAGTGAACCCGAATGGGCATTTACAATCATGGGCCCGTGTGCGCATGCGCAGTAGTGACCCCGAGTGCGCATGCGCAGTAGTGAACTCGTGTGCGCATGCTCTGTAGTGAGCCCGAGCGCGCATCCGCAGTAGTGAGCCCGGGTGCGCATGCGCAATAGTGAGCCCATATGTGCATGCGCAGTAGTGAACCCGAATGCGCATCCACAGTAGTGAACCCGAATGCGCATGTACAATCATGGGCCCGTGTGCGCATGCGCAGTAGTGACCCCGAGTGCGCATGCGCAGTAGCGACCCCGAGCCCGCATCCGCAGTACTGAGCCCGAGTGCGCATGTGCAGTAGTGACCCCGAGTACGCATGCGCAGTAGTGAGCCCTTGTGCGCATGCGAAGTAGTGAGACCGATCGCGCATGCGCAGTAGGGAGCCCGATTGCGCATCCGCAGTAGTGAGACCGATTGCGCATGCGCAATAGTGAGACCGATTGCGCATTCGCAGTAGTGAGTCCGAGATCGCATGAGCAGTAATGAATCCGAGTGCGCATGAGCAGTAGTGAATACGAGTACGCATGAGCAGTAGTGGCTCCGAGTGCGTATGCACTGCAGTGTGCCCGAAGGCGCATGCGCAGTCGTGACCCCGATTACGCATGCGCAGTAGTGAGCCCGACCGCGCATCCGCAGTTGTGAGCCTGAGTGCGCATGCGCAGTAGTGAACCCGAGTGCGCATGCGCAGTAGTGAGCCCGTGTGCCCATGCGCAGTAGTGAGCCTGAGTGCGCATGAGCAGTAGTGGGTCCGAGTGCGCATGGGCAGTAGTTACCCCGAGTGCGCATGCGCAGTAGTGAGCCCGAGTTCGCATGCGCAGTAGTGAGCCCGATTGCGCATCCGCAGTAGCGAGCCCGAGCTCGCATCCGCAGTAGTGAGTCCGAGTTCGCATGAGCAGTAGTGAGTCGGAGTGCGTATGAGCAGTAGTGAGCCCGAGTGCGCATGCGCTGTAGTGAGCCCGTGTGCCCATGCACAGTAGTGAGCCCGTGTGCGCATGCGCCGTAGTGAGCCCGAGTGCGCATCCGCAGTAATGAGTCCGAGTGCGCATGAGCAGTAGTGACCCCGACCGCGCATCCGCAGTTGTAAGCCTGAGTGCACATGCGCAGTAGTGACCCCGAGTGCGCATGCGCAGTAGCGAGCCCGTGTGCCCATGCGCAGTAGTGAGCCTGAGTGCGCATCCGTAGTAGAGTGCCCGAGTGCGCATGCGCAGTAGTGACCCCGAGTGCGCATGCGCAGTTGTGAGCCCGCTTGCGCATCCGCAGTAGTGTGCCCGAATGCGCATGCGCAGTCGTGACCCCGATTACGCATGCGCAGTAGTGAGCCCGACCGCGCATCCGCAGTTGTGAGCCTGAGTGCGCATGCGCAGTAGTAACCCCGAGTGCGCATGCGCAGTAGTGAGCCCGATTGCGCATGCGTAGTAGTGACCCCGATTGCGCATCCGCAGTAGTGAGTCCGAGGTCGCATGGGCAGTAGTGACCCCGAGTGCGCATGCGCAGTAGTGAGCCCGATTGCGCATCCGCAGTAGTGAGACCGATTGCGCATGCGCAATAGTAAGCCCGATTGTGCATCGGCAGTAGTGAGTCCGAGTGCGTATGCGCTGTAGTGACCCCACGTGCGCATGCGCAGTAGTGAGCTTCAGCGCGCATCCGCAATAGTGAGCCCGAGTGCGCATCCGCAGTAGTGAGACCGATTGCGCATCCGCAGTAGTGAGTCCGAGATCGCATGAGCAGTAATGAGTCCGAGTGGGCATGAGCAGTAGTGAATACGAGTACGCATGAGCAGTAGTGGCCCCGAGTGCGTATGCACTGCAGTGAGCCCGAGTGCGCATGCACAGTAGTGAGTGCGTGTGCGCATGCGCAATAGTGCGCTCGTGTGCGCATGCGCAGAAGTGAGCTCAAGTGCGCATGCGCAGTAGCGACCCCGAGCGCGCATGCGCCATAGTGATCCCGAGTGCGCATGTGCAGTAGTGAGTCGGAGCTCGTATGAGCAGTAGTGACCCCGAGTGCACATGCGCAGTAGTGTGCCCGTGTGCCCATGCGCAGTAATGAGCCCGAGTGCGCATCGGCAGTAGTGTGCCCGATTGCGCATGGGCAATAGTGAGCCCGCTTGCGCATCCGCAGTAGTGAGTCCGAATGCGCATGAGCGGTAGTGACCCCGAGTGCCCATGCACAGTAGCGAGGCCCAGTGCGCATGCGCAGTGGGGAGCCCGATTGCGCATCCGCAGTAGTGAGTCCGCGATCGCATGAGCAGTATTGAGTCCGAGTGCGCATGAGCAGTAGTGAATACGACTACGCATGAGCAGTAGTGACCCCGAGTGCGTATGCACTGTAGTAAGCCCGAGTGCGCATGCGCACAGAGCGCCCGTGTGCGCATGCGCAAAAGTGAGCTCGAGTGCGCATGTGCAGGTCTGAGCCTGTGTGCGCATGACCAGTACCGACGCCGAGCGCGCATGCGCAGTAGTGGGCCCGAGTGCGCAAGAGCAGTAGTGGGTCCGAGTGCGCATCCGCAGTAGTGAGCCCGAGTTCGCATGACCAGTAGTGAGTCGGAGTGCGTATGTGCAGTAGTGACCCCGAGTGCGCATGCGCAGTAGTGAGCCCGATTGCGCATCCGCAGTAGTGAGACCGATTGCGCATGCGTAGTAGTGACCCCGATTGCGCATCCGCAGTAGTGAGCCCGATTTCGCATGACCAGTACTGAGTCGGAGTGCGTATGAGCAGTAGTGACCCCGAGTGCGCATGCGCAGTAGTGAGCCCGTGTGCCCATGCGCAGTAGTGAGCCTGAGTGCGCATGAGCAGTAGTTTGTCCGAGTGCGCATGGGCAGTAGTGACCCCGAGTGCCCATGCGCAGTAGTGAGCCCGAGTGCGCATGCGCAGTAGTGAGCCCGATTGCGCATCCGCAGTAGCGAGCCCGAGCGCGCATCCGCAGTAGTGAGTCCGAGTTCGCATGGGCAGTAGTGAGTCGGAGTGCGTATGAGCAGTAGTGAGACCGAGTGCGCATGCGCTGTAGTGAGCCCGTGTGCCCATGCACAGTAGTGAGCCCGTGTGCGCATGCGCCGTAGTGAGCCCGAGTGCGCATCCGCAGTAGTGAGTCCGAGTGCGCATGAGCAGTAGTGACCCCGAGTGCGCATGCGCAGTAGTGAGCCCGTGTGTCCATGCGCAGTGGTGAGCCTGAGTGCGCATGAGCAGTAGTGACCCCGAGTGCGTATGCACTGTAGTGAGCCCGAGTGCGCATGCACAGTAGTGACCCCGATTGCGCATCCGCAGTAGTGAGCCCGAGTTCGCATGACCAGCAGTGAGTCGGAGTGCGTATGAGCAGTAGTGACCCCGAGTGCGCATGCGCAGTAGTGAGCCCGAGTTCGCATGACCAGTAGTGAGTCGGAGTGCGTATGAGCAGTAGTGAGACCGAGTGCGCATGCGCTGTAGTGAGCCCGTGTGCCCATGCACAGTAGTGAGCCCGTGTGCGCATGCGCCGTAGTGAGCCCGAGTGCGCATCCGCAGTAGTGAGTCCGAGTGCGCATGAGCAGTAGTGACCCCGAGTGCGCATGCGCAGTAGTGAGCACGTGTGCCCATGCACAGTAGTGAGCCCGTGTGCGCATGCGCCGTAGTGAGCCCGAGTGCCCATGCGCAGTAGTGAGCCCGAGTGCGCATGCACAGTAGTGACCCCGATTGCGCATCCGCAGTAGTGAGCCCGAGTTCGCATGACCAGTAGTGAGTCGGAGTGCGTATGAGAAGTAGTGAGACCGATTGCGCATGCGTAGTAGTGACCCCGATTGCGCATCCGCAGTAGTGAGCCCGAGTTCGCATGACCAGTAGTGAGTCGGAGTGCGTATGAGCAGTAGTGACCCCGAGTGCGCATGCGCAGTAGTGAGCCCGTGTGCCCATGCGCAGTAGTGAGCCTGAGTGCGCATGAGCAGTAGTGGGTCCGAGTGCGCATGGGCAGTAGTTACCCCGAGTGCGCATGCGCAGTAGTGAGCCCGAGTGCGCATGCGCAGTAGTGAGCCCGATTGCGCATCCGCAGTAGCGAGCCCGAGCTCGCATCCGCAGTAGTGAGTCCGAGTTCGCATGAGCAGTAGTGAGTCGGAGTGCGTATGAGCAGTAGTGAGCCCGAGTGCGCATGCTCTGTAGTGAGCCCGTGTGCCCATGCACAGTAGTGAGCCCGTGTGCGCATGCGCCGTAGTGAGCCCGAGTGCGCATCCGCAGTAGTGAGTCCGAGTGCGCATGCGCAGTAGTGAGCCCGAGTGCGCATGCGCAGTAGTGAGCCCGTGTGACCATGCGCAGTAGTGAGCCTGAGTGCGCATGAGCAGTAGTTTGTCCGAGTGCGCATGGGCAGTAGTGACCCCGAGTGCCCATGCGCAGTAGTGAGCCCGAGTGCCCATGCGCAGTAGTGAGCCCGATTGCGCATCCGCAGTAGCGAGCCCGAGCGCGCATCCGCAGTAGTGAGTCCGAGTTCGCATGAGCAGTAGTGAGTCGGAGTGCGTATGAGCAGTAGTGAGACCGAGTGCGCATGCGCTGTAGTGAGCCCGTGTGCGCATGAGCAGTAGTGGGTCCGAGTGCGCATGGGCAGTAGTGGGTCCGAGTGCGCATGGGCAGTAGTTACCCCGAGTGCGCATGCGCAGTAGTGAGCCCGAGTGCGCATGCGCAGTAGTGAGCCCGATTGCGCATCCGCAGTAGCGAGCCCGAGCGCGCATCCGCAGTAGTGAGTCCGAGTTCGCATGAGCAGTAGTGAGTCGGAGTGCGTATGAGCAGTAGTGAGCCCGTGTGCCCATGCGCAGTGGTGAGCCTGAGTGCGCATGAGCAGTAGTGACCCCGAGTGCGTATGCACTATAGTGAGCCCGAGTGCGCATGCACAGTAGTGACCCCGATTGCGCATCCGCAGTAGTGAGCCCGAGTTCGCATGACCAGCAGTGAGTCGGAGTGCGTATGAGCAGTAGTGACCCCGAGTGCGCATGCGCAGTAGTGAGCCCGAGTTCGCATGACCAGTAGTGAGTCGGAGTGCGTATGAGCAGTAGTGAGACCGAGTGCGCATGCGCTGTAGTGAGCCCGTGTGCCCATGCACAGTAGTGAGCCCGTGTGCGCATGCGCCGTAGTGAGCCCGAGTGCGCATCCGCAGTAGTGAGTCCGAGTGCGCATGAGCAGTAGTGACCCCGAGTGCGCATGCGCAGTAGTGAGCCCGTGTGCCCATGCACAGTAGTGAGCCCGTGTGCGCATGCGCCGTAGTGAGCCCGAGTGCCCATGCGCAGTAGTGAGCCCGAGTGCGCATGCACAGTAGTGACCCCGATTGCGCATCCGCAGTAGTGAGCCCGAGTTCGCATGACCAGTAGTGAGTCGGAGTGCGTATGAGAAGTAGTGAGACCGATTGCGCATGCGTAGTAGTGACCCCGATTGCGCATCCGCAGTAGTGAGCCCGAGTTCGCATGACCAGTAGTGAGTCGGAGTGCGTATGAGCAGTAGTGACCCCGAGTGCGCATGCGCAGTAGTGAGCCCGTGTGCCCATGCGCAGTAGTGAGCCTGAGTGCGCATGAGCAGTAGTGGGTCCGAGTGCGCATGGGCAGTAGTTACCCCGAGTGCGCATGCGCAGTAGTGAGCCCGAGTGCGCATGCGCAGTAGTGAGCCCGATTGCGCATCCGCAGTAGCGAGCCCGAGCTCGCATCCGCAGTAGTGAGTCCGAGTTCGCATGAGCAGTAGTGAGTCGGAGTGCGTATGAGCAGTAGTGAGCCCGAGTGCGCATGCTCTGTAGTGAGCCCGTGTGCCCATGCACAGTAGTGAGCCCGTGTGCGCATGCGCCGTAGTGAGCCCGAGTGCGCATCCGCAGTAGTGAGTCCGAGTGCGCATGAGCAGTAGTGACCCCGAGTGCGCATGCGCAGTAGTGAGCCCGTGTGCCCATGCGCAGTAGTTAGCCTATGTGCGCATGAGCAGTAGTGGGTCCGAGTGCGCATGGGCAGTAGTGACCCCGAGTGCCCATGCGCAGTAGTGAGCCCGATTGCGCATCCGCAGTAGCGAGCCCGAGCGCGCATCCGCAGTAGTGAGTCCGAGTTCGCATGAGCAGTAGTGAGTCGGAGTGCGTATGAGCAGTAGTGAGACCGAGTGCGCATGCGCTGTAGTGAGCCCGTGTGCCCATGCACAGTAATGAGCCCGTGTGCGCATGCGCCGTAGTGAGCCCGAGTGCGCATCCGCAGTAGCGAGTCCGAGTGCGCATGAGCAGTAGTGACCCCGAGTGCGCATGCGCAGTAGTGAGCCCGTGTGCCCATGCGCAGTAGTGAGCCTGAGTGCGCATGAGCAGTAGTGACCCCGAGTGCGTATGCACTGTAGTGAGCCCGAGTGCGCATGCACAGTAGTGAGCCCGTGTGCGCATGCGCACAGAGCGCCCGTGCGCGCATGCGCAAAAGTGAGCTCGAGTGCGCATGTGCAGGTCTGAGCCTGTGTGCGCATGACCAGTAGCGACGCCGAGCGCGCATGCGCAGTAGTGAGCCCGAGTGCGCATGAGCAGTAGTGGGTCCGAGTGCGCATGGGCAGTAGTGGGTCCGAGTGCGCATGGGCAGTAGTTACCCCGAGTGCGCATGCGCAGTAGTGAGCCCGATTGCGCATCCGCAGTAGCGAGCCCGAGCGCGCATCCGCAGTAGTGAGTCCGAGTTCGCATGAGCAGTAGTGAGTCGGAGTGCGTATGAGCAGTAGTGAGCCCGAGTGCGCATGCGCTGTAGTGAGCCCGTGTGCCCATGCACAGTAGTGAGCCCGATTGCGCATCCGCAGTAGTGAGTCCGAGATCGCATGAGCAGTAATGAGTCCGAGTGGGCATGAGCAGTAGTGAATACGAGTACGCATGAGCAGTAGTGGCCCCGAGTGCGTATGCACTGCAGTGAGCCCGAGTGCGCATGCACAGTAGTGAGTGCGTGTGCGCATGCGCAATAGTGCGCTCGTGTGCGCATGCGCAGAAGTGAGCCCGATTGCGCATCCGCAGTAGCGAGCCCGAGCGCGCATCCGCAGTAGTGAGTCCGAGTGCGTATGAGCAGTAGTGAGACCGAGTGCGCATGCGCTGTAGTGAGCCCGTGTGCCCATGCACAGTAGTGAGCCCGTGTGCGCATGCGCCGTAGTGAGCCCGAGTGCGCATCCGCAGTAGTGAGTCCGAGTGCGCATGAGCAGTAGTGACCCCGAGTGCGCATGCGCAGTAGTGAGCCCGTGTGCCCATGCGCAGTAGTGAGCCTGAGTGCGCATGAGCAGTAGTGACCCCGAGTGCGTATGCACTGTAGTGAGCCCGAGTGCGCATGCACAGTAGTGAGCCCGTGTGCGCATGCGCACGGAGCGCCCGTGTGCGCATGCGCAAAAGTGAGCTCGAGTGCGCATGTGCAGGTCTGAGCCTGTGTGCGCATGACCAGTAGCGACGCCGAGCGCGCATGCTCAGTAGTGAGCCCGATTGCGCATCCGCAGTAGTGAGACCGATTGCGCATGCGTAGTAGTGACCCCGATTGCGCATCCGCAGTAGTGAGCCCGAGTTCGCATGACCAGTACTGAGTCGGAGTGCGTATGAGCAGTAGTGACCCCGAGTGCGCATGCGCAGTAGTGAGCCCGTGTGCCCATGCGCAGTAGTGAGCCTGAGTGCGCATGAGCAGTAGTTTGTCCGAGTGCGCATGGGCAGTAGTGACCCCGAGTGCCCATGCGCAGTAGTGAGCCCGAGTGCGCATGCGCAGTAGTGAGCCCGATTGCGCATCCGCAGTAGCGAGCCCGAGCGCGCATCCGCAGTAGTGAGTCCGAGTTCGCATGAGCAGTAGTGAGTCGGAGTGCGTATGAGCAGTAGTGAGACCGAGTGCGCATGCGCTGTAGTGAGCCCGTGTGCCCATGCACAGTAGTGAGCCCGTGTGCGCATGCGCCGTAGTGAGTCCGAGTGCGCATGAGCAGTAGTGACCCCGAGTGCGCATGCGCAGTAGTGAGCCCGTGTGCCCATGCGCAGTGGTGAGCCTGAGTGCGCATGAGCAGTAGTGACCCCGAGTGCGTATGCACTGTAGTGAGCCCGAGTGCGCATGCACAGTAGTGAGCCCGTGTGCGCATGCGCACAGAGCGCCCGTGTGCGCGTGCGCAAAAGTGAGCTCGAGTGCGCATGTGCAGGTCTGGGCCTGTGTGCGCATGACCAGTAGCGACGCCGAGCGCGCATGCGCAGTAGTGAGCCCGAGTGCGCATGAGCAGTAGTGGGTCCGAGTGCGCATGGGCAGTAGTGACCCCGAGTGCGCATCCGCAGTAGTGAGCCCGAGTTCGCAAGACCAGTAGTGAGTCGGAGTGCGTATGTGCAGTAGTGACCCCGAGTGCGCATGCGCAGTAGTGAGCCCGATTGCGCATCCGCAGTAGTGAGACCGGTTGCGCATGCGTAGTAGTGACCCCGATTGCGCATCCGCAGTAGTGAGCCCGAGTTCGCATGACCAGTAGTGAGTCGGAGTGCGTATGAGCAGTAGTGACCCCGAGTGCGCATGCGCAGTAGTGAGCCCGTGTGCCCATGCGCAGTAGTGAGCCTGAGTGCGCATGAGCAGTAGTGGGTCCGAGTGCGCATGGGCAGTAGTTACCCCGAGTGCGCATGCGCAGTAGTGAGCCCGAGTGCGCATGCGCAGTAGTGAGCCCGATTGCGCATCCGCAGTAGCGAGCCCGAGCTCGCATCCGCAGTAGTGAGTCCGAGTTCGCATGAGCAGTAGTGAGTCGGAGTGCGTATGAGCAGTAGTGAGCCCGAGTGCGCATGCTCTGTAGTGAGCCCGTGTGCCCATGCACAGTAGTGAGCCCGTGTGCGCATGCGCCGTAGTGAGCCCGAGTGCGCATCCGCAGTAGTGAGTCCGAGTGCGCATGAGCAGTATTGACCCCGGGTGCGCATGCGCAGTAGTGAGCCCGTGTGCCCATGCGCAGTAGTGAGCCTGAGTGCGCATGAGCAGTAGTGGGTTCGATTGCGCATGGGCAGTAGTGACCCCGAGTGCGCATGCGCAGTAGTGAGCCCGAGTGCGCATGCGCAGTAGTGAGTCCGAGTTCGCATGAGCAGTAGTGAGTCGGAGTGCGTATGAGCAGTAGTGAGACCGAGTGCGCATGCGCTGTAGTGAGCCCGTGTGCCCATGCACAGTAATGAGCCCGTGTGCGCATGCGGCGTAGTGAGCCCGAGTGCGCATCCGCAGTAGTGAGTCCGAGTGCGCATGAGCAGTAGTGACCCCGAGTGCGCATGCGCAGTAGTGAGCCCGTGTGCCCATGCGCAGTAGTGAGCCTGAGTGCGCATGAGCAGTAGTGGGTCCGAGTGCTCATGGGCAGTAGTTACCCCGAGTGCGCATGCGCAGTAGTGAGCCCGAGTGCGCATGCGCAGTAGTGAGCCCGATTGCGCATCCGCAGTAGCGAGCCCGAGCGCGCATCCGCAGTAGTGAGTCCGAGTTCGCATGAGCAGTAGTGAGTCGGAGTGCGTATGAGCAGTAGTGAGCCCGAGTGCGCATGCGCTGTAGTGAGCCCGTGTGCCCATGCACAGTAGTGAGCCCGTGTGCGCATGCGCCGTAGTGAGCCCGAGTGCGCATCCGCAGTAGTGAGTCCGAGTTCGCATGAGCAGTAGTGACCCCGGGTGCGCATGCGCATTAGTGAGCCCGTGTGCCCATGCGCAGTAGTGAGCCTGAGTGCGCATGAGCAGTAGTGGGTCCGAGTGCGCATGGGCAGTAGTTACCCCGAGTGCGCATGCGCAGTAGTGAGCCCGAGTGCGCATGCGCAGTAGTGAGCCCGATTGCGCATCCGCAGTAGCGAACCCGAGCTCGCATCCGCAGTAGTGAGTCCGAGCTCGCATGAGCAGTAGTGAGTCGGAGTGCGTATGAGCAGTAGTGAGCCCGAGTGTGCATGCGCTGTAGTGAGCCCGTGTGCCCATGCACAGTAGTGAGCCCGTGTGCGCATGCGCCGTAGTGAGCCCGAGTGCGCATCCGCAGTAGTGAGTCCGAGTGCGCATGAGCAGTAGTGAGCCCGAGTGCGCACGCGCAGTAGTGAGCCCGAGTGCGCATGCGCAGTAGTGAGCCCGTGTGCCCATGCGCAGTAGTGAGCCTGAGTGCGCATGAGCAGTAGTTTGTCCGAGTGCGCATGGGCAGTAGTGACCCCGAGTGCTCATGGGCTGTAGTGACCCCGAGTGCGCATGCACAGTAGTGAGCCGGAGTGCGCATGCGCAGTAGTGCGATCGTGCGCGCATGCGCAGTAGTGAGCCCGACCGCGCATCCGCAGTTGTAAACCTGAGTGCGCATGCGCAGTAGTGACCCCGAGTGCGCATGCGCAGTAGCGAGCCCGTGTGCCCATGCGCAGTAGTGAGCCTGAGTGCGCATCCGTAGTAGTGTGCCCGAGTGCGCATGCGCAGTAGTGACCCCGAGTGCGCATGCGCAGTTGTGAGCCCGATTGCGCATCCGCAGTAGTGTGCCCGAATGCGCATGCGCAGTCGTGACCCCGATTACGCATGCGCAGTAGTGAGCCCGACCGCGCATCCGCAGTTGTGAGCCTGAGTGCGCATGCGCAGTAGTAACCCCGAGTGCGCATGCGCAGTAGTGAGCCCGATTGCGCATGCGTAGTAGTGACCCCGATTGCGCATCCGCAGTAGTGAGTCCGAGGTCGCATGGGCAGTAGTGACACCGAGTGCGCATGCGCAGTAGTGAGCCCGATTGCGCATCCGCAGTAGTGACACCGATTGCGCATGCGCAATAGTAAGCCCGATTGTGCATCCGCAGTAGTGAGTCCGAGTGCGTATGCGCTGTAGTGACCCCACGTGCGCATGCGCAGTAGTGAGCTTCAGCACGCATCCGCAATAGTGAGCCCGAGTGCGCATCCGCAGTAGTGAGACCGATTGCGCATCCGCAGTAGTGAGTCCGAGATTGCATGAGCAGTAATGAGTCCGAGTGGGCATGAGCAGTAGTGAATACGAGTACGCATGAGCAGTAGTGGCCCCGAGTGCGTATGCACTGCAGTGAGCCCGAGTGCGCATGCACAGTAGTGAGTGCGTGTGCGCATGCGCAATAGTGCGCTCGTGTGCGCATGCGCAGAAGTGTGCTCGAGTGCGCATGCGCAGTAGCGACCCCGAGCGCGCATGCGCCATAGTGATCCCGAGGGCGCATGTGCAGTAGTAAGTCGGAGCACGTATGAGCAGTAGAGACCCCGAGTGCAACTGCGCAGTAGTGAGCCCGTGTGCCCATGCGCAGTAATGAGCCTGAGTGCGCATCGGCAGTAGTGTGCCCGATTGCGCATGGGCAATAGTGAGCCCGCTTGCGCATCCGCAGTAGTGAGTCCGAATGCGCATGAGCGGTAGTGACCCCGAGTGCCCATGCACAGTAGCGAGGCCGAGTGCGCATGCGCAGTGGGGAGCCCGATTGCGCATCCGCAGTAGTGAGTCCGCGATCGCATGAGCAGTATTGAGTCCGAGTGCGCATGAGCAGTAGTGAATACGACTACGCATGAGCAGTAGTGACCCCGAGTGCGTATGCACTGTAGTGAGCCCGAGTGCGCATGCACAGTAGTGAGCCTGTGCGCGCATGCGCACAGAGCGCCCGTGTGCGCATCCGCAGTAGTGAGCCCGAGCTCGCATGACCAGTAGTGAGTCGGAGTGCGTATGTGCAGTAGTGACCCCGAGTGCGCATGCGCAGTAGTGAGCCCGATTGCGCATCCGCAGTAGTGAGGCCGATTGCGCATGCGTAGTAGTGACCCCGATTGCGCATCCGCAGTAGTGAGCCCGAGTTCGCATGACCAGTAGTGAGTCGGAGTGCGTATGAGCAGTAGTGACCCCGAGTGCGCATGCGCAGTAGTGAGCCCGTGTGTCCATGCGCAGTAGTGAGCCTGAGTGCGCATGAGCAGTAGTTTGTCCGAGTGCGCATGGGCAGTAGTGACCCCGAGTGCCCATGCGCAGTAGTGAGCCCGAGTGCGCATGCGCAGTAGTGAGCCCGATTGCGCATCCGCAGTAGCGAGCCCGAGCGCGCATCCGCAGTAGTGAGTCCGAGTTCGCATGAGCAGTAGTGAGTCGGAGTGCGTATGAGCAGTAGTGAGACCGTGTGCGCATGCGCTGTAGTGAGCCCGTGTGCCCATGCACAGTAGTGAGCCCGTGTGCGCATGCGCCGTAGTGAGCCCGAGTGCGCATCCGCAGTAGTGAGTCCGAGTGCGCATGAGCAGTAGTGACCCCGAGTGCGCATGCGCAGTAGTGAGCCCGTGTGCCCATGCGCAGTAGTGAGCCTGAGTGCGCATGAGCAGTAGTGACCCCGAGTGCGTATGCACTGTAGTGAGCCCGAGTGCGCATGCACAGTAGTGAGCCCGTGTGCGCATGCGCACAGAGCGCCCGTGTGCGCATGCGCAAAAGTGAGCTCGATTGCGCATGTGCAGGTCTGAGCCTGTGTGCGCATGACCAGTAGCGACGCCGAGCGCGCATGCGCAGTAGTGAGCCCGAGTGCGCATGAGCAGTAGTGGGTCCGAGTGCGCATGGGCAGTAGTGACCCCGAGTGCGCATCCGCAGTAGTGAGCCCGAGTTCGCATGACCAGTAGTGAGTCGGAGTGCGTATGTGCAGTAGTGACCCCGAGTGCGCATGCGCAGTAGTGAGCCCGATTGCGCATCCGCAGTAGTGAGACCGATTGCGCATGCGCAGTAGTGACCCCGATTGCGCATCCGCAGTAGTGAGACCGAGTTCGCATGACCAGTAGTGAGTCGGAGTGCGTATGAGCAGTAGTGACACCGAGTGCGCATGCGCAGTAGTGAGCCCGTGTGCCCATGCGCAGTGGTGAGCCTGAGTGCGCATGAGCAGTAGTGGGTCCGAGTGCGCATGGGCAGTAGTTACCCCGAGTGCGCATGCGCAGTAGTGAGCCCGAGTGCGCATGCGCAGTAGTGAGCCCGATTGCGCATCCGCAGTAGCGAGCCCGAGTGCGCATGCGCAGTAGTGAGTCAGAGTTCGCATGAGCAGTAGTGAGTCGGAGTGCGTATGAGCAGTAGTGAGACCGAGTGCGCATGCACTGTAGTGAGCCCGAGTGCGCATGCACAGTAGTGAGCCCGTGTGCGCATGCGCAAAAGTGAGCTCGAGTGCGGATGTGCAGGTCTGAGCCGGTGTGCGCATGCACAGTAGCGGCCCCGAGCGCGCATGCGCCGTAGTCAGCCCGACTGCGCATGAGCAGTAGTGAGTCGGAGTGCGTATGAGCAGTAGTGACCCCGAATGCGCGTGCGCAGTAGTGAGCCTGATTGCGCATCCGCAGTAGTGAGACCGATTGCGCATCCGCAGTAGTGAGTCTGAGTGCGCATGAGCTGTAGTGACCCTGAGTGCGCATGCGCAGTAGTGAGACAGATTGCGCATGCGCAGTTGTGAGCCCGATTGCGCATCCGCAGTAGTGAGACCGATTGCGCATGCGCAATAGTGAGCCCCATTGCGCATCCGCAGTAGTGAGTCCGAGTGCGCATGAGCAGTAGTGACCCCGAGTGCGCATGCACAGTAGTGAGCCCGTGTGCGCTTGCGCAGTAGTGCACCAGTGTGCGCATGCGCAGAAGTGAGCTCGAGTGCTCATGTGCAGGTCTGGGCCGGTGTGCGCATGCACAGTAGCGGCCGCGAGCGCGCATGCGCCGTAGTGAGCCCGATTGCGCATCCGCAGTAGTGAGACCGAGTGCGCATGAGCAGTAGCCACCGCGAGAGCGCATCCGCAGTAGTGAGACCGATTGCGCATGCGCAGTAGGGAGCCCGATTGCGCATCCGCAGTAGTGAGTCCGAGATCGCGTGAGCAGTAATGCGTCCGAGTGCGCATGCGCAGTAGTGAGCCCGAGTGCGCATGAGCAGTAGTGAGTCCGAGTGCGCATGAGCAGTAGTGAGCCCGAGTGCGCATGCAGAGTAGTGACCCGCAGTGCGCATGCGCAGTAGTGAGACCGAGTGCGCATGAGCAGTAGCCACCGCGAGAGCGCATCCGCAGTAGTGAGACCGATTGCGCATGCTCAGTGGTGAGCCCCATTGCGCATCCGCAGTAGTGAGACCGTGTGCGCATGCGCAGTACTGAGCCCGACCGCGCATCCGTAGTTATGAGCCTGAGTGCGCATGCGCAGTAGTGACCCCGAGTGCGCATGCGCAGTAGTGAGCCCGATTGCGCATCCGCAGTAGTGAGACCGATTGCGCATCCGTAGTAGTGGCACCGATTGCGCATGCGCAGTAGGGAGCCCGATTGCGCATCCGCAGTAGCGAGCCCGAGCGCGCATCCGCAGTAGTGAGTCCGAGTTCGCATGAGCAGTAGTGAGTCGGAGTGCGTATGAGCAGTAGTGAGACCGAGTGCGCATGAGCAGTAGTGGGTCCGAGTGCGCATGACCAGTAGTGAGTCGGAGTGCGTATGTGCAGTAGTGACCCCGAGTGCGCATGCGCAGTAGTGAGCCCGATTGCGCATCCGCAGTAGTGAGACCGATTGCGCATGCGTAGTAGTGACCCCGATTGCGCATCCGCAGTAGTGAGCCCGAGTTCGCATGAGCAGTAGTGGGTCCGAGTGCGCATCCGCAGTAGTGAGCCCGAGTTCGCATGAGCAGTAGTGACTCCGAGTGCGCATGGGCAGTAGTGACCCCGAGTGCGCATCCGCAGTAGTGAGCCCGAGTTCGCATGACCAGTAGTGAGTCGGAGTGCGCATGGGCAGTAGTTACCACGAGTGCGCATGCGCAGTAGTGAGCCCGAGGGCGCATGCGCAGTAGTGAGCCCGATTGCGCATCCGCAGTAGCGAGCCCGAGCGTGCATCCGCAGTAGTGAGTCCGAGTTCGCATGAGCAGTAGTGAGTCGGAGTGCGTATGAGCAGTAGTGAGCCCGAGTGCGCATGCGCTGTAGTGAGCCCGTGTGCCCATGCACAGTAATGAGCCCGTGTGCGCATGCGCCGTAGTGAGCCCGAGTGCGCATCCGCAGTAGTGAGTCCGAGTGCGCATGAGCAGTAGTGACCCCGAGTGCGCATGCTCAGTAGTGAGCCCGTGTGCCCATGCGCAGTAGTGAGCCGGTGTGCGCATGCACAGTAGCGGCCCCGAGCGCGCATGCGCCATAGTCAGCCCGACTGCGCATGAGCAGTAGTGAGTCGGAGTGCGTATGAGCAGTAGTGACCCCGAATGCGCGTGCGCAGTAGTGAGCCTGATTGCGCATCCGCAGTAGTGAGACCGATTGCGCATCCGCAGTAGTGAGTCTGAGTGCGCATGAGCTGTAGTGACCCTGAGTGCGCATGCGCAGTAGTGAGACAGATTGCGCATGCGCAGTAGTGAGACCGATTGCGCATGCGCAGTAGTGAGCCCGATTGCGCGTCCGCAGTAGTGAGACCAATTGCGCATGCGCAATAGTGAGCCCCATTGCGCATCCGCAGTAGTGAGTCCGAGTGCGCATGAGCAGTAGTGACCCCGAGTGCGCATGCACAGTAGTGAGCCCGTGTGCGCATGCGCAGTAGTGCACCAGTGTGCGCATGCGCAGAAGTGAGCTCGAGTGCTCATGTGCAGGTCTGGGCCGGTGTGCGCATGCACAGTAGCGGCCGCGAGCGCGCATGCGCCGTAGTGAGCCCGATTGCGCATCCGCAGTAGTGAGACCGAGTGCGCATGAGCAGTAGCCACCGCGAGAGCGCATCCGCAGTAGTGAGACCGATTGCGCATCCGTAGTTATGAGCCTGAGTGCGCATCCGCAGTAGTGAGTCCGAGATCGCGTGAGCAGTAATGCGTCCGAGTGCGCATGCGCAGTAGTGAGCCCGAATGCGCATGAGCAGTAGTGAGTCCGAGTGCGCATGAGCAGTAGTGAGCCCGAGTGCGCATGCAGAGTAGTGACCCGCAGTGCGCATGCGCAGTAGTGAGACCGTGTGCGCATGCGCAGTGGTGAGCCCCATTGCGCATCCGCAGTAGTGAGACCGATTGCGCATGCGCAATAGTGAGCCCGAGTGCGCATGAGCAGTAGTGACCCCGAGAGCGCATGCAGAGTAGTGACCCGCAGTGCGCATGCGCAGTAGTGAGACCGTGTGCGCATGCGCAGTACTGAGCCCGACCGCGCATCCGTAGTTATGAGCCTGAGTGCGCATGCGCAGTAGTGACCCCGAGTGCGCATGCGCAGTAGTGAGCCCGATTGCGCATCCGCAGTAGTGAGACCGATTGCGCATGCGCAATAGTGAGCCCGATTGCGCATTTGCAGTAGTGAGTCCTAGAGCGCACTTGCAGTAGCGTCCCCGAGTGCGCATGCGCAGTAGTGACCCCGGGTGCGCATGCGCAGTAGTGTGACCTATTGCGCATCCGTAGTAGTGGGACCGATTGCGCATGCGCAGTAGGGAGCCCGATTGCGCATCCGCAGTAGCGAAACCGATTGCGCATGCGCAATAGTGAGCCCGATTGCGCATTCGCAGTAGTGAGTCCGAGTGCTCATGGGCAGGATTGTCTGTGTTGTTTAACGTGCAGTTCCCGCCATCACAGCTCTACTACACGGCCCCCATGGGCGCGGAATTGGGATACGCCCAATTAGCGCGTCCCCGCCGAAGCAAGGACTACCAGAAATGGCACCAGGCTCTACGGGTCCTGGTAACCGACCTCTGGTGGGGCCGAGTGACTTTCCAGCACTCTACCAGCTAAGACAGGCTGGTACCCGAGCTGTTGGGACGCAGCTCACCCGCCGAGGGCCCGACAAGCAGGCCCTCTAGCCAGCATGCGGCTTTTAAACCACTGCCCCCGCGATGGTCCAACCCACGACCGAGCCAGGGTTGCCCCTGTAGGCATCTCGGTCCCCGCGGTACCAGTCAAGATCACTGGTGGGATCTGCGCGACCGAAGTCGCTTCCATTTTGGGGGTCCCGCAACCCCCGGCAATGGTCAGCCGGCGCATCGGGTACGTGGAGACGCCAACCTCCAAAGGCCGCGAGTAGGAATCGACCCTAGGGTCTTTGACCTCCTCGCAGCCCCCCTGCGTCCCTCATTCACCCATACACACACACTACGCATTCACACACCTTCTTCTCCGCACAAACACACTTCTCGCATACGCACAAAAACGTTCATACTTCTCCTTGCATTCTAACACACCACTCACATCGACACTTCCATCCTCTCTTCTTGTCACACCACACTCATCCAGACATCGGAGGTCGTCATACATACTACACTCAACCAACACGTGCTTCCAATCCTCACGCACAGCTCCACATATACACTGTTCACTTTCACTCTTTCCACATCTATACAAATACGCATTCATACTTCCATGTCCAGTCATCAAAAAGCACGCAAACACACTCGGCTCAAAATTCACACACCTTTCAGCAAACCTTACATCCTTTATATATTCATACGTTACTCTACCTTTCTCACTTACATCCCATCTATTCTGCCAACATTCATACGCTCTTTCATTCACCATTTCCACACACTCATCCACATCACGACCATCCATACCAGAAACAGCGAGCGCATTTACATTCTCACACAGATTCACTCTACTCTTTATCCTTGCACACATACCTCGCCTCACACACTCAAGGTCCCAGGGCAGGACACCCATCAACACTTGCATACTTTCCGTCGAGACGGTTCTACACACACTCAAACATGCATACAACACAACACGCTGGCATCTATTCATCATATCTCTTGCATACCCATACTGCATCACGTCATACCATACACTCGCGCCATACATAACACACGCAACAAACAGACCCTTATACAGCACACGCACAGCTCTCCTTCTCATACCCCATTCTCTCCTCAACACTCTTCTCATCGCACCCACAACATTCATTACCTTCTTTCGCAGATACTCGAGGTGTACCTTAAAATGCATTCTTTCACTCACCCATACACCCAAATATTTCACACGCTCTACATACTTCAAAGCCTTCCCATTCATTCGCACAATCGGTCTTCTGCTCACAGCCATGCTACCTTTCATCAACATTGTAACTGTTTTGCCTTCGGACACACTGACTCCAACACTCGCACCCCATTCACACACTATTTTCATCCATTCCGTTCCGATACGTTCTATTTCCATTCGGCTCTGTCCTTCAACAAACAAATACAAATCATCCGCGAAGGCCACACATCTACACCCACATTCTCTCAAACGCCGCAGGAGTCCATTCATCCGCCCAATCCAGAGGAATGGGCCAGACACAGACCCCTGCGGGCATCCACGCTCAACATTCCTCCACACAACCTCATTCACGCCACACATACATGCTGCCCTCCCTTGGAAATAACTTTTCCAGAGTGGCAGCTCCGCACACCCTGTCTCACTCAACCACTCTATCATACTCTTCCACTCCAAATGATCAAACGCACCCTTAAAATCAACAAATATCCCTAACACATACTTCTTCTCACTCTGTTCCACATACTCTCTCACTTTCAACCAGGCACTCTCCGTCGAACGGCCCCTGCGAAAGCCATACTGCGCATCATCCATACTCTCACTCACTCTCCGTTCATGCCTTTTAATCATCATTCGTTCCAACGTTTTTCCAAACACCGACAGCAGGCTTATCGGCCTATATGACGCAGGGTCCGTTCGCGGCTTGTCAGGGGACTTCAGCAAAACAACAATGCACGCTTTCTTCCACTCATTCGGAAAACATCCAGTCTTCAAGCAAGTATTATACAATCTCAACAGCCATCCCGGAATCGCACACCAAATCATTCGCAACATCTTCACAGTTACACCATCCAAGCCAGGTGCCTTGCCCAACTTTGATGCCATCACGGCCTCATTCACCTCGTCCCAGTCAAACTCTACCACATCATTCACACTCTCTACAGTACCACTCACGACCCTCGAATCATTCGAGACTGGGAAGAATCGCTCTAGCAACACTTGCGCACATTCTCGCCATGTGGAATAATTCACACCATCAACATTCAACGAACTCATTCTCTCCCTCGCATTCTTACCTCTGCATACTCTGTATACAGGACCCCATGGATCCGGGTTCGACGACTCACTTACAAACTTCCTCCAGCATTCTTCTTTCACTCTACACACTTCACGCTTATATTCACGCATCAATCTTCTATACGTCTCCAAACGCGCATCCACATCCACACTTCTTCTTCTCTTCGCTTTCTGCCACAACTTCCGGCTCTTTCGAACCTTAACTTTCATCCTCTTCAGCTCATCCGTCCACCACACCATCCTTCTGTCATTCACTCTCACTCTCCGTTTCATCCTCCTGTCGTTCGAGCCCCGAATCCATTCCATTAAAATTCCTAGCATTCTATCCACATTTGTTTCATCACTCATATCTTGCCCATACATCAACGAAAATTCCCTCAAATCGTTCTTGTATTCTTCCCAGTCTACATCCTTGCATATCCATCCCATTCGCTCATCTGAGGCATTCTGCAGACACTCATCACTCATCATCCTAATCAAAATCACATTATGATCACTTATACCCCAGTCACTCTTAACTTCCCATTCAAGGCGGCACCTGGCTAACGAATCATTCATCAGAGTGACATCAATGTCACTCTGCCCATTCACGCCCGAGAAAGTATAATACTCACTTGGCTCATTCAACACAATCATTCCATTCGCCAAAATCCACTCTTCCAGAATCCTTCCACGCATCTCATTCTCTCTGCTGCGACCCCCACCCTTGCTATACCACAAGGGCGAGGTCGCATTCGCATCCATTCCGAATAACACACGTTTCCCTCTCACATACTCTTTCACACTCTCCATATACCCCAGGTAGGGCTCAATATCTGTGCCCCACCTGCAGTACACAGATACTACATACAACTCGCCAAAGTCCCCTTTCAACCACACACACACACCATATTCATTCGTAACTTCCCTTACACACATCACTTCCACATTCACATCGCGAACAACCACTGCAGCTTTTGCAGGGTCGTCCGCACATGCATACACTTGCCACCCACTTGGTAAGCCTCTCACACTACCATGCGACACATACACCTCTTGCAACAAAGCCACACTCACATCCCTTTCATTCATAACACTACCCAAATCACACAACACACTATACGACCTCTGACAATTACACTGTATCACTCTCAAACACACGTCAGTCATCACATATTCTGGCCTTCTCTCTCTCTAGCATACGCACATATTCGGGACATTCACTCGCCAGAACCGAATGGTCACTCACTCGCCCTTTAATTTTACAATTTCTACACACACACGCATTCTTACATTTCTCTTTCAAGTGACCGCTTTCGCCACACTTCTCACACAACCTCACTTTCATACTGCATTCACGCATCATGTGCCCGAAGGCAAAACACTTGTAGCACCGCATAACATTCACGAAATCTCTCACTTTACACGCTCTCCATTTAATGTACACACGCTCCTCACTCATCAATACATCCCGCATTCTTTTGGACACCTCAAGTACCACATTCCCAACATTCACACCTTTCCTATTCATACGGCTAACTATTCGCACTCTATCTTTAAATTCCATCTCAGTCACACCACTCGCTTTCAGATTCTTCGTATACAATTCACTCATCAACTCATCATTCGTCATCACATTTTCCACATCAAACACAATTACTTTCGGACCCACTCTCTTGGGTGTCTCCACCCTGAGTCCCACTTCCTCAAACTTTTTATGCTGCTTTAGCATCTCCATCTCTCTCGCGCTCGCTGCTTCTATAAACAAACCACCACTCCGCGTCTTCCTCACCGCTTTCACTCTCACATTCAATCCGCTACTCACATCACTCATTACCTTTTCCTTCACTTGCTCGCTAGTCAATTTCACACTATCATCCTTGGCCTTTACGACCACTGCAAACGTACGCGCTTTCGGCTTCTCACTCACACACACACCTTTCGCTCTCTCACTCACACCACTATCACTCTTGCCAGCCACACTCGCATAACTCATCACTGCTGGCACACTCATACGCTCATCCAACATCTTCCTGCTCTCTTCCAATCGTCCAGCCAGTCGTTCATTCTTTCCCATCATGCTCACCACACAATCCTCATACTCACTCACACAGTTTAAAATGAAATCAGCCGCAACCTTCGACACGCGGTTAGTTTCGGTCAGCACAAATTTGCGCAACTTTTCGCTAACACGCCGCATCATCTTCAACTCCTTATCCTCTCCCTCATCCTCAATCACTACCTCCTCCATCGACCCCACCTCCTGTCTTGTCCGCTTTCGCGGACTCAGGCTTCTAGAAGCCAGCTTCTTGCCTCTAGCAGCAGGCGCACGGCCACGCGAACTAGACGGCAACCCCTCACCACCGCCATCTTTACTTCCCCCCCCCCCGATATCGTCAAGTTTTACAAATTCCATGAGAATTCCCACGAGCAGGGACGAAAATCTGTCACTCCCCGGGTGACGCCCTTCCCGGGGAGAAGGCTCATACGCTCAGGAGGTCGCCAGGTGTCCTGAGGGGGTCGCTAATGGCTGATGCTCCCACCAACCCACCCCCCAGTGCAAGACTGGGAGGTGCCCCATCGCCGCGCACCATAGCTTGGGGTTAGGGTATTTTTTATAGAGGTTTACATCCTCGCGGCCCGGCCGGTTAAGGCAAGGCCCCCGTTCCTGCGAAACATGACCACAGGCTTACGGTATGAGCACAAACCCCACTAGGGGGTCCGCCGTTCTCCCGTTAGCATAGAGGCCCTCACCCTTGGGTAGCACCGAAGTACTACCGAAGGGCATAGAGTGCCTCTATCCCAGCGACCACCACGAGGAGGTGGGAGATCCGACTTGCGTCACTGACGCCATTCGGTCACCAGTGCTCATGGGCAGTAGTGACCCCGAGTGCGCATGCACAGTAGTGACCCGGAGTGCGCATGCGCAGTAGTGCGATCGTGTGCGCATGCGCAGTAGTGAGCCCGACCGCGCATCCGCAGTTGTAAGCCTGAGTGCGCATGCGCAGTAGTGACCCCGAGTGCGCATGCGCAGTAGCGAGCCCGTGTGCCCATGCGCAGTAGTGAGCCTGAGTGCGCATGGGCAGTAGTGAGCCCGATTGCGCATCCGCAGTAGCGAGCCCGAGCGCGCATCCGCAGTAGTGAGTCCGAGTGCGCATGAGCAGTAGTGACCCCGAGTGCGCATGCGCAGTAGTGAGCCCGTGTGCCCATGCGCAGTAGTGAGCCCGTGTGCCCATGCGCAGTAGTGAGCCTGAGTGCGCATGAGCACTAGTGAGTCCGAGTGCGCATGAGCAGAAGTGACCCCGAGTGCGCATGCGCAGTAGTGAGCCCGTGTGCCCATGCGCAGTAGTGAGCCTGAGTGCGCATGGGCAGTAGTGACCCCGAGTGCGCATGCGCCGTAGTGAGCCCGAGTGCGCATCCGCAGTAGTGAGTCCGAGTTCGCATGAGCAGTAGTGACCCCGGGTGCGCATGCGCATTAGTGAGCCCGTGTGCCCATGCGCAGTAGTGAGCCTGAGTGCGCATGAGCAGTAGTGGGTCCGAGTGCGCATGGGCAGTAGTGACCCCGAGTGCGCATGCGCAGTAGTGAGCCCGAGTGCGCATGCGCAGTAGTGAGCCCGCTTGCGCATCCGCAGTAGCGAGCCCGAGCGCGCATCCGCAGTAGTGAGTCCGAGTTCGCATGAGCAGTAGTGAGCCCGATTGCGCATCCGCAGTAGCGAGCCCGAGCGCGCATCCGCAGTAGTGAGTCCAAGTGCGCATGAGCAGTAGTGACCCCGAGTGCGCATGCGCAGTAGTGAGCACGTGTGCCCATGCGCAGTAGTGAGCCTGAGTGCGCATGGGCAGTAGTGACCCCGAGTGCGCATGCGCACTAGTGAGCCCGAGTGCGCATGAGCAGTAGTGAATCCGAGTGCGCATGACCAGTCGTGACCACGATTGCACATGCACAGTAGTGACCCCGACCGCGTATCCGCAGTTGTGAGCCTGAGTGCGCATGCGCAGGTCTGAGCCGGTGTGCGCATGCACAGTAGCGGCCCCGAGCGCGCATGCGCCGTAGTCAGCCCGACTGCGCATGAGCAGTAGTGAGTCGGAGTGCGTATGAGCAGTAGTGACCCCGAATGCGCGTGCGCAGTAGTGAGCCTGATTACGCATCCGCAGTAGTGAGACCGATTGCGCATCCGCAGTAGTGAGTCTGAGTGCGCATGAGCTGTAGTGACCCTGAGTGCGCATGCGCAGTAGTGAGACAGATTGCGCATGCGCAGTAGTGAGACCGATTGCGCATGCGCAGTAGTGAGCCCGATTGCGCATCGGCAGTAGTGAGACCGATTGCGCATGCGCAATAGTGAGCCCCATTGCGCATCCGCAGTAGTGAGTCCGAGTGCGCATGAGCAGTAGTGACCCCGAGTGCGCATGCACAGTAGTGAGCCCGTGTGCGCATGCGCAGTAGTGCACCGGTGTGCGCATGCGCAGAAATGAGCTCGAGTGCTCATGTGCAGGTCTGGGCCGGTGTGCGCATGCACAGTAGCGGCCGCGAGCGCGCATGCGCCGTAGTGAGCCCGATTGCGCATCCGCAGTAGTGAGACCGAGTGCGCATGAGCAGTAGCCACCGCGAGAGCGCATCCGCAGTAGTGAGACCGATTGCGCATGCGCAGTAGGGAGCCCGATTGCGCATCCGCAGTAGTGAGTCCGAGATCGCGTGAGCAGTAATGCGTCCGAGTGCGCATGCGCAGTAGTGAGCCCGAGTGCGCATGAGCAGTAGTGAGACCGTGTGCGCATGCGCAGTGGTGAGCCCCATTGCGCATCCGCAGTAGTGAGACCGATTGCGCATGCGCAATAGTGAGCCCGAGTGCGCATGAGCAGTAGTGACCCCGAGTGCGCATGCAGAGTAGTGACCCGCAGTGCGCATGCGCAGTAGTGAGACCGTGTGCGCATGCGCAGTACTGAGCCCGACCGCGCATCCGTAGTTATGAGCCTGAGTGCGCATGCGCAGTAGTGACCCCGAGTGCGCATGCGCAGTAGTGAGCCCGATGCGCATCCGCAGTAGTGAAACCGATTGCGCATGCGCAATAGTGAGCCCGATTGCGCATTTGCAGTAGTGAGTCCTAGAGCGCACTTGCAGTAGCGTCCCCGAGTGCGCATGCGCAGTAGTGACCCCGGGTGCGCATGCGCAGTAGTGTGACCTATTGCGCATCCGTAGTAGTGGGACCGATTGCGCATGCGCAGTAGGGAGCCCGATTGCGCATCCGCAGTAGTGAAACCGATTGCGCATGCGCAATAGTGAGCCCGATTGCGCATTTGCAGTAGTGAGTCCTAGAGCGCACTTGCAGTAGCGTCCCCGAGTGCGCATGCGCAGTAGTGACCCCGGGTGCGCATGCGCAGTAGTGTGACCTATTGCGCATCCGTAGTAGTGGGACCGATTGCGCATGCGCAGTAGGGAGCCCGATTGCGCATCCGCAGTAGTGAAACCGATTGCGCATGCGCAATAGTGAGCCCGATTGCGCATTCGCAGTAGTGAGTCCGAGTGCTCATGGGCAGTAGTGACCCCGAGTGCGCATGCACAGTAGTGACCCGGAGTGCGCATGCGCAGTAGTGCGATCGTGTGCGCATGCGCAGTAGTGAGCCCGACCGCGCATCCGCAGTTGTAAGCCTGAGTGCGCATGCGCAGTAGTGACCCCGAGTGCGCATGCGCAGTAGCGAGCCCGTGTGCCCATGCGCAGTAGTGAGCCTGAGTGCGCATGGGCAGTAGTGAGCCCGATTGCGCATCCGCAGTAGCGAGCCCGAGCGCGCATCCGCAGTAGTGAGTCCGAGTGCGCATGAGCAGTAGTGACCCCGAGTGCGCATGCGCAGTAGTGAGCCCGTGTGCCCATGCGCAGTAGTGAGCCCGTGTGCCCATGCGCAGTAGTGAGCCTGAGTGCGCATGAGCACTAGTGAGTCCGAGTGCGCATGAGCAGAAGTGACCCCGAGTGCGCATGCGCAGTAGTGAGCCCGTGTGCCCATGCGCAGTAGTGAGCCTGAGTGCGCATGTGCAGTAGTGACCCCGAGTGCGCATGCGCCGTAGTGAGCCCGAGTGCGCATCCGCAGTAGTGAGTCCGAGTTCGCATGAGCAGTAGTGACCCCGAGTGCGCATGCGCAGTAGTGAGCCCGAGTGCGCATGCGCAGTAGTGAGTCCGAGTTCGCATGAGCAGTAGTGAGTCGGAGTGCGTATGAGCAGTAGTGAGACCGAGTGCGCATGCGCTGTAGTGAGCCCGTGTGCCCATGCACAGTAATGAGCCCGTGTGCGCATGCGCCGTAGTGAGCCCGAGTGCGCATCCGCAGTAGTGAGTCCGAGTGCGCATGAGCAGTAGTGACCCCGAGTGCGCATGCGCAGTAGTGAGCCCGTGTGCCCATGCGCAGTAGTGAGCCTGAGTGCGCATGAGCAGTAGTGACCCCGAGTGCGTATGCACTGTAGTGAGCCCGAGTGCGCATGCACAGTAGTGAGCCCGTGTGCGCATGCGCAAAAGTGAGCTCGAGTGCGGATGTGCAGGTCTGAGCCTGTGTGCGCATGGCCAGTTGCGACGCCGAGCGCGCATGCGCAGTAGTGAGCCCGAGTGCGCATGAGCAGTAGTGGGTCCGAGTGCGCATGGGCAGTAGTGACCCCGAGTGTGCATCCGCAGTAGTGAGCCCGAGTTCGCATGACCAGTAGTGAGTCGGAGTGCGTATATGCAGTAGTGACCCCGAGTGCGCATGCGCAGTAGTGAGCCCGATTGCGCATCCGCAGTAGTGAGACCGATTGCGCATGCGCAGTAGTGACCCCGATTGCGCATCCGCAGTAGTGAGCCCGAGTTCGCATGACCAGTAGTGAGTCGGAGTGCGTATGAGCAGTAGTGACCCCGAGTGCGCATGCGCAGTAGTGAGCCCGTGTGCCCATGCGCAGTAGTGAGCCTGAGTGCGCATGAGCAGTAGTGGGTCCGAGTGCTCATGGGCAGTAGTTACCCCGAGTGCGCATGCGCAGTAGTGAGCCCGAGTGCGCATGCGCAGTAGTGAGCCCGTGTGCCCATGCGCAGTAGCGAGCCCGAGCGCGCATCCGCAGTAGTGAGTCCGAGTTCGCATGAGCAGTAGTGAGTCGGAGTGCGTATGAGCAGTAGTGAGCCCGAGTGCGCATGCGCTGTAGTGAGCCCGTGTGCCCATGCACAGTAGTGAGCCCGTGTGCGCATGCGCCGTAGTGAGCCCGAGTGCGCATCCGCAGTAGTGAGTCCGAGTTCGCATGAGCAGTAGTGACCCCGGGTGCGCATGCGCATTAGTGAGCCCGTGTGCCCATGCGCAGTAGTGAGCCTGAGTGCGCATGAGCAGTAGTGGGTCCGAGTGCGCATGGGCAGTAGTTACCCCGAGTGCGCATGCGCAGTAGTGAGCCCGAGTGCGCATGCGCAGTAGTGAGCCCGATTGCGCATCCGCAGTAGCGAGCCCGAGCTCGCATCCGCAGTAGTGAGTCCGAGCTCGCATGAGCAGTAGTGAGTCGGAGTGCGTATGAGCAGTAGTGAGCCCGAGTGTGCATGCGCTGTAGTGAGCCCGTGTGCCCATGCACAGTAGTGAGCCCGTGTGCGCATGCGCCGTAGTGAGCCCGAGTGCGCATCCGCAGTAGTGAGTCCGAGTGCGCATGAGCAGTAGTGAGCCCGAGTGCGCACGCGCAGTAGTGAGCCCGAGTGCGCATGCGCAGTAGTGAGCCCGTGTGCCCATGCGCAGTAGTGAGCCTGAGTGCGCATGAGCAGTAGTTTGTCCGAGTGCGCATGGGCAGTAGTGACCCCGAGTGCTCATGGGCTGTAGTGACCCCGAGTGCGCATTAACAGTAGTGAGCCGGAGTGCGCATGCGCAGTAGTGCGATCGTGCGCGCATGCGCAGTAGTGAGCCCGACCGCGCATCCGCAGTTGTAAACCTGAGTGCGCATGCGCAGTAGTGACCCCGAGTGCGCATGCGCAGTAGCGAGCCCGTGTGCCCATGCGCAGTAGTGAGCCTGAGTGCGCATCCGTAGTAGTGTGCCCGAGTGCGCATGCGCAGTAGTGACCCCGAGTGCGCATGCGCAGTTGTGAGCCCGATTGCGCATCCGCAGTAGTGTGCCCGAATGCGCATGCGCAGTCGTGACCCCGATTACGCATGCGCAGTAGTGAGCCCGACCGCGCATCCGCAGTTGTGAGCCTGAGTGCGCATGCGCAGTAGTAACCCCGAGTGCGCATGCGCAGTAGTGAGCCCGATTGCGCATGCGTAGTAGTGACCCCGATTGCGCATCCGCAGTAGTGAGTCCGAGGTCGCATGGGCAGTAGTGACACCGAGTGCGCATGCGCAGTAGTGAGCCCGATTGCGCATCCGCAGTAGTGACACCGATTGCGCATGCGCAATAGTAAGCCCGATTGTGCATCCGCAGTAGTGAGTCCGAGTGCGTATGCGCTGTAGTGACCCCACGTGCGCATGCGCAGTAGTGAGCTTCAGCACGCATCCGCAATAGTGAGCCCGAGTGCGCATCCGCAGTAGTGAGACCGATTGCGCATCCGCAGTAGTGAGTCCGAGATCGCATGAGCAGTAATGAGTCCGAGTGGGCATGAGCAGTAGTGAATACGAGTACGCATGAGCAGTAGTGGCCCCGAGTGCGTATGCACTGCAGTGAGCCCGAGTGCGCATGCACAGTAGTGAGTGCGTGTGCGCATGCGCAATAGTGCGCTCGTGTGCGCATGCGCAGAAGTGTGCTCGAGTGCGCATGCGCAGTAGCGACCCCGAGCGCGCATGCGCCATAGTGATCCCGAGGGCGCATGTGCAGTAGTAAGTCGGAGCACGTATGAGCAGTAGAGACCCCGAGTGCACATGCGCAGTAGTGAGCCCGTGTGCCCATGCGCAGTAGTGAGCCTGAGTGCGCATCGGCAGTAGTGTGCCCGATTGCGCATGGGCAATAGTGAGCCCGCTTGCAGTAGTGAGTCCGAATGCGCATGAGCGGTAGTGACCCCGAGTGCCCATGCACAGTAGCGAGGCCGAGTGCGCATGCGCAGTGGGGAGCCCGATTGCGCATCCGCAGTAGTGAGTCCGCGATCGCATGAGCAGTATTGAGTCCGAGTGCGCATGAGCAGCAGTGAATACGACTACGCATGAGCAGTAGTGACCCCGAGTGCGTATGCACTGTAGTGAGCCCGAGTGCGCATGCACAGTAGTGAGCCCGTGCGCGCATGCGCACAGAGCGCCCGTGTGCGCATCCGCAGTAGTGAGCCCGAGCTCGCATGACCAGTAGTGAGTCGGAGTGCGTATGTGCAGTAGTGACCCCGAGTGCGCATGCGCAGTAGTGAGCCCGATTGCGCATCCGCAGTAGTGAGGCCGATTGCGCATGCGTAGTAGTGACCCCGATTGCGCATCCGCAGTAGTGAGCCCGAGTTCGCATGACCAGTAGTGAGTCGGAGTGCGTATGAGCAGTAGTGACCCCGAGTGCGCATGCGCAGTAGTGAGCCCGTGTGTCCATGCGCAGTAGTGAGCCTGAGTGCGCATGAGCAGTAGTTTGTCCGAGTGCGCATGGGCAGTAGTGACCCCGAGTGCCCATGCGCAGTAGTGAGCCCGAGTGCGCATGCGCAGTAGTGAGGCCGATTGCGCATCCGCAGTAGCGAGCCCGAGCGCGCATCCGCAGTAGTGAGTCCGAGTTCGCATGAGCAGTAGTGAGTCGGAGTGCGTATGAGCAGTAGTGAGACCGTGTGCGCATGCGCTGTAGTGAGCCCGTGTGCCCATGCGCAGTAGTGAGCCTGAGTGCGCATGAGCAGTAGTGACCCCGAGTGCGTATGCACTGTAGTGAGCCCGAGTGCGCATGCACAGTAATGAGCCCGTGTGCGCATGCGCACAGAGCGCCCGTGTGCGCATGCGCAAAAGTGAGCTCGAGTGCGCATGTGCAGGTCTGAGCCTGTGTGCGCATGACCAGTAGCGACGCCGAGCGCGCATGCGCAGTAGTGAGCCCGAGTGCGCATGAGCAGTAGTGGGTCCGAGTGCGCATGGGCAGTAGTGACCCCGAGTGCGCATCCGCAGTAGTGAGCCCGAGTTCGCATGACCAGTAGTGAGTCGGAGTGCGTATGTGCAGTAGTGACCCCGAGTGCGCATGCGCAGTAGTGAGCCCGATTGCGCATCCGCAGTAGTGAGACCGATTGCGCATGCGCAGTAGTGACCCCGATTGCGCATCCGCAGTAGTGAGCCCGAGTTCGCATGACCAGTAGTGAGTCGGAGTGCGTATGAGCAGTAGTGACACCGAGTGCGCATGCGCAGTAGTGAGCCCGTGTGCCCATGCGCAGTAGTGAGCCTGAGTGCGCATGAGCAGTAGTGGGTCCGAGTGCGCATGGGCAGTAGTTACCCCGAGTGCGCATGCGCAGTAGTGAGCCCGAGTGCGCATGCGCAGTAGTGAGCCCGATTGCGCATCCGCAGTAGCGAGCCCGAGTGCGCATGCGCAGTAGTGAGTCCGAGTTCGCATGAGCAGTAGTGAGCCCGTGTGCGCATGCGCAAAAGTGAGCTCGAGTGCGGATGTGCAAGTCTGAGCCGGTGTGCGCATGCACAGTAGCGGCCCCGAGCGCGCATGCGCCGTAGTCAGCCCGACTGCGCATGAGCAGTAGTGAGTCGGAGTGCGTATGAGCAGTAGTGACCCCGAATGCGCGTGCGCAGTAGTGAGCCTGATTGCGCATCCGCAGTAGTGAGACCGATTGCGCATCCGCAGTAGTGAGTCTGAGTGCGCATGAGCTGTAGTGACCCTGAGTGCGCATGCGCAGTAGTGAGACAGATTGCGCATGCGCAGTAGTGAGACCGATTGCGCATGCGCAGTTGTGAGCCCGATTGCGCATCCGCAGTAGTGAGACCGATTGCGCATGCGCAATAGTGAGCCCCATTGCGCATCCGCAGTAGTGAGTCCGAGTGCGCATGAGCAGTAGTGACCCCGAGTGCGCATGCACAGTAGTGAGCCCGTGTGCGCGTGCGCAGTAGTGAGACCGTGTGCGCATGCGCAGTGGTGAGCCCCATTGCGCATCCGCAGTAGTGAGACCGATTGCGCATGCGCAATAGTGAGCCCGAGTGCGCATGAGCAGTAGTGACCCCGAGAGCGCATGCAGAGTAGTGACCCGCAGTGCGCATGCGCAGTAGTGAGACCGTGTGCGCATGCGCAGTACTGAGCCCGACCGCGCATCCGTAGTTATGAGCCTGAGTGCGCATGCGCAGTAGTGACCCCGAGTGCGCATGCGCAGTAGTGAGCCCGATTGCGCATCCGCAGTAGTGAGACCGATTGCGCATCCGTAGTAGTGGCACCGATTGCGCATGCGCAGTAGGGAGCCCGATTGCGCATCCGCAGTAGCGAGCCCGAGCGCGCATCCGCAGTAGTGAGTCCGAGTTCGCATGAGCAGTAGTGAGTCGGAGTGCGTATGAGCAGTAGTGAGACCGAGTGCGCATGAGCAGTAGTGGGTCCGAGTGCGCATGACCAGTAGTGAGTCGGAGTGCGTATGTGCAGTAGTGACCCCGAGTGCGCATGCGCAGTAGTGAGCCCGATTGCGCATCCGCAGTAGTGAGACCGATTGCGCATGCGTAGTAGTGACCCCGATTGCGCATCCGCAGTAGTGAGCCCGAGTTCGCATGAGCAGTAGTGGGTCCGAGTGCGCATCCGCAGTAGTGAGCCCGAGTTCGCATGAGCAGTAGTGACTCCGAGTGCGCATGGGCAGTAGTGACCCCGAGTGCGCATCCGCAGTAGTGAGCCCGAGTTCGCATGACCAGTAGTGAGTCGGAGTGCGCATGGGCAGTAGTTACCACGAGTGCGCATGCGCAGTAGTGAGCCCGAGTGCGCATGCGCAGTAGTGAGCCCGATTGCGCATCCGCAGTAGCGAGCCCGAGCGTGCATCCGCAGTAGTGAGTCCGAGTTCGCATGAGCAGTAGTGAGTCGGAGTGCGTATGAGCAGTAGTGAGCCCGAGTGCGCATGCGCTGTAGTGAGCCCGTGTGCCCATGCACAGTAATGAGCCCGTGTGCGCATGCGCCGTAGTGAGCCCGAGTGCGCATCCGCAGTAGTGAGTCTGAGTGCGCATGAGCAGTAGTGTCCCCGAGTGCGCATGCTCAGTAGTGAGCCCGTGTGCCCATGCGCAGTAGTGAGCCGGTGTGCGCATGCACAGTAGCGGCCCCGAGCGCGCATGCGCCATAGTCAGCCCGACTGCGCATGAGCAGTAGTGAGTCGGAGTGCGTATGAGCAGTAGTGACCCCGAATGCGCGTGCGCAGTAGTGAGCCTGATTGCGCATCCGCAGTAGTGAGACCGATTGCGCATCCGCAGTAGTGAGTCTGAGTGCGCATGAGCTGTAGTGACCCTGAGTGCGCATGCGCAGTAGTGAGACAGATTGCGCATGCGCAGTAGTGAGACCGATTGCGCATGCGCAGTAGTGAGCCCGATTGCGCGTCCGCAGTAGTGAGACCAATTGCGCATGCGCAATAGTGAGCCCCATTGCGCATCCGCAGTAGTGAGTCCGAGTGCGCATGAGCAGTAGTGACCCCGAGTGCGCATGCACAGTAGTGAGCCCGTGTGCGCATGCGCAGTAGTGCACCAGTGTGCGCATGCGCAGAAGTGAGCTCGAGTGCTCATGTGCAGGTCTGGGCCGGTGTGCGCATGCACAGTAGCGGCCGCGAGCGCGCATGCGCCGTAGTGAGCCCGTTTGCGCATCCGCAGTAGTGAGACCGAGTGCGCATGAGCAGTAGCCACCGCGAGAGCGCATCCGCAGTAGTGAGACCGATTGCGCATCCGTAGTTATGAGCCTGAGTGCGCATCCGCAGTAGTGAGTCCGAGATCGCGTGAGCAGTAATGCGTCCGAGTGCGCATGCGCAGTAGTGAGCCCGAGTGCGCATGAGCAGTAGTGAGTCCGAGTGCGCATGAGCAGTAGTGAGCCCGAGTGCGCATGCAGAGTAGTGACCCGCAGTGCGCATGCGCAGTAGTGAGACCGTGTGCGCATGCGCAGTGGTGAGCCCCATTGCGCATCCGCAGTAGTGAGACCGATTGCGCATGCGCAATAGTGAGCCCGAGTGCGCATGAGCAGTAGTGACCCCGAGAGCGCATGCAGAGTAGTGACCCGCAGTGCGCATGCGCAGTAGTGAGACCGTGTGCGCATGCGCAGTACTGAGCCCGACCGCGCATCCGTAGTTATGAGCCTGAGTGCGCATGCGCAGTAGTGACCCCGAGTGCGCATGCGCAGTAGTGAGCCCGATTGCGCATCCGCAGTAGTGAGACCGATTGCGCATGCGCAATAGTGAGCCCGATTGCGCATTTGCAGTAGTGAGTCCTAGAGCGCACTTGCAGTAGCGTCCCCGAGTGCGCATGCGCAGTAGTGACCCCGGGTGCGCATGCGCAGTAGTGTGACCTATTGCGCATCCGTAGTAGTGGGACCGATTGCGCATGCGCAGTAGGGAGCCCGATTGCGCATCCGCAGTAGCGAAACCGATTGCGCATGCGCAATAGTGAGCCCGATTGCGCATTCGCAGTAGTGAGTCCGAGTGCTCATGGGCAGTAGTGACCCCGAGTGCGCATGCACAGTAGTGACCCGGAGTGCGCATGCGCAGTAGTGCGATCGTGTGCGCATGCGCAGTAGTGAGCCCGACCGCGCATCCGCAGTTGTAAGCCTGAGTGCGCATGCGCAGTAGTGACCCCGAGTGCGCATGCGCAGTAGCGAGCCCGTGTGCCCATGCGCAGTAGTGAGCCTGAGTGCGCATGGGCAGTAGTGAGCCCGATTGCGCATCCGCAGTAGCGAGCCCGAGCGCGCATCCGCAGTAGTGAGTCCGAGTGCGCATGAGCAGTAGTGACCCCGAGTGCGCATGCGCAGTAGTGAGCCCGTGTGCCCATGCGCAGTAGTGAGCCCGTGTGCCCATGCGCAGTAGTGAGCCTGAGTGCGCATGAGCACTAGTGAGTCCGAGTGCGCATGAGCAGAAGTGACCCCGAGTGCGCATGCGCAGTAGTGAGCCCGTGTGCCCATGCGCAGTAGTGAGCCTGAGTGCGCATGGGCAGTAGTGACCCCGAGTGCGCATGCGCCGTAGTGAGCCCGAGTGCGCATCCGCAGTAGTGAGTCCGAGTTCGCATGAGCAGTAGTGACCCCGGGTGCGCATGCGCATTAGTGAGCCCGTGTGCCCATGCGCAGTAGTGAGCCTGAGTGCGCATGAGCAGTAGTGGGTCCGAGTGCGCATGGGCAGTAGTGACCCCGAGTGCGCATGCGCAGTAGTGAGCCCGAGTGCGCATGCGCAGTAGTGAGCCCGCTTGCGCATCCGCAGTAGCGAGCCCGAGCGCGCATCCGCAGTAGTGAGTCCGAGTTCGCATGAGCAGTAGTGAGCCCGATTGCGCATCCGCAGTAGCGAGCCCGAGCGCGCATCCGCAGTAGTGAGTCCGAGTGCGCATGAGCAGTAGTGACCCCGAGTGCGCATGCGCAGTAGTGAGCCCGTGTGCCCATGCGCAGTAGTGAGCCTGAGTGCGCATGGGCAGTAGTGACCCCGAGTGCGCATGCGCACTAGTGAGCCCGAGTGCGCATGAGCAGTAGTGAATCCGAGTGCGCATGACCAGTCGTGACCACGATTGCACATGCACAGTAGTGACCCCGACCGCGTATCCGCAGTTGTGAGCCTGAGTGCGCATGCGCAGGTCTGAGCCGGTGTGCGCATGCACAGTAGCGGCCCCGAGCGCGCATGCGCCGTAGTCAGCCCGTCTGCGCATGAGCAGTAGTGAGTCGGAGTGCGTATGAGCAGTAGTGACCCCGAATGCGCGTGCGCAGTAGTGAGCCTGATTGCGCATCCGCAGTAGTGAGACCGATTGCGCATCCGCAGTAGTGATTCTGAGTGCGCATGAGCTGTAGTGACCCTGAGTGCGCATGCGCAGTAGTGAGACAGATTGCGCATGCGCAGTAGTGAGACCGATTGCGCATGCGCAGTAGTGAGCCCGATTGCGCATCGGCAGTAGTGAGACCGATTGCGCATGCGCAATAGTGAGCCCCATTGCGCATCCGCAGTAGTGAGTCCGGGTGCGCATGAGCAGTAGTGACCCCGAGTGCGCATGCACAGTAGTGAGCCCGTGTGCGCATGCGCAGTAGTGCACCAGTGTGCGCATGCGCAGAAATGAGCTCGAGTGCTCATGTGCAGGTCTGGGCCGGTGTGCGCATGCACAGTAGCGGCCGCGAGCGCGCATGCGCCGTAGTGAGCCCGATTGCGCATCCGCAGTAGTGAGACCGAGTGCGCATGAGCAGTAGCCACCGCGAGAGCGCATCCGCAGTAGTGAGACCGATTGCGCATGCGCAGTAGGGAGCCCGATTGCGCATCCGCAGTAGTGAGTCCGAGATCGCGTGAGCAGTAATGCGTCCGAGTGCGCATGCGCAGTAGTGAGCCCGAGTGCGCATGAGCAGTAGTGAGACCGTGTGCGCATGCGCAGTGGTGAGCCCCATTGCGCATCCGCAGTAGTGAGACCGATTGCGCATGCGCAATAGTGAGCCCGAGTGCGCATGAGCAGTAGTGACCCCGAGTGCGCATGCAGAGTAGTGACCCGCAGTGCGCATGCGCAGTAGTGAGACCGTGTGCGCATGCGCAGTACTGAGCCCGACCGCGCATCCGTAGTTATGAGCCTGAGTGCGCATGCGCAGTAGTGACCCCGAGTGCGCATGCGCAGTAGTGAGCCCGATGCGCATCCGCTGTAGTGAGACCGATTGCGCATGCGCAATAGTGAGCCCGATTGCGCATTTGCAGTAGTGAGTCCTAGAGCGCATTTGCAGTAGCGTCCCCGAGTGCGCATGCGCAGTAGTGACCCCGGGTGCGCATGCGCAGTAGTGTGACCTATTGCGCATCCGTAGTAGTGAGACCGATTGCGCATGCGCAGTAGGGAGCCCGATTGCGCATCCGCAGTAGTGAAACCGATTGCGCATGCGCAATAGTGAGCCCGATTGCGCATTCGCAGTAGTGAGTCCGAGTGCTCATGGGCAGTAGTGACCCCGAGTGCGCATGCACAGTAGTGACCCGGAGTGCGCATGCGCAGTAGTGCGATCGTGTGCGCATGCGCAGTAGTGAGCCCGACCGCGCATCCGCAGTTGTAAGCCTGAGTGCGCATGCGCAGTAGTGACCCCGAGTGCGCATGCGCAGTAGCGAGCCCGTGTGCCCATGCGCAGTAGTGAGCCTGAGTGCGCATCCGTAGTAGTGTTCCCGAGTGCGCATGCGCAGTAGTGACCCCGAGTGCGCATGCGCAGTTGTGAGCCCGATTGCGCATCCGCAGTAGTGTGCCCGAATGCGCATGCGCAGTCGTGACCCCGATTACGCATGCGCAGTAGTGAGCCCGACCGCGCATCCGCAGTTGTGAGCCTGAGTGCGCATGCGCAGTAGTAACCCCGAGTGCGCATGCGAAGTAGTGAGCCCGATTGCGCATGCGTAGTAGTGACCCCGATTACGCATCCGCAGTAGTGAGTCCGAGGTCGCATGGGCAGTAGTGACCCCGAGTGCGCATGCGCAGTAGTGAGCCCGATTGCGCATCCGCAGTAGTGAGACCGATTGCGCATGCGCAATAGTAAGCCCGATTGTGCATCCGCAGTAGTGAGTCCGAGTGCGTATGCGCTGTAGTGACCCCACGTGCGCATGCGCAGTAGTGATCTTCAGCGCGCATCCGCAATAGTGAGCCCGAGTGCGCATCCGCAGTAGTGAGACCGATTGCGCATGCGCAGTAGTGAGCCCGATTGCGCATCCGCACAGGTGAGACCGATTGCGCATGCGCAATAGTGAGCCCGATTGCGCATCCGCAGTAGTGAGACCGATTGCGCATGCGCAGTAGTGAGCCCGACCGCGCATCCGCAGTCGTGAGTCCAAGTGAGCATGAGCAGTAGTGACCCCGAGTGCGCATGCAGAGTAGTGACCCGCAGTGCGCATGCGCAGTAGTAAGACCGTGTGCGCAAGCGCAGTACTGAGCCCGACCGCGCATCCGTAGTTATGAGCCTGAGTGCGCATGCGCAGTAGTGACCCCGAGTGCGCATGCGCAGTAGTGAGCCCGATTGCGCATACGCAGTAGTGAGACCGATTGCGCATGCGCAATAGTGAGACCGATTGCGCATGCGCAGTAGTGCACCAGTGTGCGCATGCGCAAAAGTAAGCTCGAGTGCGCATGTGCAGGTCTGAGCCGGTGTGCGCATGCACAGTAGCGGCCCCGAGCGCGCATGCGCCGTAGTCAGCCCGACTGCGCATGAGCAGTAGTGAGTCGGAGTGCGTATGAGCAGTAGTGACCCCGAATGCGCGTGCGCAGTAGTGAGCCTGATTGCGCATCCGCAGTAGTGAGCCCGTGTGCGCATGCGCAGTAGTGCACCAGTGTGCGCATGCGCAGAAGTGAGCTCGAGTGCTCATGTGCAGGTCTGGGCCGGTGTGCGCATGCACAGTAGCGGCCGCGAGCGCGTATGCGCCGTAGTGAGCCCGATTGCGCATCCGCAGTAGTGAGACCGAGATCGCGTGAGCAGTAATGCGTCCGAGTGCGCATGCGCAGTAGTGAGCCCGAGTGCGCATGAGCAGTAGTGAGTCCGAGTGCGCATGAGCAGTAGTGTGCCCGAGTGCGCATGCAGAGTAGTGACCCGCAGTGCGCATGCGCAGTAGTGAGACCGTGTGCGCATGCGCAGTGGTGAGCCCCATTGCGCATCCGCAGTAGTGAGACCGATTGCGCATGCGCAATAGTAAGCCCGATTGTGCATCCGCAGTAGTGAGTCCGAGTGCGTATGCGCTGTAGTGACCCCACGTGCGCATGCGCAGTAGTGATCTTCAGCGCGCATCCGCAATAGTGAGCCCGAGTGCGCATCCGCAGTAGTGAGACCGATTGCGCATCCGCAGTAGTGAGTCCGAGATCGCATGAGCAGTAATGAGTCCGAGTGGGCATGAGCAGTAGTGAATACGAGTACGCATGAGCAGTAGTGGCCCCGAGTGCGTATGCACTGCAGTGAGCCCGAGTGCGCATGCACAGTAGTGAGTGCGTGTGCGCATGCGCAATAGTGCGCTCGTGTGCGCATGCGCAGAAGTGAGCTCGAGTGCGCATGCGCAGTAGCGACCCCGAGCGCGCATGCGCCATAGTGATCCCGAGTGCGCATGTGCAGTAGTGAGTCGGAGCACGTATGAGCAGTAGTGACCCCGAGTGCGCATGCGCAGTAGTGAGCCCGTGTGCCCATGCGCAGTAGTGAGCCTGAGTGCGCATGGGCAGTAGTGACCCCGAGTGCGCATGCGCACTAGTGAGCCCGAGTGCGCATGAGCAGTAGTGAATCCGAGTGCGCACGACCAGTCGTGACCACGATTGCACATGCACAGTAGTGACCCCGACCGCGTATCCGCAGTTGTGAGCCTGAGTGCGCATGCGCAGTAGTGACCCCGAGTGCGCATGCGCAGTAGTGAGCCCGATTGCGCATCCGCAGTTGTGAGACCGATTGCGCATGCGCAGTAGTAAGCCTGATTGCGCATCCGCAGTAGTGAATCCGAGTGCGCATGACCAGTAGTGACCACGATTGCGCATGCACAGTAGTGAGCCCGTGTGCGCATGCGCAGTAGTGAGCCCGATTGCGCATCCGCAGTAGTGAGACCGATTGCGCATGCGCAGTAGTGAGCCCGATTGCGCATCCGCACAGGTGAGACCGATTGCGCATGCGCAATAGTGAGCCCGATTGCGCATCCGCAGTAGTGAGACCGATTGCGCATGCGCAGTAGTGAGCCCGACCGCGCATCCGCAGTCGTGAGTCCAAGTGAGCATGAGCAGTAGTGACCCCGAGTGCGCATGCAGAGTAGTGACCCGCAGTGCGCATGCGCAGTAGTAAGACCGTGTGCGCAAGCGCAGTACTGAGCCCGACCGCGCATCCGTAGTTATGAGCCTGAGTGCGCATGCGCAGTAGTGACCCCGAGTGCGCATGCGCAGTAGTGAGCCCGATTGCGCATACGCAGTAGTGAGACCGATTGCGCATGCGCAATAGTGAGACCGATTGCGCATGCGCAGTAGTGCACCAGTGTGCGCATGCGCAAAAGTAAGCTCGAGTGCGCATGTGCAGGTCTGAGCCGGTGTGCGCATGCACAGTAGCGGCCCCGAGCGCGCATGCGCCGTAGTCAGCCCGACTGCGCATGAGCAGTAGTGAGTCGGAGTGCGTATGAGCAGTAGTGACCCCGAATGCGCGTGCGCAGTAGTGAGCCTGATTGCGCATCCGCAGTAGTGAGCCCGTGTACGCATGCGCAGTAGTGCACCAGTGTGCGCATGCGCAGAAGTGAGCTCGAGTGCTCATGTGCAGGTCTGGGCCGGTGTGCGCATGCACAGTAGCGGCCGCGAGCGCGTATGCGCCGTAGTGAGCCCGATTGCGCATCCGCAGTAGTGAGACCGAGATCGCGTGAGCAGTAATGCGTCCGAGTGCGCATGCGCAGTAGTGAGCCCGAGTGCGCATGAGCAGTAGTGAGTCCGAGTGCGCATGAGCAGTAGTGAGCCCGAGTGCGCATGCAGAGTAGTGACCCGCAGTGCGCATGCGCAGTAGTGAGACCGTGTGCGCATGCGCAGGTGGTGAGCCCCATTGCGCATCCGCAGTAGTGAGACCGATTGCGCATGCGCAATAGTGAGCCCGATTGCGCATGAGCAGTACTGACCCCGAGTGCGCATGCAGAGTAGTGACCCGCAGTGCGCATGCGCAGTAGTGAGCCTGAGTGCGCATCCGTAGTAGTGTGCCCGAGTGCGGATGCGCAGAAGTAAGCTCGAGTGCGCATGTGCAGGTCTGAGCCGGTGTGCGCATGCACAGTAGCGGCCCCGAGCGCGCATGCGCCGTAGTCAGCCCGACTGCGCATGAGCAGTAGTGAGTCGGAGTGCGTATGAGCAGTAGTGACCCCGAATGCGCGTGCGCAGTAGTGAGCCTGATTGCGCATCCGCAGTAGTGAGACCGATTGCGCATCCGCAGTAGTGAGTCTGAGTGCGCATGAGCTGTAGTGACCCTGAGTGCGCATGCGCAGTAGTGAGACAGATTGCGCATGCGCAGTAGTGAGACCGATTGCGCATGCGCAGTAGTGAGCCCGATTGCGCATCCGCAGTAGTGAGACCGATTGCGCATGCGCAATAGTGAGCCCCATTGCGCATCCGCAGTAGTGAGTCCGAGTGCGCATGAGCAGTAGTGACCCCGAGTGCGCATGCACAGTAGTGAGCCCGTGTGCGCATGCGCAGTAGTGCACCAGTGTGCGCATGCGCAGAAACGAGCTCGAGTGCTCATGTGCAGGTCTGGGCCGGTGTGCGCATGCACAGTAGCGGCCGCGAGCGCGCATGCGCCGTAGTGAGCCCGATTGCGCATCCGCAGTAGTGAGACCGAGTGCGCATGAGCAGTAGCCACCGCGAGAGCGCATCCGCAGTAGTGAGACCGATTGCGCATGCGCAGTAGGGAGCCCGATTGCGCATCCGCAGTAGTGAGTCCGAGATCGCGTGAGCAGTAATGCGTCCGAGTGCGCATGCGCAGTAGTGTGCCCGAGTGCGCATGAGCAGTAGTGAGTCCGAGTGCGCATGAGCAGTAGTGAGCCCGAGTGCGCATGCAGAGTAGTGACCCGCAGTGCGCATGCGCAGTAGTGAGACCGTGTGCGCATGCGCAGTGGTGAGCCCCATTGCGCATCCGCAGTAGTGAGACCGATTGCGCATGCGCAATAGTGAGCCCGAGTGCGCATGAGCAGTAGTGAGTCCTAGAGCGCATTTGCAGTAGCGTCCCCGAGTGCGCATGCGCAGTAGTGACCCCGGGTGCGCATGCGCAGTAGTGTGACCTATTGCGCATCCGTAGTAGTGAGACCGATTGCGCATGCGCAGTAGGGAGCCCGACCGCGCATCCGCAGTTGCAAGCCTGAGTGCGCATGCGCAGTAGTGACCCCGAGTGCGCATGCGCAGTAGCGAGCCCGTGTGCCCATGCGCAGTAGTGAGCCTGAGTGCGCATCCGTAGTAGTGTGCCCGAGTGCGCATGCGCAGTAGTGACCCCGAGTGCGCATGCGCAGTTGTGAGCCCGATTGCGCATCCGCAGTAGTGTGCCCGAATGCGCATGCGCAGTCGTGACCCCGATTACGCATGCGCAGTAGTGAGCCCGACCGCGCATCCGCAGTTGTGAGCCTGAGTGCGCATGCGCAGTAGTAACCCCGAGTGCGCATGCGCAGTAGTGAGCCCGATTGCGCATGCGTAGTAGTGACCCCGATTACGCATCCGCAGTAGTGAGTCCGAGGTCGCATGGGCAGTAGTGACCCCGAGTGCGCATGCGCAGTAGTGAGCCCGATTGCGCATCCGCAGTAGTGAGACCGATTGCGCATGCGCAATAGTGAGACCGATTGCGCATGCGCAGTACTGCACCAGTGTGCGCATGCGCAAAAGTAAGCTCGAGTGCGCATGTGCAGGTCTGAGCCGGTGTGCGCATGCACAGTAGCGGCCCCGAGCGCGCATGCGCCGTAGTCAGCCCGACTGCGCATGAGCAGTAGTGAGTCGGAGTGCGTATGAGCAGTAGTGACCCCGAATGCGCGTGCGCAGTAGTGAGCCTGATTGCGCATCCGCAGTAGTGAGCCCGTGTGCGCATGCGCAGTAGTGCACCAGTGTGCGCATGCGCAGAAGTGAGCTCGAGTGCTCATGTGCAGGTTTGGGCCGGTGTGCGCATGCACAGTAGCGGCCGCGAGCGCGTATGCGCCGTAGTGAGCCCGATTGCGCATCCGCAGTAGTGAGACCGAGATCGCGTGAGCAGTAATGCGTCCGAGTGCGCATGCGCAGTAGTGAGCCCGAGTGCGCATGAGCAGTAGTGAGTCCGAGTGCGCATGAGCAGTAGTGAGCCCGAGTGCGCATGCAGAGTAGTGACCCGCAGTGCGCATGCGCAGTAGTGAGACCGTGTGCGCATGCGCAGTCGTGAGCCCCATTGCGCATCCGCAGTAGTGAGACCGATTGCGCATGCGCAATAGTGAGCCCGAGTGCGCATGAGCAGTAGTGACCCCGAGTGCGCATGCAGAGTAGTGACCCGCAGTGCGCATGCGCAGTAGTGAGCCTGAGTGCGCATCCGTAGTAGTGTGCCCGAGTGCGCATGCGCAGAAGTAAGCTCGAGTGCGCATGTGCAGGTCTGAGCCGGTGTGCGCGTGCACAGTAGCGGCCCCGAGCGCGCATGCGCCGTAGTCAGCCCGACTGCGCATGAGCAGTAGTGAGTCGGAGTGCGTATGAGCAGTAGTGACCCCGAATGCGCGTGCGCAGTAGTGAGCCTGATTGCGCATCCGCAGTAGTGAGACCGATTGCGCATCCGCAGTAGTGAGTCTGAGTGCGCATGAGCTGTAGTGACCCTGAGTGCGCATGCGCAGTAGTGAGACAGATTGCGCATGCGCAGTAGTGAGACCGATTGCGCATGCGCAGTAGTGAGCCCGATTGCGCATCGGCAGTAGTGAGACCGATTGCGCATGCGCAATAGTGAACCCCATTGCGCATCCGCAGTAGTGAGTCCGAGTGCGCATGAGCAGTAGTGACCCCGAGTGCGCATGCACAGTAGTGAGCCCGTGTGCGCATGCGCAGTAGTGCACCAGTGTGCGCATGCGCAGAAATGAGCTCGAGTGCTCATGTGCAGGTCTGGGCCGGTGTGCGCATGCACAGTAGCGGCCGCGAGCGCGCATGCGCCGTAGTGAGCCCGATTGCGCATCCGCAGTAGTGAGACCGAGTGCGCATGAGCAGTAGCCACCGCGAGAGCGCATCCGCAGTAGTGAGACCGATTGCGCATGCGCAGTAGGGAGCCCGATTGCGCATCCGCAGTAGTGAGTCCGAGATCGCGTGAGCAGTAATGCGTCCGAGTGCGCATGCGCAGTAGTGAGCCCGAGTGCGCATGAGCAGTAGTGAGACCGTGTGCGCATGCGCAGTGGTGAGCCCCATTGCGCATCCGCAGTAGTGAGACCGATTGCGCATGCGCAATAGTGAGCCCGAGTGCGCATGAGCAGTAGTGACCCCGAGTGCGCATGCAGAGTAGTGACCCGCAGTGCGCATGCGCAGTAGTGAGACCGTGTGCGCATGCGCAGTACTGAGCCCGACCGCGCATCCGTAGTTATGAGCCTGAGTGCGCATGCGCAGTAGTGACCCCGAGTGCGCATGCGCAGTAGTGAGCCCGATGCGCATCCGCTGTAGTGAGACCGATTGCGCATGCGCAATAGTGAGCCCGATTGCGCATTTGCAGTAGTGAGTCCTAGAGCGCATTTGCAGTAGCGTCCCCGAGTGCGCATGCGCAGTAGTGACCCCGGGTGCGCATGCGCAGTAGTGTGACCTATTGCGCATCCGTAGTAGTGAGACCGATTGCGCATGCGCAGTAGGGAGCCCGATTGCGCATCCGCAGTAGTGAAACCGATTGCGCATGCGCAATAGTGAGCCCGATTGCGCATTCGCAGTAGTGAGTCCGAGTGCTCATGGGCAGTAGTGACCCCGAGTGCGCATGCACAGTAGTGACCCGGAGTGCGCATGCGCAGTAGTGCGATCGTGTGCGCATGCGCAGTAGTGAGCCCGACCGCGCATCCGCAGTTGTAAGCCTGAGTGCGCATGCGCAGTAGTGACCCCGAGTGCGCATGCGCAGTAGCGAGCCCGTGTGCCCATGCGCAGTAGTGAGCCTGAGTGCGCATCCGTAGTAGTGTTCCCGAGTGCGCATGCGCAGTAGTGACCCCGAGTGCGCATGCGCAGTTGTGAGACCGATTGCGCATGCGCAGTAGTAAGCCTGATTGCGCATCCGCAGTAGTGAATCCGAGTGCGCATGACCAGTAGTGACCACGATTGCGCATGCACAGTAGTGAGCCCGTGTGCGCATGCGCAGTAGTGAGCCCGATTGCGCATCCGCAGTAGTGAGACCGATTGCGCATGCGCAGTAGTGAGCCCGATTGCGCATCCGCACAGGTGAGACCGATTGCGCATGCGCAATAGTGAGCCCGATTGCGCATCCGCAGTAGTGAGACCGATTGCGCATGCGCAGTAGTGAGCCCGACCGCGCATCCGCAGTCGTGAGTCCAAGTGAGCATGAGCAGTAGTGACCCCGAGTGCGCATGCAGAGTAGTGACCCGCAGTGCGCATGCGCAGTAGTAAGACCGTGTGCGCAAGCGCAGTACTGAGCCCGACCGCGCATCCGTAGTTATGAGCCTGAGTGCGCATGCGCAGTAGTGACCCCGAGTGCGCATGCGCAGTAGTGAGCCCGATTGCGCATACGCAGTAGTGAGACCGATTGCGCATGCGCAATAGTGAGACCGATTGCGCATGCGCAGTAGTGCACCAGTGTGCGCATGCGCAAAAGTAAGCTCGAGTGCGCATGTGCAGGTCTGAGCCGGTGTGCGCATGCACAGTAGCGGCCCCGAGCGCGCATGCGCCGTAGTCAGCCCGACTGCGCATGAGCAGTAGTGAGTCGGAGTGCGTATGAGCAGTAGTGACCCCGAATGCGCGTGCGCAGTAGTGAGCCTGATTGCGCATCCGCAGTAGTGAGCCCGTGTACGCATGCGCAGTAGTGCACCAGTGTGCGCATGCGCAGAAGTGAGCTCGAGTGCTCATGTGCAGGTCTGGGCCGGTGTGCGCATGCACAGTAGCGGCCGCGAGCGCGTATGCGCCGTAGTGAGCCCGATTGCGCATCCGCAGTAGTGAGACCGAGATCGCGTGAGCAGTAATGCGTCCGAGTGCGCATGCGCAGTAGTGAGCCCGAGTGCGCATGAGCAGTAGTGAGTCCGAGTGCGCATGAGCAGTAGTGAGCCCGAGTGCGCATGCAGAGTAGTGACCCGCAGTGCGCATGCGCAGTAGTGAGACCGTGTGCGCATGCGCAGGTGGTGAGCCCCATTGCGCATCCGCAGTAGTGAGACCGATTGCGCATGCGCAATAGTGAGCCCGATTGCGCATGAGCAGTACTGACCCCGAGTGCGCATGCAGAGTAGTGACCCGCAGTGCGCATGCGCAGTAGTGAGCCTGAGTGCGCATCCGTAGTAGTGTGCCCGAGTGCGCATGCGCAGAAGTAAGCTCGAGTGCGCATGTGCAGGTCTGAGCCGGTGTGCGCATGCACAGTAGCGGCCCCGAGCGCGCATGCGCCGTAGTCAGCCCGACTGCGCATGAGCAGTAGTGAGTCGGAGTGCGTATGAGCAGTAGTGACCCCGAATGCGCGTGCGCAGTAGTGAGCCTGATTGCGCATCCGCAGTAGTGAGACCGATTGCGCATCCGCAGTAGTGAGTCTGAGTGCGCATGAGCTGTAGTGACCCTGAGTGCGCATGCGCAGTAGTGAGACAGATTGCGCATGCGCAGTAGTGAGACCGATTGCGCATGCGCAGTAGTGAGCCCGATTGCGCATCCGCAGTAGTGAGACCGATTGCGCATGCGCAATAGTGAGCCCCATTGCGCATCCGCAGTAGTGAGTCCGAGTGCGCATGAGCAGTAGTGACCCCGAGTGCGCATGCACAGTAGTGAGCCCGTGTGCGCATGCGCAGTAGTGCACCAGTGTGCGCATGCGCAGAAACGAGCTCGAGTGCTCATGTGCAGGTCTGGGCCGGTGTGCGCATGCACAGTAGCGGCCGCGAGCGCGCATGCGCCGTAGTGAGCCCGATTGCGCATCCGCAGTAGTGAGACCGAGTGCGCATGAGCAGTAGCCACCGCGAGAGCGCATCCGCAGTAGTGAGACCGATTGCGCATGCGCAGTAGGGAGCCCGATTGCGCATCCGCAGTAGTGAGTCCGAGATCGCGTGAGCAGTAATGCGTCCGAGTGCGCATGCGCAGTAGTGTGCCCGAGTGCGCATGAGCAGTAGTGAGTCCGAGTGCGCATGAGCAGTAGTGAGCCCGAGTGCGCATGCAGAGTAGTGACCCGCAGTGCGCATGCGCAGTAGTGAGACCGTGTGCGCATGCGCAGTGGTGAGCCCCATTGCGCATCCGCAGTAGTGAGACCGATTGCGCATGCGCAATAGTGAGCCCGAGTGCGCATGAGCAGTAGTGAGTCCTAGAGCGCATTTGCAGTAGCGTCCCCGAGTGCGCATGCGCAGTAGTGACCCCGGGTGCGCATGCGCGGTAGTGTGACCTATTGCGCATCCGTAGTAGTGAGACCGATTGCGCATGCGCAGTAGGGAGCCCGACCGCGCATCCGCAGTTGCAAGCCTGAGTGCGCATGCGCAGTAGTGACCCCGAGTGCGCATGCGCAGTAGCGAGCCCGTGTGCCCATGCGCAGTAGTGAGCCTGAGTGCGCATCCGTAGTAGTGTGCCCGAGTGCGCATGCGCAGTAGTGACCCCGAGTGCGCATGCGCAGTTGTGAGCCCGATTGCGCATCCGCAGTAGTGTGCCCGAATGCGCATGCGCAGTCGTGACCCCGATTACGCATGCGCAGTAGTGAGCCCGACCGCGCATCCGCAGTTGTGAGCCTGAGTGCGCATGCGCAGTAGTAACCCCGAGTGCGCATGCGCAGTAGTGAGCCCGATTGCGCATGCGTAGTAGTGACCCCGATTACGCATCCGCAGTAGTGAGTCCGAGGTCGCATGGGCAGTAGTGACCCCGAGTGCGCATGCGCAGTAGTGAGCCCGATTGCGCATCCGCAGTAGTGAGACCGATTGCGCATGCGCAATAGTGAGACCGATTGCGCATGCGCAGTACTGCACCAGTGTGCGCATGCGCAAAAGTAAGCTCGAGTGCGCATGTGCAGGTCTGAGCCGGTGTGCGCATGCACAGTAGCGGCCCCGAGCGCGCATGCGCCGTAGTCAGCCCGACTGCGCATGAGCAGTAGTGAGTCGGAGTGCGTATGAGCAGTAGTGACCCCGAATGCGCGTGCGCAGTAGTGAGCCTGATTGCGCATCCGCAGTAGTGAGCCCGTGTGCGCATGCGCAGTAGTGCACCAGTGTGCGCATGCGCAGAAGTGAGCTCGAGTGCTCATGTGCAGGTTTGGGCCGGTGTGCGCATGCACAGTAGCGGCCGCGAGCGCGTATGCGCCGTAGTGAGCCCGATTGCGCATCCGCAGTAGTGAGACCGAGATCGCGTGAGCAGTAATGCGTCCGAGTGCGCATGCGCAGTAGTGAGCCCGAGTGCGCATGAGCAGTAGTGAGTCCGAGTGCGCATGAGCAGTAGTGAGCCCGAGTGCGCATGCAGAGTAGTGACCCGCAGTGCGCATGCGCAGTAGTGAGACCGTGTGCGCATGCGCAGTCGTGAGCCCCATTGCGCATCCGCAGTAGTGAGACCGATTGCGCATGCGCAATAGTGAGCCCGAGTGCGCATGAGCAGTAGTGACCCCGAGTGCGCATGCAGAGTAGTGACCCGCAGTGCGCATGCGCAGTAGTGAGCCTGAGTGCGCATCCGTAGTAGTGTGCCCGAGTGCGCATGCGCAGAAGTAAGCTCGAGTGCGCATGTGCAGGTCTGAGCCGGTGTGCGCGTGCACAGTAGCGGCCCCGAGCGCGCATGCGCCGTAGTCAGCCCGACTGCGCATGAGCAGTAGTGAGTCGGAGTGCGTATGAGCAGTAGTGACCCCGAATGCGCGTGCGCAGTAGTGAGCCTGATTGCGCATCCGCAGTAGTGAGACCGATTGCGCATCCGCAGTAGTGAGTCTGAGTGCGCATGAGCTGTAGTGACCCTGAGTGCGCATGCGCAGTAGTGAGACAGATTGCGCATGCGCAGTAGTGAGACCGATTGCGCATGCGCAGTAGTGAGCCCGATTGCGCATCCGCAGTAGTGAGACCGATTGCGCATGCGCAATAGTGAGCCCCATTGCGCATCCGCAGTAGTGAGTCCGAGTGCGCATGAGCAGTAGTGACCCCGAGTGCGCATGCACAGTAGTGAGCCCGTGTGCGCATGCGCAGTAGTGCACCAGTGTGCGCATGCGCAGAAATGAGCTCGAGTGCTCATGTGCAGGTCTGGGCCGGTGTGCGCATGCACAGTAGCGGCCGCGAGCGCGCATGCGCCGTAGTGAGCCCGATTGCGCATCCGCAGTAGTGAGACCGAGTGCGCATGAGCAGTAGCCACCGCGAGAGCGCATCCGCAGTAGTGAGACCGATTGCGCATGCGCAGTAGGGAGCCCGATTGCGCATCCGCAGTAGTGAGTCCGAGATCGCGTGAGCAGTAATGCGTCCGAGTGCGCATGCGCAGTAGTGAGCCCGAGTGCGCATGAGCAGTAGTGAGTCCGAGTGCGCATGAGCAGTAGTGAGCCCGAGTGCGCATGCAGAGTAGTGACCCGCAGTGCGCATGCGCAGTAGTGAGACCGTGTGCGCATGCGCAGTGGTGAGCCCCATTGCGCATCCGCAGTAGTGAGACCGATTGCGCATGCGCAATAGTGAGCCCGAGTGCGCATGAGCAGTAGTGACCCCGAGTGCGCATGCAGAGTAGTGACCCGCAGTGCGCATGCGCAGTAGTGAGACCGTGTGCGCATGCGCAGTACTGAGCCCGACCGCGCATCCGTAGTTATGAGCCTGAGTGCGCATGCGCAGTAGTGACCCCGAGTGCGCATGCGCAGTAGTGAGCCCGATTGCGCATCCGCAGTAGTGAGACCGATTGCGCATGCGCAATAGTGAGCCCGATTGCGCATTTGCAGTAGTGAGTCCTAGAGCGCATTTGCAGTAGCGTCCCCGAGTGCGCATGCGCAGTAGTGACCCCGGGTGCGCATGCGCAGTAGTGTGACCTATTGCGCATCCGTAGTAGTGAGACCGATTGCGCATGCGCAGTAGGGAGCCCGACCGCGCATCCGCAGTTGTAAGCCTGAGTGCGCATGCGCAGTAGTGACCCCGAGTGCGCATGCGCAGTAGCGAGCCCGTGTGCCCATGCGCAGTAGTGAGCCTGAGTGCGCATCCGTAGTAGTGTGCCCGAGTGCGCATGCGCAGTAGTGACCCCGAGTGCGCATGCGCAGTTGTGAGCCCGATTGCGCATCCGCAGTAGTGTGCCCGAATGCGCATGCGCAGTCGTGACCCCGATTACGCATGCGCAGTAGTGAGCCCGACCGCGCATCCGCACTTGTGAGCCTGAGTGCGCATGCGCAGTAGTAACCCCGAGTGCGCATGCGCAGTAGTGAGCCCGATTGCGCATGCGTAGTAGTGACCCCGATTACGCATCCGCAGTAGTGAGTTCGAGGTCGCATGGGCAGTAGTGACCCCGAGTGCGCATGCGCAGTAGTGAGCCCGATTGCGCATCCGCAGTAGTGATACCGATTGCGCATGCGCAATAGTAAGCCCGATTGTGCATCCGCAGTAGTGAGTCCGAGTGCGTATGCGCTGTAGTGACCCCACGTGCGCATGCGCAGTAGTGAGCTTCAGCGCGCAACCGCAATAGTGAGCCCGAGTGCGCATCCGCAGTAGTGAGACCGATTGCGCATCCGCAGTAGTGAGTCCGAGATCGCATGAGCAGTAATGAGTCCGAGTGGGCATGAGCAGTAGTGAATACGAGTACGCATGAGCAGTAGTGGCCCCGAGTGCGTATGCACTGCAGTGAGCCCGAGTGCGCATGCACAGTAGTGAGTGCGTGTGCGCATGCGCAATAGTGCGCTCGTGTGCGCATGCGCAGAAGTGAGCTCGAGTGCGCATGCGCAGTAGCGACCCCGAGCGCGCATGCGCCATAGTGATCCCGAGTGCGCATGTGCAGTAGTGAGTCGGAGCACGTATGAGCAGTAGTGACCCCGAGTGCGCATGCGCAGTAGTGAGCCCGTGTGCCCATGCGCAGTAGTGAGCCTGAGTGCGCATGGGCAGTAGTGACCCCGAGTGCGCATGCGCAGTCGTGAGTCCAAGTGAGCATGAGCAGTAGTGACCCCGAGTGCGCATGCAGAGTAGTGACCCACAGTGCGCATGCGCAGTAGTAAGACCGTGTGCGCAAGCGCAGTACTGAGCCCGACCGCGCATCCGTAGTTATGAGCCTGAGTGCGCATGAGCAGTAGTGAATCCGAGTGCGCATGCGCAGTAGTGAGCCCGATTGCGCATCCGCAGTTGTGAGACCGATTGCGCATGCGCAGTAGTAAGCCTGATTGCGCATCCGCAGTAGTGAATCCGAGTGCGCATGACCAGTAGTGACCACGATTGCGCATGCACAGTAGTGAGCCCGTGTGCGCATGCGCAGTAGTGAGCCCGATTGCGTATCCGCAGTAGTGAGACCGATTGCGCATGCGCAGTAGTGAGCCCGATTGCGCATCCGCAGTAGTGAGACCGATTGCGCATGCGCAATAGTGAGCCCGATTGCGCATCCGCAGTAGTGAGACCGATTGCGCATGCGCAGTAGTGAGCCCGACCGCGCATCCGCAGTCGTGAGTCCAAGTGAGCATGAGCAGTAGTGACCCCGAGTGCGCATGCAGAGTAGTGACCCGCAGTGCGCATGCGCAGTAGTAAGACCGTGTGCGCAAGCGCAGTACTGAGCCCGACCGCGCATCCGTAGTTATGAGCCTGAGTGCGCATGCGCAGTAGTGACCCCGAGTGCGCATGCGCAGTAGTGAGCCCGATTGCGCATACGCAGTAGTGAGACCGATTGCGCATGCGCAATAGTGAGACCGATTGCGCATGCGCAGTAGTGCACCAGTGTGCGCATGCGCAAAAGTAAGCTCGAGTGCGCATGTGCAGGTCTGAGCCGGTGTGCGCATGCACAGTAGCGGCCCCGAGCGCGCATGCGCCGTAGTCAGCCCGACTGCGCATGAGCAGTAGTGAGTCGGAGTGCGTATGAGCAGTAGTGACCCCGAATGCGCGTGCGCAGTAGTGAGCCTGATTGCGCATCCGCAGTAGTGAGCCCGTGTGTGCATGCGCAGTAGTGCACCAGTGTGCGCATGCGCAGAAGTGAGCTCGAGTGCTCATGTGCAGGTCTGGGCCGGTGTGCGCATGCACAGTAGCGGCCGCGAGCGCGTATGCGCCGTAGTGAGCCCGATTGCGCATCCGCAGTAGTGAGACCGAGATCGCGTGAGCAGTAATGCGTCCGAGTGCGCATGCGCAGTAGTGAGCCCGAGTGCGCATGAGCAGTAGTGAGTCCGAGTGCGCATGAGCAGTAGTGAGCCCGAGTGCGCATGCAGAGTAGTGACCCGCAGTGCGCATGCGCAGTAGTGAGACCGTGTGCGCATGCGCAGTGGTGAGCCCCATTGCGCATCCGCAGTAGTGAGACCGATTGCGCATGCGCAATAGTGAGCCCGAGTGCGCATGAGCAGTAGTGACCCCGAGTGCGCATGCAGAGTAGTGACCCGCAGTGCGCATGCGCAGTAGTGAGCCTGAGTGCGCATCCGTAGTAGTGTGCCCGAGTGCGCATGCGCAGAAGTAAGCTCGAGTGCGCATGTGCAGGTCTGAGCCGGTGTGCGCATGCACAGTAGCGGCCCCGAGCGCGCATGCGCCGTAGTCAGCCCGACTGCGCATGAGCAGTAGTGAGTCGGAGTGCGTATGAGCAGTAGTGACCCCGAATGCGCGTGCGCAGTAGTGAGCCTGATTGCGCATCCGCAGTAGTGAGACCGATTGCGCATCCGCAGTAGTGAGTCTGAGTGCGCATGAGCTGTAGTGACCCTGAGTGCGCATGCGCAGTAGTGAGACAGATTGCGCATGCGCAGTAGTGAGACCGATTGCGCATGCGCAGTAGTGAGCCCGATTGCGCATCCGCAGTAGTGAGACCGATTGCGCATGCGCAATAGTGAGCCCCATTGCGCATCCGCAGTAGTGAGTCCGAGTGCGCATGAGCAGTAGTGACCCCGAGTGCGCATGCACAGTAGTGAGCCCGTGTGCGCATGCGCAGTAGTGCACCAGTGTGCGCATGCGCAGAAACGAGCTCGAGTGCTCATGTGCAGGTCTGGGCCGGTGTGCGCATGCACAGTAGCGGCCGCGAGCGCGCATGCGCCGTAGTGAGCCCGATTGCGCATCCGCAGTAGTGAGACCGAGTGCGCGTGAGCAGTAGCCACCGCGAGAGCGCATCCGCAGTAGTGAGACCGATTGCGCATGCGCAGTAGGGAGCCCGATTGCGCATCCGCAGTAGTGAGTCCGAGATCGCGTGAGCAGTAATGCGTCCGAGTGCGCATGCGCAGTAGTGAGCCCGAGTGCGCATGCGCAGTAGGGAGCCCGACCGCGCATCCGCAGTTGCAAGCCTGAGTGCGCATGCGCAGTAGTGACCCCGAGTGCGCATGCGCAGTAGCGAGCCCGTGTGCCCATGCGCAGTAGTGAGCCTGAGTGCGCATCCGTAGTAGTGTGCCCGAGTGCGCATGCGCAGTAGTGACCCCGAGTGCGCATGCGCAGTTGTGAGCCCGATTGCGCATCCGCAGTAGTGTGCCCGAATGCGCATGCGCAGTCGTGACCCCGATTACGCATGCGCAGTAGTGAGCCCGACCGCGCATCCGCAGTTGTGAGCCTGAGTGCGCATGCGCAGTAGTAACCCCGAGTGCGCATGCGCAGTAGTGAGCCCGATTGCGCATGCGTAGTAGTGACCCCGATTACGCATCCGCAGTAGTGAGTCCGAGGTCGCATGGGCAGTAGTGACCCCGAGTGCGCATGCGCAGTAGTGAGCCCGATTGCGCATCCGCAGTAGTGAGACCGATTGCGCATGCGCAATAGTGAGACCGATTGCGCATGCGCAGTAGTGCACCAGTGTGCGCATGCGCAAAAGTAAGCTCGAGTGCGCATGTGCAGGTCTGAGCCGGTGTGCGCGTGCACAGTAGCGGCCCCGAGCGCGCATGCGCCGTAGTCAGCCCGACTGCGCATGAGCAGTAGTGAGTCGGAGTGCGTATGAGCAGTAGTGACCCCGAATGCGCGTGCGCAGTAGTGAGCCTGATTGCGCATCCGCAGTAGTGAGACCGATTGCGCATCCGCAGTAGTGAGTCTGAGTGCGCATGAGCTGTAGTGACCCTGAGTGCGCATGCGCAGTAGTGAGACAGATTGCGCATGCGCAGTAGTGAGACCGATTGCGCATCCGCAGTAGTGAGACCGATTGCGCATGCGCAATAGTGAGCCCCATTGCGCATCCGCAGTAGTGAGTCCGAGTGCGCATGAGCAGTAGTGACCCCGAGTGCGCATGCACAGAAGTGAGCCCGTGTGCGCATGCGCAGTAGTGCACAAGTGTGCGCATGCGCAGAAATGAGCTCGAGTGCTCATGTGCAGGTCTGGGCCGGTGTGCGCATGCACAGTAGCGGCCGCGAGCGCGCATGCGCCGTAGTGAGCCCGATTGCGCATCCGCAGTAGTGAGACCGAGTGCGCATGAGCAGTAGCCACCGCGAGTGCGCATGCGCAGTAGTGACCCCGAGTGCGCATGCGCAGTAGGGAGCCCGACCGCGCATCCGCAGTTGTAAGCCTGAGTGCGCATGCGCAGTAGTGACCCCGAGTGCGCATGCGCAGTAGCGAGCCCGTGTGCCCATGCGCAGTAGTGAGCCTGAGTGCGCATCCGTAGTAGTGTGCCCGAGTGCGCATGCGCAGTAGTGACCCCGAGTGCGCATGCGCAGTTGTGAGCCCGATTGCGCATCCGCAGTAGTGTGCCCGAATGCGCATGCGCAGTCGTGACCCCGATTACGCATGCGCAGTAGTGAGCCCGACCGCGCATCCGCAGTTGTGAGCCTGAGTGCGCATGCGCAGTAGTAACCCCGAGTGCGCATGCGCAGTAGTGAGCCCGATTGCGCATGCGTAGTAGTGACCCAGATTACGCATCCGCAGTAGTGAGTCCGAGGTCGCATGGGCAGTAGTGACCCCGAGTGCGCATGCGCAGTAGTGAGCCCGATTGCGCATCCGCAGTAGTGAGACCGATTGCGCATGCGCAATAGTAAGCCCGATTGTGCATCCGCAGTAGTGAGTCCGAGTGCGTATGCGCTGTAGTGACCCCACGTGCGCATGCGCAGTAGTGAGCTTCAGCGCGCAACCGCAATAGTGAGCCCGAGTGCGCATCCGCAGTAGTGAGACCGATTGCGCATCCGAAGTAGTGAGTCCGAGATCGCATGAGCAGTAATGAGTCCGAGTGGGCATGAGCAGTAGTGAATACGAGTACGCATGAGCAGTAGTGGCCCCGAGTGCGTATGCACTGCAGTGAGCCCGAGTGCGCATGCACAGTAGTGAGTGCGTGTGCGCATGCGCAATAGTGCGCTCGTGTGCGCATGCGCAGAAGTGAGCTCGAGTGCGCATGCGCAGTAGCGACCCCGAGCGCGCATGCGCCATAGTGATCCCGAGTGCGCATGTGCAGTAGTGAGTCGGAGCACGTATGAGCAGTAGTGACCCCGAGTGCGCATGCGCAGTAGTGAGCCCGTGTGCCCATGCGCAGTAGTGAGCCTGAGTGCGCATGGGCAGTAGTGACCCCGAGTGCGCATGCGCACTAGTGAGCCCGAGTGCGCATGAGCAGTAGTGAATCCGAGTGCGCATGCGCAGTAGTGAGCCCGATTGCGCATCCGCAGTTGTGAGACCGATTGCGCATGCGCAGTAGTAAGCCTGATTGCGCATCCGCAGTAGTGAATCCGAGTGCGCATGACCAGTAGTGACCACGATTGCGCATGCACAGTAGTGAGCCCGTGTGCGCATGCGCAGTAGTGAGCCCGATTGCGTATCCGCAGTAGTGAGACCGATTGCGCATGCGCAGTAGTGAGCCCGATTGCGCATCCGCAGTAGTGAGACCGATTGCGCATGCGCAATAGTGAGCCCGATTGCGCATCCGCAGTAGTGAGACCGATTGCGCATGCGCAGTAGTGAGCCCGACCGCGCATCCGCAGTCGTGAGTCCAAGTGAGCATGAGCAGTAGTGACCCCGAGTGCGCATGCAGAGTAGTGACCCGCAGTGCGCATGCGCAGTAGTAAGACCGTGTGCGCAAGCGCAGTACTGAGCCCGACCGCGCATCCGTAGTTATGAGCCTGAGTGCGCATGCGCAGTAGTGACCCCGAGTGCGCATGCGCAGTAGTGAGCCCGATTGCGCATACGCAGTAGTGAGACCGATTGCGCATGCGCAATAGTGAGACCGATTGCGCATGCGCAGTAGTGCACCAGTGTGCGCATGCGCAAAAGTAAGCTCGAGTGCGCATGTGCAGGTCTGAGCCGGTGTGCGCATGCACAGTAGCGGCCCCGAGCGCGCATGCGCCGTAGTCAGCCCGACTGCGCATGAGCAGTAGTGAGTCGGAGTGCGTATGAGCAGTAGTGACCCCGAATGCGCGTGCGCAGTAGTGAGCCTGATTGCGCATCCGCAGTAGTGAGCCCGTGTGTGCATGCGCAGTAGTGCACCAGTGTGCGCATGCGCAGAAGTGAGCTCGAGTGCTCATGTGCAGGTCTGGGCCGGTGTGCGCATGCACAGTAGCGGCCGCGAGCGCGTATGCGCCGTAGTGAGCCCGATTGCGCATCCGCAGTAGTGAGACCGAGATCGCGTGAGCAGTAATGCGTCCGAGTGCGCATGCGCAGTAGTGAGCCCGAGTGCGCATGAGCAGTAGTGAGTCCGAGTGCGCATGAGCAGTAGTGAGCCCGAGTGCGCATGCAGAGTAGTGACCCGCAGTGCGCATGCGCAGTAGTGAGACCGTGTGCGCATGCGCAGTGGTGAGCCCCATTGCGCATCCGCAGTAGTGAGACCGATTGCGCATGCGCAATAGTGAGCCCGAGTGCGCATGAGCAGTAGTGACCCCGAGTGCGCATGCAGAGTAGTGACCCGCAGTGCGCATGCGCAGTAGTGAGCCTGAGTGCGCATCCGTAGTAGTGTGCCCGAGTGCGCATGCGCAGAAGTAAGCTCGAGTGCGCATGTGCAGGTCTGAGCCGGTGTGCGCATGCACAGTAGCGGCCCCGAGCGCGCATGCGCCGTAGTCAGCCCGACTGCGCATGAGCAGTAGTGAGTCGGAGTGCGTATGAGCAGTAGTGACCCCGAATGCGCGTGCGCAGTAGTGAGCCTGATTGCGCATCCGCAGTAGTGAGACCGATTGCGCATCCGCAGTAGTGATTCTGAGTGCGCATGAGCTGTAGGGACCCTGAGTGCGCATGCGCAGTAGTGAGAGAGATTGCGCATGCGCAGTAGTGAGACCGATTGCGCATGCGCAGTAGTGAGCCCGATTGCGCATCGGCAGTAGTGAGACCGATTGCGCATGCGCAATAGTGAGCCCCATTGCGCATCCGCAGTAGTGAGTCCGAGTGCGCATGAGCAGTAGTGACCCCGAGTGCGCATGCACAGTAGTGAGCCCGTGTGCGCATGCGCAGTAGTGCACCAGTGTGCGCATGCGCAGAAATGAGCTCGAGTGCTCATGTGCAGGTCTGGGCCGGTGTGCGCATGCACAGTAGCGGCCGCGAGCGCGCATGCGCCGTAGTGAGCCCGATTGCGCATCCGCAGTAGTGAGACCGAGTGCGCATGAGCAGTAGCCACCGCGAGAGCGCATCCGCAGTAGTGAGACCGATTGCGCATGCGCAGTAGGGAGCCCGATTGCGCATCCGCAGTAGTGAGTCCGAGATCGCGTGAGCAGTAATGCGTCCGAGTGCGCATGCGCAGTAGTGAGCCCGAGTGCGCATGAGCAGTAGTGAGACCGTGTGCGCATGCGCAGTGGTGAGCCCCATTGCGCATCCGCAGTAGTGAGACCGATTGCGCATGCGCAATAGTGAGCCCGAGTGCGCATGAGCAGTAGTGACCCCGAGTGCGCATGCAGAGTAGTGACCCGCAGTGCGCATGCGCAGTAGTGAGACCGTGTGCGCATGCGCAGTACTGAGCCCGACCGCGCATCCGTAGTTATGAGCCTGAGTGCGCATGCGCAGTAGTGACCCCGAGTGCGCATGCGCAGTAGTGAGCCCGATGCGCATCCGCTGTAGTGAGACCGATTGCGCATGCGCAATAGTGAGCCCGATTGCGCATTTGCAGTAGTGAGTCCTAGAGCGCATTTGCAGTAGCGTCCCCGAGTGCGCATGCGCAGTAGTGACCCCGGGTGCGCATGCGCAGTAGTGTGACCTATTGCGCATCCGTAGTAGTGAGACCGATTGCGCATGCGCAGTAGGGAGCCCGATTGCGCATCCGCAGTAGTGAAACCGATTGCGCATGCGCAATAGTGAGCCCGATTGCGCATTCGCAGTAGTGAGTCCGAGTGCTCATGGGCAGTAGTGACCCCGAGTGCGCATGCACAGTAGTGACCCGGAGTGCGCATGCGCAGTAGTGCGATCGTGTGCGCATGCGCAGTAGTGAGCCCGACCGCGCATCCGCAGTTGTAAGCCTGAGTGCGCATGCGCAGTAGTGACCCCGAGTGCGCATGCGCAGTAGCGAGCCCGTGTGCCCATGCGCAGTAGTGAGCCTGAGTGCGCATCCGTAGTAGTGTTCCCGAGTGCGCATGCGCAGTAGTGACCCCGAGTGCGCATGCGCAGTTGTGAGCCCGATTGCGCATCCGCAGTAGTGTGCCCGAATGCGCATGCGCAGTCGTGACCCCGATTACGCATGCGCAGTAGTGAGCCCGACCGCGCATCCGCAGTTGTGAGCCTGAGTGCGCATGCGCAGTAGTAACCCCGAGTGCGCATGCGCAGTAGTGAGCCCGATTGCGCATGCGTAGTAGTGACCCCGATTACGCATCCGCAGTAGTGAGTCCGAGGTCGCATGGGCAGTAGTGACCCCGAGTGCGCATGCGCAGTAGTGAGCCCGATTGCGCATCCGCAGTAGTGAGACCGATTGCGCATGCGCAATAGTAAGCCCGATTGTGCATCCGCAGTAGTGAGTCCGAGTGCGTATGCGCTGTAGTGACCCCACGTGCGCATGCGCAGTAGTGATCTTCAGCGCGCATCCGCAATAGTGAGCCCGAGTGCGCATCCGCAGTAGTGAGACCGATTGCGCATGCGCAGTAGTGAGCCCGATTGCGCATCCGCACAGGTGAGACCGATTGCGCATGCGCAATAGTGAGCCCGATTGCGCATCCGCAGTAGTGAGACCGATTGCGCATGCGCAGTAGTGAGCCCGACCGCGCATCCGCAGTCGTGAGTCCAAGTGAGCATGAGCAGTAGTGACCCCGAGTGCGCATGCAGAGTAGTGACCCGCAGTGCGCATGCGCAGTAGTAAGACCGTGTGCGCAAGCGCAGTACTGAGCCCGACCGCGCATCCGTAGTTATGAGCCTGAGTGCGCATGCGCAGTAGTGACCCCGAGTGCGCATGCGCAGTAGTGAGCCCGATTGCGCATACGCAGTAGTGAGACCGATTGCGCATGCGCAATAGTGAGACCGATTGCGCATGCGCAGTAGTGCACCAGTGTGCGCATGCGCAAAAGTGAGCTCGAGTGCGCATGTGCAGGTCTGAGCCGGTGTGCGCATGCACAGTAGCGGCCCCGAGCGCGCATGCGCCGTAGTCAGCCCGACTGCGCATGAGCAGTAGTGAGTCGGAGTGCGTATGAGCAGTAGTGACCCCGAATGCGCGTGCGCAGTAGTGAGCCTGATTGCGCATCCGCAGTAGTGAGCCCGTGTGCGCATGCGCAGTAGTGCACCAGTGTGCGCATGCGCAGAAGTGAGCTCGAGTGCTCATGTGCAGGTCTGGGCCGGTGTGCGCATGCACAGTAGCGGCCGCGAGCGCGTATGCGCCGTAGTGAGCCCGATTGCGCATCCGCAGTAGTGAGACCGAGATCGCGTGAGCAGTAATGCGTCCGAGTGCGCATGCGCAGTAGTGAGCCCGAGTGCGCATGAGCAGTAGTGAGTCCGAGTGCGCATGAGCAGTAGTGTGCCCGAGTGCGCATGCAGAGTAGTGACCCGCAGTGCGCATGCGCAGTAGTGAGACCGTGTGCGCATGCGCAGTGGTGAGCCCCATTGCGCATCCGCAGTAGTGAGACCGATTGCGCATGCGCAATAGTAAGCCCGATTGTGCATCCGCAGTAGTGAGTCCGAGTGCGTATGCGCTGTAGTGACCCCACGTGCGCATGCGCAGTAGTGATCTTCAGCGCGCATCCGCAATAGTGAGCCCGAGTGCGCATCCGCAGTAGTGAGACCGATTGCGCATCCGCAGTAGTGAGTCCGAGATCGCATGAGCAGTAATGAGTCCGAGTGGGCATGAGCAGTAGTGAATACGAGTACGCATGAGCAGTAGTGGCCCCGAGTGCGTATGCACTGCAGTGAGCCCGAGTGCGCATGCACAGTAGTGAGTGCGTGTGCGCATGCGCAATAGTGCGCTCGTGTGCGCATGCGCAGAAGTGAGCTCGAGTGCGCATGCGCAGTAGCGACCCCGAGCGCGCATGCGCCATAGTGATCCCGAGTGCGCATGTGCAGTAGTGAGTCGGAGCACGTATGAGCAGTAGTGACCCCGAGTGCGCATGCGCAGTAGTGAGCCCGTGTGCCCATGCGCAGTAGTGAGCCTGAGTGCGCATGGGCAGTAGTGACCCCGAGTGCGCATGCGCACTAGTGAGCCCGAGTGCGCATGAGCAGTAGTGAATCCGAGTGCGCATGCGCAGTAGTGAGCCCGATTGCGCATCCGCAGTTGTGAGACCGATTGCGCATGCGCAGTAGTAAGCCTGATTGCGCATCCGCAGTAGTGAATCCGAGTGCGCATGACCAGTAGTGACCACGATTGCGCATGCACAGTAGTGAGCCCGTGTGCGCATGCGCAGTAGTGAGCCCGATTGCGTATCCGCAGTAGTGAGACCGATTGCGCATGCGCAGTAGTGAGCCCGATTGCGCATCCGCAGTAGTGAGACCGATTGCGCATGCGCAATAGTGAGCCCGATTGCGCATCCGCAGTAGTGAGACCGATTGCGCATGCGCAGTAGTGAGCCCGACCGCGCATCCGCAGTCGTGAGTCCAAGTGAGCATGAGCAGTAGTGACCCCGAGTGCGCATGCAGAGTAGTGACCCGCAGTGCGCATGCGCAGTAGTAAGACCGTGTGCGCAAGCGCAGTACTGAGCCCGACCGCGCATCCGTAGTTATGAGCCTGAGTGCGCATGCGCAGTAGTGACCCCGAGTGCGCATGCGCAGTAGTGAGCCCGATTGCGCATACGCAGTAGTGAGACCGATTGCGCATGCGCAATAGTGAGACCGATTGCGCATGCGCAGTAGTGCACCAGTGTGCGCATGCGCAAAAGTAAGCTCGAGTGCGCATGTGCAGGTCTGAGCCGGTGTGCGCATGCACAGTAGCGGCCCCGAGCGCGCATGCGCCGTAGTCAGCCCGACTGCGCATGAGCAGTAGTGAGTCGGAGTGCGTATGAGCAGTAGTGACCCCGAATGCGCGTGCGCAGTAGTGAGCCTGATTGCGCATCCGCAGTAGTGAGCCCGTGTGTGCATGCGCAGTAGTGCACCAGTGTGCGCATGCGCAGAAGTGAGCTCGAGTGCTCATGTGCAGGTCTGGGCCGGTGTGCGCATGCACAGTAGCGGCCGCGAGCGCGTATGCGCCGTAGTGAGCCCGATTGCGCATCCGCAGTAGTGAGACCGAGATCGCGTGAGCAGTAATGCGTCCGAGTGCGCATGCGCAGTAGTGAGCCCGAGTGCGCATGAGCAGTAGTGAGTCCGAGTGCGCATGAGCAGTAGTGAGCCCGAGTGCGCATGCAGAGTAGTGACCCGCAGTGCGCATGCGCAGTAGTGAGACCGTGTGCGCATGCGCAGTGGTGAGCCCCATTGCGCATCCGCAGTAGTGAGACCGATTGCGCATGCGCAATAGTGAGCCCGAGTGCGCATGAGCAGTAGTGACCCCGAGTGCGCATGCAGAGTAGTGACCCGCAGTGCGCATGCGCAGTAGTGAGCCTGAGTGCGCATCCGTAGTAGTGTGCCCGAGTGCGCATGCGCAGAAGTAAGCTCGAGTGCGCATGTGCAGGTCTGAGCCGGTGTGCGCATGCACAGTAGCGGCCCCGAGCGCGCATGCGCCGTAGTCAGCCCGACTGCGCATGAGCAGTAGTGAGTCGGAGTGCGTATGAGCAGTAGTGACCCCGAATGCGCGTGCGCAGTAGTGAGCCTGATTGCGCATCCGCAGTAGTGAGACCGATTGCGCATCCGCAGTTGTGATTCTGAGTGCGCATGAGCTGTAGGGACCCTGAGTGCGCATGCGCAGTAGTGAGAGAGATTGCGCATGCGCAGTAGTGAGACCGATTGCGCATGCGCAGTAGTGAGCCCGATTGCGCATCGGCAGTAGTGAGACCGATTGCGCATGCGCAATAGTGAGCCCCATTGCGCATCCGCAGTAGTGAGTCCGAGTGCGCATGAGCAGTAGTGACCCCGAGTGCGCATGCACAGTAGTGAGCCCGTGTGCGCATGCGCAGTAGTGCACCAGTGTGCGCATGCGCAGAAATGAGCTCGAGTGCTCATGTGCAGGTCTGGGCCGGTGTGCGCATGCACAGTAGCGGCCGCGAGCGCGCATGCGCCGTAGTGAGCCCGATTGCGCATCCGCAGTAGTGAGACCGAGTGCGCATGAGCAGTAGCCACCGCGAGAGCGCATCCGCAGTAGTGAGACCGATTGCGCATGCGCAGTAGGGAGCCCGATTGCGCATCCGCAGTAGTGAGTCCGAGATCGCGTGAGCAGTAATGCGTCCGAGTGCGCATGCGCAGTAGTGAGCCCGAGTGCGCATGAGCAGTAGTGAGACCGTGTGCGCATGCGCAGTGGTGAGCCCCATTGCGCATCCGCAGTAGTGAGACCGATTGCGCATGCGCAATAGTGAGCCCGAGTGCGCATGAGCAGTAGTGACCCCGAGTGCGCATGCAGAGTAGTGACCCGCAGTGCGCATGCGCAGTAGTGAGACCGTGTGCGCATGCGCAGTACTGAGCCCGACCGCGCATCCGTAGTTATGAGCCTGAGTGCGCATGCGCAGTAGTGACCCCGAGTGCGCATGCGCAGTAGTGAGCCCGATGCGCATCCGCTGTAGTGAGACCGATTGCGCATGCGCAATAGTGAGCCCGATTGCGCATTTGCAGTAGTGAGTCCTAGAGCGCATTTGCAGTAGCGTCCCCGAGTGCGCATGCGCAGTAGTGACCCCGGGTGCGCATGCGCAGTAGTGTGACCTATTGCGCATCCGTAGTAGTGAGACCGATTGCGCATGCGCAGTAGGGAGCCCGATTGCGCATCCGCAGTAGTGAAACCGATTGCGCATGCGCAATAGTGAGCCCGATTGCGCATTCGCAGTAGTGAGTCCGAGTGCTCATGGGCAGTAGTGACCCCGAGTGCGCATGCACAGTAGTGACCCGGAGTGCGCATGCGCAGTAGTGCGATCGTGTGCGCATGCGCAGTAGTGAGCCCGACCGCGCATCCGCAGTTGTAAGCCTGAGTGCGCATGCGCAGTAGTGACCCCGAGTGCGCATGCGCAGTAGCGAGCCCGTGTGCCCATGCGCAGTAGTGAGCCTGAGTGCGCATCCGTAGTAGTGTTCCCGAGTGCGCATGCGCAGTAGTGACCCCGAGTGCGCATGCGCAGTTGTGAGCCCGATTGCGCATCCGCAGTAGTGTGCCCGAATGCGCATGCGCAGTCGTGACCCCGATTACGCATGCGCAGTAGTGAGCCCGACCGCGCATCCGCAGTTGTGAGCCTGAGTGCGCATGCGCAGTAGTAACCCCGAGTGCGCATGCGCAGTAGTGAGCCCGATTGCGCATGCGTAGTAGTGACCCCGATTACGCATCCGCAGTAGTGAGTCCGAGGTCGCATGGGCAGTAGTGACCCCGAGTGCGCATGCGCAGTAGTGAGCCCGATTGCGCATCCGCAGTAGTGAGACCGATTGCGCATGCGCAATAGTAAGCCCGATTGTGCATCCGCAGTAGTGAGTCCGAGTGCGTATGCGCTGTAGTGACCCCACGTGCGCATGCGCAGTAGTGATCTTCAGCGCGCATCCGCAATAGTGAGCCCGAGTGCGCATCCGCAGTAGTGAGACCGATTGCGCATGCGCAGTAGTGAGCCCGATTGCGCATCCGCACAGGTGAGACCGATTGCGCATGCGCAATAGTGAGCCCGATTGCGCATCCGCAGTAGTGAGACCGATTGCGCATGCGCAGTAGTGAGCCCGACCGCGCATCCGCAGTCGTGAGTCCAAGTGAGCATGAGCAGTAGTGACCCCGAGTGCGCATGCAGAGTAGTGACCCGCAGTGCGCATGCGCAGTAGTAAGACCGTGTGCGCAAGCGCAGTACTGAGCCCGACCGCGCATCCGTAGTTATGAGCCTGAGTGCGCATGCGCAGTAGTGACCCCGAGTGCGCATGCGCAGTAGTGAGCCCGATTGCGCATACGCAGTAGTGAGACCGATTGCGCATGCGCAATAGTGAGACCGATTGCGCATGCGCAGTAGTGCACCAGTGTGCGCATGCGCAAAAGTGAGCTCGAGTGCGCATGTGCAGGTCTGAGCCGGTGTGCGCATGCACAGTAGCGGCCCCGAGCGCGCATGCGCCGTAGTCAGCCCGACTGCGCATGAGCAGTAGTGAGTCGGAGTGCGTATGAGCAGTAGTGACCCCGAATGCGCGTGCGCAGTAGTGAGCCTGATTGCGCATCCGCAGTAGTGAGCCCGTGTGCGCATGCGCAGTAGTGCACCAGTGTGCGCATGCGCAGAAGTGAGCTCGAGTGCTCATGTGCAGGTCTGGGCCGGTGTGCGCATGCACAGTAGCGGCCGCGAGCGCGTATGCGCCGTAGTGAGCCCGATTGCGCATCCGCAGTAGTGAGACCGAGATCGCGTGAGCAGTAATGCGTCCGAGTGCGCATGCGCAGTAGTGAGCCCGAGTGCGCATGAGCAGTAGTGAGTCCGAGTGCGCATGAGCAGTAGTGTGCCCGAGTGCGCATGCAGAGTAGTGACCCGCAGTGCGCATGCGCAGTAGTGAGACCGTGTGCGCATGCGCAGTGGTGAGCCCCATTGCGCATCCGCAGTAGTGAGACCGATTGCGCATGCGCAATAGTAAGCCCGATTGTGCATCCGCAGTAGTGAGTCCGAGTGCGTATGCGCTGTAGTGACCCCACGTGCGCATGCGCAGTAGTGATCTTCAGCGCGCATCCGCAATAGTGAGCCCGAGTGCGCATCCGCAGTAGTGAGACCGATTGCGCATCCGCAGTAGTGAGTCCGAGATCGCATGAGCAGTAATGAGTCCGAGTGGGCATGAGCAGTAGTGAATACGAGTACGCATGAGCAGTAGTGGCCCCGAGTGCGTATGCACTGCAGTGAGCCCGAGTGCGCATGCACAGTAGTGAGTGCGTGTGCGCATGCGCAATAGTGCGCTCGTGTGCGCATGCGCAGAAGTGAGCTCGAGTGCGCATGCGCAGTAGCGACCCCGAGCGCGCATGCGCCATAGTGATCCCGAGTGCGCATGTGCAGTAGTGAGTCGGAGCACGTATGAGCAGTAGTGACCCCGAGTGCGCATGCGCAGTAGTGAGCCCGTGTGCCCATGCGCAGTAGTGAGCCTGAGTGCGCATGGGCAGTAGTGACCCCGAGTGCGCATGCGCACTAGTGAGCCCGAGTGCGCATGAGCAGTAGTGAATCCGAGTGCGCACGACCAGTCGTGACCACGATTGCACATGCACAGTAGTGACCCCGACCGCGTATCCGCAGTTGTGAGCCTGAGTGCGCATGCGCAGTAGTGACCCCGAGTGCGCATGCGCAGTAGTGAGCCCGATTGCGCATCCGCAGTTGTGAGACCGATTGCGCATGCGCAGTAGTAAGCCTGATTGCGCATCCGCAGTAGTGAATCCGAGTGCGCATGACCAGTAGTGACCACGATTGCGCATGCACAGTAGTGAGCCCGTGTGCGCATGCGCAGTAGTGAGCCCGATTGCGCATCCGCAGTAGTGAGACCGATTGCGCATGCGCAGTAGTGAGCCCGATTGCGCATCCGCACAGGTGAGACCGATTGCGCATGCGCAATAGTGAGCCCGATTGCGCATCCGCAGTAGTGAGACCGATTGCGCATGCGCAGTAGTGAGCCCGACCGCGCATCCGCAGTCGTGAGTCCAAGTGAGCATGAGCAGTAGTGACCCCGAGTGCGCATGCAGAGTAGTGACCCGCAGTGCGCATGCGCAGTAGTAAGACCGTGTGCGCAAGCGCAGTACTGAGCCCGACCGCGCATCCGTAGTTATGAGCCTGAGTGCGCATGCGCAGTAGTGACCCCGAGTGCGCATGCGCAGTAGTGAGCCCGATTGCGCATACGCAGTAGTGAGACCGATTGCGCATGCGCAGTAGTGCACCAGTGTGCGCATGCGCAAAAGTAAGCTCGAGTGCGCATGTGCAGGTCTGAGCCGGTGTGCGCATGCACAGTAGCGGCCCCGAGCGCGCATGCGCCGTAGTCAGCCCGACTGCGCATGAGCAGTAGTGAGTCGGAGTGCGTATGAGCAGTAGTGACCCCGAATGCGCGTGCGCAGTAGTGAGCCTGATTGCGCATCCGCAGTAGTGAGCCCGTGTACGCATGCGCAGTAGTGCACCAGTGTGCGCATGCGCAGAAGTGAGCTCGAGTGCTCATGTGCAGGTCTGGGCCGGTGTGCGCATGCACAGTAGCGGCCGCGAGCGCGTATGCGCCGTAGTGAGCCCGATTGCGCATCCGCAGTAGTGAGACCGAGATCGCGTGAGCAGTAATGCGTCCGAGTGCGCATGCGCAGTAGTGAGCCCGAGTGCGCATGAGCAGTAGTGAGTCCGAGTGCGCATGAGCAGTAGTGAGCCCGAGTGCGCATGCAGAGTAGTGACCCGCAGTGCGCATGCGCAGTAGTGAGACCGTGTGCGCATGCGCAGGTGGTGAGCCCCATTGCGCATCCACAGTAGTGAGACCGATTGCGCATGCGCAATAGTGAGCCCGATTGCGCATGAGCAGTAGTGACCCCGAGTGCGCATGCAGAGTAGTGACCCGCAGTGCGCATGCGCAGTAGTGAGCCTGAGTGCGCATCCGTAGTAGTGTGCCCGAGTGCGCATGCGCAGAAGTAAGCTCGAGTGCGCATGTGCAGGTCTGAGCCGGTGTGCGCATGCACAGTAGCGGCCCCGAGCGCGCATGCGCCGTAGTCAGCCCGACTGCGCATGAGCAGTAGTGAGTCGGAGTGCGTATGAGCAGTAGTGACCCCGAATGCGCGTGCGCAGTAGTGAGCCTGATTGCGCATCCGCAGTAGTGAGACCGATTGCGCATCCGCAGTAGTGAGTCTGAGTGCGCATGAGCTGTAGTGACCCTGAGTGCGCATGCGCAGTAGTGAGACAGATTGCGCATGCGCAGTAGTGAGACCGATTGCGCATGCGCAGTAGTGAGCCCGATTGCGCATCCGCAGTAGTGAGACCGATTGCGCATGCGCAATAGTGAGCCCCATTGCGCATCCGCAGTAGTGAGTCCGAGTGCGCATGAGCAGTAGTGACCCCGAGTGCGCATGCACAGTAGTGAGCCCGTGTGCGCATGCGCAGTAGTGCACCAGTGTGCGCATGCGCAGCAACGAGCTCGAGTGCTCATGTGCAGGTCTGGGCCGGTGTGCGCATGCACAGTAGCGGCCGCGAGCGCGCAAGCGCCGTAGTGAGCCCGATTGCGCATCCGCAGTAGTGAGACCGAGTGCGCATGAGCAGTAGCCACCGCGAGAGCGCATCCGCAGTAGTGAGACCGATTGCGCATGCGCAGTAGGGAGCCCGATTGCGCATCCGCAGTAGTGAGTCCGAGATCGCGTGAGCAGTAATGCGTCCGAGTGCGCATGCGCAGTAGTGTGCCCGAGTGCGCATGAGCAGTAGTGAGTCCGAGTGCGCATGAGCAGTAGTGAGCCCGAGTGCGCATGCAGAGTAGTGACCCGCAGTGCGCATGCGCAGTAGTGAGACCGTGTGCGCATGCGCAGTGGTGAGCCCCATTGCGCATCCGCAGTAGTGAGACCGATTGCGCATGCGCAATAGTGAGCCCGATTGCGCATTTGCAGTAGTGAGTCCTAGAGCGCATTTGCAGTAGCGTCCCCGAGTGCGCATGCGCAGTAGTGACCCCGGGTGCGCATGCGCAGTAGTGTGACCTATTGCGCATCCGTAGTAGTGAGACCGATTGCGCATGCGCAGTAGGGAGCCCGACCGCGCATCCGCAGTTGCAAGCCTGAGTGCGCATGCGCAGTAGTGACCCCGAGTGCGCATGCGCAGTAGCGAGCCCGTGTGCCCATGCGCAGTAGTGAGCCTGAGTGCGCATCCGTAGTAGTGTGCCCGAGTGCGCATGCGCAGTAGTGACCCCGAGTGCGCATGCGCAGTTGTGAGCCCGATTGCGCATCCGCAGTAGTGTGCCCGAATGCGCATGCGCAGTCGTGACCCCGATTACGCATGCGCAGTAGTGAGCCCGACCGCGCATCCGCAGTTGTGAGCCTGAGTGCGCATGCGCAGTAGTAACCCCGAGTGCGCATGCGCAGTAGTGAGCCCGATTGCGCATGCGTAGTAGTGACCCCGATTACGCATCCGCAGTAGTGAGTCCGAGGTCGCATGGGCAGTAGTGACCCCGAGTGCGCATGCGCAGTAGTGAGCCCGATTGCGCATCCGCAGTAGTGAGACCGATTGCGCATGCGCAATAGTGAGACCGATTGCGCATGCGCAGTACTGCACCAGTGTGCGCATGCGCAAAAGTAAGCTCGAGTGCGCATGTGCAGGTCTGAGCCGGTGTGCGCATGCACAGTAGCGGCCCCGAGCGCGCATGCGCCGTAGTCAGCCCGACTGCGCATGAGCAGTAGTGAGTCGGAGTGCGTATGAGCAGTAGTGACCCCGAATGCGCGTGCGCAGTAGTGAGCCTGATTGCGCATCCGCAGTAGTGAGACCGATTGCGCATCCGCAGTAGTGAGTCTGAGTGCGCATGAGCTGTAGTGACCCTGAGTGCGCATGCGCAGTAGTGAGACAGATTGCGCATGCGCAGTAGTGAGACCGATTGCGCATGCGCAGTAGTGAGCCCGATTGCGCATCCGCAGTAGTGAGACCGATTGCGCATGCGCAATAGTGAGCCCCATTGCGCATCCGCAGTAGTGAGTCCGAGTGCGCATGAGCAGTAGTGACCCCGAGTGCGCATGCACAGTAGTGAGCCCGTGTGCGCATGCGCAGTAGTGCACCAGTGTGCGCATGCGCAGAAATGAGCTCGAGTGCTCATGTGCAGGTCTGGGCCGGTGTGCGCATGCACAGTAGCGGCCGCGAGCGCGCATGCGCCGTAGTGAGCCCGATTGCGCATCCGCAGTAGTGAGACCGAGTGCGCATGAGCAGTAGCCACCGCGAGAGCGCATCCGCAGTAGTGAGACCGATTGCGCATGCGCAGTAGGGAGCCCGATTGCGCATCCGCAGTAGTGAGTCCGAGATCGCGTGAGCAGTAATGCGTCCGAGTGCGCATGCGCAGTAGTGAGCCCGAGTGCGCATGAGCAGTAGTGAGTCCGAGTGCGCATGAGCAGTAGTGAGCCCGAGTGCGCATGCAGAGTAGTGACCCGCAGTGCGCATGCGCAGTAGTGAGACCGTGTGCGCATGCGCAGTGGTGAGCCCCATTGCGCATCCGCAGTAGTGAGACCGATTGCGCATGCGCAATAGTGAGCCCGAGTGCGCATGAGCAGTAGTGACCCCGAGTGCGCATGCAGAGTAGTGACCCGCAGTGCGCATGCGCAGTAGTGAGCCTGAGTGCGCATCCGTAGTAGTGTGCCCGAGTGCGCATGCGCAGAAGTAAGCTCGAGTGCGCATGTGCAGGTCTGAGCCGGTGTGCGCATGCAGAGTAGCGGCCCCGAGCGCGCATGCGCCGTAGTCAGCCCGACTGCGCATGAGCAGTAGTGAGTCGGAGTGCGTATGAGCAGTAGTGACCCCGAATGCGCGTGCGCAGTAGTGAGCCTGATTGCGCATCCGCAGTAGTGAGACCGATTGCGCATCCGCAGTAGTGAGTCTGAGTGCGCATGAGCTGTAGTGACCCTGAGTGCGCATGCGCAGTAGTGAGACAGATTGCGCATCCGCAGTAGTGAGACCGATTGCGCATGCGCAATAGTGAGCCCGATTGCGCATTTGCAGTAGTGAGTCCTAGAGCGCATTTGCAGTAGCGTCCCCGAGTGCGCATGCGCAGTAGTGACCCCGGGTGCGCATGCGCAGTAGTGTGACCTATTGCGCATCCGTAGTAGTGAGACCGATTGCGCATGCGCAGTAGGGAGCCCGACCGCGCATCCGCAGTTGTAAGCCTGAGTGCGCATGCGCAGTAGTGACCCCGAGTGCGCATGCGCAGTAGCGAGCCCGTGTGCCCATGCGCAGTAGTGAGCCTGAGTGCGCATCCGTAGTAGTGTGCCCGAGTGCGCATGCGCAGTAGTGACCCCGAGTGCGCATGCGCAGTTGTGAGCCCGATTGCGCATCCGCAGTAGTGTGCCCGAATGCGCATGCGTAGTAGTGACCCCGATTACGCATCCGCAGTAGTGAGTCCGAGGTCGCATGGGCAGTAGTGACCCCGATTACGCATGCGCAGTAGTGAGCCCGACCGCGCATCCGCAGTTGTGAGCCTGAGTGCGCATGCGCAGTAGTAACCCCGAGTGCGCATGCGCAGTAGTGAGCCCGATTGCGCATGCGTAGTAGTGACCCCGATTACGCATCCGCAGTAGTGAGTCCGAGGTCGCATGGGCAGTAGTGACCCCGAGTGCGCATGCGCAGTAGTGAGCCCGATTGCGCATCCGCAGTAGTGATACCGATTGCGCATGCGCAATAGTAAGCCCGATTGTGCATCCGCAGTAGTGAGTCCGAGTGCGTATGCGCTGTAGTGACCCCACGTGCGCATGCGCAGTAGTGAGCTTCAGCGCGCAACCGCAATAGTGAGCCCGAGTGCGCATCCGCAGTAGTGAGACCGATTGCGCATCCGCAGTAGTGAGTCCGAGATCGCATGAGCAGTAATGAGTCCGAGTGGGCATGAGCAGTAGTGAATACGAGTACGCATGAGCAGTAGTGGCCCCGAGTGCGTATGCACTGCAGTGAGCCCGAGTGCGCATGCACAGTAGTGAGTGCGTGTGCGCATGCGCAATAGTGCGCTCGTGTGCGCATGCGCAGAAGTGAGCTCGAGTGCGCATGCGCAGTAGCGACCCCGAGCGCGCATGCGCCATAGTGATCCCGAGTGCGCATGTGCAGTAGTGAGTCGGAGCACGTATGAGCAGTAGTGACCCCGAGTGCGCATGCGCAGTAGTGAGCCCGTGTGCCCATGCGCAGTAGTGAGCCTGAGTGCGCATGGGCAGTAGTGACCCCGAGTGCGCATGCGCAGTCGTGAGTCCAAGTGAGCATGAGCAGTAGTGACCCCGAGTGCGCATGCAGAGTAGTGACCCGCAGTGCGCATGCGCAGTAGTAAGACCGTGTGCGCAAGCGCAGTACTGAGCCCGACCGCGCATCCGTAGTTATGAGCCTGAGTGCGCATGAGCAGTAGTGAATCCGAGTGCGCATGCGCAGTAGTGAGCCCGATTGCGCATCCGCAGTTGTGAGACCGATTGCGCATGCGCAGTAGTAAGCCTGATTGCGCATCCGCAGTAGTGAATCCGAGTGCGCATGACCAGTAGTGACCACGATTGCGCATGCACAGTAGTGAGCCCGTGTGCGCATGCGCAGTAGTGAGCCCGATTGCGTATCCGCAGTAGTGAGACCGATTGCGCATGCGCAGTAGTGAGCCCGATTGCGCATCCGCAGTAGTGAGACCGATTGCGCATGCGCAATAGTGAGCCCGATTGCGCATCCGCAGTAGTGAGACCGATTGCGCATGCGCAGTAGTGAGCCCGACCGCGCATCCGCAGTCGTGAGTCCAAGTGAGCATGAGCAGTAGTGACCCCGAGTGCGCATGCAGAGTAGTGACCCGCAGTGCGCATGCGCAGTAGTAAGACCGTGTGCGCAAGCGCAGTACTGAGCCCGACCGCGCATCCGTAGTTATGAGCCTGAGTGCGCATGCGCAGTAGTGACCCCGAGTGCGCATGCGCAGTAGTGAGCCCGATTGCGCATACGCAGTAGTGAGACCGATTGCGCATGCGCAATAGTGAGACCGATTGCGCATGCGCAGTAGTGCACCAGTGTGCGCATGCGCAAAAGTAAGCTCGAGTGCGCATGTGCAGGTCTGAGCCGGTGTGCGCATGCACAGTAGCGGCCCCGAGCGCGCATGCGCCGTAGTCAGCCCGACTGCGCATGAGCAGTAGTGAGTCGGAGTGCGTATGAGCAGTAGTGACCCCGAATGCGCGTGCGCAGTAGTGAGCCTGATTGCGCATCCGCAGTAGTGAGCCCGTGTGTGCATGCGCAGTAGTGCACCAGTGTGCGCATGCGCAGAAGAGAGCTCGAGTGCTCATGTGCAGGTCTGGGCCGGTGTGCGCATGCACAGTAGCGGCCGCGAGCGCGTATGCGCCGTAGTGAGCCCGATTGCGCATCCGCAGTAGTGAGACCGAGATCGCGTGAGCAGTAATGCGTCCGAGTGCGCATGCGCAGTAGTGAGCCCGAGTGCGCATGAGCAGTAGTGAGTCCGAGTGCGCATGAGCAGTAGTGAGCCCGAGTGCGCATGCAGAGTAGTGACCCGCAGTGCGCATGCGCAGTAGTGAGACCGTGTGCGCATGCGCAGTGGTGAGCCCCATTGCGCATCCGCAGTAGTGATACCGATTGCGCATGCGCAATAGTGAGCCCGAGTGCGCATGAGCAGTAGTGACCCCGAGTGCGCATGCAGAGTAGTGACCCGCAGTGCGCATGCGCAGTAGTGAGCCTGAGTGCGCATCCGTAGTAGTGTGCCCGAGTGCGCATGCGCAGAAGTAAGCTCGAGTGCGCATGTGCAGGTCTGAGCCGGTGTGCGCATGCACAGTAGCGGCCCCGAGCGCGCATGCGCCGTAGTCAGCCCGACTGCGCATGAGCAGTAGTGAGTCGGAGTGCGTATGAGCAGTAGTGACCCCGAATGCGCGTGCGCAGTAGTGAGCCTGATTGCGCATCCGCAGTAGTGAGACCGATTGCGCATCCGCAGTAGTGAGTCTGAGTGCGCATGAGCTGTAGTGACCCTGAGTGCGCATGCGCAGTAGTGAGACAGATTGCGCATGCGCAGTAGTGAGACCGATTGCGCATGCGCAGTAGTGAGCCCGATTGCGCATCCGCAGTAGTGAGACCGATTGCGCATGCGCAATAGTGAGCCCCATTGCGCATCCGCAGTAGTGAGTCCGAGTGCGCATGAGCAGTAGTGACCCCGAGTGCGCATGCACAGTAGTGAGCCCGTGTGCGCATGCGCAGTAGTGCACCAGTGTGCGCATGCGCAGAAACGAGCTCGAGTGCTCATGTGCAGGTCTGGGCCGGTGTGCGCATGCACAGTAGCGGCCGCGAGCGCGCATGCGCCGTAGTGAGCCCGATTGCGCATCCGCAGTAGTGAGACCGAGTGCGCGTGAGCAGTAGCCACCGCGAGAGCGCATCCGCAGTAGTGAGACCGATTGCGCATGCGCAGTAGGGAGCCCGATTGCGCATCCGCAGTAGTGAGTCCGAGATCGCGTGAGCAGTAATGCGTCCGAGTGCGCATGCGCAGTAGTGAGCCCGAGTGCGCATGAGCAGTAGTGAGTCCGAGTGCGCATGAGCAGTAGTGAGCCCGAGTGCGCATGCAGAGTAGTGACCCGCAGTGCGCATGCGCAGTAGTGAGACCGTGTGCGCATGCGCAGTGGTGAGCCCCATTGCGCATCCGCAGTAGTGAGACCGATTGCGCATGCGCAATAGTGAGCCCGAGTGCGCATGAGCAGTAGTGACCCCGAGTGCGCATGCAGAGTAGTGACCCGCAGTGCGCATGCGCAGTAGTGAGACCGTGTGCGCATGCGGAGTACTGAGCCCGACCGCGCATCCGTAGTTATGAGCCTGAGTGCGCATGCGCAGTAGTGACCCCGAGTGCGCATGCGCAGTAGTGAGCCCGATTGCGCATTCGCAGTAGTGAGACCGATTGCGCATGCGCAATAGTGAGCCCGATTGCGCATTTGCAGTAGTGAGTCCTAGAGCGCATTTGCAGTAGCGTCCCCGAGTGCGCATGCGCAGTAGTGACCCCGGGTGCGCATGCGCAGTAGTGTGACCTATTGCGCATCCGTAGTAGTGAGACCGATTGCGCATGCGCAGTAGGGAGCCCGACCGCGCATCCGCAGTTGCAAGCCTGAGTGCGCATGCGCAGTAGTGACCCCGAGTGCGCATGCGCAGTAGCGAGCCCGTGTGCCCATGCGCAGTAGTGAGCCTGAGTGCGCATCCGTAGTAGTGTGCCCGAGTGCGCATGCGCAGTAGTGACCCCGAGTGCGCATGCGCAGTTGTGAGCCCGATTGCGCATCCGCAGTAGTGTGCCCGAATGCGCATGCGCAGTCGTGACCCCGATTACGCATGCGCAGTAGTGAGCCCGACCGCGCATCCGCAGTTGTGAGCCTGAGTGCGCATGCGCAGTAGTAACCCCGAGTGCGCATGCGCAGTAGTGAGCCCGATTGCGCATGCGTAGTAGTGACCCCGATTACGCATCCGCAGTAGTGAGTCCGAGGTCGCATGGGCAGTAGTGACCCCGAGTGCGCATGCGCAGTAGTGAGCCCGATTGCGCATCCGCAGTTGTGAGACCGATTGCGCATGCGCAGTAGTAAGCCTGATTGCGCATCCGCAGTAGTGAATCCGAGTGCGCATGACCAGTAGTGACCACGATTGCGCATGCACAGTAGTGAGCCCGTGTGCGCATGCGCAGTAGTGAGCCCGATTGCGTATCCGCAGTAGTGAGACCGATTGCGCATGCGCAGTAGTGAGCCCGATTGCGCATCCGCAGTAGTGAGACCGATTGCGCATGCGCAATAGTGAGCCCGATTGCGCATCCGCAGTAGTGAGACCGATTGCGCATCCGCAGTAGTGAGTCTGAGTGCGCATGAGCTGTAGTGACCCTGAGTGCGCATGCGCAGTAGTGAGACAGATTGCGCATGCGCAGTAGTGAGACCGATTGCGCATCCGCAGTAGTGAGACCGATTGCGCATGCGCAATAGTGAGCCCCATTGCGCATCCGCAGTAGTGAGTCCGAGTGCGCATGAGCAGTAGTGACCCCGAGTGCGCATGCACAGTAGTGAGCCCGTGTGCGCATGCGCGGTAGTGCACAAGTGTGCGCATGCGCAGAAATGAGCTCGAGTGCTCATGTGCAGGTCTGGGCCGGTGTGCGCATGCACAGTAGCGGCCGCGAGCGCGCATGCGCCGTAGTGAGCCCGATTGCGCATCCGCAGTAGTGAGACCGAGTGCGCATGAGCAGTAGCCACCGCGAGTGCGCATGCGCAGTAGTGACCCCGAGTGCGCATGCGCAGTAGTGAGCCCGATTGCGCATCCGCAGTAGTGAGACCGATTGCGCATGCGCAATAGTGAGCCCGATTGCGCATTTGCAGTAGTGAGTCCTAGAGCGCATTTGCTGTAGCGTCCCCGAGTGCGCATGCGCAGTAGTGACCCCGGGTGCGCATGCGCAGTAGTGTGACCTATTGCGCATCCGTAGTAGTGAGACCGATTGCGCATGCGCAGTAGGGAGCCCGACCGCGCATCCGCAGTTGTAAGCCTGAGTGCGCATGCGCAGTAGTGACCCCGAGTGCGCATGCGCAGTAGCGAGCCCGTGTGCCCATGCGCAGTAGTGAGCCTGAGTGCGCATCCGTAGTAGTGTGCCCGAGTGCGCATGCGCAGTAGTGACCCCGAGTGCGCATGCGCAGTTGTGAGCCCGATTGCGCATCCGCAGTAGTGTGCCCGAATGCGCATGCGCAGTCGTGACCCCGATTACGCATGCGCAGTAGTGAGCCCGACCGCGCATCCGCAGTTGTGAGCCTGAGTGCGCATGCGCAGTAGTAACCCCGAGTGCGCATGCGCAGTAGTGAGCCCGATTGCGCATGCGTAGTAGTGACCCCGATTACGCATCCGCAGTAGTGAGTCCGAGGTCGCATGGGCAGTAGTGACCCCGAGTGCGCATGCGCAGTAGTGAGCCCGATTGCGCATCCGCAGTAGTGAGACCGATTGCGCATGCGCAATAGTAAGCCCGATTGTGCATCCGCAGTAGTGAGTCCGAGTGCGTATGCGCTGTAGTGACCCCACGTGCGCATGCGCAGTAGTGAGCTTCAGCGCGCAACCGCAATAGTGAGCCCGAGTGCGCATCCGCAGTAGTAAGACCGATTGCGCATCCGCAGTAGTGAGTCCGAGATCGCATGAGCAGTAATGAGTCCGAGTGGGCATGAGCAGTAGTGAATACGAGTACGCATGAGCAGTAGTGGCCCCGAGTGCGTATGCACTGCAGTGAGCCCGAGTGCGCATGCACAGTAGTGAGTGCGTGTGCGCATGCGCAATAGTGCGCTCGTGTGCGCATGCGCAGAAGTGAGCTCGAGTGCGCATGCGCAGTAGCGACCCCGAGCGCGCATGCGCCATAGTGATCCCGAGTGCGCATGTGCAGTAGTGAGTCGGAGCACGTATGAGCAGTAGTGACCCCGAGTGCGCATGCGCAGTAGTGAGCCCGTGTGCCCATGCGCAGTAGTGAGCCTGAGTGCGCATGGGCAGTAGTGACCCCGAGTGCGCATGCGCACTAGTGAGCCCGAGTGCGCATGAGCAGTAGTGAATCCGAGTGCGCATGCGCAGTAGTGAGCCCGATTGCGCATCCGCAGTTGTGAGACCGATTGCGCATGCGCAGTAGTAAGCCTGATTGCGCATCCGCAGTAGTGAATCCGAGTGCGCATGACCAGTAGTGACCACGATTGCGCATGCACAGTAGTGAGCCCGTGTGCGCATGCGCAGTAGTGAGCCCGATTGCGTATCCGCAGTAGTGAGACCGATTGCGCATGCGCAGTAGTGAGCCCGATTGCGCATCCGCAGTAGTGAGACCGATTGCGCATGCGCAATAGTGAGCCCGATTGCGCATCCGCAGTAGTGAGACCGATTGCGCATGCGCAGTAGTGAGCCCGACCGCGCATCCGCAGTCGTGAGTCCAAGTGAGCATGAGCAGTAGTGACCCCGAGTGCGCATGCAGAGTAGTGACCCGCAGTGCGCATGCGCAGTAGTAAGACCGTGTGCGCAAGCGCAGTACTGAGCCCGACCGCGCATCCGTAGTTATGAGCCTGAGTGCGCATGCGCAGTAGTGACCCCGAGTGCGCATGCGCAGTAGTGAGCCCGATTGCGCATACGCAGTAGTGAGACCGATTGCGCATGCGCAATAGTGAGACCGATTGCGCATGCGCAGTAGTGCACCAGTGTGCGCATGCGCAAAAGGAAGCTCGAGTGCGCATGTGCAGGTCTGAGCCGGTGTGCGCATGCACAGTAGCGGCCCCGAGCGCGCATGCGCCGTAGTCAGCCCGACTGCGCATGAGCAGTAGTGAGTCGGAGTGCGTATGAGCAGTAGTGACCCCGAATGCGCGTGCGCAGTAGTGAGCCTGATTGCGCATCCGCAGTAGTGAGCCCGTGTGTGCATGCGCAGTAGTGCACCAGTGTGCGCATGCGCAGAAGTGAGCTCGAGTGCTCATGTGCAGGTCTGGGCCGGTGTGCGCATGCACAGTAGCGGCCGCGAGCGCGTATGCGCCGTAGTGAGCCCGATTGCGCATCCGCAGTAGTGAGACCGAGATCGCGTGAGCAGTAATGCGTCCGAGTGCGCATGCGCAGTAGTGAGCCCGAGTGCGCATGAGCAGTAGTGAGTCCGAGTGCGCATGAGCAGTAGTGAGCCCGAGTGCGCATGCAGAGTAGTGACCCGCAGTGCGCATGCGCAGTAGTGAGACCGTGTGCGCATGCGCAGTGGTGAGCCCCATTGCGCATCCGCAGTAGTGAGACCGATTGCGCATGCGCAATAGTGAGCCCGAGTGCGCATGAGCAGTAGTGACCCCGAGTGCGCATGCAGAGTAGTGACCCGCAGTGCGCATGCGCAGTAGTGAGCCTGAGTGCGCATCCGTAGTAGTGTGCCCGAGTGCGCATGCGCAGAAGTAAGCTCGAGTGCGCATGTGCAGGTCTGAGCCGGTGTGCGCATGCACAGTAGCGGCCCCGAGCGCGCATGCGCCGTAGTCAGCCCGACTGCGCATGAGCAGTAGTGAGTCGGAGTGCGTATGAGCAGTAGTGACCCCGAATGCGCGTGCGCAGTAGTGAGCCTGATTGCGCATCCGCAGTAGTGAGACCGATTGCGCATCCGCAGTAGTGAGTCTGAGTGCGCATGAGCTGTAGTGACCCTGAGTGCGCATGCGCAGTAGTGAGACAGATTGCGCATGCGCAGTAGTGAGACCGATTGCGCATGCGCAGTAGTGAGCCCGATTGCGCATCCGCAGTAGTGAGACCGATTGCGCATGCGCAATAGTGAGCCCCATTGCGCATCCGCAGTAGTGAGTCCGAGTGCGCATGAGCAGTAGTGACCCCGAGTGCGCATGCACAGTAGTGAGCCCGTGTGCGCATGCGCAGTAGTGCACCAGTGTGCGCATGCGCAGAAACGAGCTCGAGTGCTCATGTGCAGGTCTGGGCCGGTGTGCGCATGCACAGTAGCGGCCGCGAGCGCGCATGCGCCGTAGTGAGCCCGATTGCGCATCCGCAGTAGTGAGACCGAGTGCGCGTGAGCAGTAGCCACCGCGAGAGCGCATCCGCAGTAGTGAGACCGATTGCGCATGCGCAGTAGGGAGCCCGATTGCGCATCCGCAGTAGTGAGTCCGAGATCGCGTGAGCAGTAATGCGTCCGAGTGCGCATGCGCAGTAGTGAGCCCGAGTGCGCATGAGCAGTAGTGAGTCCGAGTGCGCATGAGCAGTAGTGAGCCCGAGTGCGCATGCAGAGTAGTGACCCGCAGTGCGCATGCGCAGCAGTGAGACCGTGTGCGCATGCGGAGTACTGAGCCCGACCGCGCATCCGTAGTTATGAGCCTGAGTGCGCATGCGCAGTAGTGACCCCGAGTGCGCATGCGCAGTAGTGAGCCCGATTGCGCATCCGCAGTAGTGAGACCGATTGCGCATGCGCAATAGTGAGCCCGATTGCGCATTTGCAGTAGTGAGTCCTAGAGCGCATTTGCAGTAGCGTCCCCGAGTGCGCATGCGCAGTAGTGACCCCGGGTGCGCATGCGCAGTAGTGTGACCTATTGCGCATCCGTAGTAGTGAGACCGATTGCGCATGCGCAGTAGGGAGCCCGACCGCGCATCCGCAGTTGCAAGCCTGAGTGCGCATGCGCAGTAGTGACCCCGAGTGCGCATGCGCAGTAGCGAGCCCGTGTGCCCATGCGCAGTAGTGAGCCTGAGTGCGCATCCGTAGTAGTGTGCCCGAGTGCGCATGCGCAGTAGTGACCCCGAGTGCGCATGCGCAGTTGTGAGCCCGATTGCGCATCCGCAGTAGTGTGCCCGAATGCGCATGCGCAGTCGTGACCCCGATTACGCATGCGCAGTAGTGAGCCCGACCGCGCATCCGCAGTTGTGAGCCTGAGTGCGCATGCGCAGTAGTAACCCCGAGTGCGCATGCGCAGTAGTGAGCCCGATTGCGCATGCGTAGTAGTGACCCCGATTACGCATCCGCAGTAGTGAGTCCGAGGTCGCATGGGCAGTAGTGACCCCGAGTGCGCATGCGCAGTAGTGAGCCCGATTGCGCATCCGCAGTAGTGAGACCGATTGCGCATGCGCAATAGTGAGACCGATTGCGCATGCGCAGTAGTGCACCAGTGTGCGCATGCGCAAAAGTAAGCTCGAGTGCGCATGTGCAGGTCTGAGCCGGTGTGCGCATGCACAGTAGCGGCCCCGAGCGCGCATGCGCCGTAGTCAGCCCGACTGCGCATGAGCAGTAGTGAGTCGGAGTGCGTATGAGCAGTAGTGACCCCGAATGCGCGTGCGCAGTAGTGAGCCTGATTGCGCATCCGCAGTAGTGAGCCCGTGTGCGCATGCGCAGTAGTGCACCAGTGTGCGCATGCGCAGAAGTGAGCTCGAGTGCTCATGTGCAGGTCTGGGCCGGTGTGCGCATGCACAGTAGCGGCCGCGAGCGCGTATGCGCCGTAGTGAGCCCGATTGCGCATCCGCAGTAGTGAGACCGAGATCGCGTGAGCAGTAATGCGTCCGAGTGCGCATGCGCAGTAGTGAGCCCGAGTGCGCATGAGCAGTAGTGAGTCCGAGTGCGCATGAGCAGTAGTGAGCCCGAGTGCGCATGCAGAGTAGTGACCCGCAGTGCGCATGCGCAGTAGTGAGCCTGAGTGCGCATCCGTAGTAGTGTGCCCGAGTGCGCATGCGCAGAAGTAAGCTCGAGTGCGCATGTGCAGGTCTGAGCCGGTGTGCGCGTGCACAGTAGCGGCCCCGAGCGCGCATGCGCCGTAGTCAGCCCGACTGCGCATGAGCAGTAGTGAGTCGGAGTGCGTATGAGCAGTAGTGACCCCGAATGCGCGTGCGCAGTAGTGAGCCTGATTGCGCATCCGCAGTAGTGAGACCGATTGCGCATCCGCAGTAGTGAGTCTGAGTGCGCATGAGCTGTAGTGACCCTGAGTGCGCATGCGCAGTAGTGAGACAGATTGCGCATGCGCAGTAGTGAGACCGATTGCGCATCCGCAGTAGTGAGACCGATTGCGCATGCGCAATAGTGAGCCCCATTGCGCATCCGCAGTAGTGAGTCCGAGTGCGCATGAGCAGTAGTGACCCCGAGTGCGCATGCACAGTAGTGAGCCCGTGTGCGCATGCGCAGTAGTGCACCAGTGTGCGCATGCGCAGAAATGAGCTCGAGTGCTCATGTGCAGGTCTGGGCCGGTGTGCGCATGCACAGTAGCGGCCGCGAGCGCGCATGCGCCGTAGTGAGCCCGATTGCGCATCCGCAGTAGTGAGACCGAGTGCGCATGAGCAGTAGCCACCGCGAGTGCGCATGCGCAGTAGTGACCCCGAGTGCGCATGCGCAGTAGTGAGCCCGATTGCGCATCCGCAGTAGTGAGACCGATTGCGCATGCGCAATAGTGAGCCCGATTGCGCATTTGCAGTAGTGAGTCCTAGAGCGCATTTGCAGTAGCGTCCCCGAGTGCGCATGCGCAGTAGTGACCCCGGGTGCGCATGCGCAGTAGTGTGACCTATTGCGCATCCGTAGTAGTGAGACCGATTGCGCATGCGCAGTAGGGAGCCCGACCGCGCATCCGCAGTTGTAAGCCTGAGTGCGCATGCGCAGTAGTGACCCCGAGTGCGCATGCGCAGTAGCGAGCCCGTGTGCCCATGCGCAGTAGTGAGCCTGAGTGCGCATCCGTAGTAGTGTGCCCGAGTGCGCATGCGCAGTAGTGACCCCGAGTGCGCATGCGCAGTAGTGACCCCGAGTGCGCATGCGCAGTTGTGAGCCCGATTGCGCATCCGCAGTAGTGTGCCCGAATGCGCATGCGCAGTCGTGACCCCGATTACGCATGCGCAGTAGTGAGCCCGACCGCGCATCCGCAGTTGTGAGCCTGAGTGCGCATGCGCAGTAGTAACCCCGAGTGCGCATGCGCAGTAGTGAGCCCGATTGCGCATGCGTAGTAGTGACCCCGATTACGCATCCGCAGTAGTGAGTCCGAGGTCGCATGGGCAGTAGTGACCCCGAGTGCGCATGCGCAGTAGTGAGCCCGATTGCGCATCCGCAGTAGTGAGACCGATTGCGCATGCGCAATAGTAAGCCCGATTGTGCATCCGCAGTAGTGAGTCCGAGTGCGTATGCGCTGTAGTGACCCCACGTGCGCATGCGCAGTAGTGAGCTTCAGCGCGCATCCGCAATAGTGAGCCCGAGTGCGCATCCGCAGTAGTGAGACCGATTGCGCATCCGCAGTAGTGAGTCCGAGATCGCATGAGCAGTAATGAGTCCGAGTGGGCATGAGCAGTAGTGAATACGAGTACGCATGAGCAGTAGTGGCCCCGAGTGCGTATGCACTGCAGTGAGCCCGAGTGCGCATGCACAGTAGTGAGTGCGTGTGCGCATGCGCAATAGTGCGCTCGTGTGCGCATGCGCAGAAGTGAGCTCGAGTGCGCATGCGCAGTAGCGACCCCGAGCGCGCATGCGCCATAGTGATCCCGAGTGCGCATGTGCAGTAGTGAGTCGGAGCACGTATGAGCAGTAGTGACCCCGAGTGCGCATGCGCAGTAGTGAGCCCGTGTGCCCATGCGCAGTAGTGAGCCTGAGTGCGCATGGGCAGTAGTGACCCCGAGTGCGCATGCGCACTAGTGAGCCCGAGTGCGCATGAGCAGTAGTGAATCCGAGTGCGCACGACCAGTCGTGACCACGATTGCACATGCACAGTAGTGACCCCGACCGCGTATCCGCAGTTGTGAGCCTGAGTGCGCATGCGCAGTAGTGACCCCGAGTGCGCATGCGCAGTAGTGAGCCCGATTGCGCATCCGCAGTTGTGAGACCGATTGCGCATGCGCAGTAGTAAGCCTGATTGCGCATCCGCAGTAGTGAATCCGAGTGCGCATGACCAGTAGTGACCACGATTGCGCATGCACAGTAGTGAGCCCGTGTGCGCATGCGCAGTAGTGAGCCCGATTGCGCATCCGCAGTAGTGAGACCGATTGCGCATGCGCAGTAGTGAGCCCGATTGCGCATCCGCACAGGTGAGACCGATTGCGCATGCGCAATAGTGAGCCCGATTGCGCATCCGCAGTAGTGAGACCGATTGCGCATGCGCAGTAGTGAGCCCGACCGCGCATTCGCAGTCGTGATTCCAAGTGAGCATGAGCAGTAGTGACCCCGAGTGCGCATGCAGAGTAGTGACCCGCAGTGCGCATGCGCAGTAGTAAGACCGTGTGCGCAAGCGCAGTACTGAGCCCGACCGCGCATCCGTAGTTATGAGCCTGAGTGCGCATGCGCAGTAGTGACCCCGAGTGCGCATGCGCAGTAGTGAGCCCGATTGCGCATACGCAGTAGTGAGACCGATTGCGCATGCGCAATAGTGAGACCGATTGCGCATGCGCAGTAGTGCACCAGTGTGCGCATGCGCAGAAGTAAGCTCTAGTGCGCATGTGCAGGTCTGTGCCGGTGTGCGCATGCACAGTAGCGGCCCCGAGCGCGCATGCGCCGTTGTCAGCCCGACTGCGCATGAGCAGTAGTGAGTCGGAGTGCGTATGAGCAGTAGTGACCCCGAATGCGCGTGCGCAGTAGTGAGCCTGATTGCGCATCCGCAGTAGTGAGACCGATTGCGCATCCGCAGTAGTGAGTCTGAGTGCGCATGAGCTGTAGTGACCCTGAGTGCGCATGCGCAGTAGTGAGACCGATTGCGCATGCGCAATAGTGAGCCCCATTGCGCATCCGCAGTAGTGAGTCCGAGTGCGCATGAGCAGTAGTGACCCCGAGTGCGCATGCACAGAAGTGAGCCCGTGTGCGCATGCGCAGTAGTGCACCAGTGTGCGCATGCGCAGAAGTGAGCTCGAGTGCTCATGTGCAGGTCTGGGCCGGTGTGCGCATGCACAGTAGCGGCCGCGAGCGCGTATGCGCCGTAGTGAGCCCGATTGCGCATCCGCAGTAGTGAGACCGAGTGCGCATGAGCAGTAGCCACCGCGAGTGCGCATCCGCAGTAGTCAGACCGATTGCGCATGCGCAGTAGGGAGCCCGATTGCGCATCCGCAGTAGTGAGTCCGAGATCGCGTGAGCAGTAATGCGTCCGAGTGCGCATGCGCAGTAGTGAGCCCGAGTGCGCATGAGCAGTAGTGAGTCCGAGTGCGCATGAGCAGTAGTGAGCCCGAGTGCGCATGCAGAGTAGAGACCCGCAGTGCGCATGCGCAGTAGTGAGACCGTGTGCGCATGCGCAGTGGTAAGCCCCATTGCGCATCCGCAGTAGTGAGACCGATTGCGCATGCGCAATAGTGAGCCCGATTGCGCATTCGCAGTAGTGAGTCCGAGTGCTCATGGGCAGTAGTGACCCCGAGTGCGCATGCACAGTAGTGACCCGGAGTGCGCATGCGCAGTAGTGCGATCGTGTGCGCATGCGCAGTAGTGAGCGCGACCGCGCATCCGCAGTTGCAAGCCTGAGTGCGCATGCGCAGTAGTGACCCCGAGTGCGCATGCGCAGTAGCGAGCCCGTGTGCCCATGCGCAGTAGTGAGCCTGAGTGCGCATCCGTAGTAGTGTGCCCGAGTGCGCATGCGCAGTAGTGACCCCGAGTGCGCATGCGCAGTAGTGTGACCTATTGCGCATCCGCAGTAGTGAGACCGATTGCGCATGCGCAGTAGGGAGCCCGATTGCGCATCCGCAGTAGTGAAACCGATTGCGCATGCGCAATAGTGAGCCCGATTGCGCATTCGCAGTAGTGAGTCCGAGTGCTCATGGGCAGTAGTGACCCCGAGTGCGCATGCACAGTAGTGACCCGAAGTGCGCATGCGCAGTAGTGCGATCGTGTGCGCATGCGCAGTAGTGAGCCCGAACGCGCATCCGCAATTGTAAGCCTGAGTGCGCATGCGCAGTAGTGACCCCGAGTGCGCATGCGCAGGAGCGAGCCCGTGTGCCCATGCGCAGTAGTGAGCCTGAGTGCGCATCCGTAGTAGTGTGCCCTAGTGCGCATGCACAGTAGTGAGCCCGTGTGCGCATGCGCACAGAGCGCCCGTGTGCGCATGCGCAAAAGTGAGCTCGAGTGCGCATGTGCAGGTCTGAGCCTGTGTGCGCATGACCAGTAGCGACGCCGAGCGCGCATGCGCAGTAGTGAGCCCGAGTGCGCATGAGCAGTAGTGGGTCCGAGCGCGCACCCGCAGTAGTGAGCCCGAGTTCGCATGACCAGTAGTGAGTCGGAGTGCGTATGTGCAGTAGTGACCCCGAGTGCGCATGCGCAGTAGTGGGCCCGATTGCGCATCCGCAGTAGTGAGACCGATTGCGCATGCGTAGTAGTGACCCCGATTGCGCATCCGCAGTAGTGAGCCCGAGTTCGCATGACCAGTAGTGAGTCGGAGTGCGTATGAGCAGTAGTGACCCCGAGTGCGCATGCGCAGTAGTGAGCCCGTGTGCCCATGCGCAGTAGTGAGCCTGAGTGCGCATGAGCAGTAGTGGGTCCGAGTGCGCATGGGCAGTAGTTACCACGAGTGCGCATGCGCAGTAGTGAGCCCGAGTGCGCATGCACAGTAGTGAGCCCGTGTGCGCATGCGCCGTAGTGAGCCCGAGTGCGCATGAGCAGTAGTGACCCCGAGTGCGCATGCGCAGTAGTGAGCCCGTGTGCCCATGCGCAGTAGTGAGCCCGTGTGCCCATGCACAGTAGTGAGCCCGTGTGCGCATGCGCCGTAGTGAGCCCGAGTGCGCATCCGCAGTAGTGAGTCCGAGTGCGCATGAGCAGTAGTGACCCCGAGTGCGCATGCGCAGTAGTGAGCCCGTGTGCCCATGCGCAGTAGTGAGCCTGAGTGCGCATGAGCAGTAGTGGGTCCGAGTGCGCATGGGCAGTAGTGACCCCGAGTGCGCATGCGCAGTAGTGAGCCCGAGTGCGCATGCGCAGTAGTGAGCCCGTGTGCCCATGCGCAGTAGTGAGCCTGAGTGCGCATGAGCAGTAGTTTGTCCGAGTGCGCATGGGCAGTAGTGACCCCGAGTGCGCATGCGCAGTAGTGGGCCCGATTGCGCATCCGCAGTAGTGAGACCGATTGCGCATGCGTAGTAGTGACCCCGATTGCGCATCCGCAGTAGTGAGCCCGAGTTCGCATGTGCAGTAGTGAGTCGGAGCACGTATGAGCAGTAGTGACCCCGAGTGCGCATGCGCAGTAGTGAGCCCGTGTGCCCATGCGCAGTAGTGAGCCTGAGTGCGCATGGGCAGTAGTGACCCCGAGTGCGCATGCGCACTAGTGAGCCCGAGTGCGCATGAGCAGTAGTGAATCCGAGTGCGCACGACCAGTCGTGACCACGATTGCACATGCACAGTAGTGACCCCGACCGCGTATCCGCAGTTGTGAGCCTGAGTGCGCATGCGCAGTAGTGACCCCGAGTGCGCATGCGCAGTAGTGAGCCCGATTGCGCATCCGCAGTTGTGAGACCGATTGCGCATGCGCAGTAGTAAGCCTGATTGCGCATCCGCAGTAGTGAATCCGAGTGCGCATGACCAGTAGTGACCACGATTGCGCATGCACAGTAGTGAGCCCGTGTGCGCATGCGCAGTAGTGAGCCCGATTGCGCATCCGCAGTAGTGAGACCGATTGCGCATGCGCAGTAGTGAGCCCGATTGCGCATCCGCACAGGTGAGACCGATTGCGCATGCGCAATAGTGAGCCCGATTGCGCATCCGCAGTAGTGAGACCGATTGCGCATGCGCAGTAGTGAGCCCGACCGCGCATTCGCAGTCGTGATTCCAAGTGAGCATGAGCAGTAGTGACCCCGAGTGCGCATGCAGAGTAGTGACCCGCAGTGCGCATGCGCAGTAGTAAGACCGTGTGCGCAAGCGCAGTACTGAGCCCGACCGCGCATCCGTAGTTATGAGCCTGAGTGCGCATGCGCAGTAGTGACCCCGAGTGCGCATGCGCAGTAGTGAGCCCGATTGCGCATACGCAGTAGTGAGACCGATTGCGCATGCGCAATAGTGAGACCGATTGCGCATGCGCAGTAGTGCACCAGTGTGCGCATGCGCAGAAGTAAGCTCTAGTGCGCATGTGCAGGTCTGTGCCGGTGTGCGCATGCACAGTAGCGGCCCCGAGCGCGCATGCGCCGTTGTCAGCCCGACTGCGCATGAGCAGTAGTGAGTCGGAGTGCGTATGAGCAGTAGTGACCCCGAATGCGCGTGCGCAGTAGTGAGCCTGATTGCGCATCCGCAGTAGTGAGACCGATTGCGCATCCGCAGTAGTGAGTCTGAGTGCGCATGAGCTGTAGTGACCCTGAGTGCGCATGCGCAGTAGTGAGACCGATTGCGCATGCGCAATAGTGAGCCCCATTGCGCATCCGCAGTAGTGAGTCCGAGTGCGCATGAGCAGTAGTGACCCCGAGTGCGCATGCACAGAAGTGAGCCCGTGTGCGCATGCGCAGTAGTGCACCAGTGTGCGCATGCGCAGAAGTGAGCTCGAGTGCTCATGTGCAGGTCTGGGCCGGTGTGCGCATGCACAGTAGCGGCCGCGAGCGCGTATGCGCCGTAGTGAGCCCGATTGCGCATCCGCAGTAGTGAGACCGAGTGCGCATGAGCAGTAGCCACCGCGAGTGCGCATCCGCAGTAGTCAGACCGATTGCGCATGCGCAGTAGGGAGCCCGATTGCGCATCCGCAGTAGTGAGTCCGAGATCGCGTGAGCAGTAATGCGTCCGAGTGCGCATGCGCAGTAGTGAGCCCGAGTGCGCATGAGCAGTAGTGAGTCCGAGTGCGCATGAGCAGTAGTGAGCCCGAGTGCGCATGCAGAGTAGAGACCCGCAGTGCGCATGCGCAGTAGTGAGACCGTGTGCGCATGCGCAGTGGTAAGCCCCATTGCGCATCCGCAGTAGTGAGACCGATTGCGCATGCGCAATAGTGAGCCCGATTGCGCATTCGCAGTAGTGAGTCCGAGTGCTCATGGGCAGTAGTGACCCCGAGTGCGCATGCACAGTAGTGACCCGGAGTGCGCATGCGCAGTAGTGCGATCGTGTGCGCATGCGCAGTAGTGACCCGGAGTGCGCATGCGCAGTAGTGCGATCGTGTGCGCATGCGCAGTAGTGAGCGCGACCGCGCATCCGCAGTTGTAAGCCTGAGTGCGCATGCGCAGTAGTGACCCCGAGTGCGCATGCGCAGTAGCGAGCCCGTGTGCCCATGCGCAGTAGTGAGCCTGAGTGCGCATCCGTAGTAGTGTGCCCGAGTGCGCATGCGCAGTAGTGACCCCGAGTGCGCATGCGCAGTAGTGTGACCTATTGCGCATCCGCAGTAGTGAGACCGATTGCGCATGCGCAGTAGGGAGCCCGATTGCGCATCCGCAGTAGTGAAACCGATTGCGCATGCGCAATAGTGAGCCCGATTGCGCATTCGCAGTAGTGAGTCCGAGTGCTCATGGGCAGTAGTGACCCCGAGTGCGCATGCACAGTAGTGACCCGAAGTGCGCATGCGCAGTAGTGCGATCGTGTGCGCATGCGCAGTAGTGAGCCCGAACGCGCATCCGCAATTGTAAGCCTGAGTGCGCATGCGCAGTAGTGACCCCGAGTGCGCATGCGCAGGAGCGAGCCCGTGTGCCCATGCGCAGTAGTGAGCCTGAGTGCGCATCCGTAGTAGTGTGCCCTAGTGCGCATGCACAGTAGTGAGCCCGTGTGCGCATGCGCACAGAGCGCCCGTGTGCGCATGCGCAAAAGTGAGCTCGAGTGCGCATGTGCAGGTCTGAGCCTGTGTGCGCATGACCAGTAGCGACGCCGAGCGCGCATGCGCAGTAGCGAGCCCGAGTGCGCATGAGCAGTAGTGGGTCCGAGCGCGCACCCGCAGTAGTGAGCCCGAGTTCGCATGACCAGTAGTGAGTCGGAGTGCGTATGTGCAGTAGTGACCCCGAGTGCGCATGCGCAGTAGTGGGCCCGATTGCGCATCCGCAGTAGTGAGACCGATTGCGCATGCGTAGTAGTGACCCCGATTGCGCATCCGCAGTAGTGAGCCCGAGTTCGCATGACCAGTAGTGAGTCGGAGTGCGTATGAGCAGTAGTGACCCCGAGTGCGCATGCGCAGTAGTGAGCCCGTGTGCCCATGCGCAGTAGTGAGCCTGAGTGCGCATGAGCAGTAGTGGGTCCGAGTGCGCATGGGCAGTAGTTACCACGAGTGCGCATGCGCAGTAGTGAGCCCGAGTGCGCATGCACAGTAGTGAGCCCGTGTGCGCATGCGCCGTAGTGAGCCCGAGTGCGCATGAGCAGTAGTGACCCCGAGTGCGCATGCGCAGTAGTGAGCCCGTGTGCCCATGCGCAGTAGTGAGCCCGTGTGCCCATGCACAGTAGTGAGCCCGTGTGCGCATGCGCCGTAGTGAGCCCGAGTGCGCATCCGCAGTAGTGAGTCCGAGTGCGCATGAGCAGTAGTGACCCCGAGTGCGCATGCGCAGTAGTGAGCCCGTGTGCCCATGCGCAGTAGTGAGCCTGAGTGCGCATGAGCAGTAGTGGGTCCGAGTGCGCATGGGCAGTAGTGACCCCGAGTGCGCATGCGCAGTAGTGAGCCCGAGTGCGCATGCGCAGTAGTGAGCCCGTGTGCCCATGCGCAGTAGTGAGCCTGAGTGCGCATGAGCAGTAGTTTGTCCGAGTGCGCATGGGCAGTAGTGACCCCGAGTGCGCATGCGCAGTAGTGGGCCCGATTGCGCATCCGCAGTAGTGAGACCGATTGCGCATGCGTAGTAGTGACCCCGATTGCGCATCCGCAGTAGTGAGCCCGAGTTCGCATGACCAGTAGTGAGTCGGAGTGCGTATGAGCAGTAGTGACCCCGAGTGCGCATGCGCAGTAGTGAGCCCGTGTGCCCATGCGCAGTAGTGAGCCTGAGTGCGCATGAGCAGTAGTGGGTCCGAGTGCGCATGGGCAGTAGTTACCCCGAGTGCGCATGCGCAGTAGTGAGCCCGAGTGCGCATGCGCAGTAGTGAGCCCGATTGCGCATCCGCAGTAGCGAGCCCGAGCTCGCATCCGCAGTAGTGAGTCCGAGTTCGCATGAGCAGTAGTGAGTCGGAGTGCGTATGAGCAGTAGTGAGCCCGAGTGCGCATGCGCTGTAGTGAGCCCGTGTGCCCATGCACAGTAGTGAGCCCGTGTGCGCATGCGCCGTAGTGAGCCCGAGTGCGCATCCGCAGTAGTGAGTCCGAGTGCGCATGAGCAGTAGTGACCCCGAGTGCGCATGCGCAGTTGTGAGCCCGTGTGCCCATGCGCAGTAGTGAGCCTGAGTGCGCATGAGCAGTAGTGGGTCCGAGTGCGCATGGGCAGTAGTGACCCCGAGTGCGCATGCGCAGTAGTGAGCCCGAGTGCGCATGCGCAGTAGTGAGCCCGTGTGCCCATGCGCAGTAGTGAGCCTGAGTGCGCATGAGCAGTAGTTTGTCCGAGTGCGCATGGGCAGTAGTGACCCCGAGTGCCCATGCGCAGCAGTGAGCCCGAGTGCGCATGCGCAGTAGTGAGCCCGATTGCGCATCCGCAGTAGTGAGCCTGAGTGCGCATGAGCAGTAGTTTGTCCGAGTGCGCATGGGCAGTAGTGACCCCGAGTGCGCATGCGCAGTAGTGGGCCCGATTGCGCATCCGCAGTAGTGAGACCGATTGCGCATGCGTAGTAGTGACCCCGATTGCGCATCCGCAGTAGTGAGCCCGAGTTCGCATGACCAGTAGTGAGTCGGAGTGCGTATGAGCAGTAGTGACCCCGAGTGCGCATGCGCAGTAGTGAGCCCGTGTGCCCATGCGCAGTAGTGAGCCTGAGTGCGCATGAGCAGTAGTGGGTCCGAGTGCGCATGGGCAGTAGTTACCCCGAGTGCGCATGCGCAGTAGTGAGCCCGAGTGCGCATGCGCAGTAGTGAGCCCGATTGCGCATCCGCAGTAGCGAGCCCGAGCTCGCATCCGCAGTAGTGAGTCCGAGTTCGCATGAGCAGTAGTGAGTCGGAGTGCGTATGAGCAGTAGTGAGCCCGAGTGCGCATGCGCTGTAGTGAGCCCGTGTGCCCATGCACAGTAGTGAGCCCGTGTGCGCATGCGCCGTAGTGAGCCCGAGTGCGCATCCGCAGTAGTGAGTCCGAGTGCGCATGAGCAGTAGTGACCCCGAGTGCGCATGCGCAGTAGTGAGCCCGTGTGCCCATGCGCAGTAGTGAGCCTGAGTGCGCATGAGCAGTAGTGGGTCCGAGTGCGCATGGGCAGTAGTGACCCCGAGTGCGCATGCGCAGTAGTGAGCCCGAGTGCGCATGCGCAGTAGTGAGCCCGTGTGCCCATGCGCAGTAGTGAGCCTGAGTGCGCATGAGCAGTAGTTTGTCCGAGTGCGCATGGGCAGTAGTGACCCCGAGTGCCCATGCGCAGTAGTGAGCCCGAGTGCGCATGCGCAGTAGTGAGCCCGATTGCGCATCCGCAGTAGCGAGCCCGAGCGCGCATCCGCAGTAGTGAGTCCGAGTTCGCATGAGCAGTAGTGAGTCGGAGTGCGTATGAGCAGTAGTGAGACCGAGTGCGCATGCGCTGTAGTGAGCCCGTGTGCCCATGCACAGTAATGAGCCCGTGTGCGCATGCGCCGTAGTGAGCCCGAGTGCGCATCCGCAGTAGTGAGTCCGAGTGCGCATGAGCAGTAGTGACCCCGAGTGCGCATGCGCAGTAGTGAGCCCGTGTGCCCATGCGCAGTAGTGAGCCTGAGTGCGCATGAGCAGTAGTGACCCCGAGTGCGTATGCACTGTAGTGAGCCCGAGTGCGCATGCACAGTAGTGAGCCCGTGTGCGCATGCGCACAGAGCGCCCGTGTGCGCATGCGCAAAAGTGAGCTCGAGTGCGCATGTGCAGGTCTGAGCCTGTGTGCGCATGACCAGTAGCGACGCCGAGCGCGCATGCGCAGTAGTGAGCCCGAGTGCGCATGAGCAGTAGTGGGTCCGAGTGCGCATGGGCAGTAGTGACCCCGAGGGCGCATCCGCAGTAGTGAGCCCGAGTTCGCATGACCAGTAGTGAGTCGGAGTGCGTATGTGCAGTAGTGACCCCGAGTGCGCATGCGCAGTGGGGAGCCCGATTGCGCATCCGCAGTAGTGAGTCCGCGATCGCATGAGCAGTATTGAGTCCGAGTGCGCATGAGCAGTAGTGAATACGACTACGCATGAGCAGTAGTGACCCCGAGTGCGTATGCACTGTAGTGAGCCCGAGTGCGCATGCACAGTAGTGAGCCCGTGTGCGCATGCGCACAGAGCGCCCGTGTGCGCATGCGCAAAAGTGAGCTCGAGAGCGCATGTGCAGGTCTCAGCCTGTGTGCGCATGACCAGTAGCGACGCCGAGCGCGCATGCGCAGTAGTGAGCCCGAGTGCGCATGAGCAGTAGTGGGTCCGAGCGCGCATCCGCAGTAGTGAGCCCGAGTTCGCATGACCAGTAGTGAGTCGGAGTGCGTATGTGCAGTAGTGACCCCGAGTGCGCATGCGCAGTAGTGGGCCCGATTGCGCATCCGCAGTAGTGAGACCGATTGCGCATGCGTAGTAGTGACCCCGATTGCGCATCCGCAGTAGTGAGCCCGAGTTCGCATGACCAGTAGTGAGTCGGAGTGCGTATGAGCAGTAGTGACCCCGAGTGCGCATGCGCAGTAGTGAGCCCGTGTGCCCATGCGCAGTAGTGAGCCTGAGTGCGCATGAGCAGTAGTGGGTCCGAGTGCGCATGGGCAGTAGTTACCCCGAGTGCGCATGCGCAGTAGTGAGCCCGAGTGCGCATGCGCAGTAGTGAGCCCGATTGCGCATCCGCAGTAGCGAGCCCGAGCTCGCATCCGCAGAAGTGAGTCCGAGTTAGCATGAGCAGTAGTGAGTCGGAGTGCGTATGAGCAGTAGTGAGACCGAGTGCGCATGCGCTGTAGTGAGCCCGTGTGCCCATGCACAGTAATGAGCCCGTGTGCGCATGCGCCGTAGTGAGCGCGAATGCGCATCCGCAGTAGTGAGTCCGAGTGCGCATGAGCAGTAGTGACCCCGAGTGCGCATGCGCAGTAGTGAGCCCGTGTGCCCATGCGCAGTAGTGAGCCTGAGTGCGCATGAGCAGTAGTGACCCCGAGTGCGTATGCGCTGTAGTGAGCCCGAGTGCGCATGCACAGTAGTGAGCTCGTGTGCGAATGCGCACAGAGCGCCCGTGTGCGCATGCGCAAAAGTGAGCTCGAGTGCGCATGTGCAGGTCTGAGCCTGTGTGCGCATGCGCAGTAGCGAGCCCGAGCGCGCATGAGCAGTAGTGAGTCAGAGTGCGTATGAGCAGTGGTGGCCCCGAGTGCGCATGCGCAGTAGAGAGCCCGAGCGCGCATGAGCAGTAGTGAGACAGAGTGCGTATGAACAGTCGTGACCCCGAGTGCGCATGCGCAGTAATGGGCCCGATTGCGCATGCGCAGTAGTGACCGCGCGCTCGCATGCGCATTAGTGAGCCCGATTGCGCATCCGCAGCTGTGAGTCCCAGTGCGCATGGGCAGTAGTCACCCCGAGTGCGCATGCGCAGTAGTGAGCCCATGTGCCCATGCGCAGTAGTGAGCCCGAGTGCGCATGCGCAGTAGTGACCCTGAGTGCGCATGCGCAGTAGTGGGCCCGATTGCGCATCTGCGTTGGTGACCGCCAGTGCGCATGCGCATTAGCGAGCCCGAGCGCGCATGCGCAGTAGTGAGCCCGAGTGCGCATGAGCAGTAGTGAACCCGAGTGCGCATGCGCAGTAGTGAGCACGTGTGCGCATGCGCAGTAGTGAGCCCGATTGCGCATTTGCAGTGGTGACCCCGAGTGCGCATGCGCAGTAGCGAGCCCGAGCGCGCATGAGCAGTAGTGAGTCAGAGTGCATATGAGCAGTAGTGTCCCCGAGGGCGCATGCACAGTAGTGAGCCCGTGTACACATGTGCAGTAGCGCGCCCATGTGGGCATGCGCAGAAGTGAGCTCGAGTGCGCATGTGCATGTCTGAGTCGGTGTGCGCATGCGCAGTAGCGACCCCTAGTGCGCATGCGCAGTAGTGAGCCCGTGTGCGCATGAGCAGTACTGAAACCGATTGCGCATCCGCAGTAGTGAGTCCGAGTTCGCATGAGCAGTAGTGAGTCCGAGATCGCATGAGCACTAATGACCCCGCGTGCGCATGCGAAGTAGTGAGCCCGTGTGCCCATGCGCAGTAGTGAGTCCGAGTGCGCATCTGCAGTAGCGTGCCCGAGTGCGCATGCGCAGTAGGGAGCCCGAGTGCGCATCCATAGTAGTGAACCCGAATGGGCAATTACAATCATGGGCCCGTGTGCGCATGCGCAGTAGTGACCCCGAGTGCGCATGCGCAGTAGTGAACCCGTGTGCGCATGCGCTGTAGTGAGACCGAGCGCGCATCCGCAGTAGTGACCCCGGGTGCGCATGCGCAGTAGTGAGCCCATATGTGCATGCGCAGTAGTGAACCCGAATGCGCATCCACAGCAGTGAACCCGAATGCGCATGTACAATCATGGGCCCGTGTGCGCATGCGCAGTAGTGAGTCCGAGTGCGCATGAGCAGTAGTGAGCCCGAGTGCGCGTGCGCAGTAGTGGCCCGAGTGCGCATGCGCAGTAGTGACCGCGATTGCGCATGAGCAGTAGTGAACCCGAGTGCGCATGCGCAGTAGCGAGCCCGAGCGCGCATGAGCAGTAGTGAGTCAGAGTGCGTATGAGCAGTGGTGGCCCCGAGTGCGCATGCGCAGTAGCGAGCCCGAGCGCGCATGAGCAGTAGTGAGACAGAGTGCGTATGAACAGTCGTGACCCCGAGTGCGCATGCGCAGTAATGGGCCCGATTGCGCATGCGCAGTAGTGACCGCGCGCGCGCATGCGCATTAGTGAGCCCGATTGCCCATCCGCAGCTGTGAGTCCCAGTGCGCATGCACAGTAGTCACCCCGAGTGCGCATGCGCAGTAGTAAACCCATGTGCCCATGCGCAGTAGTGAGCCCGAGTGCGCATGCGCAGTAGTGGGCCCGATTGCGCATCTGCGTTGGTGACCGCGAGTGCGCATGCGCATTAGCGAGCCCGAGCGCGCATGCGCAGTAGTGAGCACGTGTGCGCATGCGCAGTAGTGAGCCCGATTGCGCATTTGCAGTGGTGACCCCGAGTGCGCATGCGCAGTAGCGAGCCCGAGCGCGCATGAGCAGTAGTGAGTCAGAGTGCGTATGAGCAGTAGTGACCCCGAGGGCGCATGCACAGTAGTGAGCCCGTGTACACATGCGCAGTAGCGCGCCCATGTGGGCATGCGCAGAAGTGAGCTCGAGTGCGCATGCGCAGTAGTGAGTCCGAGTGCGCATGAGCAGTAGTGAGCCCGAGTGCGCGTGCGCAGTAGTGGCTCCGTGTGCGCATGCGCAGTAGTGACCCCGATTGCGCATGAGCAGTAGTGAACCCGAGTGCGCATGCGCAGTAGTGAGCACGTGTGCGCATGCGCAGTAGTGAGCCCGAGTGCGCATCTGCAGTAGCGTGCCCGAGTGCGCATCCGCAGTAGTGAGTCCGAGTTCGCATGCACAGTAGCGAGCCCGATTGAGCATCCGCAGTAGTGACTCCGAGTGCGCATGAGCAGTAGTGACCCCGAGTGCGCATGCACAGTAGTGAGCCCGTGCGCGCATCCGCAGTAGTGAGACCGATTGCGCATGCGCAGTAGGGAGCCCGATTGCGCATCCGCAGTAGTGAGACCGATTGCGCAGGCGCAATAGTAAGACCGATTGCGCATTCGCAGTAGTGAGTCCGAGATCGCATGAGCAGTAATGAGTCCGAGTGCGCATGAGCAGTAGTGAATACGAGTACGCATGAGCAGTAGTGGCTCCGAGTGCGTATGCACTGCAGTGTGCCCGAATGCGCATGCGCAGTCGTGACCCCGATTACGCATGCGCAGTAGTGAGCCCGACCGCGCATCCGCAGTAGTGAGTCCGAGTTCGCATGAGCAGTAGTGAGTCGGAGTGCGTATGACCAGTAGTGAGACCGAGTGCGCATGCGCTGTAGTGAGCCCGTGTGCCCATGCACAGTAGTGAGCCCGTGTGCGCATGCGCCGTAGTGAGCCCGAGTGCGCATCCGCAGTAGTGAGTCCGAGTGCGCATGAGCAGTAGTGACCCCGAGTGCGCATGCGCAGTAGTGAGCCCGTGTGCGCATGCGCACAGAGCGCCCGTGTGCGCATGCGCAAAAGTGAGCCCGATTGCGCATCCGCAGTAGTGAGACCGATTGCGCATGCGTAGTAGTGACCCCAATTGCGCATCCGCAGTAGTGAGCCCGAGTTCGCATGACCAGTAGTGAGTCGGAGTGCGTATGAGCAGTAGTGACCCCGAGTGCGCATGCGCAGTAGTGAGCCCGATTGCGCATCCGCAGTAGCGAGCCCGAGCTCGCATCCGCAGTAGTGAGTCCGCGTTCGCATGAGCAGTAGTGAGTCGGAGTGCGTATGAGCAGTAGTGAGCCCGAGTGTGCATGCGCTGTAGTGAGCCCGTGTGCCCATGCACAGTAGTGAGCCCGTGTGCGCATGCGCCGTAGTGAGCCCGAGTGCGCATCCGCAGTAGTGAGTCCGAGTGCGCATGAGCAGTAGTGACCCCGAGTGCGCATGCGCAGTAGTGAGCCCGTGTGCATATGCGCAGTAGTGGGCCTGAGTGCGCATGAGCAGTAGTGGGTCCGAGTGCGCATGGGCAGTAGTGACCTCGAGTGCGCATGCGCAGTAGTGAGCCCGTGTGCGCATGCGCAAAAGTGAGCTCGAGTGCGCATGTGCAGGTCTGAGCCTGTGTGCGCATGACCAGTAGCGACGCCGAGCGCGCATGCGCAGTAGTGAGCCCGAGTGCGCATGAGCAGTAGTGAGCCCGATTGCGCATCCGCAGTAGTGAGCCCGAGTTCGCATGACCAGTAGTGAGTCGGAGTGCGTATGTGCAGTAGTGACCCCGAGCGCGCATGCGCAGTAGTGAGCCCGATTGCGCATCCGCAGTACTGAGACCGATTGCGCATGCGTAGTAGTGACCCCGATTGCGCATCCGGAGTAGTGAGCCCGAGTTCGCATGACCAGTAGTGAGTCGGAGTGCGTATGAGCAGTAGTGACCCCGAGTGCGCATGCGCAGTTGTGAGCCCGTGTGCCCATGCGCAGTAGTGAGCCTGAGTGCGCATCCGTAGTAGTGTGCCCGAGTGCGCATGCGCAGTAGTGACCCCGAGTGCGCATGCGCAGTTGTGAGCCCGATTGCGCATCCGCAGTAGTGTGCCCGAATGCGCATGCGCAGTCGTGACCCCGATTACGCATGCGCAGTAGTGAGCCTGACCGCGCATCCGCAGTTGTGAGCCTGAGTGCGCATGCGCAGTAGTAACCCCGAGTGCGCATGCGCACTAGTGAGCCCGATTGCGCATGCGTAGTAGTGACCCCGATTGCGCATCCGCAGTAGTGAGTCCGAGGCCGCATAGGCAGTAGTGACCCCGAGTGCGCATGCGCAGTAGTGAGCCCGATTGCGCATCCGCAGTAGTGAGACCGATTGCGCATGCGCAATAGTAAGCCCGATTGTGCATCCGCAGTAGTGAGTCCGAGTGTGTATGCGCTGTAGTGACCCCACGTGCGCATGCGCAGTAGTGAGCTTCAGCGCGCATCCGCAATAGTGAGCCCGAGTGCGCATCCGCAGTAGTGAGACCGATTGCGCATCCGCAGTGGTGAGTCCGAGATCGCATGAGCAGTAATGAGTCCGAGTGGGCATTAGCAGTAGTGAACTCGAGTACGCATGAGCAGTAGTGGCCCCGAGTGCGTATGCACTGCAGTGAGCCCGAGTGCGCATGCACAGTAGTGAGTGCGTGTGCGCATGCGCAATAATGCGCTCGTTTGCGCATGCGCAGAAGTGAGCTCGAGTGCGCATGCGCAGTAGCGACCCCGAGCGCGCATGCGCCATAGTGATCCCGAGGGCGCATGTGCAGTAGTAAGTCGGAGCACGTATGAGCAGTAGTGACCCCGAGTGCACATGCGCAGTAGTGAGCCCGTGTGCCCATGCGCAGTAATGAGCCTGAGTGCGCATCGGCAGTAGTGTGCCCGATTGCGCATGGGCAATAGTGAGCCCGCTTGCGCATCCGCAGTAGTGAGTCCGAATGCGCATGAGCGGTAGTGACCCCGAGTGCCCATGCACAGTAGCGAGGCCGAGTGCGCATGCGCAGTGGGGAGCCCGATTGCGCATCCGCAGTAGTGAGTCCGCTATCGCATGAGCAGTAGTGAGCCCGAGTGCGCATTCGCAGTAGTGAGACCGATTGCGCATGCGCAATAGTAAGCCCGATTGTGCATCCGCAGTAGTGAACCCGTGTGCGCATGCGCTGTAGTGAGCCCGTGTGCGCATGCGCAGTAGTGAGCCCGATTGCGCATCCGCAGTAGTGAGACCGATTGCGCATGCGCAGTAGTGAGCCCGATTGCGCATCCGCACAGGTGAGACCGATTGCGCATGCGCAATAGTGAGCCCGATTGCGCATCCGCAGTAGTGAGACCGATTGCGCATGCGCAGTAGTGAGCCCGACCGCGCATCCGCAGTCGTGAGTCCAAGTGAGCATGAGCAGTAGTGACCCCGAGTGCGCATGCAGAGTAGTGACCCGCAGTGCGCATGCGCAGTAGTGAGACCGTGTGCGCATGCGCAGTACTGAGCCCGACCGCGCATCCGTAGTTATGAGCCTGAGTGCGCATGCGCAGTAATGACCCCGAGTGCGCACGCGCAGTAGTGAGCCCGATTGCGCATCCGCAGTAGTGAGACCGATTGCGCATGCGCAATAGTGAGCCCGATTGCGCATTTGCAGTAGTGAGTCCTAGAGCGCATTTGCAGTAGCGTCCCCGAGTGCGCATGCGCAGTAGTGACCCCGAGTGCGCATGCGCAGTAGTGTGACCTATTGCGCATCCGCAGTAGTGAGACCGATTGCGCATGCGCAGTAGGGAGCCCGATTGCGCATCCGCAGTAGTGAAACCGATTGCGCATGCGCAATAGTGAGACCGATTGCGCATGCGCAGTAGTGCACCAGTGTGCGCATGCGCAGAAGTAAGCTCGAGTGCGCATGTGCAGGTCTGAGCCGGTGTGCGCATGCACAGTAGCGGCCCCGAGCGCGCATGCGCCGTAGTCAGCCCGACTGCGCATGAGCAGTAGTGAGTCGGAGTGCGTATGAGCAGTAGTGACCCCGAGTGCGCATGCACAGTAGTGAGCCCGTGTGCGCATGCGCAGTAGTGCACCAGTGTGCGCATGCGCAGAAGTGAGCTCGAGTGCTCATGTGCAGGTCTGGGCCGGTGTGCGCATGCACAGTAGCGGCCGCGAGCGCGTATGCGCCGTAGTGAGCCCGATTGCGCATCCGCAGTAGTGAGACCGAGTGCGCATGAGCAGTAGCGACCGCGAGTGCGCATCCGCAGTAGTGAGACCGATTGCGCATGCGCAGTAGGGAGCCCGATTGCGCATCCGCAGTAGTGAGTCCGAGATCGCATGAGCAGTAATGCGTCCGAGTGCGCATGCGCAGTAGTGAGCCCGAGTGCGCATCCGTAGTAGTGTGCCCGAGTGCGCATGCGCAGTAGTGACCCCGAGTGCGCATGCGCAGTTGTGAGCCCGATTGCGCATCCGCAGTAGTCTGCCCGAGTTCGCATGACCAGTAGTGAGTCGGAGTGCGTATGAGCAGTAGTGACCCCGAGTGCGCATGTGCAGTAGTGAGCCCGTGTGTCCATGCGCAGTAGTGAGCCTGAGTGCGCATGAGCAGTAGTTTGTCCGAGTGCGCATGGGCAGTAGTGACCCCGAGTGCCCATGCGCAGTAGTGAGCCCGAGTGCGCATGCGCAGTAGTGAGCCCGATTGCGCATGCGCAGTACCGAGCCCGAGCGCGCATCCGCAGTAGTGAGTCCGAGTGCGCATGAGCAGTAGTGACCCCGAGTGCGCATGCAGAGTAGTGACCCGCAGTGCGCATGCGCAGTAGTGAGACCGTGTGCGCATGCGCAGTACTGAGCCCGACCGCGCATCCGTAGTTATGAGCCCGAGTGCGCATGCGCAGTAGTGTGACCTATTGCGCATCCGCAGTAGTGAGACCGATTGCGCATGCGCAGTAGGGAGCCCGACCGCGCATCCGCAGTTGTGAGCCTGAGTGCGCATGCGCAGTAGTAACCCCGAGTGCGCATGCGCAGTAGTGAGCCCGATTGCGCATCCGCAGTAGTGAGACCGATTGCGCATGCGCACAGAGCGCCCGTGTGCGCATGCGCAAAAGTGAGCTCGAGTGCGCATGTGCAGGTCTGAGCCTGTGTGCGCATGACCAGTAGCGACGCCGAGCGCGCATGTGCAGTAGTGACCCCGAGTGCGCTTGCGCAGTAGTGAGCCCGATTGCGCATCCGCAGTAGTGAGGCCGATTGCGCATGCGCAATAGTAAGCCCGATTGTGCATCCGCAGTAGTGAGTCCGAGTGCGTATGCGCTGTAGTGACCCCACGTGCGCATGCGCAGTAGTGAGCTTCAGCGCGCATCCGCAATAGTGAGCCCGAGTGCGCATCCGCAGTAGTGAGACCGATTGCGCATCCGCAGTAGTGAGTCCGAGATCGCATGAGCAGTAATGAGTCCGAGTGGGCATGAGCAGTAGTGAATACGAGTACGCATGAGCAGTAGTGGCCCCGAGTGCGTATGCACTGCAGTGAGCCCGAGTGCGCATGCACAGTAGTGAGTGCGTGTGCGCATGCGCAATAGTGCGCTCGTGTGCGCATGCGCAGAAGTGTGCTCGAGTGCGCATGCGCAGTAGCGACCCCGAGCGCGCATGCGCCATAGTGATCCCGAGGGCGCATGTGCAGTAGTAAGTCGGAGCACGTATGAGCAGTAGTGACCCCGAGTGCACATGCGCAGTAGTGAGCCCCTGTGCCCATGCGCAGTAATGAGCCTGAGTGCGCATCGGCAGTAGTGTGCCCGATTGCGCATGGGCAATAGTGAGCCCGCTTGCGCATCCGCAGTAGTGAGTCCGAATGCGCATGAGCGGTAGTGACCCCGAGTGCCCATGCACAGTAGCGAGGCCGAGTGCGCATGCGCAGTGGGGAGCCCGATTGCGCATCCGCAGTAGTGAGTCCGCGATCGCATGAGCAGTATTGAGTCCGAGTGCGCATGCACAGTAGTGAGCCCGTGCGCGCATGCGCACAGAGCGCCCGTGTGCGCATGCGCCGTAGTGAGCCCGAGTTCGCATGACCAGTAGTGAGTCGGAGTGCGTATGTGCAGTAGTGACCCCGAGTGCGCATGCGCAGTAGTGAGCCCGATTGCGCATCCGCAGTAGTGAGGCCGATTGCGCATGCGTAGTAGTGACCCCGATTGCGCATCCGCTGTAGTGAGCCCGAGTTCGCATGACCAGTAGTGAGTCGGAGTGCGTATGAGCAGTAGTGACCCCGAGTGCGCATGCGGAGTAGTGAGCCCGTGTGTCCATGCGCAGTAGTGAGCCTGAGTGCGCATGAGCAGTAGTTTGTCCGAGTGCGCATGGGCAGTAGTGACCCCGAGTGCCCATGCGCAGTAGTGAGCCCGAGTGCGCATGCGCAGTAGTGAGCCCGATTGCGCATCCGCAGTAGCGAGCCCGAGCGCGCATCCGCAGTAGTGAGTCCGAGTTCGCATGAGCAGTAGTGAGTCGGAGTGCGTATGAGCAGTAGTGAGCCCGTGTGCCCATGCACAGTAGTGAGCCCGTGTGCGCATGCGCCGTAGTGAGCCCGAGTGCGCATCCGCAGTAGTGAGTCCGAGTGCGCATGAGCAGTAGTGACCCCGAGTGCGCATGCGCAAGAGTGAGCCCGTGTGCCCATGCGCAGTAGTGAGCCTGAGTGCGCATGAGCAGTAGTGACCCCGAGTGCGTATGCACTGTAGTGAGCCCGAGTGCGCATGCACAGTAGTGAGCCCGTGTGCGCATGCGCACAGAGCGCCCGTGTGCGCATGCGCAAAAGTGAGCTCGAGTGCGCATGTGCAGGTCTGAGCCTGTGTGCGCATGACCAGTAGCGACGCCGAGCGCGCATGCGCAGTAGTGAGCCCGAGTGCGCATGAGCAGTAGTGGGTCCGAGTGCGCATGGGCAGTAGTGACCCCGAGTGCGCATCCGCAGTAGTGAGCCCGAGTTCGCATGACCAGTAGTGAGTCGGAGTGCGTATGAGCAGTAGTGACCCCGAGTGCGCATGCGCAGTAGTGAGCCCGTGTGCCCATGCGCAGTAGTGGGCCTGAGTGCGCATGAGCAGTAGTGGGTCCGAGTGCGCATGGGCAGTAGTTACCCCGAGTGCGCATGCGCAGTAGTGAGCCCGAGTGCGCATGCGCAGTAGTGAGCCCGTGTGCCCATGCGCAGTAGTGAGCCTGAGTGCGCATGAGCAGTAGTTTGTCCGAGTGCGCATGGGCAGTAGTGACCCCGAGTGCCCATGCGCAGTAGTGAGCCCGAGTGCGCATGCGCAGTAGTGAGCCCGATTGCGCATCCGCAGTAGCGAGTCCGAGTGCGCATGAGCAGTAGTGACCCCAAGTGCGTATGCACTGTAGTGAGCCCGAGTGCGCATGCACAGTAGTGAGCCCGTGTGCGCATGCGCACAGAGCGCCCGTGTGCGCATGCGCAAAAGTGAGCTCGAGTGCGCATGTGCAGGTCTGAGCCTGTGTGCGCATGACCAGTAGCGACGCCGAGCGCGCATGCGCAGTAGTGAGCCCGAGTGCGCATGAGCAGTAGTGGGTCCGAGTGCGCATGGGCAGTAGTGACCCCGAGTGCGCATCCGCAGTAGTGAGTCCGAGTTCGCATGACCAGTAGTGAGTCGGAGTGCGTATGTGCAGTAGTGACCCCGAGTGCGCATGCGCAGTAGTGAGCCCGATTGCGCATCCGCAGTAGTGAGACCGATTGCGCATGCGTAGTAGTGACCCCGATTGCGCATCCGCAGTAGTGAGCCCGAGTTCGCATGACCAGTAGTGAGTCGGAGTGCGTATGAGCAGTAGTGACCCCGAGTGCGCATGCGCAGTAGTGAGCCCGTGTGCCCATGCGCAGTAGTGAGCCTGAGTGCGCATGAGCAGTAGTGGGTCCGAGTGCGCATGAGCAGTAGTGAACCCGGGTGCGCATGCGCAGTAGTGAGCCCGAGTGCGCATGCGCAGTAGTGAGCCCGATTGCGCATCCGCAGTAGCGAGCCCGAGCGCGCATCCGCAGTAGTGAGTCCGAGTTCGCATGAGCAGTAGTGAGCCCGAGTGCGCGTGCGCAGTAGTGGCCCGAGTGCGCATGCGCAGTAGTGACCGCGATTGCGCATGAGCAGTAGTGAACCCGAGTGCGCATGCGCAGTAGCGAGCCCGAGCGCGCATGAGCAGTAGTGAGTCAGAGTGCGTATGAGCAGTGGTGGCCCCGAGTGCGCATGCGCAGTAGCGAGCCCGAGCGCGCATGAGCAGTAGTGAGACAGAGTGCGTATGAACAGTCGTGACCCCGAGTGCGCATGCGCAGTAATGGGCCCGATTGCGCATGCGCAGTAGTGACCGCGCGCGCGCATGCGCATTAGTGAGCCCGATTGCCCATCCGCAGCTGTGAGTCCCAGTGCGCATGGGCAGTAGTCACCCCGAGTGCGCATGCGCAGTAGTGAGCCCATGTGCCCATGCGCAGTAGTGAGCCCGAGTGCGCATGCGCAGTAGTGACCCTGAGTGCGCATCCGCAGTAGTGGGCCCGATTGCGCATCTGCGTTGATGACCGCGAGTGCGCATGCGCATTAGCGAGCCCGAGCGCGCATGCGCAGTAGTGAGCCCGAGTGCGCATGAGCAGTAGTGAACCCGAGTGCGCATGCGCAGTAGTGAGCACGTGTGCGCATGCGCAGTAGTGAGCCCGATTGCGCATTTGCAGTGGTGACCCCGAGTGCGCATGCGCAGTAGCGAGCCCGAGCGCGCATGAGCAGTAGTGAGTCAGAGTGCGTATGAGCAGTAGTGACCCCGAGGGCGCATGCACAGTAGTGAGCCCGTGTACACATGCGCAGTAGCGCGCCCATGTGGGCATGCGCAGAAGTGAGCTCGAGTGCGCATGCGCAGTAGTGAGTCCGAGTGCGCATGAGCAGTAGTGAGCCCGAGTGCGCGTGCGCAGTAGTGGCTCCGTGTGCGCATGCGCAGTAGTGACCCCGATTGCGCATGAGCAGTAGTGAACCCGAGTGCGCATGCGCAGTAGTGAGCACGTGTGCGCATGCGCAGTAGTGAGCCCGAGTGCGCATCTGCAGTAGCGTGCCCGAGTGCGCATCCGCAGTAGTGAGTCCGAGTTCGCATGCACAGTAGCGAGCCCGATTGAGCATCCGCAGTAGTGACTCCGAGTGCGCATGAGCAGTAGTGACCCCGAGTGCGCATGCACAGTAGTGAGCCCGTGCGCGCATCCGCAGTAGTGAGACCGATTGCGCATGCGCAGTAGGGAGCCCGATTGCGCATCCGCAGTAGTGAGACCGATTGCGCAGGCGCAATAGTAAGACCGATTGCGCATTCGCAGTAGTGAGTCCGAGATCGCATGAGCAGTAATGAGTCCGAGTGCGCATGAGCAGTAGTGAATACGAGTACGCATGAGCAGTAGTGGCTCCGAGTGCGTATGCACTGCAGTGTGCCCGAATGCGCATGCGCAGTCGTGACCCCGATTACGCATGCGCAGTAGTGAGCCCGACCGCGCATCCGCAGTAGTGAGTCCGAGTTCGCATGAGCAGTAGTGAGTCGGAGTGCGTATGACCAGTAGTGAGACCGAGTGCGCATGCGCTGTAGTGAGCCCGTGTGCCCATGCACAGTAGTGAGCCCGTGTGCGCATGCGCCGTAGTGAGCCCGAGTGCGCATCCGCAGTAGTGAGTCCGAGTGCGCATGAGCAGTAGTGACCCCGAGTGCGCATGCGCAGTAGTGAGCCCGTGTGCGCATGCGCACAGAGCGCCCGTGTGCGCATGCGCAAAAGTGAGCCCGATTGCGCATCCGCAGTAGTGAGACCGATTGCGCATGCGTAGTAGTGACCCCAATTGCGCATCCGCAGTAGTGAGCCCGAGTTCGCATGACCAGTAGTGAGTCGGAGTGCGTATGAGCAGTAGTGACCCCGAGTGCGCATGCGCAGTAGTGAGCCCGATTGCGCATCCGCAGTAGCGAGCCCGAGCTCGCATCCGCAGTAGTGAGTCCGCGTTCGCATGAGCAGTAGTGAGTCGGAGTGCGTATGAGCAGTAGTGAGCCCGAGTGTGCATGCGCTGTAGTGAGCCCGTGTGCCCATGCACAGTAGTGAGCCCGTGTGCGCATGCGCCGTAGTGAGCCCGAGTGCGCATCCGCAGTAGTGAGTCCGAGTGCGCATGAGCAGTAGTGACCCCGAGTGCGCATGCGCAGTAGTGAGCCCGTGTGCATATGCGCAGTAGTGGGCCTGAGTGCGCATGAGCAGTAGTGGGTCCGAGTGCGCATGGGCAGTAGTGACCTCGAGTGCGCATGCGCAGTAGTGAGCCCGTGTGCGCATGCGCAAAAGTGAGCTCGAGTGCGCATGTGCAGGTCTGAGCCTGTGTGCGCATGACCAGTAGCGACGCCGAGCGCGCATGCGCAGTAGTGAGCCCGAGTGCGCATGAGCAGTAGTGAGCCCGATTGCGCATCCGCAGTAGTGAGCCCGAGTTCGCATGACCAGTAGTGAGTCGGAGTGCGTATGTGCAGTAGTGACCCCGAGCGCGCATGCGCAGTAGTGAGCCCGATTGCGCATCCGCAGTACTGAGACCGATTGCGCATGCGTAGTAGTGACCCCGATTGCGCATCCGGAGTAGTGAGCCCGAGTTCGCATGACCAGTAGTGAGTCGGAGTGCGTATGAGCAGTAGTGACCCCGAGTGCGCATGCGCAGTTGTGAGCCCGTGTGCCCATGCGCAGTAGTGAGCCTGAGTGCGCATCCGTAGTAGTGTGCCCGAGTGCGCATGCGCAGTAGTGACCCCGAGTGCGCATGCGCAGTTGTGAGCCCGATTGCGCATCCGCAGTAGTGTGCCCGAATGCGCATGCGCAGTCGTGACCCCGATTACGCATGCGCAGTAGTGAGCCTGACCGCGCATCCGCAGTTGTGAGCCTGAGTGCGCATGCGCAGTAGTAACCCCGAGTGCGCATGCGCACTAGTGAGCCCGATTGCGCATGCGTAGTAGTGACCCCGATTGCGCATCCGCAGTAGTGAGTCCGAGGCCGCATAGGCAGTAGTGACCCCGAGTGCGCATGCGCAGTAGTGAGCCCGATTGCGCATCCGCAGTAGTGAGACCGATTGCGCATGCGCAATAGTAAGCCCGATTGTGCATCCGCAGTAGTGAGTCCGAGTGTGTATGCGCTGTAGTGACCCCACGTGCGCATGCGCAGTAGTGAGCTTCAGCGCGCATCCGCAATAGTGAGCCCGAGTGCGCATCCGCAGTAGTGAGACCGATTGCGCATCCGCAGTGGTGAGTCCGAGATCGCATGAGCAGTAATGAGTCCGAGTGGGCATTAGCAGTAGTGAACTCGAGTACGCATGAGCAGTAGTGGCCCCGAGTGCGTATGCACTGCAGTGAGCCCGAGTGCGCATGCACAGTAGTGAGTGCGTGTGCGCATGCGCAATAATGCGCTCGTTTGCGCATGCGCAGAAGTGAGCTCGAGTGCGCATGCGCAGTAGCGACCCCGAGCGCGCATGCGCCATAGTGATCCCGAGGGCGCATGTGCAGTAGTAAGTCGGAGCACGTATGAGCAGTAGTGACCCCGAGTGCACATGCGCAGTAGTGAGCCCGTGTGCCCATGCGCAGTAATGAGCCTGAGTGCGCATCGGCAGTAGTGTGCCCGATTGCGCATGGGCAATAGTGAGCCCGCTTGCGCATCCGCAGTAGTGAGTCCGAATGCGCATGAGCGGTAGTGACCCCGAGTGCCCATGCACAGTAGCGAGGCCGAGTGCGCATGCGCAGTGGGGAGCCCGATTGCGCATCCGCAGTAGTGAGTCCGCGATCGCATGAGCAGTAGTGAGCCCGAGTGCGCATTCGCAGTAGTGAGACCGATTGCGCATGCGCAATAGTAAGCCCGATTGTGCATCCGCAGTAGTGAACCCGTGTGCGCATGCGCTGTAGTGAGCCCGTGTGCGCATGCGCAGTAGTGAGCCCGATTGCGCATCCGCAGTAGTGAGACCGATTGCGCATGCGCAGTAGTGAGCCCGATTGCGCATCCGCACAGGTGAGACCGATTGCGCATGCGCAATAGTGAGCCCGATTGCGCATCCGCAGTAGTGAGACCGATTGCGCATGCGCAGTAGTGAGCCCGACCGCGCATCCGCAGTCGTGAGTCCAAGTGAGCATGAGCAGTAGTGACCCCGAGTGCGCATGCAGAGTAGTGACCCGCAGTGCGCATGCGCAGTAGTGAGACCGTGTGCGCATGCGCAGTACTGAGCCCGACCGCGCATCCGTAGTTATGAGCCTGAGTGCGCATGCGCAGTAATGACCCCGAGTGCGCACGCGCAGTAGTGAGCCCGATTGCGCATCCGCAGTAGTGAGACCGATTGCGCATGCGCAATAGTGAGCCCGATTGCGCATTTGCAGTAGTGAGTCCTAGAGCGCATTTGCAGTAGCGTCCCCGAGTGCGCATGCGCAGTAGTGACCCCGAGTGCGCATGCGCAGTAGTGTGACCTATTGCGCATCCGCAGTAGTGAGACCGATTGCGCATGCGCAGTAGGGAGCCCGATTGCGCATCCGCAGTAGTGAAACCGATTGCGCATGCGCAATAGTGAGACCGATTGCGCATGCGCAGTAGTGCACCAGTGTGCGCATGCGCAGAAGTAAGCTCGAGTGCGCATGTGCAGGTCTGAGCCGGTGTGCGCATGCACAGTAGCGGCCCCGAGCGCGCATGCGCCGTAGTCAGCCCGACTGCGCATGAGCAGTAGTGAGTCGGAGTGCGTATGAGCAGTAGTGACCCCGAGTGCGCATGCACAGTAGTGAGCCCGTGTGCGCATGCGCAGTAGTGCACCAGTGTGCGCATGCGCAGAAGTGAGCTCGAGTGCTCATGTGCAGGTCTGGGCCGGTGTGCGCATGCACAGTAGCGGCCGCGAGCGCGTATGCGCCGTAGTGAGCCCGATTGCGCATCCGCAGTAGTGAGACCGAGTGCGCATGAGCAGTAGCGACCGCGAGTGCGCATCCGCAGTAGTGAGACCGATTGCGCATGCGCAGTAGGGAGCCCGATTGCGCATCCGCAGTAGTGAGTCCGAGATCGCATGAGCAGTAATGCGTCCGAGTGCGCATGCGCAGTAGTGAGCCCGAGTGCGCATCCGTAGTAGTGTGCCCGAGTGCGCATGCGCAGTAGTGACCCCGAGTGCGCATGCGCAGTTGTGAGCCCGATTGCGCATCCGCAGTAGTCTGCCCGAGTTCGCATGACCAGTAGTGAGTCGGAGTGCGTATGAGCAGTAGTGACCCCGAGTGCGCATGTGCAGTAGTGAGCCCGTGTGTCCATGCGCAGTAGTGAGCCTGAGTGCGCATGAGCAGTAGTTTGTCCGAGTGCGCATGGGCAGTAGTGACCCCGAGTGCCCATGCGCAGTAGTGAGCCCGAGTGCGCATGCGCAGTAGTGAGCCCGATTGCGCATGCGCAGTACCGAGCCCGAGCGCGCATCCGCAGTAGTGAGTCCGAGTGCGCATGAGCAGTAGTGACCCCGAGTGCGCATGCAGAGTAGTGACCCGCAGTGCGCATGCGCAGTAGTGAGACCGTGTGCGCATGCGCAGTACTGAGCCCGACCGCGCATCCGTAGTTATGAGCCCGAGTGCGCATGCGCAGTAGTGTGACCTATTGCGCATCCGCAGTAGTGAGACCGATTGCGCATGCGCAGTAGGGAGCCCGACCGCGCATCCGCAGTTGTGAGCCTGAGTGCGCATGCGCAGTAGTAACCCCGAGTGCGCATGCGCAGTAGTGAGCCCGATTGCGCATCCGCAGTAGTGAGACCGATTGCGCATGCGCACAGAGCGCCCGTGTGCGCATGCGCAAAAGTGAGCTCGAGTGCGCATGTGCAGGTCTGAGCCTGTGTGCGCATGACCAGTAGCGACGCCGAGCGCGCATGTGCAGTAGTGACCCCGAGTGCGCTTGCGCAGTAGTGAGCCCGATTGCGCATCCGCAGTAGTGAGGCCGATTGCGCATGCGCAATAGTAAGCCCGATTGTGCATCCGCAGTAGTGAGTCCGAGTGCGTATGCGCTGTAGTGACCCCACGTGCGCATGCGCAGTAGTGAGCTTCAGCGCGCATCCGCAATAGTGAGCCCGAGTGCGCATCCGCAGTAGTGAGACCGATTGCGCATCCGCAGTAGTGAGTCCGAGATCGCATGAGCAGTAATGAGTCCGAGTGGGCATGAGCAGTAGTGAATACGAGTACGCATGAGCAGTAGTGGCCCCGAGTGCGTATGCACTGCAGTGAGCCCGAGTGCGCATGCACAGTAGTGAGTGCGTGTGCGCATGCGCAATAGTGCGCTCGTGTGCGCATGCGCAGAAGTGTGCTCGAGTGCGCATGCGCAGTAGCGACCCCGAGCGCGCATGCGCCATAGTGATCCCGAGGGCGCATGTGCAGTAGTAAGTCGGAGCACGTATGAGCAGTAGTGACCCCGAGTGCACATGCGCAGTAGTGAGCCCCTGTGCCCATGCGCAGTAATGAGCCTGAGTGCGCATCGGCAGTAGTGTGCCCGATTGCGCATGGGCAATAGTGAGCCCGCTTGCGCATCCGCAGTAGTGAGTCCGAATGCGCATGAGCGGTAGTGACCCCGAGTGCCCATGCACAGTAGCGAGGCCGAGTGCGCATGCGCAGTGGGGAGCCCGATTGCGCATCCGCAGTAGTGAGTCCGCGATCGCATGAGCAGTATTGAGTCCGAGTGCGCATGCACAGTAGTGAGCCCGTGCGCGCATGCGCACAGAGCGCCCGTGTGCGCATGCGCCGTAGTGAGCCCGAGTTCGCATGACCAGTAGTGAGTCGGAGTGCGTATGTGCAGTAGTGACCCCGAGTGCGCATGCGCAGTAGTGAGCCCGATTGCGCATCCGCAGTAGTGAGGCCGATTGCGCATGCGTAGTAGTGACCCCGATTGCGCATCCGCTGTAGTGAGCCCGAGTTCGCATGACCAGTAGTGAGTCGGAGTGCGTATGAGCAGTAGTGACCCCGAGTGCGCATGCGGAGTAGTGAGCCCGTGTGTCCATGCGCAGTAGTGAGCCTGAGTGCGCAGGAGCAGTAGTTTGTCCGAGTGCGCATGGGCAGTAGTGACCCCGAGTGCCCATGCGCAGTAGTGAGCCCGAGTGCGCATGCGCAGTAGTGAGCCCGATTGCGCATCCGCAGTAGCGAGCCCGAGCGCGCATCCGCAGTAGTGAGTCCGAGTTCGCATGAGCAGTAGTGAGTCGGAGTGCGTATGAGCAGTAGTGAGCCCGTGTGCCCATGCACAGTAGTGAGCCCGTGTGCGCATGCGCCGTAGTGAGCCCGAGTGCGCATCCGCAGTAGTGAGTCCGAGTGCGCATGAGCAGTAGTGACCCCGAGTGCGCATGCGCAAGAGTGAGCCCGTGTGCCCATGCGCAGTAGTGAGCCTGAGTGCGCATGAGCAGTAGTGACCCCGAGTGCGTATGCACTGTAGTGAGCCCGAGTGCGCATGCACAGTAGTGAGCCCGTGTGCGCATGCGCACAGAGCGCCCGTGTGCGCATGCGCAAAAGTGAGCTCGAGTGCGCATGTGCAGGTCTGAGCCTGTGTGCGCATGACCAGTAGCGACGCCGAGCGCGCATGCGCAGTAGTGAGCCCGAGTGCGCATGAGCAGTAGTGGGTCCGAGTGCGCATGGGCAGTAGTGACCCCGAGTGCGCATCCGCAGTAGTGAGCCCGAGTTCGCATGACCAGTAGTGAGTCGGAGTGCGTATGAGCAGTAGTGACCCCGAGTGCGCATGCGCAGTAGTGAGCCCGTGTGCCCATGCGCAGTAGTGGGCCTGAGTGCGCATGAGCAGTAGTGGGTCCGAGTGCGCATGGGCAGTAGTTACCCCGAGTGCGCATGCGCAGTAGTGAGCCCGAGTGCGCATGCGCAGTAGTGAGCCCGTGTGCCCATGCGCAGTAGTGAGCCTGAGTGCGCATGAGCAGTAGTTTGTCCGAGTGCGCATGGGCAGTAGTGACCCCGAGTGCCCATGCGCAGTAGTGAGCCCGAGTGCGCATGCGCAGTAGTGAGCCCGATTGCGCATCCGCAGTAGCGAGTCCGAGTGCGCATGAGCAGTAGTGACCCCAAGTGCGTATGCACTGTAGTGAGCCCGAGTGCGCATGCACAGTAGTGAGCCCGTGTGCGCATGCGCACAGAGCGCCCGTGTGCGCATGCGCAAAAGTGAGCTCGAGTGCGCATGTGCAGGTCTGAGCCTGTGTGCGCATGACCAGTAGCGACGCCGAGCGCGCATGCGCAGTAGTGAGCCCGAGTGCGCATGAGCAGTAGTGGGTCCGAGTGCGCATGGGCAGTAGTGACCCCGAGTGCGCATCCGCAGTAGTGAGTCCGAGTTCGCATGACCAGTAGTGAGTCGGAGTGCGTATGTGCAGTAGTGACCCCGAGTGCGCATGCGCAGTAGTGAGCCCGATTGCGCATCCGCAGTAGTGAGACCGATTGCGCATGCGTAGTAGTGACCCCGATTGCGCATCCGCAGTAGTGAGCCCGAGTTCGCATGACCAGTAGTGAGTCGGAGTGCGTATGAGCAGTAGTGACCCCGAGTGCGCATGCGCAGTAGTGAGCCCGTGTGCCCATGCGCAGTAGTGAGCCTGAGTGCGCATGAGCAGTAGTGGGTCCGAGTGCGCATGAGCAGTAGTGAACCCGGGTGCGCATGCGCAGTAGTGAGCCCGAGTGCGCATGCGCAGTAGTGAGCCCGATTGCGCATCCGCAGTAGCGAGCCCGAGCGCGCATCCGCAGTAGTGAGTCCGAGTTCGCATGAGCAGTAGTGAGCCCGAGTGCGCGTGCGCAGTAGTGGCCCGAGTGCGCATGCGCAGTAGTGACCGCGATTGCGCATGAGCAGTAGTGAACCCGAGTGCGCATGCGCAGTAGCGAGCCCGAGCGCGCATGAGCAGTAGTGAGTCAGAGTGCGTATGAGCAGTGGTGGCCCCGAGTGCGCATGCGCAGTAGCGAGCCCGAGCGCGCATGAGCAGTAGTGAGACAGAGTGCGTATGAACAGTCGTGACCCCGAGTGCGCATGCGCAGTAATGGGCCCGATTGCGCATGCGCAGTAGTGACCGCGCGCGCGCATGCGCATTAGTGAGCCCGATTGCCCATCCGCAGCTGTGAGTCCCAGTGCGCATGGGCAGTAGTCACCCCGAGTGCGCATGCGCAGTAGTGAGCCCATGTGCCCATGCGCAGTAGTGAGCCCGAGTGCGCATGCGCAGTAGTGACCCTGAGTGCGCATCCGCAGTAGTGGGCCCGATTGCGCATCTGCGTTGATGACCGCGAGTGCGCATGCGCATTAGCGAGCCCGAGCGCGCATGCGCAGTAGTGAGCCCGAGTGCGCATGAGCAGTAGTGAACCCGAGTGCGCATGCGCAGTAGTGAGCACGTGTGCGCATGCGCAGTAGTGAGCCCGATTGCGCATTTGCAGTGGTGACCCCGAGTGCGCATGCGCAGTAGCGAGCCCGAGCGCGCATGAGCAGTAGTGAGTCAGAGTGCGTATGAGCAGTAGTGACCCCGAGGGCGCATGCACAGTAGTGAGCCCGTGTACACATGCGCAGTAGCGCGCCCATGTGGGCATGCGCAGAAGTGAGCTCGAGTGCGCATGTGCATGTCTGAGTCGGTGTGCGCATGCGCAGTAGCGACCCCGAGTGCGCATGCGCAGTAGTGAGCCCGTGTGCCCATGCGCAGTAGTGAGTCCGTGTGCGCATCTGCAGTAGCGTGCCCGAGTGCGCATGCGCAGTAGTGAGCCCGAGTGCGCATCCAGAGTAGTGAACCCGAATGGGCATTTACAATCATGGGCCCGTGTGCGCATGCGCAGTAGTGACCCCGAGTGCGCATGCGCAGTAGTGAACTCGTGTGCGCATGCTCTGTAGTGAGCCCGAGCGCGCATCCGCAGTAGTGAGCCCGGGTGCGCATGCGCAATAGTGAGCCCATATGTGCATGCGCAGTAGTGAACCCGAATGCGCATCCACAGTAGTGAACCCGAATGCGCATGTACAATCATGGGCCCGTGTGCGCATGCGCAGTAGTGACCCCGAGTGCGCATGCGCAGTAGCGACCCCGACCCCGCATCCGCAGTACTGAGCCCGAGTGCGCATGTGCAGTAGTGACCCCGAGTACGCATGCGCAGTAGTGAGCCCTTGTGCGCATGCGAAGTAGTGAGACCGATTGCGCATGCGCAGTAGGGAGCCCGATTGCGCATCCGCAGTAGTGAGACCGATTGCGCATGCGCAATAGTGAGACCGATTGCGCATTCGCAGTAGTGAGTCCGAGATCGCATGAGCAGTAATGAATCCGAGTGCGCATGAGCAGTAGTGAATACGAGTACGCATGAGCAGTAGTGGCTCCGAGTGCGTATGCACTGCAGTGTGCCCGAAGGCGCATGCGCAGTCGTGACCCCGATTACGCATGCGCAGTAGTGAGCCCGACCGCGCATCCGCAGTTGTGAGCCTGAGTGCGCATGCGCAGTAGTGAACCCGAGTGCGCATGCGCAGTAGTGAGCCCGTGTGCCCATGCGCAGTAGTGAGCCTGAGTGCGCATGAGCAGTAGTGGGTCCGAGTGCGCATGGGCAGTAGTTACCCCGAGTGCGCATGCGCAGTAGTGAGCCCGAGTTCGCATGCGCAGTAGTGAGCCCGATTGCGCATCCGCAGTAGCGAGCCCGAGCTCGCATCCGCAGTAGTGAGTCCGAGTTCGCATGAGCAGTAGTGAGTCGGAGTGCGTATGAGCAGTAGTGAGCCCGAGTGCGCATGCGCTGTAGTGAGCCCGTGTGCCCATGCACAGTAGTGAGCCCGTGTGCGCATGCGCCGTAGTGAGCCCGAGTGCGCATCCGCAGTAATGAGTCCGAGTGCGCATGAGCAGTAGTGACCCCGAGTGCGCATGCGCAGTAGTGAGCCCGTGTGCCCATGCGCAGTAGTGAGCCTGAGTGCGCATGAGCAGTAGTGGGTCCGAGTGCGCATGGGCAGTAGTGACCCCGAGTGCGCATGCGCAGTAGTGAGCCCGAGTGCGCATGAGCAGTAGTTACCCCGAGTGCGCATGCGCAGTAGTGAGCCCGTGTGCCCATGCGCAGTAGTGAGCCTGAGTGCGCATGGGCAGTAGTGACCCCGAGTGCGCATGCGCACTAGTGAGCCCGAGTGCGCATGAGCAGTAGTGAATCCGAGTGCGCATGACCAGTCGTGACCACGATTGCACATGCACAGTAGTGACCCCGACCGCGCATCCGCAGTTGTGAGCCTGAGTGCGCATGCGCAGTAGTGACCCCGAGTGCGCATGCGCAGTAGTGAGCCCGATTGCGCATCCGCAGTTGTGAGACCGATTGCGCATGCGCAGTAGTAAGCCTGATTGCGCATCCGCAGTAGTGAATCCGAGTGCGCATGACCAGTAGTGACCACGATTGCGCATGCACAGTAGTGAGCCCGTGTGCGCATGCGCAGTAGTGAGCCCGATTGCGCATCCGCAGTAGTGAGACCGATTGCGCATGCGCAGTAGTGAGCCCGATTGCGCATCCGCACAGGGGAGACCGATTGCGCATGCGCAATAGTGAGCCCGATTGCGCATCCGCAGTAGTGAGACCGATTGCGCATGCGCAGTACTGAGCCCGACCGCGCATCCGCAGTCGTGAGTCCAAGTGAGCATGAGCAGTAGTGACCCCGAGTGCGCATGCGCAGTAGTGAGCCCGTGTGCCCATGCGCAGTAGTTAGCCTATGTGCGCATGAGCAGTAGTGGGTCCGAGTGCGCATGGGCAGTAGTGACCCCGAGTGCGCATGCGCAGTAGTGAGCCCGACCGCGCATCCGTAGTTATGAGCCTGAGTGCGCATGCGCAGTAGTGACCCCGAGTGCGCATGCGCAGTAGTGAGCCCGATTGCGCATCCGCAGTAGTGAGACCGATTGCGCATGCGCAATAGTGAGCCCGATTGCGCATTTGCAGTAGTGAGTCCTAGAGCGCATTTGCAGTAGCGTCCCCGAGTGCGCATGCGCAGTAGTGACCCCGAGTGCGCATGCGCAGTAGTGTGACCTATTGCGCATCCGCAGTAGTGAGACCGATTGCGCATGCGCAGTAGGGAGCCCGATTGCGCATCCGCAGTAGTGAAACCGATTGCGCATGCGCAATAGTGAGCCCGATTGCGCATTCGCAGTAGTGAGTCCGAGTGCTCATGGGCAGTAGTGACCCCGAGTGCGCATGCACAGTAGTGACCCGGAGTGCGCATGCGCAGTAGTGCGATCGTGTGCGCATGCGCAGTAGTGAGCCCGACCGCGCATCCGCAGTTGTAAGCCTGAGTGCACATGCGCAGTAGTGACCCCGAGTGCGCATGCGCAGTAGCGAGCCCGTGTGCCCATGCGCAGTAGTGAGCCTGAGTGCGCATCCGTAGTAGAGTGCCCGAGTGCGCATGCGCAGTAGTGACCCCGAGTGCGCATGCGCAGTTGTGAGCCCGCTTGCGCATCCGCAGTAGTGTGCCCGAATGCGCATGCGCAGTCGTGACCCCGATTACGCATGCGCAGTAGTGAGCCTGAGTGCGCATGCGCAGTAGTAACCCCGAGTGCGCATGCGCAGTAGTGAGCCCGATTGCGCATGCGTAGTAGTGACCCCGATTGCGCATCCGCAGTAGTGAGTCCGAGGTCGCATGGGCAGTAGTGACCCCGAGTGCGCATGCGCAGTAGTGAGCCCGATTGCGCATCCGCAGTAGTGAGACCGATTGCGCATGCGCAATAGTAAGCCCGATTGTGCATCGGCAGTAGTGAGTCCGAGTGCGTATGCGCTGTAGTGACCCCACGTGCGCATGCGCAGTAGTGAGCTTCAGCGCGCATCCGCAATAGTGAGCCCGAGTGCGCATCCGCAGTAGTGAGACCGATTGCGCATCCGCAGTAGTGAGTCCGAGATCGCATGAGCAGTAATGAGTCCGAGTGGGCATGAGCAGTAGTGAATACGAGTACGCATGAGCAGTAGTGGCCCCGAGTGCGTATGCACTGCGGTGAGCCCGAGTGCGCATGCACAGTAGTGAGTGCGTGTGCGCATGCGCAATAGTGCGCTCGTGTGCGCATGCGCAGAAGTGAGCTCGAGTGCGCATGCGCAGTAGCGACCCCGAGCGCGCATGCGCCATAGTGATCCCGAGTGCGCATGTGCAGTAGTGAGTCGGAGCTCGTATGAGCAGTAGTGACCCCGAGTGCACATGCGCAGTAGTGTGCCCGTGTGCCCATGCGCAGTAATGAGCCCGAGTGCGCATCGGCAGTAGTGTGCCCGATTGCGCATGGGCAATAGTGAGCCCGCTTGCGCATCCGCAGTAGTGAGTCCGAATGCGCATGAGCGGTAGTGACCCCGAGTGCCCATGCACAGTAGCGAGGCCCAGTGCGCATGCGCAGTGGGGAGCCCGATTGCGCATCCGCAGTAGTGAGTCCGCGATCGCATGAGCAGTATTGAGTCCGAGTGCGCATGAGCAGTAGTGAATACGACTACGCATGAGCAGTAGTGACCCCGAGTGCGTATGCACTGTAGTAAGCCCGAGTGCGCATGCGCACAGAGCGCCCGTGTGCGCATGCGCAAAAGTGAGCTCGAGTGCGCATGTGCAGGTCTGAGCCTGTGTGCGCATGACCAGTACCGACGCCGAGCGCGCATGCGCAGTAGTGAGCCCGAGTGCGCATGAGCAGTAGTGGGTCCGAGTGCGCATCCGCAGTAGTGAGCCCGAGTTCGCATGACCAGTAGTGAGTCGGAGTGCGTATGTGCAGTAGTGACCCCGAGTGCGCATGCGCAGTAGTGAGCCCGATTGCGCATCCGCAGTAGTGAGACCGATTGCGCATGCGTAGTAGTGGCCCCGATTGCGCATCCGCAGTAGTGAGCCCGATTTCGCATGACCAGTACTGAGTCGGAGTGCGTATGAGCAGTAGTGACCCCGAGTGCGCATGCGCAGTAGTGAGCCCGTGTGCCCATGCGCAGTAGTGAGCCTGAGTGCGCATGAGCAGTAGTTTGTCCGAGTGCGCATGGGCAGTAGTGACCCCGAGTGCCCATGCGCAGTAGTGAGCCCGAGTGCGCATGCGCAGTAGTGAGCCCGATTGCGCATCCGCAGTAGCGAGCCCGAGCGCGCATCCGCAGTAGTGAGTCCGAGTTCGCATGGGCAGTAGTGAGTCGGAGTGCGTATGAGCAGTAGTGAGACCGAGTGCGCATGCGCTGTAGTGAGCCCGTGTGCCCATGCACAGTAGTGAGCCCGTGTGCGCATGCGCCGTAGTGAGCCCGAGTGCGCATCCGCAGTAGTGAGTCCGAGTGCGCATGAGCAGTAGTGACCCCGAGTGCGCATGCGCAGTAGTGAGCCCGTGTGTCCATGCGCAGTGGTGAGCCTGAGTGCGCATGAGCAGTAGTGACCCCGAGTGCGTATGCACTGTAGTGAGCCCGAGTGCGCATGCACAGTAGTGACCCCGATTGCGCATCCGCAGTAGTGAGCCCGAGTTCGCATGACCAGCAGTGAGTCGGATTGCGTATGAGCAGTAGTGACCCCGAGTGCGCATGCGCAGTAGTGAGCCCGAGTTCGCATGACCAGTAGTGAGTCGGAGTGCGTATGAGCAGTAGTGAGACCGAGTGCGCATGCGCTGTAGTGAGCCCGTGTGCCCATGCACAGTAGTGAGCCCGTGTGCGCATGCGCCGTAGTGAGCCCGAGTGCGCATCCGCAGTAGTGAGTCCGAGTGCGCATGAGCAGTAGTGACCCCGAGTGCGCATGCGCAGTAGTGAGCACGTGTGCCCATGCACAGTAGTGAGCCCGTGTGCGCATGCGCCGTAGTGAGCCCGAGTGCCCATGCGCAGTAGTGAGCCCGAGTGCGCATGCACAGTAGTGACCCCGATTGCGCATCCGCAGTAGTGAGCCCGAGTTCGCATGACCAGTAGTGAGTCGGAGTGCGTATGAGAAGTAGTGAGACCGATTGCGCATGCGTAGTAGTAACCCCGATTGCGCATCCGCAGTAGTGAGCCCGAGTTCGCATGACCAGTAGTGAGTCGGAGTGCGTATGAGCAGTAGTGACCCCGAGTGCGCATGCGCAGTAGTGAGCCCGTGTGCCCATGCGCAGTAGTGAGCCTGAGTGCGCATGAGCAGTAGTGGGTCCGAGTGCGCATGGGCAGTAGTTACCCCGAGTGCGCATGCGCAGTAGTGAGCCCGAGTGCGCATGCGCAGTAGTGAGCCCGATTGCGCATCCGCAGTAGCGAGCCCGAGCTCGCATCCGCAGTAGTGAGTCCGAGTTCGCATGAGCAGTAGTGAGTCGGAGTGCGTATGAGCAGTAGTGAGCCCGAGTGCGCATGCTCTGTAGTGAGCCCGTGTGCCCATGCACAGTAGTGAGCCCGTGTGCGCATGCGCCGTAGTGAGCCCGAGTGCGCATCCGCAGTAGTGAGTCCGAGTGCGCATGAGCAGTAGTGACCCCGAGTGCGCATGCGCAGTAGTGAGCCCGTGTGCCCATGCGCAGTAGTTAGCCTATGTGCGCATGAGCAGTAGTGGGTCCGAGTGCGCATGGGCAGTAGTGACCCCGAGTGCGCATGCGCAGTAGTGAGCCCGAGTGCGCATGCGCAGTAGTGAGCCCGTGTGCCCATGCGCAGTAGTGAGCCTGAGTGCGCATGAGCAGTAGTTTGTCCGAGTGCGCATGGGCAGGAGTGACCCCGAGTGCCCATGCGCAGTAGTGAGCCCGAGTGCCCATGCGCAGTAGTGAGCCCGATTGCGCATCCGCAGTAGCGAGCCCGAGCGCGCATCCGCAGTAGTGAGTCCGAGTTCGCATGAGCAGTAGTGAGTCGGAGTGCGTATGAGCAGTAGTGAGACCGAGTGCGCATGCGCTGTAGTGAGCCCGTGTGCCCATGCACAGTAATGAGCCCGTGTGCGCATGCGCCGTAGTGAGCCCGAGTGCGCATCCGCAGTAGCGAGTCCGAGTGCGCATGAGCAGTAGTGACCCCGAGTGCGCATGCGCAGGAGTGAGCCCGTGTGCCCATGCGCAGTAGTGAGCCTGAGTGCGCATGAGCAGTAGTGACCCCGAGTGCGTATGCACTGTAGTGAGCCCGAGTGCGCATGCACAGTAGTGAGCCCGTGTGCGCATGCGCACAGAGCGCCCGTGCGCGCATGCGCAAAAGTGAGCTCGAGTGCGCATGTGCAGGTCTGAGCCTGTGTGCGCATGACCAGTAGCGACGCCGAGCGCGCATGCGCAGTAGTGAGCCCGAGTGCGCATGAGCAGTAGTGGGTCCGAGTGCGCATGGGCAGTAGTGGGTCCGAGTGCGCATGGGCAGTAGTTACCCCGAGTGCGCATGCGCAGTAGTGAGCCCGAGTGCGCATGCGCAGTAGTGAGCCCGATTGCGCATCCGCAGTAGCGAGCCCGAGCGCGCATCCGCAGTAGTGAGTCCGAGTTCGCATGAGCAGTAGTGAGTCGGAGTGCGTATGAGCAGTAGTGAGCCCGTGTGCCCATGCGCAGTGGTGAGCCTGAGTGCGCATGAGCAGTAGTGACCCCGAGTGCGTATGCACTGTAGTGAGCCCGAGTGCGCATGCACAGTAGTGACCCCGATTGCGCATCCGCAGTAGTGAGCCCGAGTTCGCATGACCAGCAGTGAGTCGGAGTGCGTATGAGCAGTAGTGACCCCGAGTGCGCATGCGCAGTAGTGAGCCCGAGTTCGCATGACCAGTAGTGAGTCGGAGTGCGTATGAGCAGTAGTGAGACCGAGTGCGCATGCGCTGTAGTGAGCCCGTGTGCCCATGCACAGTAGTGAGCCCGTGTGCGCATGCGCCGTAGTGAGCCCGAGTGCGCATCCGCAGTAGTGAGTCCGAGTGCGCATGAGCAGTAGTGACCCCGAGTGCGCATGCGCAGTAGTGAGCCCGTGTGCCCATGCACAGTAGTGAGCCCGTGTGCGCATGCGCCGTAGTGAGCCCGAGTGCCCATGCGCAGTAGTGAGCCCGAGTGCGCATGCACAGTAGTGACCCCGATTGCGCATCCGCAGTAGTGAGCCCGAGTTCGCATGACCAGTAGTGAGTCGGAGTGCGTATGAGAAGTAGTGAGACCGATTGCGCATGCGTAGTAGTGACCCCGATTGCGCATCCGCAGTAGTGAGCCCGAGTTCGCATGACCAGTAGTGAGTCGGAGTGCGTATGAGCAGTAGTGACCCCGAGTGCGCATGCGCAGTAGTGAGCCCGTGTGCCCATGCGCAGTAGTGAGCCTGAGTGCGCATGAGCAGTAGTGGGTCCGAGTGCGCATGGGCAGTAGTTACCCCGAGTGCGCATGCGCAGTAGTGAGCCCGAGTGCGCATGCGCAGTAGTGAGCCCGATTGCGCATCCGCAGTAGCGAGCCCGAGCTCGCATCCGCAGTAGTGAGTCCGAGTTCGCATGAGCAGTAGTGAGTCGGAGTGCGTATGAGCAGTAGTGAGCCCGAGTGCGCATGCTCTGTAGTGAGCCCGTGTGCCCATGCACAGTAGTGAGCCCGTGTGCGCATGCGCCGTAGTGAGCCCGAGTGCGCATCCGCAGTAGTGAGTCCGAGTGCGCATGAGCAGTAGTGACCCCGAGTGCGCATGCGCAGTAGTGAGCCCGTGTGCCCATGCGCAGTAGTTAGCCTATGTGCGCATGAGCAGTAGTGGGTCCGAGTGCGCATGGGCAGTAGTGACCCCGAGTGCGCATGCGCAGTAGTGAGCCCGAGTGCGCATGCGCAGTAGTGAGCCCGTGTGCCCATGCGCAGTAGTGAGCCTGAGTGCGCATGAGCAGTAGTTTGTCCGAGTGCGCATGGGCAGTAGTGACCCCGAGTGCCCATGCGCAGTAGTGAGCCCGAGTGCCCATGCGCAGTAGTGAGCCCGATTGCGCATCCGCAGTAGCGAGCCCGAGCGCGCATCCGCAGTAGTGAGTCCGAGTTCGCATGAGCAGTAGTGAGTCGGAGTGCGTATGAGCAGTAGTGAGACCGAGTGCGCATGCGCTGTAGTGAGCCCGTGTGCCCATGCACAGTAATGAGCCCGTGTGCGCATGCGCCGTAGTGAGCCCGAGTGCGCATCCGCAGTAGCGAGTCCGAGTGCGCATGAGCAGTAGTGACCCCGAGTGCGCATGCGCAGTAGTGAGCCCGTGTGCCCATGCGCAGTAGTGAGCCTGAGTGCGCATGAGCAGTAGTGACCCCGAGTGCGTATGCACTGTAGTGAGCCCGAGTGCGCATGCACAGTAGTGAGCCCGTGTGCGCATGCGCACAGAGCGCCCGTGCGCGCATGCGCAAAAGTGAGCTCGAGTGCGCATGTGCAGGTCTGAGCCTGTGTGCGCATGACCAGTAGCGACGCCGAGCGCGCATGCGCAGTAGTGAGCCCGAGTGCGCATGAGCAGTAGTGGGTCCGAGTGCGCATGGGCAGTAGTGGGTCCGAGTGCGCATGGGCAGTAGTTACCCCGAGTGCGCATGCGCAGTAGTGAGCCCGAGTGCGCATGCGCAGTAGTGAGCCCGATTGCGCATCCGCAGTAGCGAGCCCGAGCGCGCATCCGCAGTAGTGAGTCCGAGTTCGCATGAGCAGTAGTGAGTCGGAGTGCGTATGAGCAGTAGTGAGCCCGAGTGCGCATGCGCTGTAGTGAGCCCGTGTGCCCATGCACAGTAGTGAGCCCGATTGCGCATCCGCAGTAGTGAGACCGATTGCGCATGCGCAATAGTAAGCCCGATTGTGCATCGGCAGTAGTGAGTCCGAGTGCGTATGCGCTGTAGTGACCCCACGTGCGCATGCGCAGTAGTGAGCTTCAGCGCGCATCCGCAATAGTGAGCCCGAGTGCGCATCCGCAGTAGTGAGACCGATTGCGCATCCGCAGTAGTGAGTCCGAGATCGCATGAGCAGTAATGAGTCCGAGTGGGCATGAGCAGTAGTGAATACGAGTACGCATGAGCAGTAGTGGCCCCGAGTGCGTATGCACTGCAGTGAGCCCGAGTGCGCATGCACAGTAGTGAGTGCGTGTGCGCATGCGCAATAGTGCGCTCGTGTGCGCATGCGCAGAAGTGAGCTCGAGTGCGCATGCGCAGTAGCGACCGCGAGCGCGCATGCGCCATAGTGATCCCGAGTGCGCATGTGCAGTAGTGAGTCGGAGCTCGTATGAGCAGTAGTGACCCCGAGTGCACATGCGCAGTAGTGTGCCCGTGTGCCCATGCGCAGTAATGAGCCCGAGTGCGCATCGGCAGTAGTGTGCCCGATTGCGCATGGGCAATAGTGAGCCCGCTTGCGCATCCGCAGTAGTGAGTCCGAATGCGCATGAGCGGTAGTGAGTCGGAGTGCGTATGAGCAGTAGTGAGACCGTGTGCGCATGCGCTGTAGTGAGCCCGTGTGCCCATGCACAGTAGTGAGCCCGTGTGCGCATGCGCCGTAGTGAGCCCGAGTGCGCATCCGCAGTAGTGAGTCCGAGTGCGCATGAGCAGTAGTGACCCCGAGTGCGCATGCGCAGTAGTGAGCCCGTGTGCCCATGCGCAGTAGTGAGCCTGAGTGCGCATGAGCAGTAGTGACCCCGAGTGCGTATGCACTGTAGTGAGCCCGATTGCGCATCCGCAGTAGCGAGCCCGAGCGCGCATCCGCAGTAGTGAGTCCGAGTTCGCATGAGCAGTAGTGAGTCGGAGTGCGTATGAGCAGTAGTGAGACCGAGTGCGCATGCGCTGTAGTGAGCCCGTGTGCCCATGCACAGTAGTGAGCCCGTGTGCGCATGCGCCGTAGTGAGCCCGAGTGCGCATCCGCAGTAGTGAGTCCGAGTGCGCATGAGCAGTAGTGACCCCGAGTGCGCATGCGCAGTAGTGAGCCCGTGTGCCCATGCGCAGTAGTGAGCCTGAGTGCGCATGAGCAGTAGTGACCCCGAGTGCGTATGCACTGTAGTGAGCCCGAGTGCGCATGCACAGTAGTGAGCCCGTGTGCGCATGCGCACGGAGCGCCCGTGTGCGCATGCGCAAAAGTGAGCTCGAGTGCGCATGTGCAGGTCTGAGCCTGTGTGCGCATGACCAGTAGCGACGCCGAGCGCGCATGCTCAGTAGTGAGCCCGATTGCGCATCCGCAGTAGTGAGACCGATTGCGCATGCGTAGTAGTGACCCCGATTGCGCATCCGCAGTAGTGAGCCCGAGTTCGCATGACCAGTACTGAGTCGGAGTGCGTATGAGCACTAGTGACCCCGAGTGCGCATGCGCAGTAGTGAGCCCGTGTGCCCATGCGCAGTAGTGAGCCTGAGTGCGCATGAGCAGTAGTTTGTCCGAGTGCGCATGGGCAGTAGTGACCCCGAGTGCCCATGCGCAGTAGTGAGCCCGAGTGCGCATGCGCAGTAGTGAGCCCGATTGCGCATCCGCAGTAGCGAGCCCGAGCGCGCATCCGCAGTAGTGAGTCCGAGTTCGCATGAGCAGTAGTGAGTCGGAGTGCGTATGAGCAGTAGTGAGACCGAGTGCGCATGCGCTGTAGTGAGCCCGTGTGCCCATGCACAGTAGTGAGCCCGTGTGCGCATGCGCCGTAGTGAGTCCGAGTGCGCATGAGCAGTAGTGACCCCGAGTGCGCATGCGCAGTAGTGAGCCCGTGTGCCCATGCGCAGTGGTGAGCCTGAGTGCGCATGAGCAGTAGTGACCCCGAGTGCGTATGCACTGTAGTGAGCCCGAGTGCGCATGCACAGTAGTGAGCCCGTGTGCGCATGCGCACAGAGCGCCCGTGTGCGCATGCGCAAAAGTGAGCTCGAGTGCGCATGTGCAGGTCTGGGCCTGTGTGCGCATGACCAGTAGCGACGCCGAGCGCGCATGCGCAGTAGTGAGCCCGAGTGCGCATGAGCAGTAGTGGGTCCGAGTGCGCATGGGCAGTAGTGACCCCGAGTGCGCATCCGCAGTAGTGAGCCCGAGTTCGCAAGACCAGTAGTGAGTCGGAGTGCGTATGTGCAGTAGTGACCCCGAGTGCGCATGCGCAGTAGTGAGCCCGATTGCGCATCCGCAGTAGTGAGACCGGTTGCGCATGCGTAGTAGTGACCCCGATTGCGCATCCGCAGTAGTGAGCCCGAGTTCGCATGACCAGTAGTGAGTCGGAGTGCGTATGAGCAGTAGTGACCCCGAGTGCGCATGCGCAGTAGTGAGCCCGTGTGCCCATGCGCAGTAGTGAGCCTGAGTGCGCATGAGCAGTAGTGGGTCCGAGTGCGCATGGGCAGTAGTTACCCCGAGTGCGCATGCGCAGTAGTGAGCCCGAGTGCGCATGCGCAGTAGTGAGCCCGATTGCGCATCCGCAGTAGCGAGCCCGAGCTCGCATCCGCAGTAGTGAGTCCGAGTTCGCATGAGCAGTAGTGAGTCGGAGTGCGTATGAGCAGTAGTGAGCCCGAGTGCGCATGCTCTGTAGTGAGCCCGAGTTCGCATGACCAGTAGTGAGTCGGAGTGCGTATGAGCAGTAGTGAGACCGAGTGCGCATGCGCTGTAGTGAGCCCGTGTGCCCATGCACAGTAGTGAGCCCGTGTGCGCATGCGCCGTAGTGAGCCCGAGTGCGCATCCGCAGTAGTGAGTCCGAGTGCGCATGAGCAGTAGTGACCCCGAGTGCGCATGCGCAGTAGTGAGCCCGTGTGCCCATGCACTGTAGTGAGCCCGTGTGCGCATGCGCCGTAGTGAGCCCGAGTGCCCATGCGCAGTAGTGAGCCCGAGTGCGCATGCACAGTAGTGACCCCGATTGCGCATCCGCAGTAGTGAGCCCGAGTTCGCATGACCAGTAGTGAGTCGGAGTGCGTATGAGAAGTAGTGAGACCGATTGCGCATGCGTAGTAGTGACCCCGATTGCGCATCCGCAGTAGTGAGCCCGAGTTCGCATGACCAGTAGTGAGTCGGAGTGCGTATGAGCAGTAGTGACCCCGAGTGCGCATGCGCAGTAGTGAGCCCGTGTGCCCATGCGCAGTAGTGAGCCTGAGTGCGCATGAGCAGTAGTGGGTCCGAGTGCGCATGGGCAGTAGTTACCCCGAGTGCGCATGCGCAGTAGTGAGCCCGAGTGCGCATGCGCAGTAGTGAGCCCGATTGCGCATCCGCAGTAGCGAGCCCGAGCTCGCATCCGCAGTAGTGAGTCCGAGTTCGCATGAGCAGTAGTGAGTCGGAGTGCGTATAAGCAGTAGTGAGCCCGAGTGCGCATGCTCTGTAGTGAGCCCGTGTGCCCATGCACAGTAGTGAGCCCGTGTGCGCATGCGCCGTAGTGAGCCCGAGTGCGCATCCGCAGTAGTGAGTCCGAGTGCGCATGAGCAGTAGTGACCCCGAGTGCGCATGCGCAGTAGTGAGCCCGTGTGCCCATGCGCAGTAGTTAGCCTATGTGCGCATGAGCAGTAGTGGGTCCGAGTGCGCATGGGCAGTAGTGACCCCGAGTGCGCATGCGCAGTAGTGAGCCCGAGTGCGCATGCGCAGTAGTGAGCCCGTGTGCCCATGCGCAGTAGTGAGCCTGAGTGCGCATGAGCAGTAGTTTGTCCGAGTGCGCATGGGCAGTAGTGACCCCGAGTGCCCATGCGCAGTAGTGAGCCCGAGTGCCCATGCGCAGTAGTGAGCCCGATTGCGCATCCGCAGTAGCGAGCCCGAGCGCGCATCCGCAGTAGTGAGTCCGAGTTCGCATGAGCAGTAGTGAGTCGGAGTGCGTATGAGCAGTAGTGAGACCGAGTGCGCATGCGCTGTAGTGAGCCCGTGTGCCCATGCACAGTAATGAGCCCGTGTGCGCATGCGCCGTAGTGAGCCCGAGTGCGCATCCGCAGTAGCGAGTCCGAGTGCGCATGAGCAGTAGTGACCCCGAGTGCGCATGCGCAGTAGTGAGCCCGTGTGCCCATGCGCAGTAGTGAGCCTGAGTGCGCATGAGCAGTAGTGACCCCGAGTGCGTATGCACTGTAGTGAGCCCGAGTGCGCATGCACAGTAGTGAGCCCGTGTGCGCATGCGCACAGAGCGCCCGTGCGCGCATGCGCAAAAGTGAGCTCGAGTGCGCATGTGCCGGTCTGAGCCTGTGTGCGCATGACCAGTAGCGACGCCGAGCGCGCATGCGCAGTAGTGAGCCCGAGTGCGCATGAGCAGTAGTGGGTCCGAGTGCGCATGGGCAGTAGTGGGTCCGAGTGCGCATGGGCAGTAGTTACCCCGAGTGCGCATGCGCAGTAGTGAGCCCGATTGCGCATCCGCAGTAGCGAGCCCGAGCGCGCATCCGCAGTAGTGAGTCCGAGTTCGCATGAGGAGTAGTGAGTCGGAGTGCGTATGAGCAGTAGTGAGCCCGAGTGCGCATGCGCTGTAGTGAGCCCGTGTGCCCATGCACAGTAGTGAGCCCGATTGCGCATCCGCAGTAGTGAGACCGATTGCGCATGCGCAATAGTAAGCCCGATTGTGCATCGGCAGTAGTGAGTCCGAGTGCGTATGCGCTGTAGTGACCCCACGTGCGCATGCGCAGTAGTGAGCTTCAGCGCGCATCCGCAATAGTGAGCCCGAGTGCGCATCCGCAGTAGTGAGACCGATTGCGCATCCGCAGTAGTGAGTCCGAGATCGCATGAGCAGTAATGAGTCCGAGTGGGCATGAGCAGTAGTGAATACGAGTACGCATGCGCAGTAGTGAGCCCGATTGCGCATCCGCAGTAGCGAGCCCGAGCGCGCATCCGCAGTAGTGATCCCGAGTGCGCATGTGCAGTAGTGAGTCGGAGCTCGTATGAGCAGTAGTGACCCCGAGTGCACATGCGCAGTAGTGTGCCCGTGTGCCCATGCGCAGTAATGAGCCCGAGTGCGCATCGGCAGTAGTGTGCCCGATTGCGCATGGGCAATAGTGAGCCCGCTTGCGCATCCGCAGTAGTGAGTCCGAATGCGCATGAGCGGTAGTGAGTCGGAGTGCGTATGAGCAGTAGTGAGACCGTGTGCGCATGCGCTGTAGTGAGCCCGTGTGCCCATGCACAGTAGTGAGCCCGTGTGCGCATGCGCCGTAGTGAGCCCGAGTGCGCATCCGCAGTAGTGAGTCCGAGTGCGCATGAGCAGTAGTGACCCCGAGTGCGCATGCGCAGTAGTGAGCCCGTGTGCCCATGCGCAGTAGTGAGCCTGAGTGCGCATGAGCAGTAGTGACCCCGAGTGCGTATGCACTGTAGTGAGCCCGAGTGCGCATGCACAGTAGTGAGCCCGTGTGCGCATGCGCACGGAGCGCCCGTGTGCGCATGCGCAAAAGTGAGCTCGAGTGCGCATGTGCAGGTCTGAGCCTGTGTGCGCATGACCTGTAGCGACGCCGAGCGCGCATGCTCAGTAGTGAGCCCGATTGCGCATCCGCAGTAGTGAGACCGATTGCGCATGCGTAGTAGTGACCCCGATTGCGCATCCGCAGTAGTGAGCCCGAGTTCGCATGACCAGTACTGAGTCGGAGTGCGTATGAGCAGTAGTGACCCCGAGTGCGCATGCGCAGTAGTGAGCCCGTGTGCCCATGCGCAGTAGTGAGCCTGAGTGCGCATGAGCAGTAGTTTGTCCGAGTGCGCATGGGCAGTAGTGACCCCGAGTGCCCATGCGCAGTAGTGAGCCCGAGTGCGCATGCGCAGTAGTGAGCCCGATTGCGCATCCGCAGTAGCGAGCCCGAGCGCGCATCCGCAGTAGTGAGTCCGAGTTCGCATGAGCAGTAGTGAGTCGGAGTGCGTATGAGCAGTAGTGAGACCGAGTGCGCATGCGCTGTAGTGAGCCCGTGTGCCCATGCACAGTAGTGAGCCCGTGTGCGCATGCGCCGTAGTGAGTCCGAGTGCGCATGAGCAGTAGTGACCCCGAGTGCGCATGCGCAGTAGTGAGCCCGTGTGCCCATGCGCAGTGGTGAGCCTGAGTGCGCATGAGCAGTAGTGACCCCGAGTGCGTATGCACTGTAGTGAGCCCGAGTGCGCATGCACAGTAGTGAGCCCGTGTGCGCATGCGCACAGAGCGCCCGTGTGCGCATGCGCAAAAGTAAGCTCGAGTGCGCATGTGCAGGTCTGGGCCTGTGTGCGCATGACCAGTAGCGACGCCGAGCGCGCATGCGCAGTAGTGAGCCCGAGTGCGCATGAGCAGTAGTGGGTCCGAGTGCGCATGGGCAGTAGTGACCCCGAGTGCGCATCCGCAGTAGTGAGCCCGAGTTCGCAAGACCAGTAGTGAGTCGGAGTGCGTATGTGCAGTAGTGACCCCGAGTGCGCATGCGCAGTAGTGAGCCCGATTGCGCATCCGCAGTAGCGAGACCGGTTGCGCATGCGTAGTAGTGACCCCGATTGCGCATCCGCAGTAGTGAGCCCGAGTTCGCATGACCAGTAGTGAGTCGGAGTGCGTATGAGCAGTAGTGACCCCGAGTGCGCATGCGCAGTAGTGAGCCCGTGTGCCCATGCGCAGTAGTGAGCCTGAGTGCGCATGAGCAGTAGTGGGTCCGAGTGCGCATGGGCAGTAGTTACCCCGAGTGCGCATGCGCAGTAGTGAGCCCGAGTGCGCATGCGCAGTAGTGAGCCCGATTGCGCATCCGCAGCAGCGAGCCCGAGCTCGCATCCGCAGTAGTGAGTCCGAGTTCGCATGAGCAGTAGTGAGTCGGAGTGCGTATGAGCAGTAGTGAGCCCGAGTGCGCATGCTCTGTAGTGAGCCCGTGTGCCCATGCACAGTAGTGAGCCCGTGTGCGCATGCGCCGTAGTGAGCCCGAGTGCGCATCCGCAGTAGTGAGTCCGAGTGCGCATGAGCAGTATTGACCCCGGGTGCGCATGCGCAGTAGTGAGCCCGTGTGCCCATGCGCAGTAGTGAGCCTGAGTGCGCATGAGCAGTAGTGGGTTCGAGTGCGCATGGGCAGTAGTGACCCCGAGTGCGCATGCGCAGTAGTGAGCCCGAGTGCGCATGCGCAGTAGTGAGTCCGAGTTCGCATGAGCAGTAGTGAGTCGGAGTGCGTATGAGCAGTAGTGAGACCGAGTGCGCATGCGCTGTAGTGAGCCCGTGTGCCCATGCACAGTAATGAGCCCGTGTGCGCATGCGCCGTAGTGAGCCCGAGTGCGCATCCGCAGTAGTGAGTCCGAGTGCGCATGAGCAGTAGTGACCCCGAGTGCGCATGCGCAGTAGTGAGCCCGTGTGCCCATGCGCAGTAGTGAGCCTGAGTGCGCATGAGCAGTAGTGACCCCGAGTGCGTATGCACTGTAGTGAGCCCGAGTGCGCATGCACAGTAGTGAGCCCGTGTGCGCATGCGCAAAAGTGAGCTCGAGTGCGGATGTGCAGGTCTGAGCCTGTGTGCGCATGGCCAGTTGCGACGCCGAGCGCGCATGCGCAGTAGTGAGCCCGAGTGCGCATGAGCAGTAGTGGGTCCGAGTGCGCATGGGCAGTAGTGACCCCGAGTGTGCATCCGCAGTAGTGAGCCCGAGTTCGCATGACCAGTAGTGAGTCGGAGTGCGTATATGCAGTAGTGACCCCGAGTGCGCATGCGCAGTAGTGAGCCCGATTGCGCATCCGCAGTAGTGAGACCGATTGCGCATGCGCAGTAGTGACCCCGATTGCGCATCCGCAGTAGTGAGCCCGAGTTCGCATGACCAGTAGTGAGTCGGAGTGCGTATGAGCAGTAGTGAACCCGAGTGCGCATGCGCAGTAGTGAGCCCGTGTGCCCATGCGCAGTAGTGAGCCTGAGTGCGCATGAGCAGTAGTGGGTCCGAGTGCTCATGGGCAGTAGTTACCCCGAGTGCGCATGCGCAGTAGTGAGCCCGAGTGCGCATGCGCAGTAGTGAGCCCGATTGCGCATCCGCAGTAGCGAGCCCGAGCGCGCATCCGCAGTAGTGAGTCCGAGTTCGCATGAGCAGTAGTGAGTCGGAGTGCGTATGAGCAGTAGTGAGCCCGAGTGCGCATGCGCTGTAGTGAGCCCGTGTGCCCATGCACAGTAGTGAGCCCGTGTGCGCATGCGCCGTAGTGAGCCCGAGTGCGCATCCGCAGTAGTGAGTCCGAGTTCGCATGAGCAGTAGTGACCCCGGGTGCGCATGCGCATTAGTGAGCCCGTGTGCCCATGCGCAGTAGTGAGCCTGAGTGCGCATGAGCAGTAGTGGGTCCGAGTGCGCATGGGCAGTAGTTACCCCGAGTGCGCATGCGCAGTAGTGAGCCCGAGTGCGCATGCGCAGTAGTGAGCCCGATTGCGCATCCGCAGTAGCGAGCCCGAGCTCGCATCCGCAGTAGTGAGTCCGAGCTCGCATGAGCAGTAGTGAGTCGGAGTGCGTATGAGCAGTAGTGAGCCCGAGTGTGCATGCGCTGTAGTGAGCCCGTGTGCCCATGCACAGTAGTGAGCCCGTGTGCGCATGCGCCGTAGTGAGCCCGAGTGCGCATCCGCAGTAGTGAGTCCGAGTTCGCATGAGCAGTAGTGAGTCGGAGTGCGTATGAGCAGTAGTGAGCCCGAGTGCGCATGCTCTGTAGTGAGCCCGTGTGCCCATGCACAGTAGTGAGCCCGTGTGCGCATGCGCCGTAGTGAGCCCGAGTGCGCATCCGCAGTAGTGAGTCCGAGTGCGCATGAGCAGTAGTGACCCCGAGTGCGCATGCGCAGTAGTGAGCCCGTGTGCCCATGCGCAGTAGTTAGCCTATGTGCGCATGAGCAGTAGTGGGTCCGAGTGCGCATGGGCAGTAGTGACCCCGAGTGCGCATGCGCAGTAGTGAGCCCGAGTGCGCATGCGCAGTAGTGAGCCCGTGTGCCCATGCGCAGTAGTGAGCCTGAGTGCGCATGAGCAGTAGTTTGTCCGAGTGCGCATGGGCAGTAGTGACCCCGAGTGCCCATGCGCAGTAGTGAGCCCGAGTGCCCATGCGCAGTAGTGAGCCCGATTGCGCATCCGCAGTAGCGAGCCCGAGCGCGCATCCGCAGTAGTGAGTCCGAGTTCGCATGAGCAGTAGTGACCCCGAGTGCGCATGCGCAGTAGTGAGCCCGTGTGCGCATGCGCACAGAGCGCCCGTGCGCGCATGCGCAAAAGTGAGCTCGAGTGCGCATGTGCAGGTCTGAGCCTGTGTGCGCATGACCAGTAGCGACGCCGAGCGCGCATGCGCAGTAGTGAGCCCGAGTGCGCATGAGCAGTAGTGGGTCCGAGTGCGCATGGGCAGTAGTGGGTCCGAGTGCGCATGGGCAGTAGTTACCCCGAGTGCGCATGCGCAGTAGTGAGCCCGATTGCGCATCCGCAGTAGCGAGCCCGAGCGCGCATCCGCAGTAGTGAGTCCGAGTTCGCATGAGCAGTAGTGAGTCGGAGTGCGTATGAGCAGTAGTGAGCCCGAGTGCGCATGCGCTGTAGTGAGCCCGTGTGCCCATGCACAGTAGTGAGCCCGATTGCGCATCCGCAGTAGTGAGACCGATTGCGCATGCGCAATAGTAAGCCCGATTGTGCATCGGCAGTAGTGAGTCCGAGTGCGTATGCGCTGTAGTGACCCCACGTGCGCATGCGCAGTAGTGAGCTTCAGCGCGCATCCGCAATAGTGAGCCCGAGTGCACATCCGCAGTAGTGAGACCGATTGCGCATCCGCAGTAGTGAGTCCGAGATCGCATGAGCAGTAATGAGTCCGAGTGGGCATGAGCAGTAGTGAATACGAGTACGCATGAGCAGTAGTGGCCCCGAGTGCGTATGCACTGCAGTGAGCCCGAGTGCGCATGCACAGTAGTGAGTGCGTGTGCGCATGCGCAATAGTGCGCTCGTGTGCGCATGCGCAGAAGTGAGCTCGAGTGCGCATGCGCAGTAGCGACCGCGAGCGCGCATGCGCCATAGTGATCCCGAGTGCGCATGTGCAGTAGTGAGTCGGAGCTCGTATGAGCAGTAGTGACCCCGAGTGCACATGCGCAGTAGTGTGCCCGTGTGCCCATGCGCAGTAATGAGCCCGAGTGCGCATCGGCAGTAGTGTGTCCGATTGCGCATGGGCAATAGTGAGCCCGCTTGCGCATCCGCAGTAGTGAGTCCGAATGCGCATGAGCGGTAGTGAGTCGGAGTGCGTATGAGCAGTAGTGAGACCGTGTGCGCATGCGCTGTAGTGAGCCCGTGTGCCCATGCACAGTAGTGAGCCCGTGTGCGCATGCGCCGTAGTGAGCCCGAGTGCGCATCCGCAGTAGTGAGTCCGAGTGCGCATGAGCAGTAGTGACCCCGAGTGCGCATGCGCAGTAGTGAGCCCGTGTGCCCATGCGCAGTAGTGAGCCTGAGTGCGCATGAGCAGTAGTGACCCCGAGTGCGTGTGCACTGTAGTGAGCCCGATTGCGCATCCGCAGTAGCGAGCCCGAGCGCGCATCCGCAGTAGTGAGTCCGAGTGCGTATGAGCAGTAGTGAGACCGAGTGCGCATGCGCTGTAGTGAGCCCGTGTGCCCATGCACAGTAGTGAGCCCGTGTGCGCATGCGCCGTAGTGAGCCCGAGTGCGCATCCGCAGTAGTGAGTCCGAGTGCGCATGAGCAGTAGGGACCCCGAGTGCGCATGCGCAGTAGTGAGCCCGTGTGCCCATGCGCAGTAGTGAGCCTGAGTGCGCATGAGCAGTAGTGACCCCGAGTGCGTATGCACTGTAGTGAGCCCGAGTGCGCATGCACAGTAGTGAGCCCGTGTGCGCATGCGCACGGAGCGCCCGTGTGCGCATGCGCAAAAGTGAGCTCGAGTGCGCATGTGCAGGTCTGAGCCTGTGTGCGCATGACCAGTAGCGACGCCGAGCGCGCATGCTCAGTAGTGAGCCCGATTGCGCATCCGCAGTAGTGAGACCAATTGCGCATGCGTAGTAGTGACCCCGATTGCGCATCCGCAGTAGTGAGCCCGAGTTCGCATGACCAGTACTGAGTCGGAGTGCGTATGAGCAGTAGTGACCCCGAGTGCGCATGCGCAGTAGTGAGCCCGTGTGCCCATGCGCAGTAGTGAGCCTGAGTGCACATGAGCAGTAGTTTGTCCGAGTGCGCATGGGCAGTAGTGTCCCCGAGTGCCCATGCGCAGTAGTGAGCCCGAGTGCGCATGCGCAGTAGTGAGCCCGATTGCGCATCCGCAGTAGCGAGCCCGAGCGCGCATCCGCAGTAGTGAGTCCGAGTTCGCATGAGCAGTAGTGAGTCGGAGTGCGTATGAGCAGTAGTGAGACCGAGTGCGCATGCGCTGTAGTGAGCCCGTGTGCCCATGCACAGTAGTGAGCCCGTGTGCGCATGCGCCGTAGTGAGTCCGAGTGCGCATGAGCAGTAGTGACCCCGAGTGCGCATGCGCAGTAGTGAGCCCGTGTGCCCATGCGCAGTGGTGAGCCTGAGTGCGCATGAGCAGTAGTGACCCCGAGTGCGTATGCACTGTAGTGAGCCCGAGTGCGCATGCACAGTAGTGAGCCCGTGTGCGCATGCGCACAGAGCGCCCGTGTGCGCATGCGCAAAAGTGAGCTCGAGTGCGCATGTGCAGGTCTGGGCCTGTGTGCGCATGACCAGTAGCGACGCCGAGCGCGCATGCGCAGTAGTGAGCCCGAGTGCCCATGCACAGTAGTGAGCCCGTGTGCGCATGCGCCGTAGTGAGTCCGAGTGCGCATGAGCAGTAGTGACCCCGAGTGCGCATGCGCAGTAGTGAGTCGGAGTGCGTATATGCAGTAGTGACCCCGAGTGCGCATGCGCAGTAGTGAGCCCGATTGCGCATCCGCAGTAGTGAGACCGATTGCGCATGCGCAGTAGTGACCCCGATTGCGCATCCGCAGTAGTGAGCCCGAGTTCGCATGACCAGTAGTGAGTCGGAGTGCGTATGAGCAGTAGTGAACCCGAGTGCGCATGCGCAGTAGTGAGCCCGTGTGCCCATGCGCAGTAGTGAGCCTGAGTGCGCATGAGCAGTAGTGGGTCCGAGTGCTCATGGGCAGTAGTTACCCCGAGTGCGCATGCGCAGTAGTGAGCCCGAGTGCGCATGCGCAGTAGTGAGCCCGATTGCGCATCCGCAGTAGCGAGCCCGAGCGCGCATCCGCAGTAGTGAGTCCGAGTTCGCATGAGCAGTAGTGAGTCGGAGTGCGTATGAGCAGTAGTGAGCCCGAGTGCGCATGCGCTGTAGTGAGCCCGTGTGCCCATGCACAGTAGTGAGCCCGTGTGCGCATGCGCCGTAGTGAGCCCGAGTGCGCATCCGCAGTAGTGAGTCCGAGTTCGCATGAGCAGTAGTGACCCCGGGTGCGCATGCGCATTAGTGAGCCCGTGTGCCCATGCGCAGTAGTGAGCCTGAGTGCGCATGAGCAGTAGTGGGTCCGAGTGCGCATGGGCAGTAGTTACCCCGAGTGCGCATGCGCAGTAGTGAGCCCGAGTGCGCATGCGCAGTAGTGAGCCCGATTGCGCATCCGCAGTAGCGAGCCCGAGCTCGCATCCGCAGTAGTGAGTCCGAGCTCGCATGAGCAGTAGTGAGTCGGAGTGCGTATGAGCAGTAGTGAGCCCGAGTGTGCATGCGCTGTAGTGAGCCCGTGTGCCCATGCACAGTAGTGAGCCCGTGTGCGCATGCGCCGTAGTGAGCCCGAGTGCGCATCCGCAGTAGTGAGTCCGAGTTCGCATGAGCAGTAGTGAGTCGGAGTGCGTATGAGCAGTAGTGAGCCCGAGTGCGCATGCTCTGTAGTGAGCCCGTGTGCCCATGCACAGTAGTGAGCCCGTGTGCGCATGCGCCGTAGTGAGCCCGAGTGCGCATCCGCAGTAGTGAGTCCGAGTGCGCATGAGCAGTAGTGACCCCGAGTGCGCATGCGCAGTAGTGAGCCCGTGTGCCCATGCGCAGTAGTTAGCCTATGTGCGCATGAGCAGTAGTGGGTCCGAGTGCGCATGGGCAGTAGTGACCCCGAGTGCGCATGCGCAGTAGTGAGCCCGAGTGCGCATGCGCAGTAGTGAGCCCGTGTGCCCATGCGCAGTAGTGAGCCTGAGTGCGCATGAGCAGTAGTTTGTCCGAGTGCGCATGGGCAGTAGTGACCCCGAGTGCCCATGCGCAGTAGTGAGCCCGAGTGCCCATGCGCAGTAGTGAGCCCGATTGCGCATCCGCAGTAGCGAGCCCGAGCGCGCATCCGCAGTAGTGAGTCCGAGTTCGCATGAGCAGTAGTGACCCCGAGTGCGCATGCGCAGTAGTGAGCCCGTGTGCGCATGCGCACAGAGCGCCCGTGCGCGCATGCGCAAAAGTGAGCTCGAGTGCGCATGTGCAGGTCTGAGCCTGTGTGCGCATGACCAGTAGCGACGCCGAGCGCGCATGCGCAGTAGTGAGCCCGAGTGCGCATGAGCAGTAGTGGGTCCGAGTGCGCATGGGCAGTAGTGGGTCCGAGTGCGCATGGGCAGTAGTTACCCCGAGTGCGCATGCGCAGTAGTGAGCCCGATTGCGCATCCGCAGTAGCGAGCCCGAGCGCGCATCCGCAGTAGTGAGTCCGAGTTCGCATGAGCAGTAGTGAGTCGGAGTGCGTATGAGCAGTAGTGAGCCCGAGTGCGCATGCGCTGTAGTGAGCCCGTGTGCCCATGCACAGTAGTGAGCCCGATTGCGCATCCGCAGTAGTGAGACCGATTGCGCATGCGCAATAGTAAGCCCGATTGTGCATCGGCAGTAGTGAGTCCGAGTGCGTATGCGCTGTAGTGACCCCACGTGCGCATGCGCAGTAGTGAGCTTCAGCGCGCATCCGCAATAGTGAGCCCGAGTGCACATCCGCAGTAGTGAGACCGATTGCGCATCCGCAGTAGTGAGTCCGAGATCGCATGAGCAGTAATGAGTCCGAGTGGGCATGAGCAGTAGTGAATACGAGTACGCATGAGCAGTAGTGGCCCCGAGTGCGTATGCACTGCAGTGAGCCCGAGTGCGCATGCACAGTAGTGAGTGCGTGTGCGCATGCGCAATAGTGCGCTCGTGTGCGCATGCGCAGAAGTGAGCTCGAGTGCGCATGCGCAGTAGCGACCGCGAGCGCGCATGCGCCATAGTGATCCCGAGTGCGCATGTGCAGTAGTGAGTCGGAGCTCGTATGAGCAGTAGTGACCCCGAGTGCACATGCGCAGTAGTGTGCCCGTGTGCCCATGCGCAGTAATGAGCCCGAGTGCGCATCGGCAGTAGTGTGTCCGATTGCGCATGGGCAATAGTGAGCCCGCTTGCGCATCCGCAGTAGTGAGTCCGAATGCGCATGAGCGGTAGTGAGTCGGAGTGCGTATGAGCAGTAGTGAGACCGTGTGCGCATGCGCTGTAGTGAGCCCGTGTGCCCATGCACAGTAGTGAGCCCGTGTGCGCATGCGCCGTAGTGAGCCCGAGTGCGCATCCGCAGTAGTGAGTCCGAGTGCGCATGAGCAGTAGTGACCCCGAGTGCGCATGCGCAGTAGTGAGCCCGTGTGCCCATGCGCAGTAGTGAGCCTGAGTGCGCATGAGCAGTAGTGACCCCGAGTGCGTGTGCACTGTAGTGAGCCCGATTGCGCATCCGCAGTAGCGAGCCCGAGCGCGCATCCGCAGTAGTGAGTCCGAGTGCGTATGAGCAGTAGTGAGACCGAGTGCGCATGCGCTGTAGTGAGCCCGTGTGCCCATGCACAGTAGTGAGCCCGTGTGCGCATGCGCCGTAGTGAGCCCGAGTGCGCATCCGCAGTAGTGAGTCCGAGTGCGCATGAGCAGTAGGGACCCCGAGTGCGCATGCGCAGTAGTGAGCCCGTGTGCCCATGCGCAGTAGTGAGCCTGAGTGCGCATGAGCAGTAGTGACCCCGAGTGCGTATGCACTGTAGTGAGCCCGAGTGCGCATGCACAGTAGTGAGCCCGTGTGCGCATGCGCACGGAGCGCCCGTGTGCGCATGCGCAAAAGTGAGCTCGAGTGCGCATGTGCAGGTCTGAGCCTGTGTGCGCATGACCAGTAGCGACGCCGAGCGCGCATGCTCAGTAGTGAGCCCGATTGCGCATCCGCAGTAGTGAGACCAATTGCGCATGCGTAGTAGTGACCCCGATTGCGCATCCGCAGTAGTGAGCCCGAGTTCGCATGACCAGTACTGAGTCGGAGTGCGTATGAGCAGTAGTGACCCCGAGTGCGCATGCGCAGTAGTGAGCCCGTGTGCCCATGCGCAGTAGTGAGCCTGAGTGCACATGAGCAGTAGTTTGTCCGAGTGCGCATGGGCAGTAGTGTCCCCGAGTGCCCATGCGCAGTAGTGAGCCCGAGTGCGCATGCGCAGTAGTGAGCCCGATTGCGCATCCGCAGTAGCGAGCCCGAGCGCGCATCCGCAGTAGTGAGTCCGAGTTCGCATGAGCAGTAGTGAGTCGGAGTGCGTATGAGCAGTAGTGAGACCGAGTGCGCATGCGCTGTAGTGAGCCCGTGTGCCCATGCACAGTAGTGAGCCCGTGTGCGCATGCGCCGTAGTGAGTCCGAGTGCGCATGAGCAGTAGTGACCCCGAGTGCGCATGCGCAGTAGTGAGCCCGTGTGCCCATGCGCAGTGGTGAGCCTGAGTGCGCATGAGCAGTAGTGACCCCGAGTGCGTATGCACTGTAGTGAGCCCGAGTGCGCATGCACAGTAGTGAGCCCGTGTGCGCATGCGCACAGAGCGCCCGTGTGCGCATGCGCAAAAGTGAGCTCGAGTGCGCATGTGCAGGTCTGGGCCTGTGTGCGCATGACCAGTAGCGACGCCGAGCGCGCATGCGCAGTAGTGAGCCCGAGTGCCCATGCACAGTAGTGAGCCCGTGTGCGCATGCGCCGTAGTGAGTCCGAGTGCGCATGAGCAGTAGTGACCCCGAGTGCGCATGCGCAGTAGTGAGCCCGTGTGCCCATGCGCAGTGGTGAGCCTGAGTGCGCATGAGCAGTAGTGACCCCGAGTGCGTATGCACTGTAGTGAGCCCGAGTGCGCATGCACAGTAGTGAGCCCGTGTGCGCATGCGCACAGAGCGCCCGTGTGCGCATGCGCAAAAGTGAGCTCGAGTGCGCATGTGCAGGTCTGGGCCTGTGTGCGCATGACCAGTAGCGACGCCGAGCGCGCATGCGCAGTAGTGAGCCCGAGTGCGCATGAGCAGTAGTGGGTCCGAGTGCGCATGGGCAGTAGTGACCCCGAGTGCGCATCCGCAGTAGTGAGCCCGAGTTCGCAAGACCAGTAGTGAGTCGGAGTGCGTATGTGCAGTAGTGACCCCGAGTGCGCATGCGCAGTAGTGAGCCCGATTGCGCATCCGCAGTAGTGAGACCGGTTGCGCATGCGTAGTAGTGACCCCGATTGCGCATCCGCAGTAGTGAGCCCGAGTTCGCATGACCAGTAGTGAGTCGGAGTGCGTATGAGCAGTAGTGACCCCGAGTGCGCATGCGCAGTAGTGAGCCCGTGTGCCCATGCGCAGTAGTGAGCCTGAGTGCGCATGAGCAGTAGTGGGTCCGAGTGCGCATGGGCAGTAGTTACCCCGAGTGCGCATGCGCAGTAGTGAGCCCGAGTGCGCATGCGCAGTAGTGAGCCCGATTGCGCATCCGCAGCAGCGAGCCCGAGCTCGCATCCGCAGTAGTGAGTCCGAGTTCGCATGAGCAGTAGTGAGTCGGAGTGCGTATGAGCAGTAGTGAGCCCGAGTGCGCATGCTCTGTAGTGAGCCCGTGTGCCCATGCACAGTAGTGAGCCCGTGTGCGCATGCGCCGTAGTGAGCCCGAGTGCGCATCCGCAGTAGTGAGTCCGAGTGCGCATGAGCAGTATTGACCCCGGGTGCGCATGCGCAGTAGTGAGCCCGTGTGCCCATGCGCAGTAGTGAGCCTGAGTGCGCATGAGCAGTAGTGGGTTCGAGTGCGCATGGGCAGTAGTGACCCCGAGTGCGCATGCGCAGTAGTGAGCCCGAGTGCGCATGCGCAGTAGTGAGTCCGAGTTCGCATGAGCAGTAGTGAGTCGGAGTGCGTATGAGCAGTAGTGAGACCGAGTGCGCATGCGCTGTAGTGAGCCCGTGTGCCCATGCACAGTAATGAGCCCGTGTGCGCATGCGCCGTAGTGAGCCCGAGTGCGCATCCGCAGTAGTGAGTCCGAGTGCGCATGAGCAGTAGTGACCCCGAGTGCGCATGCGCAGTAGTGAGCCCGTGTGCCCATGCGCAGTAGTGAGCCTGAGTGCGCATGAGCAGTAGTGACCCCGAGTGCGTATGCACTGTAGTGAGCCCGAGTGCGCATGCACAGTAGTGAGCCCGTGTGCGCATGCGCAAAAGTGAGCTCGAGTGCGGATGTGCAGGTCTGAGCCTGTGTGCGCATGGCCAGTTGCGACGCCGAGCGCGCATGCGCAGTAGTGAGCCCGAGTGCGCATGAGCAGTAGTGGGTCCGAGTGCGCATGGGCAGTAGTTACCCCGAGTGCGCATGCGCAGTAGTGAGCCCGAGTGCGCATGCGCAGTAGTGAGCCCGATTGCGCATCCGCAGCAGCGAGCCCGAGCTCGCATCCGCAGTAGTGAGTCCGAGTTCGCATGAGCAGTAGTGAGTCGGAGTGCGTATGAGCAGTAGTGAGCCCGAGTGCGCATGCTCTGTAGTGAGCCCGTGTGCCCATGCACAGTAGTGAGCCCGTGTGCGCATGCGCCGTAGTGAGCCCGAGTGCGCATCCGCAGTAGTGAGTCCGAGTGCGCATGAGCAGTATTGACCCCGGGTGCGCATGCGCAGTAGTGAGCCCGTGTGCCCATGCGCAGTAGTGAGCCTGAGTGCGCATGAGCAGTAGTGGGTTCGAGTGCGCATGGGCAGTAGTGACCCCGAGTGCGCATGCGCAGTAGTGAGCCCGAGTGCGCATGCGCAGTAGTGAGTCCGAGTTCGCATGAGCAGTAGTGAGTCGGAGTGCGTATGAGCAGTAGTGAGACCGAGTGCGCATGCGCTGTAGTGAGCCCGTATGCCCATGCACAGTAATGAGCCCGTGTGCGCATGCGCCGTAGTGAGCCCGAGTGCGCATCCGCAGTAGTGAGTCCGAGTGCGCATGAGCAGTAGTGACCCCGAGTCCGCATGCGCAGTAGTGAGCCCGTGTGCCCATGCGCAGTAGTGAGCCTGAGTGCGCATGAGCAGTAGTGACCCCGAGTGCGTATGCACTGTAGTGAGCCCGAGTGCGCATGCACAGTAGTGAGCCCGTGTGCGCATGCGCAAAAGTGAGCTCGAGTGCGGATGTGCAGGTCTGAGCCTGTGTGCGCATGGCCAGTTGCGACGCCGAGCGCGCATGCGCAGTAGTGAGCCCGAGTGCGCCTGAGCAGTAGTGGGTCCGAGTGCGCATGGGCAGTAGTGACCCCGAGTGTGCATCCGCAGTAGTGAGCCCGAGTTCGCATGACCAGTAGTGAGTCGGAGTGCGTATATGCAGTAGTGACCCCGAGTGCGCATGCGCAGTAGTGAGCCCGATTGCGCATCCGCAGTAGTGAGTCCGATTGCGCATGCGCAGTAGTGACCCCGATTGCGCATCCGCAGTAGTGAGCCCGAGTTCGCATGACCAATAGTGAGTCGGAGTGCGTATGAGCAGTAGTGACCCCGAGTGCGCATGCGCAGTAGTGAGCCCGTGTGCCCATGCGCAGTAGTGAGCCTGAGTGCGCATGAGCAGTAGTGGGTCCGAGTGCTCATGGGCAGTAGTTACCCCGAGTGCGCATGCGCAGTAGTGAGCCCGAGTGCGCATGCGCAGTAGTGAGCCCGATTGCGCATCCGCAGTAGCGAGCCCGAGCGCGCATCCGCAGTAGTGAGTCCGAGTTCGCATGAGCAGTAGTGAGTCGGAGTGCGTATGAGCAGTAGTGAGCCCGAGTGCGCATGCGCTGTAGTGAGCCCGTGTGCCCATGCACAGTAGTGAGCCCGTGTGCGCATGCGCCGTAGTGAGCCCGAGTGCGCATCCGCAGTAGTGACTCCGAGTTCGCATGAGCAGTAGTGACCCCGGGTGCGCATGCGCGTTAGTGAGCCCGTGTGCCCATGCGCAGTAGTGAGCCTGAGTGCGCATGAGCAGTAGTGGGTCCGAGTGCGCATGGGCAGTAGTTACCCCGAGTGCGCATGCGCAGTAGTGAGCCCGAGTGCGCATGCGCAGTAGTGAGCCCGATTGCGCATCCGCAGTAGCGAGCCCGAGCTCGCATCCGCAGTAGTGAGTCCGAGCTCGCATGAGCAGTAGTGAGTCGGAGTGCGTATGAGCAGTAGTGAGCCCGAGTGTGCATGCGCTGTAGTGAGCCCGTGTGCCCATGCACAGTAGTGAGCCCGTGTGCGCATGCGCCGTAGTGAGCCCGAGTGCGCATCCGCAGTAGTGAGTCCGAGTGCGCATGAGCAGTAGTGAGCCCGAGTGCGCACGCGCAGTAGTGAGCCCGAGTGCGCATGCGCAGTAGTGAGCCCGTGTGCCCATGCGCAGTAGTGAGCCTGAGTGCGCATGAGCAGTAGTTTGTCCGAGTGCGCATGGGCAGTAGTGACCCCGAGTGCTCATGGGCTGTAGTGACCCCGAGTGCGCATGCACAGTAGTGAGCCGGAGTGCGCATGCGCAGTAGTGCGATCGTGCGCGCATGCGCAGTAGTGAGCCCGACCGCGCATCCGCAGTTGTAAACCTGAGTGCGCATGCGCAGTAGTGACCCCGAGTGCGCATGCGCAGTAGCGAGCCCGTGTGCCCATGCGCAGTAGTGAGCCTGAGTGCGCATCCGTAGTAGTGTGCCCGAGTGCGCATGCGCAGTAGTGACCCCGAGTGCGCATGCGCAGTTGTGAGCCCGATTGCGCATCCGCAGTAGTGTGCCCGAATGCGCATGCGCAGTCGTGACCCCGATTACGCATGCGCAGTAGTGAGCCCGACCGCGCATCCGCAGTTGTGAGCCTGAGTGCGCATGCGCAGTAGTAACCCCGAGTGCGCATGCGCAGTAGTGAGCCCGATTGCGCATGCGTAGTAGTGACCCCGATTGCGCATCCGCAGTAGTGAGTCCGAGGTCGCATGGGCAGTAGTGACACCGAGTGCGCATGCGCAGTAGTGAGCCCGATTGCGCATCCGCAGTAGTGACACCGATTGCGCATGCGCAATAGTAAGCCCGATTGTGCATCCGCAGTAGTGAGTCCGAGTGCGTATGCGCTGTAGTGACCCCACGTGCGCATGCGCAGTAGTGAGCTTCAGCACGCATCCGCAATAGTGAGCCCGAGTGCGCATCCGCAGTAGTGAGACCGATTGCGCATCCGCAGTAGTGAGTCCGAGATCGCATGAGCAGTAATGAGTCCGAGTGGGCATGAGCAGTAGTGAATACGAGTACGCATGAGCAGTAGTGGCCCCGAGTGCGTATGCACTGCAGTGAGCCCGAGTGCGCATGCACAGTAGTGAGTGCGTGTGCGCATGCGCAATAGTGCGCTCGTGTGCGCATGCGCAGAAGTGTGCTCGAGTGCGCATGCGCAGTAGCGACCCCGAGCGCGCATGCGCCATAGTGATCCCGAGGGCGCATGTGCAGTAGTAAGTCGGAGCACGTATGAGCAGTAGAGACCCCGAGTGCACATGCGCAGTAGTGAGCCCGATTGCGCATCCGCAGTAGCGAGCCCGAGCGCGCATCCGCAGTAGTGAGTCCGAGTTCGCATGAGCAGTAGTGAGTCGGAGTGCGTATGAGCAGTAGTGAGCCCGAGTGCGCATGCGCTGTAGTGAGCCCGTGTGCCCATGCACAGTAGTGAGCCCGTGTGCGCATGCGCCGTAGTGAGCCCGAGTGCGCATCCGCAGTAGTGACTCCGAGTTCGCATGAGCAGTAGTGACCCCGGGTGCGCATGCGCATTAGTGAGCCCGTGTGCCCATGCGCAGTAGTGAGCCTGAGTGCGCATGAGCAGTAGTGGGTCCGAGTGCGCATGGGCAGTAGTTACCCCGAGTGCGCATGCGCAGTAGTGAGCCCGAGTGCGCATGCGCAGTAGTGAGCCCGATTGCGCATCCGCAGTAGCGAGCCCGAGCTCGCATCCGCAGTAGTGAGTCCGAGCTCGCATGAGCAGTAGTGAGTCGGAGTGCGTATGAGCAGTAGTGAGCCCGAGTGTGCATGCGCTGTAGTGAGCCCGTGTGCCCATGCACAGTAGTGAGCCCGTGTGCGCATGCGCCGTAGTGAGCCCGAGTGCGCATCCGCAGTAGTGAGTCCGAGTGCGCATGAGCAGTAGTGAGCCCGAGTGCGCACGCGCAGTAGTGAGCCCGAGTGCGCATGCGCAGTAGTGAGCCCGTGTGCCCATGCGCAGTAGTGAGCCTGAGTGCGCATGAGCAGTAGTTTGTCCGAGTGCGCATGGGCAGTAGTGACCCCGAGTGCTCATGGGCTGTAGTGACCCCGAGTGCGCATGCACAGTAGTGAGCCGGAGTGCGCATGCGCAGTAGTGCGATCGTGCGCGCATGCGCAGTAGTGAGCCCGACCGCGCATCCGCAGTTGTAAACCTGAGTGCGCATGCGCAGTAGTGACCCCGAGTGCGCATGCGCAGTAGCGAGCCCGTGTGCCCATGCGCAGTAGTGAGCCTGAGTGCGCATCCGTAGTAGTGTGCCCGAGTGCGCATGCGCAGTAGTGACCCCGAGTGCGCATGCGCAGTTGTGAGCCCGATTGCGCATCCGCAGTAGTGTGCCCGAATGCGCATGCGCAGTCGTGACCCCGATTACGCATGCGCAGTAGTGAGCCCGACCGCGCATCCGCAGTTGTGAGCCTGAGTGCGCATGCGCAGTAGTAACCCCGAGTGCGCATGCGCAGTAGTGAGCCCGATTGCGCATGCGTAGTAGTGACCCCGATTGCGCATCCGCAGTAGTGAGTCCGAGGTCGCATGGGCAGTAGTGACACCGAGTGCGCATGCGCAGTAGTGAGCCCGATTGCGCATCCGCAGTAGTGACACCGATTGCGCATGCGCAATAGTAAGCCCGATTGTGCATCCGCAGTAGTGAGTCCGAGTGCGTATGCGCTGTAGTGACCCCACGTGCGCATGCGCAGTAGTGAGCTTCAGCACGCATCCGCAATAGTGAGCCCGAGTGCGCATCCGCAGTAGTGAGACCGATTGCGCATCCGCAGTAGTGAGTCCGAGATCGCATGAGCAGTAATGAGTCCGAGTGGGCATGAGCAGTAGTGAATACGAGTACGCATGAGCAGTAGTGGCCCCGAGTGCGTATGCACTGCAGTGAGCCCGAGTGCGCATGCACAGTAGTGAGTGCGTGTGCGCATGCGCAATAGTGCGCTCGTGTGCGCATGCGCAGAAGTGTGCTCGAGTGCGCATGCGCAGTAGCGACCCCGAGCGCGCATGCGCCATAGTGATCCCGAGGGCGCATGTGCAGTAGTAAGTCGGAGCACGTATGAGCAGTAGAGACCCCGAGTGCACATGCGCAGTAGTGAGCCCGTGTGCCCATGCGCAGTAATGAGCCTGAGTGCGCATCGGCAGTAGTGTGCCCGATTGCGCATGGGCAATAGTGAGCCCGCTTGCGCATCCGCAGTAGTGAGTCCGAATGCGCATGAGCGGTAGTGACCCCGAGTGCCCATGCACAGTAGCGAGGCCGAGTGCGCATGCGCAGTGGGGAGCCCGATTGCGCATCCGCAGTAGTGAGTCCGCGATCGCATGAGCAGTATTGAGTCCGAGTGCGCATGAGCAGTAGTGAATACGACTACGCATGAGCAGTAGTGACCCCGAGTGCGTATGCACTGTAGTGAGCCCGAGTGCGCATGCACAGTAGTGAGCCCGTGCGCGCATGCGCACAGAGCGCCCGTGTGCGCATCCGCAGTAGTGAGCCCGAGCTCGCATGACCAGTAGTGAGTCGGAGTGCGTATGTGCAGTAGTGAGACCGTGTGCGCATGCGCTGTAGTGAGCCCGTGTGCCCATGCACAGTAGTGAGCCCGTGTGCGCATGCGCCGTAGTGAGCCCGTGTGTCCATGCGCAGTAGTGAGCCCGTGTGCGCATGCGCCGTAGTGAGCCCGAGTGCGCATCCGCAGTAGTGAGTCCGAGTGCGTATGCACTGTAGTGAGCCCGAGTGCGCATGCACTGTAGTGAGCCCGAGTGCGCATGCGCAGTAGTGAGCCCGATTGCGCATCCGCAGTAGTGAGGCCGATTGCGCATGCGTAGTAGTGACCCCGGTTGCGCATCCGCAGTAGTGAGCCCGAGTTCGCATGACCAGTAGTGAGTCGGAGTGCGTATGAGCAGTAGTGACCCCGAGTGCGCATGCGCAGTAGTGAGCCCGTGTGTCCATGCGCAGTAGTGAGCCTGAGTGCGCATGAGCAGTAGTTTGTCCGAGTGCGCATGGGCAGTAGTGACCCCGAGTGCCCATGCGCAGTAGTGAGCCCGAGTGCGCATGCGCAGTAGTGAGCCCGATTGCGCATCCGCAGTAGCGAGCCCGAGCGCGCATCCGCAGTAGTGAGTCCGAGTTCGCATGAGCAGTAGTGAGTCGGAGTGCGTATGAGCAGTAGTGAGACCGTGTGCGCATGCGCTGTAGTGAGCCCGTGTGCCCATGCACAGTAGTGAGCCCGTGTGCGCATGCGCCGTAGTGAGCCCGAGTGCGCATCCGCAGTAGTGAGTCCGAGTGCGCATGAGCAGTAGTGACCCCGAGTGCGCATGCGCAGTAGTGAGCCCGTGTGCCCATGCGCAGTAGTGAGCCTGAGTGCGCATGAGCAGTAGTGACCCCGAGTGCGTATGCACTGTAGTGAGCCCGAGTGCGCATGCACAGTAGTGAGCCCGTGTGCGCATGCGCACAGAGCGCCCGTGTGCGCATGCGCAAAAGTGAGCTCGAGTGCGCATGTGCAGGTCTGAGCCTGTGTGCGCATGACCAGTAGCGACGCCGAGCGCGCATGCGCAGTAGTGAGCCCGAGTGCGCATGAGCAGTAGTGGGTCCGAGTGCGCATGGGCAGTAGTGACCCCGAGTGCGCATCCGCAGTAGTGAGCCCGAGTTCGCATGACCAGTAGTGAGTCGGAGTGCGTATGTGCAGTAGTGACCCCGAGTGCGCATGCGCAGTAGTGAGCCCGATTGCGCATCCGCAGTAGTGAGACCGATTGCGCATGCGCAGTAGTGACCCCGATTGCGCATCCGCAGTAGTGAGCCCGAGTTCGCATGACCAGTAGTGAGTCGGAGTGCGTATGAGCAGTAGTGACACCGAGTGCGCATGCGCAGTAGTGAGCCCGTGTGCCCATGCGCAGTAGTGAGCCTGAGTGCGCATGAGCAGTAGTGGGTCCGAGTGCGCATGGGCAGTAGTTACCCCGAGTGCGCATGCGCAGTAGTGAGCTCGAGTGCGCATGCGCAGTAGTGAGCCCGATTGCGCATCCGCAGTAGCGAGCCCGAGTGCGCATGCGCAGTATTGAGTCCGAGTTCGCATGAGCAGTAGTGAGTCGGAGTGCGTATGAGCAGTAGTGAGACCGAGTGCGCATGCACTGTAGTGAGCCCGAGTGCGCATGCACAGTAGTGAGCCCGTGTGCGCATGCGCAAAAGTGAGCTCGAGTGCGGATGTGCAGGTCTGAGCCGGTGTGCGCATGCACAGTAGCGGCCCCGAGCGCGCATGCGCCGTAGTCAGCCCGACTGCGCATGAGCAGTAGTGAGTCGGAGTGCGTATGAGCAGTAGTGACCCCGAATGCGCGTGCGCAGTAGTGAGCCTGATTGCGCATGCGCAGTAGTGAGACAGATTGCGCATGCGCAGTAGTGAGACCGATTGCGCATGCGCAGTTGTGAGCCCGATTGCGCATCCGCAGTAGTGAGACCGATTGCGCATGCGCAATAGTGAGCCCCATTGCGCATCCGCAGTAGTGAGTCCGAGTGCGCATGAGCAGTAGTGACCCCGAGTGCGCATGCACAGTAGTGAGCCCGTGTGCGCGTGCGCAGTAGTGCACCAGTGTGCGCATGCGCAGAAGTGAGCTCGAGTGCTCATGTGCAGGTCTGGGCCGGTGTGCGCATGCACAGTAGCGGCCGCGAGCGCGCATGCGCCGTAGTGAGCCCGATTGCGCATCCGCAGTAGTGAGACCGAGTGCGCATGAGCAGTAGCCACCGCGAGAGCGCATCCGCAGTAGTGAGACCGATTGCGCATGCGCAGTAGGGAGCCCGATTGCGCATCCGCAGTAGTGAGTCCGAGATCGCGTGAGCAGTAATGCGTCCGAGTGCGCATGCGCAGTAGTGAGCCCGAGTGCGCATGAGCAGTAGTGAGTCCGAGTGCGCATGAGCAGTAGTGAGCCCGAGTGCGCATGCAGAGTAGTGACCCGCAGTGCGCATGCGCAGTAGTGAGACCGTGTGCGCATGCGCAGTGGTGAGCCCCATTGCGCATCCGCAGTAGTGAGACCGATTGCGCATGCGCAATAGTGAGCCCGAGTGCGCATGAGCAGTAGTGACCCCGAGAGCGCATGCAGAGTAGTGACCCGCAGTGCGCATGCGCAGTAGTGAGACCGTGTGCGCATGCGCAGTACTGAGCCCGACCGCGCATCCGTAGTTATGAGCCTGAGTGCGCATGCGCAGTAGTGACCCCGAGTGCGCATGCGCAGTAGTGAGCCCGATTGCGCATCCGCAGTAGTGAGACCGATTGCGCATCCGTAGTAGTGGCACCGATTGCGCATGCGCAGTAGGGAGCCCGATTGCGCATCCGCAGTAGCGAGCCCGAGCGCGCATCCGCAGTAGTGAGTCCGAGTTCGCATGAGCAGTAGTGAGTCGGAGTGCGTATGAGCAGTAGTGAGACCGAGTGCGCATGAGCAGTAGTGGGTCCGAGTGCGCATGACCAGTAGTGAGTCGGAGTGCGTATGTGCAGTAGTGACCCCGAGTGCGCATGCGCAGTAGTGAGCCCGATTGCGCATCCGCAGTAGTGAGACCGATTGCGCATGCGTAGTAGTGACCCCGATTGCGCATCCGCAGTAGTGAGCCCGAGTTCGCATGAGCAGTAGTGGGTCCGAGTGCGCATCCGCAGTAGTGAGCCCGAGTTCGCATGAGCAGTAGTGACTCCGAGTGCGCATGGGCAGTAGTGACCCCGAGTGCGCATCCGCAGTAGTGAGCCCGTGTTCGCATGACCAGTAGTGAGTCGGAGTGCGCATGGGCAGTAGTTACCACGAGTGCGCATGCGCAGTAGTGAGCCCGAGTGCGCATGCGCAGTAGTGAGCCCGATTGCGCATCCGCAGTAGCGAGCCCGAGCGTGCATCCGCAGTAGTGAGTCCGAGTTCGCATGAGCAGTAGTGAGTCGGAGTGCGTATGAGCAGTAGTGAGCCCGAGTGCGCATGCGCTGTAGTGAGCCCGTGTGCCCATGCACAGTAATGAGCCCGTGTGCGCATGCGCCGTAGTGAGCCCGAGTGCGCATCCGCAGTAGTGAGTCCGAGTACGCATGAGCAGTAGTGACCCCGAGTGCGCATGCTCAGTAGTGAGCCCGTGTGCCCATGCGCAGTAGTGAGCCGGTGTGCGCATGCACAGTAGCGGCCCCGAGCGCGCATGCGCCATAGTCAGCCCGACTGCGCATGAGCAGTAGTGAGTCGGAGTGCGTATGAGCAGTAGTGACCCCGAATGCGCGTGCGCAGTAGTGAGCCTGATTGCGCATCCGCAGTAGTGAGACCGATTGCGCATCCGCAGTAGTGAGTCTGAGTGCGCATGAGCTGTAGTGACCCTGAGTGCGCATGCGCAGTAGTGAGACAGATTGCGCATGCGCAGTAGTGAGACCGATTGCGCATGCGCAGTAGTGAGCCCGATTGCGCGTCCGCAGTAGTGAGACCAATTGCGCATGCGCAATAGTGAGCCCCATTGCGCATCCGCAGTAGTGAGTCCGAGTGCGCATGAGCAGTAGTGACCCCGAGTGCGCATGCACAGTAGTGAGCCCGTGTGCGCATGCGCAGTAGTGCACCAGTGTGCGCATGCGCAGAAGTGAGCTCGAGTGCTCATGTGCAGGTCTGGGCCGGTGTGCGCATGAACAGTAGCGGCCGCGAGCGCGCATGCGCCGTAGTGCGCCCGATTGCGCATCCGCAGTAGTGAGACCGAGTGCGCATGAGCAGTAGCCACCGCGAGAGCGCATCCGCAGTAGTGAGACCGATTGCGCATCCGTAGTTATGAGCCTGAGTGCGCATCCGCAGTAGTGAGTCCGAGATCGCGTGAGCAGTAATGCGTCCGAGTGCGCATGCGCAGTAGTGAGCCCGAGTGCGCATGAGCAGTAGTGAGTCCGAGTGCGCATGAGCAGTAGTGAGCCCGAGTGCGCATGCAGAGTAGTGACCCGCAGTGCGCATGCGCAGTAGTGAGACCGTGTGCGCATGCGCAGTGGTGAGCCCCATTGCGCATCCGCAGTAGTGAGACCGATTGCGCATGCGCAATAGTGAGCCCGAGTGCGCATGAGCAGTAGTGACCCCGAGAGCGCATGCAGAGTAGTGACCCGCAGTGCGCATGCGCAGTAGTGAGACCGTGTGCGCATGCGCAGTACTGAGCCCGACCGCGCATCCGTAGTTATGAGCCTGAGTGCGCATGCGCAGTAGTGACCCCGAGTGCGCATGCGCAGTAGTGAGCCCGATTGCGCATCCGCAGTAGTGAGACCGATTGCGCATGCGCAATAGTGAGCCCGATTGCGCATTTGCAGTAGTGAGTCCTAGAGCGCACTTGCAGTAGCGTCCCCGAGTGCGCATGCGCAGTAGTGACCCCGGGTGCGCATGCGCAGTAGTGTGACCTATTGCGCATCCGTAGTAGTGGGACCGATTGCGCATGCGCAGTAGGGAGCCCGATTGCGCATCCGCAGTAGCGAAACCGATTGCGCATGCGCAATAGTGAGCCCGATTGCGCATTCGCAGTAGTGAGTCCGAGTGCTCATGGGCAGTAGTGACCCCGAGTGCGCATGCACAGTAGTGACCCGGAGTGCGCATGCGCAGTAGTGCGATCGTGTGCGCATGCGCAGTAGTGAGCCCGACCGCGCATCCGCAGTTGTAAGCCTGAGTGCGCATGCGCAGTAGTGACCCCGAGTGCGCATGCGCAGTAGCGAGCCCGTGTGCCCATGCGCAGTAGTGAGCCTGAGTGCGCATGGGCAGTAGTGAGCCCGATTGCGCATCCGCAGTAGCGAGCCCGAGCGCGCATCCGCAGTAGTGAGTCCGAGTGCGCATGAGCAGTAGTGACCCCGAGTGCGCATGCGCAGTAGTGAGCCCGTGTGCCCATGCGCAGTAGTGAGCCCGTGTGCCCATGCGCAGTAGTGAGCCTGAGTGCGCATGAGCACTAGTGAGTCCGAGTGCGCATGAGCAGAAGTGACCCCGAGTGCGCATGCGCAGTAGTGAGCCCGTGTGCCCATGCGCAGTAGTGAGCCTGAGTGCGCATGGGCAGTAGTGACCCCGAGTGCGCATGCGCCGTAGTGAGCCCGAGTGCGCATCCGCAGTAGTGAGTCCGAGTTCGCATGAGCAGTAGTGACCCCGGGTGCGCATGCGCATTAGTGAGCCCGTGTGCCCATGCGCAGTAGTGAGCCTGAGTGCGCATGAGCAGTAGTGGGTCCGAGTGCGCATGGGCAGTAGTGACCCCGAGTGCGCATGCGCAGTAGTGAGCCCGAGTGCGCATGCGCAGTAGTGAGCCCGCTTGCGCATCCGCAGTAGCGAGCCCGAGCGCGCATCCGCAGTAGTGAGTCCGAGTTCGCATGAGCAGTAGTGAGCCCGATTGCGCATCCGCAGTAGCGAGCCCGAGCGCGCATCCGCAGTAGTGAGTCCGAGTGCGCATGAGCAGTAGTGACCCCGAGTGCGCATGCGCAGTAGTGAGCCCGTGTGCCCATGCGCAGTAGTGAGCCTGAGTGCGCATGGGCAGTAGTGACCCCGAGTGCGCATGCGCACTAGTGAGCCCGAGTGCGCATGAGCAGTAGTGAATCCGAGTGCGCATGACCAGTCGTGACCACGATTGCACATGCACAGTAGTGACCCCGACCGCGTATCCGCAGTTGTGAGCCTGAGTGCGCATGCGCAGGTCTGAGCCGGTGTGCGCATGCACAGTAGCGGCCCCGAGCGCGCATGCGCCGTAGTCAGCCCGACTGCGCATGAGCAGTAGTGAGTCGGAGTGCGTATGAGCAGTAGTGACCCCGAATGCGCGTGCGCAGTAGTGAGCCTGATTGCGCATCCGCAGTAGTGAGACCGATTGCGCATCCGCAGTAGTGAGTCCGAGTTCGCATGAGCAGTAGTGAGTCGGAGTGCGTATGAGCAGTAGTGAGCCCGAGTGCGCATGCGCTGTAGTGAGCCCGTGTGCCCATGCACAGTAATGAGCCCGTGTGCGCATGCGCCGTAGTGAGCCCGAGTGCGCATCCGCAGTAGTGAGTCCGAGTGCGCATGAGCAGTAGTGACCCCGAGTGCGCATGCTCAGTAGTGAGCCCGTGTGCCCATGCGCAGTAGTGAGCCGGTGTGCGCATGCACAGTAGCGGCCCCGAGCGCGCATGCGCCGTAGTCAGCCCGACTGCGCATGAGCAGTAGTGAGTCGGAGTGCGTATGAGCAGTAGTGACCCCGAATGCGCGTGCGCAGTAGTGAGCCTGATTGCGCATCCGCAGTAGTGAGACCGATTGCGCATCCGCAGTAGTGAGTCTGAGTGCGCATGAGCTGTAGTGACCCTGAGTGCGCATGCGCAGTAGTGAGACAGATTGCGCATGCGCAGTAGTGAGACCGATTGCGCATGCGCAGTAGTGAGCCCGATTGCGCGTCCGCAGTAGTGAGACCAATTGCGCATGCGCAATAGTGAGCCCCATTGCGCATCCGCAGTAGTGAGTCCGAGTGCGCATGAGCAGTAGTGACCCCGAGTGCGCATGCACAGTAGTGAGCCCGTGTGCGCATGCGCAGTAGTGCACCAGTGTGCGCATGCGCAGAAGTGAGCTCGAGTGCTCATGTGCAGGTCTGGGCCGGTGTGCGCATGCACAGTAGCGGCCGCGAGCGCGCATGCGCCGTAGTGAGCCCGATTGCGCATCCGCAGTAGTGAGACCGAGTGCGCATGAGCAGTAGCCACCGCGAGAGCGCATCCGCAGTAGTGAGACCGATTGCGCATCCGTAGTTATGAGCCTGAGTGCGCATCCGCAGTAGTGAGTCCGAGATCGCGTGAGCAGTAATGCGTCCGAGTGCGCATGCGCAGTAGTGAGCCCGAGTGCGCATGAGCAGTAGTGAGTCCGAGTGCGCATGAGCAGTAGTGAGCCCGAGTGCGCATGCAGAGTAGTGACCCGCAGTGCGCATGCGCAGTAGTGAGACCGTGTGCGCATGCGCAGTGGTGAGCCCCATTGCGCATCCGCAGTAGTGAGACCGATTGCGCATGCGCAATAGTGAGCCCGAGTGCGCATGAGCAGTAGTGACCCCGAGAGCGCATGCAGAGTAGTGACCCGCAGTGCGCATACGCAGTAGTGAGACCGTGTGCGCATGCGCAGTACTGAGCCCGACCGCGCATCCGTAGTTATGAGCCTGAGTGCGCATGCGCAGTAGTGACCCCGAGTGCGCATGCGCAGTAGTGAGCCCGATTGCGCATCCGCAGTAGTGAGACCGATTGCGCATGCGCAATAGTGAGCCCGATTGCGCATTTGCAGTAGTGAGTCCTAGAGCGCACTTGCAGTAGCGTCCCCGAGTGCGCATGCGCAGTAGTGACCCCGGGTGCGCATGCGCAGTAGTGTGACCTATTGCGCATCCGTAGTAGTGGGACCGATTGCGCATGCGCAGTAGGGAGCCCGATTGCGCATCCGCAGTAGCGAAACCGATTGCGCATGCGCAATAGTGAGCCCGATTGCGCATTCGCAGTAGTGAGTCCGAGTGCTCATGGGCAGTAGTGACCCCGAGTGCGCATGCACAGTAGTGACCCGGAGTGCGCATGCGCAGTAGTGCGATCGTGTGCGCATGCGCAGTAGTGAGCCCGACCGCGCATCCGCAGTTGTAAGCCTGAGTGCGCATGCGCAGTAGTGACCCCGAGTGCGCATGCGCAGTAGCGAGCCCGTGTGCCCATGCGCAGTAGTGAGCCTGAGTGCGCATGGGCAGTAGTGAGCCCGATTGCGCATCCGCAGTAGCGAGCCCGAGCGCGCATCCGCAGTAGTGAGTCCGAGTGCGCATGAGCAGTAGTGACCCCGAGTGCGCATGCGCAGTAGTGAGCCCGTGTGCCCATGCGCAGTAGTGAGCCCGTGTGCCCATGCGCAGTAGTGAGCCTGAGTGCGCATGAGCACTAGTGAGTCCGAGTGCGCATGAGCAGAAGTGACCCCGAGTGCGCATGCGCAGTAGTGAGCCCGTGTGCCCATGCGCAGTAGTGAGCCTGAGTGCGCATGGGCAGTAGTGACCCCGAGTGCGCATGCGCCGTAGTGAGCCCGAGTGCGCATCCGCAGTAGTGAGCCCGCTTGCGCATCCGCAGTAGCGAGCCCGAGCGCGCATCCGCAGTAGTGAGTCCGAGTTCGCATGAGCAGTAGTGAGCCCGATTGCGCATCCGCAGTAGCGAGCCCGAGCGCGCATCCGTAGTAGTGAGTCCGAGTGCGCATGAGCAGTAGTGACCCCGAATGCGCATGCGCAGTAGTGAGCCCGTGTGCCCATGCGCAGTAGTGAGCCTGAGTGCGCATGGGCAGTAGTGACCCCGAGTGCGCATGCGCTCTAGTGAGCCCGAGTGCGCATGAGCAGTAGTGAATCCGAGTGCGCATGACCAGTCGTGACCACGATTGCACATGCACAGTAGTGACCCCGACCGCGTATCCGCAGTTGTGAGCCTGAGTGCGCATGCGCAGGTCTGAGCCGGTGTGCGCATGCACAGTAGCGGCCCCGAGCGCGCATGCGCCGTAGTCAGCCCGACTGCGCATGAGCAGTAGTGAGTCGGAGTGCGTATGAGCAGTAGTGACCCCGAATGCGCGTGCGCAGTAGTGAGCCTGATTGCGCATCCGCAGTAGTGAGACCGATTGCGCATCCGCAGTAGTGATTCTGAGTGCGCATGAGCTGTAGTGACCCTGAGTGCGCATACGCAGTAGTGAGACAGATTGCGCATGCGCAGTAGTGAGACCGATTGCGCATGCGCAGTAGTGAGCCCGATTGCGCATCGGCAGTAGTGAGACCGATTGCGCATGCGCAATAGTGAGCCCCATTGCGCATCCGCAGTAGTGAGTCCGAGTGCGCATGAGCAGTAGTGACCCCGAGTGCGCATGCACAGTAGTGAGCCCGTGTGCGTATGCGCAGTAGTGCACCAGTGTGCGCATACGCAGAAATGAGCTCGAGTGCTCATGTGCAGGTCTGGGCCGGTGTGCGCATGCACAGTAGCGGCCGCGAGCGCGCATGCGCCGTAGTGAGCCCGATTGCGCATCCGCAGTAGTGAGACCGAGTGCGCATGAGCAGTAGCCACCGCGAGAGCGCATCCGCAGTAGTGAGACCGATTGCGCATGCGCAGTAGGGAGCCCGATTGCGCATCCGCAGTAGTGAGTCCGAGATCGCGTGAGCAGTAATGCGTCCGAGTGCGCATGCGCAGTAGTGAGCCCGAGTGCGCATGAGCAGTAGTGAGACCGTGTGCGCATGCGCAGTGGTGAGCCCCATTGCGCATCCGCAGTAGTGAGACCGATTGCGCATGCGCAATAGTGAGCCCGAGTGCGCATGAGCAGTAGTGACCCCGAGTGCGCATGCAGAGTAGTGACCCGCAGTGCGCATGCGCAGTAGTGAGACCGTGTGCGCATGCGCAGTACTGAGCCCGACCGCGCATCCGTAGTTATGAGCCTGAGTGCGCATGCGCAGTAGTGACCCCGAGTGCGCATGCGCAGTAGTGAGCCCGATGCGCATCCGCTGTAGTGAGACCGATTGCGCATGCGCAATAGTGAGCCCGATTGCGCATTTGCAGTAGTGAGTCCTAGAGCGCATTTGCAGTAGCGTCCCCGAGTGCGCATGCGCAGTAGTGACCCCGGGTGCGCATGCGCAGTAGTGTGACCTATTGCGCATCCGTAGTAGTGAGACCGATTGCGCATGCGCAGTAGGGAGCCCGATTGCGCATCCGCAGTAGTGAAACCGATTGCGCATGCGCATTAGTGAGCCCGATTGCGCATTCGCAGTAGTGAGTCCGAGTGCTCATGGGCAGTAGTGACCCCCAGTGCGCATGCACAGTAGTGACCCGGAGTGCGCATGCGCAGTAGTGCGATCGTGTGCGCATGCGCAGTAGTGAGCCCGACCGCGCATCCGCAGTTGTAAGCCTGAGTGCGCATGCGCAGTAGTGACCCCGAGTGCGCATGCGCAGTAGCGAGCCCGTGTGCCCATGCGCAGTAGTGAGCCTGAGTGCGCATCCGTAGTAGTGTGCCCGAGTGCGCATGCGCAGTAGTGACCCCGAGTGCGCATGCGCAGTTGTGAGCCCGATTGCGCATCCGCAGTAGTGTGCCCGAATGCGCATGCGCAGTCGTGACCCCGATTACGCATGCGCAGTAGTGAGCCCGACCGCGCATCCGCAGTTGTGAGCCTGAGTGCGCATGCGCAGTAGTAACCCCGAGTGCGCATGCGCAGTAGTGAGCCCGATTGCGCATGCGTAGTAGTGACCCCGATTACGCATCCGCAGTAGTGAGTCCGAGGTCGCATGGGCAGTAGTGACCCCGAGTGCGCATGCGCAGTAGTGAGCCCGATTGCGCATCCGCAGTAGTGAGACCGATTGCGCATGCGCAATAGTAAGCCCGATTGTGCATCCGCAGTAGTGAGTCCGAGTGCGTATGCGCTGTAGTGACCCCACGTGCGCATGCGCAGTAGTGATCTTCAGCGCGCATCCGCAATAGTGAGCCCGAGTGCGCATCCGCAGTAGTGAGACCGATTGCGCATGCGCAGTAGTGAGCCCGATTGCGCATCCGCACAGGTGAGACCGATTGCGCATGCGCAATAGTGAGCCCGATTGCGCATCCGCAGTAGTGAGACCGATTGCGCATGCGCAGTAGTGAGCCCGACCGCGCATCCGCAGTCGTGAGTCCAAGTGAGCATGAGCAGTAGTGACCCCGAGTGCGCATGCAGAGTAGTGACCCGCAGTGCGCATGCGCAGTAGTAAGACCGTGTGCGCAAGCGCAGTACTGAGCCCGACCGCGCATCCGTAGTTATGAGCCTGAGTGCGCATGCGCAGTAGTGACCCCGAGTGCGCATGCGCAGTAGTGAGCCCGATTGCGCATACGCAGTAGTGAGACCGATTGCGCATGCGCAATAGTGAGACCGATTGCGCATGCGCAGTAGTGCACCAGTGTGCGCATGCGCAAAAGTAAGCTCGAGTGCGTATGTGCAGGTCTGAGCCGGTGTGCGCATGCACAGTAGCGGCCCCGAGCGCGCATGCGCCGTAGTCAGCCCGACTGCGCATGAGCAGTAGTGAGTCGGAGTGCGTATGAGCAGTAGTGACCCCGAATGCGCGTGCGCAGTAGTGAGCCTGATTGCGCATCCGCAGTAGTGAGCCCGTGTGCGCATGCGCAGTAGTGCACCAGTGTGCGCATGCGCAGAAGTGAGCTCGAGTGCTCATGTGCAGGTCTGGGCCGGTGTGCGCATGCACAGTAGCGGCCGCGAGCGCGTATGCGCCGTAGTGAGCCCGATTGCGCATCCGCAGTAGTGAGACCGAGATCGCGTGAGCAGTAATGCGTCCGAGTGCGCATGCGCAGTAGTGAGCCCGAGTGCGCATGAGCAGTAGTGAGTCCGAGTGCGCATGAGCAGTAGTGTGCCCGAGTGCGCATGCAGAGTAGTGACCCGCAGTGCGCATGCGCAGTAGTGAGACCGTGTGCGCATGCGCAGTGGTGAGCCCCATTGCGCATCCGCAGTAGTGAGACCGATTGCGCATGCGCAATAGTAAGCCCGATTGTGCATCCGCAGTAGTGAGTCCGAGTGCGTATGCGCTGTAGTGACCCCACGTGCGCATGCGCAGTAGTGATCTTCAGCGCGCATCCGCAATAGTGAGCCCGAGTGCGCATCCGCAGTAGTGGGACCGATTGCGCATCCGCAGTAGTGAGTCCGAGATCGCATGAGCAGTAATGAGTCCGAGTGGGCATGAGCAGTAGTGAATACGAGTACGCATGAGCAGTAGTGGCCCCGAGTGCGTATGCACTGCAGTGAGCCCGAGTGCGCATGCACAGTAGTGAGTGCGTGTGCGCATGCGCAATAGTGCGCTCGTGTGCGCATGCGCAGAAGTGAGCTCGAGTGCGCATGCGCAGTAGCGACCCCGAGCGCGCATGCGCCATAGTGATCCCGAGTGCGCATGTGCAGTAGTGAGTCGGAGCACGTATGAGCAGTAGTGACCCCGAGTGCGCATGCGCAGTAGTGAGCCCGTGTGCCCATGCGCAGTAGTGAGCCTGAGTGCGCATGGGCAGTAGTGACCCCGAGTGCGCATGCGCACTAGTGAGCCCGAGTGCGCATGAGCAGTAGTGAATCCGAGTGCGCACGACCAGTCGTGACCACGATTGCACATGCACAGTAGTGACCCCGACCGCGTATCCGCAGTTGTGAGCCTGAGTGCGCATGCGCAGTAGTGACCCCGAATGCGCATGCGCAGTAGTGAGCCCGATTGCGCATCCGCAGTTGTGAGACCGATTGCGCATGCGCAGTAGTAAGCCTGATTGCGCATCCGCAGTAGTGAATCCGAGTGCGCATGACCAGTAGTGACCACGATTGCGCATGCACAGTAGTGAGCCCGTGTGCGCATGCGCAGTAGTGAGCCCGATTGCGCATCCGCAGTAGTGAGACCGATTGCGCATGCGCAGTAGTGAGCCCGATTGCGCATCCGCACAGGTGAGACCGATTGCGCATGCGCAATAGTGAGCCCGATTGCGCATCCGCAGTAGTGAGACCGATTGCGCATGCGCAGTAGTGAGCCCGACCGCGCATCCGCAGTCGTGAGTCCAAGTGAGCATGAGCAGTAGTGACCCCGAGTGCGCATGCAGAGTAGTGACCCGCAGTGCGCATGCGCAGTAGTAAGACCGTGTGCGCAAGCGCAGTACTGAGCCCGACCGCGCATCCGTAGTTATGAGCCTGAGTGCGCATGCGCAGTAGTGACCCCGAGTGCGCATGCGCAGTAGTGAGCCCGAGTGCGCATGAGCAGTAGTGAGTCCGAGTGCGCATGAGCAGTAGTGAGCCCGAGTGCGCATGCAGAGTAGTGACCCGCAGTGCGCATGCGCAGTAGTGAGACCGTGTGCGCATGCGCAGTGGTGAGCCCCATTGCGCATCCGCAGTAGTGAGACCGATTGCGCATGCGCAATAGTGAGCCCGAGTGCGCATGAGCAGTAGTGACCCCGAGTGCGCATGCAGAGTAGTGACCCGCAGTGCGCATGCGCAGTAGTGAGCCTGAGTGCGCATCCGTAGTAGTGTGCCCGAGTGCGCATGCGCAGAAGTAAGCTCGAGTGCGCATGTGCAGGTCTGAGCCGGTGTGCGCATGCACAGTAGCGGCCCCGAGCGCGCATGCGCCGTAGTCAGCCCGACTGCGCATGAGCAGTAGTGAGTCGGAGTGCGTATGAGCAGTAGTGACCCCGAATGCGCGTGCGCAGTAGTGAGCCTGATTGCGCATCCGCAGTAGTGAGACCGATTGCGCATCCGCAGTAGTGAGTCTGAGTGCGCATGAGCTGTAGTGACCCTGAGTGCGCATGCGCAGTAGTGAGACAGATTGCGCATGCGCAGTAGTGAGACCGATTGCGCATGCGCAGTAGTGAGCCCGATTGCGCATCCGCCGTAGTGAGACCGATTGCGCATGCGCAATAGTGAGCCCCATTGCGCATCCGCAGTAGTGAGTCCGAGTGCGCATGAGCAGTAGTGACCCCGAGTGCGCATGCACAGTAGTGAGCCCGTGTGCGCATGCGCAGTAGTGCACCAGTGTGCGCATGCGCAGAAACGAGCTCGAGTGCTCATGTGCAGGTCTGGGCCGGTGTGCGCATGCACAGTAGCGGCCGCGAGCGCGCATGCGCCGTAGTGAGCCCGATTGCGCATCCGCAGTAGTGAGACCGAGTGCGCATGAGCAGTAGCCACCGCGAGAGCGCATCCGCAGTAGTGAGACCGATTGCGCATGCGCAGTAGGGAGCCCGATTGCGCATCCGCAGTAGTGAGTCCGAGATCGCGTGAGCAGTAATGCGTCCGAGTGCGCATGCGCAGTAGTGAGCCCGAGTGCGCATGAGCAGTAGTGAGTCCGAGTGCGCATGAGCAGTAGTGAGCCCGAGTGCGCATGCAGAGTAGTGACCGGCAGTGCGCATGCGCAGTAGTGAGACCGTGTGCGCATGCGCAGTGGTGAGCCCCATTGCGCATCCGCAGTAGTGAGACCGATTGCGCATGCGCAATAGTGAGCCCGAGTGCGCATGAGCAGTAGTGACCCCGAGTGCGCATGCAGAGTAGTGACCCGCAGTGCGCATGCGCAGTAGTGAGACCGTGTGCGCATGCGCAGTACTGAGCCCGACCGCGCATCCGTAGTTATGAGCCTGAGTGCGCATGCGCAGTAGTGACCCCGAGTGCGCATGCGCAGTAGTGAGCCCGATTGCGCATCCGCAGTAGTGAGACCGATTGCGCATGCGCAATAGTGAGCCCGATTGCGCATTTGCAGTAGTGAGTCCTAGAGCGCATTTGCAGTAGCGTCCCCGAGTGCGCATGCGCAGTAGTGACCCCGGGTGCGCATGCGCAGTAGTGTGACCTATTGCGCATCCGTAGTAGTGAGACCGGTTGCGCATGCGCAGTAGGGAGCCCGACCGCGCATCCGCAGTTGCAAGCCTGAGTGCGCATGCGCAGTAGTGACCCCGAGTGCGCATGCGCAGTAGCGAGCCCGTGTGCCCATGCGCAGTAGTGAGCCTGAGTGCGCATCCGTAGTAGTGTGCCCGAGTGCGCATGCGCAGTAGTGACCCCGAGTGCGCATGCGCAGTTGTGAGCCCGATTGCGCATCCGCAGTAGTGTGCCCGAATGCGCATGCGCAGTCGTGACCCCGATTACGCATGCGCAGTAGTGAGCCCGACCGCGCATCCGCAGTTGTGAGCCTGAGTGCGCATGCGCAGTAGTAACCCCGAGTGCGCATGCGCAGTAGTGAGCCCGATTGCGCATGCGTAGTAGTGACCCCGATTACGCATCCGCAGTAGTGAGTCCGAGGTCGCATGGGCAGTAGTGACCCCGAGTGCGCATGCGCAGTAGTGAGCCCGATTGCGCATCCGCAGTAGTGAGACCGATTGCGCATGCGCAATAGTGAGACCGATTGCGCATGCGCAGTACTGCACCAGTGTGCGCATGCGCAAAAGTAAGCTCGAGTGCGCATGTGCAGGTCTGAGCCGGTGTGCGCATGCACAGTAGCGGCCCCGAGCGCGCATGCGCCGTAGTCAGCCCGACTGCGCATGAGCAGTAGTGAGTCGGAGTGCGTATGAGCAGTAGTGACCCCGAATGCGCGTGCGCAGTAGTGAGCCTGATTGCGCATCCGCAGTAGTGAGCCCGTGTGCGCATGCGCAGTAGTGCACCAGTGTGCGCATGCGCAGAAGTGAGCTCGAGTGCTCATGTGCAGGTTTGGGCCGGTGTGCGCATGCACAGTAGCGGCCGCGAGCGCGTATGCGCCGTAGTGAGCCCGATTGCGCATCCGCAGTAGTGAGACCGAGATCGCGTGAGCAGTAATGCGTCCGAGTGCGCATGCGCAGTAGTGAGCCCGAGTGCGCATGAGCAGTAGTGAGTCCGAGTGCGCATGAGCAGTAGTGAGCCCGAGTGCGCATGCAGAGTAGTGACCCGCAGTGCGCATGCGCAGTAGTGAGACCGTGTGCGCATGCGCAGTGGTGAGCCCCATTGCGCATCCGCAGTAGTGAGACCGATTGCGCATGCGCAATAGTGAGCCCGAGTGCGCATGAGCAGTAGTGACCCCGAGTGCGCATGCAGAGTAGTGACCCGCAGTGCGCATGCGCAGTAGTGAGCCTGAGTGCGCATCCGTAGTAGTGTGCCCGAGTGCGCATGCGCAGAAGTAAGCTCGAGTGCGCATGTGCAGGTCTGAGCCGGTGTGCGCGTGCACAGTAGCGGCCCCGAGCGCGCATGCGCCGTAGTCAGCCCGACTGCGCATGAGCAGTAGTGAGTCGGAGTGCGTATGAGCAGTAGTGACCCCGAATGCGCGTGCGCAGTAGTGAGCCTGATTGCGCATCCGCAGTAGTGAGACCGATTGCGCATCCGCAGTAGTGAGTCTGAGTGCGCATGAGCTGTAGTGACCCTGAGTGCGCATGCGCAGTAGTGAGACAGATTGCGCATGCGCAGTAGTGAGACCGATTGCGCATGCGCAGTAGTGAGCCCGATTGCGCATCCGCAGTAGTGAGACCGATTGCGCATGCGCAATAGTGAGCCCCATTGCGCATCCGCAGTAGTGAGTCCGAGTGCGCATGAGCAGTAGTGACCCCGAGTGCGCATGCACAGTAGTGAGCCCGTGTGCGCATGCGCAGTAGTGCACCAGTGTGCGCATGCGCAGAAATGAGCTCGAGTGCTCATGTGCAGGTCTGGGCCGGTGTGCGCATGCACAGTAGCGGCCGCGAGCGCGCATGCGCCGTAGTGAGCCCGATTGCGCATCCGCAGTAGTGAGACCGAGTGCGCATGAGCAGTAGCCACCGCGAGAGCGCATCCGCAGTAGTGAGACCGATTGCGCATGCGCAGTAGGGAGCCCGATTGCGCATCCGCAGTAGTGAGTCCGAGATCGCGTGAGCAGTAATGCGTCCGAGTGCGCATGCGCAGTAGTGAGCCCGAGTGCGCATGAGCAGTAGTGAGTCCGAGTGCGCATGAGCAGTAGTGAGCCCGAGTGCGCATGCAGAGTAGTGACCCGCAGTGCGCATGCGCAGTAGTGAGACCGTGTGCGCATGCGCAGTGGTGAGCCCCATTGCGCATCCGCAGTAGTGAGACCGATTGCGCATGCGCAATAGTGAGCCCGAGTGCGCATGAGCAGTAGTGACCCCGAGTGCGCATGCAGAGTAGTGACCCGCAGTGCGCATGCGCAGTAGTGAGACCGTGTGCGCATGCGCAGTACTGAGCCCGACCGTGCATCCGTAGTTATGAGCCTGAGTGCGCATGCGCAGTAGTGACCCCGAGTGCGCATGCGCAGTAGTGAGCCCGATTGCGCATCCGCAGTAGTGAGACCGATTGCGCATGCGCAATAGTGAGCCCGATTGCGCATTTGCAGTAGTGAGTCCTAGAGCGCATTTGCAGTAGCGTCCCCGAGTGCGCATGCGCAGTAGTGACCCCGGGTGCGCATGCGCAGTAGTGTGACCTATTGCGCATCCGTAGTAGTGAGACCGATTGCGCATGCGCAGTAGGGAGCCCGACCGCGCATCCGCAGTTGTAAGCCTGAGTGCGCATGCGCAGTAGTGACCCCGAGTGCGCATGCGCAGTAGCGAGCCCGTGTGCCCATCCGCAGTAGTGAGCCTGAGTGCGCATCCGTAGTAGTGTGCCCGAGTGCGCATGCGCAGTAGTGACCCCGAGTGCGCATGCGCAGTTGTGAGCCCGATTGCGCATCCGCAGTAGTGTGCCCGAATGCGCATGCGCAGTCGTGACCCCGATTACGCATGCGCAGTAGTGAGCCCGACCGCGCATCCGCAGTTGTGAGCCTGAGTGCGCATGCGCAGTAGTAACCCCGAGTGCGCATGCGCAGTAGTGAGCCCGATTGCGCATGCGTAGTAGTGACCCCGATTACGCATCCGCAGTAGTGAGTCCGAGGTCGCATGGGCAGTAGTGACCCCGAGTGCGCATGCGCAGTAGTGAGCCCGATTGCGCATCCGCAGTAGTGAGACCGATTGCGCATGCGCAATAGTAAGCCCGATTGTGCATCCGCAGTAGTGAGTCCGAGTGCGTATGCGCTGTAGTGACCCCACGTGCGCATGCGCAGTAGTGAGCTTCAGCGCGCAACCGCAATAGTGAGCCCGAGTGCGCATCCGCAGTAGTGAGACCGATTGCGCATCCGCAGTAGTGAGTCCGAGATCGCATGAGCAGTAATGAGTCCGAGTGGGCATGAGCAGTAGTGAATACGAGTACGCATGAGCAGTAGTGGCCCCGCGTGCGTATGCACTGCAGTGAGCCCGAGTGCGCATGCACAGTAGTGAGTGCGTGTGCGCATGCGCAATAGTGCGCTCGTGTGCGCATGCGCAGAAGTGAGCTCGAGTGCGCATGCGCAGTAGCGACCCCGAGCGCGCATGCGCCATAGTGATCCCGAGTGCGCATGTGCAGTAGTGAGTCGGAGCACGTATGAGCAGTAGTGACCCCGAGTGCGCATGCGCAGTAGTGAGCCCGTGTGCCCATGCGCAGTAGTGAGCCTGAGTGCGCATGGGCAGTAGTGACCCCGAGTGCGCATGCGCACTAGTGAGCCCGAGTGCGCATGAGCAGTAGTGAATCCGAGTGCGCATGCGCAGTAGTGAGCCCGATTGCGCATCCGCAGTTGTGAGACCGATTGCGCATGCGCAGTAGTAAGCCTGATTGCGCATCCGCAGTAGTGAATCCGAGTGCGCATGACCAGTAGTGACCACGATTGCGCATGCACAGTAGTGAGCCCGTGTGCGCATGCGCAGTAGTGAGCCCGATTGCGCATCCGCAGTAGTGAGACCGATTGCGCATGCGCAGTAGTGAGCCCGATTGCGCATCCGCAGTAGTGAGACCGATTGCGCATGCGCAATAGTGAGCCCGATTGCGCATCCGCAGTAGTGAGACCGATTGCGCATGCGCAGTAGTGCACCAGTGTGCGCATGCGCAAAAGTAAGCTCGAGTGCGCATGTGCAGGTCTGAGCCGGTGTGCGCATGCACAGTAGCGGCCCCGAGCGCGCATGCGCCGTAGTCAGCCCGACTGCGCATGAGCAGTAGTGAGTCGGAGTGCGTATGAGCAGTAGTGACCCCGAATGCGCGTGCGCAGTAGTGAGCCTGATTGCGCATCCGCAGTAGTGAGCCCGTGTGCGCATGCGCAGTAGTGCACCAGTGTGCGCATGCGCAGAAGTGAGCTCGAGTGCTCATGTGCAGGTCTGGGCCGGTGTGCGCATGCACAGTAGCGGCCGCGAGCGCGTATGCGCCGTAGTGAGCCCGATTGCGCATCCGCAGTAGTGAGACCGAGTGCGCGTGAGCAGTAGCCACCGCGAGAGCGCATCCGCAGTAGTGAGACCGATTGCGCATGCGCAGTAGGGAGCCCGATTGCGCATCCGCAGTAGTGAGTCCGAGATCGCGTGAGCAGTAATGCGTCCGAGTGCGCATGCGCAGTAGTGAGCCCGAGTGCGCATGAGCAGTAGTGAGTCCGAGTGCGCATGAGCAGTAGTGAGCCCGAGTGCGCATGCAGAGTAGTGACCCGCAGTGCGCATGCGCAGTAGTGAGACCGTGTGCGCATGCGCAGTGGTGAGCCCCATTGCGCATCCGCAGTAGTGAGACCGATTGCGCATGCGCAATAGTGAGCCCGAGTGCGCATGAGCAGTAGTGACCCCGAGTGCGCATGCAGAGTAGTGACCCGCAGTGCGCATGCGCAGTAGTGAGACCGTGTGCGCATGCGGAGTACTGAGCCCGACCGCGCATCCGTAGTTATGAGCCTGAGTGCGCATGCGCAGTAGTGACCCCGAGTGCGCATGCGCAGTAGTGAGCCCGATTGCGCATCCGCAGTAGTGAGACCGATTGCGCATGCGCAATAGTGAGCCCGATTGCGCATTTGCAGTAGTGAGTCCTAGAGCGCATTTGCAGTAGCGTCCCCGAGTGCGCATGCGCAGTAGTGGCCCCGGGTACGCATGCGCAGTAGTGTGACCTATTGCGCATCCGTAGTAGTGAGACCGATTGCGCATGCGCAGTAGTGTGACCTATTGCGCATCCGTAGTAGTGAGACCGATTGCGCATGCGCAGTAGGGAGCCCGACCGCGCATCCGCAGTTGCAAGCCTGAGTGCGCATGCGCAGTAGTGACCCCGAGTGCGCATGCGCAGTAGCGAGCCCGTGTGCCCATGCGCAGTAGTGAGCCTGAGTGCGCATCCGTAGTAGTGTGCCCGAGTGCGCATGCGCAGTAGTGACCCCGAGTGCGCATGCGCAGTTGTGAGCCCGATTGCGCATCCGCAGTAGTGTGCCCGAATGCGCATGCGCAGTCGTGACCCCGATTACGCATGCGCAGTAGTGAGCCCGACCGCGCATCCGCAGTTGTGAGCCTGAGTGCGCATGCGCAGTAGTAACCCCGAGTGCGCATGCGCAGTAGTGAGCCCGATTGCGCATGCGTAGTAGTGACCCCGATTACGCATCCGCAGTAGTGAGTCCGAGGTCGCATGGGCAGTAGTGACCCCGAGTGCGCATGCGCAGTAGTGAGCCCGATTGCGCATCCGCAGTAGTGAGACCGATTGCGCATGCGCAATAGTGAGACCGATTGCGCATGCGCAGTAGTGCACCAGTGTGCGCATGCGCAAAAGTAAGCTCGAGTGCGCATGTGCAGGTCTGAGCCGGTGTGCGCATGCACAGTAGCGGCCCCGAGCGCGCATGCGCCGTAGTCAGCCCGACTGCGCATGAGCAGTAGTGAGTCGGAGTGCGTATGAGCAGTAGTGACCCCGAATGCGCGTGCGCAGTAGTGAGCCTGATTGCGCATCCGCAGTAGTGAGCCCGTGTGCGCATGCGCAGTAGTGCACCAGCGTGCGCATGCGCAGAAGTGAGCTCGAGTGCTCATGTGCAGGTCTGGGCCGGTGTGCGCATGCACAGTAGCGGCCGCTAGCGCGTATGCGCCGTAGTGAGCCCGATTGCGCATCCGCAGTAGTGAGACCGAGATCGCGTGAGCAGTAATGCGTCCGAGTGCGCATGCGCAGTAGTGAGCCCGAGTGCGCATGCAGAGTAGTGACCCGCAGTGCGCATGCGCAGTAGTGAGCCTGAGTGCGCATCCGTAGTAGTGTGCCCGAGTGCGCATGCGCAGAAGTAAGCTCGAGTGCGCATGTGCAGGTCTGAGCCGGTGTGCGCGTGCACAGTAGCGGCCCCGAGCGCGCATGCGCCGTAGTCAGCCCGACTGCGCATGAGCAGTAGTGAGTCGGAGTGCGTATGAGCAGTAGTGACCCCGAATGCGCGTGCGCAGTAGTGAGCCTGATTGCGCATCCGCAGTAGTGAGACCGATTGCGCATCCGCAGTAGTGAGTCTGAGTGCGCATGAGCTGTAGTGACCCTGAGTGCGCATGCGCAGTAGTGAGACAGATTGCGCATGCGCAGTAGTGAGACCGATTGCGCATCCGCAGTAGTGAGACCGATTGCGCATGCGCAATAGTGAGCCCCATTGCGCATCCGCAGTAGTGAGTCCGAGTGCGCATGAGCAGTAGTGACCCCGAGTGCGCATGCACAGTAGTGAGCCCGTGTGCGCATGCGCAGTAGTGCACCAGTGTGCGCATGCGCAGAAATGAGCTCGAGTGCTCATGTGCAGGTCTGGGCCGGTGTGCGCATGCACAGTAGCGGCCGCGAGCGCGCATGCGCCGTAGTGAGCCCGATTGCGCATCCGCAGTAGTGAGACCGAGTGCGCATGAGCAGTAGCCACCGCGAGTGCGCATGCGCAGTAGTGACCCCGAGTGCGCATGCGCAGTAGTGAGCCCGATTGCGCATCCGCAGTAGTGAGACCGATTGCGCATGCGCAATAGTGAGCCCGATTGCGCATTTGCAGTAGTGAGTCCTAGAGCGCATTTGCAGTAGCGTCCCCGAGTGCGCATGCGCAGTAGTGACCCCGGGTGCGCATGCGCAGTAGTGTGACCTATTGCGCATCCGTAGTAGTGAGACCGATTGCGCATGCGCAGTAGGGAGCCCGACCGCGCATCCGCAGTTGTAAGCCTGAGTGCGCATGCGCAGTAGTGACCCCGAGTGCGCATGCGCAGTAGCGAGCCCGTGTGCCCATGCGCAGTAGTGAGCCTGAGTGCGCATCCGTAGTAGTGTGCCCGAGTGCGCATGCGCAGTAGTGACCCCGAGTGCGCATGCGCAGTAGTGACCCCGAGTGCGCATGCGCAGTTGTGAGCCCGATTGCGCATCCGCAGTAGTGTGCCCGAATGCGCATGCGCAGTCGTGACCCCGATTACGCATGCGCAGTAGTGAGCCCGACCGCGCATCCGCAGTTGTGAGCCTGAGTGCGCATGCGCAGTAGTAACCCCGAGTGCGCATGCGCAGTAGTGAGCCCGATTGCGCATGCGTAGTAGTGACCCCGATTACGCATCCGCAGTAGTGAGTCCGAGGTCGCATGGGCAGTAGTGACCCCGAGTGCGCATGCGCAGTAGTGAGCCCGATTGCGCATCCGCAGTAGTGAGACCGATTGCGCATGCGCAATAGTAAGCCCGATTGTGCATCCGCAGTAGTGAGTCCGAGTGCGTATGCGCTGTAGTGACCCCACGTGCGCATGCGCAGTAGTGAGCTTCAGCGCGCATCCGCAATAGTGAGCCCGAGTGCGCATCCGCAGTAGTGAGACCGATTGCGCATCCGCAGTAGTGAGTCCGAGATCGCATGAGCAGTAATGAGTCCGAGTGGGCATGAGCAGTAGTGAATACGAGTACGCATGAGCAGTAGTGGCCCCGAGTGCGTATGCACTGCAGTGAGCCCGAGTGCGCATGCACAGTAGTGAGTGCGTGTGCGCATGCGCAATAGTGCGCTCGTGTACGCATGCGCAGAAGTGAGCTCGAGTGCGCATGCGCAGTAGCGACCCCGAGCGCGCATGCGCCATAGTGATCCCGAGTGCGCATGTGCAGTAGTGAGTCGGAGCACGTATGAGCAGTAGTGACCCCGAGTGCGCATGCGCAGTAGTGAGCCCGTGTGCCCATGCGCAGTAGTGAGCCTGAGTGCGCATGGGCAGTAGTGACCCCGAGTGCGCATGCGCACTAGTGAGCCCGAGTGCGCATGAGCAGTAGTGAATCCGAGTGCGCACGACCAGTCGTGACCACGATTACACATGCACAGTAGTGACCCCGACCGCGTATCCGCAGTTGTGAGCCCGAGTGCGCATGCGCAGTAGTGACCCCGAGTGCGCATGCGCAGTAGTGAGCCCGATTGCGCATCCGCAGTTGTGAGACCGATTGCGCATGCGCAGTAGTAAGCCTGATTGCGCATCCGCAGTAGTGAATCCGAGTGCGCATGACCAGTAGTGACCACGATTGCGCATGCACAGTAATGAGCCCGTGTGCGCATGCGCAGTAGTGAGCCCGATTGCGCATCCGCAGTAGTGAGACCGATTGCGCATGCGCAGTAGTGAGCCCGATTGCGCATCCGCACAGGTGAGACCGATTGCGCATGCGCAATAGTGAGCCCGATTGCGCATCCGCAGTAGTGAGACCGATTGCGCATGCGCAGTAGTGAGCCCGACCGCGCATTCGCAGTCGTGATTCCAAGTGAGCATGAGCAGTAGTGACCCCGAGTGCGCATGCAGAGTAGTGACCCGCAGTGCGCATGCGCAGTAGTAAGACCGTGTGCGCAAGCGCAGTACTGAGCCCGACCGCGCATCCGTAGTTATGAGCCTGAGTGCGCATGCGCAGTAGTGACCCCGAGTGCGCATGCGCAGTAGTGAGCCCGATTGCGCATACGCAGTAGTGAGACCGATTGCGCATGCGCAATAGTGAGACCGATTGCGCATGCGCAGTAGTGCACCAGTGTGCGCATGCGCAGAAGTAAGCTCTAGTGCGCATGTGCAGGTCTGTGCCGGTGTGCGCATGCACAGTAGCGGCCCCGAGCGCGCATGCGCCGTAGTCAGCCCGACTGCGCATGAGCAGTAGTGAGTCGGAGTGCGTATGAGCAGTAGTGACCCCGAATGCGCGTGCGCAGTAGTGAGCCTGATTGCGCATCCGCAGTAGTGAGACCGATTGCGCATCCGCAGTAGTGAGTCTGAGTGCGCATGAGCTGTAGTGACCCTGAGTGCGCATGCGCAGTAGTGAGACCGATTGCGCATGCGCAATAGTGAGCCCCATTGCGCATCCGCAGTAGTGAGTCCGAGTGCGCATGAGCAGTAGTGACCCCGAGTGCGCATGCACAGAAGTGAGCCCGTGTGCGCATGCGCAGTAGTGCACCAGTGTGCGCATGCGCAGAAGTGAGCTCGAGTGCTCATGTGCAGGTCTGGGCCGGTGTGCGCATGCACAGTAGCGGCCGCGAGCGCGTATGCGCCGTAGTGAGCCCGATTGCGCATCCGCAGTAGTGAGACCGAGTGCGCATGAGCAGTAGCCACCGCGAGTGCGCATCCGCAGTAGTCAGACCGATTGCGCATGCGCAGTAGGGAGCCCGATTGCGCATCCGCAGTAGTGAGTCCGAGATCGCGTGAGCAGTAATGCGTCCGAGTGCGCATGCGCAGTAGTGAGCCCGAGTGCGCATGAGCAGTAGTGAGTCCGAGTGCGCATGAGCAGTAGTGAGCCCGAGTGCGCATGCAGAGTAGAGACCCGCAGTGCGCATGCGCAGTAGTGAGACCGTGTGCGCATGCGCAGTGGTAAGCCCCATTGCGCATCCGCAGTAGTGAGACCGATTGCGCATGCGCAATAGTGAGCCCGATTGCGCATTCGCAGTAGTGAGTCCGAGTGCTCATGGGCAGTAGTGACCCCGAGTGCGCATGCACAGTAGTGACCCGGAGTGCGCATGCGCAGTAGTGCGATCGTGTGCGCATGCGCAGTAGTGAGCGCGACCGCGCATCCGCAGTTGTAAGCCTGAGTGCGCATGCGCAGTAGTGACCCCGAGTGCGCATGCGCAGTAGCGAGCCCGTGTGCCCATGCGCAGTAGTGAGCCTGAGTGCGCATCCGTAGTAGTGTGCCCGAGTGCGCATGCGCAGTAGTGACCCCGAGTGCGCATGCGCAGTAGTGTGACCTATTGCGCATCCGCAGTAGTGAGACCGATTGCGCATGCGCAGTAGGGAGCCCGATTGCGCATCCGCAGTAGTGAAACCGATTGCGCATGCGCAATAGTGAGCCCGATTGCGCATTCGCAGTAGTGAGTCCGAGTGCTCATGGGCAGTAGTGACCCCGAGTGCGCATGCACAGTAGTGACCCGAAGTGCGCATGCGCAGTAGTGCGATCGTGTGCGCATGCGCAGTAGTGAGCCCGAACGCGCATCCGCAGTTGTAAGCCTGAGTGCGCATGCGCAGTAGTGACCCCGAGTGCGCATGCGCAGTAGCGAGCCCGTGTGCCCATGCGCAGTAGTGAGCCTGAGTGCGCATCCGTAGTAGTGTGCCCTAGTGCGCATGCACAGTAGTGAGCCCGTGTGCGCATGCGCACAGAGCGCCCGTGTGCGCATGCGCAAAAGTGAGCTCGAGTGCGCATGTGCAGGTCTGAGCCTGTGTGCGCATGACCAGTAGCGACGCCGAGCGCGCATGCGCAGTAGTGAGCCCGAGTGCGCATGAGCAGTAGTGGGTCCGAGCGCGCACCCGCAGTAGTGAGCCCGAGTTCGCATGACCAGTAGTGAGTCGGAGTGCGTATGTGCAGTAGTGACCCTGAGTGCGCATGCGCAGTAGTGGGCCCGATTGCGCATCCGCAGTAGTGAGACCGATTGCGCATGCGTAGTAGTGACCCCGATTGCGCATCCGCAGTAGTGAGCCCGAGTTCGCATGACCAGTAGTGAGTCGGAGTGCGTATGAGCAGTAGTGACCCCGAGTGCGCATGCGCAGTAGTGAGCCCGTGTGCCCATGCGCAGTAGTGAGCCTGAGTGCGCATGAGCAGTAGTGGGTCCGAGTGCGCATGGGCAGTAGTTACCACGAGTGCGCATGCGCAGTAGTGAGCCCGAGTGCGCATGCACAGTAGTGAGCCCGTGTGCGCATGCGCCGTAGTGAGCCCGAGTGCGCATGAGCAGTAGTGACCCCGAGTGCGCATGCGCAGTAGTGAGCCCGTGTGCCCATGCGCAGTAGTGAGCCCGTGTGCCCATGCACAGTAGTGAGCCCGTGTGCGTATGCGCCGTAGTGACCCCGAGTGCGCATGCGCAGTAGTGAGCCCGTGTGCCCATGCGCAGTAGTGAGCCCGTGTGCCCATGCACAGTAGTGAGCCCGAGTGCGCATGCACAGTAGTGAGCCCGTGTGCGCATGCGCCGTAGTGAGTCCGAGTGCGCATGAGCAGTAGTGACCCCGAGTGCGCATGCGCAGTAGTGAGCCCGTGTGCCCATGCGCAGTAGTGAGCCTGAGTGCGCATGAGCAGTAGTGGGTCCGAGTGCGCATGGGCAGTAGTGACCCCGAGTGCGCATGCGCAGTAGTGAGCCCGAGTGCGCATGCGCAGTAGTGAGCCCGTGTGCCCATGCGCAGTAGTGAGCCTGAGTGCGCATGAGCAGTAGTTTGTCCGAGTGCGCATGGGCAGTAGTGACCCCGAGTGCGCATGCGCAGTAGTGGGCCCGATTGCGCATCCGCAGTAGTGAGACCGATTGCGCATGCGTAGTAGTGACCCCGATTGCGCATCCGCAGTAGTGAGCCCGAGTTCGCATGACCAGTAGTGAGTCGGAGTGCGTATGAGCAGTAGTGACCCCGAGTGCGCATGCGCAGTAGTGAGCCCGTGTGCCCATGCGCAGTAGTGAGCCTGAGTGCGCATGAGCAGTAGTGGGTCCGAGTGCGCATGGGCAGTAGTTACCCCGAGTGCGCATGCGCAGTAGTGAGCCCGAGTGCGCATGCGCAGTAGTGAGCCCGATTGCGCATCCGCAGTAGCGAGCCCGAGCTCGCATCCGCAGTAGTGAGTCCGAGTTCGCATGAGCAGTAGTGAGTCGGAGTGCGTATGAGCAGTAGTGAGCCCGAGTGCGCATGCGCTGTAGTGAGCCCGTGTGCCCATGCACAGTAGTGAGCCCGTGTGCGCATGCGCCGTAGTGAGCCCGAGTGCGCATCCGCAGTAGTGAGTCCGAGTGCGCATGAGCAGTAGTGACCCCGAGTGCGCATGCGCAGTAGTGAGCCCGTGTGCCCATGCGCAGTAGTGAGCCTGAGTGCGCATGAGCAGTAGTGGGTCCGAGTGCGCATGGGCAGTAGTGACCCCGAGTGCGCATGCGCAGTAGTGAGCCCGAGTGCGCATGCGCAGTAGTGAGCCCGTGTGCCCATGCGCAGTAGTGAGCCTGAGTGCGCATGAGCAGTAGTTTGTCCGAGTGCGCATGGGCAGTAGTGACCCCGAGTGCCCATGCGCAGTAGTGAGCCCGAGTGCGCATGCGCAGTAGTGAGCCCGATTGCGCATCCGCAGTAGTGAGCCTGAGTGCGCATGAGCAGTAGTTTGTCCGAGTGCGCATGGGCAGTAGTGACCCCGAGTGCGCATGCGCAGTAGTGGGCCCGATTGCGCATCCGCAGTAGTGAGACCGATTGCGCATGCGTAGTAGTGACCCCGATTGCGCATCCGCAGTAGTGAGCCCGAGTTCGCATGACCAGTAGTGAGTCGGAGTGCGTATGAGCAGTAGTGACCCCGAGTGCGCATGCGCAGTAGTGAGCCCGTGTGCCCATGCGCAGTAGTGAGCCTGAGTGCGCATGAGCAGTAGTGGGTCCGAGTGCGCATGGGCAGTAGTTACCCCGAGTGCGCATGCGCAGTAGTGAGCCCGAGTGCGCATGCGCAGTAGTGAGCCCGATTGCGCATCCGCAGTAGCGAGCCCGAGCTCGCATCCGCAGTAGTGAGTCCGAGTTCGCATGAGCAGTAGTGAGTCGGAGTGCGTATGAGCAGTAGTGAGCCCGAGTGCGCATGCGCTGTAGTGAGCCCGTGTGCCCATGCACAGTAGTGAGCCCGTGTGCGCATGCGCCGTAGTGAGCCCGAGTGCGCATCCGCAGTAGTGAGTCCGAGTGCGCATGAGCAGTAGTGACCCCGAATGCGCATGCGCAGTAGTGAGCCCGTGTGCCCATGCGCAGTAGTGAGCCTGAATGCGCATGAGCAGTAGTGGGTCCGAGTGCGCATGGGCAGTAGTGACCCCGAGTGCGCATGCGCAGTAGTGAGCCCGAGTGCGCATGCGCAGTAGTGAGCCCGTGTGCCCATGCGCAGTAGTGAGCCTGAGTGCGCATGAGCAGTAGTTTGTCCGAGTGCGCATGGGCAGTAGTGACCCCGAGTGCCCATGCGCAGTAGTGTGACCTATTGCGCATCCGCAGTAGTGAGACCGATTGCGCATGCGCAGTAGGGAGCCCGATTGCGCATCCGCAGTAGTGAAACCGATTGCGCATGCGCAATAGTGAGCCCGATTGCGCATTCGCAGTAGTGAGTCCGAGTGCTCATGGGCAGTAGTGACCCCGAGTGCGCATGCACAGTAGTGACCCGGAGTGCGCATGCGCAGTAGTGCGACCGTGTGCGCATGCGCAATAGTGAGCCCGACCGCGCATCCGCAGTTGTAAGCCTGAGTGCGCATGCGCAGTAGTGACCCCGAGTGCGCATGCGCAGTAGCGAGCCCGTGTGCCCATGCGCAGTAGTGAGCCTGAGTGCGCATCCGTATTAGTGTGCCCGAGTGCGCATGCGCAGTAGTAACCCCGAGTGCGCATCCGCAGTAGTGAGCCCGATTGCGCATCCGCAGTAGTGAGACCGATTGCGCATGCGTAGCATTGACCCCGATTGCGCATCCGCAGTAGTGAGCCCGAGTTCGCATGGCCAGTAGTGAGTCGGAGTGCGTATGTGCAGTAGTGACCCCGAGTGCGCATGCGCAGTAGTGAGCCCGATTGCGCATCCGCAGTAGTGAGACCGATTGCGCATGCGCAGTAGTGACCCCGAGTGCGCATGCGCAGTAGCGAGCCCGTGTGCCCATGCGCAGTAGTGAGCCCGATTGCGCATGCGTAGTAGTGACCCCGATTGCGCATCCGCAGTAGTGAGTCCGAGGTCGCATGGGCAGTAGTGACCCCGAGTGCGCATGCGCAGTAGTGAGCCCGATTGCGCATCCGCAGTAGTGAGACCGATTGCGCATGCGTAGCAGTGACCCCGATTGCGCATCCGCAGTAGTGAGCCCGAGTTCGCATGACCAGTAGTGAGTCGGAGTGCGTATGAGCAGTAGTGACCCCGAGTGCGCATGCGCAGTAGTGAGCCCGTGTGCCCATGCGCAGTAGTGAGCCTGAGTGCGCATGAGCAGTAGTGGGTCCGAGTGCGCATGGGCAGTAGTTACCCCGAGTGCGCATGCGCAGTAGTGAGCCCGAGTGCGCATGCGCAGTAGTGAGCCCGATTGCGCATCCGCAGTAGCGAGCCCGAGCTCGCATCCGCAGTAGTGAGTCCGAGTTCGCATGAGCAGTAGTGAGTCGGAGTGCGTATGAGCAGTAGTGAGCCCGAGTGCGCATGCGCTGTAGTGAGCCCGTGTGCCCATGCACAGTAATGAGCCCGTGTGCGCATGCGCCGTAGTGAGCCCGAGTGCGCACGAGCAGTAGTGGGTCCGAGTGCGCATGGGCAGTAGTGACCCCGTGTGCGCATGCGCACAGAGCGCCCGTGTGCGCATGCGCAAAAGTGAGCTCGAGTGCGCATGTGCAGGTCTGAGCCTGTGTGCGCATGACCAGTAGCGACGCCGAGCGCGCATGCGCAGTAGTGAGACCGAGTGCGCATGAGCAGTAGCGACCGCGAGTGCGCATCCGCAGTAGTGAGACCGATTGCGCATGCGCAGTAGGGAGCCCGATTGCGCATACGCAGTAGTGAGTCCGAGATCGCATGAGCAGTAATGCGTCCGAGTGCGCATGCGCAGTAGTGAGCCCGAGTGCGCATGAGCAGTAGTGACCCCGAGTGCGCATGCAGAGTAGTGACCCGCAGTGCGCATGCGCAGTAGTGAGACCGTGTGCGCATGCGCAGTACTGAGCCCGACCGCGCATCCGTAGTTATGAGCCTGAGTGCGCATGCGCAGTAGTGACCCCGAGTGCGCATGCGCAGTAGTGAGCCCGATTGCGCATCCGCAGTAGTGAGACCGATTGCGCATGCGCAATAGTGAGCCCGATTGCGCATTTGCAGTAGTGAGACCTAGAGCGCATTTGCAGTTGCGTCCCCGAGTGCGCATGCGCAGTAGTGACCCCCGAGTGCGCATGCGCAGTAGTGTGACCTATTGCGCATCCGCAGTAGTGAGACCGATTGCGCATGCGCAGTAGGGAGCCCGATTGCGCATCCGCAGTAGTGAAACCGATTACGCATGCGCAATAGTGAGCCCGATTGCGCATTCGCAGTAGTGAGTCCGAGTGCTCATGGGCAGTAGTGACCCCGAGTGCGCATGCACAGTAGTGACCCGGAGTGCGCATGCGCAGTAGTGCGATCGTGTGCGCATGCGCAATAGTGAGCCCGACCGCGCATCCGCAGTTGTAAGCCTGAGTGCGCATGCGCAGTAGTGACCCCGAGTGCGCATGCGCAGTAGCGAGCCCGTGTGCCCATGCGCAGTAGTGAGCCCGATTGCGCATGCGTAGTAGTGACCCCGATTGCGCATCCGCAGTAGTGAGTCCGAGGTCGCATGGGCAGTAGTGACCCCGAGTGCGCATGCGCAGTAGTGAGCCCGATTGCGCATCCGCAGTAGTGAGACCGATTGCGCATGCGTAGCAGTGACCCCGATTGCGCATCCGCAGTAGTGAGCCCGAGTTCGCATGACCAGTAGTGAGTCGGAGTGCGTATGAGCAGTAGTGACCCCGAGTGCGCATGCGCAGTAGTGAGCCCGTGTGCCCATGCGCAGTAGTGAGCCTGAGTGCTTATGAGCAGTAGTGGGTCCGAGTGCGCATGGGCAGTAGTTACCCCGAGTGCGCATGCGTAGTAGTGAGCCCGAGTGCGCATGCGCAGTAGTGAGCCCGATTGCGCATCCGCAGTAGCGAGCCCGAGCTCGCATCCGCAGTAGTGAGTCCGAGTTCGCATGAGTAGTAGTGAGTCGGAGTGCGTATGAGCAGTAGTGAGCCCGAGTGCGCATGCGCTGTAGTGCGCCCGTGTGCCCATGCACAGTAATGAGCCCGTGTGCGCATGCGCCGTAGTGAGCCCGAGTGCGCACGAGCAGTAGTGGGTCCGAGTGCGCATGGGCAGTAGTGACCCCGTGTGCGCATGCGCACAGAGCGCCCGTGTGCGCATGCGCAAAAGTGAGCTCGAGTGCGCATGTGCAGGTCTGAGCCTGTGTGCGCATGACCAGTAGCGACGCCGAGCGCGCATGCGCAGTAGTGAGCCCGAGTGCGCATGAGCAGTAGTGGGTCCGAGTGCGCATGGGCAGTAGTGACCCCGAGTGCGCATCCGCAGTAGTGAGACCGATTGCGCATGCGCAATAGTGAGACCGATTGCGCATGCGCAGTAGTGAGCCCGATTGCGCATCCGCAGTAGTGAGACCGATTGCGCATGCGCAATAGTGAGCCCCATTGCGCATCCGCAGTAGTGAGTCCGAGTGCGCATGAGCAGTAGTGACCCCGAGCGCGCATGCACAGTAGTGAGCCCGTGTGCGCATGCGCAGTAGTGCACCAGTGTGCGCATGCGCAGAAGTGAGCTCGAGTGCTCATGTGCAGGTCTGGGCCGGTGTGCGCATGCACAGTAGCGGCCGCGAGCGCGTATGCGCCGTAGTGAGCCCGATTGCGCATCCGCAGTAGTGAGACCGAGTGCGCATGAGCAGTAGCGACCGCGAGTGCGCATCCGCAGTAGTGAGACCGATTGCGCATGCGCAGTAGGGAGCCCGATTGCGCATACGCAGTAGTGAGTCCGAGATCGCATGAGCAGTAATGCGTCCGAGTGCGCATGCGCAGTAGTGAGCCCGAGTGCGCATGAGCAGTAGTGACCCCGAGTGCGCATGCAGAGTAGTGACCCGCAGTGCGCATGCGCAGTAGTGAGACCGTGTGCGCATGCGCAGTACTGAGCCCGACCGCGCATCCGTAGTTATGAGCCTGAGTGCGCATGCGCAGTAGTGACCCCGAGTGCGCATGCGCAGTAGTGAGCCCGATTGCGCATCCGCAGTAGTGAGACCGATTGCGCATGCGCAATAGTGAGCCCGATTGCGCATTTGCAGTAGTGAGACCTAGAGCGCATTTGCAGTTGCGTCCCCGAGTGCGCATGCGCAGTAGTGACCCCCGAGTGCGCATGCGCAGTAGTGTGACCTATTGCGCATCCGCAGTAGTGAGACCGATTGCGCATGCGCAGTAGGGAGCCCGATTGCGCATCCGCAGTAGTGAAACCGATTACGCATGCGCAATAGTGAGCCCGATTGCGCATTCGCAGTAGTGAGTCCGAGTGCTCATGGGCAGTAGTGACCCCGAGTGCGCATGCACAGTAGTGACCCGGAGTGCGCATGCGCAGTAGTGCGATCGTGTGCGCATGCGCAATAGTGAGCCCGACCGCGCATCCGCAGTTGTAAGCCTGAGTGCGCATGCGCAGTAGTGACCCCGAGTGCGCATGCGCAGTAGCGAGCCCGTGTGCCCATGCGCAGTAGTGAGCCTGAGTGCGCATCCGTAGTAGTGTGCCCGAGTGCGCATGCGCAGTAGTAACCCCGAGTGCGCATCCGCAGTAGTGAGCCCGAGTTCGCATGACCAGTAGTGAGTCGGAGTGCGTATGTGCAGTAGTGACCCCGAGTGCGCATGCGCAGTAGTGAGCCCGATTGCGCATCCGCAGTAGTGAGACCGATTGCGCATGCGCAGTAGTGACCCCGAGTGCGCATGCGCAGTAGCGAGCCCGTGTGCCCATGCGCAGTAGTGAGCCCGATTGCGCATGCGTAGTAGTGACCCCGATTGCGCATCCGCAGTAGTGAGTCCGAGGTCGCATGGGCAGTAGTGACCCCGAGTGCGCATGCGCAGTAGTGAGCCCGATTGCGCATCCGCAGTAGTGAGACCGATTGCGCATGCGTAGCAGTGACCCCGATTGCGCATCCGCAGTAGTGAGCCCGAGTTCGCATGACCAGTAGTGAGTCGGAGTGCGTATGAGCAGTAGTGACCCCGAGTGCGCATGCGCAGTAGTGAGCCCGTGTGCCCATGCGCAGTAGTGAGCCTGAGTGCGCAAGAGCAGTAGTGGGTCCGAGTGCGCATGGGCAGTAGTTACCCCGAGTGCGCATGCGCAGTAGTGAGCCCGAGTGCGCATGCGCAGTAGTGAGCCCGATTGCGCATCCGCAGTAGCGAGCCCGAGCTCGCATCCGCAGTAGTGAGTCCGAGTTCGCATGAGCAGTAGTGAGTCGGAGTGCGTATGAGCAGTAGTGAGCCCGAGTGCGCATGCGCTGTAGTGAGCCCGTGTGCCCATGCACAGTAATGAGCCCGTGTGCGCATGCGCCGTAGTGAGCCCGAGTGCGCACGAGCAGTAGTGGGTCCGAGTGCGCATGGGCAGTAGTGACCCCGTGTGCGCATGCGCACAGAGCGCCCGTGTGCGCATGCGCAAAAGTGAGCTCGAGTGCGCATGTGCAGGTCTGAGCCTGTGTGCGCATGACCAGTAGCGACGCCGAGCGCGCATGCGCAGTAGTGAGCCCGAGTGCGCATGAGCAGTAGTGGGTCCGAGTGCGCATGGGCAGTAGTGACCCCGAGTGCGCATCCGCAGTAGTGAGCCCGAGTTCGCACGACCAGTAGTGAGTCGGAGTGCGTATGTGCAGTAGCGACCCCGAGTGCGCATGCGCAGTAGTGAGCCCGATTGCGCGTCCGCAGTAGTGAGACCGATTGCGCATGCGTAGTAGTGACCCCGATTGCGCATCCGCAGTAGTGAGCCCGAGTTCGCATGACCAGTAGTGAGTCGGAGTGCGTATGAGCAGTAGTGAGACCGATTGCGCATGCGCAGTAGTGAGCCCGATTGCGCATCCGCAGTAGTGAGACCGATTGCGCATGCGCAATAGTGAGCCCCATTGCGCATCCGCAGTAGTGAGTCCGAGTGCGCATGAGCAGTAGTGACCCCGAGCGCGCATGCACAGTAGTGAGCCCGTGTGCGCATGCGCAGTAGTGCACCAGTGTGCGCATGCGCAGAAGTGAGCTCGAGTGCTCATGTGCAGGTCTGGGCCGGTGTGCGCATGCACAGTAGCGGCCGCGAGCGCGTATGCGCCGTAGTGAGCCCGATTGCGCATCCGCAGTAGTGAGACCGAGTGCGCATGAGCAGTAGCGACCGCGAGTGCGCATCCGCAGTAGTAAGACCGATTGCGCATGCGCAGTAGGGAGCCCGATTGCGCATACGCAGTAGTGAGTCCGAGATCGCATGAGCAGTAATGCGTCCGAGTGCGCATGCGCAGTAGTGAGCCCGAGTGCGCATGAGCAGTAGTGACCCCGAGTGCGCATGCAGAGTAGTGACCCGCAGTGCGCATGCGCAGTAGTGAGACCGTGTGCGCATGCGCAGTACTGAGCCCGACCGCGCATCCGTAGTTATGAGCCTGAGTGCGCATGCGCAGTAGTGACCCCGAGTGCGTATGCGCAGTAGTGACCCCCGAGTGCGCATGCGCAGTAGTGTGACCTATTGCGCATCCGCAGTAGTGAGACCGATTGCGCATGCGCAGTAGGGAGCCCGATTGCGCATGCGCAGTAGCGAGCCCGTGTGCCCATGCGCAGTAGTGAGCCCGATTGCGCATGCGTAGTAGTGACCCCGATTGCGCATCCGCAGTAGTGAGTCCGAGGTCGCATGGGCAGTAGTGACCCCGAGTGCGCATGCGCAGTAGTGAGCCCGATTGCGCATCCGCAGTAGTGAGACCGATTGCGCATGCGTAGCAGTGACCCCGATTGCGCATCCGCAGTAGTGAGCCCGAGTTCGCATGACCAGTAGTGAGTCGGAGTGCGTATGAGCAGTAGTGACCCCGAGTGCGCATGCGCAGTAGTGAGCCCGTGTGCCCATGCGCAGTAGTGAGCCTGAGTGCGCAAGAGCAGTAGTGGGTCCGAGTGCGCATGGGCAGTAGTTACCCCGAGTGCGCATGCGCAGTAGTGAGCCCGAGTGCGCATGCGCAGTAGTGAGCCCGATTGCGCATCCGCAGTAGCGAGCCCGAGCTCGCATCCGCAGTAGTGAGTCCGAGTTCGCATGAGCAGTAGTGAGTCGGAGTGCGTATGAGCAGTAGTGAGCCCGAGTGCGCATGCGCTGTAGTGAGCCCGTGTGCCCATGCACAGTAATGAGCCCGTGTGCGCATGCGCCGTAGTGAGCCCGAGTGCGCACGAGCAGTAGTGGGTCCGAGTGCGCATGGGCAGTAGTGACCCCGTGTGCGCATGCGCACAGAGCGCCCGTGTGCGCATGCGCAAAAGTGAGCTCGAGTGCGCATGTGCAGGTCTGAGCCTGTGTGCGCATGACCAGTAGCGACGCCGAGCGCGCATGCGCAGTAGTGAGCCCGAGTGCGCATGAGCAGTAGTGGGTCCGAGTGCGCATGGGCAGTAGTGACCCCGAGTGCGCATCCGCAGTAGTGAGCCCGAGTTCGCACGACCAGTAGTGAGTCGGAGTGCGTATGTGCAGTAGCGACCCCGAGTGCGCATGCGCAGTAGTGAGCCCCATTGCGCGTCCGCAGTAGTGAGACCGATTGCGCATGCGTAGTAGTGACCCCGATTGCGCATCCGCAGTAGTGAGCCCGAGTTCGCATGACCAGTAGTGAGTCGGAGTGCGTATGAGCAGTAGTGAGACCGATTGCGCATGCGCAGTAGTGAGCCCGATTGCGCATCCGCAGTAGTGAGACCGATTGCGCATGCGCAATAGTGAGCCCCATTGCGCATCCGCAGTAGTGAGTCCGAGTGCGCATGAGCAGTAGTGACCCCGAGCGCGCATGCACAGTAGTGAGCCCGTGTGCGCATGCGCAGTAGTGCACCAGTGTGCGCATGCGCAGAAGTGAGCTCGAGTGCTCATGTGCAGGTCTGGGCCGGTGTGCGCATGCACAGTAGCGGCCGCGAGCGCGTATGCGCCGTAGTGAGCCCGATTGCGCATCCGCAGTAGTGAGACCGAGTGCGCATGAGCAGTAGCGACCGCGAGTGCGCATCCGCAGTAGTGAGACCGATTGCGCATGCGCAGTAGGGAGCCCGATTGCGCATACGCAGTAGTGAGTCCGAGATCGCATGAGCAGTAATGCGTCCGAGTGCGCATGCGCAGTAGTGAGCCCGAGTGCGCATGAGCAGTAGTGACCCCGAGTGCGCATGCAGAGTAGTGACCCGCAGTGCGCATGCGCAGTAGTGAGACCGTGTGCGCATGCGCAGTACTGAGCCCGACCGCGCATCCGTAGTTATGAGCCTGAGTGCGCATGCGCAGTAGTGACCCCGAGTGCGTATGCGCAGTAGTGACCCCCGAGTGCGCATGCGCAGTAGTGTGACCTATTGCGCATCCGCAGTAGTGAGACCGATTGCGCATGCGCAGTAGGGAGCCCGATTGCGCATCCGCAGTAGTGAAACCGATTACGCATGCGCAATAGTGAGCCCGATTGCGCATTCGCAGTAGTGAGTCCGAGTGCTCATGGGCAGTAGCGAGCCCGTGTGCCCATGCGCAGTAGTGAGCCCGATTGCGCATGCGTAGTAGTGACCCCGATTGCGCATCCGCAGTAGTGAGTCCGAGGTCGCATGACCAGTAGTGAGTCGGAGTGCGTATGTGCAGTAGTGACCCCGAGTGCGCATGCGCAGTAGTGAGCCCGATTTCGCATCCGCAGTAGTGAGACCGATTGCGCATGCGCAATAGTGACCCCGAGTGCGCATGCGCAGTAGCGAGCCCGTGTGCCCATGCGCAGTAGTGAGCCCGATTGCGCATGCGTAGTAGTGACCCCGATTGCGCATCCGCAGTAGTGAGTCCGAGGTCGCATGGGCAGTAGTGACCCCGAGTGCGCATGCGCAGTAGTGAGCCCGATTGCGCATCCGCAGTAGTGAGACCGATTGCGCATGCGTAGCAGTGACCCCGATTGCGCATCCGCAGTAGTGAGCCCGTGTTCGCATGACCAGTAGTGAGTCGGAGTGCGTATGAGCAGTAGTGACCCCGAGTGCGCATGCGCAGTAGTGAGCCCGTGTGACCATGCGCAGTAGTGAGCCTGAGTGCGCATGAGCAGTAGTGGGTCCGAGTGCGCATGGGCAGTAGTTACCCCGAGTGCGCATGCGCAGTAGTGAGCCCGAGTGCGCATGCGCAGTAGTGAGCCCGATTGCGCATCCGCAGTAGTGAGCCCGATTGCGCATCCGCAGTAGTGAGACCGATTGCGCATGCGCAATAGTGAGCCCCATTGCGCATCCGCAGTAGTGAGTCCGAGTGCGCATGAGCAGTAGTGACCCCGAGTGCGCATGCACAGTAGTGAGCCCGTGTGCGCATGCGCAGTAGTGCACCAGTGTGCGCATGCGCAGAAATGAGCTCGAGTGCTCATGTGCAGGTCTGGGCCGGTGTGCGCATGCACAGTAGCGGCCGCGAGCGGGCATGCGCCGTAGTGAGCCCGATTGCGCATCCGCAGTAGTGAGACCGAGTGCGCGTGAGCAGTAGCCACCGCGAGAGCGCATCCGCAGTAGTGAGACCGATTGCGCATGCGCAGTAGGGAGCCCGATTGCGCATCCGCAGTAGTGAGTCCGAGATCGCGTGAGCAGTAATGCGTCCGAGTGCGCATGCGCAGTAGTGAGCCCGAGTGCGCATGAGCAGTAGTGAGTCCGAGTGCGCATGAGCAGTAGTGAGCCCGAGTGCGCATGCAGAGTAGTGACCCGCAGTGCGCATGCGCAGTAGTGAGACCGTGTGCGCATGCGCAGTGGTGAGCCCCATTGCGCATCCGCAGTAGTGAGACCGATTGCGCATGCGCAATAGTGAGCCCGAGTGCGCATGAGCAGTAGTGACCCCGAGTGCGCATGCAGAGTAGTGACCGGCAGTGCGCATGCGCAGTAGTGAGACCGTGTGCGCATGCGGAGTACTGAGCCCGACCGCGCATCCGTAGTTATGAGCCTGAGTGCGCATGCGCAGTAGTGACCCCGAGTGCGCATGCGCAGTAGTGAGCCCGATTGCGCATCCGCAGTAGTGAGACCGATTGCGCATGCGCAATAGTGAGCCCGATTGCGCATTTGCAGTAGTGAGTCCCAGAGCGCATTTGCAGTAGCGTCCCCGAGTGCGCATGCGCAGTAGTGGCCCCGGGTACGCATGCGCAGTAGTGTGACCTATTGCGCATCCGTAGTAGTGAGACCGATTGCGCATGCGCAGTAGGGAGCCCGACCGCGCATCCGCAGTTGCAAGCCTGAGTGCGCATGCGCAGTAGTGACCCCGAGTGCGCATGCGCAGTAGCGAGCCCGTGTGCCCATGCGCAGTAGTGAGCCTGAGTGCGCATCCGTAGTAGTGTGCCCGAGTGCGCATGCGCAGTAGTGACCCCGAGTGCGCATGCGCAGTTGTGAGCCCGATTGCGCATCCGCAGTAGTGTGCCCGAATGCGCATGCGCAGTCGTGACCCCGATTACGCATGCGCAGTAGTGAGCCCGACCGCGCATCCGCAGTTGTGAGCCTGAGTGCGCATGCGCAGTAGTAACCCCGAGTGCGCATGCGCAGTAGTGAGCCCGATTGCGCATGCGTAGTAGTGACCCCGATTACGCATCCGCAGTAGTGAGTCCGAGGTCGCATGGGCAGTAGTGACCCCGAGTGCGCATGCGCAGTAGTGAGCCCGATTGCGCATCCGCAGTAGTGAGACCGATTGCGCATGCGCAATAGTGAGACCGATTGCGCATGCGCAGTAGTGCACCAGTGTGCGCATGCGCAAAAGTAAGCTCGAGTGCGCATGTGCAGGTCTGAGCCGGTGTGCGCATGCACAGTAGCGGCCCCGAGCGCGCATGCGCCGTAGTCAGCCCGACTGCGCATGAGCAGTAGTGAGTCGGAGTGCGTATGAGCAGTAGTGACCCCGAATGCGCGTGCGCAGTAGTGAGCCTGATTGCGCATCCGCAGTAGTGAGCCCGTGTGCGCATGCGCAGTAGTGCACCAGCGTGCGCATGCGCAGAAGTGAGCTCGAGTGCTCATGTGCAGGTCTGGGCCGGTGTGCGCATGCACAGTAGCGGCCACGAGCGCGTATGCGCCGTAGTGAGCCCGATTGCGCATCCGCAGTAGTGAGACCGAGATCGCGTGAGCAGTAATGCGTCCGAGTGCGCATGCGCAGTAGTGAGCCCGAGTGCGCATGAGCAGTAGTGAGTCCGAGTGCGCATGAGCAGTAGTGAGCCCGAGTGCGCATGCAGAGTAGTGACCCGCAGTGCGCATGCGCAGTAGTGAGCCTGAGTGCGCATCCGTAGTAGTGTGCCCGAGTGCGCATGCGCAGAAGTAAGCTCGAGTGCGCATGTGCAGGTCTGAGCCGGTGTGCGCGTGCACAGTAGCGGCCCCGAGCGCGCATGCGCCGTAGTCAGCCCGACTGCGCATGAGCAGTAGTGAGTCGGAGTGCGTATGAGCAGTAGTGACCCCGAATGCGCGTGCGCAGTAGTGAGCCTGATTGCGCATCCGCAGCAGTGAGACCGATTGCGCATCCGCAGTAGTGAGTCTGAGTGCGCATGAGCTGTAGTGACCCTGAGTGCGCATGCGCAGTAGTGAGACAGATTGCGCATGCGCAGTAGTGAGACCGATTGCGCATCCGCAGTAGTGAGACCGATTGCGCATGCGCAATAGTGAGCCCCATTGCGCATCCGCAGTAGTGAGTCCGAGTGCGCATGAGCAGTAGTGACCCCGAGTGCGCATGCACAGTAGTGAGCCCGTGTGCGCATGCGCAGTAGTGCACCAGTGTGCGCATGCGCAGAAATGAGCTCGAGTGCTCATGTGCAGGTCTGGGCCGGTGTGCGCATGCACAGTAGCGGCCGCGAGCGCGCATGCGCCGTAGTGAGCCCGATTGCGCATCCGCAGTAGTGAGACCGAGTGCGCATGAGCAGTAGCCACCGCGAGTGCGCATGCGCAGTAGTGACCCCGAGTGCGCATGCGCAGTAGTGAGCCCGATTGCGCATCCGCAGTAGTGAGACCGATTGCGCATGCGCAATAGTGAGCCCGATTGCGCATTTGCAGTAGTGAGTCCTAGAGCGCATTTGCAGTAGCGTCCCCGAGTGCGCATGCGCAGTAGTGACCCCGGGTGCGCATGCGCAGTAGTGTGACCTATTGCGCATCCGTAGTAGTGAGACCGATTGCGCATGCGCAGTAGGGAGCCCGACCGCGCATCCGCAGTTGTAAGCCTGAGTGCGCATGCGCAGTAGTGACCCCGAGTGCGCATGCGCAGTAGCGAGCCCGTGTGCCCATGCGCAGTAGTGAGCCTGAGTGCGCATCCGTAGTAGTGTGCCCGAGTGCGCATGCGCAGTAGTGACCCCGAGTGCGCATGCGCAGTAGTGACCCCGAGTGCGCATGCGCAGTTGTGAGCCCGATTGCGCATCCGCAGTAGTGTGCCCGAATGCGCATGCGCAGTCGTGACCCCGATTACGCATGCGCAGTAGTGAGCCCGACCGCGCATCCGCAGTTGTGAGCCTGAGTGCGCATGCGCAGTAGTAACCCCGAGTGCGCATGCGCAGTAGTGAGCCCGATTGCGCATGCGTAGTAGTGACCCCGATTACGCATCCGCAGTAGTGAGTCCGAGGTCGCATGGGCAGTAGTGACCCCGAGTGCGCATGCGCAGTAGTGAGCCCGATTGCGCATCCGCAGTAGTGAGACCGATTGCGCATGCGCAATAGTAAGCCCGATTGTGCATCCGCAGTAGTGAGTCCGAGTGCGTATGCGCTGTAGTGACGCCACGTGCGCATGCGCAGTAGTGAGCTTCAGCGCGCATCCGCAATAGTGAGCCCGAGTGCGCATCCGCAGTAGTGAGACCGATTGCGCATCCGCAGTAGTGAGTCCGAGATCGCATGAGCAGTAATGAGTCCGAGTGGGCATGAGCAGTAGTGAATACGAGTACGCATGAGCAGTAGTGGCCCCGAGTGCGTATGCACTGCAGTGAGCCCGAGTGCGCATGCACAGTAGTGAGTGCGTGTGCGCATGCGCAATAGTGCGCTCGTGTGCGCATGCGCAGAAGTGAGCTCGAGTGCGCATGCGCAGTAGCGACCCCGAGCGCGCATGCGCCATAGTGATCCCGAGTGCGCATGTGCAGTAGTGAGTCGGAGCACGTATGAGCAGTAGTGACCCCGAGTGCGCATGCGCAGTAGTGAGCCCGTGTGCCCATGCGCAGTAGTGAGCCTGAGTGCGCATGGGCAGTAGTGACCCCGAGTGCGCATGCGCACTAGTGAGCCCGAGTGCGCATGAGCAGTAGTGAATCCGAGTGCGCACGACCAGTCGTGACCACGATTACACATGCACAGTAGTGACCCCGACCACGTATCCGCAGTTGTGAGCCCGAGTGCGCATGCGCAGTAGTGACCCCGAGTGCGCATGCGCAGTAGTGAGCCCGATTGCGCATCCGCAGTTGTGAGACCGATTGCGCATGCGCAGTAGTAAGCCTGATTGCGCATCCGCAGTAGTGAATCCGAGTGCGCATGACCAGTAGTGACCACGATTGCGCATGCACAGTAATGAGCCCGTGTGCGCATGCGCAGTAGTGAGCCCGATTGCGCATCCGCAGTAGTGAGACCGATTGCGCATGCGCAGTAGTGAGCCCGATTGCGCATCCGCACAGGTGAGACCGATTGCGCATGCGCAATAGTGAGCCCGATTGCGCATCCGCAGTAGTGAGACCGATTGCGCATGCGCAGTAGTGAGCCCGACCGCGCATTCGCAGTCGTGATTCCAAGTGAGCATGAGCAGTAGTGACCCCGAGTGCGCATGCAGAGTAGTGACCCGCAGTGCGCATGCGCAGTAGTAAGACCGTGTGCGCAAGCGCAGTACTGAGCCCGACCGCGCATCCGTAGTTATGAGCCTGAGTGCGCATGCGCAGTAGTGACCCCGAGTGCGCATGCGCAGTAGTGAGCCCGATTGCGCATACGCAGTAGTGAGACCGATTGCGCATGCGCAATAGTGAGACCGATTGCGCATGCGCAGTAGTGCACCAGTGTGCGCATGCGCAGAAGTAAGCTCTAGTGCGCATGTGCAGGTCTGTGCCGGTGTGCGCATGCACAGTAGCGGCCCCGAGCGCGCATGCGCCGTAGTCAGCCCGACTGCGCATGAGCAGTAGTGAGTCGGAGTGCGTATGAGCAGTAGTGACCCCGAATGCGCGTGCGCAGTAGTGAGCCTGATTGCGCATCCGCAGTAGTGAGACCGATTGCGCATCCGCAGTAGTGAGTCTGAGTGCGCATGAGCTGTAGTGACCCTGAGTGCGCATGCGCAGTAGTGAGACCGATTGCGCATGCGCAATAGTGAGCCCCATTGCGCATCCGCAGTAGTGAGTCCGAGTGCGCATGAGCAGTAGTGACCCCGAGTGCGCATGCACAGAAGTGAGCCCGTGTGCGCATGCGCAGTAGTGCACCAGTGTGCGCATGCGCAGAAGTGAGCTCGAGTGCTCATGTGCAGGTCTGGGCCGGTGTGCGCATGCACAGTAGCGGCCGCGAGCGCGTATGCGCCGTAGTGAGCCCGATTGCGCATCCGCAGTAGTGAGACCGAGTGCGCATGAGCAGTAGCCACCGCGAGTGCGCATCCGCAGTAGTCAGACCGATTGCGCATGCGCAGTAGGGAGCCCGATTGCGCATCCGCAGTAGTGAGTCCGAGATCGCGTGAGCAGTAATGCGTCCGAGTGCGCATGCGCAGTAGTGAGCCCGAGTGCGCATGAGCAGTAGTGAGTCCGAGTGCGCATGAGCAGTAGTGAGCCCGAGTGCGCATGCAGAGTAGAGACCCGCAGTGCGCATGCGCAGTAGTGAGACCGTGTGCGCATGCGCAGTGGTAAGCCCCATTGCGCATCCGCAGTAGTGAGACCGATTGCGCATGCGCAATAGTGAGCCCGATTGCGCATTCGCAGTAGTGAGTCCGAGTGCTCATGGGCAGTAGTGACCCCGAGTGCGCATGCACAGTAGTGACCCGGAGTGCGCATGCGCAGTAGTGCGATCGTGTGCGCATGCGCAGTAGTGAGCGCGACCGCGCATCCGCAGTTGTAAGCCTGAGTGCGCATGCGCAGTAGTGACCCCGAGTGCGCATGCGCAGTAGCGAGCCCGTGTGCCCATGCGCAGTAGTGAGCCTGAGTGCGCATCCGTAGTAGTGTGCCCGAGTGCGCATGCGCAGTAGTGACCCCGAGTGCGCATGCGCAGTAGTGTGACCTATTGCGCATCCGCAGTAGTGAGACCGATTGCGCATGCGCAGTAGGGAGCCCGATTGCGCATCCGCAGTAGTGAAACCGATTGCGCATGCGCAATAGTGAGCCCGATTGCGCATTCGCAGTAGTGAGTCCGAGTGCTCATGGGCAGTAGTGACCCCGAGTGCGCATGCACAGTAGTGACCCGAAGTGCGCATGCGCAGTAGTGCGATCGTGTGCGCATGCGCAGTAGTGAGCCCGAACGCGCATCCGCAGTTGTAAGCCTGAGTGCGCATGCGCAGTAGTGACCCCGAGTGCGCATGCGCAGTAGCGAGCCCGTGTGCCCATGCGCAGTAGTGAGCCTGAGTGCGCATCCGTAGTAGTGTGCCCTAGTGCGCATGCACAGTAGTGAGCCCGTGTGCGCATGCGCACAGAGCGCCCGTGTGCGCATGCGCAAAAGTGAGCTCGAGTGCGCATGTGCAGGTCTGAGCCTGTGTGCGCATGACCAGTAGCGACGCCGAGCGCGCATGCGCAGTAGTGAGCCCGAGTGCGCATGAGCAGTAGTGGGTCCGAGCGCGCACCCGCAGTAGTGAGCCCGAGTTCGCATGACCAGTAGTGAGTCGGAGTGCGTATGTGCAGTAGTGACCCTGAGTGCGCATGCGCAGTAGTGGGCCCGATTGCGCATCCGCAGTAGTGAGACCGATTGCGCATGCGTAGTAGTGACCCCGATTGCGCATCCGCAGTAGTGAGCCCGAGTTCGCATGACCAGTAGTGAGTCGGAGTGCGTATGAGCAGTAGTGACCCCGAGTGCGCATGCGCAGTAGTGAGCCCGTGTGCCCATGCGCAGTAGTGAGCCTGAGTGCGCATGAGCAGTAGTGGGTCCGAGTGCGCATGGGCAGTAGTTACCACGAGTGCGCATGCGCAGTAGTGAGCCCGAGTGCGCATGCACAGTAGTGAGCCCGTGTGCGCATGCGCCGTAGTGAGCCCGAGTGCGCATGAGCAGTAGTGACCCCGAGTGCGCATGCGCAGTAGTGAGCCCGTGTGCCCATGCGCAGTAGTGAGCCCGTGTGCCCATGCACAGTAGTGAGCCCGTGTGCGCATGCGCCGTAGTGAGCCCGAGTGCGCATCCGCAGTAGTGAGTCCGAGTGCGCATGAGCAGTAGTGACCCCGAGTGCGCATGCGCAGTAGTGAGCCCGTGTGCCCATGCGCAGTAGTGAGCCTGAGTGCGCATGAGCAGTAGTGGGTCCGAGTGCGCATGGGCAGTAGTGACCCCGAGTGCGCATGCGCAGTAGTGAGCCCGAGTGCGCATGCGCAGTAGTGAGCCCGTGTGCCCATGCGCAGTAGTGAGCCTGAGTGCGCATGAGCAGTAGTTTGTCCGAGTGCGCATGGGCAGTAGTGACCCCGAGTGCGCATGCGCAGTAGTGGGCCCGATTGCGCATCCGCAGTAGTGAGACCGATTGCGCATGCGTAGTAGTGACCCCGATTGCGCATCCGCAGTAGTGAGCCCGAGTTCGCATGACCAGTAGTGAGTCGGAGTGCGTATGAGCAGTAGTGACCCCGAGTGCGCATGCGCAGTAGTGAGCCCGTGTGCCCATGCGCAGTAGTGAGCCTGAGTGCGCATGAGCAGTAGTGGGTCCGAGTGCGCATGGGCAGTAGTTACCCCGAGTGCGCATGCGCAGTAGTGAGCCCGAGTGCGCATGCGCAGTAGTGAGCCCGATTGCGCATCCGCAGTAGCGAGCCCGAGCTCGCATCCGCAGTAGTGAGTCCGAGTTCGCATGAGCAGTAGTGAGTCGGAGTGCGTATGAGCAGTAGTGAGCCCGAGTGCGCATGCGCTGTAGTGAGCCCGTGTGCCCATGCACAGTAGTGAGCCCGTGTGCGCATGCGCCGTAGTGAGCCCGAGTGCGCATCCGCAGTAGTGAGTCCGAGTGCGCATGAGCAGTAGTGACCCCGAGTGCGCATGCGCAGTAGTGAGCCCGTGTGCCCATGCGCAGTAGTGAGCCTGAGTGCGCATGAGCAGTAGTGGGTCCGAGTGCGCATGGGCAGTAGTGACCCCGAGTGCGCATGCGCAGTAGTGAGCCCGAGTGCGCATGCGCAGTAGTGAGCCCGTGTGCCCATGCGCAGTAGTGAGCCTGAGTGCGCATGAGCAGTAGTTTGTCCGAGTGCGCATGGGCAGTAGTGACCCCGAGTGCCCATGCGCAGTAGTGAGCCCGAGTGCGCATGCGCAGTAGTGAGCCCGATTGCGCATCCGCAGTAGTGAGCCTGAGTGCGCATGAGCAGTAGTTTGTCCGAGTGCGCATGGGCAGTAGTGACCCCGAGTGCGCATGCGCAGTAGTGGGCCCGATTGCGCATCCGCAGTAGTGAGACCGATTGCGCATGCGTAGTAGTGACCCCGATTGCGCATCCGCAGTAGTGAGCCCGAGTTCGCATGACCAGTAGTGAGTCGGAGTGCGTATGAGCAGTAGTGACCCCGAGTGCGCATGCGCAGTAGTGAGCCCGTGTGCCCATGCGCAGTAGTGAGCCTGAGTGCGCATGAGCAGTAGTGGGTCCGAGTGCGCATGGGCAGTAGTTACCCCGAGTGCGCATGCGCAGTAGTGAGCCCGAGTGCGCATGCGCAGTAGTGAGCCCGATTGCGCATCCGCAGTAGCGAGCCCGAGCTCGCATCCGCAGTAGTGAGTCCGAGTTCGCATGAGCAGTAGTGAGTCGGAGTGCGTATGAGCAGTAGTGAGCCCGAGTGCGCATGCGCTGTAGTGAGCCCGTGTGCCCATGCACAGTAGTGAGCCCGTGTGCGCATGCGCCGTAGTGAGCCCGAGTGCGCATCCGCAGTAGTGAGTCCGAGTGCGCATGAGCAGTAGTGACCCCGAATGCGCATGCGCAGTAGTGAGCCCGTGTGCCCATGCGCAGTAGTGAGCCTGAATGCGCATGAGCAGTAGTGGGTCCGAGTGCGCATGGGCAGTAGTGACCCCGAGTGCGCATGCGCAGTAGTGAGCCCGAGTGCGCATGCGCAGTAGTGAGCCCGTGTGCCCATGCGCAGTAGTGAGCCTGAGTGCGCATGAGCAGTAGTTTGTCCGAGTGCGCATGGGCAGTAGTGACCCCGAGTGCCCATGCGCAGTAGTGTGACCTATTGCGCATCCGCAGTAGTGAGACCGATTGCGCATGCGCAGTAGGGAGCCCGATTGCGCATCCGCAGTAGTGAAACCGATTGCGCATGCGCAATAGTGAGCCCGATTGCGCATTCGCAGTAGTGAGTCCGAGTGCTCATGGGCAGTAGTGACCCCGAGTGCGCATGCACAGTAGTGACCCGGAGTGCGCATGCGCAGTAGTGCGACCGTGTGCGCATGCGCAATAGTGAGCCCGACCGCGCATCCGCAGTTGTAAGCCTGAGTGCGCATGCGCAGTAGTGACCCCGAGTGCGCATGCGCAGTAGCGAGCCCGTGTGCCCATGCGCAGTAGTGAGCCTGAGTGCGCATCCGTATTAGTGTGCCCGAGTGCGCATGCGCAGTAGTAACCCCGAGTGCGCATCCGCAGTAGTGAGCCCCATTGCGCATCCGCAGTAGTGAGACCGATTGCGCATGCGTAGCATTGACCCCGATTGCGCATCCGCAGTAGTGAGCCCGAGTTCGCATGGCCAGTAGTGAGTCGGAGTGCGTATGTGCAGTAGTGACCCCGAGTGCGCATGCGCAGTAGTGAGCCCGATTGCGCATCCGCAGTAGTGAGACCGATTGCGCATGCGCAGTAGTGACCCCGAGTGCGCATGCGCAGTAGCGAGCCCGTGTGCCCATGCGCAGTAGTGAGCCCGATTGCGCATGCGTAGTAGTGACCCCGATTGCGCATCCGCAGTAGTGAGTCCGAGGTCGCATGGGCAGTAGTGACCCCGAGTGCGCATGCGCAGTAGTGAGCCCGATTGCGCATCCGCAGTAGTGAGACCGATTGCGCATGCGTAGCAGTGACCCCGATTGCGCATCCGCAGTAGTGAGCCCGAGTTCGCATGACCAGTAGTGAGTCGGAGTGCGTATGAGCAGTAGTGACCCCGAGTGCGCATGCGCAGAAGTGAGCCCGTGTGCCCATGCGCAGTAGTGAGCCTGAGTGCGCATGAGCAGTAGTGGGTCCGAGTGCGCATGGGCAGTAGTTACCCCGAGTGCGCATGCGCAGTAGTGAGCCCGAGTGCGCATGCGCAGTAGTGAGCCCGATTGCGCATCCGCAGTAGCGAGCCCGAGCTCGCATCCGCAGTAGTGAGTCCGAGTTCGCATGAGCAGTAGTGAGTCGGAGTGCGTATGAGCAGTAGTGAGCCCGAGTGCGCATGCGCTGTAGTGAGCCCGTGTGCCCATGCACAGTAATGAGCCCGTGTGCGCATGCGCCGTAGTGAGCCCGAGTGCGCACGAGCAGTAGTGGGTCCGAGTGCGCATGGGCAGTAGTGACCCCGTGTGCGCATGCGCACAGAGCGCCCGTGTGCGCATGCGCAAAAGTGAGCTCGAGTGCGCATGTGCAGGTCTGAGCCTGTGTGCGCATGACCAGTAGCGACGCCGAGCGCGCATGCGCAGTAGTGAGACCGAGTGCGCATGAGCAGTAGTGGGTCCGAGTGCGCATGGGCAGTAGTGACCCCGAGTGCGCATCCGCAGTAGTGAGACCGATTGCGCATGCGCAATAGTGAGACCGATTGCGCATGCGCAGTAGTGAGCCCGATTGCGCATCCGCAGTAGTGAGACCGATTGCGCATGCGCAATAGTGAGCCCCATTGCGCATCCGCAGTAGTGAGTCCGAGTGCGCATGAGCAGTAGTGACCCCGAGCGCGCATGCACAGTAGTGAGCCCGTGTGCGCATGCGCAGTAGTGCACCAGTGTGCGCATGCGCAGAAGTGAGCTCGAGTGCTCATGTGCAGGTCTGGGCCGGTGTGCGCATGCACAGTAGCGGCCGCGAGCGCGTATGCGCCGTAGTGAGCCCGATTGCGCATCCGCAGTAGTGAGACCGAGTGCGCATGAGCAGTAGCGACCGCGAGTGCGCATCCGCAGTAGTGAGACCGATTGCGCATGCGCAGTAGGGAGCCCGATTGCGCATACGCAGTAGTGAGTCCGAGATCGCATGAGCAGTAATGCGTCCGAGTGCGCATGCGCAGTAGTGAGCCCGAGTGCGCATGAGCAGTAGTGACCCCGAGTGCGCATGCAGAGTAGTGACCCGCAGTGCGCATGCGCAGTAGTGAGACCGTGTGCGCATGCGCAGTACTGAGCCCGACCGCGCATCCGTAGTTATGAGCCTGAGTGCGCATGCGCAGTAGTGACCCCGAGTGCGCATGCGCAGTAGTGAGCCCGATTGCGCATCCGCAGTAGTGAGACCGATTGCGCATGCGCAATAGTGAGCCCGATTGCGCATTTGCAGTAGTGAGACCTAGAGCGCATTTGCAGTTGCGTCCCCGAGTGCGCATGCGCAGTAGTGACCCCCGAGTGCGCATGCGCAGTAGTGTGACCTATTGCGCATCCGCAGTAGTGAGACCGATTGCGCATGCGCAGTAGGGAGCCCGATTGCGCATCCGCAGTAGTGAAACCGATTACGCATGCGCAATAGTGAGCCCGATTGCGCATTCGCAGTAGTGAGTCCGAGTGCTCATGGGCAGTAGTGACCCCGAGTGCGCATGCACAGTAGTGACCCGGAGTGCGCATGCGCAGTAGTGCGATCGTGTGCGCATGCGCAATAGTGAGCCCGACCGCGCATCCGCAGTTGTAAGCCTGAGTGCGCATGCGCAGTAGTGACCCCGAGTGCGCATGCGCAGTAGCGAGCCCGTGTGCCCATGCGCAGTAGTGAGCCTGAGTGCGCATCCGTAGTAGTGTGCCCGAGTGCGCATGCGCAGTAGTAACCCCGAGTGCGCATCCGCAGTAGTGAGCCCGAGTTCGCATGACCAGTAGTGAGTCGGAGTGCGTATGTGCAGTAGTGACCCCGAGTGCGCATGCGCAGTAGTGAGCCCGATTGCGCATCCGCAGTAGTGAGACCGATTGCGCATGCGCAGTAGTGACCCCGAGTGCGCATGCGCAGTAGCGAGCCCGTGTGCCCATGCGCAGTAGTGAGCCCGATTGCGCATGCGTAGTAGTGACCCCGATTGCGCATCCGCAGTAGTGAGTCCGAGGTCGCATGGGCAGTAGTGACCCCGAGTGCGCATGCGCAGTAGTGAGCCCGATTGCGCATCCGCAGTAGTGAGACCGATTGCGCATGCGTAGCAGTGACCCCGATTGCGCATCCGCAGTAGTGAGCCCGAGTTCGCATGACCAGTAGTGAGTCGGAGTGCGTATGAGCAGTAGTGACCCCGAGTGCGCATGCGCAGTAGTGAGCCCGTGTGCCCATGCGCAGTAGTGAGCCTGAGTGCGCAAGAGCAGTAGTGGGTCCGAGTGCGCATGGGCAGTAGTTACCCCGAGTGCGCATGCGCAGTAGTGAGCCCGAGTGCGCATGCGCAGTAGTGAGCCCGATTGCGCATCCGCAGTAGCGAGCCCGAGCTCGCATCCGCAGTAGTGAGTCCGAGTTCGCATGAGCAGTAGTGAGTCGGAGTGCGTATGAGCAGTAGTGAGCCCGAGTGCGCATGCGCTGTAGTGAGCCCGTGTGCCCATGCACAGTAATGAGCCCGTGTGCGCATGCGCCGTAGTGAGCCCGAGTGCGCACGAGCAGTAGTGGGTCCGAGTGCGCATGGGCAGTAGTGACCCCGTGTGCGCATGCGCACAGAGCGCCCGTGTGCGCATGCGCAAAAGTGAGCTCGAGTGCGCATGTGCAGGTCTGAGCCTGTGTGCGCATGACCAGTAGCGACGCCGAGCGCGCATGCGCAGTAGTGAGCCCGAGTGCGCATGAGCAGTAGTGGGTCCGAGTGCGCATGGGCAGTAGTGACCCCGAGTGCGCATCCGCAGTAGTGAGCCCGATTGCGCGTCCGCAGTAGTGAGACCGATTGCGCATGCGTAGTAGTGACCCCGATTGCGCATCCGCAGTAGTGAGCCCGAGTTCGCATGACCAGTAGTGAGTCGGAGTGCGTATGAGCAGTAGTGAGACCGATTGCGCATGCGCAGTAGTGAGCCCGATTGCGCATCCGCAGTAGTGAGACCGATTGCGCATGCGCAATAGTGAGCCCCATTGCGCATCCGCAGTAGTGAGTCCGAGTGCGCATGAGCAGTAGTGACCCCGAGCGCGCATGCACAGTAGTGAGCCCGTGTGCGCATGCGCAGTAGTGCACCAGTGTGCGCATGCGCAGAAGTGAGCTCGAGTGCTCATGTGCAGGTCTGGGCCGGTGTGCGCATGCACAGTAGCGGCCGCGAGCGCGTATGCGCCGTAGTGAGCCCGATTGCGCATCCGCAGTAGTGAGACCGAGTGCGCATGAGCAGTAGCGACCGCGAGTGCGCATCCGCAGTAGTGAGACCGATTGCGCATGCGCAGTAGGGAGCCCGATTGCGCATACGCAGTAGTGAGTCCGAGATCGCATGAGCAGTAATGCGTCCGAGTGCGCATGCGCAGTAGTGAGCCCGAGTGCGCATGAGCAGTAGTGACCCCGAGTGCGCATGCAGAGTAGTGACCCGCAGTGCGCATGCGCAGTAGTGAGACCGTGTGCGCATGCGCAGTACTGAGCCCGACCGCGCATCCGTAGTTATGAGCCTGAGTGCGCATGCGCAGTAGTGACCCCGAGTGCGTATGCGCAGTAGTGACCCCCGAGTGCGCATGCGCAGTAGTGTGACCTATTGCGCATCCGCAGTAGTGAGACCGATTGCGCATGCGCAGTAGGGAGCCCGATTGCGCATGCGCAGTAGCGAGCCCGTGTGCCCATGCGCAGTAGTGAGCCCGATTGCGCATGCGTAGTAGTGACCCCGATTGCGCATCCGCAGTAGTGAGTCCGAGGTCGCATGGGCAGTAGTGACCCCGAGTGCGCATGCGCAGTAGTGAGCCCGATTGCGCATCCGCAGTAGTGAGACCGATTGCGCATGCGTAGCAGTGACCCCGATTGCGCATCCGCAGTAGTGAGCCCGAGTTCGCATGACCAGTAGTGAGTCGGAGTGCGTATGAGCAGTAGTGACCCCGAGTGCGCATGCGCAGTAGTGAGCCCGTGTGCCCATGCGCAGTAGTGAGCCTGAGTGCGCAAGAGCAGTAGTGGGTCCGAGTGCGCATGGGCAGTAGTTACCCCGAGTGCGCATGCGCAGTAGTGAGCCCGAGTGCGCATGCGCAGTAGTGAGCCCGATTGCGCATCCGCAGTAGCGAGCCCGAGCTCGCATCCGCAGTAGTGAGTCCGAGTTCGCATGAGCAGTAGTGAGTCGGAGTGCGTATGAGCAGTAGTGAGCCCGAGTGCGCATGCGCTGTAGTGAGCCCGTGTGCCCATGCACAGTAATGAGCCCGTGTGCGCATGCGCCGTAGTGAGCCCGAGTGCGCACGAGCAGTAGTGGGTCCGAGTGCGCATGGGCAGTAGTGACCCCGTGTGCGCATGCGCACAGAGCGCCCGTGTGCGCATGCGCAAAAGTGAGCTCGAGTGCGCATGTGCAGGTCTGAGCCTGTGTGCGCATGACCAGTAGCGACGCCGAGCGCGCATGCGCAGTAGTGAGCCCGAGTGCGCATGAGCAGTAGTGGGTCCGAGTGCGCATGGGCAGTAGTGACCCCGAGTGCGCATCCGCAGTAGTGAGCCCGAGTTCGCACGACCAGTAGTGAGTCGGAGTGCGTATGTGCAGTAGCGACCCCGAGTGCGCATGCGCAGTAGTGAGCCCGATTGCGCGTCCGCAGTAGTGAGACCGATTGCGCATGCGTAGTAGTGACCCCGATTGCGCATCCGCAGTAGTGAGCCCGAGTTCGCATGACCAGTAGTGAGTCGGAGTGCGTATGAGCAGTAGTGAGACCGATTGCGCATGCGCAGTAGTGAGCCCGATTGCGCATCCGCAGTAGTGAGACCGATTGCGCATGCGCAATAGTGAGCCCCATTGCGCATCCGCAGTAGTGAGTCCGAGTGCGCATGAGCAGTAGTGACCCCGAGCGCGCATGCACAGTAGTGAGCCCGTGTGCGCATGCGCAGTAGTGCACCAGTGTGCGCATGCGCAGAAGTGAGCTCGAGTGCTCATGTGCAGGTCTGGGCCGGTGTGCGCATGCACAGTAGCGGCCGCGAGCGCGTATGCGCCGTAGTGAGCCCGATTGCGCATCCGCAGTAGTGAGACCGAGTGCGCATGAGCAGTAGCGACCGCGAGTGCGCATCCGCAGTAGTGAGACCGATTGCGCATGCGCAGTAGGGAGCCCGATTGCGCATACGCAGTAGTGAGTCCGAGATCGCATGAGCAGTAATGCGTCCGAGTGCGCATGCGCAGTAGTGAGCCCGAGTGCGCATGAGCAGTAGTGACCCCGAGTGCGCATGCAGAGTAGTGACCCGCAGTGCGCATGCGCAGTAGTGAGACCGCGTGCGCATGCGCAGTACTGAGCCCGACCGCGCATCCGTAGTTATGAGCCTGAGTGCGCATGCGCAGTAGTGACCCCGAGTGCGTATGCGCAGTAGTGACCCCCGAGTGCGCATGCGCAGTAGTGTGACCTATTGCGCATCCGCAGTAGTGAGACCGATTGCGCATGCGCAGTAGGGAGCCCGATTGCGCATCCGCAGTAGTGAAACCGATTACGCATGCGCAATAGTGAGCCCGATTGCGCATTCGCAGTAGTGAGTCCGAGTGCTCATGGGCAGTAGCGAGCCCGTGTGCCCATGCGCAGTAGTGAGCCTGAGTGCGCATCCGTAGTAGTGTGCCCGAGTGCGCATGCGCAGTAGTAACCCCGAGTGCGCATCCGCAGTAGTGAGCCCGAGTTCGCATGACCAGTAGTGAGTCGGAGTGCGTATGTGCAGTAGTGACCCCGAGTGCGCATGCGCAGTAGTGAGCCCGATTTCGCATCCGCAGTAGTGAGACCGATTGCGCATGCGCAATAGTGACCCCGAGTGCGCATGCGCAGTAGCGAGCCCGTGTGCCCATGCGCAGTAGTGAGCCCGATTGCGCATGCGTAGTAGTGACCCCGATTGCGCATCCGCAGTAGTGAGTCCGAGGTCGCATGGGCAGTAGTGACCCCGAGTGCGCATGCGCAGTAGTGAGCCCGATTGCGCATCCGCAGTAGTGAGACCGATTGCGCATGCGTAGCAGTGACCCCGATTGCGCATCCGCAGTAGTGAGCCCGTGTTCGCATGACCAGTAGTGAGTCGGAGTGCGTATGAGCAGTAGTGACCCCGAGTGCGCATGCGCAGTAGTGAGCCCGTGTGACCATGCGCAGTAGTGAGCCTGAGTGCGCATGAGCAGTAGTGGGTCCGAGTGCGCATGGGCAGTAGTTACCCCGAGTGCGCATGCGCAGTAGTGAGCCCGAGTGCGCATGCGCAGTAGTGAGCCCGATTGCGCATCCGCAGTAGTGAGCCCGAGTTCGCATGACCAGTAGTGAGTCGGAGTGCGTATGAGCAGTAGTGAGACCGATTGCGCATGCGCAGTAGTGAGCCCGATTGCGCATCCGCAGTAGTGAGACCGATTGCGCATGCGCAATAGTGAGCCCCATTGCGCATCCGCAGTAGTGAGTCCGAGTGCGCATGAGCAGTAGTGACCCCGAGCGCGCATGCACAGTAGTGAGCCCGTGTGCGCATGCGCAGTAGTGCACCAGTGTGCGCATGCGCAGAAGTGAGCTCGAGTGCTCATGTGCAGGTCTGGGCCGGTGTGCGCATGCACAGTAGCGGCCGCGAGCGCGTATGCGCCGTAGTGAGCCCGATTGCGCATGAGCAGTAGCGACCGCGAGTGCGCATCCGCAGTAGTGAGACCGATTGCGCATGCGCAGTAGGGAGCCCGATTGCGCATACGCAGTAGTGAGTCCGAGATCGCATGAGCAGTAATGCGTCCGAGTGCGCATGCGCAGTAGTGAGCCCGAGTGCGCATGAGCAGTAGTGACCCCGAGTGCGCATGCAGAGTAGTGACCCGCAGTGCGCATGCGCAGTAGTGAGACCGCGTGCGCATGCGCAGTACTGAGCCCGACCGCGCATCCGTAGTTATGAGCCTGAGTGCGCATGCGCAGTAGTGACCCCGAGTGCGTATGCGCAGTAGTGACCCCCGAGTGCGCATGCGCAGTAGTGTGACCTATTGCGCATCCGCAGTAGTGAGACCGATTGCGCATGCGCAGTAGGGAGCCCGATTGCGCATCCGCAGTAGTGAAACCGATTACGCATGCGCAATAGTGAGCCCGATTGCGCATTCGCAGTAGTGAGTCCGAGTGCTCATGGGCAGTAGCGAGCCCGTGTGCCCATGCGCAGTAGTGAGCCTGAGTGCGCATCCGTAGTAGTGTGCCCGAGTGCGCATGCGCAGTGGTAACCCCGAGTGCGCATCCGCAGTAGTGAGCCCGAGTTCGCATGACCAGTAGTGAGTCGGAGTGCGTATGTGCAGTAGTGACCCCGAGTGCGCATGCGCAGTAGTGAGCCCGATTTCGCATCCGCAGTAGTGAGACCGATTGCGCATGCGCAATAGTGACCCCGAGTGCGCATGCGCAGTAGCGAGCCCGTGTGCCCATGCGCAGTAGTGAGCCCGATTGCGCATGCGTAGTAGTGACCCCGATTGCGCATCCGCAGTAGTGAGTCCGAGGTCGCATGGGCAGTAGTGACCCCGAGTGCGCATGCGCAGTAGTGAGCCCGATTGCGCATCCGCAGTAGTGAGACCGATTGCGCATGCGTAGCAGTGACCCCGATTGCGCATCCGCAGTAGTGAGCCCGTGTTCGCATGACCAGTAGTGAGTCGGAGTGCGTATGAGCAGTAGTGACCCCGAGTGCGCATGCGCAGTAGTGAGCCCGTGTGACCATGCGCAGTAGTGAGCCTGAGTGCGCATGAGCAGTAGTGGGTCCGAGTGCGCATGGGCAGTAGTTACCCCGAGTGCGCATGCGCAGTAGTGAGCCCGAGTGCGCATGCGCAGTAGTGAGCCCGATTGCGCATCCGCAGTAGCGAGCCCGAGCTCGCATCCGCAGTAGTGAGTCCGAGTTCGCATGAGCAGTAGTGAGTCGGAGTGCGTATGAGCAGTAGTGAGCCCGAGTGCGCATGCGCTGTAGTGAGCCCGTGTGCCCATGCACAGTAATGAGCCCGTGTGCGCATGCGCCGTAGTGAGCCCGAGTGCGCACGAGCAGTAGTGGGTCCGGGTGCGCATGGGCAGTAGTGACCCCGTGTGCGCATGCGCACAGAGCGCCCGTGTGCGCACGCGCAAAAGTGAGCTCGAGTGCGCATGTGCAGGTCTGAGCCTGTGTGCGCATGACCAGTAGCGACGCCGAGCGCGCATGCGCAGTAGTGAGCCCGAGTGCGCATGAGCAGTAGTGGGTCCGAGTGCGCATGGGCAGTAGTGACCCCGAGTGCGCATCCGCAGTAGTGAGCCCGAGTTCGCATGACCAGTAGTGAGTCGGAGTGCGTATGTGCAGTAGTGACCCCGAGTGCGCATGCGCAGTAGTGAGCCCGATTGCGCGTCCGCAGTAGTGAGACCGATTGCGCATGCGTAGTAGTGACCCCGATTCCGCATCCGCAGTAGTGAGCCCGAGTTCGCATGACCAGTAGTGAGTCGGAGTGCGTATGAGCAGTAGTGACCCCGAGTGCGCATGCGCAGTAGTGAGCCTGTGTGCCCATGCGCAGTAGTGAGCCTGAGTGCGCATGAGCAGTAGTGGGTCCGAGTGCGCATGGGCAGTAGTTACCCCGAGTGCGCATGCGCAGTAGTGAGCCCGAGTGCGCATGCGCAGTAGTGACCCCGAGTGCGCATGCGCAGTAGTGAGCCCGATTGGGCATCCGCAGTAGTGAGACCGATTGCGCATGCGCAACAGTGAGCCCGATTGCGCATTTGCAGTAGTGAGTCCTAGAGCGCATTTGCAGTAGCGTCCCCGAGTGCGCATGCGCAGGAGTGACCCCGAGTGCGCATGCGCAGTAGTGTGACCTATTGCGCATCCGCAGTAGTGAGACCGATTGCGCATGCGCAGTAGGGAGCCAGATTGCGCATCCGCAGTAGTGAAACCGATTGCGCATGCGCAATAGTGAGACCGATTGCGCATGCGCAGTAGTGAGCCCGATTGCGCATCCGCAGTAGTGAGACCGATTGCGCATGCGCAATAGTGAGCCCCATTGCGCATCCGCAGTAGTGAGTCCGAGTGCGCATGAGCAGTAGTGACCCCGAGCGCGCATGCACAGTAGTGAGCCCGTGTGCGCATGCGCAGTAGTGCACCAGTGTGCGCATGCGCAGAAGTGAGCTCGAGTGCCCATGCGCAGTAGTGAGCCTGAGTGCGCATCTGTAGTAGTGTGCCCGAGTGCGCATGCGCAGTAGTAACCCCGAGTGCGCATCCGCAGTAGTGAGCCCGATTGCGCATGCGTAGTAGTGACCCCGATTGCGCATCCGCAGTAGTGAGTCCGAGGTCGCATGGGCAGTAGTGACCCCGAGTGCGCATCCGCAGTAGTGAGCCCGAGTTCGCATGACCAGTAGTGAGTCGGAGTGCGTATGTGCAGTAGTGACCCCGAGTGCGCATGCGCAGTAGTGAGCCCGAGTGCGCATGAGCAGTAGTGAATCCGTGTGCGCATGACCAGTCGTGACCACGATTGCACATTCACAGTAGTGACCCCGACCGCGCATCCGCAGTTGTGAGCCTGAGTGCGCATGCGCAGTAGTGACCCCGAGTGCGCATGCGCAGTAGTGAGCCCGATTGCGCATCCGCACGTGTGAGACCGATTGCGCATGCGCAGTAGTAAGCCTGATTGCGCATCCGCAGTAGTGAATCCGAGTGCGCATGACCAGTAGTGACCACGATTGCGCATGCACAGTAGTGAGCCCGTGTGCGCATGCGCAGTAGTGACCCGGAGTGCGCATGCGCAGTAGTGCGATCGTGTGCGCATGCGCAATAGTGAGCCCGACCGCGCATCCGCAGTTGTAAGCCTGAGTGCGCATGCGCAGTAGTGACCCCGAGTGCGCATGCGCAGTAGCGAGCCCGTGTGCCCATGCGCAGTAGTGAGCCTGAGTGCGCATCCGCAGTAGTGAATCCGAGTGCGCATGACCAGTAGTGACCACGATTGCGCATGCACAGTAGTGAGCCCGTGTGCGCATGCGCAGTAGTGAGCCCGATTGCGCATCCGCAGTAGTGAGACCGATTGCGCATGCGCAGTAGTGAGACCGATTGCGCATCCGCACAGGTGAGACCGATTGCGCATGCGCAGTAGTGAGCCCGACCGCGCATCCGCAGTCGTGAGTCCAAGTGAGCATGAGCAGTAGTGACCCCGAGTGCGCATGCAGAGTAGTGACCCGCAGTGCGCATGCGCAGTAGTGAGACCGTGTACGCATGCGCAGTACTGAGCCCAACCGCGCATCCGTAGTTCTGAGCCTGAGTGCGCATGCGCAGTAGTGACCCCGAGTGCGCATGCGCAGTAGTGAGCCCGATTGCGCATCCGCAGTAGTGAGACCGATTTCGCATGCGCAATAGTGAGCCCGATTGCGCATTTGCAGTAGTGAGTCCTAGAGCGCATTTGCAGTAGCGTCCCCGAGTGCGCATGCGCAGTAGTGACCCCGAGTGCGCATGCGCAGTAGTGTGACCTATTGCGCATCCGCAGTAGTGAGACCGATTGCGCATGCGCAGTAGGGAGCCCGATTGCGCATCCGCAGTAGTGAAACCGATTGCGCATGCGCAATAGTGAGACCGATTGCGCATGCGCAGCAGTGAGCCCGATTGCGCATCCGCAGTAGTGAGACCGATTGCGCAGGCGCAATAGTGAGCCCCATTGCGCATCCGCAGTAGTGAGTCCGAGTGCGCATGAGCAGTAGTGACCCCGAGCGCGCATGCACAGTAGTGAGCCCGTGTGCGCATGCGCAGTAGTGCACCAGTGTGCGCATGCGCAGAAGTGAGCTCGAGTGCTCATGTGCAGGTCTGGGCCGGTGTGCGCATGCACAGTAGCGGCCGCGAGCGCGTATGCGCCGTAGTGAGCCCGATTGCGCATCCGCAGTAGTGAGACCGAGTGCGCATGAGCAGTAGCGACCGCGAGTGCGCATCCGCAGTAGTGAGACCGATTGCGCATGCGCAGTAGGGAGCCCGATTGCGCATACGCAGTAGTGAGTCCGAGATCGCATGAGCAGTAATGCGTCCGAGTGCGCATGCGCAGTAGTGAGCCCGAGTGCGCATGAGCAGTAGTGACCCCGAGTGCGCATGCAGAGTAGTGACCCGCAGTGCGCATGCGCAGTAGTGAGACCGTGTACGCATGCGCAGTACTGAGCCCAACCGCGCATCCGTAGTTCTGAGCCTGAGTGCGCATGCGCAGTAGTGACCCCGAGTGCGCATGCGCAGTAGTGAGCCCGATTGCGCATCCGCAGTAGTGAGACCGATTGCGCATGCGCAATAGTGAGCCCGATTGCGCATTTGCAGTAGTGAGTCCTAGAGCGCATTTGCAGTAGCGTCCCCGAGTGCGCATGCGCAGTAGTGACCCCGAGTGCGCATGCGCAGTAGTGTGACCTATTGCGCATCCGCAGTAGTGAGACCGATTGCGCATGCGCAGTAGGGAGCCCGATTGCGCATCCGCAGTAGTGAAACCGATTGCGCATGCGCAATAGTGAGACCGATTGCGCATGCGCAGTAGTGAGCCCGATTGCGCATCCGCAGTAGTGAGACCGATTGCGCATGCGCAATAGTGAGCCCCATTGCGCATCCGCAGTAGTGAGTCCGAGTGCGCATGAGCAGTAGTGACCCCGAGCGCGCATGCACAGTAGTGAGCCCGTGTGCGCATGCGCAGTAGTGCACCAGTGTGCGCATGCGCAGAAGTGAGCTCGAGTGCTCATGTGCAGGTCTGGGCCGGTGTGCGCATGCACAGTAGCGGCCGCGAGCGCGCATGCGCAGTAGGGAGCCCGATTGCGCATACGCAGTAGTGAGTCCGAGATCGCATGAGCAGTAATGCGTCCGAGTGCGCATGCGCAGTAGTGAGCCCGAGTGCGCATGAGCAGTAGTGACCACGAGTGCGCATGCAGAGTAGTGACCCGCAGTGCGCATGCGCAGTAGTGAGACCGTGTGCGCATGCGCAGTACTGAGCCCGACCGCGCATCCGTAGTTATGAGCCTGAGTGCGCATGCGCAGTAGTGACCCCGAGTGCGCATGCGCAGTAGTGAGCCCGACCGCGCATCCGCAGTTGTAAGCCTGAGTGCGCATGCGCAGTAGTGACCCCGAGTGCGCATGCGCAGTAGCGAGCCCGTGTGCCCATGCGCAGTAGTGAGCCTGAGTGCGCATCCGTAGTAGTGTGCCCGAGTGCGCATGCGCAGTAGTAACCCCGAGTGCGCATCCGCAGTAGTGAGCCCGAGTTCGCATGACCAGTAGTGAGTCGGAGTGCGTATGTGCAGTAGTGACCCCGAGTGCGCATGCGCAGTAGTGAGCCTGAGTGCGCATCCGTAGTAGTGTGCCCGAGTGCGCATGCGCAGTAGTAACCCCGAGTGCGCATCCGCAGTAGTGAGCCCGAGTTCGCATGACCAGTAGTGAGTCGGAGTGCGTATGTGCAGTAGTGACCCCGAGTGCGCATGCGCAGTAGTGAGCCCGATTGCGCATCCGCAGTAGTGAGACCGATTGCGCATGCGCAGTAGTGACCCCGAGTGCGCATGCGCAGTAGCGAGCCCGTGTGCCCATGCGCAGTAGTGAGCCCGATTGCGCATGCGTAGTAGTGACCCCGATTGCGCATCCGCAGTAGTGAGTCCGAGGTCGCATGGGCAGTAGTGACCCCGAGTGCGCATGCGCAGTAGTGAGCCCGATTGCGCATCCGCAGTAGTGAGACCGATTGCGCATGCGTAGCAGTGACCCCGATTGCGCATCCGCAGTAGTGAGCCCGAGTTCGCATGACCAGTAGTGAGTCGGAGTGCGTATGAGCAGTAGTGACCCCGAGTGCGCATGCGCAGTAGTGAGCCCGTGTGCCCATGCGCAGTAGTGAGCCTGAGTGCGCAAGAGCAGTAGTGGGTCCGAGTGCGCATGGGCAGTAGTTACCCCGAGTGCGCATGCGCAGTAGTGAGCCCGAGTGCGCATGCGCAGTAGTGAGCCCGATTGCGCATCCGCAGTAGCGAGCCCGAGCTCGCATCCGCAGTAGTGAGTCCGAGTTCGCATGAGCAGTAGTGAGTCGGAGTGCGTATGAGCAGTAGTGAGCCCGAGTGCGCATGCGCTGTAGTGAGCCCGTGTGCCCATGCACAGTAATGAGCCCGTGTGCGCATGCGCCGTAGTGAGCCCGAGTGCGCACGAGCAGTAGTGGGTCCGAGTGCGCATGGGCAGTAGTGACCCCGTGTGCGCATGCGCACAGAGCGCCCGTGTGCGCATGCGCAAAAGTGAGCTCGAGTGCGCATGTGCAGGTCTGAGCCTGTGTGCGCATGACCAGTAGCGACGCCGAGCGCGCATGCGCAGTAGTGAGCCCGAGTGCGCATGAGCAGTAGTGGGTCCGAGTGCGCATGGGCAGTAGTGACCCCAAGTGCGCATCCGCAGTAGTGAGCCCGAGTTCGCACGACCAGTAGTGAGTCGGAGTGCGTATGTGCAGTAGCGACCCCGAGTGCGCATGCGCAGTAGTGAGCCCGATTGCGCGTCCGCAGTAGTGAGACCGATTGCGCATGCGTAGTAGTGACCCCGATTGCGCATCCGCAGTAGTGAGCCCGAGTTCGCATGACCAGTAGTGAGTCGGAGTGCGTATGAGCAGTAGTGAGACCGATTGCGCATGCGCAGTAGTGAGCCCGATTGCGCATCCGCAGTAGTGAGACCGATTGCGCATGCGCAATAGTGAGCCCCATTGCGCATCCGCAGTAGTGAGTCCGAGTGCGCATGAGCAGTAGTGACCCCGAGCGCGCATGCACAGTAGTGAGCCCGTGTGCGCATGCGCAGTAGTGCACCAGTGTGCGCATGCGCAGAAGTGAGCTCGAGTGCTCATGTGCAGGTCTGGGCCGGTGTGCGCATGCACAGTAGCGGCCGCGAGCGCGTATGCGCCGTACTGAGCCCGATTGCGCATCCGCAGTAGTGAGACCGAGTGCGCATGAGCAGTAGCGACCGCGAGTGCGCATCCGCAGTAGTGAGACCGATTGCGCATGCGCAGTAGGGAGCCCGATTGCGCATACGCAGTAGTGAGTCCGAGATCGCATGAGCAGTAATGCGTCCGAGTGCGCATGCGCAGTAGTGAGCCCGAGTGCGCATGAGCAGTAGTGACCCCGAGTGCGCATGCAGAGTAGTGACCCGCAGTGCGCATGCGCAGTAGTGAGACCGTGTGCGCATGCGCAGTACTGAGCCCGACCGCGCATCCGTAGTTATGAGCCTGAGTGCGCATGCGCAGTAGTGACCCCGAGTGCGTATGCGCAGTAGTGACCCCCGAGTGCGCATGCGCAGTACTGTGACCTATTGCGCATCCGCAGTAGTGAGACCGAATGCGCATGCGCAGTAGGGAGCCCGATTGCGCATCCGCAGTAGTGAAACCGATTACGCATGCGCAATAGTGAGCCCGATTGCGCATTCGCAGTAGTGAGTCCGAGTGCTCATGGGCAGTAGTGACCCCGAGTGCGCATGCACAGTAGTGACCCGGAGTGCGCATGCGCAGTAGTGCGATCGTGTGCGCATGCGCAATAGTGAGCCCGACCGCGCATCCGCAGTTGTAAGCCTGAGTGCGCATGCGCAGTAGTGACCCCGAGTGCGCATGCGCAGTAGCGAGCCCGTGTGTCCATGCGCAGTAGTGAGCCTGAGTGCGCATCCGTAGTAGTGTGCCCGAGTGCGCATGCGCAGTAGTAACCCCGAGTGCGCATCCGCAGTAGTGAGCCCGAGTTCGCATGACCAGTAGTGAGTCGGAGTGCGTATGTGCAGTAGTGACCCCGAGTGCGCATGCGCAGTAGTGAGCCCGATTGCGCATCCGCAGTAGTGAGACCGATTGCGCATGCGCAGTAGTGACCCCGAGTGCGCATGCGCAGTAGCGAGCCCGTGTGCCCATGCGCAGTAGTGAGCCCGATTGCGCATGCGTAGTAGTGACCCCGATTGCGCATCCGCAGTAGTGAGTCCGAGGTCGCATGGGCAGTAGTGACCCCGAGTGCGCATGCGCAGTAGTGAGCCCGATTGCGCATCCGCAGTAGTGAGACCGATTGCGCATGCGTAGCAGTGACCCCGATTGCGCATCCGCAGTAGTGAGCCCGTGTTCGCATGACCAGTAGTGAGTCGGAGTGCGTATGAGCAGTAGTGACCCCGAGTGCGCATGCGCAGTAGTGAGCCCGTGTGCCCATGCGCAGTAGTGAGCCTGAGTGCGCATGAGCAGTAGTGGGTCCGAGTGCGCATGGGCAGTAGTTACCCCGAGTGCGCATGCGCAGTAGTGAGCCCGTGTGCGCATGCGCAGTAGTGAGCCCGATTGCGCATCCGCAGTAGCGAGCCCGAGCTCGCATCCGCAGTAGTGAGTCCGAGTTCGCATGAGCAGTAGTGGGTCCGAGTGCGCATGGGCAGTAGTGACCCCGAGTGCGCATCCGCAGTAGTGAGCCCGAGTTCGCATGACCAGTAGTGAGTCGGAGTGCGTATGTGCAGTAGTGACCCCGAGTGCGCATGCGCAGTAGTGAGCCCGATTGCGCGTCCGCAGTAGTGAGACCGATTGCGCATGCGTAGTAGTGACCCCGATTGCGCATCCGCAGTAGTGAGCCCGAGTTCGCATGACCAGTAGTGAGTCGGAGTGCGTATGAGCAGTAGTGACCCCGAGTGCGCATGCGCAGTAGTGAGCCTGTGTGCCCATGCGCAGTAGTGAGCCTGAGTGCGCATGAGCAGTAGTGGGTCCGAGTGCGCATGGGCAGTAGTTACCCCGAGTGCGCATGCGCAGTAGTGAGCCCGAGTGCGCATGCGCAGTAGTGACCCCGAGTGCGCATGCGCAGTAGTGAGCCCGATTGGGCATCCGCAGTAGTGAGACCGATTGCGCATGCGCAACAGTGAGCCCGATTGCGCATTTGCAGTAGTGAGTCCTAGAGCGCATTTGCAGTAGCGTCCCCGAGTGCGCATGCGCAGGAGTGACCCCGAGTGCGCATGCGCAGTAGTGTGACCTATTGCGCATCCGCAGTAGTGAGACCGATTGCGCATGCGCAGTAGGGAGCCAGATTGCGCATCCGCAGTAGTGAAACCGATTGCGCATGCGCAATAGTGAGACCGATTGCGCATGCGCAGTAGTGAGCCCGATTGCGCATCCGCAGTAGTGAGACCGATTGCGCATGCGCAATAGTGAGCCCCATTGCGCATCCGCAGTAGTGAGTCCGAGTGCGCATGAGCAGTAGTGACCCCGAGCGCGCACGCACAGTAGTGAGCCCGTGTGCGCATGCGCAGTAGTGCACCAGTGTGCGCATGCGCAGAAGTGAGCTCGAGTGCCCATGCGCAGTAGTGAGCCTGAGTGCGCATCTGTAGTAGTGTGCCCGAGTGCGCATGCGCAGTAGTAACCCCGAGTGCGCATCCGCAGTAGTGAGCCCGATTGCGCATGCGTAGTAGTGACCCCGATTGCGCATCCGCAGTAGTGAGTCCGAGGTCGCATGGGCAGTAGTGACCCCGAGTGCGCATCCGCAGTAGTGAGCCCGAGTTCGCATGACCAGTAGTGAGTCGGAGTGCGTATGTGCAGTAGTGACCCCAAGTGCGCATGCGCAGTAGTGAGCCCGAGTGCGCATGCGCAGTAGTGAGCCCGTGTGCCCATGCGCAGTAGTGAGCCTGAGTGCGCATGGGCAGTAGTGACCCCGAGTGCGCATGCGCACTAGTGAGCCCGAGTGCGCATGAGCAGTAGTGAATCCGTGTGCGCATGACCAGTCGTGACCACGATTGCACATTCACAGTAGTGACCCCGACCGCGCATCCGCAGTTGTGAGCCTGAGTGCGCATGCGCAGTAGTGACCCCGAGTGCGCATGCGCAGTAGTGAGCCCGATTGCGCATCCGCACGTGTGAGACCGATTGCGCATGCGCAGTAGTAAGCCTGATTGCGCATCCGCAGTAGTGAATCCGAGTGCGCATGACCAGTAGTGACCACGATTGCGCATGCACAGTAGTGAGCCCGTGTGCGCATGCGCAGTAGTGACCCGGAGTGCGCATGCGCAGTAGTGCGATCGTGTGCGCATGCGCAATAGTGAGCCCGACCGCGCATCCGCAGTTGTAAGCCTGAGTGCGCATGCGCAGTAGTGACCCCGAGTGCGCATGCGCAGTAGCGAGCCCGTGTGCCCATGCGCAGTAGTGAGCCTGAGTGCGCATCCGCAGTAGTGAATCCGAGTGCGCATGCGCAGTAGTGAGCCCGACCGCGCATCCGCAGTCGTGAGTCCAAGTGAGCATGAGCAGTAGTGACCCCGAGTGCGCATGCAGAGTAGTGACCCGCAGTGCGCATGCGCAGTAGTGAGACCGTGTACGCATGCGCAGTACTGAGCCCAACCGCGCATCCGTAGTTATGAGCCTGAGTGCGCATGCGCAGTAGTGACCCCGAGTGCGCATGCGCAGTAGTGAGCCCGATTGCGCATCCGCAGTAGTGAGACCGATTGCGCATGCGCAATAGTGAGCCCGATTGCGCATTTGCAGTAGTGAGTCCTAGAGCGCATTTGCAGTAGCGTCCCCGAGTGCGCATGCGCAGTAGTGACCCCGAGTGCGCATGCGCAGTAGTGTGACCTATTGCGCATCCGCAGTAGTGAGACCGATTGCGCATGCGCAGTAGGGAGCCCGATTGCGCATCCGCAGTAGTGAAACCGATTGCGCATGCGCAATAGTGAGACCGATTGCGCATGCGCAGTAGTGAGCCCGATTGCGCATCCGCAGTAGTGAGACCGATTGCGCATGCGCAATAGTGAGCCCCATTGCGCATCCGCAGTAGTGAGTCCGAGTGCGCATGAGCAGTAGTGACCCCGAGCGCGCATGCACAGTAGTGAGCCCGTGTGCGCATGCGCAGTAGTGCACCAGTGTGCGCATGCGCAGAAGTGAGCTCGAGTGCTCATGTGCAGGTCTGGGCCGGTGTGCGCATGCACAGTAGCGGCCGCGAGCGCGTATGCGCCGTAGTGAGCCCGATTGCGCATCCGCAGTAGTGAGACCGAGTGCGCATGCGCAGTAGCGACCGCGAGTGCGCATCCGCAGTAGTGAGACCGATTGCGCATGCGCAGTAGGGAGCCCGATTGCGCATACGCAGTAGTGAGTCCGAGATCGCATGAGCAGTAATGCGTCCGAGTGCGCATGCGCAGTAGTGAGCCCGAGTGCGCATGAGCAGTAGTGACCCCGAGTGCGCATGCAGAGTAGTGACCCGCAGTGCGCATGCGCAGTAGTGAGCCCGATTGCGCATCCGCAGTAGTGAGACCGATTGCGCATGCGCAATAGTGAGCCCGATTGCGCATTTGCAGTAGTGAGACCTAGAGCGCATTTGCAGTTGCGTCCCCGAGTGCGCATGCGCAGTAGTGACCCCCGAGTGCGCATGCGCAGTAGTGTGACCTATTGCGCATCCGCAGTAGTGAGACCGATTGCGCATGCGCAGTAGGGAGCCCGATTGCGCATCCGCAGTAGTGAAACCGATTACGCATGCGCAATAGTGAGCCCGATTGCGCATTCGCAGTAGTGAGTCCGAGTGCTCATGGGCAGTAGTGACCCCGAGTGCGCATGCACAGTAGTGACCCGGAGTGCGCATGCGCAGTAGTGCGATCGTGTGCGCATGCGCAATAGTGAGCCCGACCGCGCATCCGCATTTGTAAGCCTGAGTGCGCATGCGCAGTAGTGACCCCGAGTGCGCATGCGCAGTAGCGAGCCCGTGTGCCCATGCGCAGTAGTGAGCCTGAGTGCGCATCCGTAGTAGTGTGCCCGAGTGCGCATGCGCAGTAGTAACCCCGAGTGCGCATCCGCAGTAGTGAGCCCGAGTTCGCATGACCAGTAGTGAGTCGGAGTGCGTATGTGCAGTAGTGACCCCGAGTGCGCATGCGCAGTAGTGAGCCCGATTGCGCATCCGCAGTAGTGAGACCGATTGCGCATGCGCAGTAGTGACCCCGAGTGCGCATGCGCAGTAGCGAGCCCGTGTGCCCATGCGCAGTAGTGAGCCTGAGTGCGCATCCGTAGTAGTGTGCCCGAGTGCGCATGCGCAGTAGTAACCCCGATTGCGCATCCGCAGTAGTGAGCCCGTGTTCGCATGACCAGTAGTGATTCGGAGTGCGTATGAGCAGTAGTGACCCCGAGTGCGCATGCGCAGTAGTGAGCCCGTGTGCCCATGCGCAGTAGTGAGCCTGAGTGCGCATGAGCAGTAGTGGGTCCGAGTGCGCATGGGCAGTAGTTACCCCGAGTGCGCATGCGCAGTAGTGAGCCCGAGTGCGCATGCGCAGTAGTGAGCCCGATTGCGCATCCGCAGTAGCGAGCCCGAGCTCGCATCCGCAGTAGTGAGTCCGAGTTCGCATGAGCAGTAGTGAGTCGGAGTGCGTATGAGCAGTAGTGAGCCCGAGTGCGCATGCGCTGTAGTGAGCCCGTGTGCCCATGCACAGTAATGAGCCCGTGTGCGCATGCGCCGTAGTGAGCCCGAGTGCGCACGAGCAGTAGTGGGTCCGAGTGCGCATGGGCAGTAGTGACCCCGTGTGCGCATGCGCACAGAGCGCCCGTGTGCGCACGCGCAAAAGTGAGCTCGAGTGCGCATGTGCAGGTCTGAGCCTGTGTGCGCATGACCAGTAGCGACGCCGAGCGCGCATGCGCAGTAGTGAGCCCGAGTGCGCATGAGCAGTAGTGGGTCCGAGTGCGCATGGGCAGTAGTGACCCCGAGTGCGCATCCGCAGTAGTGAGCCCGAGTTCGCACGACCAGTAGTGAGTCGGAGTGCGTATGTGCAGTAGCGACCCCGAGTGCGCATGCGCAGTAGTGAGCCCGATTGCGCGTCCGCAGTAGTGAGACCGATTGCGCATGCGTAGTAGTGACCCCGATTGCGCATCCGCAGTAGTGAGCCCGAGTTCGCATGACCAGTAGTGAGTCGGAGTGCGTATGAGCAGTAGTGAGACCGATTGCGCATGCGCAGTAGTGAGCCCGATTGCGCATCCGCAGTAGTGAGACCGATTGCGCATGCGCAATAGTGAGCCCCATTGCGCATCCGCAGTAGTGAGTCCGAGTGCGCATGAGCAGTAGTGACCCCGAGCGCGCATGCACAGTAGTGAGCCCGTGTGCGCATGCGCAGTAGTGCACCAGTGTGCGCATGCGCAGAAGTGAGCTCGAGTGCTCATGTGCAGGTCTGGGCCGGTGTGCGCATGCACAGTAGCGGCCGCGAGCGCGTATGCGCCGTACTGAGCCCGATTGCGCATCCGCAGTAGTGAGACCGAGTGCGCATGAGCAGTAGCGACCGCGAGTGCGCATCCGCAGTAGTGAGACCGATTGCGCATGCGCAGTAGGGAGCCCGATTGCGCATACGCAGTAGTGAGTCCGAGATCGCATGAGCAGTAATGCGTCCGAGTGCGCATGCGCAGTAGTGAGCCCGAGTGCGCATGAGCAGTAGTGACCCCGAGTGCGCATGCAGAGTAGTGACCCGCAGTGCGCATGCGCAGTAGTGAGACCGTGTGCGCATGCGCAGTACTGAGCCCGACCGCGCATCCGTAGTTATGAGCCTGAGTGCGCATGCGCAGTAGTGACCCCGAGTGCGTATGCGCAGTAGTGACCCCCGAGTGCGCATGCGCAGTAGTGTGACCTATTGCGCATCCGCAGTAGTGAGACCGATTGCGCATGCGCAGTAGGGAGCCCGATTGCGCATCCGCAGTAGTGAAACCGATTACGCATGCGCAATAGTGAGCCCGATTGCGCATTCGCAGTAGTGAGTCCGAGTGCTCATGGGCAGTAGTGACCCCGAGTGCGCATGCACAGTAGTGACCCGGAGTGCGCATGCGCAGTAGTGCGATCGTGTGCGCATGCGCAATAGTGAGCCCGACCGCGCATCCGCAGTTGTAAGCCTGAGTGCGCATGCGCAGTAGTGACCCCGAGTGCGCATGCGCAGTAGCGAGCCCGTGTGCCCATGCGCAGTAGTGAGCCTGAGTGCGCATCCGTAGTAGTGTGCCCGAGTGCGCATGCGCAGTAGTAACCCCGAGTGCGCATCCGCAGTAGTGAGCCCGAGTTCGCATGACCAGTAGTGAGTCGGAGTGCGTATGTGCAGTAGTGACCCCGAGTGCGCATGCGCAGTAGTGAGCCCGATTGCGCATCCGCAGTAGTGAGACCGATTGCGCATGCGCAGTAGTGACCCCGAGTGCGCATGCGCAGTAGCGAGCCCGTGTGCCCATGCGCAGTAGTGAGCCCGATTGCGCATGCGTAGTAGTGACCCCGATTGCGCATCCGCAGTAGTGAGTCCGAGGTCGCATGGGCAGTAGTGACCCCGAGTGCGCATGCGCAGTAGTGAGCCCGATTGCGCATCCGCAGTAGTGAGACCGATTGCGCATGCGTAGCAGTGACCCCGATTGCGCATCCGCAGTAGTGAGCCCGTGTTCGCATGACCAGTAGTGAGTCGGAGTGCGTATGAGCAGTAGTGACCCCGAGTGCGCATGCGCAGTAGTGAGCCCGTGTGCCCATGCGCAGTAGTGAGCCTGAGTGCGCATGAGCAGTAGTGGGTCCGAGTGCGCATGGGCAGTAGTTACCCCGAGTGCGCATGCAAAGTAGTGAGCCCGAGTGCGCATGCGCAGTAGTGAGCCCGATTGCGCATCCGCAGTAGCGAGCCCGAGCTCGCATCCGCAGTAGTGAGTCCGAGTTCGCATGAGCAGTAGTGGGTCCGAGTGCGCATGGGCAGTAGTGACCCCGAGTGCGCATCCGCAGTAGTGAGCCCGAGTTCGCATGACCAGTAGTGAGTCGGAGTGCGTATGTGCAGTAGTGACCCCGAGTGCGCATGCGCAGTAGTGAGCCCGATTGCGCGTCCGCAGTAGTGAGACCGATTGCGCATGCGTAGTAGTGACCCCGATTGCGCATCCGCAGTAGTGAGCCCGAGTTCGCATGACCAGTAGTGAGTCGGAGTGCGTATGAGCAGTAGTGACCCCGAGTGCGCATGCGCAGTAGTGAGCCTGTGTGCCCATGCGCAGTAGTGAGCCTGAGTGCGCATGAGCAGTAGTGGGTCCGAGTGCGCATGGGCAGTAGTTACCCCGAGTGCGCATGCGCAGTAGTGAGCCCGAGTGCGCATGCGCAGTAGTGACCCCGAGTGCGCATGCGCAGTAGTGAGCCCGATTGGGCATCCGCAGTAGTGAGACCGATTGCGCATGCGCAACAGTGAGCCCGATTGCGCATTTGCAGTAGTGAGTCCTAGAGCGCATTTGCAGTAGCGTCCCCGAGTGCGCATGCGCAGGAGTGACCCCGAGTGCGCATGCGCAGTAGTGTGACCTATTGCGCATCCGCAGTAGTGAGACCGATTGCGCATGCGCAGTAGGGAGCCAGATTGCGCATCCGCAGTAGTGAAACCGATTGCGCATGCGCAATAGTGAGACCGATTGCGCATGCGCAGTAGTGAGCCCGATTGCGCATCCGCAGTAGTGAGACCGATTGCGCATGCGCAATAGTGAGCCCCATTGCGCATCCGCAGTAGTGAGTCCGAGTGCGCATGAGCAGTAGTGACCCCGAGCGCGCATGCACAGTAGTGAGCCCGTGTGCGCATGCGCAGTAGTGCACCAGTGTGCGCATGCGCAGAAGTGAGCTCGAGTGCCCATGCGCAGTAGTGAGCCTGAGTGCGCATCTGTAGTAGTGTGCCCGAGTGCGCATGCGCAGTAGTAACCCCGAGTGCGCATCCGCAGTAGTGAGCCCGATTGCGCATGCGTAGTAGTGACCCCGATTGCGCATCCGCAGTAGTGAGTCCGAGGTCGCATGGGCAGTAGTGACCCCGAGTGCGCATCCGCAGTAGTGAGCCCGAGTTCGCATGACCAGTAGTGAGTCGGAGTGCGTATGTGCAGTAGTGACCCCGAGTGCGCATGCGCAGTAGTGAGCCCGAGTGCGCATGCGCAGTAGTGAGCCCGTGTGCCCATGCGCAGTAGTGAGCCTGAGTGCGCATGGGCAGTAGTGACCCCGAGTGCGCATGCGCACTAGTGAGCCCGAGTGCGCATGAGCAGTAGTGAATCCGTGTGCGCATGACCAGTCGTGACCACGATTGCACATTCACAGTAGTGACCCCGACCGCGCATCCGCAGTTGTGAGCCTGAGTGCGCATGCGCAGTAGTGACCCCGAGTGCGCATGCGCAGTAGTGAGCCCGATTGCGCATCCGCACGTGTGAGACCGATTGCGCATGCGCAGTAGTAAGCCTGATTGCGCATCCGCAGTAGTGAATCCGAGTGCGCATGACCAGTAGTGACCACGATTGCGCATGCACAGTAGTGAGCCCGTGTGCGCATGCGCAGTAGTGACCCGGAGTGCGCATGCGCAGTAGTGCGATCGTGTGCGCATGCGCAATAGTGAGCCCGACCGCGCATCCGCAGTTGTAAGCCTGAGTGCGCATGCGCAGTAGTGACCCCGAGTGCGCATGCGCAGTAGCGAGCCCGTGTGCCCATGCGCAGTAGTGAGCCTGAGTGCGCATCCGCAGTAGTGAATCCGAGTGCGCATGCGCAGTAGTGAGCCCGACCGCGCATCCGCAGTCGTGAGTCCAAGTGAGCATGAGCAGTAGTGACCCCGAGTGCGCATGCAGAGTAGTGACCCGCAGTGCGCATGCGCAGTAGTGAGACCGTGTACGCATGCGCAGTACTGAGCCCAACCGCGCATCCGTAGTTATGAGCCTGAGTGCGCATGCGCAGTAGTGACCCCGAGTGCGCATGCGCAGTAGTGAGCCCGATTGCGCATCCGCGGTAGTGAGACCGATTGCGCATGCGCAATAGTGAGCCCGATTGCGCATTTGCAGTAGTGAGTCCTAGAGCGCATTTGCAGTAGCGTCCCCGAGTGCGCATGCGCAGTAGTGACCCCGAGTGCGCATGCGCAGTAGTGTGACCTATTGCGCATCCGCAGTAGTGAGACCGATTGCGCATGCGCAGTAGGGAGCCCGATTGCGCATCCGCAGTAGTGAAACCGATTGCGCATGCGCAATAGTGAGACCGATTGCGCATGCGCAGTAGTGAGCCCGATTGCGCATCCGCAGTAGTGAGACCGATTGCGCATGCGCAATAGTGAGCCCCATTGCGCATCCGCAGTAGTGAGTCCGAGTGCGCATGAGCAGTAGTGACCCCGAGCGCGCATGCACAGTAGTGAGCCCGTGTGCGCATGCGCAGTAGTGCACCAGTGTGCGCATGCGCAGAAGTGAGCTCGAGTGCTCATGTGCAGGTCTGGGCCGGTGTGCGCATGCACAGTAGCGGCCGCGAGCGCGTATGCGCCGTAGTGAGCCCGATTGCGCATCCGCAGTAGTGAGACCGAGTGCGCATGAGCAGTAGCGACCGCGAGTGCGCATCCGCAGTAGTGAGACCGATTGCGCATGCGCAGTAGGGTGCCCGATTGCGCATACGCAGTAGTGAGTCCGAGATCGCATGAGCAGTAATGCGTCCGAGTGCGCATGCGCAGTAGTGAGCCCGAGTGCGCATGAGCAGTAGTGACCCCGAGTGCGCATGCAGAGTAGTGACCCGCAGTGCGCATGCGCAGTAGTGAGACCGTGTGCGCATGCGCAGTACTGAGCCCGACCGCGCATCCGTAGTTATGAGCCTGAGTGCGCATGCGCAGTAGTGACCCCGAGTGCGCATGCGCAGTAGTGAGCCCGATTGCGCATCCGCAGTAGTGAGACCGATTGCGCATGCGCAATAGTGAGCCCGATTGCGCATTTGCAGTAGTGAGACCTAGAGCGCATTTGCAGTTGCGTCCCCGAGTGCGCATGCGCAGTAGTGACCCCCGAGTGCGCATGCGCAGTAGTGTGACCTATTGCGCATCCGCAGTAGTGAGACCGATTGCGCATGCGCAGTAGGGAGCCCGATTGCGCATCCGCAGTAGTGAAACCGATTACGCATGCGCAATAGTGAGCCCGATTGCGCATTCGCAGTAGTGAGTCCGAGTGCTCATGGGCAGTAGTGACCCCGAGTGCGCATGCACAGTAGTGACCCGGAGTGCGCATGCGCAGTAGTGCGATCGTGTGCGCATGCGCAATAGTGAGCCCGACCGCGCATCCGCATTTGTAAGCCTGAGTGCGCATGCGCAGTAGTGACCCCGAGTGCGCATGCGCAGTAGCGAGCCCGTGTGCCCATGCGCAGTAGTGAGCCTGAGTGCGCATCCGTAGTAGTGTGCCCGAGTGCGCATGCGCAGTAGTAACCCCGAGTGCGCATCCGCAGTAGTGAGCCCGAGTTCGCATGACCAGTAGTGAGTCGGAGTGCGTATGTGCAGTAGTGACCCCGAGTGCGCATGCGCAGTAGTGAGCCCGATTGCGCATCCGCAGTAGTGAGACCTATTGCGCATGCGCAGTAGTGACCCCGAGTGCGCATGCGCAGTAGCGAGCCCGTGTGCCCATGCGCAGTAGTGAGCCCGATTGCGCATGCGTAGTAGTGACCCCGATTGCGCATCCGCAGTAGTGAGTCCGAGGTCGCATGGGCAGTAGTGACCCCGAGTGCGCATGCGCAGTAGTGAGCCCGATTGCGCATCCGCAGTAGTGAGACCGATTGCGCATGCGTAGCAGTGACCCCGATTGCGCATCCGCAGTAGTGAGCCCGTGTTCGCATGACCAGTAGTGAGTCGGAGTGCGTATGAGCAGTAGTGACCCCGAGTGCGCATGCGCAGTAGTGAGCCCGTGTGCCCATGCGCAGTAGTGAGCCTGAGTGCGCATGAGCAGTAGTGGGTCCGAGTGCGCATGGGCAGTAGTTACCCCGAGTGCGCATGCGCAGTAGTGAGCCCGAGTGCGCATGCGCAGTAGTGAGCCCGATTGCGCATCCGCAGTAGCGAGCCCGAGCTCGCATCCGCAGTAGTGAGTCCGAGTTCGCATGAGCAGTAGTGAGTCGGAGTGCGTATGAGCAGTAGTGAGCCCGAGTGCGCATGCGCTGTAGTGAGCCCGTGTGCCCATGCACAGTAATGAGCCCGTGTGCGCATGCGCCGTAGTGAGCCCGAGTGCGCACGAGCAGTAGTGGGTCCGAGTGCGCATGGGCAGTAGTGACCCCGTGTGCGCATGCGCACAGAGCGCCCGTGTGCGCACGCGCAAAAGTGAGCTCGAGTGCGCATGTGCAGGTCTGAGCCTGTGTGCGCATGACCAGTAGCGACGCCGAGCGCGCATGCGCAGTAGTGAGCCCGAGTGCGCATGAGCAGTAGTGGGTCCGAGTGCGCATGGGCAGTAGTGACCCCGAGTGCGCATCCGCAGTAGTGAGCCCGAGTTCGCATGACCAGTAGTGAGTCGGAGTGCGTATGTGCAGTAGTGACCCCGAGTGCGCATGCGCAGTAGTGAGCCCGATTGCGCGTCCGCAGTAGTGAGACCGATTGCGCATGCGTAGTAGTGACCCCGATTGCGCATCCGCAGTAGTGAGCCCGAGTTCGCATGACCAGTAGTGAGTCGGAGTGCGTATGAGCAGTAGTGACCCCGAGTGCGCATGCGCAGTAGTGAGCCTGTGTGCCCATGCGCAGTAGTGAGCCTGAGTGCGCATGAGCAGTAGTGGGTCCGAGTGCGCATGGGCAGTAGTGACCCCGAGTGCGCATGCGCAGTAGTGAGCCTGTGTGCCCATGCGCAGTAGTGAGCCCGTGTGCGCATGCGCAGTAGTGCACCAGTGTGCGCATGCGCAGAAGTGAGCTCGAGTGCCCATGCGCAGTAGTGAGCCCGATTGCGCATGCGTAGTAGTGACCCCGATTGCGCATCCGCAGTAGTGAAACCGATTGCGCATGCGCAATAGTGAGACCGATTGCGCATGCGCAGTAGTGAGCCCGATTGCGCATCCGCAGTAGTGAGACCGATTGCGCATGCGCAATAGTGAGCCCCATTGCGCATCCGCAGTAGTGAGTCCGAGTGCGCATGAGCAGTAGTGAGTCCTAGAGCGCATTTGCAGTAGCGTCCCCGAGTGCGCATGCGCAGGAGTGACCCCGAGTGCGCATGCACAGTAGTGAGCCCGTGTGCGCATGCGCAGTAGTGCACCAGTGTGCGCATGCGCAGAAGTGAGCTCGAGTGCCCATGCGCAGTAGTGAGCCCGATTGCGCATGCGTAGTAGTGACCCCGATTGCGCATCCGCAGTAGTGAAACCGATTGCGCATGCGCAATAGTGAGACCGATTGCGCATGCGCAGTAGTGAGCCCGATTGCGCATCCGCAGTAGTGAGACCGATTGCGCATGCGCAATAGTGAGCCCCATTGCGCATCCGCAGTAGTGAGTCCGAGTGCGCATGAGCAGTAGTGACCCCGAGCGCGCATGCACAGTAGTGAGCCCGTGTGCGCATGCGCAGTAGTGCACCAGTGTGCGCATGCGCAGAAGTGAGCTCGAGTGCCCATGCGCAGTAGTGAGCCCGATTGCGCATGCGTAGTAGTGACCCCGATTGCGCATCCGCAGTAGTGAGTCCGAGGTCGCATGGGCAGTAGTGACCCCGAGTGCGCATCCGCAGTAGTGAGCCCGAGTTCGCATGACCAGTAGTGAGTCGGAGTGCGTATGTGCAGTAGTGACCCCGAGTGCGCATGCGCAGTAGTGAGCCCGAGTGCGCATGCGCAGTAGTGAGCCCGTGTGCCCATGCGCAGTAGTGAGCCTGAGTGCGCATGGGCAGTAGTGACCCCGAGTGCGCATGCGCACTAGTGAGCCCGAGTGCGCATGAGCAGTAGTGAATCCGTGTGCGCATGACCAGTCGTGACCACGATTGCACATTCACAGTAGTGACCCCGACCGCGCATCCGCGGTTGTGAGCCTGAGTGCGCATGCGCAGTAGTGACCCCGAGTGCGCATGCGCAGTAGTGAGCCCGATTGCGCATCCGCACGTGTGAGACCGATTGCGCATGCGCAGTAGTAAGCCTGATTGCGCATCCGCAGTAGTGAATCCGAGTGCGCATGACCAGTAGTGACCACGATTGCGCATGCACAGTAGTGAGCTCGTGTGCGCATGCGCAGTAGTGACCCGGAGTGCGCATGCGCAGTAGTGCGATCGTGTGCGCATGCGCAATAGTGAGCCCGACCGCGCATCCGCAGTTGTAAGCCTGAGTGCGCATGCGCAGTAGTGACCCCGAGTGCGCATGCGCAGTAGCGAGCCCGTGTGCCCATGCGCAGTAGTGAGCCTGAGTGCGCATCCGCAGTAGTGAATCCGAGTGCGCATGACCAGTAGTGACCACGATTGCGCATGCACAGTAGTGAGCCCGTGTGCGCATGCGCAGTAGTGAGCCCGATTGCGCATCCGCAGTAGTGAGACCGATTGCGCATGCGCAGTAGTGAGCCCGATTGCGCATCCGCACAGGTGAGACCGATTGCGCATGCGCAATAGTGAGCCCGATTGCGCATCCGCAGTAGTGAGACCGATTGCGCATGCGCAGTAGTGAGCCCGACCGCGCATCCGCAGTCGTGAGTCCAAGTGAGCATGAGCAGTAGTGACCCCGAGTGCGCATGCAGAGTAGTGACCCGCAGTGCGCATGCGCATTAGTGAGACCGTGTACGCATGCGCAGTACTGAGCCCAACCGCGCATCCGTAGTTCTGAGCCCGTGTGCGCATGCGCAGTAGGGAGCCCGATTGCGCATCCGCAGTAGTGAAACCGATTGCGCATGCGCAATAGTGAGACCGATTGCGCATGCGCAGTAGTGAGCCCGATTGCGCATCCGCAGTAGTGAGACCGATTGCGCATGCGCAATAGTGAGCCCCATTGCGCATCCGCAGTAGTGAGACCGAGTGCGCATGAGCAGTAGCGACCGCGAGTGCGCATCCGCAGTAGTGAGACCGATTGCGCATGCGCAGTAGGGAGCCCGATTGCGCATCCGCAGCAGTGAGTCCGAGATCGCATGAGCAGTAATGCGTCCGAGTGCGCATGCGCAGTAGTGAGCCCGAGTGCGCATGCAGAGTAGTGACCCGCAGTGCGCATGCGCAGTAGTGAGACCGATTGCGCATGCGCAGTAGGGAGCCCGATTGCGCATCCGCAGTAGTGAAACCGATTGCGCATGCGCAATAGTGAGCCCGATTGCGCATTCGCTGTAGTGAGTCCGAGTGCTCATGGGCAGTAGTGACCCCGAGTGCGCATGCACAGTAGTGACCCGGAGTGCGCATGCGCAGTAGTGCGATCGTGTGCGCATGCGCAATAGTGAGCCCGACCGCGCATCCGCAGTTGTAAGCCTGAGTGCGCATGCGCAGTAGTGACCCCAAGTGCGCATGCGCAGTAGCGAGCCCGTGTGCCCATGCGCAGTAGTGAGCCTGAGTGCGCATCCGTAGTAGTGTGCCCGAGTGCGCATGCGCAGTAGTGACCCCGAGTGCGCATGCGCAGTTGTGAGCCCGATTGCGCATCCGCAGTAGTGTGCCCGAATGCGCATGCGCAGTCGTGACCCCGATTACGCATGCGCAGTAGTGAGCCCGACCGCGCATCCGCATCTGTGAGCCTGAGTGCGCATGCGCAGTAGTAACCCCGAGTGCGCATGCGCAGTAGTGAGCCCGATTGCGCACGCGTAGTAGTGACCCCGATTGCGCATCCGCAGTAGTGAGTCCGAGGTCGCATGGGCAGTAGTGAGACCGATTGCGCATGCGCAATAGTAAGCCCGATTGTGCATCCGCAGTAGTGAGTCCGAGTGCGTATGCGCTGTAGTGACCCCACGTGCGCATGCGCAGTAGTGAGCTTCAGCGCGCATCCGCAATAGTGAGCCCGAGTGCGCATCCGCAGTAGTGAGACCGATTGCGCATCCGCAGTAGTGAGTCCGAGATCGCATGAGCAGTAATGAGTCCGAGTGGGCATGAGCAGTAGTGAATACGACTACGCATGAGCAGCAGTGACCCCGAGTGCGTATGCACTGTAGTGAGCCCGAGTGCGCATGCACAGTAGTGAGCCCGTGTGCGCATGCGCACAGAGCGCCCGTGTGCGCATGCGCAAAAGTGAGCTCGAGTGCGCATCCGCAGTAGTGTGCCCGAATGCGCATTGGCAGTCGTGACCCCGATTACGCATGCGCAGTAGCGAGCCCGAGCGCGCATCCGCAGTAGTGAGCCCGAGTGCGCATCCGCAGTAGTGAGTCCGAGTGCGCATGAGCAGTAGTGACCCCGAGTGCGCATGCGCAGTAGTGAGCCCGTGTGCCCATGCGCAGTAGTGAGCCTGAGTGCGCATGAGCAGTAGTGACCCCGAGTGCGTATGCACTGTAGTGAGCCCGAGTGCGCATGCACAGTAGTGAGACCGTGTGCGCATGCGCATAGAGCGCCCGTGTGCGCATGCGCAAAAGTGAGCTCGAGTGCGCATGTGCAGGTCTGAGCCTGTGTGCGCATGACCAGTAGCGACGCCCAGCGCACATGCGCAGTAGTGAGCCCGAGTGCGCATGAGCAGTAGTGGGTCCGAGTGCGCATGGGCAGTAGTGACCCCGAGTGCGCATCCGCAGTAGTGAGCCCGAGTTCGCATGACCAGTAGTGAGTCGGAGTGCGTATGTGCAGTAGTGACCCCGAGTGCGCATGCGCAGTAGTGAGCCCGATTGCGCATCGACAGTAGTGAGACCGATTGCGCATGCGTAGTAGTGACCCCGATTGCGCATCCGCAGTAGTGAGCCCGACTTCGCATGACCAGTAGTGAGTCGGAGTGCGTATGAGCAGTAGTGACCCCGAGTGCGCATGCGCAGTAGTGAGCCCGTGTGCCCATGCGCAGTAGTGAGCCAAGTGCGCATGAGCAGTAGTGGGTCCGAGTGCGCATGGGCAGTAGTGACCCCGAGTGCGCATGCGCAGTAGTGAGCCCGAGTGCGCATGCGCAGTAGTGAGCCCGATTGCGCATCCGCAGTAGCGAGCCCAAGCGCGCATCCGCAGTAGTGAGTCCGAGTTCGCATGAGCAGTAGTGAGTCGGAGTGCGTATGAGCAGTAGTGACCCCGAGTGCGCATGCGCAGTAGTGAGCCCGTGTGCCCATGCGCAGTAGTGAGCCTGAGTGCGCATGAGCAGTAGTGGGTCCGAGTGCGCATGGGCAGTAGTGACCCCGAGTGCGCATGCGCAGTAGTGAGCCCGAGTGCGCATGCGCAGTAGTGAGCCCGATTGCGCATCCGCAGTAGCGAGCCCAAGCGCGCATCCGCAGTAGTGAGTCCGAGTTCGCATGAGCAGTAGTGAGTCGGAGTGCGTATGAGCAGTAGTGAGCCCGAGTGCGCATGCGCTGTAGTGAGCCCGTGTGCCCATGCACAGTAGTGAGCCCGTGTGCGCATTCGCCGTAGTGAGCCCGAGTGCGCATCCGCAGTAGCGAGTCCGAGTGCGCATGCGCAGTAGTGAGCCCGTGTGCCCATGCGCAGTAGTGAGCCTGAGTGCGCATGAGCAGTAGTGGGTCCGAGTGCGCATGGGCAGTAGTGACCCCGAGTGCGCATGCGCAGTAGTGGGCCCGAGTGCGCATGCGCGGTAGTGAGCCCGATTGCGCATCCGCAGTAGCCAGCCCGAGCGCGCATCCGCAGTAGTGAGTTCGAGTTCGCATGAGCAGAGATGTCCTGTTTGATTTATCGTGCGGTTCCCGCCATAGGCCCTACCACACGGCCCCCATGGGCGTGGAATTGGGATACGCCCAATTAGCGCGTCCCCGCCGAAGCAGGGACTACCAGAAACGGCACCAGGCTCTACGGGTCCCGGTAACCGACCTCTGGTGGGGCCGAGTGACTTTCCAACACTCTACCAGCTAAGACAGGCTGGTACCCGAGCTGTTGGGACGCAGCTCACCCGCCGAGGGCCCGACTAGCAGGCCCTCTAGCCAGCATGCGGCTTTTAAACCACTGCCCCCGCGATGGTCCAACCCACGACCGAGCCAGGGTTGCCCCTGTAGGCGCCTCGGTCCCCGCGGTACCAGTCAGGATCACTGGTGGGATCTGCGCGACCGAAGTCGCTTCCATTTGGGGGGTCCCGCAACCCCCGGCAATGGTCAGCCGGCGACTCGGGTACGTGGAGACGCCAACCTCCAAAGGCCACGAGTAGGAATCGACCCTAAGGTCTTTGACCTCCTCGCGGCCACCCTGCGCACACCTCAGACACCCCATTCATTCAATTCACACACTCACTCTCGCTCTTCTCCTCTCAAACACCCTTCTCGCATACACACAGAAACATTCATACTTTTCCTTGCATTCCAACACACCACTCACATCCAGACTACCATCCTCTCTTCTCACCACGCCACATTCACTCAGGTTCCGGAGGTCAGCATACATCACACACTCGGCCAGGACATGCTTCCAGTCCTCGCACTCAGCACCACACATACATCGCTCACTCTCACCCAACCCTCGTTTGTACAAAAACTCATTCATACTACCATGGCCAGTCATCAGGAAACATGCATACACATTCGGCTCAAAATTCACACAACTTTCAGCAAACCTAACATCCTTAATATACTCATACGTAACTCGTCCTTTCTCACTTGAATCCCATCTTCTCTGCCAACACTCATACGCCCTATCATTCACGACTTCCACACACTCATCCACTGTCCTCCCATTCAAATCATTCGAAGCGACGAGCTCATTCACACACAGACTCACGCCATTCTTTATCCTACTGCACACACCCCTCCTTACACACTCTAGATCCCAAGGTAGGGCACCCATCATCACTTGCATACACTCAGTCGACACAGTTCTACACACATTCAAACACGCATACAACACAACACGCTGACATCTATTCATCAACTCTCTCGCATATCCATACTGCATCACATCATACCATACACTCGCACCGTACATAACACACGCAACAAATAATCCTTTATACAACACTCTGACTGCTCTTTTCCTCATACCCCATTCTCTCCTCAACACTCTTCTCATCGCACCCACCACATTCGTTACCTTTTTCCTCACATACTCCAAATGCACTTTGAAATTCATTCTCTCACTCATCCATATACCCAAATACTTAACTTTATCTACATACTTCACAGACACTCCATTCATTCGCACAATCGGACGTCTATTCACAGCCATACTGCCTTTGAGCAACATAGTCACACTCTTACTCTCAGACACACTAACACCTACTCCTGCACCCCATTCACAAACTATTTTCATCCACTCTGCTCCGATTCGCTCAACTTCCATTCGGCTCTGTCCTTCAATCATCAAATACAAATCATCTGCAAAAGCCACACACTTACATCCACATTCTCTTAAGCGCCACAGAAGTCCGTCCATCCGCCCAATCCAAAGGAAAGGGCCAGAGACAGACCCCTGCGGGCATCCTCGCTCTACATTTTTCCACACAGTCTCATTCACACCACACATACACGCTGTCCTCCCCTGGAAGTAACTCTTCCAGAGGGGCATTTCCTTACATCCAGTTTCATGCAACCATTCAATCACGCTTTTCCATTCTAAGTTGTCAAACGCTCCCTTGAAGTCAACAAATATACCCAACACATACTTACTTTCACTCTGCTGCACATATTCTCTCACTCTCAACCATGCACTCTCCGTCGATCGTCCCCTGCGAAATCCGTGCTGTGCGTCATCCAATCTCTCATTCACTCTCCGTTCATGCCTTCTAACCATCATTCGCTCTAACGTCTTTCCAAGCACGGACAACAGACTTATCGGTCTATAAGACGCAGGGTCCGATCGCGGTTTCTCAGGAGACTTCAGCAGAACAACAACACACGCTTTCTTCCATTCATACGGGAAGCATCCATTCCTCAAGCACGCATTGTACAAATTCAGCAAGCATCCCGGAATCGCATCCCAAATCACACGCAACATCTTCGCTGTTATTCCATCCAAGCCAGGTGCCTTATTCAGCTTTGCTGCCATTACGGCCTCATTCACTTCATCCCATTCAAACTCTTCTACCTGATTCACACTCTCTTCCATACCACTCACTCCACCTGCCATACCTGAGGCTGGGAAGAAACGCTCAAGTAATACCTCTGCACATTCTCTCCACGTGGAATAGGTTACACCATCGACATTCAACGATCTCATACTCTCTCGCTCATTCTTTCCTCTACACACCCTATACACAGGGCCCCATGGATCCAGGTTCGATGACTCACTCACAAAACATCGCCAGCTTTCCTCTTTCACCCTACACAACTCACGCTTATACTCTTTCATCAAACTTTTATACCTATTCAGTCGCTCATCAACATCCTCGCTTCGTCTTCTTTTCGCTCTCTGCCATAATTTTCTACTCTTCCGCACTTTAACTTTCAATCTTCTCAGTTCATCCGTCCACCATATAATCTTCCTATCATTCACTCTTACCTTCTTTTTCATTCTTTTGTCATTCGAATCCTGGATCCAACTCATAATACACTCAAGCATCCTATCCACGTTTGTTTCATTACATACATCCTGTCCATACATCAACGCATATTCGATCAAATCATTCTTATATCCTTCCCAGTCTACATCCTTACACACCCATCCCTTACGTACGTTTGAGGCATTCGACTGGCTCTCATCATACATTATATCAATCACAATCACATTATGATCACTCACTCCCCAATCATTCTTCACTTCCCATTCCACACGGCACCTGGCTAAAGATTCATTCATCAGAGTGACATCAATGTCACTCTGCCCATTCACGCCCGAGAAAGTATAGTACTCACTCGGCTCATTCATTACAATCATACCACTCGCTAACACCCATTCTTCCAAAATCCTTCCACGCATTTCATTCTCTCTACTGCGTCCCCCACCCTTACTAAACCATAGGGGTGAGGTCGCATTCGCATCCATTCCAAACAGCACTCGCTTCCCGTTTACAAATTCTATCACTCTCTCCATATACACTAAATACGGCACGATGTCATAACCCCATCTACAATACATTGACACAACATACAGTTCGCCGAAGTCTCCCTTGATCCACACACACACACCATACTCATTAGTACATTCACTCACACACATCACTTCCACATTCACATCACGAACGACCACTGCAGCCTTGGCAGGGTCGTCCTCACAAACATACACTTTCCATCCACTCGGTAATCCTTTCACACAACCTTGCAACACATATAACTCTTGTAGCAAGGCCACACTTACATTCTTTTCGTTCATAACAACACTCAAATCACACAACACAGTATACGACTTTTGACAATTACACTGCACAATTCTTAAACATTCAGTCATCACAAATTCGCGCCCTCTCTCTTTCCAACACTCTCACATATTCAGGACATTCACTCGACAGAACCGAATGGCTCGCATCCTTACCTCTCAACTTACAATTCCTACACACACACTCACTCTTACACTTATCTCTCAGATGCCCACTTTCACCACACTTCTCACATAATCTGTCTTTCACGCTACACTCACGCATCATGTGCCCAAAGGCAAAACATTTATAGCATCTCATCACATTCACAAAATCTCTCACCTTGCACGCCCTCCATTTCACATACACACGCTCTTCGCTCACTAACACGTCACGCATTTTCCTAGACATTTCCACAATTACGTTTCCAACATTCACACCTTTCTTATTCGTTCTACTCACAACACGCACTCTATCTATAAACTCCATTTCCGTAACACCAGCAGTCTTAAGGTTCTTCACATATAGCTCATTCATCAATTCATCATTACTCATTTCATTTTCCACATCATACACAATAACTTTCGGACCCACTCTTTTAGGCGCCTCTACCTTGAGTCCCAATTCCTCAAACTTCCTATGCTCTTTCAACATATCCATCTCACGCGCACTCGCCGCTTCAATGACCACACCACCACTCCTTGTCTTCCTCACAGCTTTCACTCTCACATTCAAATCACCACTAACATTTTTCATCACTCTCTCTTTCACTTGTTCACTCGTCATCTTTGCACTTTCATCCCTCGCTTTCACCACAACAGCAAACGATCTCACTCTCGGCTTCTCACTCATACCAGTCTTCACTCGCTCAGTCGCACTCTTACCGCTCACACTCACTGTACTTCTACCAGCCACACTAGCAAAACTCACTGCTCCGGAATCACACACATGCTCACTCAAAATTCTTCGGCTTTCCTCTAATCGACCAGTCAATCTCTCATTCTTCGCAACCATACCCATCATACACTCTTCATAATCACTCACACAATTTAGAATAAAATCAGCGGCTGCCTTGGAGACGCGGTTAGATTCCGTCAATAAGAATCTCCGCAGCTTCTCCCCGACCTTCCGCAACACCTTCATCTCTTTCTCCTCTCCTTCTTCCTCCTCCATCCTCACATCCTCCTCCGTCACTCTTACCCTTTTCCTCGGACTAAGGCTCCGTGACACAGCCTTCCTTCCTCTCCCCTCCTTTCCACCGTTACCCTCTCCTTCCTTCTTCCCCCCCATATCCCCAAGTTTAACAAATTTTTCCTTCTCCATAATATTCCCACGAGTAGGGACGAACAACTGTCACTCCCCGGGTGACGCCCTTTCCGGGGAGAAGGCTCATTCTCTCAGGAGGTCGCCAGGTGTCCTGAGGTGGCCGCTAATGGCTGGTGCTCCCACCAGCCCACCCCCCAGTGCAAGACTGGGAGGTGCCCCATCGCCGCGCACCATAGCTTGGGGTTAGGGTATTTTTTATAGAGGTTTACATCCTCGCGGCCCGGCCGGTTAAGGCAAGGCCCCCGTTCCTGCGAAACATGACCACAGGCTTACGGTATGAGCACAAACCCCACTAGGGGGTCCGCCGTTCTCCCGTTAGCATAGAGGCCCTCACCCTTGGGTAGCACCGAAGTACTACCGAAGGGCATAGAGTGCCTCTATCCCAGCGACCACCACGAGGAGGTGGGAGATCCGACTTGCGTCACTGACGCCATTCGGTCACCAGTGCTCATGGGCAGTAGTGACCCCGAGTGCGCATGCACAGTAGTGAGCCTGAGTGCGCATGAGCAGTAGTGGGTCCGAGTGCGCATGGGCAGTAGTGACCCCGAGTGCGCATGCGCAGTAGTGAGCCCGAGTTCGCATGAGCAGTGGGGAGTCGGAGTGCGTATGAGCAGTAGTGAGCCCGAGTGCGCATGCGCTGTAGTGAGCCCGTGTGCCCATGCACAGTAGTGAGCCCGTGTGCGCATGCGCCGTAGTGACCCCGATGGCGCATCCGCAGTAGTGAGCCCGCGTTCGCATGACCAGTAGTGAGTCGGAGTGCGTATGAGCAGTAGTGACCCCGAGTGCGCATGCGCAGTAGTGAGCCCGTGTGCCCATGCGCAGTAGTGAGCCCGAGTGCGCATGCGCAGTAGTGAGCCCGATTGCGCATCCGCAGTAGCGAGCCCAAGCGCGCATCCGCAGTAGTGAGTCCGAGTTCGCATGAGCAGTAGTGAGTCGGAGTGCGTATGAGCAGTAGTGACCCCGAGTGCGCATGCGCAGTAGTGAGCCCGTGTGCCCATGCGCAGTAGTGAGCCTGAGTGCGCATGAGCAGTAGTGGGTCCGAGTGCGCATGGGCAGTAGTGACCCCGAGTGCGCATGCGCAGTAGTGAGCCCGAGTGCGCATGTGCAGTAGTGAGCCCGATTGCGCATCCGCAGTAGCGAGCCCAAGCGCGCATCCGCAGTAGTGAGTCCGAGTTCGCATGAGCAGTAGTGAGTCGGAGTGCGTATGAGCAGTAGTGAGCCCGAGTGCGCATGCGCTGTAGTGAGCCCGTGTGCCCATGCACAGTAGTGAGCCCGTGTGCGCATTCGCCGTAGTGAGCCCGAGTGCGCATCCGCAGTAGCGAGTCCGAGTGCGCATGCGCAGTAGTGAGCCCGTGTGCCCATGCGCAGTAGTGAGCCTGAGTGCGCATGAGCAGTAGTGGGTCCGAGTGCGCATGGGCAGTAGTGACCCCGAGTGCGCATGCGCAGTAGTGAGCCCGAGTGCGCATGTGCAGTAGTGACCCCGATGGCGCATCCGCAGTAGTGAGCCCGCGTTCGCATGACCAGTAGTGAGTCGGAGTGCGTATGAGCAGTAGTGACCCCGAGTGCGCATGCGCAGTAGTGAGCCCGTGTGCCCATGCGCAGTAGTGAGCCCGAGTGCGCATGCGCTGTAGTGAGCCCGTGTGCCCATGCACAGTAGTGAGCCCGTGTGCGCATGCGCCGTAGTGAGCCCGAGTGCGCATCCGCAGTAGTGAGTCCGAGTGCGTATGGGCAGTAGTGACCCCGAGTGCGCATGCGCAGTAGTGAGCCCGAGTGCGCATGCGCAGTAGTGAGCCCGATTGCGCATCCGCAGTAGCGAGCCCGAGCGCGCATCCGCAGTAGTGAGTCCGAGTTCGCATGAGCAGTAGTGAGTCGGAGTGCGTATCAGCAGTAGTGAGCCCGAGTGCGCATGCGCTGTAGTGAGCCCGTGTGCCCATGCACAGTAGTGAGCCCGTGTGCGCATGCGCCGTAGTGACCCCGATTGCGCGTCCGCAGTAGTGAGCCCGCGTTCGCATGACCAGTAGTGAGTCGGAGTGCGTATGAGCAGTAGTGACCCCGAGTGCGCATGCACAGTAGTGAGCCCGTGTGCCCATGCGCAGTAGTGAGCCCGAGTGCGCATGCGCTGTAGTGAGCCCGTGTGCCCATGCAGAGTAGTGAGCCCGTGTGCGCATGCGCCGTAGTGAGCCCGAGTGCGCATCCGCAGTAGTGAGTCCGAGTGCGCATGAGCGGTAGTGACCCCGAGTGCGCATGCACAGTAGTAAGCCTGTGTGCGCATGCGCAGTAGTGAGCCCGTGTGCCCATGCGCAGTAGTGAGCCTGAGTGCGCATCCGCAGTAGTGTGCCCGCGCGCGCATGCGCACTAGTGAGCCCGAGTGCGCATGAGCAGTAGTGAATCCGAGTGCGCATGACCAGTCGTGACCACGATTGCACATGCACAGTAGTGACCCCGACCGCGCATCCGCAGTTGTGAGCCTGAGTGCGCATGCGCAGTAGTGACCCCGAGTGCGCATGCGCAGTAGTGAGCCCGATTGCGCATCCGCAAAGGTGAGCCCGATTGCGTATCCGCAGTAGTGAGTCCGAGTGCGCATGAGCAGTAGTGACCCCGAGTGCGCATGCACAGTAGTGAGCCCGTGTGCGCATACGCAGTACTGCACCAGTGTGCGCACGCGCAGAAGTAGCCCCGAGTGCGCATGCGCAGTAGTGAGCACGATTGCGCATCCGCAGTAGTGAGACCGATTGCGCATGCGCAATAGTAAGCCCGATTGCGCATCCGCAGTAGTGAGTCCGAGTGCGCAAGAGCAGTAGTGACCCGGAGTGCGCATGCACGGTAGTGAGCCCGTGCGCGCATCCGCAGTAGTGAGACCGATTGTGCATGCGCAGTAGGGAGCCCGGTTGCGCATCCGCTGTAGAGAGTCCGAGTGCGCATGCGCAGTAGTGAGCCCGATTGCGCATCCGCAGTAGTGACACCGATTGCGCATGCGCAATAGTGAGCCCCATTGCGCATCCGCAGTAGTGAGTCCGAGTGCGCATGAGCAGTAGTGACCCCGAGTGCACATGCACAGTAGCGAGCCCGTGTGCGCATGCGCAGTAGTGCACGAGTGTGCGCATGCGCAGAAGTGAGCTCGAGTGCGCATGGGCAGTAGTGAGCCCCACTGCGCATCCGCAGTAGTGAGTCCGAGTGCGCATGAGCATTGAGTGACGCCGAGTGCGCATGAGCAGTAGTGAGTTGGAGTGCGTATGAACAGTACTGACCCCGAATGCGCATGCGCAGTAGTGAGGCGGATTGCGCATCCGCAATAGTGAGCCCGATTGCGCATCCGCCGTAGTGCGTCTGAGTTCGCATGAGCAGTAGTGAGTCGGTGTGCGTATGAGCAGTAGTGACCCCGAGGGCGCATGCGCACTAGTGAGCCCGCGTGCCCACGCGCAGTAGTGAGCCCGAGTGCGCATGCGCAGTAGTGACCCCGAGTGCGCACGCGCAGTAGTGAGCCTGACTGCGCATCCGCAGTAGCGTGCCCGACTGCGCATGCGCAGTAGTGAGCCCGTGTGCGCATGCGCAGAAGTGAGCTCGAGTGAACATGTGCAGGTCTGAGCCGGTGTGCGCATGACCAGTAGCGACCCCGAGCGCGCGTGCGCAGTAGTGAGCCCGATTGCGCATCCGCAGTAGTGACACCGATTGCGCATGCGCAATAGTGAGCCCCATTGCGCATCCGCAGTAGTGAGCCCGAGTGCGCATGCACAGTAGCGAGCCCGTGTGCGCATGCGCAGTAGTGCACCAGTGTGCGCATGCGCAGAAGTGAGCTCGAGTGCGCATGTACAGTGGTGAGCCCCATTGCGCATCCGCAGTAGTGAGTCCGAGTGCGCATGAGGAGTAGTGGCGTCGAGTGCGCATGAGCAGTAGTGACACGGAGTGCGCATGCGCAGTAGTGAGATCGTGCGCGCATGCGCAGTAGTACACCAGTGTGCGCATGCGCAGAAGTGAGCTCGAGTGCGCATGTGCAGTAGTGAGCCCCATTGCGCATCCGCAGTAGTGAGTCCGAGTGCGCATGGGCAGTTGTGGCGCCGAGTGCGCATGAGCAGTAGTGAGTCGGAGTGCGTATGAACAGTACTGACCTCGAGTGCGCATGCGCAGTAGTGAGGCCGATTGCGCATCCGCAATAGTGAGCCCGATTGCGCATCCGCAGTAGTGAGTCTGAGTTCGCATGTGCAGTAGTGAGTCGGTGTGCGTATGAGCAGTAGTGACCCCGAGTGCGCATGCGCACTAGTGAGCCCGCGTGCCCATTCGCAGTGGTGAGAATGGGTGCGCGTCCGCAGTAGCGTGCCCGACTGCGCATGCGCAGTAGTGTCCCCGAGCGCGCATGCCCACTAGTGAGCCCGAGTGCGCATGGGCAGTAGTGACCCCGAGTGGGCATGCACAGTAGTGACCCGCAGTGCGCATGCGCAGTAGTGAGATCGTGCGCGCATCCGCCGTAGTGAGACCGATTGCGCATGCGCAATAGTGAGCCCGATTGCGCATCCGCAGTAGTGACCCCGTGTGCGCATGCGCAATAGTGAACCCGATTGCGGATCCGCAGTAGTGAGTCCGAGTGCGTATGAGCAGTAGTGACCCCGAGTCGGCATTCACAGAAGTGAGCCCGTGCGCGCATGCATAATAGTGCACCAGTGTGCGCATGCGCAGAAGTAAGCTCTAGTGCGCATGTGCAGGTCTGAGCCGGTGTGCGCATGCGCAGTTGCGACCCCGAGCGCGCATGCGCAGTAGTGAGCCCGAGTGCGCATGAGCAGTAGCGACCCCGAGTGCGCGTGCGCAGTAGTGAGACCGTGGGGCCATGTGCAGTGGTGAGCCTGACCGCGCATGCGCAGTTGTGAGCCTGAGTGCGCATGCGCACTAGTGAGCGCGACCTCTCATCCACAGTAGTGAGAACGAGTGCGCATGCGCTGTAGTGACCCCGAGTGCGCATGCGCAGAAGTGAGCTCGAGTGCGCATGTGCTGGACTGAGCCGGACCGGGCATGCGCAGTACCGACCCCGGACGCGCATGCGCAGTAGTGAGCCCGAGTGCGCATGAGCAGTAGCGACCCCGAGTGCGCGTGCGCAGTAGTGACCCCGAGTGCGCATGCGCAGTAGTGAGCCCGATTGCGCATCCGCAGTAGTGAGACCGATTGCGCATGCACAGTAGTGAGCCCGATTGCGCATCCGCAGTAGTGAGCCCGAGTGCGCATGAGCAGTAGCGACCACGAGTGCGCATGCGCAGTAGTGACCCCGAGTGTGCATGCGCAGTAGTGAGCCCGATTGCGCATCCGCAGTAGTGAGCCCGATTGCGCATACGCAGTAGTGCACCAGTGTGCGCACGCGCAGAAGTGACCCCGAGTGCGCATGCGCAGTAGTGAGCCCGATTGCGCATCCGCAGTAGTGAGACCGATTGCGCATGCGCAATAGTAAGCCCGATTGCGCATCCGCAGTAGTGAGTCCGAGTGCGCAAGAGCAGTAGTGACCCGGAGTGCGCATGCACGGTAGTAAGCCCGTGCGCGCATCCGCAGTAGTGAGACCGATTGTGCATGCGCAGTAGGGAGCCCGATTGCGCATCCGCAGTAGTGAGTCCGAGATCGCATGAGCAGTAGTGAATACGAGTACGCATGACCAGTAGCGACCCCGAGCGCGCATGCGCAGTAGTGAACCCGAGTGCGCATGAGCTGTAGTGAGTCGGAGTGTGTATGAGCAGTAGTGACCTCGAGAGCGCATGCGCAGTAGTGAGCCCGAGTGCGCATCTGCAGTAGAGACCCCGAGTGCGCATGCGCAATAGTGAGCCTGATTGCGCATCCGCAGTAGTGAGACCGATTGCGCATGCGCAGTAGTGAGCCCCATTGCGCATCTGCAGTAGTGAGTCCGAGTGCGCATAAGCAGTAGTGACCCCGAGTGCGCATGCACAGTAGCGAGCCCGTGTGCGCATGAGCAGTAGTGAGTCGGAGTGCGTATGAGCAGTAGTGGCATCGAGTGCGCATGCGCAGTAGTGAGCCCGTGTGCCCGTGCGCAGTAGTGTGCCTAAGTGCGCATCCGCAGTATTGACCCCGACTGCGCATGCGCAGTAGTGAGCCCGTGTGCGCATCCGCAGTAGTGAGTCCGAGTGCGCAAGAGCAGTAGTGACCCGGAGTGCGCATGCACGGTAGTGAGCCCGTGCGCGCATCCGCAGTAGTGAGACCGATTGTGCATGCGCAGAAGGGGCCCGATTGCCCATCCGCAGTAGTGAGTCCGAGATAGAATGAGCAGTAGTGAATACGAGTGCACATGCACAGTAGCGAGCCCGTGCGCGCATGCGCAGTAGTGCACCAGTGTGCGCATGCGCAGAAGTGAGCTCGAGTGCGCATGAGCTGCAGTGAGCCCCATTGCGCATCCGCAGTAGTGAGTCCGAGTGCGCATGAGCAGTAGTGACGCCGACTGCGCATGAGCAGTAGTGAGTCGGAGTGCGTATGAACAGTACTGACCCCGAGTGCGCATCCGCAGTAGTGAGTCCGAGTGCGCATGAGCAGTAGTGACCCCGAGTGCGCATGCACAGTAGCGAGCCCGAGCGCGCATGCCCACTAGTGAGCCCGAGTGCGCATGAGCAGTAGTGGGTCCGAGTGCGCATGAGCAATAGTGACCCCGAGTGGGCATGCACAGTAGTGACCCGGAGTGCGCATGCGCAGTAGTGAGATCGAGTGCGCATGTGCAGTAGTGAGCCCCATTGCGCATCCGCAGTAGTGAGTCCGAGTGCGCATGTGCAGTAGTGAGCCCCATTGCGCATCTGCAGTAGTGAGTCCGAGTGCGCATGAGCAGTAGTGACCCCGAGTGCGCATGCACAGTAGCGAGCCCGTGTGCGCATGAACAGTAGTGAGTCGGAGTGCGTATGAGCAGTAGTGACCTCGAGTGCGCATGCGCAGTAGTGAGCCCGTGTGCCCATGCGTAGTAGTGAGCCTGAGTGCGCATCCGCAGTATTGACCCCGACTGCGCATGCGCAGTAGTGAGCCCGTGTGCGCATGCGCAGTAGTGAGCTTGAACGCGCATCCGCAGCAGTCAGCTCGAGTGCGCATCCGCAGTAGTGAGACCGATTGCGCATGCGCAGTAGTGAGCCCGATTGCGCATCCGCAGTAGTGACACCGATTGCGCATGCGCAATAGTGAGCCCCATTGCGCATCCGCAGTAGTGAGTCCGAGTGCGCATGAGCAGTAGTGACCCCGAGTGCACATGCACAGTAGCGAGCCCGTGTGCGCATGCGCAGTAGTGCACGAGTGTGCGCATGCGCAGAAGTGAGCCCGAGTGCGCATGAGCAGTAGTGAGCCCCATTGCGCATCCGCAGTAGTGAGTCCGAGTGCGCATGAGCAGTAGTGACGCCGAGTGCGCATGAGCAGTAGTGAGTCGGAGTGCGTATGAACAGTACTGACCCCGAGTGCGCATGCGCAGTAGTGAGGCCGATTGCGCATCCGCAATAGTGAGCCCGATTGCGCATCGGCCGTAGTGAGTCTGAGTTCGCATGAGCAGTAGTGAGTCGGTGTGCGTATGAGCAGTAGTGACCCCGAGTGCGCATGCGCAGTAGTGAGCCCGCGTGCCCATGCGTAGTAGTGAGCCCGAGTGCGCATGCGCAGTAGTGACCCCGAGTGCGCACGCGCAGTAGTGAGCCTGACTATGCATCCGCAGTAGCGTGCCCGACTGCGCATGCGCAGTAGTGAGCCCGTGTGCGCATGCGCAGAAGTGAGGTCGAGTGAACATGTGCAGGTCTGAGCCGGTGTGCGCATGACCAGTAGCGAGCCCGTGTGCGCATGAGCAGTAGTGGGTCCGAGTGCGCATGAGCAGTAGTGCCCCCGAGTGGGCATGCACAGTAGTGACCCAGAGTGCGCATGCGCAGTAGTGAGATCGTGCGCGCATGCGCAGTAGCACACCAGTGTGCGCATGCGCAGAAGTGAGCTCGAGTGCGCATGTGCAGTAGTGAGCCCCATTGCGCATCCGCAGTAGTGAGTCCGAGTGCGCATGCGCAGTAGTGAGCCCCATTGCGCATCTGCAGTAGTGAGTCCGAGTGCGCATGAGCAGTAGTGAGCCCGCGTGCGCATGCACAGTAGCGAGCCCGTGTGCGCATGAGCAGTAGTGAGTCGGAGTGCGTATGAGCAGTAGTGACCTCGAGTGCGCATGCGCAGTAGTGAGCCCGTGTGCCCATGCGTAGTAGTGAGCCTGAGTGCGCATCCGCAGTATTGACCCCGACTGCGCATGCGCAGTAGTGACCTCGAGTGCGCATGCGCAGTAGTGAGCTCATGTGCCCATGTGCAGTAGTGAGCCTGAGTGCGCATCCGCAGTAGTGACCCCGAGTGCGCATGCGCAGTAGTGAGCCCGTGTGCGCATCCACAAAGGTGAGCCCAATTGCGCATCCGCGGTAGTGAGTCCGAGTGCGCAAGAGCAGTAGTGACCCGGAGTGCGCATGCACGGTAGTGAGCCCGTGCGCGCATCCGCAGTAGTGAGACCGATTGTGCATGCGCAGAAGGGGCCCGATTGCTCATCCGCAGTAGTGAGTCCGAGATCGCATGAGCAGTAGTGAATACGAGTGCACACGCACAGTAGCGGGCCCGTGTGCGCATGCGCAGTAGTGCACCAGTGTGCGCATGCGCAGAATTGAGCTCGAGTGCGCATGAGCTGTAGTGAGCCCCATTGCGCATCCGCAGTAGTGAGTCCGAGTGCGCATGAACAGGTGCGACCCGGAGTGCGCGTGCGCAGTAGTGAGACCGTGTGGCCATGCGCAGTAGTGAGCCTGACCGCGCATGCGCAGTTGTGAGCCTGAGTGCGCATGCGCAGTAGTGAGACCGATCGCGCAAGAGCAGTAGTGAGCCCAATTGCGCATCCGCGGTAGTGCGTCCGAGTTCGCATGAGCAGTAGTGAGTCGGAGTGCGCATGAGCAGTAGTGACCCGGAGTGAGCATGCGCAGTAGTGAACCCGTGTGCGCATGCGCAGTAGCGTGCCCGACTGCGCATGCGCAGTAGTGAGCCCGTGTGCGCATGCGCAGAAGTGAGGTCGAGTGAACATGTGCAGGTCTAAGCCGGTGTGCGCATGACCAGTAGCGAGCCCGTGTGCGCATGAGCAGTAGTGGGTCCGAGTGCGCATGAGCAGTAGTGCCCCCGAGTGGGCATGCACAGTAGTGACCCAGAGTGCGCATGCGCAGTAGTGAGATCGTGCGCGCATGCGCAGTAGCACACCAGTGTGCGCATGCGCAGAAGTGAGCTCGAGTGCGCATGTGCAGTAGTGAGCCCCATTGCGCATCCGCAGTAGTGAGTCCGAGTGCGCATGCGCAGTAGTGAGCCCCATTGCGCATCTGCAGTAGTGAGTCCGAGTGCGCATGAGCAGTAGTGAGCCCGCGTGCGCATGCACAGTAGCGAGCCCGTGTGCGCATGAGCAGTAGTGAGTCGGAGTGCGTATGAGCAGTAGTGACCTCGAGTGCGCATGCGCAGTAGTGAGCCCGTGTGCCCATGCGTAGTAGTGAGCCTGAGTGCGCATCCGCAGTATTGACCCCGACTGCGCATGCGCAGTAGTGACCTCGAGTGCGCATGCGCAGTAGTGAGCTCATGTGCCCATGTGCAGTAGTGAGCCTGAGTGCGCATCCGCAGTAGTGACCCCGAGTGCGCATGCGCAGTAGTGAGCCCGTGTGCGCATCCACAAAGGTGAGCCCAATTGCGCATCCGCGGTAGTGAGTCCGAGTGCGCAAGAGCAGTAGTGACCCGGAGTGCGCATGCACGGTAGTGAGCCCGTGCGCGCATCCGCAGTAGTGAGACCGATTGTGCATGCGCAGAAGGGGCCCGATTGCTCATCCGCAGTAGTGAGTCCGAGATCGCATGAGCAGTAGTGAATACGAGTGCACACGCACAGTAGCGGGCCCGTGTGCGCATGCGCAGTAGTGCACCAGTGTGCGCATGCGCAGAATTGAGCTCGAGTGCGCATGAGCTGTAGTGAGCCCCATTGCGCATCCGCAGTAGTGAGTCCGAGTGCGCATGAACAGGTGCGACCCGGAGTGCGCGTGCGCAGTAGTGAGACCGTGTGGCCATGCGCAGTAGTGAGCCTGACCGCGCATGCGCAGTTGTGAGCCTGAGTGCGCATGCGCAGTAGTGAGACCGATCGCGCAAGAGCAGTAGTGAGCCCAATTGCGCATCCGCGGTAGTGCGTCCGAGTTCGCATGAGCAGTAGTGAGTCGGAGTGCGCATGAGCAGTAGTGACCCGGAGTGAGCATGCGCAGTAGTGAACCCGTGTGCGCATGCGCAGTAGTGAGCCCGATTGCGCATCCGCAGTAGTGACCCCGAGTGCGCATTCACAGTAGTGAGCCCGTGTGCTCATGCGCAGTAGTCCACCAGTGTGCGCATGCGCCGTAGTGACGCCGAGTGCGCATGCGCAGTAGTGAGCCCGATTGCGCATCCGCAGTAGTGACCCCGAGTGCGCATGCACAGTAGTGAGCCCGTGTGCGCATGCGCAGTAGTGCACCAGTGTGCGCATCCGCAGGAGTGAGCTCGAGTGCGCATGTGCAGGTCTGAGCCGGTTTGCGCATGCGCAGTAGCGACCACGGGCGCGCATGCGCCGTAGTGAGGCCCAGTGCGCATGAGCAGTAGTGAGTCGGAGTGCGTATGAGCAGTAGTGACAAGGAGTGAGCATGCGCAGTAGTGAACCCGTGTGCGCATGCGCAGTAGTGAGCCTGATTGCGCATCCGCAGTAGTGACCCCGAGTGCGCATTCACAGTAGTGAGCCCGTGTGCTCATGCGCAGTAGTGCACCAGTGTGCGCATGCGCCGTAGTGACGCCGAGTGCGCATGCGCAGTAGTGAGCCCGATTGCGCATCCGCAGTAGTGACCCCGAGTGCGCATGCACAGTAGTGAGCCCGTGTGCGCATGCGCAGTAGTGCACCAGTGTGCGCATGCGCAGGAGTGAGCTCGAGTGCGCATGTGCAGGTCTGAGCCGGTGTGCGCATGCGCAGTAGCGACTCCGAGCGCGCATGCGCAGTAGTGAGCCCGAGTGCGCATGAGCAGTAGTGAGTCCGAGTGCGCATGAGCAGTAGGACCCCGACTGCGCATGCGCAGTAGTGCGACCGTGTGGGCATGCGCAGTAGTGAGCCTGACCGCGCATGCGCAGTAGTGAGACCGACTGCGCATGAGCAGTAGTGACCTCGACTGCGCATCCGCAGTAGTGAGACCGATCGCGCAAGAGCAGTAGTGAGCCCAATTGCGCATCCGCGGTAGTGCGTCCGCGTTCGCATGAGCAGTAGTGAGCCCAATTGCGCATGCGCAGTAGTGAGCCAGAGTGCGCATGAGCAGTAGTGGGTCCGAGTGCGCATGAGCAGTAGTGACCCCGAGTGCGCATGCACAGTAGTGACCTGGAGTGCTCTTGCGCAGTAGTGAGATCGTGGGCGCATGCGCAGTAGTGAGCCCGACCGCGCATCCGCAGTTGTGAGCCCGAGTGCGCATGCAAAGTAGTGCACCAGTGTGCGCATGCGCAGAAGTGAGCTCGAGTGCGCATGGCAGGTCTGAGCCGGTGTGCGCATGCGCAGTAGCGACCACGGGCGCGCATGCGCAGTAGTGAGTCCGAGTTCGCATGAGCGGTAGTGAGTCGGAGTGAGTATGAGCAGTAGTGACCCGGAGTGAGCATGCGCAGTAGTGAGCCTGATTGCGCATCCGCAGTAGCGTGCCCGACTGCGCATGCGCAGTAGTGACCCCGAGCGCGCATGTGCACTAGTGAGTCCGAGTGCGCATGGGCAGTTGTGGCGCCGAGTGCGCATGAGCAGTAGTGAGTCGGAGTGCGTATGAACAGTACTGACCCCGAGTGTGCATGCGCACTAGTGAGCCCGCGTGCCCATTCGCAGTAGTGAGCCTGAGTGCGCGTCCGCAGTAGCGTGCCCTACTGCGCATGCGCAGTAGTGTCCCCGAGCGCGCATGCCCACTAGTGAGCCCGAGTGCGCATGAGCAGTAGTGGGTCCGAGGGCGCATGAGCAGTATTGACCCCGATTGCGCATGCGCACTAGTGAGCCCGCGTGCCCATGCGCAGTAGTGAGCCCGAGTGTGCATGCGCACTAGTGAGCCCGCGTGCCCATTCGCAATAGTGAGCCTGAGTGCGCGTCCGCAGTCGCGTGCCCGACTGCGCATGCGCAGTAGTGACCCCGAGCGCGCATGCCCACTAGTGAGCCCGAGTTCGCATGAGCAGCAGTGGGTCCGAGTGCGCATGAGCAGTAGTGACCCCGAGTGCGCATGCCCAGTAGCGAGCCCGTGTGCGCATGCGCAGTAGTGCGTCCGAGTGCGCATGAGCAGTACTGACCCCGAGTGCAAATCCGCAGTAGTGAGCCCGATTGCGCATCCGCAGTAGTGAGTCCGAGTTCGAAGGAGCAGTAGTGAGTCGGAGCGCGTATGAGCAGTAGTGACCTCGAGTGCGCATGCGCAGTAGTGAGCCCATGTGCCCATGTGCAGTAGTGAGCCTGAGTGCGCATCCGCAGTAGCGACCCCGAGTGCGCATGCGCAGTAGTGAGCCCGTGTGCGCATGCGCAGTAGTGAGCCTGAACGCGCATCCGCAGTAGTGAGCCCGAGTGCGCATGTGCAGTAGAGAGCCCCATTGCGCATCCGCAGTAGTGAGTCCGAGTGCGCATGAGCAGTAGTGACCCCGAGTGCGCTTGAGCAGTAGTGAGTCGGATTGCTTATGAACAGTACTGACCCCGAGTGTGCATGCGCAGTAGTGAGCCCGATTGCGCATCCACAAAGGTGAGCCCAATTGCGCATCCGCGGTAGTGAGTCCGAGTGCGCAAGAGTAGTAGTGACCCGGAGTGCGCATGCACGGTAGTGAGCCCGTGCGCGCATGCGCAGAAGTGAGCTCGAGTGAACATGTGCAGGTCTGAGATGGTGTGCGCATGACCAGTAGCGACCCCGAGCGCGCGTGCGCAGTAGTGAGCCTGATTGCGCATCCGCAGTAGTGACACCGATTGCGCATGCGCAATAGTGAGCCCCATTGCGCATCCGCAGTAGTGAGTCCGAGTGCGCATGAGCAATAGTGACCCCGAGTGGGCATGCACAGTAGTGACCCGGAGTGCGCATGCGCAGTAGTGAGATCGAGTGCGCATGTGCAGTAGTGAGCCCCATTGCGCATCCGCAGTAGTGAGTCCGAGTGCGCATGTGCAGTAGTGAGCCAAATTGCGCATCTGCAGTAGTGAGTCCGAGTGCGCATGAGCAGTAGTGACCCCGAGTGCGCATGCACAGTAGCGAGCCCGTGTGCGCATGAACAGTAGTGAGTCGGAGTGCGTATGAGCAGTAGTGACCTCGAGTGCGCATGCGCAGTAGTGAGCCCGTGTGCCCATGCGTAGTAGTGAGCCTGAGTGCGCATCCGCAGTATTGACCCCGACTGCGCATGCGCAGTAGTGAGCCCGTGTGCGCATGCGCAGTAGTGAGCTTGAACGCGCATCCGCAGCAGTCAGCTCGAGTGCGCATCCGCAGTAGTGAGACCGATTGCGCATGCGCAGTAGTGAGCCCGATTGCGCATCCGCAGTAGTGACACCGATTGCGCATGCGCAATAGTGAGCCCCATTGCGCATCCGCAGTAGTGAGTCCGAGTGCGCATGAGCAGTAGTGACCCCGAGTGCACATGCACAGTAGCGAGCCCGTGTGCGCATGCGCAGTAGCGACCACGGGCGCGCATGCGCAGTAGTGAGTCCGAGTTCGCATGAGCGGTAGTGAGTCGGAGTGAGTATGAGCAGTAGTGACCCGGAGTGAGCATGCGCAGTAGTGAGCCTGATTGCGCATCCGCAGTAGCGTGCCCGACTGCGCATGCGCAGTAGTGACCCCGAGCGCGCATGTGCACTAGTGAGTCCGAGTGCGCATGGGCAGTTGTGGCGCCGAGTGCGCATGAGCAGTAGTGAGTCGGAGTGCGTATGAACAGTACTGACCCCGAGTGTGCATGCGCACTAGTGAGCCCGCGTGCCCATTCGCAGTAGTGAGGCTGAGTGCGCGTCCGCAGTAGCGTGCCCTACTGCGCATGCGCAGTAGTGTCCCCGAGCGCGCATGCCCACTAGTGAGCCCGAGTGCGCATGAGCAGTAGTGGGTCCGAGGGCGCATGAGCAGTATTGACCCCGATTGCGCATGCGCACTAGTGAGCCCGCGTGCCCATGCGCAGTAGTGAGCCCGAGTGTGCATGCGCACTAGTGAGCCCGCGTGCCCATTCGCAATAGTGAGCCTGAGTGCGCGTCCGCAGTCGCGTGCCCGACTGCGCATGCGCAGTAGTGACCCCGAGCGCGCATGCCCACTAGTGAGCCCGAGTTCGCATGAGCAGTAGTGGGTCCGAGTGCGCATGAGCAGTAGTGACCCCGAGTGCGCATGCCCAGTAGCGAGCCCGTGTGCGCATGCGCAGTAGTGCGTCCGAGTGCGCATGAGCAGTACTGACCCCGAGTGCAAATCCGCAGTAGTGAGCCCGATTGCGCATCCGCAGTAGTGAGTCCGAGTTCGAAGGAGCAGTAGTGAGTCGGAGCGCGTATGAGCAGTAGTGACCTCGAGTGCGCATGCGCAGTAGTGAGCCCATGTGCCCATGTGCAGTAGTGAGCCTGAGTGCGCGTCCGCAGTAGCGTGCCCTACTGCGCATGCGCAGTAGTGTCCCCGAGCGCGCATGCCCACTAGTGAGCCCGAGTGCGCATGAGCAGTAGTGGGTCCGAGGGCGCATGAGCAGTATTGACCCCGATTGCGCATGCGCACTAGTGAGCCCGCGTGCCCATGCGCAGTAGTGAGCCCGAGTGTGCATGCGCACTAGTGAGCCCGCGTGCCCATTCGCAATAGTGAGCCTGAGTGCGCGTCCGCAGTCGCGTGCCCGACTGCGCATGCGCAGTAGTGACCCCGAGCGCGCATGCCCACTAGTGAGCCCGAGTTCGCATGAGCAGTAGTGGGTCCGAGTGCGCATGAGCAGTAGTGACCCCGAGTGCGCATGCCCAGTAGCGAGCCCGTGTGCGCATGCGCAGTAGTGCGTCCGAGTCCGCATGAGCAGTACTGACCCCGAGTGCAAATCCGCAGTAGTGAGCCCGATTGCGCATCCGCAGTAGTGAGTCCGAGTTCGAAGGAGCAGTAGTGAGTCGGAGCGCGTATGAGCAGTAGTGACCTCGAGTGCGCATGCGCAGTAGTGAGCCCATGTGCCCATGTGCAGTAGTGAGCCTGAGTGCGCATCCGCAGTAGCGACCCCGAGTGCGCATGCGCAGTAGTGAGCCCGTGTGCGCATGCGCAGTAGTGAGCCTGAACGCGCATCCGCAGTAGTGAGCCCGAGTGCGCATGTGCAGTAGAGAGCCCCATTGCGCATCCGCAGTAGTGAGTCCGAGTGCGCATGAGCAGTAGCGACCCCGAGCGCGCGTGCGCAGTAGTGAGCCTGATTGCGCATCCGCAGTAGTGACACCGATTGCGCATGCGCAATAGTGAGCCCCATTGCGCATCCGCAGTAGTGAGTCCGAGTGCGCATGAGCAATAGTGACCCCGAGTGGGCATGCACAGTAGTGACCCGGAGTGCGCATGCGCAGTAGTGAGATCGAGTGCGCATGTGCAGTAGTGAGCCCCATTGCGCATCCGCAGTAGTGAGTCCGAGTGCGCATGTGCAGTAGTGAGCCAAATTGCGCATCTGCAGTAGTGAGTCCGAGTGCGCATGAGCAGTAGTGACCCCGAGTGCGCATGCACAGTAGCGAGCCCGTGTGCGCATGAACAGTAGTGAGTCGGAGTGCGTATGAGCAGTAGTGACCTCGAGTGCGCATGCGCAGTAGTGAGGCCGTGTGCCCATGCGTAGTAGTGAGCCTGAGTGCGCATCCGCAGTATTGACCCCGACTGCGCATGCGCAGTAGTGAGCCCGTGTGCGCATGCGCAGTAGTGAGCTTGAACGCGCATCCGCAGCAGTCAGCTCGAGTGCGCATCCGCAGTAGTGAGACCGATTGCGCATGCGCAGTAGTGAGCCCGATTGCGCATCCGCAGTAGTGACACCGATTGCGCATGCGCAATAGTGAGCCCCATTGCGCATCCGCAGTAGTGAGTCCGAGTGCGCATGAGCAGTAGTGACCCCGAGTGCACATGCACAGTAGCGAGCCCGTGTGCGCATGCGCAGTAGTGCACGAGTGTGCGCATGCGCAGAAGTGAGCCCGAGTGCGCATGAGCAGTAGTGAGCCCCATTGCGCATCCGCAGTAGTGAGTCCGAGTGCGCATGAGCAGTGGTGACGCCGAGTGCGCATGAGCAGTAGTGAGTCGGAGTGCGTATGAACAGTACTGACCCCGAGTGCGCATGCGCAGTAGTGAGGCCGATTGCGCATCCGCAATAGTGAGCCCGATTGCGCATCGGCCGTAGTGAGTCTGAGTTCGCATGAGCAGTAGTGAGTCGGTGTGCGTATGAGCAGTAGTGACCCCGAGTGCGCATGCGCACTAGTGAGCCCGCGTGCCCATGCGTAGTAGTGAGCCCGAGTGCGCATGCGCAGTAGTGACCCCGAGTGCGCACGCGCAGTAGTGAGCCTGACTATGCATCCGCAGTAGCGTGCCCGACTGCGCATGCGCAGTAGTGAGCCCGTGTGCGCATGCGCAGAAGTGAGCTCGAGTGAACATGTGCAGGTCTGAGCCGGTGTGCGCATGACCAGTAGCGAGCCCGTGTGCGCATGAGCAGTAGTGGGTCCGAGTGCGCATGAGCAGTAGTGACCCCGAGTGGGCATGCACAGTAGTGACCCGGAGTGCGCATGCGCAGTAGTGAGATCGTGCGCGCATGCGCAGTAGCACACCAGTGTGCGCATGCGCACAAGTGAGCTCGAGTGCGCATGTGCAGTAGTGAGCCCCATTGCGCATCCGCAGTAGTGAGTCCGAGTGCGCATGCGCAGTAGTGAGCCCCATTGCGCATCTGCAGTAGTGAGTCCGAGTGCGCATGAGCAGTAGTGACCCCGTGTGCGCATGCACAGTAGCGAGCCCGTGTGCGCATGAGCAGTAGTGAGTCGGAGTGCGTATGGGCAGTAGTGACCTCGAGTGCGCATGCGCAGTAGTGAGCCCGTGTGCCCATGCGTAGTAGTGAGCCTGAGTGCGCATCCGCAGTATTGACCCCGACTGCGCATGCGCAGTAGTGAGCCCGTGTGCGCATGCGCAGAAGTGAGCTCGAGTGAACATGTGCAGGTCTGAGATGGTGTGCGCATGACCAGTAGCGACCCCGAGCGCGCGTGCGCAGTAGTGAGCCTGATTGCGCATCCGCAGTAGTGACACCGATTGCGCATGCGCAATAGTGAGCCCCATTGCGCATCCGCAGTAGTGAGTCCGAGTGCGCATGAGCAGTAGTGACCCCGAGTGCGCATGCACAGTAGTGACCCGGAGTGCGCATGCGCAGTAGTGAGATCGTGCGCGCATGCGCAGTAGTACACCAGTGTGCGCATGCACAGAAGTGAGCTCGAGTGCGCATGTGCAGTAGTGAGCCCCATTGCGCATCCGCAGTAGTGAGTCCGAGTGCACATGGGCAGTTGTGGCGCCGAGTGCGCATGAGCAGTAGTGAGCCCGCGTGCCCATTCGCAGTAGTGAGCCTGAGTGCGCGTCCGCAGTAGCGGGCCCGACTGCGCATGCGCAGTAGTGTCCCCGAACGCGCATGCCCACTAGTGAGCCCGAGTGCGCATGAGCAGTAGTGGGTCCGAGTGCGCATGACCAGTAGTGACCCCGAGTGGGCATGCACAGTAGTGACCCGGAGTGCGCATGCGCCGTAGTGAGATCGTGCGCGCATGCACAGTAGTGAGCTTGAACGCGCATCCGCAGTAGTGAGCCCAAGTGCGCATGTTCAGTAGTGAGCCCGAGTGCGCATGAGCAGTAGTGAGTCGGAGTGCGTATGAGCAGTAGTGACGTCGAGTGCGCATGCGCAGTAGTGAGCCCGTGTGCCCATGCGTAGTAGTGAGCCTGAGTGCGCATCCGCAGTATTGACCCCGACCGCGCATGCGCAGTAGTGAGCCCGTGTGCGCATGCGCAGTAGTGAGCTTGAACGCGCATCTGCAGTAGTCAGCCCGAGTGCGCATCCGCAGTAGTGAGACCGATTGCGCATGCGCAGTAGTGAGCCCGATTGCGCATCCGCAGTAGTGACACCGATTGCGCATGCGCAATAGTGAGCCCCATTGCGCATCCGCAGTAGTGAGACCGATTGCGCATGCGCAGTAGTGAGCCCGATTGCGCATCCGCAGTAGTGACACCGATTGCGCATGCGCAATAGTGAGCCCCATTGCGCATCCGCAGTAGTGAGCCCGAGTGCGCATGAGCAGTAGTGAGCCCCATTGCGCATGTTCAGTAGTGAGCCCGAGTGCGCATGAGCAGTTGTGGCGCCGAGTGCGCATGCGCAGTAGTGAGACCGACTGCGCATGAGCAGTAGTGACCTCGACTGCGCATCCGCAGTAGTGAGACCGATCGCGCAAGAGCAGTAGTGAGCCCAATTGCGCATCCGCGGTAGTGCGTCCGAGTTCGCATGAGCAGTAGTGAGTCGGAGTGCGCATTAGCAGTAGTAACCCCGACTGCGCATGCGCAGTAGTGAGCCCGATTGCGCATGCGCAGTAGTAAGCCAGAGTGCGCATGAGCAGTAGTGGGTCCGAGTGCGCATGAGCAGTAGTGACCCCGAGTGCGCATGCGCAGTAGTGACCTGGAGTGCGCATGCGCAGTTGTGAGCCCGAGTGCGCATGCAAAGTAGTGCACCAGTGTGCGCATGCGCAGAAGTGAGCTCGAGTGCGCATGTGCAGGTCTGAGCCGGTGTGCGCATGCGCAGTAGCGACCACGGGCGCGCATGCGCCGTAGTGAGGCCCAGTGCGCATGAGCAGTAGTGAGTCGGAGTGCGTATGAGCAGTAGTGACCCGGAGTGAGCATGCGCAGTAGTGAACCCGTGTGCGCATGCGCAGTAGTGAGCCTGATTGCGCATCCGCAGTAGTGACCCCGAGTGCGCATTCACAGTAGTGAGCCCGATTGCGCATCCGCAGTAGTGACCCCGAGTGCGCATGCACAGTAGTGAGCCCGTGTGCGCATGCGCAGTAGTGCACCAGTGTGCGCATGCGCAAGAGTGAGCTCGAGTGCGCATGTGCAGGTCTGAGCCGGTGTGCGCATGCGCAGTAGCGACCCCGAGCGCGCATGCGCAGTAGTGAGCCCGAGTGCGCATGAGCAGTAGTGAGTCCGAGTGCGCATGAGCAGTAGGACCCCGACTGCGCATGCGCAGTAGTGCGACCGTGTGGGCATGCGCAGTAGTGAGCCTGACCGCGCATGCGCAGTAGTGAGACCGACTGCGCATGAGCAGTAGTGACCCCTACTGCGCATCCGCAGTAGTGAGTCCGATTGCGCATATGTAGTAGTGAGTCCGAGTGCGGATGAGCCGTACTGAGCCCGATTGCGCATCCGCAGTAGTGAGACCGATTGCATTTCCGCAGTAGTGAGTCCGAGTTCGCATGCACAGTAGTGCGCCCCTGCGCGTATGCGTAATAGTGCACCAGTGTGCGCATGCGCAGTAGCGACCCCGAGCGCGCATGCGCAGTAGTGAGCCCGAGTGCGCATGAACAGTAGCGACCCGGAGTGCGCGTGCGCAGTAGTGAGACCGTGTGGCCATGCGCAGTAGTGAGCCTGACCGCGCATGCGGAGTTGTGAGCCTGAGTGCGCATGCGCAGTAGTGAGACCGATCGCGCAAGAGCAGTAGTGAGCCCAATTGCGCATCCGCGGTAGCGCGTCCGAGTTCGCATGAGCAGTAGTGAGTCGGAGTGCGCATGAGCAGTAGTAACCCCGACTGCGCATGCACAGTAGTGAGCCCGATTGCGCATGCGCAGTAGTGAGCCAGAGTGCGCATGAGCAGTAGTGGGTCCGAGTGCGCATGAGCAGTAGTGACCCCGAGTGCGCATGCACAGTAGTGACCTGGAGTGCTCTTGCGCAGTAGTGAGATCGTGGGCGCATGCGCACTAGTGAGCCCGACCGCGCATCCGCAGTTGTGAGCCCGAGTGCGCATGCAAAGTAGTGCACCAGTGTGCGCATGCGCAGAAGTGAGCTCGAGTGCGCATGGCAGGTCTGAGCCGGTGTGCGCATGCGCAGTAGCGACCACGGGCGCGCATGCGCAGTAGTGAGTCCGAGTTCGCATGAGCGGTAGTGAGTCGGAGTGAGTATGAGCAGTAGTGACCCGGAGTGAGCATGCGCAGTAGTGAGCCTGATTGCGCATCCGCAGTAGCGTGCCCGACTGCGCATGCGCAGTAGTGACCCCGAGCGCGCATGTGCACTAGTGAGACCGAGTGCGCATGGGCAGTTGTGGCGCCGAGTGCGCATGAGCAGTAGTGAGTCGGAGTGCGTATGAACAGTACTGACCCCGAGTGTGCATGCGCACTAGTGAGCCCGCGTGCCCATTCGCAGTAGTGAGCCTGAGTGCGCGTCCGCAGTAGCGTGTCCTACTGCGCATGCGCAGTAGTGTCCCCGAGCGCGCATGCCCACTAGTGAGCCCGAGTGCGCATGAGCAGTAGTGGGTCCGAGGGCGCATGAGCAGTAGTGACCCCGATTGCGCATGCGCACTAGTGAGCCCGCGTGCCCATGCGCAGTAGTGAGCCCGAGTGTGCATGCGCACTAGTGAGCCCGCGTGCCCATTCGCAATAGTGAGCCTGAGTGCGCGTCCGCAGTCGCGTGCCCGACTGCGCATGCGCAGTAGTGACCCCGAGCGCGCATGCCCACTAGTGAGCTCGAGTTCGCATGAGCAGTAGTGTGTCCGAGTGCGCATGAGCAGTAGTGACCCCGAGTGCGCATGCCCAGTAGCGAGCCCATGTGCGCATGCGCAGTAGTGAGCCTGAACGCGCATCCGCAGTAGTGAGCCCGAGTGCGCATGTGCAGTAGAGAGCCCCATTGCGCATCCGCAGTAGTGAGTCCGAGTGCGCATGAGCAGTAGTGACCCCGAGTGCGCTTGAGCAGTAGTGAGTCGGATTGCTTATGAACAGTACTGACCCCGAGTGTGCGTGCGCAGTAGTGAGCCCGATTGCGCATCCACAAAGGTGAGCCCAATTGCGCATCCGCGGTAGTGAGTCCGAGTGCGCAAGAGTAGTAGTCACCCGGAGTGCGCATGCACGGTAGTGAGCCCGTGCGCGCATCCGCAGTAGTGAGACCGATTGTGCATGCGCAGAAGGGGCCCGATTGCGCATCCGCAGTAGTGAGTCCGAGATCGCATGAGCAGTAGTGAATACGAGTGCACACGCACAGTAGCGAGCCCGTGTGCGCATGCGCAGTAGTGCACCAGTGTGCGCATGCGCAGAAGTGAGCTCGAGTGCGCATGAGCTGTAGTGAGCCCCATTGCGCATCCGCAGTAGTGAGTCCGAGTGCGTATGAGCAGTAGTGACGCCGAGTGCGCATGAGCAGTAGTGAGTCGGAGTGCGTATGAACAGTACTCACCCCGAGTGCGCATGCGCAGTAGTGAGGCCGATTGCGCATCCGCAGTAGTGAGTCCGAGTGCACATGAGCAGTAGTGAGTCGGTGTGCGTATGAGCAGTAGTGACCCCGAGTGCGCATGCGCACTAGTGAGCCCGCGTGCCCATGCGCAGTAGTGAGCCCGAGTGCGCATGCGCACTAGTGACCCCGAGTGCGCACGCCCAGTAGTGAGACTGATTGCGCATCCGCAGTAGCGTGCCCGACTGCGCATGCGCAGTAGTGACCCCGAGCGCGCATGTGCACTAGTGAGCCCGAGTGCGCATGCGCAGTAGTGAGCCCGTGTGCGCATGCGCAGAAGTGAGCTCGAGTGAACATGTGCAGGTCTGAGCCGGTGTGCGCATGACCAGTACCGACCCCGAGCGCGCGTGCGCAGTAGTGAGCCTGATTGCGCATCCGCAGTAGTGACACCGATTGCGCATGCGCAATAGTGAGCCCCATTGCGCATCCGCAGTAGTGGGTCCGAGTGCGCATGAGCAGTAGTGACCCCGAGTGCGCATGCACAGCAGCGAGCCCGAGCGCGCATGCCCACTAGTGAGCCCGAGTGCGCATGAGCAGTAGTGGGTCCGAGTGCGCATGAGCAGTAGTGACCCCGAGTGGGCATGCACAGTAGTGACCCGGAGTGCGCATGCGCAGTAGTGAGATCGTGCGCGCATGCGCAGTAGTACACCAGTGTGCGCATGCACAGAAGTGAGCTCGAGTGCGCATGTGCAGTAGTGAGCCCCATTGCGCATCCGCAGTAGTGAGAACGAGTGCACATGGGCAGTTGTGGCGCCGAGTGCGCATGAGCAGTAGTGAGCCCGCGTGCCCATTCGCAGTAGTGAGCCTGAGTGCGCGTCCGCAGTATCGTGCCCGACTGCGCATGCGCAGTAGTGTCCCCGAGCGCGCATGCCCACTAGTGAGCCCGAGTGCGCATGAGCAGTAGTGGGTCCGAGTGCGCATGAGCAGTAGTGAGCCCAATTGCGCATCCGCAGTAGTGAGACCGATCGCATTTCCGCAGTAGTGAGTCCGAGTTCGCATGCACAGTAGTGAGCCCGTGTGCGCATGCGCAATAGTGAACCCGATTGCGGATCCGCAGTAGTGAGAACGAGTGCGCATGCGCAGTAGTGACCCCGAGTGCGCATGCGCTGTAGTGAGGCGCATTGCGCATCCGCAGTAGTAAGACCGACTGCGCATGAGCAGTAGTGACCCCGATTGCGCATCCGCAGTAGTGAGAACATGTGCGCATGAGCAGTAGTGACCCCGAGTGCGTATGCACAGTAGTGAGCCCGATTGAGCATCCGCAGTAGCGAGCCCGACCGCGCATCCGCAGTAGTGAGTCCGTGTGCGCAAGAGCAGTAGTGAGTCCGAGTTCGCATGAGCAGTAGTGAGTCGGAGTGCGTATGAGCAGTAGTGACCCCGATTGCGCATCCGCAGTAGTGAGACCGAGTGCGGATGAGCAGTAGTGACCCCGAGTGCGCATGCACAGTAGTGTGCCCGTGCGCGCATCCGCAGTAGTGAGTCCGACTGCGCATATGCAATAGTGAGTCCGAGTGCGCATGAGCAGTAGGACCCCGACTGCGCATGCGCAGTAGTGTGACCGTGTGGGCATGCGCAGTAGTGAGCCTGACCGCGCATGCGCATTAGTGAGACCGACTGCGCATGCGCAGTAGTGACCCCGTGTGCGCATGCGCAATAGTGAACCCGATTGCGGATCCGCAGTAGTGAGTCCGAGTGCGTATGAGCAGTAGTGACCCCGAGTCGGCATGCACAGTAGTGAGTCCGTGCGCGCATGCATAATAGTGCACCTGTGTGCGCATGCGCAGAAGTAAGCTCTAGTGCGCATGTGCAGGTCTGAGCCGGTGTGCGCATGCGCAGTAGCGACCCCGAGCGCGCATGCGCAGTAGTGAGCCCGAGTGCGCATGAGCAGTAGCGACCCGGAGTGCGCATGCGCAGTAGTGAGACCGTGTGGCCATGCGCAGTAGTGAGCCTGACCGCGCATGCGCAGTTGTGAGCCTGAGTGCGCATGTGCAGTAGTGAGACCGATCGCGCAAGAGCAGTAGTGAGCCCAATTGCGCATCCGCAGTAGTACGTCCGAGTTCGCATCAGCAGTAGTGAGTCGGAGTGCGTATGAGCAGTAGTGACCCCGTGTGCGCACGCGCAGAAGTGAGATCGAGTGCGATAGTGCAGGTCTGAGGAGATGTGCGCATGCGCAGTAGTGAGCCCGAGTACGCACGCGCAGTAGTGAGCCCGATTGCGCATCCGCAGTAGTGAGTCCGAGTGCGCATGAGTAGTAGTCACCCCGAATGCGCATGCAAAATAGTGAGCCCGTGTGCGCATCGACAGCAGTAAATCCGAGTGCTCATGAGCAGTAGTGAGTCCGAGTGCGCATGCGCAGTAGTGAGCCCGATTGCGCATCCGCAGTATTGAGTCCGAGTTCGCATGAGCAGTAGTCACCCCGAATGCGCATGCGCAGTAGTGAGCCCGTGTGCTCATGCACAGTAGTGAGCTCCAGTGCGCATGCGCAGTAGTGACCCCGAGTGCGCATGCACAGTAGTGAGCCTGTGTGCGCATCCGCAGTAGTGAGTCCGAGTGCTCATGAGCAGTAGTGAGTCCGAGTGCGCGTGCACAGTAGCGACCCCGTGCGCGCATGCGCAATAGTGAGCCCGAGTGCGCATGAGAAGTAGTGAGTCCGAGTGCGCATGAGCAGTAGTGACCCCGAGTGCGCAGGCGCAGTAGTGACCCCGAGTGCGCATGCGCAGTAGTGTGCCCGGTTGCGCATCCGCAGGTGTGAGACCGATTGCGCATGCGCAGTAGTGAGCACGATTGCGTATCCGCAGTAGTGAGTCCGAGATCGCATGAGCAGTAGTGAGTCCAAGTGCGCATGAGCAGTAGTGACTCCGAGTGCGCATGCGCAGTAGTGAGCCCGAATGCGCATCCGCATTAGCGAGCCTGTGTGCGCATGCGCAGTAGTGAGCCCGAGTGCGCATGAGCAGTAGTGACCCGGAGTGCGCATGCGCAGTAGTGGGCCCGACAGCGCACCCGTAGTTGTGAGCCCGAGTGCGCATGCGCAGTAATTCGCCCGATTGCGCATCCGCAGCAGTGAGACCGAGTGCGCATGAGCAGTAGTGCGCCCGAGTGCCCATGCGCAGTGGTGACCCCGAGTGCGCATGCGCTGTAGTGAGCATGATTACGCATGTGCTGGTCTGAGCCAGAGAGCGCATCCGCAGTAGTGAACACGTTTGCGCATCCGCAGTTGTGAGTCCGTGTGCGCATGAGCAGTAGTGAGTCCGAGCGCGCATGCTCAGTAGTGGGCCCGATTGCGCATCCGCAGTAGCGAGCCCGGGCGCGTATCCGCAGTAGTGAGCCCGATTGCGCATCCGCAATAGTGAGTCCGAGTGCGCATGAGCAGTAGTCACCCCGAGTGCGCATGCGCAGTAGTGAGCCCGATTGCGCATCCGCAGTATTTAGTCCGAGTTCGCATGAGCAGTAGTCACCCCGAATGCGCATGCGCAGTAGTGAGCCCGTGTGCTCATGCACAGTAGTGAGCCCGTGTGCGCATCCGCAGTAGCGCGTCCGAGTGCGCATGACCAGTAGCGACGCCGAGCGCACATGCGCAGTAGGGAGTCCGAGTTCGCATGAGGAGTAGTGAGTCGGAGTGCTTATGAGCAGTAGTGACCCCGAGTGCGCATGCACAGTAGTGAGCCCGTGTGTGCATCCGCAGTAGTGAGTCCGAGTGCACATGAGCAGTAGTGACCCCGAGTGAGCATGCGCAGTAGTGTGCCCGGTTGGACTTCCGCAGGTGTGAGACCGATTGCGCATGCGCAGTAGTGAGCACGATTGCGCATCCGCAGTAGTGAGTCCGAGATCGCATGAGCAGTAGTGAGTCCAAGTGAGCATGTGCAGTAGTGACCCCGAGTGAGCATGCGCAGTAGTGAGCGCGTTTGCGCATCCGCAGTATGGAGCCCGTGTGTGCATGCTCAGTAGCGACCCCGTGCGCACATGCGCAATAGTGAGCCCGAGTGCGCATGCAGAGTAGTGAGCCCGTGTGCTCATCCGCAGTAGTGAGTCCGAGTGCTCATTAGCAGTGGTGAATCCGAGTGCGCATGCACAGTAGTGAGCCTGTGTGCGCATGCGGAGTAATGCGCCCGTGTGCGCATGCGCAACTCTGAGCCGGTGTGCGCATGCTCAGTAGCAACCCCGTGCGCGCATGCGCAATAGTGACCCCGAGCGCGCATGCGCAGTAGGGAGTCCGAGTTCGCATGAGCAGTAGTGAGTCGGAGTGCGTATGAGCAGTAGTGACCCCGAGTGTGCATGGGCAATAGTGAGCCCGTGTGCGCATGCGCAGTAGTTAGCTTGGACGCGCATCCGCAGTAGCGAGCCCGAGCGCGCGTGCGCAGTAGTGAGCCCGATTGCGCATCCGCAGTAGTGACACCGATTGCGCATGCGCAATAGTGAGCCTCATTGCGCATCCGCAGTAGTGAGTCCGAGTGCGCATGAACAGTAGCGACCCGGAGTGCGCATGCGCAGTAGTGAGACCGTGTGGCCATGCGCAGTAGTGAGCCTGACCGCGCATGCGCAGTTGTGAGCCTGAGTGCGCATGCGCAGTAGTGAGCGCGACCTCTCATCCACAGTAATGAGAACGAGTGCGCATGCGCAGTAATGACCCCGAGTGCGCATGCGCAGAAGTGAGCTCGAGTGCGCATGTGCTGGACTGAGCCGGACCGGGCATGCGCAGTAGCGACCCAGGGCGCGCATGCGCAGTAGTGAGCCCGAGTGCGCATGAGCAGTAGCGAGTCCGAGTGCGCATGCGCAGTAGTGAGCCCAATTGCGCATCCGCAGTAGTGAGACCGATCGCATTTCCGCAGTAGTGAGTCCGAGTTCGCATGCACAGTAGTGAGCCCGTGTGCGCATGCGCAATAGTGAACCCGATTGCGGATCCGCAGTAGTGACCCCGAGTGCGCATGCACAGTAGTGAGCCCGATTGAGCATCCGCAGTAGCGAGCCCGACCGCGCATCCGCAGTAGTGAGTCCGTGTGCACATGAGCAGTAGTGAGTCCGAGTTCGCATGAGCAGTAGTGAGTCGGAGTGCGTATGAGCAGTAGTGACCCCGATTGCGCATCCGCAGTAGTTAGAACATGTGCGCATGGGCAGTAGTGAATACGAGTACGCATGAGCAGTAGTGTCCCCGAGTGCGCATGCACAGTAGTGAGCCCGTGCGCGCATCCGCAGTAGTGAGTCCGACTGCGCGTATGCAGTAGTGAGCCCGATTGCGCATCCGCAGTTGTGAGACCGATTGCGCATGCGCAGTAGTAAGCCCGATTGCGCATCCGCAGTAGTGGCTCCGAGTGCGCATGAGCAGTAGTGAGTCCGAGTGCGCATGAGCAGTAGTGACCCCGAGTGCGCTTGAGCAGTAGTGAGTCGGATTGCGTATGAACAGTACTGACCCCGAGTGCGCATGCGCAGTAGTGAGCCCGATTGCGCATCCGCAAAGGTGAGCCCGATTGCGTATCCGCAGTAGTGAGTCCGAGTGCGCATGAGCAGTAGTGACCCCCAGTGCGCATGCACAGTAGTGAGCCCGTGTGCGCATACGCAGTAGTGCACCAGTGTGCGCACGCGCAGAAGTAGCCCCGAGTGCGCATGCGCAGTAGTGAGCACGATTGCGCATCCGCAGTAGTGAGACCGATTGCGCATGCGCAATAGTAAGCCCGATTGCGCATCCGCAGTAGTGAGTCCGAGTGCGCAAGAGCAGTAGTGACCCGGAGTGCGCATGCACGGTAGTGAGCCCGTGCGCGCATCCGCAGTAGTGAGACCGATTGTGCATGCGCAGTAGGGAGCCCGGTTGCGCATCCGCTGTAGTGAGTCCGAGTGCGCATGAGCAGTAGTGAGACCGATTGCGCATGCGCAGTAGTGAGCCCGAGTGCGCATGAGCAGTAGTGAGTCGGAGTGCGTATGAGCAGTAGTGACCCGGAGTGCGCATGCACGGTAGTGAGCCCGTGCGCGCATCCGCAGTAGTGAGACCGATTGTGCATGCGCAGAAGGGGCCCGATTGCTCATCCGCAGTAGTGAGTCCGAGATCGCATGAGCAGTAGTGAATACGAGTGCACACGCACAGTAGCGGGCCCGTGTGCGCATGCGCAGTAGTGCACCAGTGTGCGCATGCGCAGAAGTGAGCTCGAGTGCGCATGAGCTGTAGTGAGCCCCATTGCGCATGCGCAGTAGTGAGTCCGAGTGCGCATGAACAGTAGCGACCCGGAGTGCGCGTGCGCAGTAGTGAGACCGTGTGGCCATGCGCAGTAGTAAGCCTGACCGCGCATGCGCAGTTGTGAGCCTGAGTGCGCATGCGCAGTAGTGAGACCGATCGCGCAAGAGCAGTAGTGAGCCCAATTGCGCATCCGCGGTAGTGCGTCCGAGTTCGCATGAGCAGTAGTGAGTCGGAGTGCGCATGAGCAGTAGTAACCCCGACTGCGCATGCGCAGTAGTGAGCCCGATTGCGCATGCGCAGTAGTGAGCAAGAGTGCGCATGAGCAGTAGTGGGTCCGAGTGCGCATGAGCAGTAGTGACCCCGAGTGCGCATGCACAGTAGTGACCTGGAGTGCTCATGCGCAGTTGTGAGCCCGAGTGCGCATGCAAAGTAGTGCACCAGTGTGCGCATGCGCAGAAGTGAGCTCGAGTGCGCATGTGCAGGTCTGAGCCGGTGTGCGCATGCGCAGTAGCGACCACGGGCGCGCATGCGCCGTAGTGAGGCCCAGTGCGCATGAGCAGTAGTGAGTCGGAGTGCGTATGAGCAGTAGTGACCCGGAGTGAGCATGCGCAGTAGTGAACCCGTGTGCGCATGCGCAGTAGTGCACCAGTGTGCGCATGCGCCGTAGTGACGCCGAGTGCGCATGCGCAGTAGTGAGCCCGATTGCGCATCCGCAGTAGTGACCCCGAGTGCGCATGCACAGTAGTGAGCCCGTGTGCGCATGCGCAGTAGTGCACCAGTGTGCGCATGCGCAAGAGTGAGCTCGAGTGCGCATGTGCAGGTCTGAGCCGGTGTGCGCATGCGCAGTTGCGACCCCGAGCGCGCATGCGCAGTAGTGAGACCGTGTGGCCATGCGCAGTAGTGAGCCTGACCGCGCATGCGCAGTTGTGAGCCTGAGTGCGCATGTGCAGTAGTGAGACCGACTGCGCATGAGCAGTAGTGACCCCGATTGCGCATCCGCAGTAGTGAGACCGATCGCATTTCCGCAGTAGTGAGTCCGAGTTCGCATGCACAGTAGTGAGCCCGTGTGCGCATGCGCAATAGTGAACCCGATTGCGGATCCGCAGTAGTGAGAACGAGTGCGCATGCGCAGTAGTGACCCCGAGTGCGCATGCGCTGTAGTGAGGCGCATTGCGCATCCGCAGTAGTAAGACCGACTGCGTATGAGCAGTAGTGACCCCGATTGCGCATCCGCAGTAGTGAGAACATGTGCGCATGAGCAGTAGTGACCCCGAGTGCGTATGCACAGTAGTGAGCCCGATTGAGCATCCGCAGTAGCGAGCCCGACCGCGCATCCGCAGTAGTGAGTCCGTGTGCGCAAGAGCAGTAGTGAGTCCGAGTTCGCATGAGCAGTAGTGAGTCGGAGTGCGTATGAGCAGTAGTGACCCCGATTGCGCATCCGCAGTAGTGAGACCGAGTGCGGATGAGCAGTAGTGACCCCGAGTGCGCATGCACAGTAGTGTGCCCGTGCGCGCATCCGCAGTAGTGAGTCCGACTGCGCATATGCAATAGTGAGTCCGAGTGCGCATGAGCAGTAGGACCCCGACTGCGCATGCGCAGTAGTGTGACCGTGTGGGCATGCGCAGTAGTGAGCCTGACCGCGCATGCGCAGTAGTGAGACCGACTGCGCATGAGCAGTAGTGACCCCGACTGCGCATCCGCAGTAGTGAGTCCGATTGCGCATATGTAGTAGTGAGTCCGAGTGCGTATGAGCAGTAGTGACCCCGAGTGCGCATGCGCAGTAGTGACCCCGTGTGCGCATGCGCAATAGTGAACCCGATTGCGGATCCGCAGTAGTGAGTCCGAGTGCGTATGAGCAGTAGTGACCCCGAGTCGGCATGCACAGTAGTGAGTCCGTGCGCGCATGCATAATAGTGCACCTGTGTGCGCATGCGCAGAAGTAAGCTCTAGTGCGCATGTGCAGGTCTGAGCCGGTGTGCGCATGCGCAGTAGCGACCCCGAGCGCGCATGCGCAGTAGTGAGCCCGAGTGCGCATGAGCAGTAGCGACCCGGAGTGCGCATGCGCAGTAGTGAGACCGTGTGGCCATGCGCAGTAGTGAGCCTGACCGCGCATGCGCAGTTGTGAGCCTGAGTGCGCATGTGCAGTAGTGAGACCGATCGCGCAAGAGCAGTAGTGAGCCCAATTGCGCATCCGCAGTAGTACGTCCGAGTTCGCATTAGCAGTAGTGAGTCGGAGTGCGTATGAGCAGTAGTGACTCCGTGTGCGCACGCGCAGAAGTGAGATCGAGTGCGATAGTGCAGGTCTGAGGAGATGTGCGCATGCGCAGTAGTGAGCCCGAGTACGCACGCGCAGTAGTGAGCCCGATTGCGCATCCGCAGTAGTGAGTCCGAGTGCGCATGAGTAGTAGTCACCCCGAATGCGCATGCAAAGTAGTGAGCCCGTGTGCGCATCGACAGCAGTAAATCCGAGTGCTCATGAGCAGTAGTGAGTCCGAGTGCGCATGCACAGTAGTGAGCCCCTGTGCGCATGCGGGGTAATGCGCCCATGTGCGCATGCTCAGTAGCGACCCCGTGCGCGCATGCGCAATAGTGAGCTCGAGTGCGCATGCGCAGTAGTGACCCCGAGTGCGCATGCGCAGTAGTGAGCCCGATTGCGCATCCGCAGTATTGACTCCGAGTTCGCATGAGCAGTAGTCACCCCGAATGCGCATGCGCAGTAGTGAGCCCGTGTGCTCATGCACAGTAGTGAGCTCCAGTGCGCATGCGCAGTAGTGACCCCGAGTGCGCATGCACAGTAGTGAGCCTGTGTGCGCATCCGCAGTAGCGCGTCCGAGTGCGCATGACCAGTAGCGACGCCGAGCGCACATGCGCAGTAGGGAGTCCGAGTTCGCATGAGGAGTAGTGAGTCGGAGTGCTTATGAGCAGTAGTGACCCCGAGTGCGCATGCACAGTAGTGAGCCCGTGTGTGCATCCGCAGTAGTGAGTCCGAGTGCACATGAGCAGTAGTGACCCCGAGTGAGCATGCGCAGTAGTGTGCCCGGTTGGACATCCGCAGGTGTGAGACCGATTGCGCATGCGCAGTAGTGAGCACGATTGCGCATCCGCAGTAGTGAGTCCGAGATCGCATGAGCAGTAGTGAGTCCAAGTGAGCATGTGCAGTAGTGACCCCGAGTGAGCATGCGCAGTAGTGAGCGCGTTTGCGCATCCGCAGTATGGAGCCCGTGTGTGCATGCTCAGTAGCGACCCCGTGCGCACATGCGCAATAGTGAGCCCGAGTGCGCATGCAGAGTAGTGAGCCCGTGTGCTCATCCGCAGTAGTGAGTCCGAGTGCTCATTAGCAGTGGTGAATCCGAGTGCGCATGCACAGTAGTGAGCCTGTGTGCGCATGCGGAGTAATGCGCCCGTGTGCGCATGCGCAACTCTGAGCCGGTGTGCGCATGCTCAGTAGCAACCCCGTGCGCGCATGCGCAATAGTGACCCCGAGCGCGCATGCGCAGTAGGGAGTCCGAGTTCGCATGAGCAGTAGTGAGTCGGAGTGCGTATGAGCAGTAGTGACCCCGAGTGTGCATGGGCAATAGTGAGCCCGTGTGCGCATGCGCAGTAGTTAGCTTGGACGCGCATCCGCAGTAGCGAGCCCGAGCGCGCGTGCGCAGTAGTGAGCCCGATTGCGCATCCGCAGTAGTGACACCGATTGCGCATGCGCAATAGTGAGCCTCATTGCGCATCCGCAGTAGTGAGTCCGAGTGCGCATGAACAGTAGCGACCCGGAGTGCGCATGCGCAGTAGTGAGACCGTGTGGCCATGCGCAGTAGTGAGCCTGACCGCGCATGCGCAGTTGTGAGCCTGAGTGCGCATGCGCAGTAGTGAGCGCGACCTCTCATCCACAGTAATGAGAACGAGTGCGCATGCGCAGTAATGACCCCGAGTGCGCATGCGCAGAAGTGAGCTCGAGTGCGCATGTGCTGGACTGAGCCGGACCGGGCATGCGCAGTAGCGACCCAGGGCGCGCATGCGCAGTAGTGAGCCCGAGTGCGCATGAGCAGTAGCGAGTCCGAGTGCGCATGCGCAGTAGTGAGCCCAATTGCGCATCCGCAGTAGTGAGACCGATCGCATTTCCGCAGTAGTGAGTCCGAGTTCGCATGCACAGTAGTGAGCCCGTGTGCGCATGCGCAATAGTGAACCCGATTGCGGATCCGCAGTAGTGAGAACGAGTGCGCATGCGCAGTAGTGACCCCGAGTGCGCATGCGCTGTAGTGAGGCGCATTGCGCATCCGCAGTAGTAAGACCGACTGCGCATGAGCAGTAGTGACCCCGATTGCGCATCCGCAGTAGTGAGAACATGTGCGCATGAGCAGTAGTGACCCCGAGTGCGTATACACAGTAGTGAGCCCGATTGAGCATCCGCAGTAGCGAGCCCGACCGCGCATCCGCAGTAGTGAGTCCGTGTGCACATGAGCAGTAGTGAGTCCGAGTTCGCATGAGCAGTAGTGAGTCGGAGTGCGTATGAGCAGTAGTGACCCCGATTGCGCATCCGCAGTAGTTAGAACATGTGCGCATGGGCAGTAGTGAATACGAGTACGCATGAGCAGTAGTGTCCCCGAGTGCGCATGCACAGTAGTGAGCCCGTGCGCGCATCCGCAGTAGTGAGTCCGACTGCGCGTATGCAGTAGCGAGCCCGATTGCGCATCCGCAGTTGTGAGACCGATTGCGCATGCGCAGTAGTAAGCCCGATTGCGCATCCGCAGTAGTGGCTCCGAGTGCGCATGAGCAGTAGTGAGTCCGAGTGCGCATGAGCAGTAGTGACCCCGAGTGCGCTTGAGCAGTAGTGAGTCGGATTGCGTATGAACAGTACTGACCCCGAGTGCGCATGCGCAGTAGTGAGCCCGATTGCGCATCCGCAAAGGTGAGCCCGATTGCGTATCCGCAGTAGTGAGTCCGAGTGCGCATGAGCAGTAGTGACCCCGAGTGCGCATGCACAGTAGTGAGCCCGTGTGCGCATACGCAGTAGTGCACCAGTGTGCGCACGCGCAGAAGTAGCCCCGAGTGCGCATGCGCAGTAGTGAGCACGATTGCGCATCCGCAGTAGTGAGACCGATTGCGCATGCGCAATAGTAAGCCCGATTGCGCATCCGCAGTAGTGAGTCCGAGTGCGCAAGAGCAGTAGTGACCCGGAGTGCGCATGCACGGTAGTGAGCCCGTGCGCGCATCCGCAGTAGTGAGACCGATTGTGCATGCGCAGTAGGGAGCCCGGTTGCGCATCCGCTGTAGTGAGTCCGAGTGCGCATGAGCAGTAGTGAGACCGATTGCGCATGCGCAGTAGTGAGCCCGAGTGCGCATGAGCAGTAGTGAGTCGGAGTGCGTATGAGCAGTAGTGACCCGGAGTGCGCATGCACGGTAGTGAGCCCGTGCGCGCATCCGCAGTAGTGAGACCGATTGTGCATGCGCAGAAGGGGCCCGATTGCTCATCCGCAGTAGTGAGTCCGAGATCGCATGAGCAGTAGTGAATACGAGTGCACACGCACAGTAGCGGGCCCGTGTGCGCATGCGCAGTAGTGCACCAGTGTGCGCATGCGCAGAAGTGAGCTCGAGTGCGCATGAGCTGTAGTGAGCCCCATTGCGCATCCGCAGTAGTGAGTCCGAGTGCGCATGAACAGTAGCGACCCGGAGTGCGCGTGCGCAGTAGTGAGACCGTGTGGCCATGCGCAGTAGTAAGCCTGACCGCGCATGCGCAGTTGTGAGCCTGAGTGCGCATGCGCAGTAGTGAGACCGATCGCGCAAGAGCAGTAGTGAGCCCAATTGCGCATCCGCGGTAGTGCGTCCGAGTTCGCATGAGCAGTAGTGAGTCGGAGTGCGCATGAGCAGTAGTAACCCCGACTGCGCATGCGCAGTAGTGAGCCCGATTGCGCATGCGCAGTAGTGAGCAAGAGTGCGCATGAGCAGTAGTGGGTCCGAGTGCGCATGAGCAGTAGTGACCCCGAGTGCGCATGCACAGTAGTGACCTGGAGTGCGCATGCGCAGTTGTGAGCCCGAGTGCGCATGCAAAGTAGTGCACCAGTGTGCGCATGCGCAGAAGTGAGCTCGAGTGCGCATGTGCAGGTCTGAGCCGGTGTGCGCATGCGCAGTAGCGACCACGGGCGCGCATGCGCCGTAGTGAGGCCCAGTGCGCATGAGCAGTAGTGAGTCGGAGTGCGTATGAGCAGTAGTGACCCGGAGTGAGCATGCGCAGTAGTGAACCCGTGTGCGCATGCGCAGTAGTGCACCAGTGTGCGCATGCGCCGTAGTGACGCCGAGTGCGCATGCGCAGTAGTGAGCCCGATTGCGCATCCGCAGTAGTGACCCCGAGTGCGCATGCACAGTAGTGAGCCCGTGTGCGCATGCGCAGTAGTGCACCAGTGTGCGCATGCGCAAGAGTGAGCTCGAGTGCGCATGTGCAGGTCTGAGCCGGTGTGCGCATGCGCAGTAGCGACCCCGAGCGCGCATGCGCAGTAGTGAGACCGTGTGGCCATGCGCAGTAGTGAGCCTGACCGCGCATGCGCAGTTGTGAGCCTGAGTGCGCATGTGCAGTAGTGAGACCGACTGCGCATGAGCAGTAGTGACCCCGATTGCGCATCCGCAGTAGTGAGAACATGTGCGCATGAGCAGTAGTGACCCCGAGTGCGTATGCACAGTAGTGAGCCCGATTGAGCATCCGCAGTAGCGAGCCCGACCGCGCATCCGCAGTAGTGAGTCCGTGTGCGCAAGAGCAGTAGTGAGTCCGAGTTCGCATGAGCAGTAGTGAGTCGGAGTGCGTATGAGCAGTAGTGACCCCGATTGCGCATCCGCAGTAGTGAGACCGAGTGCGGATGAGCAGTAGTGACCCCGAGTGCGCATGCACAGTAGTGTGCCCGTGCGCGCATCCGCAGTAGTGAGTCCGACTGCGCATATGCAATAGTGAGTCCGAGTGCGCATGAGCAGTAGGACCCCGACTGCGCATGCGCAGTAGTGTGACCGTGTGGGCATGCGCAGTAGTGAGCCTGACCGCGCATGCGCAGTAGTGAGACCGACTGCGCATGAGCAGTAGTGACCCCGACTGCGCATCCGCAGTAGTGAGTCCGATTGCGCATATGTAGTAGTGAGTCCGAGTGCGTATGAGCAGTAGTGACCCCGAGTGCGCATGCGCAGTAGTGACCCCGTGTGCGCATGCGCAATAGTGAACCCGATTGCGGATCCGCAGTAGTGAGTCCGAGTGCGTATGAGCAGTAGTGACCCCGAGTCGGCATGCACAGTAGTGAGTCCGTGCGCGCATGCATAATAGTGCACCTGTGTGCGCATGCGCAGAAGTAAGCTCTAGTGCGCATGTGCAGGTCTGAGCCGGTGTGCGCATGCGCAGTAGCGACCCCGAGCGCGCATGCGCAGTAGTGAGCCCGAGTGCGCATGAGCAGTAGCGACCCGGAGTGCGCATGCGCAGTAGTGAGACCGTGTGGCCATGCGCAGTAGTGAGCCTGACCGCGCATGCGCAGTTGTGAGCCTGAGTGCGCATGTGCAGTAGTGAGACCGATCGCGCAAGAGCAGTAGTGAGCCCAATTGCGCATCCGCAGTAGTACGTCCGAGTTCGCATCAGCAGTAGTGAGTCGGAGTGCGTATGAGCAGTAGTGACCCCGTGTGCGCACGCGCAGAAGTGAGATCGAGTGCGATAGTGCAGGTCTGAGGAGATGTGCGCATGCGCAGTAGTGAGCCCGAGTACGCACGCGCAGTAGTGAGCCCGATTGCGCATCCGCAGTAGTGAGTCCGAGTGCGCATGAGTAGTAGTCACCCCGAATGCGCATGCAAAGTAGTGAGCCCGTGTGCGCATCGACAGCAGTAAATCCGAGTGCTCATGAGCAGTAGTGAGTCCGAGTGCGCATGCACAGTAGTGAGCCCCTGTGCGCATGCGGGGTAATGCGCCCATGTGCGCATGCTCAGTAGCGACCCCGTGCGCGCATGCGCAATAGTGAGCTCGAGTGCGCATGCGCAGTAGTGACCCCGAGTGCGCATGCGCAGTAGTGAGCCCGATTGCGCATCCGCAGTATTGAGTCCGAGTTCGCATGAGCAGTAGTCACCCCGAATGCGCATGCGCAGTAGTGAGCCCGTGTGCTCATGCACAGTAGTGAGCTCCAGTGCGCATGCGCAGTAGTGACCCCGAGTGCGCATGCACAGTAGTGAGCCTGTGTGCGCATCCGCAGTAGTGAGTCCGAGTGCTCATGAGCAGTAGTGAGTCCGAGTGCGCGTGCACAGTAGCGACCCCGTGCGCGCATGCGCAATAGTGAGCCCGAGTGCGCATGAGAAGTAGTGAGTCCGAGTGCGCATGAGCAGTAGTGACCCCGAGTGCGCAGGCGCAGTAGTGACCCCGAGTGCGCATGCGCAGTAGTGTGCCCGGTTGCGCATCCGCAGGTGTGAGACCGATTGCGCATGCGCAGTAGTGAGCACGATTGCGTATCCGCAGTAGTGAGTCCGAGATCGCATGAGCAGTAGTGAGTCCAAGTGCGCATGAGCAGTAGTGACTCCGAGTGCGCATGCGCAGTAGTGAGCCCGAATGCGCATCCGCATTAGCGAGCCTGTGTGCGCATGCGCAGTAGTGAGCCCGAGTGCGCATGAGCAGTAGTGACCCGGAGTGCGCATGCGCAGTAGTGGGCCCGACAGCGCACCCGTAGTTGTGAGCCCGAGTGCGCATGCGCAGTAATTCGCCCGATTGCGCATCCGCAGCAGTGAGACCGAGTGCGCATGAGCAGTAGTGCGCCCGAGTGCCCATGCGCAGTGGTGACCCCGAGTGCGCATGCGCTGTAGTGAGCATGATTACGCATGTGCTGGTCTGAGCCAGAGAGCGCATCCGCAGTAGTGAACACGTTTGCGCATCCGCAGTTGTGAGTCCGTGTGCGCATGAGCAGTAGTGAGTCCGAGCGCGCATGCTCAGTAGTGGGCCCGATTGCGCATCCGCAGTAGCGAGCCCGGGCGCGTATCCGCAGTAGTGAGCCCGATTGCGCATCCGCAATAGTGAGTCCGAGTGCGCATGAGCAGTAGTCACCCCGAGTGCGCATGCGCAGTAGTGAGCCCGATTGCGCATCCGCAGTATTTAGTCCGAGTTCGCATGAGCAGTAGTCACCCCGAATGCGCATGCGCAGTAGTGAGCCCGTGTGCTCATGCACAGTAGTGAGCCCGTGTGCGCATCCGCAGTAGCGCGTCCGAGTGCGCATGACCAGTAGCGACGCCGAGCGCACATGCGCAGTAGGGAGTCCGAGTTCGCATGAGGAGTAGTGAGTCGGAGTGCTTATGAGCAGTAGTGACCCCGAGTGCGCATGCACAGTAGTGAGCCCGTGTGTGCATCCGCAGTAGTGAGTCCGAGTGCACATGAGCAGTAGTGACCCCGAGTGAGCATGCGCAGTAGTGTGCCCGGTTGGACATCCGCAGGTGTGAGACCGATTGCGCATGCGCAGTAGTGAGCACGATTGCGCATCCGCAGTAGTGAGTCCGAGATCGCATGAGCAGTAGTGAGTCCAAGTGAGCATGTGCAGTAGTGACCCCGAGTGAGCATGCGCAGTAGTGAGCGCGTTTGCGCATCCGCAGTATGGAGCCCGTGTGTGCATGCTCAGTAGCGACCCCGTGCGCACATGCGCAATAGTGAGCCCGAGTGCGCATGCAGAGTAGTGAGCCCGTGTGCTCATCCGCAGTAGTGAGTCCGAGTGCTCATTAGCAGTGGTGAATCCGAGTGCGCATGCACAGTAGTGAGCCTGTGTGCGCATGCGGAGTAATGCGCCCGTGTGCGCATGCGCAACTCTGAGCCGGTGTGCGCATGCTCAGTAGCAACCCCGTGCGCGCATGCGCAATAGTGACCCCGAGCGCGCATGCGCAGTAGGGAGTCCGAGTTCGCATGAGCAGTAGTGAGTCGGAGTGCGTATGAGCAGTAGTGACCCCGAGTGTGCATGGGCAATAGTGAGCCCGTGTGCGCATGCGCAGTAGTTAGCTTGGACGCGCATCCGCAGTAGCGAGCCCGAGCGCGCGTGCACAGTAGTGAGCCCGATTGCGCATCCGCAGTAGTGACACCGATTGCGCATGCGCAATAGTGAGCCTCATTGCGCATCCGCAGTAGTGAGTCCGAGTGCGCATGAACAGTAGCGACCCGGAGTGCGCATGCGCAGTAGTGAGACCGTGTGGCCATGCGCAGTAGTGAGCCTGACCGCGCATGCGCAGTTGTGAGCCTGAGTGCGCATGCGCAGTAGTGAGCGCGACCTCTCATCCACAGTAATGAGAACGAGTGCGCATGCGCAGTAATGACCCCGAGTGCGCATGCGCAGAAGTGAGCTCGAGTGCGCATGTGCTGGACTGAGCCGGACCGGGCATGCGCAGTAGCGACCCAGGGCGCGCATGCGCAGTAGTGAGCCCGAGTGCGCATGAGCAGTAGCGAGTCCGAGTGCGCATGCGCAGTAGTGAGCCCAATTGCGCATCCGCAGTAGTGAGACCGATCGCATTTCCGCAGTAGTGAGTCCGAGTTCGCATGCACAGTAGTGAGCCCGTGTGCGCATGCGCAATAGTGAACCCGATTGCGGATCCGCAGTAGTGAGCCCGATTGCGCATCCGCAAAGGTGAGCCCGATTGCGTATCCGCAGTAGTGAGTCCGAGTGCGCATGAGCAGTAGTGAGACCGATTGCGCATGCGCAGTAGTGAGCCCGAGTGCGCATGAGCAGTAGTGAGTCGGAGTGCGTATGAGCAGTAGTGACCCGGAGTGCGCATGCACGGTAGTGAGCCCGTGCGCGCATCCGCAGTAGTGAGACCGATTGTGCATGCGCAGAAGGGGCCCGATTGCTCATCCGCAGTAGTGAGTCCGAGATCGCATGAGCAGTAGTGAATACGAGTGCACACGCACAGTAGCGGGCCCGTGTGCGCATGCGCAGTAGTGCACCAGTGTGCGCATGCGCAGAAGTGAGCTCGAGTGCGCATGAGCTGTAGTGAGCCCCATTGCGCATCCGCAGTAGTGAGTCCGAGTGCGCATGAACAGTAGCGACCCGGAGTGCGCGTGCGCAGTAGTGAGACCGTGTGGCCATGCGCAGTAGTAAGCCTGACCGCGCATGCGCAGTTGTGAGCCTGAGTGCGCATGCGCAGTAGTGAGACCGATCGCGCAAGAGCAGTAGTGAGCCCAATTGCGCATCCGCGGTAGTGCGTCCGAGTTCGCATGAGCAGTAGTGAGTCGGAGTGCGCATGAGCAGTAGTAACCCCGACTGCGCATGCGCAGTAGTGAGCCCGATTGCGCATGCGCAGTAGTGAGCAAGAGTGCGCATGAGCAGTAGTGGGTCCGAGTGCGCATGAGCAGTAGTGACCCCGAGTGCGCATGCACAGTAGTGACCTGGAGTGCGCATGCGCAGTTGTGAGCCCGAGTGCGCATGCAAAGTAGTGCACCAGTGTGCGCATGCGCAGAAGTGAGCTCGAGTGCGCATGTGCAGGTCTGAGCCGGTGTGCGCATGCGCAGTAGCGACCACGGGCGCGCATGCGCCGTAGTGAGGCCCAGTGCGCATGAGCAGTAGTGAGTCGGAGTGCGTATGAGCAGTAGTGACCCGGAGTGAGCATGCGCAGTAGTGAACCCGTGTGCGCATGCGCAGTAGTGCACCAGTGTGCGCATGCGCCGTAGTGACGCCGAGTGCGCATGCGCAGTAGTGAGCCCGATTGCGCATCCGCAGTAGTGACCCCGAGTGCGCATGCACAGTAGTGAGCGCGTGTGCGCATGCGCAGTAGTGCACCAGTGTGCGCATGCGCAAGAGTGAGCTCGAGTGCGCATGTGCAGGTCTGAGCCGGTGTGCGCATGCGCAGTAGCGACCCCGAGCGCGCATGCGCAGTAGTGAGCCCGAGTGCGCATGAGCAGTAGTGAGTCCGAGTGCGCATGAGCAGTAGGACCCCGACTGCGCATGCGCAGTAGTGCGACCGTGTGGGCATGCGCAGTAGTGAGCCTGACCGCGCATGCGCAGTAGTGAGACCGACTGCGCATGAGCAGTAGTGACCCCGACTGCGCATCCGCAGTAGTGAGTCCGATTGCGCATATGTAGTAGTGAGTCCGAGTGCGGATGAGCAGTACTGAGCCCGATTGCGCATCCGCAGTAGTGAGACCGATTGCATTTCCGCAGTAGTGAGTCCGAGTTCGCATGCACAGTAGTGAGCCCCTGCGCGTATGCGTAATAGTGCACCAGTGTGCGCATGCGAAGTAGCGACCCCGAGCGCGCATGCGCAGCAGTGAGCCCGAGTGCGCATGAACAGTAGCGACCCGGAGTGCGCGTGCGCAGTAGTGAGACCGTGTGGCCATGCGCAGTAGTGAGCCTGACCGCGCATGCGCAGTTGTGAGCCTGAGTGCGCATGCGCAGTAGTGAGACCGATCGCGCAAGAGCAGTAGTGAGCCCAATTGCGCATCCGCGGTAGCGCGTCCGAGTTCGCATGAGCAGTAGTGAGTCGGAGTGCGCATGAGCAGTAGTAACCCCGACTGCGCATGCACAGTAGTGAGCCCGATTGCGCATGCGCAGTAGTGAGCCAGAGTGCGCATGAGCAGTAGTGGGTCCGAGTGCGCATGAGCAGTAGTGACCCCGAGTGCGCATGCACAGTAGTGACCTGGAGTGCTCTTGCGCAGTAGTGAGATCGTGGGCGCATGCGCACTAGTGAGCCCGACCGCGCATCCGCAGTTGTGAGCCCGAGTGCGTATGCAAAGTAGTGCACCAGTGTGCGCATGCGCAGAAGTGAGCTCGAGTGCGCATGGCAGGTCTGAGCCGGTGTGCGCATGCGCAGTAGCGACCACGGGCGCGCATGCGCAGTAGTGAGTCCGAGTTCGCATGAGCGGTAGTGAGTCGGAGTGAGTATGAGCAGTAGTGACCCGGAGTGAGCATGCGCAGTAGTGAGCCCGCGTGCCCATTCGCAGTAGTGAGCCTGAGTGCGCGTCCGCAGTAGCGTGACCTACTGCGCATGCGCAGTAGTGTCCCCGAGCGCGCATGCCCACTAGTGAGCCCGAGTGCGCATGAGCAGTAGTGGGTCCGAGGGCGCATGAGCAGTAGTGACCCCGATTGCGCATGCGCACTAGTGAGCCCGCGTGCCCATTCGCAGTAGTGAGCCTGAGTGCGCGTCCGCAGTAGCGTGTCCTACTGCGCATGCGCAGTAGTGTCCCCGAGCGCGCATGCCCACTAGCGAGCCCGAGTGCGCATGAGCAGTAGTGGGTCCGAGGGCGCATGAGCAGTAGTGACCCCGATTGCGCATGCGCACTAGTGAGCCCGAGTGTGCATGCGCACTAGTGAGCCCGCGTGCCCATTCGCAATAGTGAGCCTGAGTGCGCGTCCGCAGTCGCGTGCCCGACTGCGCATGCGCAGTAGTGACCCCGAGCGCGCATGCCCACTAGTGAGCTCGAGTTCGCATGAGCAGTAGTGTGTCCGAGTGCGCATGAGCAGTAGTGACCCCGAGTGCGCATGCCCAGTAGCGAGCCCATGTGCCCATGTGCAGTAGTGAGCCTGAGTGCGCATCCGCAGTAGTGACCCCGAGTGCGCATGCGCAGTAGTGAGCCCGTGTGCGCATGCGCAGTAGTGAGCCTGAACGCGCATCCGCAGTAGTGAGCCCGAGTGCGCATGTGCAGTAGAGAGCCCCATTGCGCATCCGCAGTAGTGAGTCCGAGTGCGCATGAGCAGTAGTGACCCCGAGTGCGCTTGAGCAGTAGTGAGTCGGATTGCTTATGAACAGTACTGACCCCGAGTGTGCATGCGCAGTAGTGAGCCCGATTGCGCATCCACAAAGGTGAGCCCAATTGCGTATCCGCGGTAGTGAGTCCGAGTGCGCAAGAGTAGTAGTGACCCGGAGTGCGCATGCACGGTAGTGAGCCCGTGCGCGCATCCGCAGTAGTGAGACCGATTGTGCATGCGCAGAAGGGGCCAGATTGCGCATCCGCAGTAGTGAGTCCGAGATCGCATGAGCAGTAGTGAATACGAGTGCACACGCACAGTAGCGAGCCCGTGTGCGCATGCGCAGTAGTGCACCAGTGTGCGCATGCGCAGAAGTGAGCTCGAGTGCGCATGAGCTGTAGTGAGCCCCATTGCGCATCCGCAGTAGTGAGTCCGAGTGCGTATGAGCAGTAGTGACGCCGAGTGCGCATGAGCAGTAGTGAGTCGGAGTGCGTATGAACAGTACTCACCCCGAGTGCGCATGCGCAGTAGTGAGGCCGATTGCGCATCCGCAGTAGTGAGTCCGAGTGCACATGAGCAGTAGTGAGTCGGTGTGCGTATGAGCAGTAGTGACCCCGAGTGCGCATGCGCACTAGTGAGCCCGCGTGCCCATGCGCAGTAGTGAGCCCGAGTGCGCATGCGCACTAGTGACCCCGAGTGCGCACGCCCAGTAGTGAGACTGATTGCGCATCCGCAGTAGCGTGCCCGACTGCGCATGCGCAGTAGTGACCCCGAGCGCGCATGTGCACTAGTGAGCCCGAGTGCGCATGCGCAGTAGTGAGCCCGTGTGCGCATGCGCAGAAGTGAGCTCGAGTGAACATGTGCAGGTCTGAGCCGGTGTGCGCATGACCAGTACCGACCCCGAGCGCGCGTGCGCAGTAGTGAGCCTGATTGCGCATCCGCAGTAGTGACACCGATTGCGCATGCGCAATAGTGAGCCCCATTGCGCATCCGCAGTAGTGGGTCCGAGTGCGCATGAGCAGTAGTGACCCCGAGTGCGCATGCACAGCAGCGAGCCCGAGCGCGCATGCCCACTAGTGAGCCCGAGTGCGCATGAGCAGTAGTGGGTCCGAGTGCGCATGAGCAGTAGTGACCCCGAGTGGGCATGCACAGTAGTGACCCGGAGTGCGCATGCGCAGTAGTGAGATCGTGCGCGCATGCGCAGTAGTACACCAGTGTGCGCATGCACAGAAGTGAGCTCGAGTGCGCATGTGCAGTAGTGAGCCCCATTGCGCATCCGCAGTAGTGAGTCCGAGTGCACATGGGCAGTTGTGGCGCCGAGTGCGCATGAGCAGTAGTGAGTCGGAGTGCGTATGAACAGTACTGACCTCGAGTGCGCATGCGCAGTAGTGAGGCCGATTGCGCATCCGCAATAGTGAGCCCGATTGCGCATCCGCAGTAGTGAGTCTGAGTTCGCATGTGCAGTAGTGAGTCGGTGTGCGTATGAGCAGTAGTGACCCCGAGTGCGCATGCGCACTAGTGAGCCCGCGTGCGCATGGGCAGTAGTGAGCCCGAGTGCGCATGGGCAGTAGTGACCCCGAGTGGGCATGCACAGTAGTGACCCGCAGTGCGCATGCGCAGTAGTGAGATCGTGCGCGCATCCGCCGTAGTGAGACCGATTGCGCATGCGCAATAGTGAGCCCGATTGCGCATCCGCAGTAGTGACCCCGTGTGCGCATGCGCAATAGTGAACCCGATTGCGGATCCGCAGTAGTGAGTCCGAGTGCGTATGAGCAGTAGTGACCCCGAGTCGGCATGCACAGAAGTGAGCCCGTGCGCGCATGCATAATAGTGCACCAGTGTGCGCATGCGCAGAAGTAAGCTCTAGTGCGCATGTGCAGGTCTGAGCCGGTGTGCGCATGCGCAGTTGCGACCCCGAGCGCGCATGCGCAGTAGTGAGCCCGAGTGCGCATGAGCAGTAGCGACCCCGAGTGCGCGTGCGCAGTAGTGAGACCGTGTGGCCATGTGCAGTAGTGAGCCTGACCGCGCATGCGCAGTTGTGAGCCTGAGTGCGCATGCGCAGTAGTGAGCGCGACCTCTCATCCACAGTAGTGAGAACGAGTGCGCATGCGCTGTAGTGACCCCGAGTGCGCATGCGCAGAAGTGAGCTCGAGTGCGCATGTGCTGGACTAAGCCGGACCGGGCATGCGCAGTAGCGACCCCGGACGCGCATGCGCAGTAGTGAGCCCGAGTGCGCATGAGCAGTAGCGACCCCGAGTGCGCGTGCGCAGTAGTGACCCCGAGTGCGCATGCGCAGTAGTGAGCCCGATTGCGCATCCGCAGTAGTGAGACCGATTGCGCATGCACAGTAGTGAGCCCGATTGCGCATCCGCAGTAGTGAGCCCGAGTGCGCATGAGCAGTAGCGACCCCGAGTGCGCATGCGCAGTAGTGACCCCGAGTGTGCATGCGCAGTAGTGAGCCCGATTGCGCATCCGCAGTAGTGAGCCCGATTGCGCATACGCAGTAGTGCACCAGTGTGCGCACGCGCAGAAGTGACCCCGAGTGCGCATGCGCAGTAGTGAGCCCGATTGCGCATCCGCAGTAGTGAGACCGATTGCGCATGCGCAATAGTAAGCCCGATTGCGCATCCGCAGTAGTGAGTCCGAGTGCGCAAGAGCAGTAGTGACCCGGAGTGCGCATGCACGGTAGTGAGCCCGTGCGCGCATCCGCAGTAGTGAGACCGATTGTGCATGCGCAGTAGGGAGCCCGATTGCGCATCCGCAGTAGTGAGTCCGAGATCGCATGAGCAGTAGTGAATACGAGTACGCATGACCAGTAGCGACCCCGAGCGCGCATGCGCAGTAGTGAACCCGAGTGCGCATGAGCTGTAGTGAGTCGGAGTGTGTATGAGCAGTAGTGACCTCGGGAGCGCATGCGCAGTAGTGAGCCCGAGTGCGCATCTGCAGTAGAGACCCCGAGTGCGCATGCGCAATAGTGAGCCTGATTGCGCATCCGCAGTAGTGAGACCGATTGCGCATGCGCAGTAGTGAGCCCCATTGCGCATCTGCAGTAGTGAGACCGATTGCGCATGCGCAGTAGTGAGCCCCATTGCGCATCTGCAGTAGTGAGTCCGAGTGCGCATAAGCAGTAGTGACCCCGAGTGCGCATGCACAGTAGCGAGCCCGTGTGCGCATGAGCAGTAGTGAGTCGGAGTGCGTATGAGCAGTAGTGGCATCGAGTGCGCATGCGCAGTAGTGAGCCCGTGTGCCCGTGCGCAGTAGTGAGCCTAAGTGCGCATCCGCAGTATTGACCCCGACTGCGCATTCGCAGTAGTGAGCCCGTGTGCGCATCCGCAGTAGTGAGTCCGAGTGCGCAAGAGCAGTAGTGACCCGGAGTGCGCATGCACGGTAGTGAGCCCGTGCGCGCATCCGCAGTAGTGAGACCGATTGTGCATGCGCAGAAGGGGCCCGATTGCCCATCCGCAGTAGTGAGTCCGAGATAGCATGAGCAGTAGTGAATACGAGTGCACATGCACAGTAGCGAGCCCGTGCGCGCATGCGCAGTAGTGCACCAGTGTGCGCACGCGCAGAAGTGAGCTCGAGTGCGCATGAGCTGCAGTGAGCCCCATTGCGCATCCGCAGTAGTGAGTCCGAGTGCGCATGAGCAGTAGTGACGCCGACTGCGCATGAGCAGTAGTGAGTCGGAGTGCGTATGAACAGTACTGACCCCGAGTGCGCATCCGCAGTAGTGAGTCCGAGTGCGCATGAGCAGTAGTGACCCCGAGTGCGCATGCACAGTAGCGAGCCCGAGCGCGCATGCCCACTAGTGAGCCCGAGTGCGCATGAGCAGTAGTGGGTCCGAGTGCGCATGAGCAATAGTGACCCCGAGTGGGCATGCACAGTAGTGACCCGGAGTGCGCATGCGCAGTAGTGAGATCGAGTGCGCATGTGCAGTAGTGAGCCCCATTGCGCATCCGCAGTAGTGAGTCCGAGTGCGCATGTGCAGTAGTGAGCCCCATTGCGCATCTGCAGTAGTGAGTCCGAGTGCGCATGAGCAGTAGTGACCCCGAGTGCGCATGCACAGTAGCGAGCCCGTGTGCGCATGTACAGTAGTGAGTCGGAGTGCGTATGAGCAGTAGTGACCTCGAGTGCGCATGCGCAGTAGTGAGCCCGTGTGCCCATGCGTAGTAGTGAGCCTGAGTGCGCATCCGCAGTATTGACCCCGACTGCGCATGCGCAGTAGTGAGCCCGTGTGCGCATGCGCAGTAGTGAGCTTGAACGCGCATCCGCAGTAGTGAGACCGATTGCGCATGCGCAGTAGTGAGCCCGATTGCGCATCCGCAGTAGTGACACCGATTGCGCATGCGCAATAGTGAGCCCCATTGCGCATCCGCAGTAGTGAGTCCGAGTGCGCATGAGCAGTAGTGACCCCGAGTGCGCATGCACAGTAGTGACCCGGAGTGCGCATGCGCAGTAGTGAGATCGTGCGCGCATGCGCAGTAGTACACCAGTGTGCGCATGCACAGAAGTGAGCTCGAGTGCGCATGTGCAGTAGTGAGCCCCATTGCGCATCCGCAGTAGTGAGTCCGAGTGCACATGGGCAGTTGTGGCGCCGAGTGCGCATGAGCAGTAGTGAGCCCGCGTGCCCATTCGCAGTAGTGAGCCTGAGTGCGCGTCCGCAGTAGCGTGCCCGACTGCGCATGCGCAGTAGTGTCCCCGAGCGCGCATGCCCACTAGTGAGCCCGAGTGCGCATGAGCAGTAGTGGGTCCGAGTGCGCATGACCAGTAGTGACCCCGAGTGGGCATGCACAGTAGTGACCCGGAGTGCGCATGCGCCGTAGTGAGATCGTGCGCGCATGCACAGTAGTGAGCTTGAACGCGCATCCGCAGTAGTGAGCCCAAGTGCGCATGTTCAGTAGTGAGCCCGAGTGCGCATGAGCAGTAGTGAGTCGGAGTGCGTATGAGCAGTAGTGACCTCGAGTGCGCATGCGCAGTAGTGAGCCCGTGTGCCCATGCGTAGTAGTGAGCTTGAACGCGCATCTGCAGTAGTCAGCCCGAGTGCGCATCCGCAGTAGTGAGACCGATTGCGCATGCGCAGTAGTGAGCCCGATTGCGCATCCGCAGTAGTGACACCGATTGCGCATGCGCAATAGTGAGCCCCATTGCGCATCCGCAGTAGTGAGTCCGAGTTCGCATGAGCAGTAGTCACCCCGAATGCGCATGCGCAGTAGTGAGCCCGTGTGCTCATGCACAGTAGTGAGCTCCAGTGCGCATGCGCAGTAGTGACCCCGAGTGCGCATGCACAGTAGTGAGCCTGTGTGCGCATCCGCAGTAGTGAGTCCGAGTGCTCATGAGCAGTAGTGAGTCCGAGTGCGCGTGCACAGTAGCGACCCCGTGCGCGCATGCGCAATAGTGAGCCCGAGTGCGCATGAGAAGTAGTGAGTCCGAGTGCGCATGAGCAGTAGTGACCCCGAGTGCGCAGGCGCAGTAGTGACCCCGAGTGCGCATGCGCAGTAGTGTGCCCGGTTGCGCATCCGCAGGTGTGAGACCGATTGCGCATGCGCAGTAGTGAGCACGATTGCGTATCCGCAGTAGTGAGTCCGAGATCGCATGAGCAGTAGTGAGTCCAAGTGCGCATGAGCAGTAGTGACTCCGAGTGCGCATGCGCAGTAGTGAGCCCGAATGCGCATCCGCATTAGCGAGCCTGTGTGCGCATGCGCAGTAGTGAGCCCGAGTGCGCATGAGCAGTAGTGACCCGGAGTGCGCATGCGCAGTAGTGGGCCCGACAGCGCACCCGTAGTTGTGAGCCCGAGTGCGCATGCGCAGTAATTCGCCCGATTGCGCATCCGCAGCAGTGAGACCGAGTGCGCATGAGCAGTAGTGCGCCCGAGTGCCCATGCGCAGTGGTGACCCCGAGTGCGCATGCGCTGTAGTGAGCATGATTACGCATGTGCTGGTCTGAGCCAGAGAGCGCATCCGCAGTAGTGAACCCGTTTGCGCATCCGCAGTTGTGAGTCCGTGTGCGCATGAGCAGTAGTGAGTCCGAGCGCGCATGCTCAGTAGTGGGCCCGATTGCGCATCCGCAGTAGCGAGCCCGGGCGCGTATCCGCAGTAGTGAGCCCGATTGCGCATCCGCAATAGTGAGTCCGAGTGCGCATGAGCAGTAGTCACCCCGAGTGCGCATGCGCAGTAGTGAGCCCGATTGCGCATCCGCAGTATTTAGTCCGAGTTCGCATGAGCAGTAGTCACCCCGAATGCGCATGCGCAGTAGTGAGCCCGTGTGCTCATGCACAGTAGTGAGCCCGTGTGCGCATCCGCAGTAGCGCGTCCGAGTGCGCATGACCAGTAGCGACGCCGAGCGCACATGCGCAGTAGGGAGTCCGAGTTCGCATGAGGAGTAGTGAGTCGGAGTGCTTATGAGCAGTAGTGACCCCGAGTGCGCATGCACAGTAGTGAGCCCGTGTGTGCATCCGCAGTAGTGAGTCCGAGTGCACATGAGCAGTAGTGACCCCGAGTGAGCATGCGCAGTAGTGTGCCCGGTTGCGCATCCGCAGGTGTGAGACCGATTGCGCATGCGCAGTAGTGAGCACGATTGCGCATCCGCAGTAGTGAGTCCGAGATCGCATGAGCAGTAGTGAGTCTAAGTGAGCATGTGCAGTAGTGACCCCGAGTGAGCATGCGCAGTAGTGAGCGCGTTTGCGCATCCGCAGTATGGAGCCCGTGTGTGCATGCTCAGTAGCGACCCCGTGCGCACATGCGCAATAGTGAGCCCGAGTGCGCATGCAGAGTAGTGAGCCCGTGTGCTCATCCGCAGTAGTGAGTCCGAGTGCTCATTAGCAGTGGTGAATCCGAGTGCGCATGCACAGTAGTGAGCCTGTGTGCGCATGCGGAGTAATGCGCCCGTGTGCGCATGCGCAACTCTGAGCCGGTGTGCGCATGCTCAGTAGCAACCCCGTGCGCGCATGCGCAATAGTGACCCCGAGCGCGCATGCGCAGTAGGGAGTCCGAGTTCGCATGAGCAGTAGTGAGTCGGAGTGCGTATGAGCAGTAGTGACCCCGAGTGTGCATGGGCAATAGTGAGCCCGTGTGCGCATGCGCAGTAGTTAGCTTGGACGCGCATCCGCAGTAGCGAGCCCGAGCGCGCGTGCGCAGTAGTGAGCCCGATTGCGCATCCGCAGTAGTGACACCGATTGCGCATGCGCAATAGTGAGCCTCATTGCGCATCCGCAGTAGTGAGTCCGAGTGCGCATGAACAGTAGCGACCCGGAGTGCGCATGCGCAGTAGTGAGACCGTGTGGCCATGCGCAGTAGTGAGCCTGACCGCGCATGCGCAGTTGTGAGCCTGAGTGCGCATGCGCAGTAGTGAGCGCGACCTCTCATCCACAGTAATGAGAACGAGTGCGCATGCGCAGTAATGACCCCGAGTGCGCATGCGCAGAAGTGAGCTCGAGTGCGCATGTGCTGGACTGAGCCGGACCGGGCATGCGCAGTAGCGACCCAGGGCGCGCATGCGCAGTAGTGAGCCCGAGTGCGCATGAGCAGTAGCGAGTCCGAGTGCGCATGCGCAGTAGTGAGCCCAATTGCGCATCCGCAGTAGTGAGACCGATCGCATTTCCGCAGTAGTGAGTCCGAGTTCGCATGCACAGTAGTGAGCCCGTGTGCGCATGCGCAATAGTGAACCCGATTGCGGATCCGCAGTAGTGAGAACGAGTGCGCATGCGCAGTAGTGACCCCGAGTGCGCATGCGCTGTAGTGAGGCGCATTGCGCATCCGCAGTAGTAAGACCGACTGCGCATGAGCAGTAGTGACCCCGATTGCGCATCCGCAGTAGTGAGAACATGTGCGCATGAGCAGTAGTGACCCCGAGTGCGTATACACAGTAGTGAGCCCGATTGAGCATCCGCAGTAGCGAGCCCGACCGCGCATCCGCAGTAGTGAGTCCGTGTGCACATGAGCAGTAGTGAGTCCGAGTTCGCATGAGCAGTAGTGAGTCGGAGTGCGTATGAGCAGTAGTGACCCCGATTGCGCATCCGCAGTAGTTAGAGCATGTGCGCATGGGCAGTAGTGAATACGAGTACGCATGAGCAGTAGTGTCCCCGAGTGCGCATGCACAGTAGTGAGCCTGTGCGCGCATCCGCAGTAGTGAGTCCGACTGCGCGTATGCAGTAGTGAGCCCGATTGCGCATCCGCAGTTGTGAGACCGATTGCGCATGCGCAGTAGTAAGCCCGATTGCGCATCCGCAGTAGTGGCTCCGAGTGCGCATGAGCAGTAGTGAGTCCGAGTGCGCATGAGCAGTAGTGACCCCGAGTGCGCTTGAGCAGTAGTGAGTCGGATTGCGTATGAACAGTACTGACCCCGAGTGCGCATGCGCAGTAGTGAGCCCGATTGCGCATCCGCAAAGGTGAGCCCGATTGCGTATCCGCAGTAGTGAGTCCGAGTGCGCATGAGCAGTAGTGACCCCGAGTGCGCATGCACAGTAGTGAGCCCGTGTGCGCATACGCAGTAGTGCACCAGTGTGCGCACGCGCAGAAGTAGCCCCGAGTGCGCATGCGCAGTAGTGAGCACGATTGCGCATCCGCAGTAGTGAGACCGATTGCGCATGCGCAATAGTAAGCCCGATTGCGCATCCGCAGTAGTGAGTCCGAGTGCGCAAGAGCAGTAGTGACCCGGAGTGCGCATGCACGGTAGTGAGCCCGTGCGCGCATCCGCAGTAGTGAGACCGATTGTGCATGCGCAGTAGGGAGCCCGGTTGCGCATCCGCTGTAGTGAGTCCGAGTGCGCATGAGCAGTAGTGAGACCGATTGCGCATGCGCAGTAGTGAGCCCGAGTGCGCATGAGCAGTAGTGAGTCGGAGTGCGTATGAGCAGTAGTGACCTCGAGTGCGCATGCGCAGTAGTGAGCCTGAGTGCGCATCCGCAGTGTTGACACCGACTGCGCATGCGCAGTAGTGAGCCCGTGTACGCATGCGCAGTAGTGGGCTTGAACGCGCATCCGCAGTAGTCAGCCCGAGCGCGCATCCGCAGTAGTGAGCCTGATTGCGCATCCGCAGTAGTGAGACCGATTGCGCATGCGCAGTAGTGAGCCCGATTGCGCATCCGCAGTAGTGACACCGATTGCGCATGCGCAATAGTGAGCCCCATTGCGCATCCGCAGTAGTGAGTCCGAGTGCGCATGAGCAGTAGTGACCCCGAGTGCACATGCACAGTAGCGAGCCCGTGTGCGCATGCGCAGAAGTGAGCTCGAGTGCGCATGGGCAGTAGTGAGCCCCACTGCGCATCCGCAGTAGTGAGTCCGAGTGCGCATGAGCATTGAGTGACGCCGAGTGCGCATGAGCAGTAGTGAGTCGGAGTGCGTATGAACAGTACTGACCCCGAATGCGCATGCGCAGTAGTGAGGCGGATTGCGCATCCGCAATAGTGAGCCCGATTGCGCATCCGCCGTAGTGCGTCTGAGTTCGCATGAGCAGTAGTGAGTCGGTGTGCGTATGAGCCGTAGTGACCCCGAGGGCGCATGCGCACTAGTGAGCCCGCGTGCCCACGCGCAGTAGTGAGCCCGAGTGCGCATGCGCAGTAGTGACCCCGAGTGCGCACGCGCAGTAGTGAGCCTGACTGCGCATCCGCAGTAGCGTGCCCGACTGCGCATGCGCAGTAGTGAGCCCGTGTGCGCATGCGCAGAAGTGAGCTCGAGTGAACATGTGCAGGTCTGAGCCGGTGTGCGCATGACCAGTAGCGACCCCGAGCGCGCGTGCGCAGTAGTGAGCCCGATTGCGCATCCGCAGTAGTGACACCGATTGCGCATGCGTAATAGTGAGCCCCATTGCGCATCCGCAGTAGTGAGCCCGAGTGCGCATGCACAGTAGCGAGCCCGTGTGCGCATGCGCAGTAGTGCACCAGTGTGCGCATGCGCAGAAGTGAGCTCGAGTGCGCATGTACAGTAGTGAGCCCCATTGCGCATCCGCAGTAGTGAGTCCGAGTGCGCATGAGGAGTAGTGGCGTCGAGTGCGCATGAGCAGTAGTGACACGGAGTGCGCATGCGCAGTAGTGAGATCGTGCGCGCATGCGCAGTAGTACACCAGTGTGCGCATGCGCAGAAGTGAGCTCGAGTGCGCATGTGCAGTAGTGAGCCCCATTGCGCATCCGCAGTAGTGAGTCCGAGTGCGCATGGGCAGTTGTGGCGCCGAGTGCGCATGAGCAGTAGTGAGTCGGAGTGCGTATGAACAGTACTGACCTCGAGTGCGCATGCGCAGTAGTGAGGCCGATTGCGCATCCGCAATAGTGAGCCCGATTGCGCATCCGCAGTAGTGAGTCTGAGTTCGCATGTGCAGTAGTGAGTCGGTGTGCGTATGAGCAGTAGTGACCCCGAGTGCGCATGCGCACTAGTGAGCCCGCGTGCCCATTCGCAGTGGTGAGAATGGGTGCGCGTCCGCAGTAGCGTGCCCGACTGCGCATGCGCAGTAGTGTCCCCGAGCGCGCATGCCCAGTAGTGAGCCCGAGTGCGCATGGGCAGTAGTGACCCCGAGTGGGCATGCACAGTAGTGACCCGCAGTGCGCATGCGCAGTAGTGAGATCGTGCGCGCATGCGCAGTAGTGAGGCCGATTGCGCATCCGCAATAGTGAGCCCGATTGCGCATCGGCCGTAGTGAGTCTGAGTTCGCATGAGCAGTAGTGAGTCGGTGTGCGTATGAGCAGTAGTGACCCCGAGTGCGCATGCGCACTAGTGAGCCCGCGTGCCCATGCGTAGTAGTGAGCCCGAGTGCGCATGCGCAGTAGTGACCCCGAGTGCGCACGCGCAGTAGTGAGCCTGACTATGCATCCGCAGTAGCGTGCCCGACTGCGCATGCGCAGTAGTGAGCCCGTGTGCGCATGCGCAGAAGTGAGCTCGAGTGAACATGTGCAGGTCTGAGCCGGTGTGCGCATGACCAGTAGCGAGCCCGTGTGCGCATGAGCAGTAGTGGGTCCGAGTGCGCATGAGCAGTAGTGACCCCGAGTGGGCATGCACAGTAGTGACCCGGAGTGCGCATGCGCAGTAGTGAGATCGTGCGCGCATGCGCAGTAGCACACCAGTGTGCGCATGCGCAGAAGTGAGCTCGAGTGCGCATGTGCAGTAGTGAGCCCCATTGCGCATCCGCAGTAGTGAGTCCGAGTGCGCATGCGCAGTAGTGAGCCCCCTTGCGCATCTGCAGTAGTGAGTCCGAGTGCGCATGAGCAGTAGTGACCCCGCGTGCGCATGCACAGTAGCGAGCCCGTGTGCGCATGAGCAGTAGTGAGTCGGAGTGCGTATGAGCAGTAGTGACCTCGAGTGCGCATGCGCAGTAGTGAGCCCGTGTGCCCATGCGTAGTAGTGAGCCTGAGTGCGCATCCGCAGTATTGACCCCGACTGCGCATGCGCAGTAGTGAGCCCGTGTGCGCATGCGCAGAAGTGAGCTCGAGTGAACATGTGCAGGTCTGAGATGGTGTGCGCATGACCAGTAGCGACCCCGAGCGCGCGTGCGCAGTAGTGAGCCTGATTGCGCATCCGCAGTAGTGACACCGATTACGCATGCGCAATAGTGAGCCCCATTGCGCATCCGCAGTAGTGAGTCCGAGTGCGCATGAGCAGTAGTGACCCCGAGTGCGCATGCACAGTAGTGACCCGGAGTGCGCATGCGCAGTAGTGAGATCGTGCGCGCATGCGCAGTAGTACACCAGTGTGCGCATGCACAGAAGTGAGCTCGAGTGCGCATGTGCAGTAGTGAGCCCCATTGCGCATCCGCAGTAGTGAGTCCGAGTGCACATGGGCAGTTGTGGCGCCGAGTGCCCATGAGCAGTAGTGAGCCCGCGTGCCCATTCGCAGTAGTGAGCCTGAGTGCGCGTCCGCAGTAGCGTGCCCGACTGCGCATGCGCAGTAGTGTCCCCGAGCGCGCATGCCCACTAGTGAGCCCGAGTGCGCATGAGCAGTAGTGGGACCGAGTGCGCATGACCAGTAGTGACCCCGAGTGGGCATGCACAGTAGTGACCCGGAGTGCGCATGCGCCGTAGTGAGATCGTGCGCGCATGCACAGTAGTGAGCTTGAACGCGCATCCGCAGTAGTGAGCCCAAGTGCGCATGTTCAGTAGTGAGCCCGAGTGCGCATGAGCAGTAGTGAGTCGGAGTGCGTATGAGCAGTAGTGACCTCGAGTGCGCATGAGCAGTAGTGAGCCCGCGTGCCCATTCGCAGTAGTGAGCCTGAGTGCGCGTCCGCAGTAGCGTGCCCGACTGCGCATGCGCAGTAGTGTCCCCGAGCGCGCATGCCCACTAGTGAGCCCGAGTGCGCATGAGCAGTAGTGGGTCCGAGTGCGCATGAGCAGTTGTGGCGCCGAGTGCGCATGAGCAGTAGTGAGTCGGAGTGCGTATGAGCAGTACTGACCCCGAGTGCGCATGCGCAGTAGTGAGGCCGATTGCGCATCCGCAATAGTGAGCCCGATTGCGCATCCGCAGTAGTGAGTCTGAGTTCGCATGAGCAGTAGTGTGTCGGTGTGCGTATGAGCAGTAGTGACCCCGAGTGCGCATGCGCTCTAGTGAGCCCGCGTGCCCATTCGCAGTAGTGAGCCTGAGTGCGCGTCCGCAGTCGCGTGCCCGACTGCGCATGCGCAGTAGTGACCCCGATCGCGCATGCCCACTAGTGAGCCCGAGTTCGCATGAGCAGTAGTGGGTCCGAGTGCGCATGAGCAGTAGTGACCCCGAGTGCGCATGCCCAGTAGCGAGACCCGTGTGCGCATGCGCAGTAGTGCGTCCGAGTGCGCATGAGCAGTACTGACCCCGAGTGCACATCCGCAGTAGTGAGCCCTATTGCGCACCCGCAGTAGTGTGTCCGAGTTCGAAGGAGCAGTAGTGAGTCGGAGTGCGTATGAGCAGTAGTGACCTCGAGTGCGCATGCGCAGTAGTGAGCTCATGTGCCCATGTGCAGTAGTGAGCCTGAGTGCGCATCCGCAGTAGTGACCCCGAGTGCGCATGCGCAGTAGTGAGCCCGTGTGCGCATCCACAAAGGTGAGCCCAATTGCGCATCCGCGGTAGTGAGTCCGAGTGCGCAAGAGCAGTAGTGACCCGGAGTGCGCATGCACGGTAGTGAGCCCGTGCGCGCATCCGCAGTAGTGAGACCGATTGTGCATGCGCAGAAGGGGCCCGATTGCTCATCCGCAGTAGTGAGTCCGAGATCGCATGAGCAGTAGTGAATACGAGTGCACACGCACAGTAGCGGGCCCGTGTGCGCATGCGCAGTAGTGCACCAGTGTGCGCATGCGCAGTAGTGAGCCTGATTGCGCATCCGCAGTAGTGACCCCGAGTGCGCATTCACAGTAGTGAGCCCGTGTGCTCATGCGCAGTAGTGCACCAGTGTGCGCATGCGCCGTAGTGACGCCGAGTGCGCATGCGCAGTAGTGAGCCCGATTGCGCATCCGCAGTAGTGACCCCGAGTGCGCATGCACAGTAGTGAGCCCGTGTGCGCATGCGCAGTAGTGCACCAGTGTGCGCATGCGCAGGAGTGAGCTCGAGTGCGCATGTGCAGGTCTGAGCCGGTGTGCGCATGCGCAGTAGCGACTCCGAGCGCGCATGCGCAGTAGTGAGCCCGAGTGCGCATGAGCAGTAGCGACCCCGAGTGCGCGTGCGCAGTAGTGAGACCGTGTGGCCATGTGCAGTAGTGAGCCTGACCGCGCATGCGCAGTTGTGAGCCTGAGTGCGCATGCGCAGTAGTGAGCGCGACCTCCCATCCACAGTAGTGAGAACGAGTGCGCATGCGCTGTAGTGACCCCGAGTGCGCATGCGCAGAAGTGAGCTCGAGTGCGCATGTGCTGGACTGAGCCGGACCGGGCATGCGCAGTAGCGACCCCGGACGCGCATGCGCAGTAGTGAGCCCGAGTGCGCATGAGCAGTAGCGACCCCGAGTGCGCGTGCGCAGTAGTGACCCCGAGTGCGCATGCGCAGTAGTGAGCCCGATTGCGCATCCGCAGTAGTGAGACCGATTGCGCATGCACAGTAGTGAGCCCGATTGCGCATCCGCAGTAGTGAGCCCGAGTGCGCATGAGCAGTAGCGACCCCGAGTGCGCATGCGCAGTAGTGACCCCGAGTGTGCATGCGCAGTAGTGAGCCCGATTGCGCATCCGCAGTAGTGAGCCCGATTGCGCATACGCAGTAGTGCACCAGTGTGCGCACGCGCAGAAGTGACCCCGAGTGCGCATGCGCAGTAGTGAGCCCGATTGCGCATCCGCAGTAGTGAGACCGATTGCGCATGCGCAATAGTAAGCCCGATTGCGCATCCGCAGTAGTGAGTCCGAGTGCGCAAGAGCAGTAGTGACCCGGAGTGCGCATGCACGGTAGTGAGCCCGTGCGCGCATCCGCAGTAGTGAGACCGATTGTGCATGCGCAGTAGGGAGCCCGATTGCGCATCCGCAGTAGTGAGTCCGAGATCGCATGAGCAGTAGTGAATACGAGTACGCATGACCAGTAGCGACCCCGAGCGCGCATGCGCAGTAGTGAACCCGAGTGCGCATGAGCTGTAGTGAGTCGGAGTGTGTATGAGCAGTAGTGACCTCGAGAGCGCATGCGCAGTAGTGAGCCCGAGTGCGCATCTGCAGTAGAGACCCCGAGTGCGCATGCGCAATAGTGAGCCTGATTGCGCATCCGCAGTAGTGAGACCGATTGCGCATGCGCAGTAGTGAGCCCCATTGCGCATCTGCAGTAGTGAGTCCGAGTGCGCATAAGCAGTAGTGACCCCGAGTGCGCATGCACTGTAGCGAGCCCGTGTGCGCATGAGCAGTAGTGAGTCGGAGTGCGTATGAGCAGTAGTGGCATCGAGTGCGCATGCGCAGTAGTGAGCCCGTGTGCCCGTGCGCAGTAGTGAGCCTAAGTGCGCATCCGCAGTATTGACCCCGACTGCGCATGCGCAGTAGTGAGCCCGTGTGCGCATCCGCAGTAGTGAGTCCGAGTGCGCAAGAGCAGTAGAGACCCGGAGTGCGCATGCACGGTAGTGAGCCCGTGCGCGCATCCGCAGTAGTGAGACCGATTGTGCATGCGCAGAAGGGGCCCGATTGCCCATCCGCAGTAGTGAGTCCGAGATAGCATGAGCAGTAGTGAATACGAGTGCACATGCACAGTAGCGAGCCCGTGCGCGCATGCGCAGTAGTGCACCAGTGTGCGCACGCGCAGAAGTGAGCTCGAGTGCGCATGAGCTGCAGTGAGCCCCATTGCGCATCCGCAGTAGTGAGTCCGAGTGCGCATGAGCAGTAGTGACGCCGACTGCGCATGAGCAGTAGTGAGTCGGAGTGCGTATGAACAGTACTGACCCCGAGTGCGCATCCGCAGTAGTGAGTCCGAGTGCGCATGAGCAGTAGTGACCCCGAGTGCGCATGCACAGTAGCGAGCCCGAGCGCGCATGCCCACTAGTGAGCCCGAGTGCGCATGAGCAGTAGTGGGTCCGAGTGCGCATGAGCAATAGTGACCCCGAGTGGGCATGCACAGTAGTGACCCGGAGTGCGCATGCGCAGTAGTGAGATCGAGTGCGCATGTGCAGTAGTGAGCCCCATTGCGCATCCGCAGTAGTGAGTCCGAGTGCGCATGTGCAGTAGTGAGCCCCATTGCGCATCTGCAGTAGTGAGTCCGAGTGCGCATGAGCAGTAGTGACCCCGAGTGTGCATGCACAGTAGCGAGCCCGTGTGCGCATGAACAGTAGTGAGTCGGAGTGCGTATGAGCAGTAGTGACCTCGAGTGCGCATGCGCAGTAGTGAGCCCGTGTGCCCATGCGTAGTAGTGAGCCTGAGTGCGCATCCGCAGTATTGACCCCGACTGCGCATGCGCAGTAGTGAGCCCGTGTGCGCATGCGCAGTAGTGAGCTTGAACGCGCATCCGCAGTAGAGAGACCGATTGCGCATGCGCAGTAGTGAGCCCGATTGCGCATCCGCAGTAGTGACACCGATTGCGCATGCGCAATAGTGAGCCCCATTGCGCATCCGCAGTAGTGAGTCCGAGTGCGCATGAGCAGTAGTGACCCCGAGTGCACATGCACAGTAGCGAGCCCGTGTGCGCATGCGCAGTAGTGCACGAGTGTGCGCATGCGCAGAAGTGAGCCCGAGTGCGCATGAGCAGTAGTGAGCCCCATTGCGCATCCGCAGTAGTGAGTCCGAGTGCGCATGAGCAGTAGTGACGCCGAGTGCGCATGAGCAGTAGTGAGTCGGAGTGCGTATGAACAGTACTGACCCCGAGTGCGCATGCGCAGTAGTGAGGCCGATTGCGCATCCGCAATAGTGAGCCCGATTGCGCATCGGCCGTAGTGAGTCTGAGTTCGCATGAGCAGTAGTGAGTCGGTGTGCGTATGAGCAGTAGTGACCCCGAGTGCGCATGCGCACTAGTGAGCCCGCGTGCCCATGCGTAGTAGTGAGCCCGAGTGCGCATGCGCAGTAGTGACCCCGAGTGCGCACGCGCAGTAGTGAGCCTGACTATGCATCCGCAGTAGCGTGCCCGACTGCGCATGCGCAGTAGTGAGCCCGTGTGCGCATGCGCAGAAGTGAGCTCGAGTGAACATGTGCAGGTCTGAGCCGGTGTGCGCATGACCAGTAGCGAGCCCGTGTGCGCATGAGCAGTAGTGGGTCCGAGTGCGCATGAGCAGTAGTGACCCCGAGTGGGCATGCACAGTAGTGACCCGGAGTGCGCATGCGCAGTAGTGAGATCGTGCGCGCATGCGCAGTAGCACACCAGTGTGCGCATGCGCAGAAGTGAGCTCGAGTGCGCATGTGCAGTAGTGAGCCCCATTGCGCATCCGCAGTAGTGAGTCCGAGTGCGCATGCGCAGTAGTGAGCCCCCTTGCGCATCTGCAGTAGTGAGTCCGAGTGCGCATGAGCAGTAGTGACCCCGCGTGCGCATGCACAGTAGCGAGCCCGTGTGCGCATGAGCAGTAGTGAGTCGGAGTGCGTATGAGCAGTAGTGACCTCGAGTGCGCATGCGCAGTAGTGAGCCCGTGTGCCCATGCGTAGTAGTGAGCCTGAGTGCGCATCCGCAGTATTGACCCCGACTGCGCATGCGCAGTAGTGAGCCCGTGTGCGCATGCGCAGAAGTGAGCTCGAGTGAACATGTGCAGGTCTGAGATGGTGTGCGCATGACCAGTAGCGACCCCGAGCGCGCGTGCGCAGTAGTGAGCCTGATTGCGCATCCGCAGTAGTGACACCGATTACGCATGCGCAATAGTGAGCCCCATTGCGCATCCGCAGTAGTGAGTCCGAGTGCGCATGAGCAGTAGTGACCCCGAGTGCGCATGCACAGTAGTGACCCGGAGTGCGCATGCGCAGTAGTGAGATCGTGCGCGCATGCGCAGTAGTACACCAGTGTGCGCATGCACAGAAGTGAGCTCGAGTGCGCATGTGCAGTAGTGAGCCCCATTGCGCATCCGCAGTAGTGAGTCCGAGTGCACATGGGCAGTTGTGGCGCCGAGTGCGCATGAGCAGTAGTGAGCCCGCGTGCCCATTCGCAGTAGTGAGCCTGAGTGCGCGTCCGCAGTAGCGTGCCCGACTGCGCATGCGCAGTAGTGTCCCCGAGCGCGCATGCCCACTAGTGAGCCCGAGTGCGCATGAGCAATAGTGGGTCCGAGTGCGCATGACCAGTAGTGACCCCGAGTGGGCATGCACAGTAGTGACCCGGAGTGCGCATGCGCCGTAGTGAGATCGTGCGCGCATGCACAGTAGTGAGCTTGAACGCGCATCCGCAGTAGTGAGCCCAAGTGCGCATGTTCAGTAGTGAGCCCTAGTGCGCATGAGCAGTAGTGAGTCGGAGTGCGTATGAGCAGTAGTGACCTCGAGTGCGCATGAGCAGTAGTGAGCCCGCGTGCCCATTCGCAGTAGTGAGCCTGAGTGCGCGTCCGCAGTAGCGTGCCCGACTGCGCATGCGCAGTAGTGTCCCCGAGCGCGCATGCCCACTAGTGAGCCCGAGTGCGCATGAGCAGTAGTGGGTCCGAGTGCGCATGAGCAGTTGTGGCGCCGAGTGCGCATGAGCAGTAGTGAGTCGGAGGGCGTATGAGCAGTACTGACCCCGAGTGCGCATGCGCAGTAGTGAGGCCGATTGCGCATCCGCAATAGTGAGCCCGATTGCGCATCCGCAGTAGTGAGTCTGAGTTCGCATGAGCAGTAGTGTGTCGGTGTGCGTATGAGCAGTAGTGACCCCGAGTGCGCATGCGCTCTAGTGAGCCCGCGTGCCCATTCGCAGTAGTGAGCCTGAGTGCGCGTCCGCAGTCGCGTGCCCGACTGCGCATGCGCAGTAGTGACCCCGATCGCGCATGCCCACTAGTGAGCCCGAGTTCGCATGAGCAGTAGTGGGTCCGAGTGCGCATGAGCAGTAGTGACCCCGAGTGCGCATGCCCAGTAGCGAGCCCGTGTGCGCATGCGCAGTAGTGCGTCCGAGTGCGCATGAGCAGTACTGACCCCGAGTGCACATCCGCAGTAGTGAGCCCTATTGCGCACCCGCAGTAGTGTGTCCGAGTTCGAAGGAGCAGTAGTGAGTCGGAGTGCGTATGAGCAGTAGTGACCTCGAGTGCGCATGCGCAGTAGTGAGCTCATGTGCCCATGTGCAGTAGTGAGCCTGAGTGCGCATCCGCAGTAGTGACCCCGAGTGCGCATGCGCAGTAGTGAGCCCGTGTGCGCATCCACAAAGGTGAGCCCAATTGCGCATCCGCGGTAGTGAGTCCGAGTGCGCAAGAGCAGTAGTGACCCGGAGTGCGCATGCACGGTAGTGAGCCCGTGCGCGCATCCGCAGTAGTGAGACCGATTGTGCATGCGCAGAAGGGGCCCGATTGCTCATCCGCAGTAGTGAGTCCGAGATCGCATGAGCAGTAGTGAATACGAGTGCACACGCACAGTAGCGGGCCCGTGTGCGCATGCGCAGTAGTGCACCAGTGTGCGCATGCGCAGTAGTGAGCCTGATTGCGCATCCGCAGTAGTGACCCCGAGTGCGCATTCACAGTAGTGAGCCCGTGTGCTCATGCGCAGTAGTGCACCAGTGTGCGCATGCGCCGTAGTGACGCCGAGTGCGCATGCGCAGTAGTGAGCCCGATTGCGCATCCGCAGTAGTGACCCCGAGTGCGCATGCACAGTAGTGAGCCCGTGTGCGCATGCGCAGTAGTGCACCAGTGTGCGCATGCGCAGGAGTGAGCTCGAGTGCGCATGTGCAGGTCTGAGCCGGTGTGCGCATGCGCAGTAGCGACTCCGAGCGCGCATGCGCAGTAGTGAGCCCGAGTGCGCATGAGCAGTAGCGACCCCGAGTGCGCGTGCGCAGTAGTGAGACCGTGTGGCCATGTGCAGTAGTGAGCCTGACCGCGCATGCGCAGTTGTGAGCCTGAGTGCGCATGCGCAGTAGTGAGCGCGACCTCCCATCCACAGTAGTGAGAACGAGTGCGCATGCGCTGTAGTGACCCCGAGTGCGCATGCGCAGAAGTGAGCTCGAGTGCGCATGTGCTGGACTGAGCCGGACCGGGCATGCGCAGTAGCGACCCCGGACGCGCATGCGCAGTAGTGAGCCCGAGTGCGCATGAGCAGTAGCGACCCCGAGTGCGCGTGCGCAGTAGTGACCCCGAGTGCGCATGCGCAGTAGTGAGCCCGATTGCGCATCCGCAGTAGTGAGACCGATTGCGCATGCACAGTAGTGAGCCCGATTGCGCATCCGCAGTAGTGAGCCCGAGTGCGCATGAGCAGTAGCGACCCCGAGTGCGCATGCGCAGTAGTGACCCCGAGTGTGCATGCGCAGTAGTGAGCCCGATTGCGCATCCGCAGTAGTGAGCCCGATTGCGCATACGCAGTAGTGCACCAGTGTGCGCACGCGCAGAAGTGACCCCGAGTGCGCATGCGCAGTAGTGAGCCCGATTGCGCATCCGCAGTAGTGAGACCGATTGCGCATGCGCAATAGTAAGCCCGATTGCGCATCCGCAGTAGTGAGTCCGAGTGCGCAAGAGCAGTAGTGACCCGGAGTGCGCATGCACGGTAGTGAGCCCGTGCGCGCATCCGCAGTAGTGAGACCGATTGTGCATGCGCAGTAGGGAGCCCGATTGCGCATCCGCAGTAGTGAGTCCGAGATCGCATGAGCAGTAGTGAATACGAGTACGCATGACCAGTAGCGACCCCGAGCGCGCATGCGCAGTAGTGAACCCGAGTGCGCATGAGCTGTAGTGAGTCGGAGTGTGTATGAGCAGTAGTGACCTCGAGAGCGCATGCGCAGTAGTGAGCCCGAGTGCGCATCTGCAGTAGAGACCCCGAGTGCGCATGCGCAATAGTGAGCCTGATTGCGCATCCGCAGTAGTGAGACCGATTGCGCATGCGCAGTAGTGAGCCCCATTGCGCATCTGCAGTAGTGAGTCCGAGTGCGCATAAGCAGTAGTGACCCCGAGTGCGCATGCACTGTAGCGAGCCCGTGTGCGCATGAGCAGTAGTGAGTCGGAGTGCGTATGAGCAGTAGTGGCATCGAGTGCGCATGCGCAGTAGTGAGCCCGTGTGCCCGTGCGCAGTAGTGAGCCTAAGTGCGCATCCGCAGTATTGACCCCGACTGCGCATGCGCAGTAGTGAGCCCGTGTGCGCATCCGCAGTAGTGAGTCCGAGTGCGCAAGAGCAGTAGAGACCCGGAGTGCGCATGCACGGTAGTGAGCCCGTGCGCGCATCCGCAGTAGTGAGACCGATTGTGCATGCGCAGAAGGGGCCCGATTGCCCATCCGCAGTAGTGAGTCCGAGATAGCATGAGCAGTAGTGAATACGAGTGCACATGCACAGTAGCGAGCCCGTGCGCGCATGCGCAGTAGTGCACCAGTGTGCGCACGCGCAGAAGTGAGCTCGAGTGCGCATGAGCTGCAGTGAGCCCCATTGCGCATCCGCAGTAGTGAGTCCGAGTGCGCATGAGCAGTAGTGACGCCGACTGCGCATGAGCAGTAGTGAGTCGGAGTGCGTATGAACAGTACTGACCCCGAGTGCGCATCCGCAGTAGTGAGTCCGAGTGCGCATGAGCAGTAGTGACCCCGAGTGCGCATGCACAGTAGCGAGCCCGAGCGCGCATGCCCACTAGTGAGCCCGAGTGCGCATGAGCAGTAGTGGGTCCGAGTGCGCATGAGCAATAGTGACCCCGAGTGGGCATGCACAGTAGTGACCCGGAGTGCGCATGCGCAGTAGTGAGATCGAGTGCGCATGTGCAGTAGTGAGCCCCATTGCGCATCCGCAGTAGTGAGTCCGAGTGCGCATGTGCAGTAGTGAGCCCCATTGCGCATCTGCAGTAGTGAGTCCGAGTGCGCATGAGCAGTAGTGACCCCGAGTGCGCATGCACAGTAGCGAGCCCGTGTGCGCATGAACAGTAGTGAGTCGGAGTGCGTATGAGCAGTAGTGACCTCGAGTGCGCATGCGCAGTAGTGAGCCCGTGTGCCCATGCGTAGTAGTGAGCCTGAGTGCGCATCCGCAGTATTGACCCCGACTGCGCATGCGCAGTAGTGAGCCCGTGTGCGCATGCGCAGTAGTGAGCTTGAACGCGCATCCGCAGTAGTGAGCCCGATTGCGCATCCGCAGTAGTGACACCGATTGCGCATGCGCAATAGTGAGCCCCATTGCGCATCCGCAGTAGTGAGTCCGAGTGCGCATGAGCAGTAGTGACCCCGAGTGCACATGCACAGTAGCGAGCCCGTGTGCGCATGCGCAGTAGTGCACGAGTGTGCGCATGCGCAGAAGTGAGCCCGAGTGCGCATGAGCAGTAGTGAGCCCCATTGCGCATCCGCAGTAGTGAGTCCGAGTGCGCATGAGCAGTAGTGACGCCGAGTGCGCATGAGCAGTAGTGAGTCGGAGTGCGTATGAACAGTACTGACCCCGAGTGCGCATGCGCAGTAGTGAGGCCGATTGCGCATCCGCAATAGTGAGCCCGATTGCGCATCGGCCGTAGTGAGTCTGAGTTCGCATGAGCAGTAGTGAGTCGGTGTGCGTATGAGCAGTAGTGACCCCGAGTGCGCATGCGCACTAGTGAGCCCGCGTGCCCATGCGTAGTAGTGAGCCCGAGTGCGCATGCGCAGTAGTGACCCCGAGTGCGCACGCGCAGTAGTGAGCCTGACTATGCATCCGCAGTAGCGTGCCCGACTGCGCATGCGCAGTAGTGAGCCCGTGTGCGCATGCGCAGAAGTGAGCTCGAGTGAACATGTGCAGGTCTGAGCCGGTGTGCGCATGACCAGTAGCGAGCCCGTGTGCGCATGAGCAGTAGTGGGTCCGAGTGCGCATGAGCAGTAGTGACCCCGAGTGGGCATGCACAGTAGTGACCCGGAGTGCGCATGCGCAGTAGTGAGATCGTGCGCGCATGCGCAGTAGCACACCAGTGTGCGCATGCGCAGAAGTGAGCTCGAGTGCGCATGTGCAGTAGTGAGCCCCATTGCGCATCCGCAGTAGTGAGTCCGAGTGCGCATGCGCAGTAGTGAGCCCCCTTGCGCATCTGCAGTAGTGAGTCCGAGTGCGCATGAGCAGTAGTGACCCCGCGTGCGCATGCACAGTAGCGAGCCCGTGTGCGCATGAGCAGTAGTGAGTCGGAGTGCGTATGAGCAGTAGTGACCTCGAGTGCGCATGCGCAGTAGTGAGCCCGTGTGCCCATGCGTAGTAGTGAGCCTGAGTGCGCATCCGCAGTATTGACCCCGACTGCGCATGCGCAGTAGTGAGCCCGTGTGCGCATGCGCAGAAGTGAGCTCGAGTGAACATGTGCAGGTCTGAGATGGTGTGCGCATGACCAGTAGCGACCCCGAGCGCGCGTGCGCAGTAGTGAGCCTGATTGCGCATCCGCAGTAGTGACACCGATTACGCATGCGCAATAGTGAGCCCCATTGCGCATCCGCAGTAGTGAGTCCGAGTGCGCATGAGCAGTAGTGACCCCGAGTGCGCATGCACAGTAGTGACCCGGAGTGCGCATGCGCAGTAGTGAGATCGTGCGCGCATGCGCAGTAGTACACCAGTGTGCGCATGCACAGAAGTGAGCTCGAGTGCGCATGTGCAGTAGTGAGCCCCATTGCGCATCCGCAGTAGTGAGTCCGAGTGCACATGGGCAGTTGTGGCGCCGAGTGCGCATGAGCAGTAGTGAGCCCGCGTGCCCATTCGCAGTAGTGAGCCTGAGTGCGCGTCCGCAGTAGCGTGCCCGACTGCGCATGCGCAGTAGTGTCCCCGAGCGCGCATGCCCACTAGTGAGCCCGAGTGCGCATGAGCAGTAGTGGGTCCGAGTGCGCATGACCAGTAGTGACCCCGAGTGGGCATGCACAGTAGTGACCCGGAGTGCGCATGCGCCGTAGTGAGATCGTGCGCGCATGCACAGTAGTGAGCTTGAACGCGCATCCGCAGTAGTGAGCCCAAGTGCGCATGTTCAGTAGTGAGCCCGAGTGCGCATGAGCAGTAGTGAGTCGGAGTGCGTATGAGCAGTAGTGACCTCGAGTGCGCATGAGCAGTAGTGAGCCCGCGTGCCCATTCGCAGTAGTGAGCCTGAGTGCGCGTCCGCAGTAGCGTGCCCGACTGCGCATGCGCAGTAGTGTCCCCGAGCGCGCATGCCCACTAGTGAGCCCGAGTGCGCATGAGCAGTAGTGGGTCCGAGTGCGCATGAGCAGTTGTGGCGCCGAGTGCGCATGAGCAGTAGTGAGTCGGAGTGCGTATGAGCAGTACTGACCCCGAGTGCGCATGCGCAGTAGTGAGGCCGATTGCGCATCCGCAATAGTGAGCCCGATTGCGCATCCGCAGTAGTGAGTCTGAGTTCGCATGAGCAGTAGTGTGTCGGTGTGCGTATGAGCAGTAGTGACCCCGAGTGCGCATGCGCTCTAGTGAGCCCGCGTGCCCATTCGCAGTAGTGAGCCTGAGTGCGCGTCCGCAGTCGCGTGCCCGACTGCGCATGCGCAGTAGTGACCCCGATCGCGCATGCCCACTAGTGAGCCCGAGTTCGCATGAGCAGTAGTGGGTCCGAGTTCGAAGGAGCAGTAGTGAGTCGGAGTGCGTATGAGCAGTAGTGACCTCGAGTGCGCATGCGCAGTAGTGAGCTCATGTGCCCATGTGCAGTAGTGAGCCTGAGTGCGCATCCGCAGTAGTGACCCCGAGTGCGCATGCGCAGTAGTGAGCCCGTGTGCGCATCCACAAAGGTGAGCCCAATTGCGCATCCGCGGTAGTGAGTCCGAGTGCGCAAGAGCAGTAGTGACCCGGAGTGCGCATGCACGGTAGTGAGCCCGTGCGCGCATCCGCAGTAGTGAGACCGATTGTGCATGCGCAGAAGGGGCCCGATTGCTCATCCGCAGTAGTGAGTCCGAGATCGCATGAGCAGTAGTGAATACGAGTGCACACGCACAGTAGCGGGCCCGTGTGCGCATGCGCAGTAGTGCACCAGTGTGCGCATGCGCAGTAGTGAGCCTGATTGCGCATCCGCAGTAGTGACCCCGAGTGCGCATTCACAGTAGTGAGCCCGTGTGCTCATGCGCAGTAGTGCACCAGTGTGCGCATGCGCCGTAGTGACGCCGAGTGCGCATGCGCAGTAGTGAGCCCGATTGCGCATCCGCAGTAGTGACCCCGAGTGCGCATGCACAGTAGTGAGCCCGTGTGCGCATGCGCAGTAGTGCACCAGTGTGCGCATGCGCAGGAGTGAGCTCGAGTGCGCATGTGCAGGTCTGAGCCGGTGTGCGCATGCGCAGTAGCGACTCCGAGCGCGCATGCGCAGTAGTGAGCCCGAGTGCGCATGAGCAGTAGTGAGTCCGAGTGCGCATGAGCAGTAGGACCCCGACTGCGCATGCGCAGTAGTGCGACCGTGTGGGCATGCGCAGTAGTGAGCCTGACCGCGCATGCGCAGTAGTGAGTGCGATTGCGCATATGTAGTAGTGAGACCGAGTGCGGATGAGCAGTAGTGACCCCGATTGCGCATCCGCAGTAGTGAGTCCGAGTGCGCATGAGCGGTAGTCACCCCGAGTGCGCATGCACAGTCGCGAACCCGAGTGCACATGCGCAGAAGTAAGCCCGTGTGCGCATAAGCAGTAGTGAGTCCGTGTGCGCATGAGCAGTAGTAACGCCGACTGCGCATGCGCAGTAGTGAGCCCGATTGCGCATCCGCAGTAGCGAGTCCGAGTGCGGGTGAGCAGTAGTGACCCCGAGTGCGCATGCACAGTAGTGAGCCCGTGCGCGCATCCGCAGTAGTGAGTCCGACTGCGCATATGCAGTAGTGAGTCCGAGTGCGCATGAGCAGTAGCGACCCCGAGTGCGCATGCGCAGTAGTGACCCCGAGTGTGCATGCGCGGTAGTGAGCCCGATTGCGCATCCGCAGTAGTGAGACCGATTGCATTTCCGCAGTAGTGAGTCCAAGTTCGCATGCACAGTAGTGAGCCCCTGCGCGCATGCGTAATAGTGCACCAGTGTGCGCATGCGCAGTAGCGACCCCGAGCGCGCATGCGCAGTAGTGATCCCGAGTGCGCATGAGCAGTAGTGAGTCCGAGTGCGCATGAGCAGTAGGACCCCGACTGCGCATGCGCAGTAGTGCGACCGTGTGGGCATGCGCAGTAGTGAGCCTGACCGCGCATGCACAGTAGTGAGACCGACCGCGCATGAGCAGTAGTGACCCCGACTGCGCATCCGCAGTAGTGAGTCCGATTGCGCATATGTAGTAGTGAGTCCGAGTGCGGATGAGCAGTACTGAGCCCGATTGCGCATCCGCAGTAGTGAGACCGATTGCATTTCCGCAGTAGTGAGTCCGAGTTCGCATGCACAGTAGTGAGCCCCTGCGCGTATGCGTAATAGTGCACCAGTGTGCGCATGCGCAGTAGCGACCCCGAGCGCGCATGCGCAGTAGTGAGCCCGAGTGCGCATGAACAGTAGCGACCCGGAGTGCGCGTGCGCAGTAGTGAGACCGTGTGGCCATGCGCAGTAGTGAGCCTGACTGCGCATGCGCATTTGTGAGCCTGAGTGCGCATGCGCAGTAGTGGGACCGATCGCGCAAGAGCAGTAGTGAGCCCAATTGCGCATCCGCGGTAGCGCGTCCGAGTTCGCATGAGCAGTAGTGAGTCGGAGTGCGCATGCGCAGTAGTGACCCCGAGCGCGCATGTGCACTAGTGAGCCCGAGTGCGCATGCGCAGTAGTGAGCCCGTGTGCGCATGCGCAGAAGTGAGCTCGAGTGAACATGTGCAGGTCTGAGCCGGTGTGCGCAGGACCAGTACCGACCCCGAGCGCGCGTGCGCAGTAGTGAGCCTGATTGCGCATCCGCAGTAGTGACACCGATTGCGCATGCGCAATAGTGAGCCCCATTGCGCATCCGCAGTAGTGAGTCCGAGTGCGCATGAGCAGAAGTGACCCCGAGTGCGCATGCACAGCAGCGAGCCCGAGCGCGCATGCCCACTAGTGAGCCCGAGTGCGCATGAGCAGTAGTGGGTCCGAGTGCGCATGAGCAGTAGTGAGCCCAATTGCGCATCCGCAGTAGTGAGACCGATCGCATTTCCGCAGTAGTGAGTCCGAGTTCGCATGCACAGTAGTGAGCCCGTGTGCGCATGCGCAATAGTGAACCCGATTGCGGATCCGCAGTAGTGAGAACGAGTGCGCATGCGCAGTAGTGACCCCGAGTGCGCATGCGCTGTAGTGAGGCGCATTGCGCATCCGCAGTACTATGACCGACTGCGCATGAGCAGTAGTGACCCCGATTGCGCATCCGCAGTAGTGAGAACATGTGCGCATGAGCAGTAGTGACCCCGAGTGCGTATGCACAGTAGTGAGCCCGATTGAGCATCCGCAGTAGCGAGCCCGACCGCGCATCCGCAGTAGTGAGTCCGTGTGCGCATGACCAGTAGTGAGTCCGAGTTCGCATGAGCAGTAGTGAGTCGGAGTGCGTATGAGCAGTAGTGACCCCGATTGCGCATCCGCAGTAGTTAGAACATGTGCGCATGGGCAGTAGTGAATACGAGTACGCATGAGCAATAGTGTCCCCGAGTGTGCATGCACTGTAGTGAGCCCGATTGCGCATGAACAGTAGCGACCCGGAGTGCGCGTGCGCAGTAGTGAGACCGTGTGGCCATGCGCAGTAGTGAGCCTGACCGCGCATGCGCAGTTGTGAGCCTGAGTGCGCATGCGCAGTAGTGAGACCGATCGCGCAAGAGCAGTAGTGAGCCCAATTGCGCATCCACGGTAGTGCGTCCGAGTTCGCATGAGCAGTAGTGAGTCGGAGTGCGCATGAGCAGTAGTAACCCCGACTGCGCATGCGCAGTAGTGAGCCCGATTGCACATGCGCAGTAGTGAGCCAGAGTGCGCATGAGCAGTAGTGGGTCCGAGTGCGCATGAGCAGTAGTGACCCCGAGTGCGCATGCACAGTAGTGACCTGGAGTGCGCATGCGCAGTAGTGAGATCGTGTGCGCATGCGCAGTAGTGAGCCCGACCGCGCATCCGCAGTTGTGAGCCCGAGTGCGCATGCAAAGTAGTGCACCAGTGTGCGCATGCGCAGAAGTGAGCTCGAGTGCGCATGTGCAGGTCTGAGCCGGTGTGCGCATGCGCAGTAGCGACCACGGGCGCGCATGCGCAGTAGTGAGTCCGAGTTCGCATGAGCAGTAGTGAGTCGGAGTGCGTATGAGCAGTAGTGACCACGAGTGCGCATGCGCAGTAGTGACCCCGCGTGTGCATGCGCAGTAGTGAGCACGATTGCGCATCCGCAGTAGTGAGTCCGAGATCGCATGAGCAGTAGTGAGTCCAAGTGCGCATGCACAGTAGTGACCCCGAGTCCGCATGCGCAGTAATGAGCCCGAGTGCGCAGGCGCAGTAGTGACCCCGAGTGCGCATGCGCAGTAGTGTGCCCGGTTGCGCATCCGCAGGTGTGAGACCGATTGCGCATGCGCAGTAGTGAGCACGATTGCGCATCCGCAGTAGTGAGTCCGAGATCGCATGAGCAGTAGTCAGTCCAAGTGAGCATGAGCAGTAGTGACCACGAGTGAGCATGCGCAGTGGTGAGCGCGATTGCGCATCCGCAGTATGGAGCCCGTGTGTGCATGCTCAGTAGCGACCCCGTGCGCACATGCGCAATAGTGAGCCCGAGTGCGCATGCAGAGTAGTGAGCCCGTGTGCTCATCCGCAGTAGTGAGTCCGAGTGCTCATTAGCAGTGATGAATCCGAGTGCGCATGCACAGTAGTGAGCCTGTGTGCGCATGCGGGGTAATGCGCCCGTGTGCGCATGCGCAACTCTGAGCCGGTATGCGCATGCTCAGTAGCGACCCCGTGCGCGCATGCGCAATAGTGACCCCGAGCGCGCATGCGCAGTAGGGAGTCCGAGTTCGCATGAGCAGTAGTGAGTCGGAGTTCGTATGAGCAGTAGTGACCCCGAGTGTGCATGGACAATAGTGAGCCCGTGTGCGCATGCGCAGTAGTTAGCTTGGACGCGCATCCGCAGTAGCGAGCCCGAGCGCGCGTGCGCAGTAGTGAGCCCGATTGCGCATCCGCAGTAGTGACACCGATTGCGCATGCGCAATAGTGAGCCTCATTGCGCATCCGCAGTAGTGAGTCCGAGTGCGCATGAACAGTAGCGACCCGGAGTGCGCATGCGCAGTAGTGAGACCGTGTGGCCATGCGCAGTAGTGAGCCTGACCGCGCATGCGCAGTTGTGAGCCTGAGTGCGCATGCGCAGTAGTGAGCGCGACCTCTCATCCACAGTAGTGAGAACGAGTGCGCATGCGCAGTAATGACCCCGAGTGCGCATGCGCAGAAGTGAGCTCGAGTGCGCATGTGCTGGACTGAGCCGGACCGGGCATGCGCAGTAGCGACCCAGGGCGCGCATGCGCAGTAGTGAGCCCGAGTGCGCATGAGCAGTAGCGAGCCCGAGTGCGCGTGCGCAGTAGTGAGACCGTGTGGCCATGCGCAGTAGTGAGCCTGACCGCGCATGCGCAGTTGTGAGCCTGAGTGCGCATGCGCAGTAGTGAGACCGATCGCGCAAGAGCAGTAGTGAGCCCAATTGCGCATCCACGGTAGTGCGTCCGAGTTCGCATGAGCAGTAGTGAGTCGGAGTGCGCATGAGCAGTAGTAACCCCGACTGCGCATGCGCAGTAGTGAGCCCGATTGCACATGCGCAGTAGTGAGCCAGAGTGCGCATGAGCAGTAGTGGGTCCGAGTGCGCATGAGCAGTAGTGACCCCGAGTGCGCATGCACAGTAGTGACCTGGAGTGCGCATGCGCAGTAGTGAGATCGTGTGCGCATGCGCAGTAGTGAGCCCGACCGCGCATCCGCAGTTGTGAGCCCGAGTGCGCATGCAAAGTAGTGCACCAGTGTGCGCATGCGCAGAAGTGAGCTCGAGTGCGCATGTGCAGGTCTGAGCCGGTGTGCGCATGCGCAGTAGCGACCACGGGCGCGCATGCGCAGTAGTGAGTCCGAGTTCGCATGAGCAGTAGTGAGTCGGAGTGCGTATGAGCAGTAGTGACCACGAGTGCGCATGCGCAGTAGTGACACCGCGTGTGCATGCGCAGTAGTGAGCACGATTGCGCATCCGCAGTAGTGAGTCCGAGATCGCATGAGCAGTAGTGAGTCCAAGTGCGCATGCACAGTAGTGACCCCGAGTCCGCATGCGCAGTAATGAGCCCGAGTGCGCAGGCGCAGTAGTGACCCCGAGTGCGCATGCGCAGTAGTGTGCCCGGTTGCGCATCCGCAGGTGTGAGACCGATTGCGCATGCGCAGTAGTGAGCACGATTGCGCATCCGCAGTAGTGAGTCCGAGATCGCATGAGCAGTAGTCAGTCCAAGTGAGCATGAGCAGTAGTGACCACGAGTGAGCATGCGCAGTGGTGAGCGCGATTGCGCATCCGCAGTATGGAGCCCGTGTGTGCATGCTCAGTAGCGACCCCGTGCGCACATGCGCAATAGTGAGCCCGAGTGCGCATGCAGAGTAGTGAGCCCGTGTGCTCATCCGCAGTAGTGAGTCCGAGTGCTCATTAGCAGTGATGAATCCGAGTGCGCATGCACAGTAGTGAGCCTGTGTGCGCATGCGGGGTAATGCGCCCGTGTGCGCATGCGCAACTCTGAGCCGGTATGCGCATGCTCAGTAGCGACCCCGTGCGCGCATGCGCAATAGTGACCCCGAGCGCGCATGCGCAGTAGGGAGTCCGAGTTCGCATGAGCAGTAGTGAGTCGGAGTTCGTATGAGCAGTAGTGACCCCGAGTGTGCATGGACAATAGTGAGCCCGTGTGCGCATGCGCAGTAGTTAGCTTGGACGCGCATCCGCAGTAGCGAGCCCGAGCGCGCGTGCGCAGTAGTGAGCCCGATTGCGCATCCGCAGTAGTGACACCGATTGCGCATGCGCAATAGTGAGCCTCATTGCGCATCCGCAGTAGTGAGTCCGAGTGCGCATGAACAGTAGCGACCCGGAGTGCGCATGCGCAGTAGTGAGACCGTGTGGCCATGCGCAGTAGTGAGCCTGACCGCGCATGCGCAGTTGTGAGCCTGAGTGCGCATGCGCAGTAGTGAGCGCGACCTCTCATCCACAGTAGTGAGAACGAGTGCGCATGCGCAGTAATGACCCCGAGTGCGCATGCGCAGAAGTGAGCTCGAGTGCGCATGTGCTGGGCTGAGCCGGACCGGGCATGCGCAGTAGCGACCCAGGGCGCGCATGCGCAGTAGTGAGCCCGAGTGCGCATGAACAGTAGCGACTCGGAGTGCGCGTGCGCAGTAGTGAGACCGTGTGGCCATGCGCAGTAGTGAGCCTGACCGCGCATGTGCAGTTGTGAGCCTGAGTGCGCATGTGCAGTAGTGAGACCGATCGCGCAAGAGCAGTAGTGAGCCCAATTGCGCATCCGCAGTAGTACGTCCGAGTTCGCATCAGCAGTAGTGAGTCGGAGTGCGTATGAGCAGTAGTGACCCCGTGTGCGCACGCGCAGAAGTGAGATCGAGTGCGATAGTGCAGGTCTGAGGCGGTGTGCGCATGCGCAGTAGTGAGCCCGAGTACGCACGCGCAGTAGTGAGCCCGATTGCGCATCCGCAGTAGTGAGTCCGAGTGCGCATGAGTAGTAGTCACCCCGAATGCGCATGCAAAGTAGTGAGCCCGTGTGCGCATCGACAGCAGTAAATCCGAGTGCTCATGAGCAGTAGTGAGTCCGAGTGCGCATGCACAGTAGTGAGCCCCTGTGCGCATGCGGGGTAATGCGCCCATGTGCGCATGCTCAGTAGCGACCCCGTGCGCGCATGCGCAATAGTGAGCTCGAGTGCGCATGCGCAGTAGTGACCCCGAGTGCGCATGCGCAGTAGTGAGCCTGACCGCGCATGCGCAGTTGTGAGCCTGAGTGCGCATGCGCAGTAGTGAGCGCGACCTCTCATCCACAGTAGTGAGAACGAGTGCGCATGCGCAGTAATGACCCCGAGTGCGCATGCGCAGAAGTGAGCTCGAGTGCGCATGTGCTGGGCTGAGCCGGACCGGGCATGCGCAGTAGCGACCCAGGGCGCGCATGCGCAGTAGTGAGCCCGAGTGCGCATGAACAGTAGCGACTCGGAGTGCGCGTGCGCAGTAGTGAGACCGTGTGGCCATGCGCAGTAGTGAGCCTGACCGCGCATGTGCAGTTGTGAGCCTGAGTGCGCATGTGCAGTAGTGAGACCGATCGCGCAAGAGCAGTAGTGAGCCCAATTGCGCATCCGCAGTAGTACGTCCGAGTTCGCATCAGCAGTAGTGAGTCGGAGTGCGTATGAGCAGTAGTGACCCCGTGTGCGCACGCGCAGATGTGAGATCGAGTGCGATAGTGCAGGTCTGAGGCGGTGTGCGCATGCGCAGTAGTGAGCCCGAGTACGCACGCGCAGTAGTGAGCCCGATTGCGCATCCGCAGTAGTGAGTCCGAGTGCGCATGAGTAGTAGTCACCCCGAATGCGCATGCAAAGTAGTGAGCCCGTGTGCGCATCGACAGCAGTAAATCCGAGTGCTCATGAGCAGTAGTGAGTCCGAGTGCGCATGCACAGTAGTGAGCCCCTGTGCGCATGCGGGGTAATGCGCCCATGGGCGCATGCTCAGTAGCGACCCCGTGCGCGCATGCGCAATAGTGAGCTCGAGTGCGCATGCGCAGTAGTGACCCCGAGTGCGCATGCGCAGTAGTGAGCCCGATTGCGCATCCGCAGTATTGTGTCCGAGTTCGCATGAGCAGTAGTCACCCCGAATGCGCATGCGCAGTAGTGAGCCCGTGTGCTGATGCACAGTAGTGAGCTCCAGTGCGCATGCGCAGTAGTGACCCCGAGTGCGCATGCGCAGTAGTGTGCCCGGTTGCGCATCCGCAGGTGTGAGACCGATTGCGCATCCGCAGGTGTGAGCCCGATTGCACATGCGCAGTAGTGAGCCAGAGTGCGCATGAGCAGTAGTGGGTCCGAGTGCGCATGAGCAGTAGTGACCCCGAGTGCGCATGCACAGTAGTGAGCCTGTGTGCGCATCCGCAGTAGTGAGTCCGAGTGCTCATGAGCAGTAGTGAGTCCGAGTGCGCATGCACAGTAGCGACCCCGTGCGCGCATGCGCAATAGTGAGCCCGAGTGCGCATGAGAAGTAGTGAGTCCGAGTGCGCATGAGCAGTAGTGACCCCGAGTGCGCAGGCGCAGTAGTGACCCCGAGTGCGCATGCGCAGTAGTGTGCCCGGTTGCGCATCCGCAGGTGTGAGCCCGATTGCACATGCGCAGTAGTGAGCCAGAGTGCGCATGAGCAGTAGTGGGTCCGAGTGCGCATGAGCAGTAGTGACCCCGAGTGCGCATGCACAGTAGTGACCTGGAGTGCGCATGCGCAGTAGTGAGATCGTGTGCGCATGCGCAGTAGTGAGCCCGACCGCGCATCCGCAGTTGTGAGCCCGAGTGCGCATGCAAAGTAGTGCACCAGTGTGCGCATGCACAGTAGTGAGCCCGTGCGCGCATGCGCAGAAGTGAGCACGAGTGCGCATGTGCAGGTCTTAGCCGGGGTGCGCATGCGCAGTAGCGACACCGAGCGCGCATGCGCCGTAGTGAGGCCCAGTGCGCATGAGCAGTAGTGAGTCGGAGTGCGTATGAGCAGTAGTGACCCGGAGTGAGCATGCGCAGTAGTGAACCCGTGTGCGCATGCGCAGTAGTGAGCCTGATTGCGCATCCGCAGTAGTGACCCCGAGTGCGCATGCACAGTAGTGAGCCCGTGTGCTCATGCGCAGTAGTGCACCAGTGTGCGCATGCGCCGTAGTGACGCCGAGTGCGCATGCGCAGTAGTGAGCCCGATTGCGCATCCGCAGTAGTGACCCCGAGTGCGCATGCACAGTAGTGAGCCCGTGTGCGCATGCGCAGTAGTGCACCAGTGTGCGCATGCGCAGGGGTGAGCTCGAGTGCGCATGTGCAGGTCTGAGCCGGTGTGCGCATGCGCAGTAGCGACCCCGAGCGCGCATGCGCAGTAGTGAGCCCGAGTGCGCATGAACAGTAGCGACCCGGAGTGCGCATGCGCAGTAGTGAGACCGTGTGGCCATGCGCAGTAGTGAGCCTGACCGCGCATGCGCAGTTGTGAGCCTGAGTGCGCATGTGCAGTAGTGAGACCGATCGCGCAAGAGCAGTAGTGAGCCCAATTGCGCATCCGCAGTAGTACGTCCGAGTTCGCATCAGCAGTAGTGAGTCCAAGTGCGCATGAGCAGTAGTGACTCCGAGTGCGCATGCGCACTAGTGAGCCCGCGTACCAATGCGCAGTAGTGAGCCCGAGTGCGCATGCGCACTAGTGACCCCGAGTGCGCACGCCCAGTAGTGAGACTGATTGCGCATCCGCAGTAGCGTGCCCGACTGCGCATGCGCAGTAGTGACCCCGAGCGCGCATGTGCACTAGTGAGCCCGAGTGCGCATGCGCAGTAGTGAGCCCGTGTGCGCATGCGCAGAAGTGAGCTCGAGTGAACATGTGCAGGTCTGAGCCGGTGTGCGCATGACCAGTAGCGACCCCGAGCGCGCGTGCGCAGTAGTGAGCCTGATTGCGCATCCGCAGTAGTGACACCGATTGCGCATGCGCAATAGTGAGCCCCATTGCGCATCCGCAGTAGTGAGTCCGAGTGCGCATGAGCAGTAGTGACCCCGAGTGCGCATGCACAGTAGCGAGCCCGAGCGCGCATGCCCACTAGTGAGCCCGAGTGCGCATGAGCAGTAGTGGGTCCGAGTGCGCATGAGCAGTAGTGACCCCGAGTGGGCATGCACAGTAGTGACCCGGAGTGCGCATGCGCCGTAGTGAGATCGTGCGCGCATGCACAGTATTGAGCTTGAACGCGCATCCGCAGTAGTGAGCCCGAGTGCGCATGTTCAGTAGTGAGCCCGAGTGCGCATGAGCAGTAGTGAGTCGGAGTGCGTATGAGCAGTAGTGACCCCGAGTGTGCATGGGCAATAGTGAGCCCGTGTGCGCATGCGCTGTAGTGAGGCGCATTGCGCATCCGCAGTAGTAAGACCGACTGCGCATGAGCAGTAGTGACCCCGATTGCGCATCCGCAGTAGTGAGAACATGTGCGCATGAGCAGTAGTGACCCCGAGTGCGTATGCACAGTAGTGAGCCCGATTGAGCATCCGCAGTAGCGAGCCCGACCGCGCATCCGCAGTAGTGAGTCCGTGTGCGCATGAGCAGTAGTGAGTCCGAGTTCGCATGAGCAGTAGTGAGTCGGAGTGCGTATGAGCAGTAGTGACCCCGATTGCGCATCCGCAGTAGTTAGAACATGTGCGCATGGGCAGTAGTGAATACGAGTACGCATGAGCAGTAGTGTCCCCGAGTGTGCATGCACTGTAGTGAGCCCGATTGCGCATGCGCAATAGTGAGCCCGATTGCGTACCCGCAGTAGTGTTTCCGAGTGCGCACGAGCAGTAGTGTCCCCGAGTGCGTATGCACTGTAGTGAGCCCGTGTGCGCATGCGCAGTAGTGAGCCCGATTGCGCATGCGCAGTTGTGAGCCTGAGTGCGCATGCGCAGTAGTGAGCGCGACCTCTCATCCACAGTAGTGAGAACGAGTGCGCATGCGCAGTAATGACCCCGAGTGCGCATGCGCAGAAGTGAGCTCTAGTGCGCATGTGCTGGACTGAGCCGGACCGGGCATGCGCAGTAGCGACCCAGGGCGCGCATGCGCAGTAGTGAGCCCGAGTGCGCATGAGCAGTAGCGAGCCCGAGTGCGCATGCGCAGTAGTGAGCCCAATTGCGCATCCGCAGTAGTGAGACCGATCGCATTTCCGCAGTAGTGAGTCCGAGTTCGCATGCACAGTAGTGAGCCCGTGTGCGCATGCGCAATAGTGAACCCGATTGCGGATCCGCAGTAGTGAGAACGAGTGCGCATGCGCAGTAGTGACCCCGAGTGCGCATGCGCTGTAGTGAGGCGCATTGCGCATCCGCAGTAGTAAGACCGACTGCGCATGAGCAGTAGTGACCCCGATTGCGCATCCGCAGTAGTGAGAACATGTGCGCATGAGCAGTAGTGACCCCGAGTGCGTATGCACAGTAGTGAGCCCGATTGAGCATCCGCAGTAGCGAGCCCGACCGCGCATCCGCAGTAGTGAGTCCGTGTGCGCATGAGCAGTAGTGAGTCCGAGTTCGCATGAGCAGTAGTGAGTCGGAGTGCGTATGGGCAGTAGTGACCCCGATTGCGCATCCGCAGTAGTGAGACCGAGTGCGGATGAGCAGTAGTGACCCCGAGTGCGCATGCACAGTAGTGTGCCCGTGCGCGCATCCGCAGTAGTGAGTCCGCCTGCGCATATGCAATAGTGAGTCCGAGTGCGCATGAGCAGTAGGACCCCGACTGCGCATGTGCAGTAGTGCGACCGTGTGGGCATGCGCAGTAGTGAGCCTGACCGCGCATGCGCAGTAGTGAGACCGACTGCGCATGAGCAGTAGTGACCCCGACTGCGCATCCGCAGTAGTGAGTCCGATTGCGCATATGTAGTAGTGAGTCCGAGTGCGTATGAGCAGTAGTGACCCCGAGTGCGCATGCGCAGTAGTGACCCCGTGTGCGCATGCGCAATAGTGAACCCGATTGCGGATCCGCAGTAGTGAGTCCGAGTGCGTATGAGCAGTAGTGACCCCGAGTCGGCATGCACAGTAGTGAGTCCGTGCGCGCATGCATAATAGTGCACCAGTGTGCGCATGCGCAGAAGTAAGCTCTAGTGCGCATGTGCAGGTCTGAGCCGGTGTGCGCATGCGCAGTAGCGACCCCGAGCGCGCATGCGCAGTAGTGAGCCCGAGTGCGCATGAACAGTAGCGACCCGGAGTGCGCATGCGCAGTAGTGAGACCGTGTGGCCATGCGCAGTAGTGAGCCTGACCGCGCATGCGCAGTTGTGAGCCTGAGTGCGCATGTGCAGTAGTGAGACCGATCGCGCAAGAGCAGTAGTGAGCCCAATTGCGCATCCGCAGTAGTACGTCCGAGTTCGCACCAGCAGTAGTGAGTCGGAGTGCGTATGAGCAGTAGTGACCCCGTGTGCGCACGCGCAGAAGTGAGATCGAGTGCGATAGTGCAGGTCTGAGGCGGTGTGCGCATGCGCAGTAGTGAGCCCGAATGCGCATCCGCATTAGCGAGCCTGTGTGCGCATGCGCAGTAGTGAGCCCGAGTGCGCATGAGCAGTAGTGACCCGGAGTGCGCATGCGCAGTAGTGGGCCCGACAGCGCACCCGCAGTTGTGAGCCCGAGTGCTCATGCGCAGTAATTCGCCCGATTGCGCATCCGCAGCAGTGAGACCGAGTGCGCATGAGCAGTGGTGACCCCGAGTGCGCATGCGCTGTAGTGAGCATGATTACGCATGTGCTGGTCTGAGCCAGAGAGCGCATCCGCAGTAGTGAACCCGTTTGCGCATCCGCAGTTGTGAGTCCGTGTGCGCATGAGCAGTAGTGAGTCCGAGCGCGCATGCTCAGTAGTGGGCCCGATTGCGCATCCGCAGTAGCGAGCCCGGGCGCGTATCCGCAGTAGTGAGCCCGATTGCGCATCCGCAATAGTCAGTCCGAGTGCGCATGAGCAGTAGTCACCCCGAGTGCGCATGCGCAGTAGTGAGCCCGATTGCGCATCCGCAGTATTTAGTCCGAGTTCGCATGAGCAGTAGTCACCCCGAATGCGCATGCGTAGTAGTGAGCCCGTGTGCTCATGCACAGTAGTGAGCCCGTGTGCGCATCCGCAGTAGCGCGTCCGAGTGCGCATGACCAGTAGCGACCCCGAGCGCACATGCGCAGTAGGGAGTCCGAGTTCGCATGAGGAGTAGTGAGTCGGAGTGCTTATGAGCAGTAGTGACCCCGAGTGCGCATGCACAGTAGTGAGCCCGTGTGCGCATCCGCAGTAGTGAGTCCGAGTGCACATGAGCAGTAGTGAGTCCGAGTGCGCATGCACAGTAGTGACCCCGAGTCCGCATGCGCAGTAATGAGCCCGAGTGCGCAGGCGCAGTAGTGACCCCGAGTGAGCATGCGCAGTAGTGTGCCCGGTTGCGCATCCGCAGGTGTGAGACCGATTGCGCATGCGCAGTAGTGAGCACGATTGCGCATCCGCAGTAGTGAGTCCGAGATCGCATGAGCAGTAGTGAGTCCAAGTGAGCATGTGCAGTAGTGACCCCGAGTGAGCATGCGCAGTGGTGAGCGCGTTTGCGCATCCGCAGTATGGAGCCCGTGTGTGCATGCTCAGTAGCGACCCCGTGCGCACATGCGCAATAGTGAGCCCGAGTGCGCATGCAGAGTAGTGAGCCCGTGTGCTCATCCGCAGTAGTGAGTCCGAGTGCTCATTAGCAGTGGTGAATCCGAGTGCGCATGCACAGTAGTGAGCCTGTGTGCGCATGCGGAGTAATGCGCCCGTGTGCGCATGCGCAACTCTGAGCCGGTGTGCGCATGCTCAGTAGCAACCCCGTGCGCGCATGCGCAATAGTGACCCCGAGCGCGCATGCGCAGTAGTGAGCCCGATTGCGCATCCGCAGTAGTGACACCGATTGCGCATGCGCAATAGTGAGCCTAATTGCGCATCCGCAGTAGTGAGTCCGAGTGCGCATGAACAGTAGCGACCCGGAGTGCGCATGCGCAGTAGTGAGACCGTGTGGCCATGCGCAGTAGTGAGCCTGACCGCGCATGCGCAGTTGTGAGCCTGAGTGCGCATGCGCAGTAGTGAGCGCGACCTCTCATCCACAGTAGTGAGAACGAGTGCGCATGCGCAGTAATGACCCCGAGTGCGCATGCGCAGAAGTGAGCTCGAGTGCGCATGTGCTGGGCTGAGCCGGACCGGGCATGCGCAGTAGCGACCCAGGGCGCGCATGCGCAGTAGTGAGCCCGAGTGCGCATGAACAGTAGCGACTCGGAGTGCGCGTGCGCAGTAGTGAGACCGTGTGGCCATGCGCAGTAGTGAGCCTGACCGCGCATGTGCAGTTGTGAGCCTGAGTGCGCATGTGCAGTAGTGAGACCGATCGCGCAAGAGCAGTAGTGAGCCCAATTGCGCATCCGCAGTAGTACGTCCGAGTTCGCATCAGCAGTAGTGAGTCGGAGTGCGTATGAGCAGTAGTGACCCCGTGTGCGCACGCGCAGAAGTGAGATCGAGTGCGATAGTGCAGGTCTGAGGCGGTGTGCGCATGCGCAGTAGTGAGCCCGAGTACGCACGCGCAGTAGTGAGCCCGATTGCGCATCCGCAGTAGTGAGTCCGAGTGCGCATGAGTAGTAGTCACCCCGAATGCGCATGCAAAGTAGTGAGCCCGTGTGCGCATCGACAGCAGTAAATCCGAGTGCTCATGAGCAGTAGTGAGTCCGAGTGCGCATGCACAGTAGTGAGCCCCTGTGCGCATGCGGGGTAATGCGCCCATGTGCGCATGCTCAGTAGCGACCCCGTGCGCGCATGCGCAATAGTGAGCTCGAGTGCGCATGCGCAGTAGTGACCCCGAGTGCGCATGCGCAGTAGTGAGCCCGATTGCGCATCCGCAGTATTGTGTCCGAGTTCGCATGAGCAGTAGTCACCCCGAATGCGCATGCGCAGTAGTGAGCCCGTGTGCTGATGCACAGTAGTGAGCTCCAGTGCGCATGCGCAGTAGTGACCCCGAGTGCGCATGCGCAGTAGTGTGCCCGGTTGCGCATCCGCAGGTGTGAGACCGATTGCGCATCCGCAGGTGTGAGCCCGATTGCACATGCGCAGTAGTGAGCCAGAGTGCGCATGAGCAGTAGTGGGTCCGAGTGCGCATGCGCAGTAGTGTGCACGGTTGCGCATCCGCAGGTGTGAGACCGATAGCGCATGCGCAGTAGTGAGCACGATTGCGCATCCGCAGTATGGAGCCCGTGTGTGCATGCTCAGTAGCGACCCCGTGCGCACATGCGCAATAGTGAGCCCGAGTGCGCATGCAGGGTAGTGAGCCCGTGTGCTCATCCGCAGTAGTGAGTCCGAGTGCTCATTAGCAGTGGTGAATCCGAGTGCGCATGCGCAGTAGTGAGCCTGTGTGCGCATGCGGGGTAATGCGCCCGTGTGCGCATGCGCAACTCTGAGCCGGTGTGCGCATGCTCAGTAGCGACCCCGTGCGCGCATGCGCAATAGTGACCCCGAGCGCGCATGCGCAGTAGGGAGTCCGAGTTCGCATGAGCAGTAGTGAGTCGGAGTGCGTATGAGCAGTAGTGACCCCGAGTGCGCATGCACTGTAGCGAGACCGTGGTGTGCGAATCCGCAGTAGTGAGCCCGAGTACGCATGCGCAGAAGAGACCCCGAGTGCACATGCGCAGTACTGAGCCCGATTGCGCATCCGCAGTAGTGAGTCCGACTGGGCAAGAGCAGTAGTGAGCCCGTGTGTGCATCCGCAGTAGTGAGTCCGAGTGCGCATGAGTAGTAGTCACGCCGAATGCGCATGCACAGTAGTGAGCCCGTGTGCGCATCGACAGTAGTGAGTCCGAGTGCTCATGAGCAGTAGTGAGTCCGTGTGCGCATGAGCAGTAGTGACCCCGAGAGCGCATGCGCAGTAGTGACCGCGAGCGCGCATGCTCAGTAGCGACCCCGAGTGCGCATGCGCAGTAGTGTGCCCGGTTGCGCATCCGCAGGTGTGAGACCGATTGCGCATGCGCAGTAGTGAGCACGATTGCGCATCCGCAGTAGTGAGTCCGAGATCGCATGAGCAGTAGTGAGTCCAAGTGCGCATGAGCAGTAGTGACTCCGAGTGCGCATGCGCAGTAGTGAGCCCGAATGCGCATCCGCATTAGCGAGCCTGTGTGCGCATGCGCAGTAGTGAGTCCAAGTGCGCATGAGCAGTAGTGACCCCGAGAGCGCATGCGCAGTAGTGACCGCGAGCGCGCATGCTCAGTAGCGACCTCGAGTCCGCATGCGCAGTAGTGTGCCCGGTTGCGCATCCGCAGGTGTGAGACCGATTGCGCATGCGCAGTAGTGAGCACGATTGCGCATCCGCAGTAGTGAGTCCGAGATCGCATGAGCAGTAGTGAGTCCAAGTGCGCATGAGCAGTAGTGACTCCGAGTGCACATGAGCAGTAGTGAGTCCGAGTGCGCATGCACAGTAGTGACCCCGAGTCCGCATGCGCAGTAATGAGCCCGAGTGCGCAGGCGCAGTAGTGACCCCGATTGCGCATGCGCAGTAGTGTGCCCGGTTGCGCATCCGCAGGTGTGAGACCGATTGCGCAATCGCAGTAGTGAGCACGATTGCGCATCCGCAGTAGTGAGTCCGAGATCGCATGAGCAGTAGTGAGTCCAAGTGAGCATGAGCAGTAGTGACCCCGAGTGAGCATGCACAGTGGTGAGCGCGATTGCGCATCCGCAGTAGGGAGCCCGTGTGCGCATGCTCAGTAGCGACCAAGTGCGCACATGCGCAATAGTGAGCCCGAGTGCGCATGCAGAGTGGTGAGCCCGTGTGCTCATCCGCAGTAGTGAGTCCGAGTGCTCATTAGCAGTGGTGAATCCGAGCGCGCATGCACAGTAGTGAGCCTGTGTGCGCATGCGGGGTAATGCGCCCGTGTGCGCATGGGCAACTCTGAGCCGGTGTGCGCATGCTCAGTAGCGACCCCGTGCGCGCGTGCGCAATAGTGACCCCGAGCGCACATGCGCAGTATCGAGTCCGAGTTCGCATGAGCAGTAGTGAGTCCGAGTGCGCATGAGCAGTAGTGACCCCGAGTGAGCATGCGCAGTAGTGAGCCCGATTGCGCTTCCGCAGTAGTGAGCCCGTGTGCGCATCCGCAGTAGTGCGTCCGAGTGCGCATGAGCAGTAGCGAACCCGAGCGCACATGCGCAGTATCGAGTCCGAGTTCGCATGAGCAGTAGTGAGTCGGAGTGCGTATGAGCAGTAGTGACCCCGAGTGCGCATGCACAGTAGTGACCCCGAGTGAGCATGCGCAGTAGTGAGCCCGTGTGCGCATGAGCAGTAGTGAGTCCGAGCGCGCATGCTCAGTAGTGGGCCCGATGGCGCATCCGCAGTAGCGAGCCCGGGCGCGTATCCGCAGTAGTGAGCCCGATTGCGCATCCGCAGTAGCGCGTCCGAGTGCGCATGACCAGTAGCGACCCCGAGTGCACATGAGCAGTAGTGAGTCCGAGTGCGCATGCACAGTAGTGACCACGAGTCCGCATGCGCAGTAATGAGCCCGAGTGCGCAGGCGCAGTAGTGACCCCGAGTGCGCATGCGCAGTAGTGTGCCCGGTTGCGCATCCGCAGGTGTGAGACCGATTGTGCAATCGCAGTAGTGAGCACGATTGCGCATCCGCAGTAGTGAGTCCGAGATCGCATGAGCAGTAGTGAGTCCAAGTGAGCATGAGCAGTAGTGACCCCGAGTGAGCATGCGCAGTGGTGAGCGCGATTGCGCATCCGCAGTAGGGAGCCCGTGTGCGCATGCTCAGTAGCGACCCCGTGCGCACATGCGCAATAGTGATCCCGAGCGCACATGCGCAGTATCGAGTCGGAGTTCGCATGAGCAGTAGTGAGTCGGAGTGCGTATGAGCAGTAGTGACCCCGAGTGCGCATGCGAAGTAGTGAGCCCGTGTGCTGATGTGCAGTAGTCAGCCCAAGTGCGCATGCGCAGTAGTGACCCCGAGCGCGCATGCGCAGCAATTCGCCCGATTGCGCATCCGCAGCAGTGAGACCGAGTGCGCATGAGCAGTGGTGACCCCGAGCGCGCATGAGCAATAGTGAGTCCGAGTGCGCATGAGCAGTAGTCACCCCGAGTGCGCATGCGCAGTAGTGAGCCCGTGTGCGCATGCGGAGTAGTGCGCCCGTGTGCGCATGCGCATTTCTGAGCCGGTGTGCGCATGCGCAGTAGCGACCCCGATCGCGCATGCGCAGCTGTAAGCCCGTGTACGCATGCGCAGTAGTGAGTCCGTGTGCGCATCCGCAGTTGTGAGACCGATTGCGCATGCGCAGTAGTGAGCACGATTGCGCATCCGCAGTAGTGAGTCCGAGATCGCATGAGCAGTAGTGAGTCCAAGTGAGCATGAGCAGTAGTGACCCCGAGTGAGCATGCGCAGTGGTGAGCGCGATTGCGCATCCGCAGTATGGAGCCCGTGTGTGCATGCTCAGTAGCGACCCCGTGCGCACATGCGCAATAGTGAGCCCGAGTGCGCATGCAGAGTAGTGAGCCCGTGTGCTCATCCGCAGTAGTGAGTCCGAGTGCTCATTAGCAGTGGTGAATCCGAGTGCGCATGCGCAGTAGTGAGCCTGTGTGCGCATGCGGGGTAATGCGCCCGTGTGCGCATGCGCAACTCTGAGCCGGTGTGCGCATGCTCAGTAGCGACCCCGTGCGCGCATGCGCAATAGTGACCCCGAGCGCGCATGCGCAGTAGGGAGTCCGAGTTCGCATGAGCAGTAGTGAGTCGGAGTGCGTATGAGCAGTAGTGACCCCGAGTGCGCATGCACTGTAGTGAGACCGTGGTGTGCGAATCCGCAGTAGTGAGCCCGAGTACGCATGCGCAGAAGTGACCCCGAGTGCACATGCGCAGTACTGAGCCCGATTGCGCATCCGCAGTAGTGAGTCCGACTGGGTAAGAGCAGTAGTGAGCCCGTGTGCGCATCCGCAGTAGTGAGTCCGAGTGCGCATGAGTAGTAGTCACCCCGAATGCGCATGCACAGTAGTGAGCCCGTGTGCGCATCGACAGTAGTGAGTCCGAGTGCTCATGAGCAGTAGTGAGTCCGAGTGCGCATGAGCAGTAGTGACCCCGAGAGCGCATGCGCAGTAGTGACCGCGAGCGCGCATGCTCAGTAGCGACCCCGAGTGCGCATGCGCAGTAGTGTGCCCGGTTGCGCATCCGCAGGTGTGAGACCGATTGCGCATGCGCAGTAGTGAGCACGATTGCGCATCCGCAGTAGTGAGTCCGAGATCGCATGAGCAGTAGTGAGTCCAAGTGCGCATGAGCAGTAGTGACTCCGAGTGCGCATGCGCAGTAGTGAGCCCGAATGCGCATCCGCATTAGCGAGCCTGTGTGCGCATGCGCAGTAGTGAGTCCAAGTGCGCATGAACAGTAGTGACCCCGAGAGCGCATGCGCAGTAGTGACCGCGAGCGCGCATGCTCAGTAGCGACCCCGAGTGCGCATGCGCAGTAGTGTGCCCGGTTGCGCATCCGCAGGTGCGAGACCGATTGCGCATGCGCAGTAGTGAGCCCCTGTGCGCATCCGCAGTAGTGAGTCCGAGTTCGCATGAGCAGTAGTGACCCCGAATGTGCATGCGCAGTAGTGAGCCCATGTGTGCATGGGCAGTAGTGAACCCGAATGCGCATCTGCAGTAGTGACCCCGAGTGCGCATGCGCAGTTGTGACTGCAAGCGCGCATGCGCAGTAGTGAGCCCGAGTGCGCATGAGCAGTAGTGACCCGGAGTGCGCATGCGCAGTAGTGGGCCCGACAGCGCACCCGCAGTTGTGAGCCCGAGTGCGCATGCGCAGTAATTCGCCCGATTGCGCATCCGCAGCAGTGAGACCGAGTGCGCATGAGCAGTGGTGATCCTGAGCGCGCATGAGCAATAGTGAGTCCGAGTGCGCATGAACAGTAGTCACCCCGAGTGCGCATGCGCAGTAGTGAGCCCGTGTGCGCATGCGCAGTAGTGAGCCCGAGCGCGCATCCGCAGTAGTGCGCCCGAGTGCCCATGCGCAGTAGTGACCCCGAGTGCGCATGCGCTGTAGTGAGCCTGATTACGCGTGTGCTGGTCTGAGCCAGAGAGCGCATCCGCAGTAGTGAACCCGTTTGCGCATCCGCAGTTGTCAGTCCGTGTGCGCATGAGCAGTAGTGAGTCCGAGCGCGCATGCTCAGTAGTGGGCCCGATGGCGCATCCGCAGTAGCGAGCCCGGGCGCGTATCCGCAGTAGTGAGCCCGATTGCGCATCCGCAATAGTGAGTCCGAGTGCGCATGAGCAGTAGTCACCCCGAGTGCGCATGCGCAGTAGTGAGCCCGATTGCGCATCCGCAGTATTGAGTCCGAGTTCGCATGAGCAGTAGTCACCCCGAATGCGCATGCGCAGTAGTGAGCCCGTGTGCTCATGCACAGTAGTGAGCCCGTGTGCGCATCCGCAGTAGCGCGTCCGAGTGCGCATGACCAGTAGCGACCCCGAGCGCACATGCGCAGTAGGGAGTCCGAGTTCGCATGAGGAGTAGTGAGTCGGAGTGCTTATGAGCAGTAGTGACCCCGAGTGCGCATGCACAGTAGTGAGCCCGTGTGCGCATCCGCAGTAGTGAGTCCGAGTGCACATGAGCAGTAGTGAGTCCGAGTGCGCATGCACAGTAGTGACCCCGAGTCCGCATGCGCAGTAATGAGCCCGAGTGCGCAGGCGCAGTAGTGACCCCGAGTGCGCATGCGCAGTAGTGTGCCCGGTTGCGCATCCGCAGGTGTGAGACCGATTGCGCAATCGCAGTAGTGAGCACGATTGCGCATCCGCAGTAGTGAGTCCGAGATCGCATGAGCAGTAGTGAGTCCAAGTGAGCATGAGCAGTAGTGACCCCGAGTGAGCATGCGCAGTGGTGAGCGCGATTGCGCATCCGCAGTAGGGAGCCCGTGTGCGCATGCTCAGTAGCGACCCCGTGCGCACATGCGCAATAGTGATCCCGAGCGCACATGCGCAGTATCGAGTCCGAGTTCGCATGAGCAGTAGTGAGTCGGAGTGCGTATGAGCAGTAGTGACCCCGAGTGCGCATGCGAAGTAGTGAGCCCGTGTGCTGATGTGCAGTAGTCAGCCCAAGTGCGCATGCGCAGTAGTGACCCCGAGCGCGCATGCGCAGCAATTCGCCCGATTGCGCATCCGCAGCAGTGAGACCGAGTGCGCATGAGCAGTGGTGACCCCGAGCGCGCATGAGCAATAGTGAGTCCGAGTGCGCATGAGCAGTAGTCACCCCGAGTGCGCATGCGCAGTAGTGAGCCCGTGTGCGCATGCGGAGTAGTGCGCCGGTGTGCGCATGCGCAGTAGCGACCCCGATCGCGCATGCGCAGCTGTAAGGCCGAATGCGCATGCGCAGTAGTGATCCCGAGTGCGCGTGCGCAGTAGTGAGCCCGGTTGCGCATCCGCAGTTGTGGGACCGATTGCGCATGTGCAGTCGCGACCTCGAGTGCGCATGCGCAGCAATGAACCCGATTGCGCATCTGCAGTGGTGACCCCGAGTGCGCATGCACAATAGTGACCCCGAGTCCGCGTGAACTCTAGGGAGCTCGTGTGCGCATGCGGAGTAGTCAGCCCGTGTACGCATGCGCAGTAGTGAGTCCGTGTGCGCATCCGCAGTTGTGAGACCGATTGCGCATGCGCAGTAGTGAGCCCGATTGCGCATCCGCAGTAGTGAGTCCAAGTTCGCATGAGCAGTAGTGAGTCCGGGTGCGCATGAGCAGTAGTGACCCCGAGTGAGCATGCGCAGTAGTGAGCCCGATTGCCCATCCGCAGTAGTGAGTCCGAGTGCGCATGTGCATGTCTGAGCCGGAGAGCGCATGCGCAGTAGTGAGCCCGAGTGCGCATGAGCAGTAGTCACCCCGAATGCGCATGCGCAGTTGTGAGCCCGTGTGCTCATGCGCAGCAGTGAGACCGAATGCGCATGAGCATTAGTGACCCCGAGCGCGCATGAGCAATAGTGGGTCCGAGTGCGCATGAGCATTAGTAACCCCGAGTGCGCATGCATAGTAGTGAGCCCGTGTGCTCATGCGCAGTAGTCAGCCCAAGTTCGCATGCGCAGTAATGACCCCGAGTGCGCATGCGCAGTAGTGACCCCGAGTGCGCATGCACAGTAGTGAGCCCGTGTGCGCATCCGCAGTAGTGACCCCGAGTGCGCAGGCGCAGTTGTGACCGCAAGCGCGCATACGCAGTAGTGAGCCCGAGTGCGCAGGTGCAGTAGTGAGCCCGATTGCGCATCCGCAGTAGTGAGTCCGAGTGCGCATGTGCATGTCTGAGCCGGAGAGCGCATGCGCAGTAGTGACCCCGAGTGAGCATGCGCAGTAGTGAGCCCGATTGCGCATCCGCAGTAGTGAGCCCGTGTGCGCATCCGCAGTAGTGAGTCCGAGTGCGCATGTGCATGTCTGAGCCGGAGAGCGCATGCGCAGTAGTGAGCCCGAGTGCGCATGCGCAGTAGTGAGCCCGACTGCGCATCCGCAGTAGTGAGTCCGAGTTCGCATGAGCAGTAGTGAGTCCGAGTGCGCATGAGCAGCAGTGACCCCGAGTGAGCATGCGCAGTAGTGACACCCAGTGCACATGCGCATTAGTGAGCCCGATTGCGCATCCACAGTAGTGAGTCCGAGTGATCATGAGCAGTAGTCACCCTGAATGCGCATGCGCAGTAGTGAGCCCATGTGCTCATGCGCAGTAGTGAGTCCAAGTGCGCATGCGCCCTAGTGAGCCCGAGTGCGCATGCTCTGTAGCGAGCCCGATTGCGCATCCGCAGTAGTGAGACCGATTTCGCATCCGCAGTAGTGAGTCCGAGTGCGCATGAGCAGTAGCGACCCCGAGCGCACATGCGCAGTAGGGAGTCCGAGTTCGCATGAGCAGTAGTGAGTCGGAGTGCGTATACACAGTAGTGACCACGAGTGCGCATGCACAGTAGTGAGCCCGTGTGCGCATCCGCAGTAGTGACTCCGTGTGTGCATGCGCAGCAGCGAACCCGATTGCGCGTCTGCAGTGGTGACCCCGAGTGCGCATGGGCAGTAGCGACCCCGAGCGCGCATGCGCAGTAGTGAGCCCGAGGGCGCAACCGCAGTAGTGAGGCCTATTGCGCATCCGCAAAAGTGAGTCCGAGTGCGCATGTGTAGCAGTGAGTTCGCGTGCGCATGCGCAGTAGTGACACCGAGTGCGCATGCGCAGTAGTGAGACCGTGCGCGCATGCGCAGTAGTGAGCCTGAATGCGCGCATGCGCAGTAGTGCGCCCGTGTGCGCATGCGCAGGTCTGAGCCGGTGTGCGCATGCGCAGTAGTGACCCCAAGCGCGCATGCGCAGTTGTGAGCCCGAATGCGCATCTGCAGTGGTGACCCCGAGTGCGCATGCACAGTAGTGACCTCGAGTGGCTGTGCGCTCTAGTGAGCTCGTGTGCGCATGCGGAGTAGTGAGCCCGTGTACGCATGCGCAAAAGTGGGTCCGAGTGCGCATGAGCAGCAGTGAGTCCGTGTGGGTATGCGCAGTAGTGACCCCGAGTGCGCATGCGCAATAGTGAGCCCGTGCGCGCATGCGCAGAAGTGTGTTCGAATGCGCATGTGCAGGTCTTAGTCGGTGTGCGCATGCGCAGTAGTGATCCTGAGTGCGCGTGCGCTGTACTGAGCTCGTGTGCGCATGCGCAGTAGTGGGCCCGTGTACGCATGCGCAGTAGTGAGTCCGTATGCGCATGCGCAGTAGTGAACCCGATTGCGCATCTGCAGTAGTGAGCCCGGGCGCGTATGCGCAGTAGTGAGCCCGATTGCGCATCCGCAAAAGTGGGTCCGAGTGCGCATGTGTAGCTGTGAGTTCGTGTGCGCATGCGCAGTAGTGACCCCGAATGCGCATGCGCAGTAGAGAGCCCGTTCGCGCATGAGCAGTAGTGCGCTCGTGTGCGCTTGCGCAGAAGTGAGCCCGTGCGCGCATGCGCAGTAGTGCGCCCGTGTGCGCATGCGCAGAAGTGAGTTCGAATGCGCATGTGCAGGTCTGAGTCGGTGTGCGCATGCGCAGTAGTGACCCCAAGCGCGCATGCGCAGTTGTGAACCCGAATGCGCATCTGCAGTGGTGACCCCGTGTGCGCCTGCACAGTAGTGAGCCCGTGCGCGCATGCGCAGTAGTGCGCCCGTGTGCGCTTGCGCAGAAGTGAGCTCGAATGCGCACGTGCAGGTCTGAGTCGGTGTGCGCATGCGCAGTAGTGAACCCGATTGCGCATCTGCAGTAGCGACTCCGAGTGTGCATGCGCAGCAGTGAACCCGATTGCGCGTCTGCAGTGGTGACCCCGAGTGCGCATGGGCAGTAGCGACCCCGAGCGCGCATGCGCAGCAGTGACCCTGAGTGCGCATGCGCAGTAGTGACCCCCAGCGCGCATGCGTAGAAGAGAACCCGATTGCGCATCTGCAGTAGCGACTCCGAGTGCGCATGCGCAGCAGTGAACCCGACTGCGCGCATGCGCAGTAGTGCGCCCGTGTGCGCATGCGCAGAAGTGAGTTCGAATGCGCATGCGCAGTAGTGAGCCCGGTTGCGCATCCGCAGTTGTGAGACCGATTGCGCATGCGCAGTAGTGAGCCCGTGTGCGCAGGCGCAGTTGTGACCGCAAGCGCGCATACTTAGTAGTGAGCCCGAGTGCGCAGGTGCAGTAGCGACCCCGAGTGCGCATGCGCAGTAGTGAGCCCGGTTGCGCATCCGCAGTAGTGAATCCGAGTTCGCATGAGCAGTAGTGACTCCGAATGTGCATGCGCGGTAGTGAACCCGAATGCGCATTTGCAGTAGTGACCCCGAGTGCGCATGCGCAGTTGTGACCGCAAGCGCGCATACGCAGTAGCGAGCCCGAGTGCGCAGGAGCAGTAGTGACCCGGAGTGCGCATGCGCAGTAGTGGGCCCGACCGCGCACCCGCAGTTGTGAGCCCGAGTGCGCATGCGCAGAAGTGACCCCGAGTGCGTATGTGCAGTAGTGAGCCCGTATGCTCATGCGCAGTAGTCAGCTCAAGTGCGCATGTGCAGTAGTGACCCCGAGCGCGCATGCGCGGTAATTCGCCCGATTGCGCATCCGCAGCAGTGAGACCGAGTGCGCATGAGCAGTGGTGACCCCGAGCGCGCATGAGCAGTAGTGAGTCCGAGTGCGCATGAGCAGTAGACACCCCGAATGCGCAGGCGCAGTAGTGACCCCGAGTGCGCATGCGCAGTAGTGAGCCCGGTTGCGCATCCGCAATTGTGAGACCGATTGCGCATGCGCAGTAGTGAGCCCGAGTGCGCATGAGCAGCAGTCACCCCGAATGCGCATGCACAGTAATGAGCCCGTGGTGTGCGCATCCGCAGTAGTGAGCCCGAGTACGCGTGCGCACTAGTCACTCCGAGTGGGCATGAGCAGTAGTGAGTCCGAGTACGCATGCGCAGTAGTGACTCCGTGTGCGCATGCGCAGTAGTGACCCTGAGTGCGCGTGCGCTGTAGTGAGCTCGTGCGGGCATGCGCAGGTCTGAGCCGGAGTGCGCATGCACAGTAGTGAAGCCGAGTGTGTATGAGCAGTAGTGACCCCGAGTGCGCGTGCGCTCTAGTGAGCTCGTGTGCGCATGCGCAGTAGTGCGCCCGTGTGCGCATGCGCAGAAGTGAGTTCGAATGCGCATGTGCAGGTCTGAGTCGGTGTGCGCATGCGCAGTAGTGACCCCAAGCGCGCATGCGCGGTTGTGAACCCGAATGCGCATCTGCAGTGGTGACCCCGTGTGCGCCTGCACAGTAGTGAGCCCGTGCGCGCATGCGCAGTAGTGTGCCCGTGTGCGCTTGCGCAGAAGTGAGCTGGAATGCGCACGTGCAGGTCTGAGTCGGTGTGCGCATGCGCAGTAGTGACCCTGAGTGCGCGTGCGCTCTAGTGAGCTCGTTTGCGCATGCGGAGTAGTGAGCCCGTGTACGCATGCGCAGTAGTGAGTCCGTGTGCGCATGTGCAGGTCTGAGCCGGAGTGCGCATGCGCAGTAGTGAACCCGATTGCGCATCTGCAGTAGCGACTCCGAGTGTGCATGCGCAGCAGCGAACCCGATTGCGCGTCTGCAGTGGTGACCCCGAGTGCGCATGGGCAGTAGCGACCCCGAGCGCGCATGCGCAGTAGTGAGCCCGAGGGCGCAATCGCAGTAGTGAGCCTTATTGCGCATCCGCAAAAGTGAGTCCGAGTGCGCATGTGTAGCAGTGAGTTCGTGTGCGCATGGGCAGTAGCGACCCCGAGCGCGCATGCGCAGTAGTGAGACCGATTGCGCATGCGCAGTAGTGAGCACGATTGCGCATCCGCAGTAGTGAGTCCAATATCGCATGAGCAGTAGTGAGTCCAAGTGAGCATGAGCAGTAGTGACCCCGAGTGAGCATGCGCAGTGGTGAGCGCGATTGCGCATCCGCAGTAGGGAGCCCGTGTGCGCATGCTCAGTAGCGACCCCGTGCGCACATGCGCAATAGTGAGCCCGAGTGCGCATGCAGAGTAGTGAGCCCGTGTGCTCATCCGCAGTAGTGAGTCCGAGTGCTCATTAGCAGTGGTGAATCCGAGTGCGCATGCACAGTAGTGAGCCTGTGTGCGCATGCGGGGTAATGCGCCCGTGTGCGCATGCGCAACTCTGAGCCGGTGTGCGCATGCTCAGTAGCGACCCCGTGCGCGCATGCGCAATAGTGACCCCGAGCGCGCATGCGCAGTAGGGAGTCCGAGTTCGCATGAGCAGTAGTGAGTCGGAGTGCGTATGAGCAGTAGTGACCCCGAGTGCGCATGCGAAGTAGTGAGCCCGTGTGCTGATGTGCAGTAGTCAGCCCAAGTGCGCATGCGCAGTAGTGACCCCGAGCGCGCATGCGCAGCAATTCGCCCGATTGCGCATCCGCAGCAGTGAGACCGAGTGCGCATGAGCAGTGGTGACCCCGAGCGCGCATGAGCAATAGTGAGTCCGAGTGCGCATGAGCAGTAGTCACCCCGAGTGCGCATGCGCAGTAGTGAGCCCGTGTGCGCATGCGGAGTAGTGCGCCCGTGTGCGCATGCGCATTTCTGAGCCGGTGTGCGCATGCGCAGTAGCGACCCCGATCGCGCATGCGCAGCTGCAAGCCCGAATGCGCATGCGCAGTAGTGATCCCGAGTGCGCGTGCGCAGTAGTGAGCCCGGTTGCGCATCCGCAGTTGTGGGACCGATTGCGCATGTGCAGTCGCGACCTCGAGTGCGCATGCGCAGCAATGAACCCGATTGCGCATCTGCAGTGGTGACCCCGAGTGCGCATGCACAATAGTGACCCCGAGTGCGCGTGAACTCTAGGGAGCTCGTGTGCGCATGCGGAGTAGTCAGCCCGTGTACGCATGCGCAGTAGTGAGTCCGTGTGCGCATCCGCAGTTGTGAGACCGATTGCGCATGCGCAGTAGTGAGCCCGATTGCGCATCCGCAGTAGTGAGTCCAAGTTCGCATGAGCAGTAGTGAGTCCGGGTGCGCATGAGCAGTAGTGACCCCGAGTGAGCATGCGCAGTAGTGAGCCCGATTGCCCATCCGCAGTAGTGAGTCCGAGTGCGCATGTGCATGTCTGAGCCGGAGAGCGCATGCGCAGTAGTGAGCCCGAGTGCGCATGAGCAGTAGTCACCCCGAATGCGCATGCGCAGTTGTGAGCCCGTGTGCTCATGCGCAGCAGTGAGACCGAATGCGCATGAGCATTAGTGACCCCGAGCGCGCATGAGCAATAGTGGGTCCGAGTGCGCATGAGCATTAGTAACCCCGAGTGCGCATGCATAGTAGTGAGCCCGTGTGCTCATGCGCAGTAGTCAGCCCAAGTTCGCATGCGCAGTAATGACCCCGAGTGCGCATGCGCAGTAGTGACCCCGAGTGCGCATGCACAGTAGTGAGCCCGTGGTGTGCGCATCCGCAGTAGTGAGCTCGAGTGCGCATGTGCACTAGTGTGCCCGGGTGTGCATGCGCAGCAGTGAACCCGATTGCGCATCTGCAGTCGCGACCCCGAGTGCGCATGCGCAGCAATGAACCCGATTGCGCATCTGCAGTGGTGACCCCGAGTGCGCATGCACAATAGTGACCCCGAGTGCGCGTGCGCTCTAGGGAGCTCGTGTGCGCATGCGGAGTAGTGAGCCCGTGTACGCATGCGCAGTAGTGAGTCCGTGTGCGCATGTGCAGGTCTGAGCCGCAGTGCGCATGCGCAGTAGTGACCCCGAGTGCGCATGCGCAGTAGTGACACCCAGTGCACATGCACAGTAGTGAGCCCGATTGCGCATCCGCAGTAGTGAGAACGTGTGCTCATGCGCAGTAATCAGCCCAAGTGCGCATGCGCAGTAGTGATCCCGATTGCGCATCTGCAGTAGCGACTCCGAGAGTGCATGCGCAGCAGTGAGTCCGAGTGCGCATGAGCAGTAGTTACCCCGAGTGCGCATGCGCAGTAGTGAGCCCGTGTGCGCATGCGGAGTAGTGCGCCCGTGTTCGCATGCGCATTTCTGAGCCGGTGTGCGCATGCGCAGTAGCGACCCCGATCGCGCATGCGCAGTTGTAAGCCCGAATGCGCATGCGCAGTAGTGATCCCGAGTGCGCGTGCGCAGTAGTGACCCCGAGTGCGCATGCGCATTAGTGAGCCCGATTGCGCATCCGCAGCAGTGAGTCCGAGTGCGCATGGGGAGTACTGAGCCCGTGTACGCATGCGCAGTAATGAGCTCGAGTGCGCATGTGCACTAGTGTGCCCGGGTGTGCATGCGCAGCAGTGAACCCGATTGCGCATCTGCAGTCGCGACCTCGAGTGCGCATGCGCAGCAATGAACCCGATTGCGCATCTGCAGTGGTGACCCCGAGTGCGCATGCACAGTAGTGACCCCGAGTGCGCGTGCGCTCTAGTGAGCTCGTGTGCGCATGCGGAGTAGTGAGCCCGTGTACGCATGCGCAAAAGTGAGTCCGTGTGCGCATGAGCAGTAGCGACCCCGAGCGCGCATGCGCAGTATCGAGTCCGAGTTCGCATGAGCAGTAATGAGTCGGAGTGCTTATGAGCTGTAGTGACCCCGAGTGCGCATGCACAATAGTGACCCCGAGTGAGCATGCGCAGTAGTGAGCCCGTGTGCGCATGCGCAGTAGTGAGCCCGTGCGCGCATGCGCAGTAGTGAGCCCGAGCGCGCATCCGCAGTAGTGCGCCCGAGTGCCCATGCGCAGTAGTGACCCCGAGTGCGCATGCGCTGTAGTGAGCCTGATTACGCGTGTGCTGGTCTGAGCCAGAGAGCGCATCCGCAGTAGTGAACCCGTTTGCGCATCCGCAGTTGTCAGTCCGTGTGCGCATGAGCAGTAGTGAGTCCGAGCGCGTATGCTCAGTAGTGGGCCCGATGGCGCATCCGCAGTAGCGAGCCCGGGCGCGTATCCGCAGTAGTGAGCCCGATTGCGCATCCGCAATAGTGAGTCCGAGTGCGCATGAGCAGTAGTCACCCCGAGTGCGCATGCGCAGTAGTGAGCCCGATTGCGCATCCGCAGTATTGAGTCCGAGTTCGCATGAGCAGTAGTCACCCCGAATGCGCATGCGCAGTAGTGAGCCCGTGTGCTCATGCACAGTAGTGAGCCCGTGTGCGCATCCGCAGTAGCGCGTCCGAGTGCGCATGACCAGTAGCGACCCCGAGCGCACATGCGCAGTAGGGTGTCCGAGTTCGCATGAGGAGTAGTGAGTCGGAGTGCTTATGAGCAGTAGTGACCCCGAGTGCGCATGCACAGTAGTGAGCCCGTGTGCGCATCCGCAGTAGTGAGTCCGAGTGCACATGAGCAGTAGTGACCCCGAGTGCGCATGCGCAGTAGTGTGCCCGGTTGCGCATCCGCAGGTGTGAGACCGATTGCGCAATCGCAGTAGTGAGCACGATTGCGCATCCGCAGTAGTGAGTCCGAGATCGCATGAGCAGTAGTGAGTCCAAGTGAGCATGAGCAGTAGTGACCCCGAGATCGCATGAGCAGTAGTGAGTCCAAGTGAGCATGAGCAGTAGTGACCCCGAGTGAGCATGTGCAGTGGTGAGCGCGATTGCGCATCCGCAGTAGGGAGCCCGTGTGCGCATGCTCAGTAGCGACCCCGTGCGCACATGCGCAATAGTGATCCCGAGCGCACATGCGCAGTATCGAGTCCGAGTTCGCATGAGCAGTAGTGAGTCGGAGTGCGTATGAGCAGTAGTGACCCCGAGTGCGCATGCGAAGTAGTGAGCCCGTGTGCTGATGTGCAGTAGTCAGCCCAAGTGCGCATGCGCAGTAGTGACCCCGAGCGCGCATGCGCAGCAATTCGCCCGATTGCGCATCCGCAGCAGTGAGACCGAGTGCGCATGAGCAGTGGTGACCCCGAGCGCGCATGAGCAATAGTGAGTCCGAGTGCGCATGAGCAGTAGTCACCCCGAGTGCGCATGCGCAGTAGTGAGCCCGTGTGCGCATGCGGAGTAGTGCGCCCGTGTGCGCATGCGCATTTCTGAGCCGGTGTGCGCATGCGCAGTAGCGACCCCGATCGCGCATGCGCAGCTGTAAGGCCGAATGCGCATGCGCAGTAGTGATCCCGAGTGCGCGTGCGCAGTAGTGAGCCCGGTTGCGCATCCGCAGTTGTGGGACCGATTGCGCATGTGCAGTCGCGACCTCGAGTGCGCATGCGCAGCAATGAACCCGATTGCGCATCTGCAGTGGTGACCCCGAGTGCGCATGCACAATAGTGACCCCGAGTGCGCGTGAACTCTAGGGAGCTCGTGTGCGCATGCGGAGTAGTCAGCCCGTGTACGCATGCGCAGTAGTGAGTCCGTGTGCGCATCCGCAGTTGTGAGACCGATTGCGCATGCGCAGTAGTGAGCCCGATTGCGCATCCGCAGTAGTGAGTCCAAGTTCGCATGAGCAGTAGTGAGTCCGGGTGCGCATGAGCAGTAGTGACCCCGAGTGAGCATGCGCAGTAGTGAGCCCGATTGCACATCCGCAGTAGTGAGTCCGAGTGCGCATGTGCATGTCTGAGCCGGAGAGCGCATGCGCAGTAGTGAGCCCGAGTGCGCATGAGCAGTAGTCACCCCGAATGCGCATGCGCAGTTGTGAGCCCGTGTGCTCATGCGCAGCAGTGAGACCGAATGCGCATGAGCATTAGTGACCCCGAGCGCGCATGAGCAATAGTGGGTCCGAGTGCGCATGAGCATTAGTAACCCCGGGTGCGCATGCATAGTAGTGAGCCCGTGTGCTCATGCGCAGTAGTCAGCCCAAGTTCGCATGCGCAGTAATGACCCCGAGTGCGCATGCGCAGTAGTGACCCCGAGTGCGCATGCACAGTAGTGAGCCCGTGGTGTGCGCATCCGCAGTAGTGAGCTCGAGTGCGCATGTGCACTAGTGTGCCCGGGTGTGCATGCGCAGCAGTGAACCCGATTGCGCATCTGCAGTCGCGACCCGGAGTGCGCATGCGCAGCAATGAACCCGATTGCGCATCTGCAGTGGTGACCCCGAGTGCGCATGCACAATAGTGACCCCGAGTGCGCGTGCGCTCTAGGGAGCTCGTGTGCGCATGCGGAGTAGTGAGCCCGTGTACGCATGCGCAGTAGTGAGTCCGTGTGCGCATGTGCAGGTCTGAGCCGCAGTGCGCATGCGCAGTAGTGACCCCGAGTGCGCATGCGCAGTAGTGACACCCAGTGCACATGCACAGTAGTAAGCCCGATTGCGCATCCGCAGTGGTGAGAACGTGTGCTCATGCGCAGTAATCAGCCCAAGTGCGCATGCGCAGTAGTGATCCCGATTGCGCATCTGCAGTAGCGACTCCGAAAGTGCATGCGCAGCAGTGAGTCCGAGTGCGCATGAGCAGTAGTTACCCCGAGTGCGCATGCGCAGTAGTGAGCCCGTGTGCGCATCCGCAGGTGTGAGACCGATTGCGCATGCGCAGTAGTGAGCACGATTGCGCATGCGCAGTAGTGAGCACGATTGCGCATCCGCAGTAGTGAGTCCAAGATCGCATGAGCAGTAGTGAGTCCAAGTGAGCATGAGCAGTAGTGACCCCGAGTGAGCATGCGCAGTGGTGAGCGCGATTGCGCATCCGCAGTAGGGAGCCCGTGTGCGCATGTGCAGGTCTGAGCCGCAGTGCGCATGCGCAGTAGTGACCCCGAGTGCGCATGCGCAGTAGTGACACCCAGTGCACATGCGCATTAGTGAGCCCGATTGCGCATCCGCAGCAGTGAGTCCGAGTGCGCATGGGGAGTACTGACCCGTGTACGCATGCGCATTAGTGAGCTCGAGTGCGCATGTGCACTAGTGTGCCCGGGTGTGCATGCGCAGCAGTGAACCCGATTGCGCATCTGCAGTCGCGACCTCGAGTGCGCATGCGCAGCAATGAACCCGATTGCGCATCTGCAGTGGTGACCCCGAGTGCGCATGCACAGTAGTGACCCCGAGTGCGCGTGCGCTCTAGTGAGCTCGTGTGCGCATGCGGAGTAGTGAGCCCGTGTACGCATGCGCAAAAGTGAGTCCGTGTGCGCATGAGCAGCAGTGAGTCCGTGTGGGTATGCGCAGTAGTGACCCCGAGTGCGCATGCGCAATAGTGAGCCCGTGCGCGCATGCGCAGAAGTGTGTTCGAATGCGCATGTGCAGGTCTTAGTCGGTGTGCGCATGCGCAGTAGTGATCCTGAGTGCGCGTGCGCTGTACTGAGCTCGTGTGCGCATGCGCAGTAGTGGGCCCGTGTACGCATGCGCAGTAGTGAGTCCGTATGCGCATGCGCAGTAGTGAACCCGATTGCGCATCTGCAGTAGTGAGCCCGGGCGCGTATGCGCAGTAGTGAGCCCGATTGCGCATCCGCAAAAGTGGGTCCGAGTGCGCATGTGTAGCTGTGAGTTCGTGTGCGCATGCGCAGTAGTGACCCCGAATGCGCATGCGCATTAGAGAGCCCGTTCGCGCATGAGCAGTAGTGCGCTCGTGTGCGCTTGCGCAGAAGTGAGCCCGTGCGCGCATGCGCAGTAGTGCGCCCGTGTGCGCATGCGCAGAAGTGAGTTCGAATGCGCATGTGCAGGTCTGAGTCGGTGTGCGCATGCGCAGTAGTGACCCCAAGCGCGCATGCGCAGTTGTGAACCCGAATGCGCATCTGCAGTGGTGACCCCGTGTGCGCCTGCACAGTAGTGAGCCCGTGCGCGCATGCGCAGTAGTGCGCCCGTGTGCGCTTGCGCAGAAGTGAGCTCGAATGCGCACGTGCAGGTCTGAGTCGGTGTGCGCATGCGCAGTAGTGAACCCGATTGCGCATCTGCAGTAGCGACTCCGAGTGTGCATGCGCAGCAGTGAACCCGATTGCGCGTCTGCAGTGGTGACCCCGAGTGCGCATGGGCAGTAGCGACCCCGAGCGCGCATGCGCAGCAGTGACCCTGAGTGCGCATGCGCAGTAGTGACCCCCAGCGCGCATGCGTAGAAGAGAACCCGATTGCGCATCTGCAGTAGCGACTCCGAGTGCGCATGCGCAGCAGTGAACCCGACTGCGCGCATGCGCAGTAGTGCGCCCGTGTGCGCATGCGCAGAAGTGAGTTCGAATGCGCATGCGCAGTAGTGAGCCCGGTTGCGCATCCGCAGTTGTGAGACCGATTGCGCATGCGCAGTAGTGAGCCCGTGTGCGCAGGCGCAGTTGTGACCGCAAGCGCGCATACTTAGTAGTGAGCCCGAGTGCGCAGGTGCAGTAGCGACCCCGAGTGCGCATGCGCAGTAGTGAGCCCGGTTGCGCATCCGCAGTAGTGAATCCGAGTTCGCATGAGCAGTAGTGACCCCGAATGTGCATGCGCGGTAGTGAACCCGAATGCGCATTTGCAGTAGTGACCCCGAGTGCGCATGCGCAGTTGTGACCGCAAGCGCGCATACGCAGTAGCAAGCCCGAGTGCGCAGGAGCAGTAGTGACCCGGAGTGCGCATGCGCAGTAATGGGCCCGACCGCGCACCCGCAGTTGTGAGCCCGAGTGCGCATGCGCAGAAGTGACCCCGAGTGCGTATGTGCAGTAGTGAGCCCGTGTGCTCATGCGCAGTAGTCAGCTCAAGTGCGCATGTGCAGTAGTGACCCCGAGCGCGCATGCGCGGTAATTCGCCCGATTGCGCATCCGCAGCAGTGAGACCGAGTGCGCATGAGCAGTGGTGATCCCGAGCGCGCATGAGCAGTAGTGAGTCCGAGTGCGCATGAGCAGTAGACACCCCGAATGCGCAGGCGCAGTAGTGACCCCGAGTGCGCATGCGCAGTAGTGAGCCCGGTTGCGCATCCGCAATTGTGAGACCGATTGCGCATGCGCAGTAGTGAGCCCGAGTGCGCATGAGCAGCAGTCACCCCGAATGCGCATGCACAGTAGTGAGCCCGTGGTGTGCGCATCCGCAGTAGTGAGCCCGAGTACGCGTGCGCACTAGTCACTCCGAGTGGGCATGAGCAGTAGTGAGTCCGAGTACGCATGCGCAGTAGTGACTCCGTGTGCGCATGCGCAGTAGTGACCCTGAGTGCGCGTGCGCTGTAGTGAGCTCGTGCGGGCATGCGCAGGTCTGAGCCGGAGTGCGCATGCACAGCAGTGAAGCCGAGTGTGTATGAGCAGTAGTGACCCCGAGTGCGCGTGCGCTCTAGTGAGCTCGTGTGCGCATGCGCAGTAGTGCGCCCGTGTGCGCATGCGCAGAAGTGAGTTCGAATGCGCATGTGCAGGTCTGAGTCGGTGTGCGCATGCGCAGTAGTGACCCCAAGCGCGCATGCGCGGTTGTGAACCCGAATGCGCATCTGCAGTGGTGACCCCGTGTGCGCCTGCACAGTAGTGAGCCCGTGCGCGCATGCGCAGTAGTGTGCCCGTGTGCGCTTGCGCAGAAGTGAGCTCGAATGCGCACGTGCAGGTCTGAGTCGGTGTGCGCATGCGCAGTAGTGACCCTGAGTGCGCGTGCGCTCTAGTGAGCTCGTTTGCGCATGCGGAGTAGTGAGCCCGTGTACGCATGCGCAGTAGTGAGTCCGTGTGCGCATGTGCAGGTCTGAGCCGGAGTGCGCATGCGCAGTAGTGAACCCGATTGCGCATCTGCAGTAGCGACTCCGAGTGTGCATGCGCAGCAGCGAACCCGATTGCGCGTCTGCAGTGGTGACCCCGAGTGCGCATGGGCAGTAGCGACCCCGAGCGCGCATGCGCAGTAGTGAGCCCGAGGGCGCAATCGCAGTAGTGAGCCTTATTGCGCATCCGCAAAAGTGAGTCCGAGTGCGCATGTGTAGCAGTGAGTTCGTGTGCGCATGCGCAGTAGTGACCCCAAGCGCGCATGCGCAGTTGTGAGCCCGAATGCGCATCTGCAGTGGTGAACCCGATTGCGCGTGCGCAGTTGTGCCCCCGAGTGCGCATGGGCAGTAGCGACCCCGAGTGCGCATGAGCAGTAGTGACCCCGAGCGCGCTAGCGCAGTAGTGGGCCCGATTGCGCATCCGCAGTAGTGAGTCGGAGTGCACATGAGCAGTAGTTAGTCCGAGAGCGCATGAGAAGTAGTGAGCCCGATTGCACATCGGCAGTAGTGAGTCCGAGCGAGCATCCGTAGTACTGCGCCCGAGCGCGCATCCGCAGTTGTGAGTCCGTTTGCGCATGAGCAGTAGTGAGTCCGAGCGCGTATGCGCAGTAGTGAGCCCGATTGCGCATCCGCAAAAGTGAGACCGAGTGCGCATGTGTAGGAGTGAGTTCGTGTGCACATGCGCAGTAGTGACCCCGAATGCGCATCCGCAGTAGTGAGTCCGTGTGCGCATGAGCAGGAGTGACCCCGAGTGCGCATGCACAGTAGTGAGCCCGTGTGCGCATGCACAGTAATGAGCCGTGTGCGCATGCGCAGGTCTGAGCCGGAGTGCGCATGCGCAGTAGTGAGCCCGTGCGCGCATGCGCGGTAGTGACCCCGAGTTCGCATGAGCAGTAGTGACTCCGAGTGCGCATGAGCAGTAGTGAGTCCGTGTGCGCATGTGCAGGCCTGAGCAGGAGTGCGCATGTGCAGTAGTGAGCCCGATTGTGCATCCGCAGTAGTGAGTCCGAGCGAGCATCTGCAGTACTGAGCCCGAGCGCGCATCCGCAGTTGTGAGTCCGTGTGCGCATGCGCAGCAATGAGCCCGAGTGCGCATGCGCAGTAGTGCGCCCGAGTGCCCATGCGCAGTAGTGACCCCGGGTGCGCATGCGCTGTAGTGAGCCCGATTACGCATGTGCAGGTCTGAGCCGGAGGGCGCATCCCCAGTACTGAGCCCGTTTGCGCATCCGGAGTTGTGAGTCCGTGTGCGCATGAGCAGTAGTGAGTCCGAGCGCGCGTGCGCAGCAGTGGGCCCGAGTGCGCAATCGCAGTAGTGAGTCGGAGTGCACATGAGCAGTAGTTAGTCCGAGAGCGCATGAGAAGTAGTGAGCCCGTGTGCGCATGCGCAGTAGTGAGAACGTGTGCGCATGCGCAGTAGTGAGCCCGAGCGCGCATCCGCAGTAGTGCGCCCGAGTGCCCATGCGCAGTAGTGACCCCAAGTGCGCATGCGCTGTAGTGAGACCGATTACGCATGTGCAGGTCTGAGCCGGAGAGCGCATCCGCAGTAGTGAGCCCGTTTGCGCATCCGCAATTGTGAGTCCGTGTGCGCATGAGCAGTAGTGAGTCCGAGTGCGCATGAGCAGTAGTGAGCCGGAGTGCGCGTGCACAGTTGTGACCCCATGTGCGCATGCGCAGTAGTGTCCCCGAGCGCGCATGCGCAGTAGTGAGCCCGATTGCGCGCATGCGCAGTAGTGATCCCGTGTGCGCATGTGCAGGTCTGAGCCGGAGTGCGCATGCGCAGTAGTGAACCCGATTGCGCATCTGCAGTAGCGACCCCGAGCGCGCATGCGCAGCAGTGACCCTGAGTGCGCATGCGCAGTGGTGACCCCGAGTGCGCATGCGCACTACTGACCCCGAGTGCGCATGCACAGTAGTGAGACCGTGTGCGCATGCGCAGCAATGAGCCCGAGTGCGCATCCGCAGTAGTGAGCCCGAGCGCGCATCCGCAGTAGTGAAACCGTTAACGCATGAGCAGTAGTGAGTCCGAGTGCGCATGAGCAGTAGTGACCCCAAGCGCGCTAGCGCAGTAGTGGGCCCGATTGCTCATCCGCAGTAGTGAGCCCGAGCGCGCATCCGCAGTAGTGAGCCCGAGTGTTCATGAGCAGGAGTGACCCCGAGTGCGCATGCGCAGTAGTGTGCCAGATTGCACATTGGCAATAGTGAGTCCGAGAGCGCATCCGCTGTAGTGAGCCCGAGCGCGCATCCGCAGTAATGAGGCCGTTTACGCATGAGCAGTAGTGAGTCCGAGTGCGCATGAGCAGTAGTCACCCTGAGGGCGCATGCGCAGTAGTGAGCCCGTCTGCCCATGCGCAGTAGTAAGCCTGAGTGCGCATGTGCAGGTCTGGCCGGAGTGCGCATACGCAGTTGTGAGCCCGATTGCGCGCATGCGCAGTGGTGAGCCCGAGCTCGCATCCGCAGTAGCGAGCCCGAGTGCGCATGCGCGGTAGTGACCCCGAGTAGGCATGAGCAGTAGTGACTCCGGGAGGGCTTGAGCAGTAATGAGCCCGAGTGCGCAGGCGCAGTAGTGACCCCGAGTGCGCATGCGCAGTAGTGTGCCCGGTTGCGCATCCGCAGGTGTGAGACCGATTGCGCATGCGCAGTAGTGAGCACGATTGCGCATCCGCAGTAGTGAGTCCGAGATCGCATGAGCAGTAGTGAGTCCAAGTGAGCATGAGCAGTAGTGACCCCGAGTGAGCATGCGCAGTGGTGAGCGCGATTGCGCATCCGCAGTAGGGAGCCCGTGTGCGCATGCTCAGTAGCGACCCCGTGCGCACATGCGCAATAGTGAGCCCGAGTGCGCATGCAGAGTAGTGAGCCCGTGTGCTCATCCGCAGTAGTGAGTCCGAGTGCTCATTAGCAGTGGTGAATCCGAGTGCGCATGCACAGTAGTGAGCCTGTGTGCGCATGCGGGGTAATGCGCCCGTGTGCGCATGCGCAACTCTGAGCCGGTGTGCGCATGCTCAGTAGCGACCCCGTGCGCGCATGCGCAATAGTGACCCCGAGCGCGCATGCGCAGTAGGGAGTCCGAGTTCGCATGAGCAGTAGTGAGTCGGAGTGCGTATGAGTAGTAGTCACCCCGAATGCGCATGCACAGTAGTGAGCCCGTGTGCGCATCGACAGTAGTGAGTCCGAGTGCTCATGAGCAGTAGTGAGTCCGAGTGCGCATGCACAGTAGTGAGCCCCTGTGCGCATGCGGGGTAATGCGCCCGTGTGCGCATGCGCAGAAGTGAGTTCGAATGCGCATGTGCAGGTCTGAGTCGGTGTGCGCATGCGCAGTAGTGACCCCAAGCGCGCATGCGCGGTTGTGAACCCGAATGCGCATCTGCAGTGGTGACCCCGTGTGCGCCTGCACAGTAGTGAGCACGTGCGCGCATGCGCAGTAGTGTGCCCGTGTGCGCTTGCGCAGAAGTGAGCTCGAATGCGCACGTGCAGGTCTGAGTCGGTGTGCGCATGCGCAGTAGTGACCCTGAGTGCGCGTGCGCTCTAGTGAGCTCGTTTGCGCATGCGGAGTAGTGAGCCCGTGTACGCATGCGCAGTAGTGAGTCCGTGTGCGCATGTGCAGGTCTGAGCCGGAGTGCGCATGCGCAGTAGTGAACCCGATTGCGCATCTGCAGTAGCGACTCCGAGTGTGCATGCGCAGCAGCGAACCCGATTGCGCGTCTGCAGTGGTGACCCCGAGTGCGCATGGGCAGTAGCGACCCCGAGCGCGCATGCGCAGTAGTGAGCCCGAGGGCGCAATCGCAGTAGTGAGCCTTATTGCGCATCCGCAAAAGTGAGTCCGAGTGCGCATGTGTAGCAGTGAGTTCGTGTGCGCATGCGCAGTAGTGACCCCAAGCGCGCATGCGCAGTTGTGAGCCCGAATGCGCATCTGCAGTGGTGAACCCGATTGCGCGTGCGCAGTTGTGCCCCCGAGTGCGCATGGGCAGTAGCGACCCCGAGTGCGCATGAGCAGTAGTGACCCCGAGCGCGCTAGCGCAGTAGTGGGCCCGATTGCGCATCCGCAGTAGTGAGTCGGAGTGCACATGAGCAGTAGTTAGTCCGAGAGCGCATGAGAAGTAGTGAGCCCGATTGCACATCGGCAGTAGTGAGTCCGAGCGAGCATCCGTAGTACTGCGCCCGAGCGCGCATCCGCAGTTGTGAGTCCGTTTGCGCATGAGCAGTAGTGAGTCCGAGCGCGTATGCGCAGTAGTGAGCCCGATTGCGCATCCGCAAAAGTGAGACCGAGTGCGCATGTGTAGGAGTGAGTTCGTGTGCACATGCGCAGTAGTGACCCCGAATGCGCATCCGCAGTAGTGAGTCCGTGTGCGCATGAGCAGGAGTGACCCCGAGTGCGCATGCACAGTAGTGAGCCCGTGTGCGCATGCACAGTAATGAGCCGTGTGCGCATGCGCAGGTCTGAGCCGGAGTGCGCATGCGCAGTAGTGAGCCCGTGCGCGCATGCGCGGTAGTGACCCCGAGTTCGCATGAGCAGTAGTGACTCCGAGTGCGCATGAGCAGTAGTGAGTCCGTGTGCGCATGTGCAGGCCTGAGCAGGAGTGCGCATGTGCAGTAGTGAGCCCGATTGTGCATCCGCAGTAGTGAGTCCGAGCGAGCATCTGCAGTACTGAGCCCGAGCGCGCATCCGCAGTTGTGAGTCCGTGTGCGCATGCGCAGCAATGAGCCCGAGTGCGCATGCGCAGTAGTGCGCCCGAGTGCCCATGCGCAGTAGTGACCCCGGGTGCGCATGCGCTGTAGTGAGCCCGATTACGCATGTGCAGGTCTGAGCCGGAGGGCGCATCCCCAGTACTGAGCCCGTTTGCGCATCCGGAGTTGTGAGTCCGTGTGCGCATGAGCAGTAGTGAGTCCGAGCGCGCGTGCGCAGCAGTGGGCCCGAGTGCGCAATCGCAGTAGTGAGTCGGAGTGCACATGAGCAGTAGTTAGTCCGAGAGCGCATGAGAAGTAGTGAGCCCGTGTGCGCATGCGCAGTAGTGAGAACGTGTGCGCATGCGCAGTAGTGAGCCCGAGCGCGCATCCGCAGTAGTGCGCCCGAGTGCCCATGCGCAGTAGTGACCCCAAGTGCGCATGCGCTGTAGTGAGACCGATTACGCATGTGCAGGTCTGAGCCGGAGAGCGCATCCGCAGTAGTGAGCCCGTTTGCGCATCCGCAATTGTGAGTCCGTGTGCGCATGAGCAGTAGTGAGTCCGAGTGCGCATGAGCAGTAGTGAGCCGGAGTGCGCGTGCACAGTTGTGACCCCATGTGCGCATGCGCAGTAGTGTCCCCGAGCGCGCATGCGCAGTAGTGAGCCCGATTGCGCGCATGCGCAGTAGTGATCCCGTGTGCGCATGTGCAGGTCTGAGCCGGAGTGCGCATGCGCAGTAGTGAACCCGATTGCGCATCTGCAGTAGCGACCCCGAGCGCGCATGCGCAGCAGTGACCCTGAGTGCGCATGCGCAGTGGTGACCCCGAGTGCGCATGCGCACTACTGACCCCGAGTGCGCATGCACAGTAGTGAGACCGTGTGCGCATGCGCAGCAATGAGCCCGAGTGCGCATCCGCAGTAGTGAGCCCGAGCGCGCATCCGCAGTAGTGAAACCGTTAACGCATGAGCAGTAGTGAGTCCGAGTGCGCATGAGCAGTAGTGACCCCAAGCGCGCTAGCGCAGTAGTGGGCCCGATTGCTCATCCGCAGTAGTGAGCCCGAGCGCGCATCCGCAGTAGTGAGCCCGAGTGTTCATGAGCAGGAGTGACCCCGAGTGCGCATGCGCAGTAGTGTGCCAGATTGCACATTGGCAATAGTGAGTCCGAGAGCGCATCCGCTGTAGTGAGCCCGAGCGCGCATCCGCAGTAATGAGGCCGTTTACGCATGAGCAGTAGTGAGTCCGAGTGCGCATGAGCAGTAGTCACCCTGAGGGCGCATGCGCAGTAGTGAGCCCGTCTGCCCATGCGCAGTAGTAAGCCTGAGTGCGCATGTGCAGGTCTGGCCGGAGTGCGCATACGCAGTTGTGAGCCCGATTGCGCGCATGCGCAGTGGTGAGCCCGAGCTCGCATCCGCAGTAGCGAGCCCGAGTGCGCATGCGCGGTAGTGACCCCGAGTAGGCATGAGCAGTAGTGTGCCCGGTTGCGCATCCGCAGGTGTGAGACCGATTGCGCATGCGCAGTAGTGAGCACGATTGCGCATCCGCAGTAGTGAGTCCGAGATCGCATGAGCAGTAGTGAGTCCAAGTGAGCATGAGCAGTAGTGACCCCGAGTGAGCATGCGCAGTGGTGAGCGCGATTGCGCATCCGCAGTAGGGAGCCCGTGTGCGCATGCTCAGTAGCGACCCCGTGCGCACATGCGTAATAGTGAGCCCGAGTGCGCATGCAGAGTAGTGAGCCCGTGTGCTCATCCGCAGTAGTGAGTCCGAGTGCTCATTAGCAGTGGTGAATCCGAGTGCGCATGCACAGTAGTGAGCCTGTGTGCGCATGCGGGGTAATGCGCCCGTGTGCGCATGCGCAACTCTGAGCCGGTGTGCGCATGCTCAGTAGCGACCCCGTGCGCGCATGCACAATAGTGACCCCGAGCGCGCATGCGCAGTAGGGAGTCCGAGTTCGCATGAGCAGTAGTGACCCCGAGTGCGCATGCGCAGTAGTGAGCCAGATTGCGCATGCGCAGTAGTGAGCCCGATTGCGCATCCGCAGTATTGAGTCCGAGTTCGCATGAGCAGTAGTCACCCCGAATGCGCAGGCGCAGTAGTAACCCCGAGTGCGCATGCGCAGTAGTGAGCCCGGTTGCGCATCCGCAGTTGTGAGACCGATTGCGCATGCGCAGTAGTGAGCCCGATTGCGCATCCGCAGTAGTGAGTCCAAGTTCGCATGAGCAGTAGTGAGTCCGGGTGCGCATGAGCAGTAGTGAGCCCGATTGCCCATCCGCAGTAGTGAGCCCGAGTGCGCATGTGCATGTCTGCGCCGGAGAGCGCATGCGCAGTAGTGAGCCAGAGTGCGCATGAGCAGTAGTCACCCCGAATGCGCATGCGCAGTTGTGAGCCCGTGTGCTCATGCGCAGCAGTGAGACCGAATGCGCATGAGCATTAGTGACCCCGAGTGCGCATGATTAGTAGTGAGCCCGTGTGCTCATGCGCAGTAGTCAGCCCAAGTGCGCATGCGCAGTAGTGACCCCGAGTGCGCATGCACAGTAGTGAGCCCGTGGTGTGCGCATCCGCAGTAGTGAGCTCGAGTGCGCATGTGCACTAGTGTGCCCGGGTGTGCATGCGCAGCAGTGAACCAGATTGCGCATCTGCAGTCGCGACCCCGAGTGCGCATGCGCAGCAATGAATCCGATTGCGCATCTGCAGTGGTGACCCCGAGTGCGCATGCACAATAGTGACCCCGAGTGCGCGTAAGCTCTAGGGAGCTCGTGTGCGCATGCGGAGTAGTGAGCCTGTGTACGCATGCGCAGTAGTGAGTCCGTGTGCGCATGTGCAGGTCTGAGCCGCAGTGCGCATGCGCAGTAGTGACCCCGAGTGCGCATGCGCAGTAGTGACACCCAGTGCACATGCACAGTAGTGAGCCCGATTGCGCATCCGCAGTAGTGAGAACGTGTGCTCATGCGCAGTAATCAGCCCAAGTGCGCATGCGCAGTAGTGATCCCGAGTGCGCATGCGCAGTAGTGACACCAAGTGCACATGCGCATTAGTGAGCCCGATTGCGCATCCGCAGTAGTGAGTCCGAGTGATCATGAGCAGTAGTCACCCTGAATGCGCATGCGCAGTAGTGAGTCCGTGTGCTCATGCGCAGTAGTGAGCCCAAGTGCGCATGCGCTCTAGTGAGCCCGAGTGCGCATGCTCTGTAGCGAGCCCGATTGCGCATCCGCAGTAGTGAGACCGATTTCGCATCCGCAGTAGTGACCCCGAGTGCGCATGCGCAGTAGTGACCCCGAGTGCGCATGCACAGTAGTGAGCCCGTGTGCGCATCCGCAGTAGTGACCCCGAGTGCGCAGGCGCAGTTGTGACCGCAAGCGCGCATACGCAGTAGTGAGCCCGAGTGCGCAGGTGCAGTAGAGACCCCGAGTGCGCATGCGCAGTAGTGAGCCCGGTTGCGCATCCGCAGTTGTGAGACCGATTGCGCATGCGCAGTAGTGAGCCCGACTGCGCACCCGCAGTAGTGAGTCCGAGTTCGCATGAGCAGTAGTGAGTCCGAGTGCGCATGAGCAGTAGTGACCCCGAGTGAGCATGCGCAGTAGTGAGCCCGATTGCGCATCCGCAGTAGTGAGCCTGTGTGCGCATCCGCAGTAGTGAGTCCGAATGCGCATGTGCATGTCTGAGCCGGAGAGCGCATGCGCAGTAGTGAGCCCGAGTGCGCATGCGCACTAGTGAGCCCGACTGCGCATCCGCAGTAGTGAGTCCGAGTTCGCATGAGCAGTAGTGAGTCCGAGTGCGCATGAGCAGTAGTGACCCCGAGTGAGCATGCGCAGTAGTGATCCCGATTGCGCATCCGCAGTAGTGAGCCCGTGTGCGCATCCGCAGTAGTGAGTCCGAGTGCGCATGTGCATGTCTGAGCCGGAGAGCGCATGCGCAGTAGTGAGCCCGAGTGCGCATGAGCAGTAGTCACCCCGAGTGCGCGTGCGCTCTAGTGAGCTCGTGTGCGCATGCGGAGTAGTGAGCCCGTGTACGCATGGGCAGTAGTGAGTCCGTGTGCGCAAGCGCAGGTCTGAGCCGGAGTGCGCATGCGCAGTAGTGAACCCGATTGCGTATCCGCAGTAGTGAGTCCGAGTGCGCATGTGCATGTCTGAGCCGGAGAGCGCATGCGCAGTAGTGAGCCCGAGGGCGCAATCGCAGTAGTGAGCCTTATTGCGCATCCGCAAAAGTGAGTCCGAGTGCGCATGTGTAGCAGTGAGTTCGTGTGCGCATGCGCAGTAGTGACCCCGAGTGCGCATGCGCAGTAGTGAGACCGTGCGCGCATGCGCAGTAGTGAGCCTGAATGCGCGCATGTGCAGTAGTGCGCCCGTGCGCGCATGCGCAAAAGTGAGCCCGTGTGCCCATGCGCAGGTCTGAGCCGGTGTGCGCATGCGCAGTAGTGACCCCAAGCGCCCATGCGCAGTAGTGAGCCCGAGCGCGCAATCGCAATAGTGAGCCCGAGTGCCAATGCGCAGTAGTAACCCCAAGCGGGCATGCGCAGTAGTAGCCCCGAGTGCGCATGCGCAGTAGTGACTCCGAGTGCGCATGAGCAGTAGTGAGCCCGAGTGCGCATGAGCAGTAGTGAGCCCGTGCGCGGATGCGCAGTAGTGAGCCCGAGTGCGCATGAGCAGTAGTGAGACCGATTGCGCATGCGGAGTAGTGAGCCCGTTTGCGCATCCGCTGTAGTGAGTCCGAGTTCGCATAAGCAGTAGTGAGTCGGAGTGCGTATGAGCATTAGTGACGCCGAGTGCGCATCCACAGTAGTGAGTCCGAGTGCCCATGATCAGTAGTGGGTCCGAGACCGCATGAGCAGTAGTTACCCCGAGTGCGCATCCGCAGTAGTGAGTACGTGTGCGCATGCGCAGTAGTGAGCCTGAGTGCGCATGTGCAGGTCTGAGCCGGAGTGCGCATGCGCAGTACTGACCCCGGGTGCGCGCGCGCCGTAGTGAGCCCGTGTGTGCATGCGCAGCAGTGAACCCGATTGCGCGTCGGCAGTGGTGACCCCGAGTGCGGATGGGCAGTAGCGACCCCGAGCGCGCATTCGCAGTAGTGAGCCCGAGTGCCCGTGAGCAGTATTGAGTCCAAGTGCGCACAAGCAGTAGTCACCCCGAGGGCGCATGCGCAGTAGCGGCCCCGAGCGCGAATGCGCAGTAGTGAGATCGAGTGCGCATGAGCAGTAGTGAGCCCGCGTGCGCATGCAGAGTAGTGAGCTCGAGTGCGCATATGCAGTATTGAGCCCGAGTGCGCATGAGCAGTAGCGAGTCCGAGTGCGCATGAGCAGTAGTGACACCGCGTGCGCATGCGCAGTATTGAGCCCGTCTGCGCATCCGCAGTAGTGAGCCCGAGCGCGCATGCGCAGTAGTGAGCCTGAGTGCGCATGTGCAGGTCTGAGCCGGTGTGCGCATGCGCAGTAGTGACCACGAGTGCGCGCGCGCCGTAGTGAGCCCGTGTGTGCATGCGAAGTAGTGAGCCCATGTGCGCATGCGCAGTGGTGATCCCCTGTGCGCATGCCCAGTAGTGAGCCTGATTGCGCATGCGCAGTAGTAACCCCGAGTGCGCATGCGCAGTAGTGACTCCGAGTGCGCATGCGCAGTAGTGAGCCCGAGTGCGCATGAGCAGTAGTGAGCCCGATTGCGCATCCGCAGCAGTGAGTCCGAGTGCGTATGAGCGGTAGTGAGACCGAGTGCGCATGAGAGGTAGTGAGTCCGAGTGCACGTGAGCGGTAGTGAGTCCGAGTGCGCATGAGCAGTAGTGACCCCGAGCGCGCATCCGCTGCAGTGTTTCCGAGTGCGCATGCGCAGTTGTGAGCCCATGTGTGCGTGCGCAGTAGTGATTCCGAGTGCGCATGCGCAGTAGTGACCCCGAGTGCGCGTGCGCTGTAGTGAGCCCGTGTGTGCATGCGAAGTAGTAAGCCCATGTGCTCATGCGCAGAAGTGAGCTCGAATGCGCATGTGCACGTCTGAGCCGGACTGCTCATGCGCAGTAGTGAGCCCAAGTGCGCATGCGCAGTAGTGTCCCCGAGTGCGCGTGCGCTGTAGTCAACCCGTGTGTGCATGCGAAGTGGTAAGCCCATGTGCTCATGGGCAGAAGTGAGCTCGAATGCGCATGTGCACGTCTGAGCCGGACTGCGCATCCGCAGTAGTGAGCCCGTTTGCGCATCCGCAGTAGTGAGTTCGAGTGCCCATGACCAGTAGTGAGTCGAAGTGCGTATGAGCAGTAGTGACCCCGAATGCGCGTGCGCAGTAGTGAGCCTGATAGCGCATGCGCACTAGTGAGCCCGTGTGCGCATGCGCAGTAGTGAGCCCGAGTGCGCATGCACAGTAGTGATCCGGAGTGCGCATGCGCAGTAGTGAGATCGTGTGCGCATGCGCAGTAGTGAGCCCGTGTGCGCATGCGCAGCAGTGAGCTTGAACGCGCACCCGCAGTAGTGAGCCCGAGTGCGCATGCGCAGTAGTGACCCCGATTGCGCATGCGCAGTAGTGAGCCTAATTGCGCATCCGCAGTAGTGACCCCGTGTGCGCATGCGCAGAAGTGAGCCCGATTGCGCATCCGCAGTAGTGAGCCCAATTGCGCATCCGCAGTAGTGAGTCCGAATGCCCATGCGCAGTAGTAAGCCCGATTGCGCATCCGCAGCATTGAGTCCAAGTGCGCATGAGCAGTAGTTACCCCGAGCGCGCATGCGCAGTAGTGAGCCCGAGTGCACATGAGCAGTAGTGAGTCCGAGTGAGCATGAGCAGTAGTGACCCCGAGTGCGCATGCGCAGTAGTGAGCCCGTGTGCGCATGCAGAGTAGTGAGCCCGTGTGCCCATGAGCAGTAGTGAGTCCGAGTGCGCATGAGAGGTAGTGAGTCCGAGTGCACGTGAGCGGTAGTGAGTCCGAGTGCGCATGAGCAGTAGTGACCCCGAGCGCGCATCCGCTGCAGTGTTTCCGAGTGCGCATGCGCAGTTGTGAGCCCATGTGTGCGTGCGCAGTAGTGATTCCGAGTGCGCATGCGCAGTAGTGACCCCGAGTGCGCGTGCGCTGTAGTGAGCCCGTGTGTGCATGCGAAGTAGTAAGCCCATGTGCTCATGCGCAGAAGTGAGCTCGAATGCGCATGTGCACGTCTGAGCCGGACTGCTCATGCGCAGTAGTGAGCCCAAGTGCGCATGCGCAGTAGTGTCCCCGAGTGCGCGTGCGCTGTAGTCAACCCGTGTGTGCATGCGAAGTGGTAAGCCCATGTGCTCATGGGCAGAAGTGAGCTCGAATGCGCATGTGCACGTCTGAGCCGGACTGCGCATCCGCAGTAGTGAGCCCGTTTGCGCATCCGCAGTAGTGAGTTCGAGTGCCCATGACCAGTAGTGAGTCGAAGTGCGTATGAGCAGTAGTGACCCCGAATGCGCGTGCGCAGTAGTGAGCCTGATAGCGCATGCGCACTAGTGAGCCCGTGTGCGCATGCGCAGTAGTGAGCCCGAGTGCGCATGCACAGTAGTGATCCGGAGTGCGCATGCGCAGTAGTGAGATCGTGTGCGCATGCGCAGTAGTGAGCCCGTGTGCGCATGCGCAGCAGTGAGCTTGAACGCGCACCCGCAGTAGTGAGCCCGAGTGCGCATGCGCAGTAGTGACCCCGATTGCGCATGCGCAGTAGTGAGCCTAATTGCGCATCCGCAGTAGTGACCCCGTGTGCGCATGCGCAGAAGTGAGCCCGATTGCGCATCCGCAGTAGTGAGCCCAATTGCGCATCCGCAGTAGTGAGTCCGAATGCCCATGCGCAGTAGTAAGCCCGATTGCGCATCCGCAGCATTGAGTCCAAGTGCGCATGAGCAGTAGTTACCCCGAGCGCGCATGCGCAGTAGTGAGCCCGAGTGCACATGAGCAGTAGTGAGTCCGAGTGAGCATGAGCAGTAGTGACCCCGAGTGCGCATGCGCAGTAGTGAGCCCGTGTGCGCATGCAGAGTAGTGAGCCCGTGTGCCCATGAGCAGTAGTGAGTCCGAGTGCGCATGACCAGTAGTTACCCCGAGTGCGCATGCGCAGTAGCGGCCCCGAGCGCGAATGCGCAGTAGTGAGATCGTGTGCGCATGAGCAGTGGTGAGCCCAAATGCGCATGTGCAGGTCTGACCGCAGAAGGCATGCGCAGTTGTAAACCCGAGTGCGCATGCGCAGTAGTGACCCCGAGTGCGCGTGCGCTGTAGTCAGCCCGTGTGTGCATGCGAAGTAATAAGCCCATGTGCTCATGCGCAGAAGTGAGCCCGAATGCGCATGTGCACGTCTGAGGCGGACTGCGCATGCGCAGTAGTGAGCCCACGTGCGCATGCGCAGTGATGTGCCCGAGTGCGCATGGGCAAATCTGAGCCGGAGTGCGCATGCACAGTAGTGATCCGGAGTGCGCATGCGCAGTAGTGAGACCGTGTGCGCATGCGCAGTAGTGAGCCCGATTGCGCATCCGCACTAGTGAGACCGATTGCGCATGCGCAGTAGGGAGCCCGATTGTGCATCCACAGTAGTGAGTCGGAGTGCGCATGAGCAGTAGTGGCACCGAGTGCGCATGCACAGTAGTGAGCCCGTGTGCGAATGCGCAGTAGTGAGCCCGTGTACACATGCGCAGTAGTGAACTCGAATACGCATGTGCAGGTCTGAGCCGGAGTGCGCATGCGCAGTAGTGAACCCGAATGCGCATTCGCAGTAGTGAGCCCGAGTGCCCGTGAGCAGTATTGAGTCCAAGTGCGCACAAGCAGTAGTCACCCCGAGGGCGCATGCGCAGTAGCGGCCCCGAGCGCGAATGCGCAGTAGTGAGATCGAGTGCGCATGAGCAGTAGTGAGCCCGCGTGCGCATGCAGAGTAGTGAGCTCGAGTGCGCATATGCAGTATTGAGCCCGAGTGCGCATGAGCAGTAGCGAGTCCGAGTGCGCATGAGCAGTAGTGACACCGCGTGCGCATGCGCAGTATTGAGCCCGTCTGCGCATCCGCAGTAGTGAGCCCGAGCGCGCATGCGCAGTAGTGAGCCTGAGTGCGCATGTGCAGGTCTGAGCCGGTGTGCGCATGCGCAGTAGTGGGCGCGTGCGCGCATGCGCAGTAGTGTACCCGAGGGCGCATGGGCAGGTCTGAGCCGGAGTGCGCATGCGCAGTCGTGGGCGCGTGCGCGCATGCGCAGTAGTGAGGCCGTGTGCGCATGGGCAGTAGTGAACCCGATTGCGCATCCGCAGTAGTGAGCCCGAGCGCGCATCCGCAGTAGTGAGTCCCAGTGCGCATGAGCAGTGGTTAGTCCGAGTGCGCATGCGCAGTAGTGAGCCCGAGTACGCATGCGCAGTAGTGAGCCCGAGTGCGCATGGGCAGGTCTGAGCCGGAGTGCGCATGCGCAGTGGTGAGTCCCTGTGCGCATGGGCAGGTCTGAGCCGGAGTGCGCATGCGCAGTAGTGAGCCCGATTGTGCATCCGCAGTAGTTAGTCCGAGTGCGCATGAGCAGTAGTGAGCCCGAGTGCGCATGGGCAGGTCTGAGCCGGAGTGCGCATGCGCAGTGGTGAGTCCGTGTGCGCATGCGCAGTAGTGTACCCGAGGGCGCATGGGCAGGTCTGAGCCGGAGTGCGCATGCGCAGTCGTGGGCGCGTGCGCGCATGCGCAGTAGTGAGGCCGTGTGCGCATGGGCAGTAGTGAACCCGATTGCGCATCCGCAGTAGTGACCCGAGCGCGCATCCGCAGTAGTGAGTCCGAGTGCGCATGAGCAGTAGTGAGCCCGATTGCGCATCCACAGTAGTGAGTCCGTGTGAGCATGTGAATGTCTGACCCGGAGTGCGCATGCGCAGTAGTGAGCCCGATCGTGCATCCGCAGTAGTGAGTCCGAGTGCGCATGAGCAGTAGTGAGCCGGAGCGCGCATGCGCAGTAGTGAGCCCGATTATGCATCCGCAGTAGTAAGTACGAGTGCGCATGAGCAGCAGTGAGCCGGAGCGCGCATGCGCAGTAGTGAGCCCGAGTGCGCATGGGCAGGTCTGAGCCGGAGTGCGCATGCGCAGTGGTGAGTCCGTGTGCGCATGCGCAGTGGTGTTCCCGAGGGCGCATGGGCAGGTCTGAGCCGGAGTGCGAATGAGCAGTAGTGAGTTCGAGTGCGCAGGAGCAGTAGTGACCCCGAGTGCGCATGAGCAGTAGTGAGTCCGAGTGCGCATGCGCAGTAGTGAGCCCGAGTGCGCATGGGCAGGTCTGAGCCGGAGTGCGCATGCGCAGTGGTGAGTCCGTGTGCGCATGCGCAGTGGTGTTCCCGAGGGCGCATGGGCAGGTCTGAGCCGGAGTGCGCATGCGCAGTAGTGGGCTCGTGCGCGCATGCGCAGTAGTGAGCCCGTGTGCGCATGCGCAGTAGTGAACCCGATTGCGCATCCGCAGTAGTGAGCCCGAGCGCGCATCCGCAGTAGTGAGTCCCAGTGCGCATGTGCAGGCATGAGCCGGAGTGCGCATGCGCAGTAGTGGGCCCGAGTGCGCATGAGCAGTAGTGAGTCCGAGTGCGCATGAGCAGTAGTGACCCCGAGTGCGCATGCACAGTAGTGAGTCCGAGTGCGCATTCGCAGTAGTGACCCCGAGTGCGCATGCACAGTAGTGAGCCCCAGTGCGCATGAGCAGTAGTGAGCCCGAGCGTGCATCCGCAGTAGTGAGTCCGAGTGCGCGTGAGCTGTAGTGACCCCGAGTGCGCATGCACAGTAGTGAGCCCGAGTGCGCATGAGCAGTAGTGAGTCCGAGTGCGCATGAGCAGTAGTGACCCCGAGTGCGCATGAGCAGTAGTGAGTCCGAGTGCGCATGAGCAGTAGTGACCCCGAGTGCGCATGCACAGTAGTGAGCCCGAGTGCGCATGAGCAGTAGTGAGTCCGAGTGCGCATGAGCAGTAGTGACCCCGAGTGCGCATGCACAGTTGTGAGCCCGATTGCGCATCCACAGTAGTGAGTCCGTGTGCGCATGTGCAGGTCTGAGCCGTAGTGCGCATGCGCAGTAGTGAGCCCGATTGTGCATCCGCAGTAGTTAGTCCGAGTGCGCATGAGCAGTAGTGAGCCGGAGCGCGCATGCGCAGTAGTGAGCCCGAGTGCGCATGGGCAGGTCTGAGCCGGAGTGCGCATGCGCAGTGGTGAGTCCGTGTGCGCATGCGCAGTGGTGTACCCGAGGGCGCATGGGCAGGTCTGAGCCGGAGTGCGCATGCGCAGTCGTGGGCGCGTGCGCGCATGCGCAGTAGTGAACCCGATTGCGCATCCGCAGTAGTGAGCCCGAGCGCGCATCCGCAGTAGTGAGTCCCAGTGCGCATGAGCAGTGGTTAGTCCGAGTGCGCATGCGCAGTAGTGAGCCCGAGTACGCATGCGCAGTAGTGAGCCCGAGTGCGCATGGGCAGGTCTGAGCCGGAGTGCGCATGCGCAGTGGTGAGTCCCTGTGCGCATGCGCAGTGGTGTGCCCGAGGGCGCATGGGCAGGTCTGAGCCGGAGTGCGCATGCGCAGTAGTGGGCCCGTGTGCGCATGCGCAGTAGTGAGCCCGTGTGCTCATGCGCAGTAGTGAACCCGATTGCGCATCCGCAGTAGTGAGCCCGAGCGCGCATCCGTAGTAGTGAGTCCCAGTGCGCATGAGCAGTGGTTAGTCCGAGTGCGCAAGCGCAGTAGTGCGCGCGTGTGCGCATGCGCAGAAGTGAGCTCGAATGCGCATGTGCAGGTCTGAGCCGGACTGCGCATGCGCAGTAGTGAGCCGGTGCGCGCGTGCGCAGTAGTGAGCCCGTGTGCGCATGCGCAGCAGTGAGCCCGAGCGCGCATCCGCAGTAGTGAGTCCGAGTGCGCATGCGCAGTAGTGACCCCGAATGCGCATGAGCAGTAGTGAGTCCGAGTGCACATGCGCAGAAGTGAACTCGAATACGCATGTGCAGGTCTGAGCCGGACTGCGCATGCGCAGTAGTGAGCCCGAGTGCGCTTGAGCAGTAGTGAGTCCGAGTGCATATGCGCAGAAGTGAGCTCGAATACGCTTGTGCTGGTCTGAGCCGGACGGCGCATGCGCAGTAGTGGGCCTGTGCGCGCATGCGCAGTAGTGAGCCCGGGTGCGCATGCGCAGTAGTGAGCCCGAGCGCGCATCCGCAGTAGTGAGCCCGATTGCCCATCCGCTGTAGTGAGAGTCCGTGAGAGCATGTGCAGGTCTGAGCCGGCGTACGCATGCGCAGTAGTGAGCCCGAGTGCGCTTGAGCAGTAGTGAGTCCGAGTGCGCATGAGCAGTAGTGACCCCGTGTGCGCATGAGCAGTAGTGAGTCCGTGTGCGCATGTGCAGGTCTGAGGCGGAGTGCGCACGTGCAGTAGTGAGCCCGATTGTGCATCCGCAGAAGTGAGTCCGAGTGCGCATGAGCAGTAGTGAGTCCCAGTGCGCATGAGCAGTAGTGACCCCGAGTGCGCATGAGCAGTAGTGAGTCCGAGTGCGCATCAGCAGTAGTGACCCCGAGTGCGCATGAGCAGTAGTGACCCCGAGTGCGCATGCACTGTAGTGAGCCCGATTGCGCATCCGCAGTAGTGAGTCCGTGTGCGCATGTGCAGCTCTGAGCCGGAGTGCGCATGCGCAGTAGTGGGTCCGTGCGCGCATGCGCAATAGTGAGCCCGGGTGCGCATGCGCAGTAGTGGGCCCGAGCGCGCATCCGCAGTCGTGAGCCCGATTGCGCATCCGCAGTAGTGAGTCCGTGTGCGCATGTGCAGGTCTGAGCCGGAGTGCGCATGCGCAGTGTTGGGCCCGTGCGCGCATGCGCCGTAGTGAGCCCGTGTGCGCATGCGCAGTAGTGAGCCCGAGCGCGCATCCGCAGTAGTCAGTCCGAGTGCGCATGCGCAGTAGTGACCCCGAATGCGCATGAGCAGTAGTGAGTTCGAGTGCGCATGTGCAGTAGTGACCCCGAGTGCGCATGAGCAGTAGTGAGTCCGTGTGCGTATGTGCAGGTCTGAGGCGGAGTGCGCACGTGCAGTAGTGAGCCCGATTGTGCATCCGTAGTAGTGAGTCCGAGTGCGCATGAGCAGTAGTGAGTCCCAGTGCGCATGAGCAGTTGTTAGTCCGAGTGCGCAAGCGCAGTAGTGCGCGCGTGTGCGCATGCGCAGAAGTGTGCTCGAATGCGCATGTACAGGTCTGAGCCGGACTGCACATGGGCAGTAGTGAGCCCGTGTGCGCATGAGCAGTAGTGAGTCCGAGCGCGCATGCGCAGTAGTGAGCCGGAGTGCGCATGCGCAGTCGTGGGCGCGTGCGCGCATGCGCAGTAGTGAGGCCGTGTGCGCATGGGCAGTAGTGAACCCGATTGCGCATCCGCAGTAGTGAGCCCGAGCGCGCATCCGCAGTAGTGAGTCCCAGTGCGCATGTGCAGGTATGAGCCGGAGTGCGCATGCGCAGTAGTGGGCCCGAGTGCGCATGAGCAGTAGTGAGTCCGAGTGCGCATGAGCAGTAGTGAGCCCGATTGCGCATCCACAGTAGTGAGTCCGTGTGAGCATGTGAATGTCTGACCCGGAGTGCGCATGCGCAGTAGTGAGCCCGATCGTGCATCCGCAGTAGTGAGTCCGAGTGCGCATGAGCAGTAGTGAGCCGGAGCGCGCATGCGCAGTAGTGAGCCCGATTATGCATCCGCAGTAGTAAGTACGAGTGCGCATGAGCAGTAGTGAGCCGGAGCGCGCATGCGCAGTAGTGAGCCCGAGTGCGCATGGGCAGGTCTGAGCCGGAGTGCGCATGCGCAGTGGTGAGTCCGTGTGCGCATGCGCAGTGGTGTTCCCGAGGGCGCATGGGCAGGTCTGAGCCGGAGTGCGAATGAGCAGTAGTGAGTTCGAGTGCGCAGGAGCAGTAGTGACCCCGAGTGCGCATGAGCAGTAGTGAGTCCGAGTGCGCATGCGCAGTAGTGAGCCCGAGTGCGCATGGGCAGGTCTGAGCCGGAGTGCGCATGCGCAGTGGTGAGTCCGTGTGCGCATGCGCAGTGGTGTTCCCGAGGGCGCATGGGCAGGTCTGAGCCGGAGTGCGCATGCGCAGTAGTGGGCTCGTGCGCGCATGCGCAGTAGTGAGCCCGTGTGCGCATGCGCAGTAGTGAACCCGATTGCGCATCCGCAGTAGTGAGCCCGAGCGCGCATCCGCAGTAGTGAGTCCCAGTGCGCATGTGCAGGTATGAGCCGGAGTGCGCATGCGCAGTAGTGGGCCCGAGTGCGCATGAGCAGTAGTGAGTCCGAGTGCGCATGAGCAGTAGTGACCCCGAGTGCGCATGCACAGTAGTGAGTCCGAGTGCGCATTCGCAGTAGTGACCCCGAGTGCGCATGCACAGTAGTGAGCCCCAGTGCGCATGAGCAGTAGTGAGCCCGAGCGTGCATCCGCAGTAGTGAGTCCGAGTGCGCGTGAGCTGTAGTGACCCCGAGTGCGCATGCACAGTAGTGAGCCCGAGTGCGCATGAGCAGTAGTGAGTCCGAGTGCGCATGAGCAGTAGTGACCCCGAGTGCGCATGAGCAGTAGTGAGTCCGAGTGCGCATGAGCAGTAGTGACCCCGAGTGCGCATGCACAGTAGTGAGCCCGAGTGCGCATGAGCAGTAGTGAGTCCGAGTGCGCATGAGCAGTAGTGACCCCGAGTGCGCATGCACAGTAGTGAGCCCGATTGCGCATCCACAGACGTGAGTCCGTGTGCGCATGTGCAGGTCTGAGCCGTAGTGCGCATGCGCAGTAGTGAGCCCGATTGTGCATCCGCAGTAGTTAGTCCGAGTGCGCATGAGCAGTAGTGAGCCGGAGCGCGCATGCGCAGTAGTGAGCCCGAGTGCGCATGGGCAGGTCTGAGCCGGAGTGCGCATGCGCAGTGGTGAGTCCGTGTGCGCATGCGCAGTGGTGTACCCGAGGGCGCATGGGCAGGTCTGAGCCGGAGTGCGCATGCGCAGTCGTGGGCGCGTGCGCGCATGCGCAGTAGTGAACCCGATTGCGCATCCGCAGTAGTGAGCCCGAGCGCGCATCCGCAGTAGTGAGTCCCAGTGCGCATGAGCAGTGGTTAGTCCGAGTGCGCATGCGCAGTAGTGAGCCCGAGTACGCATGCGCAGTAGTGAGCCCGAGTGCGCATGGGCAGGTCTGAGCCGGAGTGCGCATGCGCAGTGGTGAGTCCCTGTGCGCATGCGCAGTTGTGTTCCCGAGGGCGCATGGGCAGGTCTGAGCCGGAGTGCGCATGCGCAGTAGTGGGCCCGTGTGCGCATGCGCAGTAGTGAGCCCGTGTGCTCATGCGCAGTAGTGAACCCGATTGCGCATCCGCAGTAGTGAGCCCGAGCGCGCATCCGTAGTAGTGAGTCCCAGTGCGCATGAGCAGTGGTTAGTCCGAGTGCGCAAGCGCAGTAGTGCGCGCGTGTGCGCATGCGCAGAAGTGAGCTCGAATGCGCATGTGCAGGTCTGAGCCGGACTGCGCATGCGCAGTAGTGAGCCGGTGCGCGCGTGCGCAGTAGTGAGCCCGTGTGCGCATGCGCAGCAGTGAGCCCGAGCGCGCATCCGCAGTAGTGAGTCCGAGTGCGCATGCGCAGTAGTGACCCCGAATGCGCATGAGCAGTAGTGAGTCCGAGTGCACATGCGCAGAAGTGAACTCGAATACGCATGTGCAGGTCTGAGCCGGACTGCGCATGCGCAGTAGTGAGCCCGAGTGCGCTTGAGCAGTAGTGAGTCCGAGTGCATATGCGCAGAAGTGAGCTCGAATACGCTTGTGCTGGTCTGAGCCGGACGGCGCATGCGCAGTAGTGGGCCTGTGCGCGCATGCGCAGTAGTGAGCCCGGGTGCGCATGCGCAGTAGTGAGCCCGAGCGCGCATCCGCAGTAGTGAGCCCGATTGCGCATCCGCTGTAGTGAGAGTCCGTGAGAGCATGTGCAGGTCTGAGCCGGCGTACGCATGCGCAGTAGTGAGCCCGAGTGCGCTTGAGCAGTAGTGAGTCCGAGTGCGCATGAGCAGTAGTGACCCCGTGTGCGCATGAGCAGTAGTGAGTCCGTGTGCGCATGTGCAGGTCTGAGGCGGAGTGCGCACGTGCAGTAGTGAGCCCGATTGTGCATCCGCAGAAGTGAGTCCGAGTGCGCATGAGCAGTAGTGAGTCCCAGTGCGCATGAGCAGTAGTGACCCCGAGTGCGCATGAGCAGTAGTGAGTCCGAGTGCGCATCAGCAGTAGTGACCCCGAGTGCGCATGAGCAGTAGTGACCCCGAGTGCGCATGCACTGTAGTGAGCCCGATTGCGTATCCGCAGTAGTGAGTCCGTGTGCGCATGTGCAGGTCTGAGCCGGAGTGCGCATGCGCAGTAGTGGGTCCGTGCGCGCATGCGCAGTAGTGAGCCCGGGTGCGCATGCGCAGTAGTGGGCCCGAGCGCGCATCCGCAGTCGTGAGCCCGATTTCGCATCCGCAGTAGTGAGTCCGTGTGCGCATGTGCAGGTCTGAGCCGGAGTGCGCATGCGCAGTGTTGGGCCCGTGCGCGCATGCGCCGTAGTGAGCCCGTGTGCGCATGCGCAGTAGTGAGCCCGAGCGCGCATCCGCAGTAGTCAGTCCGAGTGCGCATGCGCAGTAGTGACCCCGAATGCGCATGAGCAGTAGTGAGTTCGAGTGCGCATGTGCAGTAGTGACCCCGAGTGCGCATGAGCAGTAGTGAGTCCGTGTGCGTATGTGCAGGTCTGAGGCGGAGTGCGCACGTGCAGTAGTGAGCCCGATTGTGCATCCGTAGTAGTGAGGCCGAGTGCGCATGAGCAGTAGTGAGTCCCAGTGCGCATGAGCAGTTGTTAGTCCGAGTGCGCAAGCGCAGTAGTGCGCGCGTGTGCGCATGCGCAGAAGTGTGCTCGAATGCGCATGTACAGGTCTGAGCCGGACTGCACATGGGCAGTAGTGAGCCCGTGTGCGCATGAGCAGTAGTGAGTCCGAGCGCGCATGCGCAGTAGTGAGCCCGATTGTGCATCCGCAGTAGCGAGTCTGAGTGCGCATGAGCAGTAGTGAGCCCGTGTGCGCATGCGCACTAGTGAGCCCGCGTGCGCATGCGTAGTAGTGAGTTCGAGTGCGCATGCGCAGTAGTGAGCCCGTGTGCGCATGAGCAGTAGTGAGTCCGAGCGCGCATGCGCAGTAGTGAGACCGACTGCGCATCCGCAGTAGTGAGTCCGAGTGCGCATGAGCAGGTCTGAGCCGGAGTGCGCATGCGCAGTAGTGAGCCCGAGCGCGCATGCGCAGTAGTGACCCCGAGCGCGCATGCGCAGTAGTGAGCCCGAGTGCGCATGTGCAGGTCTGAGCCCGAGTGCGCATGCGCAGTAGTGAGCCCGATTGGGCAACCGCAGTGGTGAGTCCGTGTGCGCATGTGCAGTAGTGTGTCCGAGTGCGCATGTGCAGGTCTGAGCCAGTGTGCGCATGCGCAGTAGTGAGCCCGAGCGCGCATGCGCAGTAGTGACCCCGAGCGCGCATGCGCAGTAGTGAGCCCGAGTGCGCATGTGCAGGTCTGAGCCCGAGTGCGCATGCGCAGTAGTGAGCCCGATTGGGCAACCGCAGTGGTGAGTCCGTGTGCGCATGTGCAGTAGTGAGTCCGAGTGCGCATGCGCAGTAGTGACCCCGAGCCCGCATGCGCAGTAGTGAGCCCGCGTGCGCATGCGCAGTAATGAGCCCGAGCTCTCATCCGCAGTAGTGAGTCCGTGTGCGCATGCGCAGTAGTGACCCCGAGTGCGCATGAGCAGTAGTGAGTCCGAGTGCGCATGAGCAGTAGTGAGTCCGAGCGCGCATGCGCAGTAGTGAGCCCGACTGCGCATGCGCAGTAGTTAGCCCGTGTGCGCATGCGCAGTAGTGATTCCGTGTGCTCATGTGCGGTAGTGAGCCCGCGTGCGCATGCGTAGTAGTGAGCACTAGTGCGCATGTGCAGTAGTGACCCCGAGCGCGCATGCGCAGAAGTGAGCCCGTGTGTGCATGCGCAGTAGTGAGCCCTAGTGCGCATGCGCAGTAGTGAGCCTGATTGCGCATCCGCAGTAGTGAGTCCGTGTGCGCATGTCCAGGTCTGAGCCGGAGTGTTCATGCGCAGTAGTGAGCCCGAGCGCGCATGCGCAGTAGTGACCCCAAACGCGCATGCGCAGTAGTGAGCCCGTGTGCGCATGCGCAGTCGTGAGCCCGAGTGCGCATGTGCAGGTCTGAGCCCGAGTGCGCATGCGCAGTAGTGAGCCCGATTGGGCAACCGCAGTGGTGAGTCCGTGTGCGCATGTGCAGTAGTGAGTCCGAGTGCGCATGTGCAGGTCTGAGCCAGTGTGCGCATGCGCAGTAGTGAGCCCGACCGCGCATGCGCAGTAGTGACCCCGAGCGCGCATGCGCTGTAGTGAGCCCGAGTGCGCATGTGCAGGTCTTAATCCGCGTGCGCATGCGTAGTAGTGAGCTCGAGTGCGCATGTGCAGGTCCGAGCTGGAGTGCGCATGCGCAGTAGTGAGTCCGAGTGCGCATGCGAAGTACTACGCCCGTGTGCATATGCGCAGAAGTGAGCCCGAGTGCGCATGCACAGTAGTGAGGCCGATTGCGCATCCGCAGTAGTGAGTCCGTGTGCGCATGTGCATGTCTGAGCCGGAGTGCGCATGCGCAGTAGTGAGATCGATTGTGCATCCGCCGTAGTGAGTCCGAGTGCGCATGAGCAGTAGTGAACCGGAGGGCGCATGCGCAGTAGTGACCCCGAGTGCACATGCGCACTAGTGACCCCGAGCGCGCATGCGCAGTAGTGACCCCGAGTGCACATGAGCAGTAATGAGTCCGAGTGCGCATGAGCAGTAGTGAGTCCGAGCGCGCATGCGCAGTAGTGAGCCCGACTGCGCATCCGCAGTAGTGAGTCCGTGTGCGCATGTGCAGGTCTGAGCCGGAGTGCGCATGCGCAGTACTGACCCCGAGTGCGCATGCGCAGTAGTGACCCCGAGCGCGCATGCGCAGTAGTGAGCCCGTGTGCGCATACGCAGTAGTGAGCCCGAGCGCGCATCCGCTGTAGTGAGTCCGTGTGCGCATGTGCAGGTCTGACCCGCAGTGCGCATGCACAGTAGTAAGCCCGATTGCGCATCCGCAGTAGTGAGTCCGTGTGCGCATGTGCAGGTCTGAGCCGGAGTGCGCATGTGCAGTAGTGAGCCCGATTGTGCATCCGCAGTAGTGAGTCCGAGTGCGCATGAGCAGTAGTGAGCCGGAGGGCGCATGCGCAGTAGTCAGCCCGTGTGCGCATGCGCAGTAGTGATTCCGTGTGCTCATGCGCGGTAGTGAGCCCGCGTGCGCATGCGTAGTAGTGAGCACTAGTGCGCATGTGCAGTAGTGACCCCGAGCGCGCATGCGCAGAAGTGAGCCCGTGTGTGCATGCGCAGTAGTGAGCCCTAGTGCGCATGCGCAGTAGTGAGCCTGATTGCGCATCCGCAGTAGTGAGTGCGTGTGCGCATGTCCAGGTCTGAGCCGGAGTGTTCATGCGCAGTAGTGAGCCCGAGCGCGCATGCGCAGTAGTGACCCCAAACGCGCATGCGCAGTAGTGAGCCCGTGTGCGCATGCGCAGTCGTGAGCCCGAGCGCGCATCCGCAGTAGTGAGTCCGAGTGCGCATGCGCAGTAGCGAGCCCGATTGTGCATCCGCAGTAGTGAGTCCGAGTGCGCATGAGCCGTAGTAAGCCCGGGTGCGCATGCGCAGTAGTGAGCCCGAGCGCGCATCCGCAGTAGTGAGCCCGATTGCGCATCCGCTGTAGTGAGAGTCCGTGAGAGCATGTGCAGGTCTGAGCCGGCGTGCGCATGCGCAGTAGTGAGCCCGAGTGCGCTTGAGCAGTAGTGAGTCCGAGTGCGCATGAGCAGTAGTGACCCCGTGTGCGCATGAGCAGTAGTGAGTCCGTGTGCGCATGTGCAGGTCTGAGGCGGAGTGCGCACGTGCAGTAGTGAGCCCGATTGTGCATCCGCAGAAGTGAGTCCGAGTGCGCATGAGCAGTAGTGAGTCCCAGTGCGCATGAGCAGTAGTGACCCCGAGTGCGCATGAGCAGTAGTGAGTCCGAGTGCGCATCAGCAGTAGTGACCCCGAGTGCGCATGAGCAGTAGTGACCCCGAGTGCGCATGCACTGTAGTGAGCCCGATTGCGCATCCGCAGTAGTGAGTCCGTGTGCGCATGTGCAGGTCTGAGCCGGAGTGCGCATGCGCAGTAGTGGGTCCGTGCGCGCATGCGCAGTAGTGAGCCCGGGTGCGCATGCGCAGTAGTGGGCCCGAGCGCGCATCCGCAGTCGTGAGCCCGATTGCGCATCCGCAGTAGTGAGTCCGTGTGCGCATGTGCAGGTCTGAGCCGGAGTGCGCATGCGCAGTGTTGGGCCCGTGCGCGCATGCGCCGTAGTGAGCCCGTGTGCGCATGCGCAGTAGTGAGCCCGAGCGCGCATCCGCAGTAGTCAGTCCGAGTGCGCATGCGCAGTAGTGACCCCGAATGCGCATGAGCAGTAGTGAGTTCGAGTGCGCATGTGCAGTAGTGACCCCGAGTGCGCATGAGCAGTAGTGAGTCCGTGTGCGTATGTGCAGGTCTGAGGCGGAGTGCGCACGTGCAGTAGTGAGCCCGATTGTGCATCCGTAGTAGTGAGTCCGAGTGCGCATGAGCAGTAGTGAGTCCCAGTGCGCATGAGCAGTTGTTAGTCCGAGTGCGCAAGCGCAGTAGTGCGCGCGTGTGCGCATGCGCAGAAGTGTGCTCGAATGCGCATGTACAGGTCTGAGCCGGACTGCACATGGGCAGTAGTGAGCCCGTGTGCGCATGTGCAGGTCTGAGGCGGAGTGCGCGCGTGCAGTAGTGAGCCCGATTGTGCATCCGCAGAAGTGAGTCCGAGTGCGCATGAGCAGTAGTGAGTCCCAGTGCGCATGAGCAGTAGTGACCCCGAGTGCGCATGAGCAGTAGTGAGTCCGAGTGCGCATCAGCAGTAGTGACCCCGAGTGCGCATGAGCAGTAGTGACCCCGAGTGCGCATGCACTGTAGTGAGCCCGATTGCGCATCCGCAGTAGTGAGTCCGTGTGCGCATGTGCAGGTCTGAGCCGGAGTGCGCATGCGCAGTAGTGGGTCCGTGCGCGCATGCGCAGTAGTGAGCCCGGGTGCGCATGCGCAGTAGTGGGCCCGAGCGCGCATCCGCAGTCGTGAGCCCGATTTCGCATCCGCAGTAGTGAGTCCGTGTGCGCATGTGCAGGTCTGAGCCGGAGTGCGCATGCGCAGTGTTGGGCCCGTGCGCGCATGCGCCGTAGTGAGCCCGTGTGCGCATGCGCAGTAGTGAGCCCGAGCGCGCATCCGCAGTAGTCAGTCCGAGTGCGCATGCGCAGTAGTGACCCCGAATGCGCATGAGCAGTAGTGAGTTCGAGTGCGCATGTGCAGTAGTGACCCCGAGTGCGCATGAGCAGTAGTGAGTCCGTGTGCGTATGTGCAGGTCTGAGGCGGAGTGCGCACGTGCAGTAGTGAGCCCGATTGTGCATCCGTAGTAGTGAGGCCGAGTGCGCATGAGCAGTAGTGAGTCCCAGTGCGCATGAGCAGTTGTTAGTCCGAGTGCGCAAGCGCAGTAGTGCGCGCGTGTGCGCATGCGCAGAAGTGTGCTCGAATGCGCATGTACAGGTCTGAGCCGGACTGCACATGGGCAGTAGTGAGCCCGTGTGCGCATGAGCAGTAGTGAGTCCGAGCGCGCATGCGCAGTAGTGAGCCCGATTGTGCATCCGCAGTAGCGAGTCTGAGTGCGCATGAGCAGTAGTGAGCCCGTGTGCGCATGCGCACTAGTGAGCCCGCGTGCGCATGCGTAGTAGTGAGTTCGAGTGCGCATGCGCAGTAGTGAGCCCGTGTGCGCATGAGCAGTAGTGAGTCCGAGCGCGCATGCGCAGTAGTGAGACCGACTGCGCATCCGCAGTAGTGAGTCCGAGTGCGCATGAGCAGGTCTGAGCCGGAGTGCGCATGCGCAGTAGTGAGCCCGAGCGCGCATGCGCAGTAGTGACCCCGAGCGCGCATGCGCAGTAGTGAGCCCGAGTGCGCATGTGCAGGTCTGAGCCCGAGTGCGCATGCGCAGTAGTGAGCCCGATTGGGCAACCGCAGTGGTGAGTCCGTGTGCGCATGTGCAGTAGTGTGTCCGAGTGCGCATGTGCAGGTCTGAGCCAGTGTGCGCATGCGCAGTAGTGAGCCCGAGCGCGCATGCGCAGTAGTGACCCCGAGCGCGCATGCGCAGTAGTGAGCCCGAGTGCGCATGTGCAGGTCTGAGCCCGAGTGCGCATGCGCAGTAGTGAGCCCGATTGGGCAACCGCAGTGGTGAGTCCGTGTGCGCATGTGCAGTAGTGAGTCCGAGTGCGCATGCGCAGTAGTGACCCCGAGCCCGCATGCGCAGTAGTGAGCCCGCGTGCGCATGCGCAGTAATGAGCCCGAGCTCTCATCCGCAGTAGTGAGTCCGTGTGCGCATGCGCAGTAGTGACCCCGAGTGCGCATGAGCAGTAGTGAGTCCGAGTGCGCATGAGCAGTAGTGAGTCCGAGCGCGCATGCGCAGTAGTGAGCCCGACTGCGCATGCGCAGTAGTTAGCCCGTGTGCGCATGCGCAGTAGTGATTCCGTGTGCTCATGTGCGGTAGTGAGCCCGCGTGCGCATGCGTAGTAGTGAGCACTAGTGCGCATGTGCAGTAGTGACCCCGAGCGCGCATGCGCAGAAGTGAGCCCGTGTGTGCATGCGCAGTAGTGAGCCCTAGTGCGCATGCGCAGTAGTGAGCCTGATTGCGCATCCGCAGTAGTGAGTCCGTGTGCGCATGTCCAGGTCTGAGCCGGAGTGTTCATGCGCAGTAGTGAGCCCGAGCGCGCATGCGCAGTAGTGACCCCAAACGCGCATGCGCAGTAGTGAGCCCGTGTGCGCATGCGCAGTCGTGAGCCCGAGTGCGCATGTGCAGGTCTGAGCCCGAGTGCGCATGCGCAGTAGTGAGCCCGATTGGGCAACCGCAGTGGTGAGTCCGTGTGCGCATGTGCAGTAGTGAGTCCGAGTGCGCATGTGCAGGTCTGAGCCAGTGTGCGCATGCGCAGTAGTGAGCCCGACCGCGCATGCGCAGTAGTGACCCCGAGCGCGCATGCGCTGTAGTGAGCCCGAGTGCGCATGTGCAGGTATTAATCCGCGTGCGCATGCGTAGTAGTGAGCTCGAGTGCGCATGTGCAGGTCCGAGCTGGAGTGCGCATGCGCAGTAGTGAGTCCGAGTGCGCATGCGAAGTACTACGCCCGTGTGCATATGCGCAGAAGTGAGCCCGAGTGCGCATGCACAGTAGTGAGGCCGATTGCGCATCCGCAGTAGTGAGTCCGTGTGCGCATGTGCATGTCTGAGCCGGAGTGCGCATGCGCAGTAGTGAGATCGATTGTGCATCCGCCGTAGTGAGTCCGAGTGCGCATGAGCAGTAGTGAACCGGAGGGCGCATGCGCAGTAGTGACCCCGAGTGCACATGCGCACTAGTGACCCCGAGCGCGCATGCGCAGTAGTGACCCCGAGTGCACATGAGCAGTAATGAGTCCGAGTGCGCATGAGCAGTAGTGAGTCCGAGCGCGCATGCGCAGTAGTGAGCCCGACTGCGCATCCGCAGTAGTGAGTCCGTGTGCGCATGTGCAGGTCTGAGCCGGAGTGCGCATGCGCAGTACTGACCCCGAGTGCGCATGCGCAGTAGTGACCCCGAGCGCGCATGCGCAGTAGTGAGCCCGTGTGCGCATACGCAGTAGTGAGCCCGAGCGCGCATCCGCTGTAGTGAGTCCGTGTGCGCATGTGCAGGTCTGACCCGCAGTGCGCATGCACAGTAGTAAGCCCGATTGCGCATCCGCAGTAGTGAGTCCGTGTGCGCATGTGCAGGTCTGAGCCGGAGTGCGCATGTGCAGTAGTGAGCCCGATTGTGCATCCGCAGTAGTGAGTCCGAGTGCGCATGAGCAGTAGTGAGCCGGAGGGCGCATGCGCAGTAGGGACCCCGAGTGCGCATGCGCACTAGTGACCCCGAGCGCGCATGCGCAGTAGTCAGCCCGTGTGCGCATGCGCAGTAGTGATTCCGTGTGCTCATGCGCGGTAGTGAGCCCGCGTGCGCATGCGTAGTAGTGAGCACTAGTGCGCATGTGCAGTCGTGACCCCGAGCGCGCATGCGCAGAAGTGAGCCCGTGTGTGCATGCGCAGTAGTGAGCCCTAGTGCGCATGCGCAGTAGTGAGCCTGATTGCGCATCCGCAGTAGTGAGTGCGTGTGCGCATGTCCAGGTCTGAGCCGGAGTGTTCATGCGCAGTAGTGAGCCCGAGCGCGCATGCGCAGTAGTGACCCCAAACGCGCATGCGCAGTAGTGAGCCCGTGTGCGCATGCGCAGTCGTGAGCCCGAGCGCGCATCCGCAGTAGTGAGTCCGAGTGCGCATGCGCAGTAGCGAGCCCGATTGTGCATCCGCAGTAGTGAGTCCGAGTGCGCATGAGCCGTAGTAAGCCCGGGTGCGCATGCGCAGTAGTGAGCCCGAGCGCGCATCCGCAGTAGTGAGCCCGATTGCGCATCCGCTGTAGTGAGAGTCCGTGAGAGCATGTGCAGGTCTGAGCCGGCGTGCGCATGCGCAGTAGTGAGCCCGAGTGCGCTTGAGCAGTAGTGAGTCCGAGTGCGCATGAGCAGTAGTGACCCCGTGTGCGCATGAGCAGTAGTGAGTCCGTGTGCGCATGTGCAGGTCTGAGGCGGAGTGCGCACGTGCAGTAGTGAGCCCGATTGTGCATCCGCAGAAGTGAGTCCGAGTGCGCATGAGCAGTAGTGAGTCCCAGTGCGCATGAGCAGTAGTGACCCCGAGTGCGCATGAGCAGTAGTGAGTCCGAGTGCGCATCAGCAGTAGTGACCCCGAGTGCGCATGAGCAGTAGTGACCCCGAGTGCGCATGCACTGTAGTGAGCCCGATTGCGCATCCGCAGTAGTGAGTCCGTGTGCGCATGTGCAGGTCTGAGCCGGAGTGCGCATGCGCAGTAGTGGGTCCGTGCGCGCATGCGCAGTAGTGAGCCCGGGTGCGCATGCGCAGTAGTGGGCCCGAGCGCGCATCCGCAGTCGTGAGCCCGATTGCGCATCCGCAGTAGTGAGTCCGTGTGCGCATGTGCAGGTCTGAGCCGGAGTGCGCATGCGCAGTGTTGGGCCCGTGCGCGCATGCGCCGTAGTGAGCCCGTGTGCGCATGCGCAGTAGTGAGCCCGAGCGCGCATCCGCAGTAGTCAGTCCGAGTGCGCATGCGCAGTAGTGACCCCGAATGCGCATGAGCAGTAGTGAGTTCGAGTGCGCATGTGCAGTAGTGACCCCGAGTGCGCATGAGCAGTAGTGAGTCCGTGTGCGTATGTGCAGGTCTGAGGCGGAGTGCGCACGTGCAGTAGTGAGCCCGATTGTGCATCCGTAGTAGTGAGTCCGAGTGCGCATGAGCAGTAGTGAGTCCCAGTGCGCATGAGCAGTTGTTAGTCCGAGTGCGCAAGCGCAGTAGTGCGCGCGTGTGCGCATGCGCAGAAGTGTGCTCGAATGCGCATGTACAGGTCTGAGCCGGACTGCACATGGGCAGTAGTGAGCCCGTGTGCGCATGAGCAGTAGTGAGTCCGAGCGCGCATGCGCAGTAGTGAGCCCGATTGTGCATCCGCAGTAGCGAGTCTGAGTGCGCATGAGCAGTAGTGAGCCCGTGTGCGCATGCGCACTAGTGAGCCCGCGTGCGCATGCGTAGTAGTGAGTTCGAGTGCGCATGCGCAGTAGTGAGCCCGTGTGCGCATGAGCAGTAGTGAGTCCGAGCGCGCATGCGCAGTAGTGAGACCGACTGCGCATCCGCAGTAGTGAGTCCGAGTGCGCATGAGCAGGTCTGAGCCGGAGTGCGCATGCGCAGTAGTGAGCCCGAGCGCGCATGCGCAGTAGTGACCCCGAGCGCGCATGCGCAGTAGTGAGCCCGAGTGCGCATGTGCAGGTCTGAGCCCGAGTGCGCATGCGCAGTAGTGAGCCCGATTGGGCAACCGCAGTGGTGAGTCCGTGTGCGCATGTGCAGTAGTGTGTCCGAGTGCGCATGTGCAGGTCTGAGCCAGTGTGCGCATGCGCAGTAGTGAGCCCGAGCGCGCAAGCGCAGTAGTGACCCCGAGCGCGCATGCGCAGTAGTGCGCCCGAGTGCGCATGTGCAGGTCTGAGCCCGAGTGCGCATGCGCAGTAGTGAGCCCGATTGGGCAACCGCAGTGGTGAGTCCGTGTGCGCATGTGCAGTAGTGAGTCCGAGTGCGCATGCGCAGTAGTGAGCCCGATTGTGCATCCGCAGTAGTGAGTCCGAGTGCGCATGAGCAGTAGTGAGCCGGAGGGCGCATGCGCAGTAGTGACCCCGAGTGCGCATGCGCACTAGTGACCCCGAGCCCGCATGCGCAGTAGTGAGCCCGCGTGCGCATGCGCAGTAATGAGCCCGAGCTCTCATCCGCAGTAGTGAGTCCGTGTGCGCATGCGCAGTAGTGACCCCGAGTGCGCATGAGCAGTAGTGAGTCCGAGTGCGCATGAGCAGTAGTGAGTCCGAGCGCGCATGCGCAGTAGTGAGCCCGACTGCGCATGCGCAGTAGTTAGCCCGTGTGCGCATGCGCAGTAGTGATTCCGTGTGCTCATGTGCGGTAGTGAGCCCGCGTGCGCATGCGTAGTAGTGAGCACTAGTGCGCATGTGCAGTAGTGACCCCGAGCGCGCATGCGCAGAAGTGAGCCCGTGTGTGCATGCGCAGTAGTGAGCCCTAGTGCGCATGCGCAGTAGTGAGCCTGATTGCGCATCCGCAGTAGTGAGTCCGTGTGCGCATGTCCAGGTCTGAGCCGGAATGTTCATGCGCAGTAGTGAGCCCGAGCGCTCATGCGCAGTAGTGACCCCAAACTCGCATGCGCAGTAGTGAGCCCGTGTGCGCATGCGCAGTCGTGAGCCCGAGTGCGCATGTGCAGGTCTGAGCCCGAGTGCGCATGCGCAGTAGTGAGCCCGATTGGGCAACCGCAGTGGTGAGTCCGTGTGCGCATGTGCGGTAGTGAGTCCGAGTGCGCATGTGCAGGTCTGAGCCAGTGTGCGCATGCGCAGTAGTGAGCCCGACCGCGCATGCGCAGTAGTGACCCCGAGCGCGCATGCGCTGTAGTGAGCCCGAGTGCGCATGTGCAGGTCTTAACCCGCGTGCGCATGCGTAGTAGTGAGCTCGAGTGCGCATGTGCAGGTCTGAGCTGGAGTGCGCATGCGCAGTAGTGAGTCCGAGTGCGCATGCGAAGTACTACGCCCGTGTGCATATGCGCAGAAGTGAGCCCGAGTGCGCATGCACAGTAGTGAGGCCGATTGCGCATCCGCAGTAGTGAGTCCGTGTGCGCATGTGCATGTCTGAGCCGGAGTGCGCATGCGCAGTAGTGAGATCGATTGTGCATCCGCCGTAGTGAGTCCGAGTGCGCATGAGCAGTAGTGAACCGGAGGGCGCATGCGCAGTAGTGACCCCGAGTGCACATGCGCACTAGTGACCCCGAGCGCGCATGCGCAGTAGTGACCCCGAGTGCACATGAGCAGTAATGAGTCCGAGTGCGCATGAGCAGTAGTGAGTCCGAGCGCGCATGCGCAGTAGTGAGCCCGACTGCGCATCCGCAGTAGTGAGTCCGTGTGCGCATGTGCAGGTCTGAGCCGGAGTGCGCATGCGCAGTACTGACCCCGAGTGCGCATGCGCAGTAGTGACCCCGAGCGCGCATGCGCAGTAGTGAGCCCGTGTGCGCATACGCAGTAGTGAGCCCGAGCGCGCATCCGCTGTAGTGAGTCCGTGTGCGCATGTGCAGGTCTGACCCGCAGTGCGCATGCACAGTAGTAAGCCCGATTGCGCATCCGCAGTAGTGAGTCCGTGTGCGCATGTGCAGGTCTGAGCCGGAGTGCGCATGTGCAGTAGTGAGCCCGATTGTGCATCCGCAGTAGTGAGTCCGAGTGCGCATGAGCAGTAGTGAGCCGGAGGGCGCATGCGCAGAAGGGACCCCGAGTGCGCATGCGCACTAGTGACCCCGAGCGCGCATGCGCAGTAGTCAGCCCGTGTGCGCATGCGCAGTAGTGATTCCGTGTGCTCATGCGCGGTAGTGAGCCCGCGTGCGCATGCGTAGTAGTGAGCACTAGTGCGCATGTGCAGTAGTGACCCCGAGCGCGCATGCGCAGAAGTGAGCCCGTGTGTGCATGCGCAGTAGTGAGCCCTAGTGCGCATGCGCAGTAGTGAGCCTGATTGCGCATCCGCAGTAGTGAGTGCGTGTGCGCATGTCCAGGTCTGAGCCGGAGTGTTCATGCGCAGTAGTGAGCCCGAGCGCGCATGCGCAGTAGTGACCCCAAACGCGCATGCGCAGTAGTGAGCCCGTGTGCGCATGCGCAGTCGTGAGCCCGAGCGCGCATCCGCAGTAGTGAGTCCGAGTGCGCATGCGCAGTAGTCACCCCGAGTGCGCATGAGTAGTAGTGAGTCCGAGTGCGCATGTGCAGGTCTGAGCCCGAGTGCGCATGCGCAGTAGTGAGCCCGATTGTGCATCCGCCGTAGTGAGTCCGAGTGCGCATGAGCAGTAGTGAGCCGAAGGGCGCATGTGCAGTAGTGAGCCCGTGCACGCATGCGCAGTAGTGAGCCCGTGTGCTCATGCGCAGTAGTGAGCCCGCGTGCGCATGCGTAGTAGTCAGCTCGAGTGTGCATGTGCAGGTCTGAGCTGGAGTGCGCATGCGCAGTAGTGGGTCCGTGTGCGCATGAGCAGTAGTGAGTCCGTGTGCTAATGCGCAGTAGTACGCCCGTGTGCATATGCGCAGAAGTGGGCTCGAATGCGCATGTGCAGGTCTGAGCCGGAGTGCGCATGCGCAGTAGTGGGATCGTGCGCGCATGCGCAGTAGTGAGCTCGTGTGCGCATGCGCAGTAGTGAGCCCGAGCGCACATCCGCAGTAGTGAGTCCGATTGCGCATGAGCAGTAGCGAGCCGGAGTGCGCATGCGCAGTAGTGACCCCGAGCGCGCATGCGCAGTTGTGAGCCCGTGTGCGCATGCGCAGTAGTGAGTCCGAGTGCGCATGTGCAGGTCTGAGCCGGTGTGCGCATGCGCAGTAGTGAGTCCGAGTGCGCATGTGCAGGTCTGAGCCCGAGTGCGCATGCGCAGTAGTGAGCCCGATTGGGCATCCGCAGTAGTGAGTCTGTGTGCGCATGTGCAGTAGTGAGTCCGAGTGCGCATGTGCAGGTCTGAGCCCGTGTGCGCATGCGCAGTAGTGAGGCCGAGCGCGCATGCGCAGTAGTGACCCCGAGCGCGCATGCGCAGTAGTCAGCCCGTGTGCATATGCGCAGAAGTGAGCCCGAGTGCGCATGCACAGTAGTGAGCCCGATTGCGCGTGCGCAGTAGTGAGTCCGTGTGCGCATGTGCAGGACTGAGCCGGAGTGCGCATGCGCAGTAGCGAGCCCGATTGTGCATCCGCAGTAGTGAGTCCGAGTGCGCATGAGCCGTAGTGAGCCCGAGTGCGCATGAGCAGTAGTGACCCCGAGTGCGCATGAGCAGTAGTGACTCCGAGTGCGCAAGCGCAGTAGTGACCCCGTGCGCGCATGCGCAGTAGTCAGCCCGTGTGCGCATGCGCAGTAGTGAGCCCGTGTACGCATGGGGAGTGGCGAGCCCGTGTGCTCATGCGTAGTAGAGCCCGCGTGCGCATGCGTAGGAGTGAGCTCGAGTGCGCATGCGCTGTAGTGAGCCCGAGTGCGCATGAGCAGTAGTGAGTCCGAGTGCGCATGCGCAGTAGTGAGCCCGATTGTGCATCCGCAGTAGTGAGCCCGAGTGCGCATGCGCAGTAGTGAGCCCGATTGGGCAACCGCAGTGGTGAGTCCGTGTGCGCATGTGCAGTAGTGAGTCCGAGTGCGCATGTGCAGGTCTGAGCCAGTGTGCGCATGCGCAGTAGTGAGCCCGACCGCGCATGCGCAGTAGTGACCCCGAGCGCGCATGCGCTGTAGTGAGCCCGAGTGCGCATGTGCAGGTCTTAACCCGCGTGCGCATGCGTAGTAGTGAGCTCGAGTGCGCATGTGCAGGTCTGAGCTGGAGTGCGCATGCGCAGTAGTGAGTCCGAGTGCGCATGCGAAGTAGTACGCCCGTGTGCATATGCGCAGAAGTGAGCCCGAGTGCGCATGCACAGTAGTGAGGCCGATTGCGCATCCGCAGTAGTGAGTCCGTGTGCGCATGTGCAGGTCTGAGCCGGAGTGCGCATGCGCAGTAGTGAGATCGATTGTGCATCCGCCGTAGTGAGTCCGAGTGCGCATGAGCAGTAGTGAACCGGAGGGCGCATGCGCAGTAGTGACCCCGAGTGCACATGCGCACTAGTGACCCCGAGCGCGCATGCGCAGTAGTGACCCCGAGTGCGCATGAGCAGTAATGAGTCCGAGTGCGCATGAGCAGTAGTGAGTCCGAGCGCGCATGCGCAGTAGTGAGCCCGACTGCGCAGCCGCAGTAGTGAGTCCGTGTGCGCATGTGCAGGTCTGAGCCGGAGTGCGCATGCGCAGTACTGACCCCGAGTGCGCATGCGCAGTAGTGACCCCGAGCGCGCATGCGCAGTAGTGAGCCCGTGTGCGCATGCGCAGTAGTGAGCCCGATTGTGCATCCGCAGTAGTGAGTCCGAGTGCGCATGAGCAGTAGTGAGCCGGAGGGCGCATGCGCAGTAGTCAGCCCGTGTGCGCATGCGCAGTAGTGATTCCGTGCGCTCATGCGCGGTAGTGAGCCCGCGTGCGCATGCGTAGTAGTGAGCACTAGTGCGCATGTGCAGTAGTGACCCCGAGCGCGCATGCGCAGAAGTGAGCCCGTGTGTGCATGCGCAGTAGTGAGCCCTAGTGCGCATGCGCAGTAGTGAGCCTGATTGCGCATCCGCAGTAGTGAGTGCGTGTGCGCATGTCCAGGTCTGAGCCGGAGTGTTCATGCGCAGTAGTGAGCCCGAGCGCGCATGCGCAGTAGTGACCCCAAACGCGCATGCGCAGTAGTGAGCCCGTGTGCGCATGCGCAGTCGTGAACCCGAGCGCGCATCCGCAGTAGTGAGTCCGAGTGCGCATGCGCAGTAGTCACCCCGAGTGCGCATGAGTAGTAGTGAGTCCGAGTGCGCATGTGCAGGTCTGAGCCCGAGTGCGCATGCGCAGTAGTGAGCCCGATTGTGCATCCGCCGTAGTGAGTCCGAGTGCGCATGAGCAGTAGTGAGCCGGAGGGCGCATGTGCAGTAGTGAGCCCGTGTACGAGTGCGCAATAGTGAGCCCGTGTGCTCATGCGCAGTAGTGAGCCCGCGTGCGCATGCGTTGTAGTGAGCTCGAGTG